>OX104116.1:79775520-81090520 GCA_944474755.1 Limnoperna fortunei
TTTAATATAATCTACAGGGTAAGGTTGCATTTTTCAAGTAGTATAGTTCTTGCCCCCCCCCCCCCCCCATAATACAATACAGTGATATATGGTATCCTATTGTCATGGGTCAACTTTCTATTTTTTGTACAGAATTTTCAGGTATCTTATTTTCATGAGTCATCTTTCTGATTCCTCTTTTGTGCAATGTATAGATGTAAGGTAGCCCATTGTTCATGGGTAATAGTTTTATGTTTAATATAGTCTACAGGGTAAGTTTGCTTTTTTTAAAGATAATAGTTTTATTCCTCTATCATACAGTACAGAATTTTCAGGTATCTTATTTTCATGGGTCATCTTTCTGATTCCTCTTTTGTGCAATGTATAGATGTAAGGTAGCTGATTGTTCATGGGTAATAGTTTTATGTTTAATATAATCTACAGGGTAAGGTTGCTTATCATACAATACATAGATATAAGGTATCTTATTTTCATGGGTCATCTTTCTATTTTTTTGTAATGTATAGATGAAATGTAGCCGATTTTTAATATAGGTAATTGTTTTATAGATGTTTATTAAAATCGACAGGGTAAGGTTACTTTTATTCGAAAATTAACCCATCATCCCCCAATAAAAACTGGACGCCATGAAATAGCTGAAAAATTGCTGAAAGTGGCGTTAAAACACCATTCAAACAAACAAACAAACATATTTCTGACATTTGTCATGCAGAAATATACCGGTATATTGTTAGGTAAATAATAGCAATAAAGGTGGCAGCGAAGTCATAGGAGAAAGTGAAAGGTAGCAAAAGTTAGAAAAGAGAATGTAAAGCAGAACTATGGAATAAATAAATAAGGTAATGGAATAATCAATCTATTACTTTCACCTTTGACTTCACCGTCTTGAGGGTAACAATCAAATCTGTAAACCCGAACCCGAGGGAAACAACTTCAACGAGGGTTAGTTTACAAATATGAATGTCTTCCTCAATAAGGGTGATCGTACTTGTTTTATTATATTGTACGCCAACACTAAACATGTACATGTACATGTTAATTTAATGAAATTTGTGTTGCTGTCATCTAAACTTCTGCATTTTTGACCTTTTTATTTGTTTTTTTACCTTAAGGTTATTTGAACAATAGAGTTGTTTCCCTTTTGTTTTATTTCCCCGAGAACAATAATGTTGTTTCCCTTTTCTTTCATTCCATTACACTATGTCATAAATGATGTTTGTTTGTTTGATTGTGTTTAACGCCAATTTGAGCAATTTTTCAGCTATATCATGGCGTCCAGTTTTTATTGGGAGAGGAAGCCGAAGTACCCGGAGAAAACCTCCGACCTGCTGTAGGAAAACTGGCAATTCTTGTCAATTAAGATTTGAGTCGAGTACACCCTGCCTGCAGTGAGAATCGAACCCGCAATCTTAGTGTTGACAGACCACGTGATCAATGGTAGACGAACTACCTTGACCACTCGGCCACCGAGGCCCCTGTCATAACAGACAATATACACGAAAAAGTATAAAAAACGTTGTTTTAGTTATGTATTACTTTGTAATAAACATTCTTGTCAGGATCGCATGATACGCGTCCGATGATAAAGAAAAGAGCTACACACTTAATGGGTGTATTATACTGGCGGTTGGGGGGGGGGGGCTAGAGGGGGGTCCATTAACAGGTTAACACTTTTTAATTTTTGCCAAAACAGATAACAGTAGATTTAAAATAATGATAACAGATAACAGCAATTTACATGAGAAAACAGAAAACAGCGAGTTCAAAAATCGAAAAAAAGATAACAGCAATTTACATGAAAAAACAAAAACAAGCGAGTTAAAAAATGAAAAAAAAAACAGATAACAGCAGTATCTCATCGAAGGGCAATAGTGTTCTGATTATTAACAGTAAACAGGGTTTTCTGTTTCGTTATAACAGTTAACAACAATTTCAATTTTTAAGAAAACAGATAACAGCTAATGGTTGAAAAACAGTTACCAGTTACTTTATTTACAGACGTGTAAAAAATGACAAAAACACGTTAACAGAAAAGATCTTCCCCATACTATCGACACTGATCATCTATCAATATCAACACTGTCTCAATATTTTAAGAAAATTTATGAAAGCTGTCCACAAACAAGTCCCATTACCTACCATTAAAAATCCGAATTTAACCACGAAAAAGGTAGTTCTTATCTATCAAATTAAAAATTCGCCAAAGATTAAGAAAAATTTTATGAAAACCGAATGTTTTTGAGCAAGAGTATGAAAAAAACCCCACCCACCTTTCATGCGCCAAGTCCAATAAATCGGTGATTACTAACAAGTATATAGACTATGACACTAATACAATAAACAAACATGTGTAGTTTGCCGTAAAACAAATCTGTGAATCTTATTTGCAAGATACGACGGATGGACATTTGTATACCATAATCCGCACGCATGGGGGGGGGGGGGGGTTCTGTCATTGACAGGTGTATAAAAATGAAAATAAAAAATGTTTAATTCCTTATTAAAGGGAAACTTCGCGAAAAAATGAAAATTAGATATGTTATTCTTCAACTAAAAAGAAATACATTTGCCTCTTAATGTTTTATTATATTTTCAGTGGTTAAGTTTCTGCATGGAATTTTTCGTGTAAAAAATGCACTTATAGAGGTCCGCCATCTTGTCACCATTTCGTCACTAGATGGCGATACTAGACATCCTAGTACCTTAAAAGTCGTCGAATGATAATAACGCGAAACGGTCAATAACAGAAGGTTGTACTATAAGAGAAGGTTTTGAAAGATTACGTTTCGTATTCCTGATCTATATTTAAGCAAAAAATCCCACTTGATTATTTCCACAGCAGCAACAACGGTAAACGGAAAGAAAGTCACAGGAAAAAAGTCACAGTTTTGATAAGAAAAAAAGTCCATAAATATTAATTAAATTGAAAATTATTCGTATTATTATTTTCAACTTAATAAGATTAAGCAACTTATTGAACGAAACTTTTGCGAAGTTGACAATTTAAGAAATAGCGGTCATTAAATGAAATATTTTTAAATACTCTGGTTTTCGTGCATCAAAATTTTACTTCACCAGAGACATATAATTACATGTCTCTGACTTCACGTTTAGTACATTTATAATTATTATTATTGTTATTATTATAATTATTATTACTGGTAACATTTATTGTGCGTGTGCGTAACACAGTTTCCAAAATTTTACATGTTGTGTATATTTGAGTTAACGTGTAAGTTTTACGTTTCCTCTGACATCTAAAGGTATTCGAAATCTTATATACATCCTGTGTTCTGACACTTCGGTGTATTCAAATCATACCTGTCTTGGCAGGAGGGGGTGTGCCTTTCTAATTTCGAATTACATGATTAACCTTTAATCTGGTTAGCTTTTGAAAAAGTCAGAATATTCATACTTCAAAGTCGGCGTCAAATGATCTAGTAATTGCAATAAACATCCTGTTTGTTTACCTGCTAATTCTGTTAATTACCCTTCATAAACGAGTAATGATTTACCTGTAACATTTTCACGGCCAGGTACAACTGCCGTTTCAAGACGTGCAAAATTATCCCCGGAATTTTATTTTATATATAAAAATAATCATATAAATATATCTTTTATTACAATTATTATTTAGGTAAATTATATCTGAGTTAAATAAAGACAGGTTAAAATTTGTGTCTAAAAATACTTCTATTAAAACAAAGATCATTAAAACATTAAAACGTATTTGGTAATCTTATGTTGTCAGCCGGTCATTACTCATCGCCACAGTTTATATATTCTTCAAAGAGCTAATGCAGAAAAACATATTTTTAAACTGGATTATTTATCATATTTCCTGGATAATTACATTTATCACGTCACAAACGCAGTCACATGATAAAATACTGTCAATATGGCGGCCCCCATACACAAAATTTTACCACCTTTAATCCACTTTAGAAGCGGAACGGTAAAGAATACAATAAAACATCAAAAGGCAATAATATTTCTTTTTATTTGAAGAGTAACATATCAAATTTTCATTTTTTCGCGAAGTTTCCCTTTAAACTACATTTACGTAAAATTTAGGTGTATATAGCATTTAAAATTTTGTGGTTTTTTAATTTATTTGATCAATTTAAATGAATTAGTTGCGAAATTTATCTTTTGTAATTATGCGATAATTGGGAGATATTAAAAAAAAACATAACGTGAACCATACCTAAAGACACAATTCCAACAATCATTTCGCTCACAAATGTTTTCAGAGCAAATCTACGGACTGTAGAACAAACGTTTAGTAAATTATTAAGTAACAGAACCCACTTTATGCCGTTATGGCATTGTGGATAGGTAAATAACATTATAAAAATAACAGTTAGTTTATTAATTTATTTTTAATAGCTCCGCGGTATTAAAATTTACTACCGTAGCTAATTTTCATAGGTAGCTCGAAATTAATATGACACCGGCGCCGTACACAAAAGCTTTGTCTGGTACATCTGTTTTGCTTCTTGTGACCGTAAATAAAAAACGGAGAATAAATAGGATCAAGTAGAACACAGTTTACAGGTATAACTGCATTACGATTAAATTGACTTTTGTCAACCAATGTCATGCGCACGTTTTAAATTACGTCACTGCGGTTTGGGCGACAATTTTTTTATGTTTATATTTACAGGAATTTAAAAAGCAGGAGAGAATGCGAAAACAAATAGGTAGGTGTCATCAAGTTTCGTTTCTAACAAATACTTCCGAAATGTCAACAGTTAACCATAACATTTAAAAATTGCATGTTTCCAATAATGATTATTTTTGTAGAATCATCAATATCAATTAAAGGCGTTCTATTTAGCTTTGATACCGTTGTAGATTTATATGGAGTTTTTCTACCATTGGTTTGGGGTTTTTTATTCCGTTGGAGAAACTGTATCCAAATATTGTTTGTAATCTAAAACAGTTTAAGCTCAAATTTGCTTGCACATTTCAGTATTTCATCTTAGATAAGACTTCCATCTAAAATGGTATAAAATACAGACATCCCGTTTCTTGAAAGATTTTAAACTGCTTTTAGACTAAAATGTACTGACCAGTTTTGAATGAAGTAGTTTGACATATTTGAACTGTATTCCAAATAGCTATTCTTTTTTTCAATTTTGCTGAATATGGGACAAAATATTTCAATATTTTCTACTCCAAGACCATAGCTTTAATGTGAACCAAACTGATGAATAATTCTTTGATGTTCCAATTTAAAAATTAAAATCCAATCCTTACCTTTATCAAAGATTGTCGTCACCCCTGCGACTAAAACTTAAAAGTGGCTTGCACATTCAGCCAACATAGTAGAATACTGAACGAAATAAGGTACCTTGCTACTACCAAATAGTTTTATCTTCCAAAAAAAGTTTTTAATTGAATAGCAGGACAAAAAAATTAGCTTTTTTTTACAATTCATTTATAAAGAAAATGATGACTCGTTAAAAAGTCACACTTTTTAAT
The DNA here is from genome assembly GCA_944474755.1 of Limnoperna fortunei. Taxonomy (NCBI): domain Eukaryota; kingdom Metazoa; phylum Mollusca; class Bivalvia; order Mytilida; family Modiolidae; genus Limnoperna; species Limnoperna fortunei. The sequence goes on from OX104116.1 coordinate 79,781,008, forward strand.
GTAGGAAAACCTAATTTCCTGTTTATTATGATGTTTTGAGTTTTTAATCCATACTTGACATTTACTTTCAATTTATATTTCAATATTTATCTTTATTATCGTTTTTCTATTTTTGTGCATGAGATTAAACATTCAACAATTTATGTTTGATTTTTTATTCAAAGGTAGTTTTATCGGAAACATAAACGTCCAAAAAATAAACAAATAATTATGTAACACGACTACGTCTGAACAAAAAGATAATATTCCGGAAGAGTAGCACATCTTGGTTCGTGTATGACAGATAGGCAATAATGATCAGACATTTCATGGTGGCGGGTACAGTATTGTCTGTCGGAAACCGTTGTTCTGTGAGACTGTCAGAAAATAATATCCCGAGAAAATTAGTGTAGCAATTGCAGGCTGTATACTCTATGAAATTTAAGAATAGAAAATTCTTTAATTTAAACGATCTTCGTTGTCAATCACAAAAATAGCGTAATTCCAAACCGGTTTTATAAAGTAATTGTTGTGTACACAAAATATACAAAATGCCATTTTTTTAGTGAAGATACATCTTTATAGCAAAAGCTGAAATTAAACGGTTGTGCCAGTATTTTGTCTTTTTCCTGTCTATAAAGACCCGAGGAAAGTCTGATTCGTGTGATACGATGCTTTATGTCCGACATTTTCTTTTTGTCCGACGTCGCTTTTTGTCCGATAATTTTGCTTTTTGTCCGTGCAATAGGAATACAGAATTAAGTCGCGGAGTAGTAGAGCACAGTTTGTATCAATTGATGCCAAGATTTTCATGAAAATACATCCAACCAACACAAGAAACTTGGAGGATTAAAAAATGTCATGCAATTTAAATTAATACACCCAACTTTAAACAAGACAAAAATGCAGTTTAAAATTCAATAGTGGCCCCGCGCTTGATGCATGAGAATGTGTGATTTAGTAGACTATTTCAAATGTAAACTATAATCACATGCTGGCACATGCTTTTAGACATTGTTAGTAATTGTTTATCAATAAGACAAGAATAATACCGTATCATTCCATGTTCACGTTGTAAATGTTTCTTTTCTTCGGTAGAATTAAGATGGGAGCATTCAATAGTTTCTAATCCCCAGTTTACAGTATTTGATATATCAGTGGTTGGTGATAAGGAGAGTATTGACAGTACGTTTAAAGAAATAGAAAACCGACTTCAAAGTATTGAAGAAACAACAAAAGAGGTATGTGTAATAAATCTTTAAAATATTTCGTTCAATCATTTCATTTCAATGTCATTTGGAGGATGATAGGTACCATGCATAGTCGTCTTTGCCATCCTCTCTTATTATTATTCCGTTTGGATTATTTTGAGAGAAAAACGAAAATAAATTTGGTACAGTCTATATGTATATTGGGACCTGGGTACTGTTATTATTTTTTTCATAACATTCAAGTTCTTTGAAACATATATATATGCATTCATATGAAGCATAATGAAGTTGGTCATATTCATCCCTTGGATTTTTTGCTTTTACGCTTGCTCATTTAAAAAAAACACGTGTTTAGTGACGACAGTTATTTAAGTCGCTCACTCACCATTGGTTAATAGTTTAGCGTAAACAATGTCCTTAAAAGGTACATTGCTTACCTATCATACATATAAATTACAAACAACAGATACTTTAATAATACCCATAAAATGTATTATTAAATCCCATAAAATGGGAATTGCAGCTAAGAGACGGTTAGCTTTTAAGAAAAGCTAAACTTGTTTTCTACAACTGTCATAATGACGCATTCTCTCAGGTCATCAGTGCAGAAAGGTCACCAAATCATGACCTTTCAACTTTTGGAGAAAATTACTAAAAATGTCATTTTTTAATTCCGATTCCAGAGAACCAGGATATTTCAAGAGGTTAGCTTTATATCTGAACATAAGTTCAGAGTCATGTCTACAAAATTTCAAAAAATTGTCGTCGGCAAATAAACCTGAATTTGGGAAATTGGGGGGGGGGGGTTGGGGGGGTTGGGTTGGAAATGTGCTCAAGAGAGACAATTTAGATTTTTTAACCAAATTCTTATCGTTAGCAATTTCTCATGATTTTAGGTCAACAATTTCTCATCTTAAGGGCTAGGCTTTAGATATTTGGCATGAGGGTTATAAGTTGTAAGTTGTATGGTTACAATCATAAACGGACTTAAATTTACCTTGACATTTGACCACAAGTTCAAATTTACGAACGATTTAAACAAAAACCATAAACATTTTGTACTACTTCATGCCCATTCGTCTTTGCTATTTACCATAGTAGTGTACCATGATTAGAAAATAGAGTCTTTAAAACGAGTATCTGAAAAGTTTCTATTTAAAGAAACAACAAATTCTATTTTAAGACATGGTATTTTGACGTATAAAAAAGCAGAATATGATGAAAATGTATGATTTTTTAATGCCGTTTTCTTACATTTTATGTTTATTTTATGGTTAACAACACAATATGAAGAAATGCTCATCGACCCAAAGATGCTTTAATGAAATATTGGCAACCTGCTAAGTTCTTGAAAAAAAGTTGTATGTGATCTCTAGCAAATAATCTAACAATCTAATTCAGAAGTTTAGCTACAGATAAAGAAATAAACTATAGAAAATCCTTCAGCTAAATTATGTACTGCATATATTACTACAATCTATCAAAACTGTCTGATTTAAAAAAATCTTATTTTCAAAGTGAGATAATTTGTAAATGTTTATGAACATTTGTACAATGTAAAGCAATTTGAAAAGTCTTTAATTCGTATATAATGTTGCAGAAAAAAATTATTTTTGTACTTAACTAATTTGTACGGAAGCCTTGGAGGGCCATTTTGACTTTTAACTTTTAACTTACGAATTCTGACTTTTTTGTTTTGAGTTTTGACTATTGACTTATGATACAAGCCGACTGGGGACGTTTTCAATTTTAACTTTTGACTTTCAACCTTTTGACTATTGACTTTGCCTTTTGACTTTTGACTTCAGACTTTTTACGTAAGCCGTGAAGGGACATTTTTGTCTTTCAAATGTCTTTCAACTTCTTACAATTGACTTTTTACTTTTCAACTTATGACTTTCAAGGCGGGAAACAATGTTCAAAGACAATCTCACCTTAGTTACATTTACTAAAACCTTTTTATTATAAAAATGTGTGTCCACTGACAAAAATATCTTCAGGAAAAGAGCAAATTCCACAACCTCCTTTGTATTTTTGTACGAGTTAATCAATTTTATACAGAAAATTTACTTCTTTATGCTATTGTATACGTCTATAAACCAATCGCAATATGAAATTTCAATAATCGCATTATTTCTGTAACACACTTCATTCTGACTTTTTATTTTGTGTAACGTGCTCGGTGTTAAAAGTAAACAAATTGGATTTCTGGAGAAAGAGACAGTTGTTTTTTTTACAAAAGTCAATAAATCGTATCGGACAGCGAGACATAGATTTACAATTGATATAATGGAAAATTTTGGGGTTTGTGCAACTGTACAATCTTCAATTTTTCCAGCCTAAAAAGTCATAAATTGAAAAGTAAAAAGTCAAGTGTAAGAAGTTGAAAGACAAAAATGTCCCTTCAAGGCTTACGTAAAAAGTAAGAAGTCAAAAGTCAAAAGACAAAAGTCGATAGTCAAAAGGTTGAAAGTCATAAGATAAAAGTGAAAATGTCCCCAGTCGGCTTGTATAACAAGTCAATAGTCAAAACTCGAAACAAAAAAGTCAGAATTAGTAAGTTAAAAGTTAAAAGTCAAAATGGCCCTCCAAGGCTTCCGTAAATTTGCCTTTTGGATATTCAAAACCCAAAATTGTTTATTTGTTATTAAAAAAAATGAAATAAAGTTACTTACATAGCTAAATCAATAATTAAACAAGAAATCTGTGAGCCCATGCTCACTAATCATACCAACTTTTTCACAACTATGCCTTGCGTAATATACAGTGTTTTTGGCAAACAGGAAGTAGATACTAATGGACCAAAAATGTATCCAACAATACATCATGTGCATATGAAGCTATTTACCAAATACAATGTATTAGTAACCTAGGAATAATAGTATCTGAGTCATACGTTTAACCAAATAAAAAGTGAGATGGAAAATTTGAAAGTTTTCGTCAAACAGGAAGTAGATGTCAAATGGACCTCAAAATGTTTTAATTACACTACTAATCAGTTAAATAATATTTTCGATGAAAAAATGGGTTTATCATTATCTTAGATATATTTAAGACATCCCATGAACATTGGCTCTCTGGATTCAAAAATTCAAAAGTTATACTAGAACTGTGAGTGAACTCAATAAGGGATACCCCTTGAAACCCATAAAGGAAAAAAATGAGCAACAACTAACAAATAATACCCACCAAAATTACCAATTATATCAAAAATACTGTGTGAAAGTTCAAAGAAGAACCATTCAGTTGTTAAGAAGTTTAGAATAAGACATGGTAACACATGTGACAGGGGAGGACAGAAAAACTGACTTCACTGTATAGACAGACAGGGGTGACTCCTTATTACACTTAAAAATGTTTACAGCTGGTTTAGCAGTTTACTCATATCAACCTATTCAAAATTATTAATTATACCATCTGTTAATTCTAATGCTGCTGCTTGGATTTCGGCACTTTCTATCTCTTCTAATACACTTTAGAGTTCAGCGTCTTTCTTTAATCTCACTCTCTTCTACTCTGACCAAGGAAACATTCCCGTGGCTTTTATCACCCAATCTTATGAAGCCAGCAAACAACTTTTAATATGAGAAGGACTAGGCCATTCTTCCAGACTGAACTTCTTTGAACCATCTTTATTTCTCAAAACTTTTAATTCTGATGATAAATGCTCAAAGTTGGGACTCTTTCCAGTAGAGTTGTTAGTCTCATATAGAGAAAAAAGATATTTTTTAACTCCTACACTAAATCTCTTCTGGGGTTTAGTAGTCTTTAAAGCCCAACCTTCTTGCATTTTTACTTCTATGTTACTAGTTGATTTTAGCAAAACTTTGAAGTGATGGTCAACTGAAACACATGTTTCTGACCAAACAATTTTCACTTTGTCATACCAATTATCATTGTTACTGAAGTCATGTTGTCTAACACAAATGTGGTATGGTAATAAATTGAGCTTTGTATAGACCTTTCTGCAACTGTGTTCAGGGCAAGCAAATAATCCATCTTGTTCAATATCTTGCGTGTCGTTATCTTCAGTATCAATTTTCATATCTTGATACTTCTAAGTAGGGACTAATTGTTGTAATGATCCAGGCACAAAATTTTCTGTTTTGGCAAATGTGGTGTGTACCTAAAAATAAACATTTTTTGTTGTAACTTTACTATTTCAAACCTCTTCTATTAATAAAAACATTAACTAGAATGGCAGTCTTATATGGCCTATAGGATGTATGTCATCTGCATGGTTAACAGGAAGTAAATAAGTTAAGGACATAAAATCCCTTTACACTACATGTATATAGTACTTTAGGACGAAGCTACATACCAAATATCCGGAGGCTGTGGCATGTAGTTGCTCCGAAGACTGGGACGAAAATTGTGTATAAATGTGCACTATATATAAAATCTTAAGTAGATGAGTTACGGACATAAAATAGTTTTACACTATATAGTACGTACTATAGGAGAATGAAGCTACATGCTAAATATCAAGAGGCTGTGGCATGTATGTGTACCAAGGTGTGTGTAAAAAAAAACTGGTAATTTTGTTATGTTGTATATACATAGTTCTAGGAGTAACATCTCGTCATCAACATTAATTTGAATAAAAATAATTGGAAGGTCTAAAAACAAAGTGTTGAAAGAGACGTACTCTTCGCAAACGTTTGAACAAGAAAGCCTGACAAAGGGTTGTTTTTAAACTTCAGTTGTCTTTCTTTATAAATTTCTGGATAAAATATCTTAAACTAATTGTGGCGGATACATACACTCAGTCTACAAGACAAAATTCAATCAACTATAATAATTTGAAAACTTATACATTGTAATTGAGATTTTGTTCTGGTATATTTTTGTCTTTTTTAAACTCTTGTTTTAACACCATTGCAGCAATTTTTTAGCTTTATCATCGCATCCAGTTTTTATTGGGGGAGGAAGCCGGAGTACCCGGAGAAAACCCCAGACATGATTGAGATTGGAGTCGAGTACAACCTGCCTGCAGTGAGAATCGAACCCACTGCAATCTCAGTGTTGACAGTCAGACCACGTGATCAATAGAAGGCAAACTACCTTAACCACTCGGCCACCGAGCCCCATACAAAACAAATGAATAACAAATCTGAATCTGATATGTGAATGTACATGTTTGTAGAAAGGTAAATTTATTTTTAGAATTCTTTGCGGTGACACATGGTTAAGGGTTTTCAAAGAACATTTGTATACCTAATTCATCCTCAAATTTTATATTCAGTTAATCAGAAATGGTCTTGTGATGTGTTTAGCACTGCTTACAAATTTCAGAAACAAAAAATACTTCAATTACAGCAGCAATAGAAAGGTGCACATATATACATATGTACAATGTACATTTATAAGTTCAAGTTAAGATTGAGAGAGGTCAATATTAGCCAAATGGTCATCAAAAGCTTTATGTTACAATTGAATTGACTATTGGTATTCACCATTGTTATTAAATCTTACTTAAACCTATAGAAAAAGCCATTACTGATATATTTGTCAAAAATCATTTATAAATAGGTTGTTGCTTTAGGGTTTCTCAATAACTTTTAACCATTTTCTAAAGTGTACTAAAGTACAAATTTCCAAACCACCCCTCCAACCTCCCTAAAAAGTGTACATCAATATTTTTTTAGGTCCAGAAATACAGAAGAAACAATCATTTTTAAGGATCTTTTACCATTTAAAATACTTTCAGCTTCATGTAGTACAATAGAGTAGAAAAAAATGTCCATTTAATTTTTGAAATTCAGAAAAGAATTACATGTATGATATTAAAGTGAGAAAAACTAGAGGCTCTTAAGAGCCTGTATCACTCATCTGACTTACAAAAAAAACTTGTTTACGAGACAAGGCTTTGATATTAAATGTGATTATGTGTAGATGAAGTTCCTATGAAAGTTGCCATGTTGAATATTTCCAATCAGAAGCAATTTGTAAGAAAGCTTATGATAGGAAACAGTTTTTATGTTTTTTCATAGGTTAGTATGTTAAGTGATGTTCCAAGGTGGCAGCAATCATGTATTTTGCATCAAAACAAAAAACTCCGAATTTTTAGAGGACCATACAACATCACATATCCTTCTGCCAAGTAGTTTGTGAGAAAATGAAATTTAAAAGTTCAGCCAATCAGAACGCATTTGCAGCTCTGGCAACCATGTTGAATTTCCTATCGGCTCAAAAATGTAAATAATAAGATTACTACCTAAGATCAACTTCTGCATTAGTGTGGAATAGTTTCTATGTTAACCTGTGTTCTACGGTGGCCGCCATCTTGGATTTTGATCGCCACAAAAAACTCTAATTTTGTAGAGGACCATCTAAGATACATTTGTACAATGTTTCAATCAATTTGCTATGTGGTTATTTAAAAGACGATTTTTGAAATTTCAGCCAATCAGAACCCATTAGTGGCCCTGGAAGCCATTTTCAATTTGCAATTGGCTTTTTAATAAGACAAATATCCATTCATCATTTCTTCATGATTAGGTTTCATTGTGTGGAACAGTTTCAGAGAAGAAGTTGTTTGCATGTGTTTCCCATAGGGTCCTATGTGCAATGGCAGCCATCTTGAATTTTGGATCAGCACAAAAAACTCAAACTTTGCAGAGGATCATCTAAGTTACGATTATGCAATATTAATTCAGCTTAATTGTGTGGAATAGTTTCCTAGAAGAAGTTATTTGTATGTTTTTCCCATAGGGTCCTATGTTAAACTATGTCCTGCGAGGGCGGCCATCTTGTATTTTGGATCGGCAAAAAAACTCAAACTTTGTAGAGGACCATCTAAGGTACATTTCTGCAATATTTTAAATCAATCTGCCAAGCAATTTATGAGAAAAAGATTTTTTAATTTCAGCCAATCAGAACACATTTATGGCCCTGGCAGCCATGGTTCATATTTGATCAGCACCAAAAACTTAAATTTTGTTAAGAACCGCCCAATAAACATTCCTGCCAAGTTTGGTTCCAATTGGCCAAGTGGTTGTGGAGAAGAAGATTGAAATGTAAAAAGTTCACGGCCGACGACGACAACGACGGACGTAAAGTGATGAGAATAGCTCACACTGACCCTTTGGGAGACAATTCAAGTCAAGGGAGACAGCTTGTATGAAATTGATTGGGCACAAAAACTGATGCATTGGTGCATTTTTAAATATACAGCACCCTGTGGAGATGGTACAAATATCCATATTTTACCATGGTTTCAAAACCATATTTAATTCCTCAATAATTAGCAATCTGTCAATGAACGCTCAAAGTTTTCTGTTGAAACTTTTAGTCTCAGTTTAACAGTGTGTAATTCCTCAATAATGATTATTTCTATTTTTGTATGATATATCTTATAATATAATAACTTTCTCTTGGTCTCCCATTGAATCGGGAGACTTTCTATGGAGACATTCCTAAATAACTTTCCATTGCGCACCATGTTGAAACAATGGCATAATGCCGAGGTTTTTCTTTCTCTCAAAGTAACAGTACATGTGAGTCTTAAAATGCGCCAATGAATCTGTTTTTGTGCATAGTCGATTTCATAAACATTAATTTTTCCAGGCAAGAAGATGCAGAGCAAATCGATGGAGGGATGTTCACCTGTAGCTGTTGGCACTGTATCCGAAAGTGGCTGGTCAAATTCAGAAATCTTCCTGGATTATTTGAAGAACCACTTTTTGTCTTTTGTACCGAGAAATGACAAAATTCTACTGCTACTTGATGGCCATAAATCCAACGTTTCTGTCAGTGTCATTGAATGGGCGCAACAACATAACATTCTTATAGATGTTCTTCCTGCACATTCCTCACACTTCCTTCAACCAATGGATGTTGGTATTTATGGAACTTTTCAGATAATTTGCAACAATCTTTGTAACAAAAAAAAGAATGCCTTCAACTGTCATCACTAAAGATGAAGTTTGTCAGTTAGCCTGCTCTGCAAATGTACGGTCTTCTACTCCAGAAAATCTCCAAGCAGCATTTAAGAAGACAGGAATTTATCCATTTAACAGGAACATTATTGACAATAAGTTCTGTTTGTCATCTCAGGTGTTTCAGGAATGTGCATCAGGTGTTTGTATTGAATCTTTGAGTGACAGTGAGAGTGAAGATATGAGAGGTGAGTTAGGTTTACATGAAAATGTTGAGAATTTGTAGAACGACGGAGAAGAAAGGGAGTTAAATGAGGAGTGTGAAAGTTATTTCTTTGAGAGAAAAATGCAGCGTGTGCAAAAGATTAAGAGTGAACGACAAGCGGTCTGGGAAAGGAATACTTTAAGTAAAGTAGTAAGTAGAAAAGTCATTACTGAATGTGAGATAGCTAAGAAAGTTCGAGAGCGTGTAAGTAAACCGTGTAAAGCCAATTCAAGAGGAAGAAGATGTGGAAAGTAGGGGAAAAAGTTGCAGGAAAAGAAACCAAAGGAATAAAGATGTACAAATGAAAAGAGTGTGAGGCTTTCCCAAGAACCCCCACTTAGTAGCATTTATGTTGAGTATTCGGAAATAGAAGTTGATACGGATGATAGTGGATTAGAGACGAAGAGAAATGTTGTGTGTGTGGTCAATTTACCCCTGAAGAAGTGATGAAGAGTTTGTCTATAAAAATTGTAAATTGTGCTAAGTGTGATAAGTGTGGACATTGGACACATTTCATTTTTTGTACAAATGTGAGAGTGATCAGAAGGGGTTGTGAGTTTTTTTGTGCACTGTGTTGAAATAGAATGTGTACCAAATCAGAAAATTCTTGTATAATTAAAACAAATACACTAATTGTGTCAACGTAGCTTTTGGTTATTACCAAGGTTGACAAGATTATTTCCATGTTTTACACAGTTAATGCATTGACAATTTTCTTCAAAAGTCCATAACCCAACCCGAAAATCAGCTGGTTCTAGCCTTTTTCTGGTAAATTAATTGCTACTACAGTGGCTGAAATGTTTAACTGCAAAAGTGATGTTTTCCATACTTTCTTACTGCATTTACGCATTCACATACTTGATTCAGATATATCCATCACGATACGTACTTCGAAATTCACATGCTACATTATTGTTTGCTATTTTTAAATTTTTATCATGTGACCGACTTTACGTCACCTTGTCATACGCCATTTGCAATGGATGAGTAAACAAAGATGCTGAAAGTTTGTTCTTTGACCGACTTTTTTGTACACGAACACACGAAAACATAAAGGCTGTAATTGCACACTTTAATTAATAGGTACAAAAACAGCTAGATGACTATAAATAAAAAAACAACAATATACTGATGTCTGGTTACACGAGGATAGATCTCGCCATTAAAATGACAGAAGCAATTCTCGCCATTTTGGTGACTGTGTCGCTAATTTCCATCAAAATCGATGGCAAAGGCATTATTTGATAGATTACACTATCTTCCATTCAAAACAAGTTACGTTTATCACTTTTATAATACCAATTTTTCACAAAACTATCAAAAGATTGGGTGACGAGAATTACTTGCCGGCGAGAACTACTCGGTGACCAGTTTTTTTCATAACTCAAATCATTGCATTGTATCACACATGGGGTTATAACTAATTTCGGGTACGGTTTACTGAAGTATTGCGCGAAAATATACTTCGATGTTTACATTTACCGAAGTAAGTAATTTCTATCTGTAATATTGTTTTGATTATTTTTCAAATGAAAAACAGTATGTTTTGTATTTCAAAATGTAATACTTTTGTTCTTTGCATTTGAGATTAAAATATAATTCTGTTCATATATTCTTACGCGATCAAGCTGGCTAGGTGAACGATCATATTGTTGGATTCATTACATTATGTGCACGTCATTATGTGTCATAACCATTTATTGTAAATGTGTTGAACAAATAAATATTTTGTACTATTTTGTACTATTATCATAAATGCACATTAAATCTGCTCTCATCTAATTTAATTATATAATTAACGCATTGTAAATATGTCCAACAATAATAAATTTCTTGTTACTGTTTTAATGTAAACAATTTTCGTGATGTAAACCGTTAATATTCCATGGCTGCCTGTGCTGCTGCAGCTGATCCTCATGATGAATAACAGTAATCACGATTTTCACATGTACATCTTTGCAAAATAAAAAAACACATAAATCAATGTATAAAGAATTTCGAATATTTTTAAAAACAAACGATAACCAGTCCTTTATCTCAATTGGGATTGCAGATTTAACAAACGGTACAAATGTCATGAATTTTAATCATTTGGGACAAAGATTGCACACCGACTTCATGAGGGAAGTATTACAAATCTGTAATTCCTGTCGAAAATTTAAATGATGAAAACGTTTCTACTTTTGCATTGTCTTATTATTGGTTTTATGCACTGTTTAATTTTCCAGTTACATGTATTTTGTTGTTGTCGCATCATATAGAAATAAAATTATTTGTAAATTTTTTTAATACAGGTTTCAATTGCATTTTCCTGTATCTTTCTTTTACTTTAAATAATTTAAATGTCCAAAAATGTTAACTGGTTTATTTACTATGCATGCCTACTATTTTTATACGACCGCAAAAAAATTGCGGACGTACTATGGTATGATGCTGTCGTCTGCGTCGTTGTCGGTTAACTTAAGTGTTCATATGACAACGGCCTCTTAATTATTTTTGTATAGGGGAAACTATTGACATTTTTTGCTCTCACTTAGGCACCAAGTTTCGTTGAATAATGAGAGACCCCTCAAAACGACCGGAATAATTTCACGCATATCACATTAAATTTTCGGGGTGCCATGTCAGATAAAATTTTTTGCAAATTTAGAAAATCCGAAGGGTACTCATGGAAACTCCCTTACACCCATGAAATAGTCCAGAAATAGGCTTTGAACAATCAGATAAAAAAATACCCAATGCATTTAATAAATTATCTGAATAAATTTATTTATAAATTCTATATGAAACTGCTTTTTAAATACAGCTCCAATATTAAAATTCCATTGAATAATAAATCCACTGTCTATGCTACAGTTTGGCGCAGTCAAATATCAAAATAAGAACTATTTTCCTCTCCCTCAGTCAAAGTTCATTTACAGAGCCGTTGTCAAATTGAAAACAAAATTTTCAATTTTCATACTTTTTACTGTATTTTATTTTTGTTCCCCATATTACGAGCAAATCTACCAAGTTTCATCTCATTCCGAAATAAAATAATGCTGTTTCAACCTGTTTTATGAACAAACTTTTACGCTTTCAATTGTTCAACTCAACACTTGATTTAAAAAAAAATCAACAATTTTCATGTGCTATTATATCTATAGCTGGATGATAAGTTTTCGCTTTCGCAACCTATATATATGTCATAATAAACCACAGGAAGGCTATATCTTTAAATAATATCAATACTGAATTCCAAAGTTATAAAAATTTTACCTTTTTAAGAAGAAAAATGGGCACATTACTTATCTTTTAGAACAAATTTTTACATTTACTTTCTACTTTTTGTATTAATTTCACAATCAAACATTCTTAAACAGTACTCAATATATAAATCAAATAATTATGGTTCAGAAATGGGTGTACATTTGTATTTACTAAAATTCAACTGATTATTAATAGTTTAATACATGTAGCAATATTTCCAAAGAAGTTTCTTAAAAAAGAGATTTACACAGCCAGGAGTTTTGAAGTACCTTTTATGACATCATGCAAACTGTGACGTCATAATGTTATGATGTTGTAATCATATATTGTAAACAAGTAAACAACAATACAAGAATTTGAAATAAATGGTGAAAGCAAAACAACATGTTTTTAAAATTAGTAACCGAGTGCATTTATTGTGTACAAGGTCCATGGTTACCAAATGAAACCACTCCACCTACTGATATGTCACTTTTATATATATATGCGCATATCCTGGCTTTTTCCATCTACATGTGCACCCCCCCCCCCCCCTTCCCCACAAACAATGTTTAAGCTATCTTTGTAATCTCATGAAGACTTTTCTGTGATTGTATTTCTTAAATAGGAATCGGATTATTATCTTCTAATTTTGTTCTTTAAATATGGATCAATGTCATATATTTACAATAAAAGCTTCATTTTATAGTTTGTTTACATTCTTCAGTGCCTACAATTATCTCCCTTGGTTGACAAGGTTTTAACTTTATTAGTGTCTATTTTGTTAATTGCTAAAAGGTAGAAATATGAATGTTGATTACAAGTGTTTCCCCTTGGTAAAATTAAGCATTTGAGGAAAAATGCTGGATTTAAATACATCTTGTAGAAATGGTCATGCAATCATAATTTGTTTTGGAGGAAAAGTGCGTGCTAGATTATGACCCGACTCTATCAGTTGCTACTGGATCAGTTTTTTAGACAAAAATTAATGATATAAATAAAATACAAACCATATTTTACTGGCTTTGCATGCTTTGTGGGTAAACAGTATCATGGATTTGGTTGAAAGTACATTTGTGAGCAATATCATATAGAACCTAATCTCGCAAATTTCCCATGCGCTGTTTTTTTACCGTCTCCCATGGGAGACGGTATACATAGTCAAATGATGATCAGTCTTCGGAGTAAATGACAATCTGTTACTTGATTGGGTGGTTTACTAAATCTATAAATATTTTTGTCATTCCATTGGTTTACGTCAGGATCGCACTAGTATGTGTACTGAAATTTCGATATATTCTTAGTTTGAATCGGGGTTGTAATCAGTATTTTAGTGTAGTAATGTTACGTTCCACATATTGACTTCTATTTCATTCATTGCATTGGTCAGTGAACAATTATAAGGTAAACTTTGTACCAAAATCTCCCTACTTTATAAAGCTGTTTTGGAAAAAATTATATGTTCTATATCTGTTTTTTGGTTAAATCAGTATAGTGTAGTAATGTTACGTTCCACATATTGACTTCTATTTCATTCAATGCATTGGTCAACGAACAATTTAAAAGGTAAACATTGTATCAAAATCTCCCTACTCTTTAAAGCTGTGTGGGTTAGGCAAAAATTATATGTTCTGTATCTTTATTTTTTTGTTCTGATATTTGATGCAAATTAACAAAACATATTTTTAACGCTTATTTTGAACATTTGTTTAGGGAGTCAAGTTTTGTTTAATTATTTTTTTAAAAAGCACGTGTGAAGTAACGACAGGCATTTAAATCTCTCAAGCACCACTGGATAATAGTTCGTAAACAAAGTCCTTACAAGGTACATGTACATTGTATACAAATGTACCTATCCTAAAATATAAATTACAAAAAACCAGATACTTTAATAAATCCATAAAATTTGTAATGCAGCTAAGAGACGGTTAGCTTTTTAGAAAAGCTAAACTTGTGCTGTTCTAAAGGGTTGAAGTACACACAGGTACTTTTTTTTTTGGTTTTTGTTCAAAATTATATTTATTTAGTTGCAATAGTGTTTAATAACTAAATTAATTTCACTTCTGTTTTCCTTTGAGTAATTTAGCAATTTTTTCTTAAATTCTTTGTTGTTTCTGTCTACAAGGAAATCTGACAATTTTATGCCATTCAAGGCCATGTAACTTACTGTTTAAAACCATAAATTTTAATGTTTTTGAGTAAAATTTAGACAGAAAAATGTATTTTTTAATTGTTTACAGTTATCTGACAGAATAAATTGAAAGTTACAGCATTATAGCTGCAGTGGCTGAACTAATAACATCATTGACATACAAACTTTTAGACAACAAAGTAAAAAATCAACACTTCAACTTGACAACGGCCTCTTAATTATTTTTGTATAGGGGAAACTATTGACATTTTTTGCTCTCACTTAGGCACCAAGTTTCGTTGAATAATGAGAGACCCCTCAAAACGACCGGAATAATTTCACGCATATCACATTAAATTTTCGGGGTGCCATGTCAGATAAAATTTTTTGCAAATTTAGAAAATCCGAAGGGTACTCATGGAAACTCCCTTACACCCATGAAATAGTCCAGAAATAGGCTTTGAACAATCAGATAAAAAAATACCCAATGCATTTAATAAATTATCTGAATAAATTTATTTATAAATTCTATATGAAACTGCTTTTTAAATACAGCTCCAATATTAAAATTCCATTGAATAATAAATCCACTGTCTATGCTACAGTTTGGCGCAGTCAAATATCAAAATAAGAACTATTTTCCTCTCCCTCAGTCAAAGTTCATTTACAGAGCCGTTGTCATATATTCTTACGCGATCAAGCTGGCTAGGTGAACGATATTATTGTTGGATTCATTACATTATGTGCACGTCATTATGTGTCATAACCATTTATTGTAAATGTGTTGAACAAATAAATATTTCCTACTATTTCGTACTATTATCATAAATGCACATTAAATCTGCTCTCATCTAGTTTAATTATATAATTAACGCATTGTAAATATGTCCAACAATAATAAATTTCTTGCTACTGTTTTTATGTAAACAATTTTCCCAATAACTTTTGTTCTAGTTATCCAATTGCTTTGACATTTTACAGTGTTGTATCTTACCATTAATAGATGGATGTGATTGATTTGGGTTGTCCTCCCCTTTTCTAGTTTAAAAATTAGGGGCCAAAAAGGGCAAAAATGATACTTTTTAATTTGTTTCCACAATAACTTTGGTTTTGGTTAACAGATTGCTTTGAAATTTTACAATTATTTTTCTTATCATAAAAGGATGAAAGAGATTGATTTTGTGGGTTCCTCCTTTTTTCCGTTTAGGAATTAGGGGCCCAAAAGGGGCAAACATGAAACTTTTTATTTATAGTCCGATTTTGAAAAAACAAATTTGTCAAATAGTGATACCAAATGAATAATGAATTTTTCCAGACCACCTCTTTTTTTACCCCTGTAGAAATTAGGGGCCAAAGGGGGCAAAATGTAATTTTTGCATTTCTTGTCCGATTTTGAATTTTTTTCTAATTAATTCTTGTCACATAATGGATAAATAATGAAGAGTATTTTTAGCCCCCTGTTTTGCCTATTCCGGTTAGATGTGAGGGGCCAAAGGAAGGATTAAAAAAAATCAAATAATAGATAAACATGCATTTTATTTATTGTCTAATATTTGTTTTGAGACAAAAATATAATGGATTCCTTATGAAAATATGGGTCGATAGTCCACCAAGGAATGCATGTGTCAAAAAATTTTTTAAGTCCACTATGGGCTGCATATGTCCAAAGCAATTGACTTTCCATATTGGGCCTCAAACGTACAGGGTTCAACATGCGGTCGTATCATGCTGCGCTCGGCGAAGGTTTTTATTCTTTACTGTTATTGTTGGTTATAGTATTAATTACACAATTTCTATTTTTATTATAGGACATTTATCAGATATTACAATACAAAATGACTTCCTGTTTTAATCATCCAATAACTTTAATTGAGTTTCCCCGATATGGTTACAACCATATCTTTTCTTGTTTAGGGTAAAGTCTTATTAGTTAAAGAAAAATATTGCCATTGAAAGCGTCCTCTTAGAGCCGGTATAAAATATTGACAAATATAAGGTCTGACCATGTTTTAATTTACATAGAGCCCGCTCGAAATAATCTATTTCTTAAATAAAATATGGCTGTTCCATACATTTCAAGCATCACACCCCCGAGTACTAATGCAGTTTTTTCCTTGTCTTTTTATTGTTCCATATTGTACCTTTGTATTACTAAATTCCAATATTAAAAATGTTTCCACGATAATTACGTTGTGTTTTCAAGGAACCTTGCGTTTTTAACAACTACTTTCGTCACGAATGATAATGATAATCGGACAAATCGCGTGACTTTTCCCACCTCCACCGCAAACAATTTTTTACTGTATCATAATGACAACACAGCCGAATTTCAAAATGCTGATAAACTGTTGAAAAAAATTAATTTGCTCCATTATGGATCAACAAGGAGGTATTACTAAAGACCAAAGAATGACTTAAGGCTACCATACGATTTTAAACGATATCGAACAATAAGGAATAGGTATCGAACAAATCTTTAATTGTTTTCTATATGATTAAAGCGAACTTTAAACATGAAAATAAGTACATATTAACACCACCTGTTCCTATATTCATTGTGTTTTAAAGTAAACATCAAAGTAGTGTATTCAGCCATACCTTGTATTAATAGAATAACTTAAATATTTCGAACCCATGCAATGTATATAGGGTGTTCCTACATATGCCTGATTTTGGTCAAAGTTCTGAGATCGTTACAATGACCGACTATATACGGTGTGTATAGTCCGCATTTACGTATTGTCCGCACCCCTTTCTTGGACCAGAAAATTGCCAAAAAATTCTTATATGCATGTACGATCCGCACGTACAAGTTTTCACAAAACGTCTCAAGATGAATACATCAAGTCCAACTTGGCCGCGCTTCTTACAAGTTTTTACATTAATATGTAATGTATTCTCTTTTTAAATATCATTTATGTTTATACTTTTATTAATTTCAAGTGATTGTAGTAAATTAAATTAAAAATAGAGCATTCTCATATCGTCTATTTTCATCGTTGTTAACATGGAAAATCACACATTTCAAAACCAAAACAATTTGTCAACTTTGATACATCAACCAAACAAAGAAAACAAAAAGATAACACGTTTTATTTTAATCCCTGAATTTAATTTTTATGTTTTAATTTTTATTCGTCCTATAGAATTAATATAATATTACTAAAAATAATTTAAGTAAAAATTAATATTATAACAAAGTATACATATGGCAGTTTGTAAAAGAATTATGTTGAATACACTGAAAAAAAAAGTCGTCAACTTGATTGATAAAAGTCGTCAAATTGATTGTCCGAAGGACGACGACCCTTTTAATCAAAATGAATTTAATTTTAATCAAGATGGTTAATCAATTAATTAACTTGATTAAACATAACAATCAACTTGAGTAAACATAACAATCAAATTGATTAATCATATAATCACACTGGCTATTTTGTAATCATATTTGATGAAAACTTCAATCAACATGACTAATCAAGATAATCTAAATGCTGAATTTTGTGATCAAATTGATTTTTATTTTAATCGGGTTGATTAAAAGCTTGATCGATCCAAAAAAGGTTTGATCGCAAAAATATTGGTTTCTATCAGTACCAATAAAGCAAATTATAATGTAACAAATTAACATCTTTGTTTGAATGTTTCATTAGAGCGCCATTCTCAGATTTTTGGTGATTGATGTTCTGTACTTTCAACACTGTGCAAAGTATATTCATAGAATGCAGGAAAATAATATTGACTTTATAAATATTGGCACATTTACATTATGTGAAACCATCAACGAAGACCGCAATCAATACAGAATTTTTACCACCAAGACAGCTTAATATGTATAGGTTTTTAAAAATATAGATAAAAAAACATACAAACAAACAAAAAATTATTTAAATTGTTTAATGTACTAAAACGATCAAAGCAGCATACAAATATTCTTAATGACAGAAAATTACATCAGGCATGTCAATTTTTATAGTGTTATCTGTAACACAAGTTTGTTACAAGTAAACATTTCAAAAGCAATAATAAATATATATTATAATTAAACTTTGAATAAAACCTATATAAACAGGATAAATTAATCTTTAAAAGTTTATATGTTCCTGTTTGTTTTTAATTACATATTAAATGAAAGTAAAAATGCAACATATTCTAGTCTTGTCCATTATCAATCATGTCGTGATGTCTTATGTAGAAATAATTTCAAGAACATTTTCATCTTCTCATCCTTTATAGAACACATTCTTTCGGAATAAAGTGTAATTGTATCTCCTCATATGCTACATGTAGGTAATTACATTAAACAACCATATTTCGATCATGGTAATTGGTCAAGGACTGCCTTTAGCAAGGAACTAGTTCATTTGAATATGTCTTCAACAAAAATTTAAGGGAACATAAACATCTTTCATTTTATAACGAAACACAAGATTACTATACCCAGTTCTCTTTCTGGTAATGTGACTGTTCTTCACTAGTTTTTCTCAGGGAACACAGATGCTCTTCAGTATATTATATGACAAGACATTAGTTTACTAATTTGCCCTCAGGGAATGTCAATATAATTCATTTTATAACATAAAAAGACATTAATATACCTAGTCTTTCCTCGGGAACGTAAATGTTTATTATATAACATGCCAAGACGTTACTATGACTAGTGTTCCCTTGGGGAACCTAAATGGGTTTTTTTTTAATTTTTTTATATGACACGACGTTATTATAACTAGTATTTCCTCAGGGAAGGTAAACGTTTTTCATTATATTATATGACGAAGCATTACTATAACTTACATGTATGTTTGCTAAAAGAACGTAAATGTTACAACCTTTCTTTTGAGAATACTAACAATGTGTACGTCATGCTATATAGAGATGTTGCTGCATAGCATTACATTTGGCAAAACTTTAATTCTTTCATTCGTGCGGATTAGGTATATTTCATTTGAGAGAATTTTTTAGATAAAATCCAGGTAAATCTCCTTATTAGATAGTCAATCAAAATACATATATATCCTTGGGGAAATCTTCACCGTATGGTAATTTCTACGTCATGTTATAAAGTAATGAACATTTATATTCCCTGAAGGAATACAAACTATAGTAATATCTATGTCATGTTATATAGTGATGTACATTTATATTCCTTGGGGGAATACAAGCCGTAGCATGTTATATAGTGATATACAAATATATCCCCTGAGTCAATACCCAACTTTTATAATATCTACATCATGTTATATAGTGAAGTACATTCATATTCCCTGAGGAAATTCAAAGTAAAGTAATATATACGTCATGTTATATAGTGAAGTACATTCATATTCTCTGAGCGAATACAAACTATACATGTTGTACAGTGATGAACATTTATATTCCTCGAGGGAATTCAATTTGTAGCATGTTATTTAGTGATGTAGATTTATATTCCCTGACGGAACTTTAGTGATGTCTATCTCATATTATATAGTGAAGTAAATTGATATTCCTTGAGGGAATACTATTATAATATCTATGTTATGTTATGTACAGATGTACAATCATATTCCCTGCGAGAATACTAACTATATATGTCATGTTGTATCATGAAGTACATTTATATTCCTTTAGGGAATACAAACATTAGTTTTATCTACGTAATGTAATATAGTGAAGTACATATATATTCCCGGAGGGAATACAAACATTAGTTTTATCTACGTCGTGTTCTATAGTAAAAGTACATATAAATTCCTTAGGGGAATACAAACTTTCGTGTTGTTATTAGTATACCATGTTATACAGCGATGTACATTTATATTCGTTGAGGGAATACAAACTCTAGCATGTTATATAGTGATGTAGATTTATATCCTCTGAGGGAATACAAACTATAGTAAGATCTGCGTCATGTAATATAGTGATGTACATTTATATACCTTTGGGGGGAACAAACTGTAGTAATGTCTATGTCATGTTATATAGTGATGTATATTTAACTTCATGAGGGAGTACTAACCTTAGTAATATCTACGTCATGTTACATAGTGATGTACATTCATATTCCTTGAGGGAATATTAACTATATTAATATAAAGTGCTGTAATTCACATTCCCTTAAATATAATATGATATATATGATCTCTCATATCTGTCATTTATATAAGATGTCTTATATATTAAATAATGTATCTTATATCTTAAATGTTTAATAGAATACATATGAAAACGGAGTGCCATAAATATATCACCCTGAGACGCAGTCGGGGGTGTTATACTTCCAGAGTGGGATACTCTGATGTAACACCAGGTACAACAGGCAGTTTTGTTACATTATACTGAACATCTTGGTACTGTTACTTCCAGTAACGTCAATGACGTCACTGTACAGTCAGAGGGTGATATGTTAGACAGAGGGGTATTATACCAAAAATATCCTGTTTGATCAATCAAAATTTAGGAAACTTATATGAAGTATAATATATAATTTTAGACATGCCATTCCTGAGAATACGCTAACTACAATGATGCCTGTGTAATGTTATATAGTGGTGTACATTTATATTATTTGAGGAAATACATACCAAAATGATAACTTTGTCATGTAATATAAATATGTACTTTTGGATTTCCTAAGGGAACATATACTAAATGATGCCCAGATTGATTTGATAAAGAGATATTCTTTCAGATTCTCAAGAGGAACGTATACCGTTAGTGACTATTACATGTATAGTCGTGTGTTTCATTATTCCTATAGGGAACATGCACTATATAATGATGTAGCTCACTTTCCCTTAGGAAACACAAATAGAATGAGATGATTTTCAGATTGAGGACAAATCTATCATATTCCCAGTGGGAACCTATATACATAGTTGGCTTGTTTAAAGCTAAAGCAGAGCAAATAAGTATTCGAATTAGTTAAAAAAATCAATAACAAATATTTCCTTAAAACATATATTACATGTGATAATACTAACTCTTATTACTATAAAGTGTAAATAACGTCGTGTTTTTACTTTTCAACGCACGTGTTTGGGTTGGATAAATTATTAACATACCGCTGGAATTCATCCTCTTTTTCCAGAACTAGATTTTACGTTTACTAATTTATGACATATTAAATAATAATTTCTTGCAAGGGACTACATCATGAGGCAGAGTTGCTGTGTTTGTAAAGTTATTTTTAGAACTTCCGGTTTGGATATTCCCTAAGGGAATAAATCAGCGACACAATCTGTCTTGTGCATTCCCCTCCCATGGAATCACGTAATTCTGGCGAATAAATACACATAAAATAAGGCTGCGTCCCGTAGCAAGGATAACATTACTTTTCTACGGACAAAGTTAATGGAAAAAAATTTATTGCCGGAATAAATTCGTTATATTTACAGGGAATGAATGAACAAGTTGGGGTTTAGGAACTCGGCCTTCGTCTCCCTTGATTTTGTTTTCATGCACTTCATATATTTCCGCATCCCCTGTAATTGTCTCAATGCTACTTGTATTCTGTTCCACCTGATTAATATTTACCCTTATTTAAATAACGTGATTTTGCAAAACAATACACAAACTATATGGCTGCCGCCAGATTTGCTTCTCAAAGCAAGGATAACACTGCTGTTCTAAGGACAAAATGGGTGCTAGCTGAATGAAATTTCATCGATTGGATAAATTCGTTACATGAAAAAAATCATCGTAACGTCTCGCCCGAATGCACTTTCGAAAATTTTCGTATCCGCCTGTAACTGACTGTATAACAAATGAAGTCTTGTACTGTAATAATTATCTGCATCATAATTAGATCAAATGATTCACAATAATGCTCTGTTTACCTCTTCTTGAAATGTATTACCGGGTACTTTATCTTATGCAACGATCATTTAATGACTACTATGTAAATTTATACATAAAATATACCAATTAACGACGAAAAAATACGTATAGATGTTTTTTTTCTCATAGCCAGTGAGTCGTACAACTATCTCCATTCAAAACTTAATAAAAAAATATGTAAAAGTCATTTAAAAGTAACAATCTTATCAAAAATTAAGTGAAGACTTTAGCATTTCAAGGACAACGTCAGTAAGGTCAAGGAAAAGGGTATTGCAGTTTCTGAGTTATTAAAAAGTTGATAAAAAGATACCGAACGGGAATCAGAAACACAATGCAAGTATAAAAGTCATGTATAATGAAATCTCAAGAAAACAACAAGCAACAAGCATACACACAAATATGTAACGTCGACCATTCTGAACCAAAGATATATAGGGTGCTCCGGAAGATTATGAACATATTGATACACCAGTGACATGTGTATACTCTTGTCGGTTCACAAAAGTAAGTAGAGGTTGGTATGCTACACAAACATATTCGTCAACATTTGTGTGACGTAGACAAAAAGAAAATATCGGACATAAAGCATCGTATCAGACGTACACGATATCGATCAAACCAAATCTTATGAGTCATTATGGAAATTACAAGTTTTGTATGGATAACGCGAGCAGTGGTCCCTTGTCAATGAATTAAATGTAGGAACAAAAGCAAAATGGTATCTTTCAACCATTACAAGCAATTAATGTAAAAATAAATATGACCACTAAAAATTGTTTATACAAAACAGTTTGGGGCAGTATCAACAATAGGAACATTCAACTTCAGTATCAAATAAGTAAATTAAAAGTAGGCAAGCAAACGATGGTTTTATAATAATTAAGAAAAAATCAAGAAAACCTACCAAACAAAAAGAGCCGATAATCAAGGAACAATCACAAATACGAATAAAGACAAACATATACAACGCAAAACAAAACCCCCAAAAAATAAAAACAGAAATTAAGTAACCGAACCGAATAAAAACCATAGGTGCACTCGATCAGGTGCTCCGGACGAGTTAACAGTGCCTTCCAATTAAACTCGACATCCGTCGAGTTACTAATTGTCATGTCTAGGAAATAGAAGACCTATAACTCAGCGGAAATGTCCTATTTAATCACCTCGGTTTTAAAAGGAGCCTTACAGGAACAAATTTGAATATTCAACTTGTAAAAATCACCTACATTTAAACTAATAACTCAAGACGACTTCTTCACCCTCTTTTAATCTTCGTAAAACTCGAAAATAACTTGCATTGTATTTCTTGAGATGTTGTCAAAAGATATTTAAGACATCTGGATGGGTACTATATTTAATGGAGCCCAACAGCAACCAATTTAAATATCTAACTGTACAAAATCCACTCACAACTCAAGACGACCCTTTCATCCTTTTTCTATCCTCACGAAACCTGGAAAAAACAGCTTGCATTATAAAACAGCGAGTTATTTGGCAGTATTACACATCTTGTTATCTTTTATTTGATATTATTTTTTTCTTGATATCGAATATCGAACCCACTGCTAGCAGCGAGTTCCATATTAGAAGGTCGGATGTCGATTATCGAACCCACTTTGAACATAACACCAGTAATAGCGTGTTGATTTTCCACCAGATCATATATTTAACATCGCTGATGAAATATAATTAATGTTCATTACCTTATATTTAGTTTCAATACATATATGATATAGGAAAAGATTACCATTTGTCACCTACACCACCTCTCTTGCCGCCCTCTCGAGTCGTGACAATTTTTGAAGTCCTATATATTCCTTAAAAGTAACATATTTTAACTGGTGTTATAATATAGTTATTACACGCCGGTCATCAATAGCCCAACTACCTTAATAAATCGGCTTAATGTCTCGATCATCCATACGCTTTCATTTGCATTTTGTTCGTCTGGATTCATCATCTCTATATTTCTTTTTTTTGTATGCAATCACGTTTTAGTGTCCTATTATAATTATAATATAATTTTCACAGCGCTGAAATCAAATTGCTTTCTGGACGTCATGGACGTCAATCAATCATATTTTTTCAATCGTTTTTTTTAATATTTTGTTATATATACCTTTACATTGTACGTAAACACATGACTGTCAACGAGTTTTCTTTTTCCCTTCTGGGTACCAGTCTCTACTATGGTGAACGCAAGGAGGCCATCTTCAGGTTCCAGGTTTGGAACAGTGTCATCAGCTAATGATCTAAAACAGAACATTTAAATTTAGTTTTAACATATTTATTTGTAATCTTGCAATTGTATATACATGTAACGTATGACAATACAAAGTATATCACAAAAGAATTTGGAAATGACAGGTTATGATTTGTGTTCACAAATGGGATAATTTCAACTTCAAAAGAATTTGATGTAATAAGAATAATTAGGATCTCTGACAGTATAGCGACCACTCTTTTGGGTAACAATTCTGATTTTTTTGGCCAGTGGACAATAACAGAGTAGAATCTTAATTTACATGGAAAGGACATGGATCAGAAACAACATTTACAAAGTGCAGAACTGGTTTGTGTTCGGGTATTCTATCAGAACCAATAACGACGTCGAAGGGTGGCATCGTCGCCTGAATAAGAAATCCGGAGACGGAAGCCACTGATTCTGTTACTGTACCAGGAGAAAATCTGGTTTCTGAAGATAAACTGACAAGATACCAGCGTAGAGCTGTAAGAACTTTTCTTTGTGGGAAATGTACAGAACACACCAACTGTCCACAAGCAGCCCGTATTACAAGGATAAATTCCCCTGCAAACAATTAAAACGTTTCATGTTTATGTATATGTTTTGTCGTCTGCTATATGCGAATATTTTCCTACTATTCATGTATATATTTGTATTCTGCTATATGTAAATATGTTCTTACTATCATGAATGTATATATTTTGTATTCTGCTACACGTGAATGTTTTCCTAGCTACTATGAATGTATATATTTTGTATTATGCTTTGTATGTATATTCTCCTACTGACTATTAACACATTCGGTAATGCTTACACATAATAAAATGAACTATATATTGCTTGTAAGTGTATATTCTTATCGTCAATAAAATTATTCAGTTTAACTTGGTGTTTTTTCTTTTTAATTTGCATAACTGAATATTCTTTGGGGACGTTTTTTCTGGATTGGGGCCGTTTTGGGAAATGGGGGCGTTTTGACTCGAATTCCAAAATTTGCTTAAGTTTTTGATTGGATAATATTTTTATCGTCTGAAAAAAAGAAGGGTATAAAAAAGTTTGACCAAAGTTTACATTTAAATATTTTTATAAAATATAACTTTATCAATTAATAATTATTATTGTTATGCACAATTAAGTGAGAGAGAAGCACACTATGACGTTATGTTATAATTTTAGAGATATTTTCGTGGTTTTCCTGGTCTAACAATAAGGCTATAAATATAGTGATTATTTTGCCTCCACCTATCGGTAGCAAAATTACAACAACTAGTCCGAGAATACAATATGCCGTCCAACGCTTTTTTGTGCGTGCGTCCCCACGAAAAAAAGCGTTGGACTCCAGAGGATTTCCGACTATACTATACAACGTGATACCAGACGCAACTATATATGCGTCTGGATGATCGAGACTAAGTCATTGGCGTGTTAACCTGACTGAATTTTGTGAGTAAGAGCCTTAATGCGGAAGGGTGTTTTCGAGTCCTACTATTATCAAAAGACTGTCACTTTTCTTGCAAGTAAGGTTACCCTAACTCGTTACTGTCCCTACCAATAAAATAACTAAACACCATAATATAGCTGAAAAATTGCAATGGTTTACTTGGTCGAAATTTTATTGTCTTATATTGTTTGTTTATTTGTTTATAGTGATATTATTCTTAATTCGTATCTTTACTTATTTATTTGTTATAGATTGATTGTTTGTATGTATCTTGCGTTTCTGTAGCCGTTTGGTACTGTGTAATTCGTAGCATCAGGTCTGGTATTGTTAGGATATAAAAATGGGGATTGGGATCCTTTTAACCGGTTCAGCTCTACGACATAATTTTGTGCGCCTGTTCCAAACCAGGATGGTTATACCTTTATATTGTTCTTGGTGTATTACCTTGTATAATTACGTGTTTGTAGGTATCACTAACTGGTTCAAGAAACAAGAGAAAATAAGATATCGAGATAACAACAAAAATTAAACAGTCACACAACACAAAAACTAAAATGTAAGCAACAAAAAGCCAACTAAAACCGGGTGAATCCAGGTGTCCCAGAAAGAAACTCCTGCTCCCCGCGCGACACCGAATGTTTTCGGACTCTTCCAATCGTTTATGTACTAGTATGCTCTCGATTTACTCTTTGTCAGTTTGTTTTTGTTAATTTTCTTAATTAAATAAAGAGCTGTGTTTGATGTATCCTAGACCGATATGTTGTTTAATAAAGACCTGAACAGACAAAATTGAATATGCTTTGGTTATCAATGATACAATGAAAGGTTCAATCATGAGGCAAAATATGGATATACGGGATAAATGAGTTTGTACTTTATAATGTAATGGAATTTTTACGCGTATAGCTAGAAAATTGTAACTTTCGCCCAGCTAGCGTAAATTGTGACCAATCATTCAAAACCATTTTCCAAGTCAGGGTTTTTTTACCTGAAAGGATGCGCAATACCTCTCAACACGGGATAATTGAGCACATTAAGGTTCTTGAAGCGATGAAATGTAAAACACTCCTAGTATGTGTAGTTTTGAACAAAAATTTGGCAATGTCAGACACACAAACAAATAAATTCAATAGCTATAAACATAAAAATAACAAACACAAAATATGCATGTTGTTAGTGTTATTGTTTACTGCCTAATGGCCATTGTAAATTTTTTTTAAAGCATTGTAAACTTGGAATTTTGATATAAAAGATAGTACGACCAAAGAATCGAGGATGCAAGTCAAAAAGGCACACGACAGAACAGAAACCGTGACAACCGTTTTATGATTAACTAACAATCATTCGTTTTTTTCAGTTTGTTTTATAGCAACATACACGAGTTTACCTTCAAATGACTATTTCTTAAACGCATTTCGTCATACCCTTTAATACAAGTTTTATATTATTGTCATGCTGTTCAGTCCACAAACATCATGTTCATTAAAACTAATCTAACCGTGATATGAAAGACCAATGGCTGCATATGACCTCATTTATAACATTCTCGATCCACTGGCAGACAAGTAAATAGCGAAGGTACTACCGGTATCAGGATAATATACTACATTATGGAAATCACTTTCATGACGAGTGCGGTATACAGTAACAAATTTGAAGCATTTTTCTGACACATGGTCACTTAGTCACAATTATTATACCTTTGTTTGAAAAGTGTGGGGTTTATGATGATGGTAGTGCCTGACCTTCCTTCCGACTGTCCGTTACCGCTACTCCCCCTACACTACTTAATGGAATAATATAAATCTTTAGATAATTTTTGTCTCAAAGTGCCAATGTGCACCTGATTTGTTTGTTTTATTTGTTTGAATGATGTTTAACGCAACTTTCAGCAATTTTTCAGCACGGCGTCCAGTAGGAAAACTGGCAATCCTTGTCAATTGAGATTACAGTCGGTTACACCCTTCGATTTTGGGGGTTTTCTAGAGCAAAACATGAAACTTTTGGGTTACCCATCTCGTTTCGACAACTCCCCTGCAGAACTGAATGAAATTTGATGAAACATTGACAGACTCCTTGTCACACAGTGTCATTCCCATTTTGATCGGAATGATACTCTTTGTTTCTAAAATATGTTGTTCAATTTAAATTTCATTATTAACCTTATGGTAATTGTAATAGCAATAGTAAGTTAATAACATCATTTTCTTGTTGTTCATTGAAAGACTTTCAGTCATTGCGGCAATTTATGCAATAATGCGACCTAAAATGTTCCATATGTGATCCTAAGAGAAATTTCCGATGATCTGCACAAGAAAACTAAGTTGTTACAAAGTATTGTGTGTATCTAGGTAATCAGATACAAATGTACTGGGAAGATGGAACCCATTTTTTATTTTTTATTTTATTTTATTATTTTATTTTATTTGGGGGGGGGGGGTCCGGATGGATGAGAATCCTTTGAATTTGAGAGCGCATGAAATGCTAGTTGTAAATCATAGTATGGATCTGCAGCAAAGCCAAAGGATTCGATATTTTAACTCTGATATTACTCTCATAGACTCGATAACTTTGTGAATAGACAAGCTCAGAATAACAAACGAACATTCCTTTATTACCACAATGACCATGGAAATTTAAATATTATTTACAAAATGAGCGGGCGTGTGTAGATATCTTCTTCATCGGTTTGACGTATGTATTCAGTACCTGTAAGAAAAGGTAAACCATCGGTTTTATACTGTACATGAAACACATATATTGATTTTATTTTAGTTTAATTTTAAAAGAATAAGAAACAAAACAAAAGCTAAAAAAACAATAAAAAACCAACTACTTGTTTTGTTTTTGAAGGCAGAAAAATTTGTTCAATTGGATTTCAGGATCAGAACCTCTTTTCTCTCTGTTTCGGTTAAAAAACTCTAAATGTAATAAAAAATTCTATATTTTAATTATTGCGAATACTTAAGTTGTAAAATGTAACATATATATACGAATAAGAATATGACAAATTATTTCAGTTTGACCTTTTTCTACAAAAAAAGTTTTTTGTCAGTTATTACATCCAGCCATTTAGACTAGTCCATATAAATATGATCTTTAAAAACCTTCCCTGATTTTTCTCCCTCAAATTTATGCTTAAATTATATTCGTCGACTTTAGCTGTACAAAAAATAACTCGGCGGATAAATAGATATAAACTGAACGGTAAAATAATTTGCGCCCCTAAGACTCCTGTCAGTAACTCTTACGAGTGCCCTTATTTCCTTTGTTGTGTATAATCTTGTACTGCCAATACATAGTTTCGACCTGAATATTTTTTCTACTGCCCTTTTATCGTAAACCGTTTAACTGATTATTTTCTAACTATTACATTTTTCAATGCGATTTCATATAGATTTTTACGACCTGCAACTCATAATTGACGCGATGATAGACGGTAATATTGAAGGTGTTAACATGAAATCGAATTATTCCTTCGTCGAAAAAATATTTGTTAATAAACTTATACTATTTTGATAATATACCTTTTTAAACTATTTAGTATGCGTTGTATCCCCCTTTTCCTCCGTGGCTACCTCCACCTACAACAACAACATTTCCTCCACCAAATCCACTGTTGCCGTATCCGCCATAACCGCCTCCATATCCACCGCCGAAGCCGCTTGATACAACGTTACCGCCAAATCCACCACCATAACCGCCAGACACAACGTTGCCTCCATATCCACCGCCAAAATCACCAGATACAAAGCTGCCTCCATGTCCTCCTTTTCCGCCGCTCAAGACAACAGTCTGACCGCCACTACCATATCCACCGCCGTAGCCTCCACCGAAGTTGCTTCCTCCGTATCCGCCTCCATAACCACCTCCAAAACCACCACCAACTACAACATTAGATCCTCCTCCATAACCACCTCCTTGGGCACCTCCATAGCCTCCGTATGATACTGATCCTCCATATCCTCCACCAAAAGATCCACCGAATCCACTACCAACACTTGCGAAATTTCCACCTCTTGAGGATCCCTTTGGCAAGTAAGCTGATCCGTAGTTATCACCACCATATCCACCGCCATATCCTCCACTGTGTCCTCCATCGACAACAACTACCTGGCTGCCTTTGCCGCCTCCAAATCCACCACCCAATCCACCTCCATATCCTCCACCATATCCACCTCCATATCCGCCACCATATCCGCCTCCATATCCACCACTATGTCCTCCATCGACAACAACTACCTGGCCGCCTTTGCCGCCTCCAAATCCACCACCCAATCCACCTCCATATCCTCCACCATATCCACCTCCATATCCTCCACCATATCCACCTCCGTATCCACCGAGGTTTCCTCCATGGTGTCCACCATCAACAACAATTACACTGCTTTGTCCTCCGTAGCCACCACCTCCACCATATCCTCCACCTCCACCATAGCCTCCGTAACCACCATGGCCACCACCACCACCGAGGACAGTGACGCCGCCGCCAAATCCACCACCATATCCACCACCGCCTCTTACACCGTAACCACCACCTCCCGCCTGGACTGTGGCAACTAGGAATGCGACAAATAATGGGACCATTTTAAATTCGTATCCCTATTGAAATCAAAAACATAAAATGCAAAATTAAACATTCTTTACACACAAATTTTAACATTCAATTAAAGGAAGACTCTCAAAGGTTGCAGGTCAAATATTTTACAAAATTTAGTTCGACGAAATGGCTATATTTTAGGTTTTTTAAATATACATGAACGTTATTCCTAAAGATGACGTACATAAACCGAATGTTCGGAAATATATTTTTTTACAAATTCTAATTACACAACATGACTATATGTATATGATTATCTTTGTTATAAAGTTATAAAAAGATAACGTTCCATACAAGTTACTTTTAATTAGTCGCATACCACACATGAATTTTCCTCTTTCATGTGTGTTAACTACTACTAATTAAAATTATATCCCATGAATATACATGTACTTATTCCTAGATTTTTTTTATCATATAATATTCCATTTACGTCATTTATAAATTATAAACTGACATTTTCCTTTAAGGTAAGACTAGAAAAATTTCATCATTATTTTGAATTCACAAATAAATCGGAAATCTTGTATTTTCTTATAAGACGTTCAATAATCTTTACTACATACCAACAGTGTTTCGCAAACGCTTGTCCAAAATTATAAATGTGTTTTGGTTTAAACTTATTATCCAAAGCACCGGAGACATGGGATTTTTTACATGTCTTATAATGTGTCATTTCACCTTTCAGAAAGATATATCTCTCAAACTGTTTAGACAAGGATGCTTGGGACACATATAAGTATTTATTGTAAATACATTTTCTTTAAAGTACTTAAATGTAAAATCTTGGAATCTTGTTACCTCCATAGCACTAAATGTTATTCATTTTTGTTGTTATACTTAACTCATTTCACATAGACGTAACTTTATAGTTGAACCTCCAATAATTTGATGTTATAATAACAAGTCAATATTAAAATATTTTAACATAATGGAAATAAAGAATAAATGCTGAAAGAAATTACTAACATAATTTTATTCTAAATAAAACATTCTACTGATAGATTTTTCAGACAAATCAGAGTATCGTGTCATTAGATTCTTCAAAACGTACAAGAAACTAATAATGTACATGTATGTGAGCGCAACATTAATCTATCGTAATCTTATATTTGAATTTTTTCATAGACAACTGATCAAGCCGATTCCAAATAGATTCCAAATATATGCCAAAACACAAAACGTTATAAAACAAACTTAAATACACACAAGCATGAAAATAAGAGGAAATGTTAAGAAACAAAAAATATATGTATTCCGAGTCAACCAAGTCTGTGAGAACGCTATGCAACACCTTTTAATCTGTTTGTGTAAAGAAAAAGTGCCGAATATGTTTAATGAACAAACATTTGATAAAACGTCTAAATCCTTGAAAAACTTACAGAAAAGTGAGAAATAGGTTGGTGAATATTAGTCAGTGCAAGTAGCTTACCTTGGTGATATGTGGAGTATAACCCGCTGACAGTCTGACTAAAATGTCGACTTCCACCCTTTTATACTTACAACCCAGCACAAAAGTTAATGAACAGGCAAAAACATCGAAAACTTATGAATATGTTAATGTAGATATATCTATTCATCTTCATCATAAATAGAAAGCGACACTAGACCAATAAATATGTTAATATGTTAGGTGTTGGTATCATTAAATGACCCTCTTACGGACATAAAATAATACATTGTATAATCAAAGGAAATTCTCATAAAATAATTGTCAAGTAAGAGTCATTGATTGCCGCCATTAGACACTTTCTAATGAACACACTGTGCATTTGTTGTTTTTTTAACAAAGGTTTTTGTCCTTAATAATTCTAATACACGTTGTAATGAACTATGCTGATGAAATTTGGATATTTTGTCCGCTTATTAGAAAGTTGTTAATTCCTCAAGTTTCGTACCGCTGGAAAATATAGACATAGGATATAAAACCGAGGAACACTATACACTTAATTATTTCTCAAAGAACAGAAACTTATACCATTTAATTTTCTGTGACTGTGTTATACATGTTTAAAGGAATTACAACCTCTCCTTTAATGTTTTATCCTATACCCCAAAACGTATTACATTACATAAAAAAACTAAATACTGAACCGTTACAAACGGCATACTTTAACAACAAACTGAATACAACAGATACATAATTATGCCACACAAATTCTGATTCCTAGCATTTCTAGGTTTGAAGGATTAAATGAGTAATTAAATCTCATTACATTTTGTCGATTATTTTCTGAAAGAGAACAAACCATTTGAAAGCTGAGTTAACAATCACAATAGTTTAAATAGTTGTAGTTTATAATCGTCGAGTACTATTTTATTGACCGTCTTCACTTCAAATATATATCCGCTTAGTTCTACACTACTTAAAACTATGCTCATACAAGTCTTCCCCTAATGGCTGTCTTAAGACAGGTTGTTTCATATTTCTTTAACGAAGTTAAAATAAGAAATTGGGATAAACGTCAGTTGTTGAGTGCATATTTCAATGTAAGGTAGATAACTCAAGTATGTGGACAAGAAATGGTGCAACAAGTCGTACCGATCATGACGATTGCAACCTCTTTACTTACCCGAATAATATTTATTTAAACAAAATAACAATTAAAACAAGTATTATACGAAGGAGTTCAGTTAAAATTAAAGAACACCAGATGCAGTTGAAATCGCGGAGTAATTTTATAGCTATATCGTCCATGTGCTAAGAATAACAGTGCATTTCTGTTCCTTTGAAATCGCGGAGTAATAGTGTTAGCACATCGTTCATTTCAGATAAACAATTGATACTCCTATTCCGATGCAGTTGCGGAGTAAAAGTATAAGTACTCGACCAGCTGTAGTTGCCTTCAGCTGCGCTTCCGGCAATACATCAAGGCTTGGACCAATAACAAGGCCAATACAGAAATCATCACGTAATAAAATCAAAGTACATTGTATATAATAACAAGTTTATCTTTATTTATAGCGTTGTGTTATACACTAATTCAGCATCAATATGGGATAAGAAGGATATTATAACGATACGCGTTGTTACGACTCCTCGCCAGAAAATAATAAGCCTAAAATATATCAATGGCTTTCTTAATACTATATCGAATTGCCGAATCTGTCATATGTTGCACATGGTCACGAATTGTTATATTATAACGAAAGGTCGCTCAAAAGATACAAATACTATGAAATAAATTATACGTTTGACATTGTGTACAGCTATTTATATTTCGTGGTTATGAACATGGTTAAGGTTCAAATAATGCTATGGCAGACGCTTTATCTTATTCAGAGATAAAAAGATTTCGCCAGCTGAAAACCGTCACCGTCAACACTTTGGTGGACTGTGTTGCAGTGACAGGTGAAACATTACATTCCTACAACAGTAGTGTAGTATTGTAGACCTGTGTGTGAAATGTTTATTGTTTAAAGGTGGCAATGATTACTTATGGTTTAAGAAAACTTGCTTTCTATGTTTGCGGCAATTTGTGAGAGCGCAACAAATTAGATACAGTACTATTAAATGGTATTTATGTGGTATTCGATTTTATTGTATAGTCAAGCTCGTTTTGTTGAAAAAATTTGTTGTCGTCAAGGGACAAAAAATCGGGGACTTGAATATTTATCTAAAGTTATCTCTACCAATGATAAAATAGTATTGTATTGTCCAAAACATATGCCGAAATATGTCCCAAGGTTAGAACACTTCGTGCACGATCTGGAGGGGAGTGCATTAAGCCATCTAACCTTTGGAGATATTTTGGCATATATCATAGAAAACTCAATAGTATTGTTATTATTACTCTGAATGTTTTGAGTGATTTATAAAATAAAACGAAATAGTAATGTTTGTCTTGTACCATCTGTGAACACGTATGTCTTTTTAAAAAAAGCAATGCTTTCTTATTAAGGAAGAACGAATTCTACAAGATATGTTTTCTTAAATCATTTTAACATTGTGATTCATATACACTTGTTCAAAATATACTATGGTCCCACTTTTCGTATTTAACCGAGGATAATCTAATTCAAAGTTAATGCAAATTACCATTAATTGTTATACGGACACTGTTACACATCTCCCACAGTTATTACACAGGCCTACATTCAGTTAGCACAAACGTACAGACAGTTGGAAAATAGAAAATTAGTTAAAACGTGTTTATCTTGATTTACAATATACGTCTATATATGGTCACATACTCGCATTTCGTCCACACTGGAATTTCGCCGATTTTCTCTAATTCAGGAATATAAACAATGTATCTAAAGTAAAATATGTTGTTAAAATATCTTGCATGTATCTATCTAAACAAATGATTAATTAATAATGATACACATGTGTTTCAGAAATAATGTGTCCATTATACGATGCATTTTAAAGACATGTTCATCGCCGAAATTCGAATGTACTTTCATATATATAAATGCACGCTGTCTGATTGCGAATTTGAATTTGCCTACAAACGGAAGAAATGTATGAATACTACCCCACCCTATGGGGCTATGAGGCTCCGATATTTTATATGTTGTTGCACGAGTTACTGCATTCTATTTTGCTAACTTGTACAATATTTGGTTCAAGGGATTACTAGCACATAAATTCTTCCTTAATTAGTCTCGTCCCGAGGGTGCAAATACCACTTCCATTTGTAAGGTAAAATATCTGATAACAAAATTCATGTCTCAAAAAAAAATACCTATACTAAATGCTACACCCCTTTGGACAAAAAATTTTGCTTGCATTTTTTAATTATGCCACATTATACCTATTTATTACAAATATCAAGTAAATATAGATACGGTAACCTGTCCAGGCTTTATATGCCTCTGTTGTTTAGTTGTTACAAATCGTTCTTTACTTTAGCTACGGGAATTTTACATAATACTAACAATCGCCCTATCAAAAGGAAAAAAAACTGCCGTATTTCACAACAGTGAAGGAAATAATTGAGAACGAAATGTAACGGAAATTTAGAGCAGAATATTTCTCCCTATTAATGAAAAGTAAGATCCCTTGGCTGAAGAAATCCTACCGTATGAAGTATTTTACTATTTATCTTTATTTTTTATATAAAAAATCATTTTATATCAACAATTCAATTTTTTATATAAGAAAATCTAATTGTTGACGTCAAAAATCATTTTTTATATCAAATCAAAATTGGCTTTAGTTTTTCATAAAAGGACAATATGAAAATTTATTGATATATCCTATACTTAAACAATCACAATAATTCTTCGGGCTGAATCAAAAGTATGCAATAGACACCGTCAAAATTTTGTCAATGGCGGAAGTTCCGATATTTTAATGCGGATACGATCGGGAGAAATAATTTTTACAAATCAAAACCTATTTTCTAACATAAAAAATACAAACAATTTTTCGATATCAAACATCATTTTCTGTATAAAATCGATTATTGCATTTAAAATAAAAAAAAAATATTTCTTGTATCATGAAATGTGGATGATTTTTAGATATCAAAAAATCGAATTTTAGAAATCAAAAAATTATTTTTTTTATATAAAGAAATTTAATTTTGATATAAAATGGAAATAAATAGTAAAACGGAACCTCACACTACCATAACGGCAAATCTATAGTTCCGGTCATTCTTAGACACAAAGCTTTAACAAGTTGTGGCACATAACATTATATATTTAAAATCTCTGTCCTTTTTTAAGCACGTATTGTGTTTGAACTATACTTTTTTTTCCATTAAAGAGTCATATATCTGTAATCAGTCACTATTTGGAGTTTATTCAGAGTTTAGACAATGTCAGCAAAAAAGTAAACCGAAAATTATTATGACAGGTGAAGGCCATATATATTAGACTTGTATAACCATTATTACTAGTATCATTCACCCCAATGCTGACACTGCGGTAAACCTTACTTGTTGTAACCTTACAGATATGTGTTTGTGGTTATGTTTTTGCGCATGTGCATGTATTACTTCTAAAAATTAGGCCTTTTAACATTTTCAGATGTACAATTCAAAGCTTCTCTTTTACAACGGATGTGACATCAATATCGAACTCATAGCTAGCAGTGCGCTTAATATTTAGAAGTAAAAATTAAAGATAAAAGAAAATAATTATAGAATTATTTTGCACATTAGAGGAGAAATGAGATATTTATCTCTCCTATCATTTTTTTTTATTTGGGGTGTGGGGGACTACTGACGTCAAAATTAAAACTTTCATATAGATAATATGATAATTTTGTTAAAGAGCTCTCTTCATAAGATTTTATATGGCCACGTTGTCAAAAATAGTGCCAAATAAATACAACTATGGCTCGATATGGCTTTCCAATCAACCCCACGTGGTCATGCGTGATTTTTAATAAAGCATGCGTTAGATACTCCAAGAATATTGCAGTTTGTGAATTTTAACATATAAATGACATATCGCCTACAAATAGAAACCCAGTTTTCAGAAGTTTCTTTTTTCTGACAATATATAACTATTAAAATTCACCGATTGAAACACGAATCTTCTACCCAATTCTTGCACCATGTAATGGCTTATGACAGAAATTTGGTCCCGAAAAAACATTCAGTATGCATTAAAAATATACAAATGTTTATTCCAACGAAATAATATACTGAGTACCAGCCGACTTTAATATGAGCAAACTAGTGCATAAAATTGCTTAATACATTTATTGGCATCGCTTTAACATTGAATGTGTTAAAGCGTTGTGATAAAGACCAATACCATTGGACAGTATGCAACCAATCAATACTTCTGCTCCATTAATTAGCATAGACTTGCGTCTATATTGGACTAGTCAGTTTAATATATTGTATTGATTAGTCTATCAATTGAGCGTTTCATATTAGCTGAGTTGTTGTTCCAAGGCTAGGGACATTAAACCGAGGCTAAGCCGAAGTAAAATATGGTTCAGCCTCGGACCATTCAATTAGCCTATATGGTTAACTTTACGCAACAATTCTATATAAATATAATGTTCAGTTCAACGATTTGTTTTTTATCAAGGTTAGGCATAAGTACACATTTAACTCGAAGCGGTTATTAACTGGTACTTTTGACTTTAAGAAGATATATAGTGATAGTTTTATTGTATTCGTGTCATTTTTGTGAAGGTCTATTAACTCTACCAAATACAAAATCTCAAACTACCTATATTAATATCTATGAACTCCTGTATAAATTTCGAACGACATTAAATGACAGATATATAGAAAACTGAAAATACATGTATTAAAATATGTCCATATGACAGAAACTTCAGTTATTTCTCTACTGTCACTTGGACATATTGCTGTACTAGTTATCAGGTTACCTCGCCAATTTTAATCAAGTTAGGCCCGCCTATCGGCTTAGTATCCAACAACGGGATCGGCAAACGTCATAACATTACGATGCTATTTATTCTTTGTAAAAATATATATGTTTTTGCAATATGATCGCATTTCTAATTAAACTGCCTCATATGGATAGTAATAACTCGAAGTATTCTCGTTGTCTGCAGGTCGAGTTATCATGTTCTGAGGGTCTGGTAATCGTGGGGTTTGAAGCATTAACGTGGAGACACCGTCTCCGTGGACTAATTGGTACTATACCAGTTGTTTGAGGGACTGGTAATAGTGGGGTTTAAAGAATTAACGTAGAGAAACCGTCTCTAAATTGGTAGTATACTCATCGTCTGAGGGTCTGGTAATCGTGGGATTTTATGCATTAACGCAGAGGCAAAGTCTCCGTGGACTAATTGGTATACTCGTCGTCTGAGGGGCTGGTAATAGTGGGGTTTGAAGCATTAACGTAGAGACACCATCTCCGTGAATTAATTGGTAGTATACTCGTCGTCTGAGGGTCTGGTAATCGTGGGATTTTAGGCAATAACATAGAGACAAAGTCTCCGTGGACTAATTAGTATACACGTCGTCTGAGGGACTGGTTATAGTGGGGTTTGAAGCATTAACGTAGAGACACCGTCTCCGTGAATTAATTGGTAGTATACAAGTCGTCTGAGGGTCTGGTAATCGTGGGGTTTGGAGCATTTACGTAGACTCCGTCTCCGTGAATTTATTGGTAGTATACAAGTCGTCTGAGGGGCTGGTAATCGTAGGGTTTTAGGCATAACCGCAGAGACAAAGTCTCCGTGGACTTATTGATACACGTCGTCTGAGGGACTGGTAATCGTGGGGTTTGAAGCATTAACGTAGACACCGCCTCCGTGGACTAATTGGTAGTATATCGTCGTCTGAAGTTCGTTGGTTATGAAGCAGTATGAAAAGAAGTACGGTGTCCGTAAACAAATTGGTAAAATACAGATTTCGTTCAAGAAAATGTTGGTTATGGCGCATAATTAAGACTAATATTGTCTTTATGAACTAGGCGTAACTTGTAGTATACTCTTCTGTTGTCTAGGTAATCGTGGTTTATGAAGCTTTATGTATAGATGCCGCCTTCAGTGGATTGACTGGTAGTATACTCAATTTGTAGTCCTTTTCGTGCGGATTATCATGGGCTGTGAAGAATTATGAAGAGAAATACAGCTCCGTGGACTAAGCTTAATTTTTACACTACTCTTCTGGAGTTCGGGTAATCGTGGGTTACGAAGCATTATTTTTAGGAGCAAAGACTGGTAGGGTCGTATGACACTAATGTTTTCCAGTACACTGACATGTATGTATAAAGCGTCAATAGGTACTTAACTGTGTCCGGTAAAAAAAGTATGCAGCTCTGGCTAGGTCACGTCTGCTTCGTTGAATAATTTTTTTTTATCTCGGCGGAAACCAAAATCAGTCCGACTAAGCTACATTATTATAAAAACTCGACCTTCGATAGGAAACTGACAATCTAAGAATCTAAGAAGGTAAAGGACACCACATTTTTTTATTCTTACACTATAAATCAATGTGGTACGTTCTATCTTAAATTAACGGTAGAGAACTACACTATGGGCAGCCATTCGAGCAAAATATTAACAAAATTTTAGAAACAGATTGTAAACCTAAAACGGTCACAAAACACAAAAACAGACGTTTTTGAGAAACAGACGGAAAAAATACGAGAACAGTGAATAGATGCTAGAGGTCGTGTCGACGATTTATCGGGAGTCCTTAATCTGCGGAAGGAAGGAAAAACCGCAAGGGTTTTTTGGTTTATTGTTGGCTATAACTTTTGAACGGATAAACATATCGATGTTATTTTAACGGATTATACGTAATAAATATTAAATGATTTAAATTATCTTGATTTAAATTATTTAAAACTTGACCAAAATGGTTTTTCTCTACTTAAATTGAACACGATTTTTCAACTTTGGTACTTAATAGTGTTTCACTTTTTGAACCCAGTCTAACGTAGTTAATTTATTCGTCTAGTGAATTTAATAGCGAATTTAGTGATATATAACTTAATTGTATTCATAAAAGGAAACGTTGTCAAAAGTTGACCGGAATGGTGGCTCATTGGAATATTACGCACATTAACAGTTTAACTTTAGACTTAATTTGTAAAAACATGCAAACCTCCGGTCAAAATCATATTCCTCTAGGAACTTTTATATTGCAAATTCATTTATATAAAGTATAATGTATTGGGAAAGATAAATATATTTAAACTTGAACAAAACATTGATTCGTAAGATTTTCACAACATGTGAGCTAAAATAAAAAAACAAACAACTTAAAAAGCACAGAAGTATTTTTCAAATTCTTAGAGGATATTTTATTTCCAATTCATCCATCCAAAAATTTAATTTAAAGAGAAACCCGGGACAAGTTTTTTGAAACCTCGGATCGCGAGAGTGTCTAAACTATGTAATATCAGCTTAATTACCCCTACAACACCAGATATAACAATATAATAACTCTATTTCTTACAACAAGAACAAATGTGTGCGCGTGAGCTCATCTGTATCAGAAATCGGCCATTTACGTAAGAATTCTCTTTCTTACTAGTAGTGAGACAGCGTAATATAGTACTTCAAATAGTACTTCATTCTTATTAAATACACCGAGGTTAACTAAAGTTGTATATCGTCTAGGGTGCAGGTCAAAACGCCCACTGTCAAAACGCCCCTTAGCAAAACGCCCCCGTTTTCCATTAAGAAAATTTCGAATATACATTTTTAAAAATAAATTTTGAATATACATGTATATAATAAAGATAGATATGGGATTCCGAGATAAAGAAAACATCTTCTGGATGTAATTTGGTTATGCTTGTATTATGTAACCTCAAAGGGGAATTGTTTATATTAACGTTCCGTGCTTCCTTGTGAAGAACTGATTGCTAATTAACAAAACAAAATGTTATTTAATCAGGTAGGTCATTACTTTGATGATGATAAACACAACGGTATGCATCTATAAAATAATGTATGTAATGAAGCTGTAAGTATCACAGCGTCCATGAGAAATCCAGCCTTACGAAACTAGTTTAATACATGGAAAGAATATGGATCATGAACAACATCTACAAAGTGCATAATCAGACGGTATTTGTATTATCTATTATAACGAACAACGATGTCGAGGGGTGGCATCGTCGCCTTAACAAGAAAGCCGGCGGAGACCGGAAGTCACAGTTTTACGAATTAATTCCAGTGCTAGGGTGGTCGGTATTTCGGGTAGCCCGAACCCGAACCCGAGACAAAATCTCCGAGACAGAAATCGACTTTAATGTTTTTCCTGATTATTAGACAGAATTTTCACAAAATATTTGAAAGATATAACAAGATTATGATATTGAATTATTACGTTTCAGTCAAAGTGTATCAAAACGTATATTTATGAAAATATTGCTATTTTTTGTCCCGTAGGTCGATATTTCGGGTATGCCG
Source organism: Limnoperna fortunei (assembly GCA_944474755.1). Lineage (NCBI taxonomy): Eukaryota > Metazoa > Mollusca > Bivalvia > Mytilida > Modiolidae > Limnoperna > Limnoperna fortunei. The sequence continues at coordinate 79,822,622 of OX104116.1, forward strand.
AGATGTGAAGGGAGGTAATTCAGGGCCGGTAACTTAACTAATTGAACAGTAAATAATAATGATAATATTATTAGTAGTAATAGTAGTAGTATAATTAATATTAAAATAATAAAATAAAAATTATTATTATTATTATGTATAAATAAATAAATAAATAAATAAATAAATAAATAAATAAATAAATAAATAAGTAAATAAATAAATAAATAAATAAATAAATAAATAAATAAATAAATAAATAAATAAATAAATAAATAAATAAATAAATAAATATATATATATATATATATATATATATATATATATATATATGAAAGAAGAAAATCCGGTTCCTAATGCCGCTGTATCTTTTCCTCCACATGTAAATGAGGTACACATTGTTTAAGACCAGAGTTTGGTTTGTCACAACGTACATGCACTTGCTATTGCGACAATTGAAGAAAAAAGAGTTATTTATGTTAAGAAGCAAAGTAATTTCTCGTGTAAGGTTCGACTGCCGAGAAATATGCTGTCCAACTGTACCTCAAGAAAAATGACAATGTCCGTCCATAGGTACATATTACCACATAATTGCTGCTAAGATAAGCATCCGGTTCACGATTCTGACGTAAAACGCATTTTGAACTTGTCGCTACTTCGGAAAAATGACAGAAAACAGGCAAACGAGAGAGGGTAGAACGCAACCTAGACAATGTGTTCCAACTCCATACTGTCAAGAATTAATTTATATTTTCGAACCAAACCTGTATAAGTGCGGATGAAATAATTCCAACTTCAATTATAAAAAAGCGAAATACCAGCAGCACCGGGTCTCCAAAAAACAAATTAAATTTGACAACCCAAAAATCGAACTCTCAGTAATTCTAGAAGAAAGACTTTGCATTGACTTCTCGTATCTTTTTCAGATAGCCCTGTAAGATCTGGTGTTCCTGAAACCAGTAAATCAATACATGTTCCGTCTGAACTTCAGCCCCGACAAACTTTAGCCACAAATCAAGAATTTCGATCCATTGAAAACCACCAAAAAGTCGCAAAATGTTCCGCGCATTAGAAAATATAATTATAATTAAATCTTTCACAAGCTCCCCCCTTTTTGTTATTGTGAACAACGACAATAACAAAAAGGGGGAGCTTGTGAAAGATTTAATTTTAATTAGATTGCGCATTAGGATACAACAAGGCAACCTGTTTTAACATTAAAAGAAAAAAAGCGACATCCTAAATGACAACAAACTTTGTGCAAATACAATAAATTTTACGCAACTAATTCTCAAACAACAATTTAAAGATATTTTATGGATTTCAAGATACAGGCAATGTTGTCTGTTGACCATTCTGCACAGCGCAAATGGAAATCCGAATGATGTCACTAACTCTATTAAAATTCATGTTTTACGTGTTAATGGACAGGGGGAAAAATATTATTAATATAAAAAACCGAAAGTACATCAAAAAGACAATGGAGTGGATTGCGGTGTATTTGAAATAGCTTTCGCTACCAAGTATTGCTTCTTAGGATATAATGGACGGAGTGGGATCGTCCTCGACACTCACAGCATGTGTGCATTTTTTCGAACGCTTAATATATAATAAGTTTGTAAACACCATTTCCAAAAAGAAAAGTTCGTTTAACATCAAAATTAAAGTTAGCAGATATCAACAATACCCATAGAGCTATACTGCAAAGCTAATTGTCGACTACCGAATTTGTACGATGATATGGCAAGTTGAGAGACGTGTGGAGATTTTTTTCCATTTGCACTGTGTCAGCCTGCTTGAATTTGTCTTCAACAACAGTTACCCGTTTCTTTGCCCGTCAAGCATCAACAAGTGTTAAAATATTAACATTAATTTACTAATTACACAGATCTGTTAAGGATGTATTTATTTTTATTGTTAAGATTTAATTTTTTCAATAGTTACGCAAGACAAAATGCTTTTTTGATTGGCAGTCGCAATGTTTAAATAAAAAACACTAGCTATGCCAACATATGAAATGTAAAACTCAAAACAAAATATAACAATAGAAAAAAATTTTACGGTAATAATCATAAATAATAATAATAATAATTATTATTATTATTATTATTATTATTATTATTATTATTATTATTATTATTATTATTATTATTATTATTATTATTATTATTAGTTTAGCAAACCATTATTTTACCGGACATGAGTTACCTCCCTTCACATCTCGGCATACCCGAAATATCGACCTACGGTACAACAAATTGCATTATTTTCATAAATATATGTTTTATTACATTTTTACCTAAATATAATAATTCAATATCAGAAGCTTATTATATCCTTCAAATATTTTGTGAAAATATGGTCAAATAACTAAGTAATTAATTAAAGTCTATTTCTGTCACGGGGATTTTGTCTCGGGTTCGGGTTCGGGCTACCCGAAATACCGACCACCAGCCGTCATCCCACTTCAAAAAGCAGGCTTCCGAAGACAAACTACCAGCGTAAAGCAGTAAGAACTATCCAGTCTTTTTAGCCCGTATTGATCTAATGTCGCTGTTTCATGTTGATGTATATATTTTGAATTCTGCTTTAACTGAATATTTTCCTACTGTCATGAACGTATATATTTGGTATTATGCTATATTTTGATATTTTCCTTCTGTCATGATTGTATATATTTTGTATTATACTATATCTGAATATTCTTTTACATACTTTGTATTATGCTATATATGTATATTCTCCTACTGACAATTGCTTGCAGGGGCCTCGGTGGCCGAGTGGTCAAGGTAGTTAGTCTACTATTGATCACGTGGTCTGTCAAAACTGAGATTGCTGAAAAAATTGCTGAAAGTGGCGTTAAACACCATCAAACAAACAAACAAACAATTGCTTGCACATAATAATATGCAGTGTATATTATTATGTATTCAAATTTCACTTAAAAATAAATGTTAAGCATGCAAGACTGATTTTTTGGGGTATTTTTATAATTTTGGCGGAGTTTATATGGAAATCTCAAGCATGTGTGGCAGAGGTGATATCAATAGAGTTGTGTTGCGGAGTATGGAACGGAGCGGATATGACCTCTGCTCTTGAGATTGCCAATGTTAAATTCAGAACTTTTCTGTCTAAAGACATTCACTTTCGGTTAAATTACTTATCTCATAGGATTGTGTGAAAGACTTTCTCATTGTCTTTGAACATTTAGCCTATCTAGATGAACGGCGGATGGATATCTGTATACATGAAACATTTTGACTGAAAAGATCCCGAGAGGAAAAACAAACGATGATTTGATGTTAATTGACAAATATTGCACTAACCAGGAAAACTCGACAGCTCATCCCTAGCAATATAATAAGTTTAATTACACGACCTCGATTTGGCTGGATACCATGTAATGCCATTGCTGTCTTTTTTATTGACAATAAAAAACAATTTCCCTGCTATAAATGACCACAGGTCAGTTGTTGACTTTCATATCGCATTGTGCTATCAATGTTTAATATAATGATATATGTATCTTAATGATAATAATAATAAATTTATAATATAACATTTCTCAGTGTGACCTCTATATAACCGAAAACTTAACAGTGCTTAGCATTTATTTGTGTGATCCTCGGGCCGCATCATACACGGACCCGTGCTGACCGCATTATAAACAGACCTTGATCATAATGTACATTCCTTGTGGAGAATCGAGAGGACATTAAATTAATTTTCAAGATGAAAACAACTTAGCATACAAGGTATTTCAATTCATACCTAAATGGACAAACCAACTAGTGTGACATTATAACAATGGTGTAAAGTATGGTGGATACTCTGTAGTCAGAACTAAAGTTCTTATGATCTGTGTTGTGTCATTATTTCGTAATTTTGCTTCGGACTTTGCAAACGTGGACGCGAAATAACGAACAGACGAATTTATTCATTGTCTTTCTTTTGTTCATCAAGTCCTTCTTTCGTTATTTAGTTGTTTTGGCAATACGCTCGGAGATTCAGAAATGGCAAAGGCCGTAATAATTAAGCTAGAACGGACCATAAGCTGCTTTTGTAATACAATGGCGTGGTAAATCATATATAAATTCATCATTTGAGTTATATGTATTTAAATTCGCGATAATTGATGCTCACTTTAAAAATCTAACCACTCTTACGAAGAAGTGAGTTCTTTGCAGTAAAAAGACACGTGTTTGCTACCTTTAGAGTTATGAGATGACAGCTTGTTGTATGACAGATTAATATCAAATACCTGGTAACTGCTCAGGTGTTCTATAACATTTATCTCTAAGAACATTTAAGTACAATTTTGTTTACGCATGGCGATTAACGACAGTTCTTAAAACTGCTTGCAAGATGAAATCCCAGATCTGAGTTAATTGCATACACAGCTAAAAAACAGACTTTATACTTCAAAAACAAAACTAAATATACCATTTTGTTTCACGCATGAAATTGCAGACCCTCATTTCAGCCTGCAATTACTTAGTCGGTCGATTTTCACATAGCTACTATGGCAAGGGTTTAACGACTAAAAATCATGTTCTCTATATCACTCCTAGCCATTTTGATGATCTTAACAAAATTTTGAGCATTGTGAAGAGTTGTCCTGAAGTTCGATAGAAACGAATAGAAAGTGTTGTAAATTATCACCTCACATGTCCTCTTCGTACCGGATAGTACATAAGGCCCAATTGAGTTTCCTTTACTATTTGTTGTTTAATCTACCTGGTGATTATCGATTTAGAGAACCTTATTACACAGATGACCAGTTTTTTTCGTGGATTCCTTTCATAAGCCACATGTACCAGTTTAAGTTGCTGGAGACTTGCCTTCCACCAACGTCACTCAGTTGCCTAAGCAATACCAAGATAACCAGATGAGGAGGTGTGACATGTTATTTGCTGGCAAAACCTATTCGAAACGGTTGGCATTTCTCATAGTTTCTTGGTGAACCCTAGTGACACCATTGAGACCATTACCTGCTGGATGTTTTGTGTTCTTATCTTCATTTTTTTTTTTTTTTTGCATTTTTCTGACAATTTTGGCTTAAAACCATGTGAAATAAAGCAACCTTGTAAAAAACGTACTAGAAATAAACACTTGTTATGAGTAAAATAAGTTTATTTAAGTTCTGAAAGCTTTTTACGTCACTGGTTTTAAGAAGAGGCTTTGAAAATTGAATGGTTTTTAGTTGATTCCGTCTGCAATAGTGACTTTATGGAGATTGCATGGATACGATTTTACACACAATTCATAATTTAGTTATTAAATCGACATAACATCCATAAAAATATAATTTACAACACTTGGTGTGTATCCCGTTCGCTTGAAATTTTTTATGATATTAACAGGAAACGGCAGACAGCTCTTTACTTTACTTAATATCAAGATGACAAAGCGTTCGTATCCAATCCGATAAACAAAAAGATCATTCAGTTCTGTTTACGAGTTTTTGCTTGTCAACAGCTATATAACAGTAAATGAAAAGGAATATAACGCATTACCAATAAATGCACGGTCATAAGTCATATTTACAGTGCACAGATAAGCATATTTTTTATAGAAAGATATGTGAGATAAGTAACAAAAAACAGCAATATATTGTTTTATTAGAATGGTCGTAACATGACACAGTTACCTTTATTATACAATGTAAAAGTTATGATTGTCCACGATTTATGTATATAGCCAATGTAAATGATTTATGTGTTACAGATTTGAGTCTGGTCAACACCACGATCTAAACCATTTATCATTAACCCTATCGATTTCAATAGATGCCACAATCTAAACAATAACATAGAATAATAACTATCAATATGTTTGTATTTATGCATTTTATGGTAGTTAGACACCGTTTATGCAAAGAGACGAGCATTTTGTGATCGTGATTTGTGTAACCTAAAACAGTGATTCATCGTCGTACTCTTCCAATACATAAAGTACAACAACTGTTGTTTATTAGGAAAAATAAGTACTCATATTGTTTGTTTAAATATTTTTAACGCCACTTTCAGCATTTTTTTGACGTCCAGTTTTAATTGTGGGAGGAAGCCGGAGTACCCGCAGAAAACCCCCGACCTTGGATAGGAAAACTGACAATCCTTGTCAATTAAGATTGGAGTCGAGCGCACCCTTCCCGCAGTGAGACTAGAACACACAATCTTAGTGTTGACAAACCACGCGATCAATAGTAGGGACCATACTTAGGGTTATCAGTGCTCGACCCACAGAGCAAACCAGCGCGTCCCCGGGTTGCGGATAGAGGAGACCCTCTCGTTGACGGCTTGTCGGGTCATAATACGGAATGCCTGTCTGCGAACCGTAGTGGGGACGTGTTTGGAGAGTGCCACTCTCCTTGTACGATAAAGACCCTTTTTGTAGATTTCTACAAAACGCTAAATTATCCGCCTCTACCTGTCAACATTTTTCCCCCGATATTTCCCATCCTACTACTTTTTTCATTAATTTATTCTTTGTTAACTTGTTTTCTTCCCGAATATGAATGAAATACTGCTCTCTGGAAACATCAAACCAATCAATCAACAGTAGACGAACTATACCTTAACCATTCGGCCACCGAGGCCCCCAGTAATATAATGTATCGCCTGTAAAACTTAATTGCCAGATATACTTGTAAGCAGAAGAGACTCGTGGCATGATTCTCATACTCACCACAACATGCAGACTTCAATATTTATCAGTTTTCCGAACACTTTCACCAATGTTTTTTTTTATATAAATGCTCTCGTACAGCAAGGCAAGCCATGTGACGACTGCAGACACAATGCTCGCATACAGCAAGGCAAGCCATGTGACGACCGCAGACACAACTTTGCTCAAAACATCACGCGAAGAACAACAAAGTACAAAATATAATCCTGCAATATAGTATTCGACTCAGTTCCATTAATAACTGTTTAATGAAATGAAATGTAGTTATGTTTTAATTTTTTTTATTACACTGTGATAATTAATGAGCATATATTATCATAGTGTAATAAACATGTCCTTAAATGTCGTATTTACTGTGCATGGAAAAAATAAATAATAATAATGTTGGTTCCAACGTCAGGTTTTATGGGATTTTGAATGTAGTGGCAAAAAACAAAACATTAAATTTGAAAATGTTTTATTATAATGGCCGTACTCGTACTATGACATTCATTTATGTTTTTGTATATTCACTTTTATTACAAACGTCGTGTTTTCTAGAGATTTTTGTTGAATGTAATGACAAACACAGAAATTAAATAAGAAAAAGTTTTTTTTATATGGGTTGTAATATGACACACAATTCAGAGGTATGATTTATGCAGAATTTCTTCACGATTAATGTATATAGCAACCTGTTCATTTATGTGCAGTAGCGTATTCAAGATTTCTCATAAAGGGCCTCCCTCTGCTCGGGTCGGGGTTGCTCATTTATACAAAGAATTATGCTGCTTCGTAAAAGGGATCCGCTATCGTATAATTATAGATCCGCCTAATTTATGTATCCTATTTTTATTTTATAATTTAAAATATGAAGATTCAAAGTAACAATAAAAAATGAACAAGAAAACTTATAATATTTATCAATTTTGGACTTTTGACTCTGTCAATACATTATACATGGATCTGTAATGCATATATTGACCGAGTACAGAGTCAAAAGTCCATCATTGTTATATTACATATAGTCTTTTTGGGGGTTGGATGATTTTACAACTTCTATCTTTGCTTGGTTAGCTGGGGTGGTTGTTTGCTGGACCAAACTTAAGTATGTGGCCTTCATGTCTATTAACTGTTGCTCTACATGTAGGTACAGTGCATCTCCACATATACTCGGTCGTTGCGGTAATTCTTGACACGGTAAAGGTAGCCATAAATTTGAGAGGTTGAAATTGTGCGTTTGCCATACTTGCTTATAATGACCCAAATCCAGCGATTGCATATTTATATGTATCATGGTTTTGTGAGAACTGTTCATTTACTAATTTGTAGAAGCTTGGTATATATATATATATATATATATATATATATATATATATATATATATATATATATATATATATAGCTGCTTGTGTCTAATAATAAGATAGAGCTTATGTGCTTCAATGAAAAAAAGCTTGGGCACTGAATACATTTCATCTTATTAGTATAATAAGTAACAGTTATGCTTGTGTACTAATGATTATTAATAAGGGTTAAATTATAAATTAGTTGCTTATATAGAGGGTATTGTCATCATATCTTGACTGCATAAGGGAGAGTGGTATTGCCTGAAACATTGAAACAAAGGCGAGGGTATTATCAATGTTAAAGGCAATACGATTGTCCCGCGAGCTGTCAAGTATCATGAAAATGCCAGCCATATAAGCAAATAAATATAGTTTATTGAAGAATTAAGAAACCATGGCTTTAAAACTGTATTATTTATTTGTATATATATGTTTGCTGTATGATTTGAATGTGGGCTTTATGATATATCATTTTTTGGCATTTTTAGCAATACACAGTTAGTTTCTAAACTTTAAGACATTTTTTCCTCATTTAGGTTGTACATGTATAGATACATTTTTATAAATTAAAAATAAACAGTTTAATGTTGTTTGATACTGATGAGGGCAATACCGCGACGTGATAATGCCCTCATGTCAGATTACTGCAGAATATTTAATACAAGCGACCGTGTTTTATAAAAATGAAACAAACATTATTTTACTTATATGAAATAACGCCACTTTAAGCAATTTTCAGCTATATTATGGCGTCAAGGTTTTATTTAGGGAGGAACCTGGAGTACTGGCAGAAAACTCCCGACCTTCTGTAGGACAATTCGGTCTGTGTATTAGTGTGTTCGTGTCTGTCCGTAACCATTTTTATCACATTTTTCTTAGCAATGATAAATGATACAATACTGACGTTTGGCAATAGCTGTGTAGGATTCTGCCATATTGTGCGATTTATTATACCACCGCTCCCCAAAGGAGAAATATAGGTAGTTTGTTTTCGGTTGATGTGTGTGTGTATTGTATAAATTTATAGAGGGTGGGTATCATCAGAGAGCATAAGCTCACAGAAATACTTTTTAATTTTATTTTGACAGCGCGGTTATTGAATGATCATATGTCAGAAATTTTCCGACTGGAACTTGTTGCATTTTTGACTTAAGTATTCTAGTCTTGCAGTGTTTTGTCTAGTCATTGTTCCAATAATTGTAATAAACCTAATTTTGATGAATCAAGTTACGTTCAAATTCTTTTTTCCTTAATATTAGTAAATAAGGAAAGCAGAAATTCAATGTACCATGATTCTCCGCGACACTTGGTTATTGCCTTTTCTCATAGTTTGCCATATACAAAAGAAAAACGGCTAAGAGTAGAATGGGAAATACAGAGACGACATATAATCTAAGGCAACCCATGGGTCATAAATGAACTAGAACAGCTTCACACCGTAGACCCACAGAGTATCCCAGCGCGTTCCCGGGTGGAGGATAGGGGAGACCATCTCGTTGGGGTCGTCAGGTCATAATACGGAAAGCTGGCATCGGACCTCAGTGGCTAACGTGTTTGGGTAGTGCCACGATCGTTGCACGACAAAGAAGGCTCAGTGTAGTTGCTACAAAAGGCTTATTTTTCCGCCCCTAAATATATCGGTCACAAAAAACTTATATGTTTACTATATAATCTGTAACGATTTAAAAGTTATTGACAAATAACGCAGTTTACGATATGTTTTTGGCCACCATTTTGAAACCACTCAACCGAATATGTACTTCTTGGGATCAAATTGTAGGAATTTTAATTCTCTTTCAAATGAACCATATGTTTCATTCATCATCTGTAACGTTTAAAATGTTATAAAGCAAAAACCATTTTCAAAATATGAATCAAGGGCAATAACTCAAAAAACAACAAGTTTTACGCTTTCATATATGATACATTTTTTGTACATTTCAATGTGACGAACATTTTTCCCTTGTATTGTCTGCTTCAATTTTGTACGGTCATTTTATAAAAACTGTTGACGGTGTCGGTCATTTTGAAAATGGCTGCCCGTAACCATTTGACTTTGGTCTAAAACTGAAGAGCTTGTTATGATGGTCATAAAACACCATATGTTCACTATATTATCTCTGAAGGTTTCAAAGTTATTAGCTCAAAACTGATTAGCCGAAACGTGTCAAAGGCCATAACTCGAAAACGATTTGTCGCTTAGTTTTCAATCCTTTAAATCAAATGTAGATCTCAATGAGAGGAACATTTTTCTGATATATTGTCTGCTTCAATTTTTTTTATGGTTTTTGAGTTATATTGAAAACAAAATAGCCGAAACGTGTCAAGGGCCATAACCTCGAAAACGGTTTGTCGCACAGTTTTCAAAACTGTATATCAAATGTAGATCTCAGTGAGAGGAACATTTTTCTGATATATTGTCTGCTTCAATTCTTTAAGGTTTTTGAGTTATATTGAAAACAAAATTTAGCCGAAACGTGTCAAGGGCCATAACCTCGAAAACGGTTTGTCGCACAGTTTTCAACTATTTATATCAAATGTAGATCACAACGACCAGAAGGGAAGTGCATTATGCCTTCTAACCTTTGGACATATTTTCGCATATGACATGACAAAGACAGTATTATTGTTATTATTACTATGAATGTTAATTGTTCCAACATCGTAATAAGATCAAATCAGGCAATGGCATGTGCTAACAAAATTCATCCCAAATTAAACAAGTTTAATAAGCATTATAAACATTGCCTAACCTACATGTTGACATTTTACTTCAGCCTGTTGGCAGACTATATACTTTAAACCAAAACTTCGGTAAGATAATATTTTCGCATTGTATAAAGCGCATAGCTGATGTCCAAAAAATCAGACATGAAATATTTATTAAGCAACGCCCAATAGCCCCGCCTTTATGCATACGGCATGTAATATGCCATGTAATATGCTTATGCATAATACTACTACGCTATTTGTTCTTTGTTTAAATATGCCAGAATAATAGAACTCTAATTATAATGAAAGTTTTTTACATGAAAAGTAATAATAAAGTATATGCATATAATGTCAAAATATATGCAAATAATGTCAAAGTAAATGCAAATAATCTCAAAGTATATGCATTTAATATTAAAGTTTATTCAATAATATATAAAACATTTTGTATAAAAATAATGTGACTGAAAAATTTGAATAAAAAAGAATATTCACTAAAAATAAAATGGTTATTCACCGCGGGAAAATGCATGCGATTGTTATTTATAGAATCCCGGTTATTCCCTTTTTAAAATAACAATCGCATGCATTTTCCCGCGGTGAATAACCATTTTATTTTTAGTGAATATCCTTTTTTATTGAATAAAACAATAACTGTCTTTTGATTCGGTAAATGTGTGGAGTTATTGACTTTTGAAAAAACTCTTTGTTATTCACCTCGCCCGCTGGGCTCGGTGAATAACAGTTTTTTCAAAAGTCAATAACTCCACACATTTACCTCATCAAAAGACAGTAATTGTATAATATTACATATGGTGTGTTAAGTCCTAATTTTGATTGGTTCGTGTAGACAATGTCCCCCCAAAATATTCTGTGTATATATTCTATTTCTAAAGCATATTTAAGGCTTGTTACTATTTTTAAAGCATATTTAAGGCATGTTACTATTTATAAAGCATATTTAAGGCCTGTTTCTAAAAATAGATCCGGATATGTTACTATTTATAAAGCATATTTAAGGTTTGTTTCTAAAAATAGATCCGGATATACTCTTCCGACTCATTATTCTAAATTTAAATAAATAGAGAAAAATTCATATGTAATATAACAATTAAGGACTTTTTACTCTGTCAATACGTAGTTATATGGACATGTAGAAAAATATTGACCTCGGACTTCGTCCTCGGTCAATATTTTCCTCCACGGTCCATATAACTAGGTATTGACCTCGTAAAAAGTCCTTTGATAAATATGCATATAATGTCAAAGTATATGCATATAATATCAACGTATATGCATATAATGTCAAAGTATATACATATAATATCAAAGTATATGCATATAATAAGATAGTATATGGATATAATGAAAACATTTACACTTAAGGCGGGAACGGCTTTACATTGTCTTTATTTGTACTGTAAATGTGTGGCTTAGAAGCTGTATTATAATCAATCGTTTCGAACTTTGAATATGTGTTTTCTTTTTGCATTTGCTTCAATGCAAAATACAGATCATCTTGACAATATTTCAACTATAAGAGACGATAATTTTATTTTAGATTTGATTAAAAAAATTGTACGTGGGGAGGACTCAATAAGCACATATAATCACAGTTTGTTTTTATAAAACATAAAAGCTTGCGTAGCAAGCATCTCTGATTTTTTAATTGATCTAAACACACACACTTTCTAAGGAATATCTAATGAACATTAGCTTAAAAGCATTTCAATTTCTAAAAATAACGCATTTGAACTTTTCTCCCATAAGGTTCTATGTAAAGCTAAGTCCTGCAGTTGTGGCTAGTTTGAATTGCCGATTTTTGCAGTCGAACCTCATATATCATCTTGAATTTTCACTCAAGTTAAATGATTGACATTCTTATAGCTAATTTCTGTTTATTTATGTTGAATAAGTGTTCTTCAAAATATTTTCTCCTCTATCCCTCATTAGCAACGAAAGTGAATACATCAATTCATCATCATCATCATCATCGTCGTCGTCGTCATCGTCATCGTCGTCGTCGTCGTCGTCGCCATCATCATCATCATCATCATCATCATCATCATCATCATCATCATCCATCATCATCATCATCATCATCATCATCATCATCATCATCATCATCATCATCATCATCATCGCCACAGTTTTAACTTATCACGGTACAAGCTATGTGAAATCGGGATATACATGTAAAGAGGAACAATATTAAATAAATGTTCGAACACGCGACTGACTTTCAAAATAAATTGAATTATTTTATTTTATTTTTCATCCCTTTTTGCAAATTCTGAGTGGCAATAACTCTAAAATTTTTATGTTCCCTAAGCACGGTTTCGAAATGGAAAAAATATCGTAAATAATGACTATGGAGGTCGATGCGTTTGGGACTTCATATCTTGTTATCTATATTATCAAACACATGTATGCACTTATCAGAAGGGAGTCCAAGGAGACCAGAGGACCCATTACTCTTTAACAATATGGAAGATGTCAGTGGCATAAACTCTTAGTGTCACCATATTTTTTAGGAAAACTGAACCGAATGTGATCACTTCCTCAGTAATAATATATCTGTTTACATGTTGTCCCAGGCTATTCAATGGCTTAAAAATGTATAAAAATGGCAGACTCGTAAAATGGGCTCTGGGGCTATGCAAAAAATTATCAAATTCCAAGACCGTAATTGGTTACCGGGTGGGGAAATTTAAATTTCGGACTTTGTTTATGTATTGTGCTACATAAATAAAAACAAAATTTGCTAGCAAATTCATATGAAAGAGCTAATAAATAGGGACATGTATTTGCTAATCTCACAGAAAGCTTTGAAAGCATTGCGGACAACCACAATAATCTTCTTAACTTAGAAATTCCATGTCGCTTATTTTTAAGTATTTCAGATTACTATAATGTAAGATAAGGCTATGATGACGTGCACTGTAGTCATCTATGATTGACGAAACAATTATACGCAATTATTAATAGTTGAAAAAAACAAAAACTTATGAAACTGAAATTCCAACCAAATTCTACTAAAGTAATGCACTGTTGAAATCATATTGCAAACATAAACATCACCATTCAATAAACCACAGAAGGACAAATCACTAAAAATAAACAAAATCAAAATATTAAGAACATATCTAGGTGTATAAAACACTGTGCTCTGCACTCCTACTCGTCATAATCTACCCAATCTTCGAGTTAGAACTCAATATGTCAAACAGTTTTGGAGATATGCTCCGGATTGAAATATAAACCATGGGAGTTAACAATCTGCCGTTTGTATCGTATTGCCAGTTTGACATGAATCAATCTTAGCAGGTCTAAGTAATTTCCCAAATAAGCTAAGGAAGATAACTCAGTTTATGTAGTTACGGAGAATCCTCTGCCGTCCAACGCTTTTTCTATTTTTTTCTTGCGTGGGTCCCACGCTAAAAAAAGAAAAAAAAGCGTTGGACGGCAGAGTAGTCTCGGACTACGGAGTTTAACGTTCGTTGGCACTGCATTTCAATATAGATCATGAACGATTCAACCTCCAAGTTCAAAGTTAAATATGTCAAACGTTTATTGACAAAACTATAATAGATGAAAGTTTTTACGAACATGAACAAATGGTTATAATAAAAAATAAAGACGTAGGTGAAGTAGGTCTTGTGTACTGCAATCTAGTCATGTATATTTGATGCTATGTTTGTAGTGAATTTTCATCCAACCTCCAACTGGAACCATAATGGGAGGGTTCCCAGTGCTCGAACTACAGAGCACCCCAGCGCATAAGTTGCATAATTTCCAATGGCAGTCTAAATTGTGTTTCCTGTGTCCCATCCCACCCCAACTTTCCGTGGATTTTTTGTTTGTTAACTTGTCCTGAATATAGCTGAAATACTGCTCACTGGACGTAAAGCGGACATCCAATAAATCAATCAATCTAACTTTCAAGCTTGAAATCAATATGTTGAACGATTTTTGAGATATGCTCCAAAGAAAACTATTACGGATCATTAAAATCATTAGTGATAAAACACAGTTTTTGAAGAACCAAACGACTTGACACTGAATAAAGTTTACTGCGGAAATTAAAGTTATTGTAGAATCCTAGATACAGATTAGCTTTTGGAATAGACCCTCTACCTTAGTACTTGCAAGAACAAAACGAATTTGCAGCTGTATAACGTCTATAGCAATGTAGATATTTCTCAATCTAATTAAAATTAAATCTTTCACTTTCTCCCCACTTTTTTACTGGTCGCTATTCGTTTGTCCAACATACTCGCAAAGATTTGTGGCAAACAAACTTCGCATTTCTAAGAAAATGAGTAAAAAAACCGGGCGGGAATCTAAGATTAAACGGGATTGAATGGACTGAAAAAAGTAAAAAGAATAAAAATATCAGATTAACAATAGAGCTGTTTGGAATAATATAGCTTACCCAGCTTTAATCTAATGTGTTAAAAACAACTACAGTTCAAAAGCAGCAAAGATATAGACCGGTGTATACGGTCTACCACGAATGTTAAGTAAACTTAAACTAATTTTATACAAATCATTTTAATATACATCATTGTTCTTACAAATTAACGACTGAAGAAAGACAACTGTAGAAGAACACGACATGTAGGCGGATTTTGGCAACATACTCGTGAAGATTCGTGGCAAATAGCATCTCCAAAGAACGAGCGGGCAAGATTGGACGGAATTGAACAAAAAGAAAGAAGAGAGAATAAGAATAAAAACAGTAAAAAAAAACCAATATGTCTCTCAAACCGTTTGGAGCTATAACTAAAGGCAATGTCAAGTAAAAAAAAAATTCAATAGAAGTTATAACAGAAATAGTACTAAGCACCTTTATTCTAGATGATCAAGCGAGCAGTATTTAAGCTATAATCAGGGATAGAACAGGTTTTCTTAATGAAGAACAATAAAATACCAATTTGTTAACGGGGGAGGAAAGTTTAACTTCCATTAGAAAAGTATAGTGAATGGATAATTAAACATTTTCCAACAGCTACTCTTTTTCGACATGTATATTGGGATGCTCTTGGTCGCTCTGTAGGTCATGCCCTGAGAACCGTCACCACTGCACAGGACTTCATTATTAGAAACAGTGGTAATTGAAGAGGTTTAATGCCTGGAATATTAAAATGAGGCCTCCCCAATAAGAACTACACTTCACGACATACAAGTGGCATTAAATCCGTTCAACCATCCAACTAAAATAGATGTCCACAAAAATTAACTTTAGTACGCAATACACCAGTGAACACTTAACCCTGTATTAAGATACAATTCAACCCCTGCTGGAGTGTCTGTTTTATTAAGAAAAATTTTGAGTTTTTTTCACTCTTCTATCTCGACATAAACTGTTAAACTTAACTATTTGACAACGACGACTACGATGAGCTAATTAAATTTGAAATATAATTTAAAGTGTGTGCTGTTTTTCGACAACATAATCATCCAGTATTGCCTACGATAAGAATTTACCCACCTAACGACATTTTTTCCAAATATCTATTTCCCACATCTAATGTTACATATATTAATCTATACATATATAGCATAGCGCATTAGACGAAATAGTTAATGAAAAATATATGTTCCAGTTGTTTTACAAGTTAAGATATTAAACAATGTGAGAATGCCGAGTTGTCGCGCTTAGGCTGTTTTTTTTTTTTTTTTTTTTTTTTTGCAATCTAACTATTGGTGTGTATATTGGATCATATTGGGTGCAGGTCAGGTCATAACAAACGTCTCTGAAAAAAAAATCAATAAAAAGCTAGGACTTTTCGGCTCGGAATTTTTCCGACATATGCGGATATAATTGGAACCGTTTAGTACACTGCGGAATCCCCCCAAACAAAAGAAGAATTACACGTCTTACTATTTTAATCGGTTTTGAGTTAGTTTAACTGTTGGCGACACAATTTTATAGTTCAAAAAGAAACTAATTTATACAGCATATTTAGTTTGAATATTTATTAATTGTGATATTGTATACCTTAAATTGTTTTAGTTTTCTTAAGGTCATTGCATGAGATCACCTTTAAGAATAAAAGGAGATATATTCTTTAACAATTAATTGTCTATATTGTCTAATTTTCACGTCTGAATATATCTGAAAAATTGCTTGCTTGGCGTAAAACAACATTTAATCAATCGATTTTGATTGATTGATGGTTTATGTCACTAAGCAATATTTCAGCTATAATCACGACGTTATTTAATTGGGTATTTTATTACGGCGCGCGTCTTGGGTGATAGAGGATGTGACCCCGGTTAAAAGCCCTTCTAAAGAAAGCTGCGTTTTAATGGGTTTACGCCACTTTTAGCCATATTATAGCGTCTATTTTTATAGGAGGAGCAAGCCTTAGTACCCCGTGAAAACCTTTGGTCTACGGTCTACGCAATACATTTTAAGGCGAGCAGACCCTGTCCGCAGTAATACTCGTACCCACAACATCAGAGATTACATGCGTGTTATAATAGAAGATGGCCAAATAACTTGTCCTTGACCACTCGGCTACTAAGATCCAGGTTTATGATGAAGTCCGGCATACCTTACTCTTAGTTGGATTAGAACTCACAAAACAGAGTTTAAACGCAACGATATCCAGTCCGCCTGCGAATTAACCCCCCTCCCCGCCAAAGCCAACTGTTAGGTAGACAAAACCAACTTCTTATCCCTTGCAGCTGCCATGTGTCCTCATTAAAAAGAGCAAGTGGATAAATTAACAATAGTTTTATAAATGAGATGCAGTTTTTTCCATCTGAATATATCAAATTTCAATAACGAAGACCGAGTTGTAATCCATGCATGACCAACTTGATGTATAAATGATTGGTTTTTGTTGGGATCAACACAATTACCAACTCCATGGAAGTTGTTCATCGCTTTATTTAAGAATTGAATGCATTCTTTTGTAGTTTCATTGACGTATGAAAGCATCAACAGAAGCACAATTTCAAAGAAGCGCCGTAACGCTTCGTGATGAAAATGTGCTCGGTCAACTCTTTCATGCGTCAATGAAACTTCAAAATAATGCATTCAATTTTTATATTTACATTGTCTTTCATTTAAAAAATGTCGGCGTCCTGATTAAAATTGTGCACAATGTATTTTTTCGAGTTAAATTACTCCGCGTTGTTTGTTTACTGTAGACGTCATGAAAGCGCATGCTTTTCGGTGCTACTGGTTTCATTCACTGGCACTTGGGGTCAGGATAATTTTTTTTATGGAATAAAAGGCCAAAAAATTAGTTCACAGTGTGTATTCTCTCGTTTGGTAACTAGTCTGACATGTCTCATTGTGAAATATTGACCCCAGAAAAATAATAAATTTCTCTTTATTATATAACAACAAGGCATGAATCTTATCAAAGTTCAAAAAATATGTTTGAAGTGACTTTCGTCCCGATAAAAATTGTTGTTCGCTTGGATAGAAGAAAACACAAAATTTTAATGAAATACGATGCAACATAGCGAAGTTAAGTGGTAGTTATCAGGAGAATATTAAACGGACATAGCTCATTCCTGACTAGACACTGGGAACGGTATGGTTTTCAAATACAACGTGCGGGTTCCAGTAAAAAACGATCTATTTTTAGAACTTGGATAAGATTCAAGCCTTGTTGTTATATAATAAAGGGAAATTTATTTTTTTTTGAGGTCAATATTTCACAATGAGACATTTCAGACTAGTTACTAAACGAGTGAATACACACTGTAAACTCATTTATTGGCATTTTATTCCATAAAAAAATTATGCTGGCCCCAAGTGCCCGTGGTTTCATTGAGAAATGGAAAGAATAATTCAACATCATCTGTAACGGTTTGAACCAATAGAAATCTAGGATATAAATGAAAGACTTACGTAATGTTAATATACAGATACAAATGTTTGTATACCATTTTTAAACAGAAGCTAAATACCTCTAGTTCTAAGAGTCTTCTAAATACACAACTACCAGCCACCTTTGACCTATAAAGGTTATGAATCTCACCAGCAGACACTTTCCTGTAATATTAATATGTATTGACAAGTTGAATTGTTTGTTTGAATGGTTTTTAAAGCCACTTTCAGCTAGAACATGGCAACTAGTTTATATTGGGTTGTGTAAGCTGGGGTACCCTTAGTGAAAACCATGACCTCGATAGAAAACCTGGCAATCCTTGTCAATTATATTTGGAGTCCATTAAATCCTGTCCAAAAGTAGGCTTGAAACCGCTGGTATCTGAATATGATTTAAAAAATGGTCTCTGCATGACTACATACATTCACAGTAGTTGGTAGAGTTGGGGATTGTCAAGGACTTTTGGTCAATCCAATGAAAATCATGACCAAGTTTGGTTTCAGTTGTCCTATTCATTTCAGGGAAGACCAAATATTGAAAGGAAGCAGAGGATAGATGTAAAGGGATGACAATAGCTCCCACAACCCTTCAGGTCAGGTAAAAAGGGATGACAATAGCTCCCACAACCTTTCAGGTCAGGTAAGCTTAATGGTCAATTAAAGCAACATACAGGAATCTTGTCATCTGATCATAGAATCCACAAATTACAAATATTGGAAAAATTCTAAACTCATATACGCAACTACTGTTCAAACGGTCAGTCTGACAAAATTAAAGATAAAACAATTCTGAGGTAAGCAATACAAGTTTATTGTTGGTTAAAACAAGTTGGCAATATCCAGGGACACTGGAAGCAGTCACATGATCACATCATGATCACAAGTACAGCTCTCGTAACAAAATAAATCAAGTTATCGACTAATTCTTACTAAAATTATTGTCAATGACAAAAATATGCCAAGTATAGGAATAATTATAATAAAGAATAAAAATTTGATACAATACAATTAAGAATTTGTTTTTGTTGTATAAATACAATAACTCTAAGAAATGGTGCATTTTGTGAACCATAGGCCTGCTACTGTCATAGGTCATTCTATACAAAAAACATGCAAAATCAACTCATTTTCAATACATATACATATACAACTGTGGAGTCTCCTTCTAGTTAGAAAAGGGGGAGAGACATAGCAGAGGCTGGAACTGGATATTGCCCTCAATGGTGGTATAAAAGATGCCAGCTTGGTCATTTTGTATCCTGCAAACGCCTGATTTGTTCAGCAGATCTGAAATGCCATTCTGATTGTCTAATAACCCACCATGTTTTTCTTTGCTCAGTTTATTAGCTACCCCATTATTAGAAATTTTAACAGCAAGTCACAAATCTGCGAGGTTACTACTTTTTATGGAAGGAGAGACCATTCCAGTGGCTATAAGTATATCGTATTACCCATGATTCTCTCGACAATGTAGAAAAAGAGTCTGGCAGTCCAATGCTCACGCAACACTTCATGACATACAAAGTATTATAGCAAAAAAATATAAAATACGAAAATTTGCTCAACATCTTAGTTTGATAGTAACCTAGGAGATTTGTGACTTTATATCGAAAAATATATTAATAACATTTTTTCTTTACATAAATAATTCAAAATGAACATGTACTTCAAGCGTTGTATTTTACCATTCTTCTTTACAAAATCGGTCAAAACATTTACAAGTTAACAAATAATCACATAATAGTTAAGAAATGCATTATTTGTACAAGAAACACTGATTTATCCGGCCTGTAAAGAAGCCAATGAAAAATACGACTTTGGTGAGGGGAATATGAAATCAGTTTTAATATCCAGCCAATTCAGCAAAGGTGGCATCCAATTCGTCACTGATAGCTTTATATCTCTCCTTCTCTGTAAGCAATTCATCTGTAAACAAAAACAAAACATTCGTTTTTAATCAAGTTGAGGTTTTCCACCTTCCATTTTAAATATTAATACAACTGTTGGTCATGGTTTTTACATCTCTTTAGGCCAACCTAAAAAATATGTTTGTTTGCAGTATTTTAACTGTACCTTTAAATCTATGGGTTGGTAGGTAGAAAACATATTTTATTTTATTAACTTTGATACTTGTTCAACAAGCAAAAACATTAAAATTAAATTTATTTCACCTTAATAAAGAAAAATTTTAATGCAAAAACACAAAGGATGTCAGGTAAAAACAAGAAAACAGTATAACTACATTTGACAAGTTTAATACTTTGTATAAGACAGGCTGTTGTCTGCATCCCATGATATTGAATTTGAAACAATATATTTTGAAAAAATATTTCGAATCCTTGGCAACATAACAGTTCTTTGTTTTGTAAAACTGATTTAGTTCGATACTAACTCCCACATGTTTTTGAATAATTTGAGTTTAAGCATTGAATGCATCTTGATTTACTCTCCAACAACCAAAACAATTGAACTATTAAAATAAATATTTCAAAATATGAAGCAATACAATTTTATCAGCTGGGTGGATTTTATAAGGCCCGTCAGAAAACAGCAAACAAACAATATTTTAATTAAGGCCTTGCACATCTTTGTTATTTTTATTTTAAATGTTTTTTAACTATGATGTATTTGTCATGAGTTATTATGCATCAAATTGTTGCGTGTCCCATTTTTAAATATATTTTTAAAAGAAATACTATGCAACATGTGAAAATTATTGTATAGTTTTTTTATAAATAAATAAGATAATTTATTTGTTTATGAACCCAATAACATGAATCATAGACTTATTAATGTTTCTTTTGAGCACACTCTTCTCACACCCTATACTATATGTAAGCATTTAAGTTTTGTTCATCATATACTTGGTGTATGACATTTATGCACATAGGACAATTGTTATGCTTCATTACAATAACAAGTTAATAGGTTTCAAACCTGTACAACTGTGTAGATCATCCGAAAAAAAAGCATGCATCTCTACAAATTGTTTAAGTCAGCTAAAGTTGCATCCATTTCTTCCTGCAGACTCATTCTTTGTCTGTGTTCAATTTCTAAATCCTCTGTAAACACACACACATGCAAAAAATAACAACATGCAGACATGCCTATGGTTGAACTTTGTTAAAACAGCTTTATTTATTTGGTAGACCTGGTTTTTTATATCTAGGAAGTTAAAACGCCTGGATTTCTTCTGTACCTTTTGTTTTATATCTTAGATATAATTTGTTGTTCACAACATAGCAGAAATATTGCTTGTTTGACATTTTCATTGTTAATATGTTTTTTTTTGGTTTAAAAGGTAAAATGCAAAATTTGTGAAATACTCCTTTATTGTATTGCAGAAAACTTTTGTTTCCAAAAAGTGACCAAGTTTTTGGCCATGAATATTGAATACTTGTTTATATGACCAAAATGGGTGAGCATGCTGAATTTTTGCTGACTTTGTAAAGCTCAACAATGAACACCAAATGCAAACCTTACATTGCATTTTACTCCTTTGCTATTTTCACTGTGTTGTGTTAGTGTACATGTTGCATATTCACTGTTAGAATCACACAAGACATGTAACATGTGATCACATTAAACTATCAAAAATGCATGGTAAATTCACAGGAATATAATAAATATGAATAGTCTAAATTTTATTGTTAACAGTTACTGCATCTAAAACAGCCCAAATTGTTATTAAATGAAAAAATCATTAAAAAATAAAGTACCTGTGTTGAGACACCAACTTACCTCTGCAGTGGTCCCTTAACACAGTATTTTCACTGATTATTTCTCCAAACTTAAATCATAATTAACAATTCTGTGTTTTTCAAATTTCTAAAAATGTATGTTTTGAAATCTGTAGAGGTTTGGTAACCTACCTTGGAGTTTTTCAACCTCTCTTTGCAGTGTTTGTACAGTACGGTCACTAGTCTCAGCCCTATATTCTGCCTAAGGACAAATCACACATCATCAACAATACATGCTATTAGTAAACTTTCATGGTAGTTTTATCAGTTTAGAATTCCAGGTAAATCTTGCAGCCTTTTCATAATGTGAAAATAATTCAATTTTCTATTTATTAAATGATCACCACATTTGTCCAAAAAATTGAATTATATTGTCACAAAATAAAGTCAATCTGCAGAGGTTTCTCTAATTAAGTTTTGTTCAGGCATTTAGCAGTTTACTTTTGTTCTTTGTATACTATTACTATCATGCTTCTTGAAAATGAAAACCAGTCTCTACTGTTAAACCATCCAACTATCAATTATTGGAAAAAGTATTAAAAAAATGCTTTAAAAGTAAATTGCGTAAAAGCCTGAACAGAAGCCTACATTCTATCTGAAACAAAAACAAGAAAACGGGTGCAACAACACATAGGTTTCTCTGAAAGCGGGCACCATGCACCCTACCTTCCAATCGATCGACTTCTTTTTGCAACTTGGATACAGTTCTTTCAGCCTCTGTTGCACGGTTTTCAGCCTTTCAAAATCAATGTAACATTTAAAATTGTGTTTTTTTCATCGCACAATTCATGTTTTGTAGACAAGTCATGCTTTTTTGTGGTGTTCTATCCAGTAATTTTACAACTTATAAGACATGTAAACTAAAGCATTTACTTTTGTTCATTAGAATAACAGCCAAACAACACAACAGTTAATTAGATTGCAGAGCTTTGCAAGAGTAAAGAAACAGAAGGTGACCAGAAGGGAATAAGACCATGGTTTACACAAGATAACATCCGTTTTCCTGTAAAGTAAACACATCTTATCAGTTTATCATTGTTACAGTAACTACTCCCCACTCCACAGTGAATATTTTTCTCCTGTATTGTTTCCTTGTTTTAAAGTTTTAAAAGATTAATACTGAAGATACACTACAAGTACACCGATTGATAAGAGTGATAATATATGGTTCTTTGTTAATGTAACTTACATCCTTTAGCCTGTTGGTAAGATCTCTAATTGTTTCTTCATAGCTGTCCTCCCTCTGTGAGGCCTGTTAACATACAACATTCTCAACAATCAATAAAATGTTAAATCCAAACAGGATAATTGTGGTTTCAAACAACATGGAAAAACATACTATTGTAGCTAGAAGGCAGTACAACTTCTGAATTTCCATATTTGATGTTAACTTTTATATTGAACTTGATTATAAGTACAATTTTTTTCTAATATCTTTCCATGTTGTTTTTATGTATATAAATTATAAAGATGATAATATGAGGATGAACATTTTTAATCTGCAACTACAATAAAATTCTGTATATGTTGACATCAGAAAACTAACCTGCAGTTAAAATGCATATGAAGTAAAAAGTACATATAGTAAAATCTATCAGTTGCAATTCCATGTGTATTTTCTACTGCAGAGAATAAACTAAGTAAAATGATATAATTAATGATCTTGTGTCTAGTCCAAACCAATCCTAAATGGTTCCAAAACAAAATCTAGCAACAAATAAAGAGCTGACACAATACAGACATAAGCAGAATTGGTAGAAACTAAAGCGTGACATCTAATCTACTAAAAATATATTTTGTTTTTCAATTTATAGCTTTATCCTTCAATGAATTTAAGATAAATCATGCCTACAACATCAAATTGTAGCAGATATATATATAACATGCCACCAAAATAAAAATAAGATGTTCTACATCTAATCCATTCACATGAAAATTACTTTTTAATATGAAGTATTCAAAATTCATGAAATTATGCTTTGAAAGTATTGTGTCCTTTTATCTCTTTTACTATAGTTATATACACAGCAAGTTCCTCCAAAGTCTGTACACCGTAACCTGTTGGTTGTTTGGTCTTCTGAAATAAACCCTACGACATAACATAATTTCAAGAATTTATCTCGGTACGACTTCTATATACTGCCAAAGCCTATTACATCAAATGATCCACTTGAAATTCACAGGGATTACTCTTATTTACTTGTGACCACAAAATGAACCAAAAAATGTGTAAATATTAGAACAAAGATGTGTTGTATTCAAATACAAAATTTTGTGTCTAAGCAAAAAACAAGTTAACAAAAAAAATAAAGAAAGAAAAATAAATAAAAAAATTGGAATTTCCAAAGTAAAAGGATTTTAACAGAATTTACAATACAAGTTACTTATGGTCAGGTAAAGGACAGTATTACAATACAAAGAAATCAAAATTCGGCTTCATTTGATAAATTATGGGAGTTCAACATCTGACAGGTTTTTACATGCGCCGCAAGCAGCGAACACCATGCACCATCTTGTCTATGGTGTCGGATTATACCTCATTCTCAGAAATTTCAAGAGATTTCATATTGTTGCCAACAACCTTTAACTCCTCTTCGAGCTCAAGGACCTTCCTGAAAAAAGCAAGAAAATGCCTAAGTACAGCTGGACCTAGTCAGCATGTCTTACCTGGTCATTTTGAACCTGAAGGGTTTTGATATTTGCCCCAACTACTGTCAACTGTTCTTCTAGATCAATTACTTTGCTGGAAAATAAGAAAGGGTTTACTAGGCATGTCTTTGTTTCAGTGAATGACATGAGCAAGACTGATCAAAAATCATTCCATCAAGCTCACTTCATATCTTTCACTTACTTCTTTTAGAAAAGTTATGTTTTCTGGGGAAAAAAAATCTCATGCAGGAAAAAAACAAAAATAACATGCCACAAAGAAAAACCAGCAAACCCAATCATCAAAATATGCTGAAATAAAAAACTTGACATGTCTATCTCTGACTAGGTCAAGCTGTACAGCGAACATTGTGTGAACTTATGGTATATTTAATATCAAATTATTTAGTAATTCTTCTAAAAAATATCTATTGTTTTATTTGTTTTTTGTTTTTTTGTGTCATTAAAATCAACAAATGATCACAGAGGAAGATTGAAAACCATGCACGTCTTCCCTCAGTGTCGAGGGAAATTCAACAAATTTGATATTTAAATGAAATATGACAAAACAAAATGCACCAATAACTGCATGATGATTATACATAACATGAAATATCACACAAGTTTTCTTTACAGCCATACAATAACATCTGAAACAACCTTTATGTCAAACAATGTGCCATAAAGGCTGCTTGTTGCATACAGGCATATTTGAAATCTGCAGTATGTCTACAAGTGAATGTAGTATAAGATAACAAATCTTAAGGTTTTAATTTAAATGAGCTATCTTTTTTTTATTTAAAATACTGCAAATTTCATTCAATATTCAATGTCTTATTTGAATAGTGAGAGAAAGTAATTTATCTCTCTACAAAATCAAAGACTCATGTTACATATATTGCACAGAATCATTGGATGAAACACAATTCAAATAAGCCAATGAATTTTGTTAATACATCAAACAACAACAATGAGCATGCTTACCTTCTCTTCACTTATTTCTAAGCCTCTAAGGTTGTTAGTAGCTATATGAAGTTCTTCTTCAAGTGTTTTCACTTGTCTGAAAAATTCACAACGAGCATACAAAGGGATCAAACACACCATGCAGGCATGATCACATGCATTTGACTCTCTGGTTCTTCTCTGATTCTAATTAAGGTATTGTCAGCGTAGCAGTAAATTTGGAACTTAAGATTACCAAAAATAAAATTAATGTAGAGAAAAATTAAATCAATAAGTGTACCTATATAATAAACTAAGCAGTCCAAATATAGCACGAAAGACATTTTCTAAAATGTGACTTACAATATAATAGCCAAAGAGTCAATATGTCAATCATGCGAACACAACATGCAAAATTTAATATCAATGTAGAATATTTTTTCGGTATAGTTAATTTTTTGTTTTTCTAGCTGTATTTATCTTTTTCCATGAAACTTGTATGTACAAATTATAACTATTACTGGAGTTGTTGAAAAAAACAAATTTTGTGAACACACATATTCGATTAAATAACAGTGCTTCAAGGTGCAACCTTTGTGTTAGTATTTGGATATAATAAGCAATCACATCCTAAGTGCAGTTGTCTCCTCTTATTTTTTATTTGGTAAATAGTCCAAGAGTTCTTGATGACCAGTAAAAGTAAGTTGCTTTTCCACTACAAACAGAATGTTACAAGTTTCACGAATACTGGTTATAACGTTCTCGATAGTTTATGTACAAGTTTGCAAATTTTGCCTTTTTAAGTTCAGTTAAGCAATTTCTTAAACTATACCAGTAGATATATGTGTTGGTGAGACATTACATAAAGCTTAAGTGCAATTTCCTATAAGCTTGTTCTGTTAATTACCAATCACCAACCTTCTCATGTGCTCATATTTTTCTTCCATTCGCTCTAATTCAGTCTCAGCTACTATCAACTTGCGAGCAGCCTAGAAAATGTTAATTATATATAAGGTAACACACAAAGCATTCCAAAGCATTCCATATACTCACGCCTCAGCTGCTTCTAACCGGGCCTCTGCACGCTCGAGGTCCACTTCAGTGATAGCAAGTTTACGGGCAGCCTGTTATGAGAGAGTAGGGTCAATTTGTTTTCACTTCATAACTGTTCTCATTATTTTATTTTTTTCTTCGTAGTTTAGATGACATGCTTCCATGTTATTTAAATGCCAAATTTTCTAAAAATTACATGCGTTTCGTCACAACATGCCATCAAAAAAAATTGGGGGTGATGAAAAGAACCATGTAATTTTTTTTAACAATGTGTTTGTCAATCCTCCTGAGTAAAACTGCCAACACAAATTTAGAGTTATTTCAGAATAAACTGCAGTTGTTGAAGCTCTGCCATTTTATACCCAATCAAGATGTTTAATTTCATATGCAGAATATTTCTCAAAATCACTACTCACTGAAGTCAAATTCTGAAAATACTCTTAATTTATAAATAAATACGGTAATAAAAATATATGTGTGTGATCTTCATTTGTATTTGAACACACAGCTTCATGTCTGAAATATACAGTTTTATTTCATTTGGATTTCCCAAAGACAGAGTTATATTTTCATGCTTGCTATCACACACATACTTATCAATTAGTATACTACACAAAAATGTGTTTATTTTTATACTCATTAGCTTTATTTATATATTTTAATAACATTTATTAACTTTTTCATTAACTTTTTTACTATAAAGACAGAAATTTACTTAATGTAAAAAAAGAACTTCAAATTGAAAAGTTGCTTATTAGATTTAAATTTCAACAAAAACAACTTTCAACTTTCAATAAATAACAATAAAACTAAACCATGCTACAAACTTATACTAGAACTGTTGATTATTGACATCACTGAAGGAATAATTAACTTTATGGCTGCAATTATGTGTTTACTTCAATTATTTTCATGATGCAAAATTAACAGTTCTTTAACAAAAATTTGAAACCTTCATGATATGTACTTAACAGAAACCTGTTCAGATATCCAATTCAAACGAAAGCAACACATTTCATGAAAATTTCAAATAACTATCTTCCTTAAACTGTACCTCTTTGCTGCATTTCATAATTAGTTCTTGGAATAATAATATTAATTTTTTGGAATAATATAAAAGAGAAAGGTATTTGGAATGAGCCACTGAGAAAAATTTAAAAAGTTGTTAAAGCTACATCTAGAAATAAACAACTGACAGATATTTAAGAACAGCAAAGTGTACAATTCAAAAGAAAAACAAAGATTGTTTTAATACAGTTTACTTCGTGCATTATTCTGTATTATTGAGGACTCAGCAGACTTTCATGCTCCATGGTCAAGGCTCATCTGAAATGAAACTGAATTCTGGACTCAATTGCAAGGGAAATAACAAGTTGTTTAATTTTTTTAAGGAAGTGCTATTACTCTCGATTCTAGTTCAAGGGGCATAACTCTTCACTTGCAGGAAAATCTGGAAAAGTACATTTAAGGTGATGTCAAACAGGAACAATTTTAAGAATTTGTAAATTAATGCTGTGAATCATTTTACTTCCCTATTTACATTTCAACATCAGTTTCAGCAAGTTTGTTCATCGGGTTAATATCAACAGAATTTCGCAATGCATAAAACTGGAAAATAAAAACAAACCAAAAAAATTCAAATTTACTATGATATATTAATCATCAACAATGGATTATGGAACAAACGGGCAGAATGCAGGGTTTGAAAAAGAAAATCATAAAATCGTCACATTTGGTCTTGCTTTCTTAATCTTACTCAACAAAGTGTTTTTATTGAATTGCTTTTTTGCACTTATTTTTATTTTAATATTAATAAATCTGTTTAAATATTTAATTGTAAATTTGAGATTTTTTTTCTTCTAGAAAGCAAGACCTCATCATTTTTGTTCTCAATACATTTATCTTTGTTTATTAAGGGAAGAATCTATTTATATTGCCATGTTTAGTTACATGTACAAACTTTTTACTAAAGCTAAATGGAAAAATTAAAACTGGGATTAATGAACACAAAAATAATAACACTTGAGAACAAAACTGCTAATTCTATTTGTGACATATTTCTTCAATGAATGGTCACCCCAAATGATCATGCAAATCACCTCTTCATATTTTTTATCAGCCTCTTCAGCTATCCATTTTGCTTCAGTCAATTGTTTCTCAAGTTGGTCTATTCTTTCATCATTACCACTGTTAAGGTTTTCCAAGACCTTCCTATTTCTGAGTGCAGAATACAGTATATGAATTAATAGTAAGCTACACTAAGAGGGGGCATTTAACTAACAATGAGTTATCATTCTCTTGCAATAGGATGAGAGCATGCCATTTAAATGTTGTGGCACGTTCAATCACCTCATCATATTTTCGGTCAGCATCCTCTGCAATATATTTGGCCTCTTTCAGTTGTTCCTCAAGGGCATCTATTCTCTCATCATCCGCCACACTGCGGCTTTCTAGTACTTTCCTTCCTCTGTTAATATTTAGACAGGATTTTAGAAAAATATTACCAATTTGGGTCTTTCATCTGCCCACCCCAACCCCCATATCCAAAGAGTTTTGTTTTTGTTATAAAACGAATGGATTCAACATATTAAATATTCACACGTTTTTTGGTCTTCAACATAATCTAGTCCTTTCTCTCCCATTTTTAAATCCCCTCTATCTAAAATAAAAGAAAGATATTAATATGATGTGGAGCTAACTTGTAACTTCATTCAAATATGTACACCTTTTTGTACCTACATAATTATACATATAGGGATAAAGTTTCAAGTTTACTAATGAATACCTGCAAAAGAAAAAAAAAAGGAAAAAGTTAATGTTAGTGTAACTACTTAACATATTGCTATCAATATGAGAAAGAAAGCCACACCCACTGACCACAGATTTTACCTCGTCATATTTGCGTTCCGCTTCATTTGCAATAAGTTCTGTTTGTTTTAAGGCAGCTTCAAGCTGTTCTATTCTACCATCATCAAGAAATGTTTTGTTTTCCAGGGCTCGTCGACCTCTGTGTAAAGAAACAAATTAAATGGCATGCAACGTAGTTGTTTACCTCATTATATTTCTTCTCATTTTCTTCAGCAGCAATTTTAAAGTCATGCAAACCCCTCTCCAATCTTTCCAGATTTTCTTCACCAGTAGTGGTTCGAAATTCCAATTGGCGTCTGCCCCTAATGCCATGCAAGGAATTTATTAAAAGCAAACATAACACAAATGGAAATCAAATCATTTTAAAAAAAAAAAGGTTTAGCAATATCTTGATGAAATTCATTTCAAAGCTTTTTTGCTTTTTGGTTTGTTTTTGCCAAGAGACCTTCAGTTACATATTTAAATTTTAAAAAATAAAGAGAATATATCTTGTTCTTGTGCCACTTTTGTATGATAGAAAAAATAATAACTCAAGTTGCTAAACTATTTGGGGAAAATTGTTAAGTGCAGAAATAAACTACTGAGCATATCTACACTGTTATAAACAAAGTGCATAATAAAATAATATTATCAAAAAACACTTTAATATCCTTGACCAATAATAATATGGCATTAGAGGCAGGATTATATAAGAATATATCCCTGACAAATACCTCCCAACAGAGAAATTAGGATTTCAGTTTGAACCAAAATTTCCAGTTTAAAATTTAGGTAATAAATTTCTTTTCTTTGAAAAGAACTTGAATACAGAAAGCTTAAAGCAAAATTTTGAATCAAATCACAAATTTCTCAACTATTCTGTACTTGAGGTGCAAAGTATAACAGTGTGAGCTTAGTATATGTTAGTAAAGAACTTGTCATACAGGAAGTGTGTGTACTATAAAGCTTGTAAATGGTACCTCTATAAAAGGTTTTTAGAATGTTAATTGTTTCATATATGAAATATACAGGATGTTCTATTTTTTCCTTGGTCAGCTGTTTTCTCTCTGAATTAATCGTGACATTTAAATCTTAATGTACATAATGAAGACGTAAAAATCCTCTAAGATTAAATAATAAAGCAGTATAACAACAAACTTATATAAAATTGTAACATCTAATCTGTAAGGATTCCATTCAAGTCTAATCACTCTAAACAAGATAGACCAGTTTCTGACATAACTAGCCTCCAGGAAAATGTGTTCATTGATACATTGGTTAAGTGTTTTGTTAATGAAATACTTATTTTAAGCTCCAGGGTTGATCACTTGATAATATAACTTTTAGAAACAAAGCTTTGCATACAGTCATTGTAACATAATTTATGTCAATTACTAACATAATAACATACTTGTAGGCTGTATTTAATACAGGTTAAAAGCAACAGAATCCAAATTTTCTTCTATATTAAAAGTAGAACATAACTTATATAAACCAGACATTGAATGACTAAATAGGTAAAGAATATTTTGTACTTATTACCATGGTTTCATTATATTTCTAATAACTAAAATCATGTTATTCATTCAATCCCTAAAACGTCCATATTGTAATGAACACATTTTCCTTCTGTAAGATTGACAAAGCAAAAGAAATTCAAACATCTTGTTTTTACATTATACAGTCAAAGCCTGCTATCTCCCATTATACAGTCAAACCCTGATATCTCAACTTGAATAAACTGTTCAACATACTGTTTCATAAACAAACACATGTTACCAACATCTTTTTTCACATTTTCATATTTTTAATTTTTATGTCACAAGTATTGACTGTACAAAAAACACGAGATTTTCATCATAATAAGTAAATAAAAAAGTACTACAAGATATGTTCCAAGATTTGAAGCATTATTAAACATCACTTTTGCAAGAGAAGAACTGTGATGACCCAAAACCTGTTTAAATAAAAAATCTTGATCAGCCTACTTGACAATTTAGGAATTTCCATTAATTTATATCATTTTATGCTCATTTTACAGAAACAACTGTAATTCTTCAAATGATTACATGTATATTTTGGAAATAAACTCAAGAATGCTGATTAAGACGATGCATAATACTAGTATATTCTGCTTTCAAAATGTCTGCCTTTTTTTTATCTAATCTTTCACTTTGACCATGCAAAACTTTTGAATCATAGCCAAATTTATAGAGTCAGATGCAAACATTTTCAAAACAGCAGAATGTTTATACTGTTATAGAAAGACCTTATCCCCAAAAAAGGGTTGTGCTATATACCTTTCACTCTCATCTGCAGCCTTGGATGCTTCCTCTAATTTTCCTGATGCTGTTGTAAATCGTTCTTCTGCTTTCATAATATCTTCTTCTAACAGACTGATTTTTCTTGTTAAACTTTGGATTTCTTGTTCATGCTGAATAGAAAGTAAATAGTTATAAAAATAGTTTCAGTATTTCAATGTATTTGTAGTTGAAAGAGAAATTGTATTAAATATACATATTTTATAATTTATCCCTATAATGAAAAACAAATTTAAGAGTAGAGAAAGAATTTAAACATTTTCAATAGGGAGCATTGTAAACGGGGTACCAACGACAAAAATATGATCATTATTATCACTTTAAGGTTTAAGACTTATAAATATGTAAAGCTGTAAATTTTTATTTAAGAAATGGCAAAAGTAACATAATGTTACATATTGTTTAAAGACTGTAAATTTGAAATGTATTAATGTATAATTTTATTGACCCACAGGCAATGACCCTACAATAAACTGAAATTAAATTGAAGCAAACCTCATTAAAACTGGTATCTTAATGCTAGGTTTGTTTACAATGCAAATCTTGTTTATGGGTGCCATCAATCAGTTATTATGTAGCTGGGTCAATAAAGCATTTAAATTTAAACTGTAAACTTGTCATGCTAACAACAAGCATCTACCCTGATCATTATCATATATTCAAATTTGACTATAATCTGGACAGGAACAATAACCCTGAACACATGGACAATGTTTGATAAATTATCTAATATCTAGGGTGTATCGGTGCAGGGGAGGCTTCCATTTTATGTATCCACAATGCTTACTCTGCACAATCTACAGATCAGTGCTTTCATTAAATTACCTGTGCAAGATTATGTATACTGCAATTTTATCAAAATATTGAGTTAAACAATTAAGCAATTTACTGATTAATTTTTTG
Source organism: Limnoperna fortunei (assembly GCA_944474755.1). NCBI lineage: Eukaryota > Metazoa > Mollusca > Bivalvia > Mytilida > Modiolidae > Limnoperna > Limnoperna fortunei. The sequence goes on from OX104116.1 coordinate 79,855,635, forward strand.
GTGAAACATTACAATGTTGACGCCTAGTTAAGTATGATGAGTCATGCATGTGTATACTAACATGAGGGTGGATGCTACAAATTTCATTAAGAGTTCTACCACATTTAGCGTGTTTAGGCAAACAAGTGCTTGAAATAAAGTTAAGTTACTGAACAATAAGATAGTATAAGTGACATTCGATACTAAATATTTAAAGCAAGATATTCTATTTTTTAAATACATCTGAAATTGATACCATTTAAGTTAACAACTACACTCAGGTTATTTATCAGCTTGATCCAGACATGTAAAAAATGATGTTCATCTAAGAACAAATGAATGCGAGGCCATAACTAGGCTAATTTTTTAGAAAGGTAGAATTCTAAATGCTGTTGAAAGTTTCATCGAATCATTTTAAAATGCTTGGTCTGCTGACATCCTTGTTGCCATGTAAATGTAGCATTGCCCAACTGCTGTCTTTAGCCACTTCAGCTGTGCAAATGTGACTAATGGTTCTTTTTTCAAACAAAACAAAAATTAAAAAAACAAAAAAAGTGACCATCAGTTTGTTGTTTCACAGCTATTGCCAATCATTCATGCTCTCGAAAAAATAGAACAAATTGATGAAAGACTAAAATTTCAAATTATACTATACTTTATCTATTATATAATTATATTTTAAATGATCAAAATGTTTGGGACAAACAACAAAAGACATTACAGTCTTGGGGAAAAAAAAGGCAAAAATGTTTAGTTACGCAACTACCTAACCATCCTAAATGGTGATTTCAGCCTTGAAAGGACAAACAAAAACAAGCTGATAAAAACAATTTCTAGAAATATCCTTTTACATTTAGTTTTTCAACTACCAGTCTTGTTGATTTTTATTTAATCAACCTATTTACAGGTAAATAATTTAAAACAGTCATATATTATAAAAAATAATTTACAATTTGTGATTACAAGTTAGTGGAATATGTTCTTGGATGAGGGATCCTGACCAGTTAGCTTTTTGTTAGTCAACACTATTACATGCATCAGTGATCATCCAGGTATTTGTCCTCAAAAGGTAATGGCATGAATGGAATTTACTGTGGCCTCAATACATATAGTTGTACAATTTAACAATTAAAGAACTCTAAATCATTAAAATCCCCTACTTATATCTTGTGTCTAGGGTTAAAGAATCTTAAAGTTTAGTTCTCTTCAAAATATCATGTTGGGTGTGTCCATTATAAAGTTTTTAGAAACAACAGGAAGTGTGGAAGTGTACACTAGTATTTCATGGGACATTTTTAAAAATCAGTCATGCATTTTGTGGATGTCTGTGGTTTTACCATCAATTGTGTTGGGATTGTCCTCAAAATTCTGGTCTTTTTTTTAAATGACAAATTAATGTTCAATGATGCTATATTTTAAATTTTGCAAATATTTTTAAAGCAAATAAATAAGGTTGCAAATAGGTTTAAAAACAACCTCAATTAAAAAAAATTAATTGATATTTTTGGGGTCTTCTTGTACATGTGTACATCATATACCATTTACACTTTGTGTTTATGTATTAAGACACAGTGTAATAATTTAAAAAATTGACAAATACAGTGTGGAGATTGTAACAAATTGTACCAAGTTTAACACATTATATTATTACAGCAAATTCAGAATAGTGTTAAGAAAATTTGTGCTTTTTAGATAATAAACATTGAAAGTTATGAAGTAGACAGTATCTCAATTCAAATAATGTTATCCTTACTCCTCAAGATATGAATGTTGGACTACAGGTGCTTATGATTATATGAACATGCAGAAAAGAAGGGTTGCAATGGGGTTATTTTTCAACTATATGGGTACACATTAATGTGGAAATGATAGCATTAAACAATTATAAATACACAAATTGATAAAAAATCCCCTTACACCCTATGAAAACACCAGATAATTAAACAAACGTGTGTAGCAAACATCTTAAAAAATTAATACCTAATAAAATAGTTAAATACACGTTTTTGGGGTGTATAGTGTAAAAATTGACAAACTTGTCTGTTGTTAAAAAATATTGAAACTGCCAATAACTCATCGACAGTTATCTCCCGTTATATCCGCCATACCACCTTCGGGGAGCCGGTGCCTGTCCGGTCATGAATAATTTTCCATAATCTAAGCTTAAATAGCACTTATATCCACCGTGAATTACACAGGCATTTAAGAAGTATTCCATAAATTAAATTAAAGAACTTTCACACGTATTTAAGACGGGAAATTCTAAAAACTACAAAGCGGAAATGAGCCAACACCTACAGTGTCTATGGTCCGTTGTGCAAACTCGAGTTGAGCTGTTTTTTCTTCTAGTTCATCTTTTAACTTTTCATTTTCGTCTCGGAAATGTTGCATTTTCTCTTTTAGGGCATTCAATGCCCCTCCTCCTGCTGCTGCCGCTTTTGTTGACATTTTAAAAATTATTAAAAGTTTGTCCCTGTGTTAAATGTAAATCCACTCCGATCTTTCAAAGACCGTATCACACTCGTATAATTTTTAACGTATCGATAAAAAATAGGTCTAGCGTTCAAAGTCAATTTCTTCTCAAAATAAAAGCTTTTAAGTAAAATATTTTAAACACGCGTGTAACTAGATTGAATTGCACTTGTCGGAAATGATAGGTAGTTTCCTGTGCGTATTTAATCAACGATATTCTTACGCAAAGCAATACACATTCAAATGTCGCACTATATGACATGTGACCTATACTTGAATGAGACACCTGTGCTGTTTATTTTACTGCTTATCCCCTTACGACAGATTACATATTTCCAAATATGGTAAGGTCGCCGTACTTTTACTTTCATTTTAGATTGTTTTTTTGTTGTTTGTACAATTTAGCATGCATTTATCATCAGGTAAGAAGGTTAGTTGTTTATTTTATTGATTAATGGTGTCGAAAACAAATAAATAAGAAAAAATGCAGTTGAGATGTTTAAAATTGTTTTATTTTTTAATTTCTTATGAATAAAACGTTAAATCCAAACAATTTTAAACTATTTTTAATTATAACTGTACATGTGTATACGTGGACACGTTCTTAGATAATATGGATTGCACTAATTTATTGATGAAAAAAGTTGACTTTCTTGAGTATACATTTTATCAAAGACATGTACAGTACTGTAATTAATTATATGTCTCTGCTTTTATATTGCTACATATAATTATTAAAATACAATTAAGTAAAGCTCATTCAATATTCATCAGGGTATGAACCACCAAATATCTATATAAATTTGGCAGAAAATCTATCAAAACAAGGAAACAACTCGTGCAATTTCATGCAATTTTCAATTAGCATCATACCCTGATCAATGAAACTCGAAGCAAATTTTGAATTTCACTTCCAATAATTGCAAACTTAATCATAGTATTTGAATGCATTCCTAGTTGAAGACAAGGAATCATTGCACCGCCCGGTCTAGGTGTCCTGACTGGACGCTCCGGAATTTCTGAGTTTTCATTGTCCGATATTTCCAAATCCGAAAACAATGGCTCATTACTATATATAACTCGGTCAAATTCGCTCATTGGATTAAGATATGGCGGCTGAGCATTGCCACCTTCAGGTTCAGGGCGTTTACAAGTTTTTCCCTTCTTTCTTTTCTTTTTAGGTTTTTCTGAACCATCTTCAACCTCATCGTCCACATTTTCACTTTTTTTCTTCTTTTTCACTTTTTTAACCGTTCCAGTTTTTTTCTTACGAACTTTCTTTTCAGGATCGTTAACACTTTCACCGTCTAATAGTTCTGACGTAAGATCCTGTGATAAATTGGAATGCACCGAATCTTGAGACAGTTGATAGGAATGGACGGAGTCCTGTGATAGTTCAATTGGATCCGTTAAATCCCTTTCCGATTGGAATTGATCGTTCATAGTAAATAAATCCGATGTCTGCACTGCTTCAATAGCATAATCCTAAAGTCAAATTGGCACTTGTCAAAGTTAAAAAACTTATTTTATATTAAAGTACTTAATCTCATTATTTTTGTCAACAAACATATAATAATATTATTAAATTTGAATAAGAGCGTAAACAAATTAAAGTTTAAATGGGGCGCTGTTTATTTGATAGCACAGCCAATATACGTAGTTATCTTCTGACTAGTGCTGCATTCCTCTCACTGCATTTCCATATCAGGTATTGATGACGTCACGTAACAGTACATTATGAATCGGTAATTTGTTACCAACGCAATACACATTTACACACGTGTGGAAAAAAGTGAGAAAAAATAGAAAAAGAATACAAATATAGCGAAAGAAAGGTGTTAGATACATAAATTTAAAAGCCATGCGCATTTAAAGCATAAAAATTATAAAAACTCTCGAAACGAGTTTTTATGCACACATTTCTTAACCTGAACGGATTAAAGTCTTTCGCAAAATAAATCTAGTACAAAATTGCAGTTCTTTAAGAAACACACTCATCACAATTTTTTTTAAATAAAGCGATAGTTAGAAACTCATGCAAGTATTGGTGAAGCACAATAAAACATATCACTCCAAGGACACCTACCTCTTGAATTTGTTTTTCTGCTTTCTCATATTTAGCTTGGACATCTTGTAACTGTGTGTTGGCATTGTCAAAGTCGTTTTCAGTCTGTATGTTTTTCTTCACAAGACTGTTGTAGTCGTCCTCAATCTGAAATAAAAAATACGGTTAATAAAGGGGAACTCGACATGTTTTAGTTGATGAAAAGCTAACCTGTACATCAAAGGAGGATAAATTGGTTGAAGTTTATTTCAGGTAAATTAGAGCAAACGAAATTCAAGTTTAAGTGACATAAAGATATAAAGACCACTTCTGAACTCGAACGGGTAGCGCAGTAATGTGGTGTCCCACCTGTCTGTTGTATGTTGGTATAGGTCGTCTATTTGTATGTACATCTACAATATTGTCGAAAGGTTTCGCCGTTTTTCATATTAGTATTCATACTTTGATCAGGCGAAGTGTTGTTAAAAATATTTATTTGGGATGAAAACGCCAATATTATTTTTACAAAAAGCTACTCTTTTCTTCAAAACTTATACAAATGCATAACAAGACGTTTTATAAAAAGCTAATAAAACTGATGCTACATATTGAAGAGCTCATACAACATTCAACAGACAAGCTCATGCTGTTACGAACATTTTTCAATTTTAATATTTTATAAAATGTTACACGTAGAAACTATTCCTTATATGTGTGTACATATCGGGGGTTTCGGGTGCATATCATTACATCCTACGTAGATCTATTTTTGTATCATAGTGGTATTACATTTCAAGATGGCACCTTCGCCGTAACATATTTGGAAAAGTTCCCACTATACGAAAAATTCATATTCAGCATCACTTCATGGTTTTCCATGTGAAAATATCCAATGCAATTTTTATAAATACTTTAAATGTCCATACGGTTCGGTAATTACGATTCCATGCGAGTAAGTCTCGAATGCAGTTTAGGAGCAATATTCGGCGTTTGACAATACAAATTTCCTTTCTAAGAACACAAGCATATTCCAGTTATTTTATTTTTATGTTTCCGATTTCCTTTAATTAACCAGGAAGTATTCAAACAGCGAAAGTCAATACAACCGATATATCGTTTTCGCAGTTTTCGCAGATTAATTCAAAATCTCACATTTTAGTAAGGACATTTGAGAAAATCAATATATTTTACCTTTGCCCTCGCTTCTTCCGTTTCCCTCAGTTTTTGTTCCAATTGTTCTGCTCTGTCAAGAGCATTTTCTTTTTCCATTTTCATGGCAACCATCTTCTTCTTAATAGCATCCATGTCGATAGTTTCTTGAAGTTACTTAACACAAAACAAAAGGAATAAGAAAGCGAAGGGAATGACTTGACTTATCTGCAGACGAGAGCTGTATTGACTGACTCCTGCTTTTCTACCTCGCGCCCCACTCAAGTCGAAAGATGCTATGCCGAAGTAAACAGTCAAGGTTGATGCCAACTAATTTGAGAAAGAGATTCTGACGGAATGTGCCAAAATCGGCCTATCGGAGGGTAAGATATTGACGATCGGAATCCCCCATGTGGTTCGTCTGTTCAAGGGAAGCGATAAGATTACAACCATCTTTGGAGAACGCAGACGACGTGCAAGATACTGAACACTTCTTCGTGGGGGTGTGTAGGATTGTTACGGCGTATTATGGTTTTAATTAACATTAACGTATTTTAACATGATTGCTGATTATGACAATTTCACTGCTGCTGAATTCTGATTTCTCCATCTACTAAAACATGAAATATTATATTGTTGATTTCTTAAATGTGAAAATGGTAGGTGACCCACATGAAAAATGAACTTGACTTACGCAGGTTATTTTGAATAACATAGGACATATGTAAAACGAGATCTATTAACCTGAAGTAAGAAGTAAGAGCTTCCGAATACCATGGTAACTGAGAGATGAAACTGTACATTTACTTTTCATGTTATCTTTTGTGATTATTGTTCATTATATTTTAACGGCTTGTTTATTTATTGATAATGTATATTTATTTAGTAGTTTAAATATGTCGGCGACTATTGCAACTTAAATTCAGCAAAATTTATTTTACTAGAAAAATCCATGATATAAAATAATAATTAAGTACATTATTTAGGTTACAGCATGGTTAAAGATATTTTTAAACGATAAGAAATTATTATATATTTTAAATTATTTAAAAACATTCATTTAATTGCGAAACCACCGAATATTTTAAGTTTTTCTCACAAAAAGCAATAGACATCTTCCTGAAAATGTTTATGTTTGTAGATTTTCAAGCAGTAAGGAATAAAATGTAAAGCGACTTGAATATCAGTTTACAATATAAGTAATGAACAATAAATAAAAGAAACGAAAAATTACAGTAAAAATCAAAATGGATATAAATATTTGCACCGTTAGTATACAATTAAATTCTGTATGATCTGTATGATGTGTGCATTGTCATAATCCACTTTAAGTAACGCCACGTGCTCTCAGCAAGAGACATACAGTTGAAGCACGCGTCAATAGTTTATTATCATATGGTTTCGATTGCTTTCTATTGAAATAATCATACCGAGAAGTATAAATGGTCCTAGAAATGTATATACCATGAACAACACTGACTGGGAAAATAATTCATTGAACTATAGACCCACGTGTATAGACCTGGAAAATATCACAAAAGAAATATATACAAATACACAAAAGATTATTGTAAACAGTTATAATCATATACACATATCAAAATTATTTAATTAAACTAATATTTTAGTTTTAGACTGCAATAGATAAGGTTAGATTTAGCTGTAATACAATTTTAAGGATATACGTTTTCGACGTAAGAAAAATGTCCTCTGAGTTATAGATACCATTGATCATTGAAAAATCATTTCTACAGCAGTAGATAGGTTTGAGATTTAAATATATATGAAGAGTTTTATCTTACAAACAAAGTTCAACAGCAAACAGCATTTCTGTGCGAATAAGGTTGGAGTTCAGAATTCTCATCCTCGCAAGTCGAGGGTTTTGAGTCCGCGTTCGATGGAGTGAACGCGGGCTCAGAAAACCCTGACTTGGGAGGATGAGAATTTGCAATCTTCTTGTAATGGGCGGTATTATGGTTTATTATTTCAAGAATTCCGTACATCAATAAACAGAAATCCTCAAATCTTTACTATAGACATATTAAAAGTTTCATGTATCATGGTGATTCTCAAGTCCATGGAAAGATTATTGTACAGATTATTTTTAGAAGGTTGCAGCAATATTAAATTTGGTTGTATAGTGCAAGTGACAGACAATTGTCATATTCGATTTCATTTGCCATGGACTGCCATATGACAGAGAGGTTGAGAAATATTTTTGCAGAAACTCATTTTAATCAAGAGGTTTTGAATCGTAGTTAAATTTCCAATCGACGTGAATATAAATTGGCAGACGGTCACCTATGTAACAGTGTGCCTGATATGGATAAAATGTGTGTTACAAGGACATCTTAAAACTTGCGTGCGTAATTTTCAGTTTTGAGTGCATGAATTAAAAGTTTGTTTTTTTTTTTTGTTTGATGGTGTTTAACGCCACTTTCAGCAATTTTTCAGCTATATCATGGAGTCCAGTTTTTATTGGGGAGGAAGCCGAAGTACCCGGAGAAAACCCCCGGTGTAATTTCAATCTATATTTTGAGTGTGTTTTCGTAAAATTTTGAGTGCATATTTTAATTTTGAGTGCAAAATTTAAAAATTTGAGTGCATATTTTTGAATTTTGAGTGTGTAATTTGAAATTGTGAGTGTGTAATTTGTGATGATATTTTGAACCATACTTTTGATTAGAACGGCGTGCCATACAATTTACCTAAATGCGGGCAAATCAATATACCTACACGAGCAAGTTAATACAACACTTCGGGTAAACCAATATACATAGGCCAGTCAATACAACAACTCGTGTAAGTCAATATACCTACATGGGTTTGTCAATAAAGTATCTCAGGCAAAAGCCAATATACCTACACGGGCTATTTAATACCGCAATCCGGACAAGTCTGTATACATAGACAGGATAGTCAAAACAACAACCCAGAAAACCCGGACAAGTCTGCATTTATAGACAGGATAGTCAAAACAACCCAGACAAGTCTGTATACATAGACAGGATAGTCAAAACAACAACCCGGACAAGTCTGTATATATAGACAGGTTAGTCAAAACAACAACCCGGACATGTCTGTATACATAGACAGGATAGTCAAAACAACAACCCAGACAACCCCATCTTCGCTAGCCAAGTGTTGCGATCAGGTCCCCCCTCGGATCGTAACCCTTGGCTAGCGAAGATGAGACAACCCGGACAAGTCTGTATATATAGACAGGTGAGTCAAAACAACAACCCGGACAAGTCAAAATACCTTCACAGGTTAGTCAAAACAACAACCCGGACAAGTCAAAATACCTTCACAGGTTAGTCAAAACAACCCGGACAAGTCTGTATATATAGACAGGTTAGTCAAAACAACAACCCGGACAAGTCAAAATACCTTCACAGGTTAGTCAAAACAACAACCCGGACAAGTCAAAATACCTTCACAGGTTAGTCAAAACAACAACCCGGACAAGTCAAAATACCTTCACAGGTTATTCAATATATTAGAACTTGTACGGACTGAGCAACAAATCGTGCAAGTCAACTCACCTGCCAGTCAACACAACCGACTCGTGTAGGTATAAAACTAAAAGAATAATTTAATTTCTCTTTGCCACATGTGACATTACTGTCCATATTTTAAGAAGGTTTTCTGAGCGAGGGTGTCTCTTCAGCAAAACCTTAGAAGTACATGATCATACATATACTCACATATATTTGTACAGTTCTGTATATATAATATGCATGTTTTGGCATACGCGTGCAACTTTACAACCCTTTTATATATCAATTAATAAACATGATAAAATACAACGAGATACAATGTGGCGATTAAACATCATTTTTGCGAAGTCACGGGTTGTCTTTTTCTGCTTCGATCGAGTTACTTTTGTAGCAAAATTAAAACAAATGGGGTTTTTGACCGATCTAAATTGATTACCTTACTCTGGTTTACATCACTCTGGTCTCCATATTTAAGTTGTTAATAAACTTCCTCCAGTCTTGCCACTACATGTAAAAGGAATGTATTTTATTTAATTTAACTGACAATTACAAGTTAAAAGAATTTGAAAGAACATGACAGAAACGTTTAATCTTCATGTGAGATTATTTATAACACTTACAGGTAAAAATGTAGAATTTTATCGTAACAAATGACGATCAATAAATATATTATTGTAAATAGACATCACGGTTGCTTGTTCTAGAACAGTCTCTATCTTTCGACTTTAAAAATATGCGTGATCCTAAAAAAGCAGAACACGCTCAGAGACAAGTCGGCCACTTGAGTTCTAGTGGGGGTGGGGTTTTTGCCATCCTAGGACAGTGACGCTATTAGCACGAGTAAAAAAGATAATCAGTTTTTCGGGTGGATGGTATGTCAATTGGTTTTATGCTTATGAAACCCAAAATTTGAACACAGCCTATGAGTGGAGAGCGGATATATAGACCATCGCCTTTTTATGGAAGGTTTATCCGACAAATCATTCAGATCAAAATAGGAATTTACGGCAGTACAATTCGGCCTAGTTCAATCTATAGTCGGTAAATCCAAATAATAAACTTGGTTTTTCTGATTCTCTGATCAGCACGAAGCATACAGAGTTAGAAAAGAGCTGGTTGGCTCGGTGTCGATCGAATAATGTCAGTTGGTTGACGTCTGTGTTTGTTTAGTGCGACGAGGAGGTAAGAAAATATGCATACCTTAAACCTACGATAAAGACAACTCTTACCAGACGCTAAATAACATACATTCGTTTACTAAGTATTCAGTAGTGACAGACCTGGCAAGTCCCTATGAGAAGGGCTCATGATGAGAAGGCAAAATATAGGAAAATGTTTTTAAAAGTTTATTGTCTAAACAATTAAAACACACCTTAATGAAATGACATGTAAAGATTGTTTACTTTTTATTTTAATTGGAAATTCATAATAAATAGAAATTTCACTTAGATCCACGGAATCCTGGACGTCGGAAGATGATAGAACCCTGACTGAAAAATGCCGTCATGCTTTAAGAATCTTCGAAGGTAACTGCTGATATTGTTGGATGTGCTAAAATTATATATCAATGAAGTGTATATCTCTTGTCCTTATCTTCAGACAGGTGTTATATGCGCTCCTGACTAGAAAAACATGTCCCTCCTATATTCTAACCCCATCAGTTATTCGCTTTTATAGAAAATCTCGTGCCTTCACCTATTACCTGTTATTTCTTTTAAGTTTCTCACATGCATGATTCTATATAACATTTAATGTAGGATCAACTCAGAACTTTACTTAACACAACTAAAAAAAGTAGTATAAAAAATTTAATCGAGCGTTTACAAGTGATAAATGTGCAACGTACTAGTAGTTAAAGTTAAAAGTTCGCATATACGCTATAGCATTTTGTCAACACAAAAATAGACACAATAAATGTATGACTTGTATATATAATAAAAAAAGATCATTTTTCTAAGTGTAATTTTTCGCAACAAGACATGTCAGACTGGTTACCAAACGAGCGAATACCCACTATAAACTCATTTAATGAAAAAATTATTTAATAACCAAAAGTTATCAAGACCCCAGTGCCTGTATTAACAGTCTACACACAGATCTCAGTGTGCATATGATTAATGCAAAACGCCCACCCCATCCAGACATTCTTGTAACGTGTTGTGCAACATAGTGCAGTAAATTATTTGAAATGTAACACAAATAATGCTACGGTGTTACATCAGTGAGTTTATTTGTTAACCATAAATCATGAACCGTTTACTTAAAGGTCTATTGTCATTTTTGTTGAAGTCGGGATACTTATTCATAACGGCGTAACATATATTATATAAGGCTTTTAAAACAAAGTTGTTTATTATTTTTATATTTCCATTTGTATGATTTGCAAAGGTCTTGCATTCACACCCTATTTACACCTTTCCCAGGTAAGGTATGTCTGTGACTAATTGACATAGAATGTATAATTTACTTTTGTGAATGAAACATGACGAAGTTAATGTACTTAAAAATTGTTTACCAAATAAGGTCGCATTGCATTTTACGTAATTGTTTGAGGTTATTTGGGCCAGGTAGATGAACCTATGACAGTTAGAACAGTTAAATTTAAATATTTATTATATAAGATACGGATGTTACACAATGATATACTGATCCATACAAGTGTGAGAGTTTGAGGTTTTTCGATTCTATTATAATCATGGCGTACAGGGAGTTGTAATAAGGAAAGAAAGTCGGTGTCCATTACAAGCACACCCACCCTTTCGGGAGAAAATCATCGTCAATTGAAGTTGAAATCGACCACACCTTGCAAGTTGGGCTCGAACTCATCTGTGTTGACCCGCCGAAATTAAATACAATAGATCAATTACGGTAATTTATACGTATGTGCAAAATTAAGTCATTTATATATATATATATATATACACGGGTAACCCAAATAATTCTTACGAGGGTAACAAAAATCGTTCATTCATATATGTGTATATAGCACAACACAGCTAAAAAATGTGTTCCCTTCCAATTTAACTACGAAACGATATTCACTAACAACACGTTAATGGTCAACACCAACCCATTATATGAACATCGTCTTCCTACTCGTTATTATTACACATATAGAGCGCATACACATTTCTTTGGCATGATTAATTTTTTCAGTATTAACAGTCCGTATAACTAGCCAGTCCAGCAAGAGCATTAAACTTTGTGCCCCAGACATTTTGTGCAACTGCGAACAAAAATGCATTTGGGAATCTGGCAAACATTTTCATGATGGCCTTAACTTTCAATACTGTTGTACATTCTATAAGTAGTATGTATCTGGTTCATAGTCACTATAATTCCTTCTTTCTTACGCTAAACCAGAAGATAGCCAACAAACTATCCATTTCACTACATGCAGTGTCATGATAGTCAGTCGAATCGCCGATTAGTAGCATCCAAGAAGTATAGATAACCGACCAGTATTGCTTTTCATATTGTCCTGCAGACCGATGAACAAAGTTATTAGCCCGGCAGCATTTTGTATTAACTGAGTAGGCCTAAAGATATTGATCATGCCAATTTTAACATATCAATACTAAAATACTATTTTTTTTACAAAGCAAAAGAAAAACACCAGAAAGTTTGTCATATATGTAACTGGAAAGCTGGAAGACTTAATCGTTCGACAGTTAGTGAAATAAACTTGTTCAGCAGCCTTTTTCGAAAATATACACTCTTTGTCAAAGGACGTTTATTTAGAACAAAATCATAGATTTAAGTGATTTTTTATCGAGCTCATGATTTCATACATAACTCCTTTCCTTTCTGTTGACTGGCGCCATCTTTTTATATAACCAGTTTTGTGGTTTCCTTTCAGTGGAGGTATAGCTGCTGAATAATTGCTACAAGTAATGTTAAACTACATTTTTGTTTTCAATATTCCTTATTAAAAGCTCTTTAGTTGCTAGCCTGTCAGTCCCGGTTGTTGAGTACGTGGAAGTTTTCAGTTCATTAAGCACCAGATGCCAGCAATTATCTTTTAATCAAACAAAGATACTTAAGCTGTATAAACAAAACGATACAAGAAATATTACAATTTTCTTCATCTGGATATAAAATAAATTCGGCGAGTATTGTATGTATGTTGATTTTAAGGAGCTTGATGTAGGTTTGCTCACAGACTGTTCAGCACCGGAATAATCTTATCTATATTAATCCATCAATCTGATCAGGGGCTCTCTTCAGCAAAGTAATTCTAGAGAATAACTTGACCGATTTTTCCAAGATAACTTTCTTATAATATTTAGTCGTTTATTTCTCTGACTGCTAAAAGATAAAATCTTGTTTTCGCTGCCAAAAATTTCCTACACGAGAACATACGATTATACATACCAAACATGCATGATAATGAAACCATCTGTTAGAAAACTAAGTAAAAATTATGAATCATGCACATACATCTATTTTAGTGGAAAGATATATAGTACTAATTACGACTTGCAAATTAAAGATCAGTGATGTACAGAAGTTATATACATATATATACTGCGTAACAGGGGATAAAGAATGTCAAAGATATAGTTGCTTAGTTCTATTACTAGTAGTTAAAACTGTCCTGATGCTCATAACGAACTTGGGTACATAAATCGACATGTCCGTATACCTAGATCAGTATACAACAGACTTTGCAGACATATGTCGGAGATGAAAAAAAAAGTTAACATAATTCATATCTTATTACATGAGTTCATACATTCCGCAATATTCATTATGCCAGTTCTGTTAAGTGTTTAAACAGGAGAATAACGATGACTAACGATTTCCCGAATTAATTAAATATTACGTTAATTGTGATATAATGTTTGAATATTGTTTAACGTGGCGTTAAATATAGGATCTTACATTGGTACGAGTGGATTATCGGATTTCTCCATTCGAGATAGTTAAATTATGGAATTTTAAGTCCGAGCCTTGGCGAGGACTTAAAATTCCATAATTTAACTATCGAGATTGGAGAAATCCGATAATCCAAGAGTACTAATGTAAGATTCTGTTTCTCTAATTTTAAAAAGTAGTAAATTTGCGAAACGAAGAACAAATTCTTCCAACCCCAATTTTACGTTCATGACTTGAATACGCGGTAAATGGAATGTGTTTTGTTTATGACGTCATGAGTTCTTATTGTGACGTTATTATTTTTAACCAATCAACTGCTGAGAACAACAAATTCACTAGTGACGAGAAATATTTTTTCCACACCGGTCAAGCGGTTGGAATATTACGTCAAAATTAGAGAAACAATATTCAAACTCCTTCAAACATTATATCACACGCCGCAGACACAGTTTACATCCCCAAGATCTTTGAAGCTGGTCCAGAACCAGTTATCAGTAATGTATATTTTTCACGATTTAGACATCGATTAAATATCTGCAAGGTTTTCACAGTGACTACTTTACTGCATTATATGCGTTGGCATCAAATCAAGTATAACTAATTATACATGTGCTTGTACTACTAAACTGCAAAGATAAACATTTTTCGGGAGGGAGTGTTTTACCCGTGTTACAAGAGTATATTGACCACAAACAATGTTTATCATAAATCAATGGAATATAGAAAATTTAAATATATTCCAAAGCTCCATTTTGCAACGAGAAACGATTTATTTGGTCATGAGCCAATTCCAATGGTTATAAAAAAAAAATAATCTTACAAAAGGGACAATCTCTTTCAAATCCCCTTCCCGGAAGTTGGAAAAACGAGAAACAGGCTATTAAACACATACACTGGCAATCAATCTTGATTTCAAGTGAATGATTGAATACAATCCGCTCTTACAATGTACGGTAAAATCTTATAAATGAGAGAGGAGGCACATCACAAATATCATATACAAGTCAAGATCAGCTGAGTCACCTGGATGGTACACGTGTTGACTTTCAATTAAATAGTACTTGGCATAGATCTTACCTTGTTATCGTATAAAGAATTCTTATTATAATCATTATACCAATTCGAACGCTGTGGATAATTTCTATACACAGTAACACCGGTATATATCAGGAATTCTTTTATTTCTACTCTTTAAGGAATGTATCCTTGTTTATATAAACATCAAATAAAAAAGATTGTATAATTGCATACTTGTACTTGTAAGAATGAGGGTAACAGTGTTTAACTTAATGTAAAACTGTTAAAAGTATAATTAACTTCTGGCTTATTCTATACTTGTGTGTAAAATGGATTGGAAAAATGTGTTTTGCCGATAGCAACTTCATACTGTTTTTGTCTCTCAGTTACTAGGGTTTATTCACGTTTCTCCAACTTTTGATAATTAACTATAACAACATCCAATTAGGGGTGGGGATTAGGGGGCCATCATAAGGATAGCTACCTGTTCAGTAGTATACATATATAAGATAATATTTTGTTTCCTTTGTTTTATTTCGAGTCTATTTTTTTCTGTGTAAAGTTCTTTTTATTTTATTTTCATAAATAGTATTTTTGTTTCTTGCTCTGTAGAACGCTCCTCGACTCTCATAAAATGATGGTAGTTCTGTAATCACGTCGTCGTGGTCTGGGTTGACATCCATATATTCTGCTGAACGTAGTTTTGCTCTCTCTTCTTCGTATATGGTTGGTATTGGTGTGGTCTCTTTGGTGCTTCTTTCTTTGATGATGTTGAGTACTGCCTGTGCCTTTACTTTTGCTGTGCTTGGTGGGTGTGAGTGTTGGTTCCCTAGCTTGGTGATGTTCTCTAAATTTGTGTTTACTGTTGCAGTACAAAGTGGAACAACACATTTCCAGTATCTTCTGTCACCTTTAGTAGTCTTAACCATGAACTGGTAACCATTCAATTCTAACCTGACTCTGCCGAACTTGTTTGGCACAAAGTTCACTGCAAGCATTGCGTTCGCCATTGACTAGGGTCTGTGAAATTTTTAATCAGAAGATTGCTGCTGATGAGAAAACTGCCCAAACAGTTTCGCCATCGCGGATCGGTTGACTACTAAGATTGGGCCTCAGATAACTCGGGATAGGGGCCTCGGTGGCCGAGTGGTCAAGGTAGTTCGTCTACTATTGATCACGTGGTCTGTCAACACTGAGATTGCGGGTTCGATTCTCACTGCAGGCAGGGTGTACTCGACTCCAATCTTAATTGACAAGGATTGCCAGTTTTCCTACCGCAGGTTGGGGGTTTTCTCCGGGTACTCCGGCTTCCTCCCCCAATAAAAACTGGACGCCATGATATAGCTGAAAAATTGCTGAAAGTGGCGTTAAACATCATCAAACAAACAAACAATAACTCGGGATATTTTTGCACTAACATCTTTCTGTCCCTTTATCTATTTGCCACTAATTTTACTTGACTTCTGACAAACAAGTACTTTGAGTAATGAGAAGAAACACTTAGAATATTAGCTGCACACCCTTCCGTATCACTCGGCTTGTACAAAAAAACGCAAATCAAAGCTTAGACATCTTAAGTTTGATCAATTTCTCAACTACTTTGGCAACATAAAAAAATGTCCCAGATTTTAATTCAATCTCGGTAAAGCTAATTTTTTTTCGGTAATCCGGACTGTGGTGTTTAACACTATTTTTTCTAATTCGTGTGTAACGTTTTTTATCAGCTGAATAAGAAAGATAACTCGAGTTTCAATCGGAACACACCGCAAAAACAATTAGTTACATTATTTATAGTTATAACTCGAACAAATATGCCGACCAGTCCAAGCTTAATGCTCTAACTCGATCATGTTGCGTACATAGCGTAGAAGCAATAAATTTAAATGTTGGTTCGATTCGATTTCGAACAAGGACACTAAACAAGGATTGCAGGTAATTCAAGAACACTAGTCACAGGGCGATTACTAGACCATTCGATAGACAAAAACGAGAAATAAGTACTGAGTATATAGAATAGACACATTCTGCATATATTGCTTGACCATTTAATGAGTATAACTAGTAAGAAAACAAATGACAAAAAATGTATTAACATAGTAGTCTGCATCCTCCATATAATGTCACATGGCCCTGCACAATTCGTACACTCAACTCCGTTCTTATGCGATAAAAGTATCTCCGACACAGAGAACATTTATGGTTCTGGTATAACCTATGCCACATGTCATCCCTCATTTACCATGGGATTTTATTTTTCGTCTCCCCGTGACGTTTGTAAACTAAGAATGGTGTTATTAAAATAATACACGACATCCGATTTATTTTTATATAGTCTCTTTATACACTTTTTATACAGTTTTACATTAAAATTACAGCGTTTGTACGCGAAGATTATCCTCTATGAGAAATATCTCGCACAATGTCAACCAATGGTGTGGAAGATGTGATGGTGGTTGACGTAGGATACCCAGAATCCTTTGCGTGGAGATGGGCGATAAAGTTGACTAGTTAAAGTGTCCAATAAAGACTAATAGGTTCTTCCATACGTGTTTGGGAAAGACCGGTTTATTTTAACGAGTGATAGAAATTTTATGTCTTTTCGCGAGTGGAGCGTGTGTGTGCGCGTGAACTCATCTGTGCTGGGTCATCTGTAACAAAAATCGGCTATACGGAAGAATTAAGGCGTCATCCGCATAGTGGCTTTATCCTTCAAAAAGCCAAACTTATTTCAGCAAGTAATTTCACGCTATACAAGCTCACATTGCAAACCAATTGTACATTATCGGTTAAAAAATCAGTGAGCAAAATGTATTGTATGTGTTTTACAATACATGTATTCCTATGCAGTGGATGCAATGAATTTCTGCGATTTCGGCAAATATTTAGTGGATTCTCAACATATATACACCTTACATGTATAACGACGTACTTTAACCTTCGGCTGTCTCCGTAACAATATCTATACAACAATACGTATAAAGACTTGGTATAGCAATATACTCCGGTTCTGCAAAAAATTGCATAGATCTTAACAACTGTAAGAATATAAGTAAAATGCTTAAAAAAAAAATAAACATGACATTTAACATCGATATCTTGTACTAACACTAATCAAAGCAAACTAAGTCAATATTTTAAATTCAAATCCATTTTTTAATTTTGGCCTTATTTTAATTTGAGAAATGAAGTCACTAACCATCCTATGATAACATTTATAACAATCGTAATCGTAGGATTTGAAAGGGGTCGTTATGACAAGAAAACCAATGCAGCAGGTAAATCAGAAATCCAGCCGAGACGTGAGACTCCTTCGACTTTCTGAGATAAATCAGATACAGGACGAAAAACATGTTATATTTACATGCCCGAGGTATAAGTTAAAACGGGAAAATGTCTTAAGAGGTCAATATTAGGATTTCCGACTAGTAATGCAAATCTATTTATATGGTTAACGTTGAATGATGATAACCATTATCTATCAATATAAAGTTACTATTTCCTTCATTTCAGGAAGTAGATACATAACAATACTGCCAAATGTCCTGTGTGTGATACATGATCGGTATATTATTTTAAAAGGCTACCACTTGTGACCTTCTTTCCAAATATTGCTGTCAATATTTTATATCATATTACTTGTGATGTGTCTAATTATTATAACTGGTGAAAGAGGAGCATGGAGGTTTTTTAAAAATAGAGGACGGAAAACAAGTTATATTGACATATCCAAAATAGAAGTTAAAACAGGAAAACTTCTTAAGTGAGGTCAATGTTTAGATTTCCGACTAGAAATGCAAATCTATTTGTATGGTTAACGTTGAATGATAGTAGCCACTATCTATCAATATGAAGATACTACATGTATATGAATGCGTGTGCGCGAGAAATTTGATGATTTTGTAATAGTTGAAAGGGCCCTGAAATTAGGTACTAAAATATTTGATTTGATTTATACTAAGTACTTAGAATATAATGTCCCTGATGTAATTAACTCATTTTTTTGTTTTAATAACAAAAATGGTGTCCATTGAAATTTATACAAATAACTAAACTTCAATAACACACAGTCCACTTGTTGGTAAAAAAGGATGAATGTTAGCATCAAAAGGAGGGAAACCGATACTAGTCTTGGGTCCCAGGTGTGCAGTCTGCTGCATGTAAATAAGCAGAAAGAACACCAATGCTTGTCCTGGATCCAAGGTGTGCAGTCTGCTGAAGTACACGTTATTCTTATTATGGGCATCCCTGCTTCCTATACTGCTATATGGTATTCATGTTGGTATAACTTTACAAATATGTTGGTCTATATGCGACGCGTAACTAGTTGCATCTAGTGCCAGTAGCGGTTAATATGTGAGGTTTATACTGGGTTAATAAGATAAAATATATAACTGTTGTAACTGAAACTGTTAATTTGTAACGGTTATTTTTGGTGGTCATTGTGATTTTATATGGCTAGAGGTAAATCTGTGTCTTAAGCTGAAAATGCAGAATTAAAACAAGTGTGAACACAGAAAAACGCCTCGCCTGCATTCCGCATCAGTAACGAAGATAAATTTCGTCATAAGCATTACGTAAATAGCATTAGTTATCAGAAGCGGCCTGTATACCAAATATTGTCACCATACCATGCATAGTTAAAGAGGAACTGTCCTAATACAAAAAAATTAACGTAGTCACAGAAACCGTGAAATTGAGGTCAAGGTCAGGTGACACCTACCAGACAGTCATGTACTAGTCATCAACAACCTATATACCAAATATTATCATCCTACCATGCGTAGTTACATATGAACTGCCGTAACCCAAAAACTTTAACGTAGTCGCTAGACCGTGAAATTGAGGTCAAGGTCAGGTGACAGGTGACTGACTGGCAAGTACTCATCATAAGCTACCTCTCGACCAAATTTGATGACCTAGGGCATGGGCTTACAAATATATGAAGCAAGATGTCCAAGTGTTTACGCCGCCGCCGGATTCCCATACATATGTCTCGCCTCCAGCGACTTTCGTCGCAGTCGAGACAAAAATTATATCTCTCTTATTAATGTCTGAAATGAAACACCATTAACGTATAGAATGCTTGTATTGGAAAACATGTGTACAAGTGATAAATAAACTGATATGGTGCTATTTAACATGAAAATGCTAAATTTGATACAAGATATAATTTTCAGAACATCTCTTTCAGTCTTTGTCGAGTCCTTTTTCAACAGGTATCTCAAAATTATTCTGGATGGCAGCTTTGGGAGATTTTTGAAACATTAGCCCGCGTTTGGCCATACTACTCGCTGCCATATTAGATTTCACAAGTGTGTAAGGAGTTTGAACAAACATACCCGGATGATCAGGATGATCATTTACAACAACAGGAGTTCCCCATGGATATTGAATCGGAGTTGCACAGCAGTGAGTTTCGTCGAAGATTGTGTGTTTTTTCATGATAACTGAGGAAATAGTGGGAGTTGAAGTTGACGTATTACCAATCTTATATAGTTGCATCTGTCTCAGTCTCTGTTTATCTTGGTCAGTAAGTACTTTCGTTTCTTCTTCGATTTGTATCATTTCAATGTGGTTCTCCGGGTGGATAATATTTTGGTCACACGTCGAGCTATGCTTTCGCTTTGGATATGGCGTTCCTGGTTTAAGTGTGGAATTTTCCGCTTCCTCTACGTGAACCTTTGATTGATTGATTCCAGGCGACTGCTCGTAAGATACTTTTCTTGATTTATGTTTGTTTGGCGAAATTATTTTTCCCGGAAAACTGGATTCAATTAGCGTGCGTTCTGTTACTGAAGTTCCGCGGTTAATCGTTTGTGTATTGTTGTTTTTGTCAGCATTATATCTAATTTTGTTGTTCTTGTCAGGAGGGTTATACTTAATCTTTATCTCCTGAAAATTTTCTCGCCACGTGGAACACAGAATATAATTTCGTCTAGCTGTGAACTGCAAGTATACAAATTACACTGAATAGTCTTTCAAATAAAAATTTATAAATTGATTATTATAATGAATTTCTCAACAAAGAAATTTGCTAAAACAAATTATAATTCTCAATGTGACCTTTATATCCATATTCCTCATATATATATACTTTTTACTAGAAATTCGTGTATTTACATGCTAGTCCGATAATAATATGATAAATGAACAAAATGTGAATTTTATAATGTAATAATTGACACAAATAAGACCCCAAATCTAAAAGCCTACTGGACAAACCAAAGCAGGCCGACTATTATTTATACAATACTGATTAATAAAGATTAATTACGAGAAGTAGCAGGTAGATCTAAATAATATGTTATCATATATGCTATTCTCCACATCATAAGAAGCATGGCTGATATAAACCTCGCCGCTACCCAACGTCAATGAAAACCCCGAGATAACCAGGGCAATTCACCCATCACTGATATAATTATTGCAGCTCTCCCCGTGTCAATAAGAGCATCATTGATATAGATCTTGCAGCTCTGTGTGTTAATAAATAAGAGCATCGATGATTAAACACTGCCGCCCATCAATATGATAATCGTTGCTATAACCCTTGCGGTATCACCGTAAATAAGAGTATCACGTTTACATAATACTAAAGTATGGAAGACGAATTCGACCATTTCCAAGTGTAGCCTTCCAATTTCAATTAGAAACAGCGAAAAGTTGAAATATTGATACGAAAAGTTGAATTATTAGCATGAAAAAGCGAAATGTGAAAACTTACTTTAGAGTACCAAATCAGAAACTCGAAGTATTCATGCGAAAGTCAAAATAATGGTTTCAAAAACGCTTTCTGGGTTAATACTTCGCTTTTCGTGTCAGTATATTGACTTGTCACTTAGTTCGTATTTAAAGTAAATTTGTATTTTTTTCTATTTTACAAATTATACCTTAATGTGCAATTGGAGAATTTGCTGCTCTGAATTAAGAATTCCGGTCTATTATATAAATGTCTAACTTTTGGCATTCATTAGCTTTAGAATACTTGAATCTATTAGTAGCATGTCAGCTGAAACCGCATTAGCCGATGTTCTAGCCTACTCATTTTGTTTTTTTTTATTTTTGTAATGAAAACCATTACCTATACAAATTGTATCTGCTCATTCATGTTTTGACGTTATAACCGTGAAAAGCGAAATTGCTAATTCGACTTTTCGTCCGAATTATTAGACCTCCCTTTTCAACTTTTCGCTTTACTAAATTTGCACCAGTCGAAATGGACACAACCGGATTCCATATTAACCGTATAATAACTGTTTACTAATAAACGATCCAAATAGTATTTGATTTTTAATAACATATCTTTTCAATACACACTGTTCAGTTTTCTGTATACAAAGAACTTTTCTTTTAAATTTGTTTTTTACATACAACTCAGTTATACATACCCAGCACCACAAAAGAAAGATCAGCAGATTAGTCATTGCTAAAAGTATAAGTGTAGTTGCTTGCCAGTCTTTGTTTACAGATGTAAAGTATTGTGCACCCACTAGACATCCGGTCACTGAACCTATCGTAAATGGCGTGAAGCAGACGGCGCATCCTATATCAGCAATCATGTACCGTCTCTCTTGTCCCAATGCTTTATTTCTGAGAAACTGAAAACAAATGTCACATTAGCACTTCTTACTTCGACTTTAAATCGATAAGATTCCAATTAATTATATAGTAATTATTTTGAAAATTGAACGTAAAAGGCACACATTTTTTAAAAGATAAATGGAACTTGCATTCCCGGGTTAAACTATGTCCTAGATTTTAATGACCAATTTAAAATTCATATTGACAACTACATTTCTACTCCGGTTTGGTAGTCTTAACTTGCATAACGGAAGATCTTTATAGCTTATGTTCATCTTACTATTATATTTTATCTTAATATTTCTACAAAATATAGAATGCTTACGTCATGTCAATCTAACTATCACTAAATTTAGCTTCTTAAAGAGATTTTATCGTTCACCGGTAAATAGAACATAAAAACTGTTTGTCCATAAAAATGAGGTTTCGTTGTAAAAACCCATATTATACTGCAATCTTTGAAATCAGAATTACATGTAATTATGATTCCAGTTTAAGAAGAAAAGACTGCTATTTGCAATTTTCAGCGAATTAGAAACAAGCAAGGACATCACAATACAATGATTAGTACTCATATACATCAGCGTTGTCAGCCTTTTGTTACTTACGATTTGATCATTAAAGTTCCGAGTTGAGTAGGGCCCTTTTCCCACTAAACGCCTGGAGCACGTAAAAGATCCCAAGAAGGAAACTCATTAAAGATGGTCCGAAATTAACATGTTTCTAGGCAACATTTTGAGACCTTTTTGTCTTGTTTCCTGTATCATTGGCTCATCCCATCCGCGTTTTCGGTTGCTTGTCGATTTTTTATACTGTAAAATTAAGGGACAAATTCTGCGAATATTTGTTTGTTTCATATTTCATACAGGATCCTATTAAAACTAAAAGTATGTGTAAGTGCCGATTTTGAAAGTATAAATCTGCCCATGTCTGACCAGGCAAAATAACAGTTGTCTCCACATGACGATCACATCACGCCACTTTAAAGGGGGGGCTAGAGGGGGTCCATTAACAATTTGTTTACTTTTCCCAAAACAGATAACAGTAAATTTAAAATAATGATAACAGATAACATCAATTTACATACAGCGAGTTCAAAAAATGAAAAAGGCAGATCATATAACAGCAGAATCTCATCAAAGGGCAATACTATTAACAGCAAACATTGTTTTTATTTTCATTATAACAGTTAACAACAATGTCATTTTTTTAACAAATACAGTTAACAGTTGCTTTATTTTCCAAATATCAGTTAATACACATTTAAAAATGCCCAAAACACATTTACAGAAAAGATCTTGCCCCCTTTAAAAATCATTATTCGTCTTGGCAGCCACGGTGAAAATCTGTAAAGGATCCTTCAAGGGAACACATATGTAGAGTTTAAATTAGATAATGCATTAAGTTCAAGAGATAACTGTGAAAAGGTAACGGACATGTTCAGCATAGATGGTCAATTACTTACCCAACGGACTTGTTCAGCATAGATGGTCAATTACTTACCCAACGGACATGTTCAGCATAGATGGTCAATTACTTACCCAAGTCATAGGTTTGGGTTTCTTTGCAATGGAAAATTGGAATTCACAAATTTCACATCTAGTTTTGTCCGACGTTCCCAACCATTGCTCCAGACATGACATGTGTAAAGCACCCACTGTTCCCGAACAGAAACATGGCGACAGCAAATCTTCATTTTCATCTCCTTCATGACAAATTCTACAAAGTGGTGCGTCCCTGAAAAGAAAATAACGTGCTATATTCTAAAGTAACGTGCAATATGAAGAGCTTGCATCTTAGATTTCGCCTGTTTGCCTTTTTTTGTTTCCTTAGAGAAGTTGTAATAACTATATGTTTAAATATTATATAACAAAGCTATGAAAACATTCTACAAGAACTTTATAAATGTCAGCTGTGGATATACCAGAGGTTTAACATATTTTTTTGTTTCGATAGGTCTCGATAAGTCTCGATAAGTTCGTTTCATAACTTCAATTTATTGTAACGGTCCGATGTAGGATTTGTTTGTTTGTTTGAATGGTGATTAACGCCACTTTCAGCAATTTTTCAGCTGTATCATCGCGTCCAGTTTTTTACTGAAGGAGGAAGCCGGAGTACATGGAGATAACCCTCGAGCATTCTCCAAGTCAGGGTTCCGTGTGGATGGAGCGAACGTGGACTCAGAACCCCTGACTTGGGAGGATGATCCCCGATCTGCGCTATGAAAACTGGTAACTGTTGTCAATTAAGATTCGAGTCGACTACATCCGCAATGAGACTCCAAACCACAACCTCAGTGTTGCATGACAGACAACGTTATCAATAGTAAATGACATTAACCTACCGGCCATTGAGACCAACCCCCAACACAATGAAGGAGGAGTAAATGTATACGACTACCATAAATATAAGTGGAGTGTATCTTGATGCGAGTTTAAACTTGACCATCTATTAAAATGATGGTTATGAATATCTATCTAGAGATTAGAAGTCAAAAAGGCATTAAAAAGCATGAAAATATGAGCTGAAGATGTTTTATTTATTTAAAAAAACTGCAGTATATTATGTTGTCAGCAGAAATAACATACCTAGTACTGTCTGGGTTAGGGAGAATTGTTAAGTCGGCAATAGTATTGCAGAGAAGTTTAAATTTGTCAGACCTGTAAGATAAATTGTACAAAATCGTTTTTGTACGCCACGTTAATTGCATCATCTCTGCCGTATATCATTTTGCCAATCTAAATTAAATCTAGGAACAGGTATGAAAAATAAAGTAAGGCCTGATCTAACGATGTAAATTATATTAAATTAATACGAGTGTGTTTTATACATTTTAAACTCACTCAATTACTAAATGTTACCAAATGAATAGACAATATTTATTTTCTGCTACTTGTAAAAAATATGAAAATGTTTGACTGTGCAAAGTATAGTTATATCTTTTGCTTTCATAGTGGATGACAGGTGTTAAATCTTGATTTCAGCAATTCTGGTCATATTTTTCTGAATACTACGATATAATACCATTATATTGAAAAAAATAAAATAATAATTTCCAAGATACTTTGATATTTACAGAATTTATCTTTATTATTCCTTTTTTTAATCTATAATGTCTTCAATGTTTTGTCAAATTTTAGCTCTTCAATCTATTCAAACAGTACTACGCTTTCTATATCAATGGCATTAAAAAAACAACACTAACATCAATGTCATAACATGTACGTTCAATATCTATGCTCGAAAATTATATCAGAGTTTTTTTTTAATTTTAATTATTGCAATTTGCGAGAGGAAGAAATTTTCTCTGAGTATTTTTTTTTCCCTTTGGGTCGGCTTTTCTCCACACTTTGGGTAATTTATTTCCCCTTTGGATAGGTTTTTCTCGACACTTGAGTAATTTCCCCTTTGAGTCGGTTTTACTCCACATTAATTTATTTCCCCTGTGGGACGGTTTTTTATTCGCACTTGAAGTAATTTGTTTTCCCTTTGGATTTATTTTTCTCCAAACTGGAAGTAATCTATTTCCCCTTTTGGACAGTTTTTCTCTATATACACTTTTAGCAATTTATTTCCCCTTTGGGCAATTTATTTCTTCTTTTGGTCGGTTTTTCTCCACACTTTAGAGTTATTTCCCCTTTGGGACGGTTTTTCTATACACTTTAAGTAATTTTTTTACCCTTTTGGTAAGTTTTTCTTCCCACTTGGAGCAATTTTAATGTTCTGTCCATGACGGTTGTTAGTTATTAACCTATTAACTACTACAATAGATCCACCATACTATAGTGGTTGGTCAATTTCAAGCCTTTTTGATACCTAGTAGGAGGGTGTCCTAGCAGCCGATTGTTATAAAGTACCAAATGCTTACTACGGAACACCGCAATGGCCCTTCACTTTTACCGTAGAGGTTTAGTGCCAAGTGAAGTTTATAACAAAATACCGAACAACATGCAAGGGAACTATACAAAAATAAAATAAATAAAAACAAACAAACAAAAATACCAAATCAAAGTTCAAGCAGCCAGGCAACTCGAGAACCAACAATCAAAAACAAGCAACTACAGCAGTAGTCTTGACAAAATTTAAGAAGAACTGGTGGGTTGATGGTGGGTAAACATGCCAGGTTTTTTAGGCATGTCAAACATCCTGCTTCCATTAATGAAGTGTGTGAACTGGTAATGAAAATGGCATCATACATCACCAGTCAGTAATACTAGTGTATTAAAAAATCCCTTTACAATCACTATATATATATATGTACTGAATTCAAAAATAAGGAAAACTTTCTGCAATCGTATTTGTATTTATCAACAGAGAATTGATATCTATAGTAAAACATATTAAGACATGTCGTTTATTCTTGCAACCTTGGCTTATAAGTCACAGAAATTGGTAACGTTGTAAGAAAAAAACTCGTTATAAATTTAAGTAAACGGATACACCTGTTGCTCATTGTGCAAGTAATGGTTGGTACAACTAAGATTTTAAATTAACATACGAAATGTTTGCTGGATTGGGTAGTGACTTGTCTGCACTATTGTCGTGTATAACTCGCGTGCAATGACGTATTGGCTTGGAGTCTGTGTTTTCATCAGCTTCTGATTCGTCTAAAGCAACACTTGTGTATATTGTGAAGTCTCTGTGAAGCTGCAATAAAGATACTAAATACTTGTCTTTCATAAAACCTTAAAATGTTCTATGCAATAAATAAATGCTATATTTACGCAATATTTATAAATTTTCATCTTTATTTTAAAGCTGGAGATCATATGCATGTATATTTTCTCGAGATTTTAGGATCCCATTCAGGCTATCGCCTATATTCCAGCCACTACAGCCTAACATTCCGTAGATTTTTAATACTAAATAAAACAAGTGTGGACACAGAAAAATGTCTCACCTGCATTCCGCATCAGTAACGAAAAAATAACGTCATGATGACCATGTAGATAGCATTAAATTGCAATAATTTAAAATATAAAATGATTGGTTACAGAGAAACTGACTTAATCCAAAAACTTTAACGCAGCCACTGGGCCGTAAATTGAGGTCAATGTCAGGTGAAACCTACCAGACAGTCATGATTGATTGATTGGATGTTTTCTTTACGTCCAGCGAGCAGTATTTCAGCTATATTCAGGACGGGAACAAGTTAACAAACAATAAATCAACGGAAAATGGGGGTGGGGTGGATTTCTTCTGTTTCTGTATGGTACTCAAAAGTGGCTCACTATTGAGCATTAATCTTTGAGTGGGGGGGGGGGGGGGAGTGCGCTGATGTTAGTCGCGCTGAGCAGATATTGGATTCAAAGTTAATAGTTCTGATTTAAATTGAGATAAAGATTTCGCTGTAACACACTGATCGGCCAAAGAGTTCCAGTCTTTATTTGTTCTCGGTACAAATGAATTTTTAAAAGTATCAGTGTTACAATGTATATAATTCAATGCTTTTGAGTTTGATTTCCTTTGTTTACGTGGGTTTAGATATAAGTCCAGTGGGTCAATGGGTAGCACTACCAGGTCGTTCAATATTTTAAAAAGTAGAGTGAGACGTAATTCTCTACGGCGTTCAGCTAGCGGCTTCCAACCTAGGCTGTTCATCATTTCGGTGACGCTACTTTTATTGTTATAATCGTTTTTGACAAGTCTGGCGGCCCGACGCTGCACACTTTCTAGTAGAATGATATCTTTTTGAAGGTACGGGTCCCATACTGTGCATGAGTATTCCAGTATCGAACGAACTAAAGACGTATAGGCTGTTTCTTTAAACGATACACTACTGTGTTAAAGATTTCTACGAATAAAGCCTAGGATGCTATTTGCTCGATTACAGATTTTGGATATATGTGTTCTCCATTTGAGATTTACATTAATTATTACGCCTTGATAGGGATTTTCATCGACCTGTTCTAAAATATGATGGTTTAAAGAGTATTTAAATATTGACGGATGTTTTTTACGATGGATTGTCATAACGTAGCATTTTGTTGCATTAAACTTCATCCCCCAGGTATTTGCCCATTTTTGTAGTGAATCTAAGTCAAAAGCAGCAATATTTGAAGTCTTCAAAAAATGGTACGAATTGATCACTGATTACGAAAATAACAAATCGTTTTTTTAGTTTTCAACTTCCCGCGTTGTCCATTATGAAATATAAAACCTGAAAACTAATTCGTCTACTGAAGCAAGGGTCGAAATGAAAAAAAAGCTAAAAAAGAATATAAGAAACTTATCGACACTAGCATTAGAAAACATAGGAAAGAGATGTCGAAAACAAAAGCAAATTTAAGGTCTAACAATAGTAAAGAATACTGGAATATAATAAAAAAAAAGGTTACACACAGAAAGCAACCAAACATCTCCATAGAATCACTCTCGATAAATCTCCAGAAATTGATGATCAGTTAGTTAACAATCTAAATACTGAAATGAATGAAGCAATTGCAGGTGAGGAAATAATTATTTGTGTTAAAAACTTAAAAAAATAATAAAGCATGCAGCGATGATTTGATTAAAAACAAATATATAAAATCTTCTATTGATATTATGTTACCAAACTATGTTAAGCTTTTCAATTGTATTTTCAATTCAGGTATTATACCAGAAAGTTGGCTATGTGGAAATATCAAACCAATTTACAAGAACAAAGGCGACCTCCAACACCCAAAAAACTTTCGGCCTATAACAATAGTCAGTTGTTTTGGCAAACTTTTCTCTGCAGTACTTTTAACGAGATTGAATTCTTACTCCGAAAAATTTTCTATTCGATGGGAAAGCCAAAGTGGATTAAGAAAAGGCTATTCTACTCTAGATAATATATTTGCTCTGCATGCCTTTTCTGAACTTCTGAAACTGAAAATGAAAATGTATGTTGCTTTCGTGGATTTTGAAAAAGCGTTCGATACTGTTTGGCGGGAAGGCTTATGGTGTAAATTACTTATGAATAAAATTAACGGTAAAATGTATAATGTTATATATAAAATATATCAAAATATCAAATCTAGAATTGTATATAATGGTAATGTATCCCAATTTTTTTAATGTTATAATGGTGTGAGACGAGGCGAAAACTTATCTCCATACCTTTTCTCACTCTATTTAAATGACCTGGAACAATTTCTAATTGAGAAAAATGCAATAGGTTTGTTAGAGAATTTAGACATATATCTGAAACTTTTTGTATTGTTGTACGCTGATGATACTGTAATTATGGCGGAGACCAATACCGATTTGCAAAATCAGCTTAATGCCTTCTATAATTTCTGTAAAAAGTGGAACTTGAAAGTGAACATAGATAAAACTAAAGTATTAATATTTGCGAATGGTCGCTTACCGAACAGTTTAAGATTTACATATAATAGTAATAGAAATAGTAACACAATTCCCTTATCTAGGAATAGTATTCACAAAAACTGGTTCATTCAAGTTGGCAAAAATGGAACTAGATGATCGTTAATAAAGGCTTAAAAGCAATGTATGAGGTGTTAGGGAAAGGTAGATTACATAATTTGTCAACTAAATGTCAGCTTAATTTATTTGATAAAATTGTTAAACCGATACTGTTGTACGGATGTGAAATATGGGGATTTGGAAAAAACGATATGATAGAGAAGGTGTACTTGAATTTTTTTTAAATCTTACTGCGTCTGAAAACATCTACGCCTAATTATATGGTATATGCTGAGTTGGGTAGATATCCGTTAGAAATTGATATTAAGGTTAGAATGATTTCGTTTTGGTGTAAACTTGTTCTTGGAAAACAGTCAAAATTGTCCTCATTGGCATACAAATTACTGCACAGAAAACACGTCGGAAACAAACGCTTTTCTTCAAGGATAAATCACATCCATACTACACTAAATCAATGTGGAATGTCTTACATATGGACACTACAATACATGTATTGTATTCCACTAACGCTAGTGGAAAATAATTTACTTGATCAATTTAAGCAAAACTGGAACTCATCAATCAGCGCTTCGTCGAAAGGGGACAATTATAAAATATTTAAAAAAGAACTTAAATTTGAGAATTTCTTAGAATCATTAGACGATAAAGATAAATTTTTGTTAGGTAAGTTTAGAACCAGTAACCATAAATTACCAAAAGAAGTTGGAAGATGGAGGACAATAAACAGGGAAGATAGACTTTGTCCTTTATGCTCGGGAAGGGAAATAGGGGACGAATTTCATTATCTGTTTGAATGCTCCCGTTTCGCTAATGAAAGGAAGTTGTATATTGCATCAAAATACAGAAACAATCCTAATATCTTGAAATACAATGATCTGTTGTCATCAGAATCTGTTACAGTGTTAAGTAAACTTTGTAAATTTATTAGAATTGTAATGAAGAGGGTGTGTCCTCCAGGTTAATCATATATTTTCCTATTATATTGTTTAAAAATATGGTGTATTTTTATGAATGTACATTGTTTCGATATATTATAAATTTTTTTTTTGTTTGCATTTCTATACCCCGGTAAAGAGTGCATGAGAAATAAAGATATGTCAAAGTCTAACAGAGGCCCGATTATAGTCATTAATCCCCAACTTTTTTGACACTAAAACAGCTGAACATGTAAAATTTATGGATTACATTAGAAAAAGTGAGGTGCAAATTTGTAAATTTCCACATTTGTGCAAGGTGCGGGTTTCACTAGTGACCCTCAGCAGTGGCGTATCTAAGGGGATTCACAGAGGCACGTCCCTTCACGCAGCTTTCACAAAAACACACAAATACAATACAAAATAATTGCTTCATTAATAAAAAATAACAGAAAAATCGAGAAACATAAAACCTATAGAAAAAATTCATCAACACAAACTAATTTTCTTGTATTCCCATACAAATTCTAATCTTGATACTAAATGCTTAAAAGAACTACCCACCGTCCAGTGTGTACAATAGACTGTAGGTCTTTCTTAATAAATCTAATTTTCCGCTTCTTTATTTATTAATTATTGTCTGGTCGTTCATCTATTAAGTGTTATTGCACGGCGTTTTCATTTTGACAAACTCAATATATTTTCACTGTTTATATATTATATATTTTGACTGATATAAGGGCAATCCATTAGATCACTTCTAAAAAATAAATATGCCTGTTTTTGTTGATAATCATTGCTTTATCTTTAGAAAACTCAAAATGTGCTGCTATTTACCTTAGACCTCACCTTAGTTTGATTTGTTCCTATTTGTGACTGTACGTCTGCTTCGCTATTTTCCAAACTCTCCTCTCCTCTACATGCCAGGATGTAACTTCCATTTAAATCTCGTGTACTGTTGTTGATCTTTTGTTTTTCGTCCGGTGTTTCCCTGTCAGGTAGACTGTCATATCCAGAATTACTCATCCTGGTCGTCCGTCCGTCAAATGTTGTATAAGTCTACTCACTCAAGATAAGTGTATGCGCATGTATGAAAGTGAGTAGATTTTACCTTCCGGAAATGATTGTGTTGTTGCCTTAGGCCCGTTCATTATTGGCCATAAAATAGATTATCAATTATTAACATGTATAGGGATCTAAAATCAAAATAAAGCAGCATTTTCTTTATATATAATCTTTTGCATGTCTTACATACCAAATGGGTTCTACAATTTCAAGAGAGCATTAAGTTACATTTGCTTACACACTTTATAATAATGATTCCTATCTTGAGGCGTATTTATTTTTTTTTTCTTTATTTTTTTTTATTTGTAACAATTCTTATGTAACATCTTTGAATCTCTAAATATGAATGAAATTCAAAAAAAGAAAGGGAGCTTATCCTTGAGCTGCGGTGCTATCGTTTTTTATTTAAAAAAAAAGTAAAATGCGTTAATGTAAACCACACAGCCAGAGTCTAACACAAACTGTATATCAAAGAAATCATGGCGTTAACGTGCTTTTAATATTAGCATTTGATGATGTGAATTGTTCAAGAGGATCAACTGATTGATGTAATGATGATTCTCCCCATGTGTATTCTGGCTTCCTACATTAACATTGAACGCTATGTATACAGCTGAATAGTACATTAAAATGTGCAAAACAATCAAACTATCAAGTCTGGGACCAGATAAACTAGTTGATTTTAATATGTTCCTTGGCAATTGAATTACTGGATAACACAACGTATAGAATTTCAAAGCCTAATTATAAACTTGCTTACTTGCCAAAAAGACTTGTTTTAGCAAGATATGTCACTGACAACCAACATCGGGAGTGTGTTTTCATAACAGTGCCTGGCAACATAGGAAGTATTTTATGCTTATATTGTGATTTACGCCACTTTCAGCTATATCATGGCGTCCATTTTTGGTTTTGTAGAAGGCAGAGTACCCGCCCGATGAAATCCCTGTCCTGCAAATCTTGTCACAATACATAACATAATGCTAGCATGATGTGGCACCACTGCACGCACTAAGCATCGTAAATTGTATAGATAGGGTAGGCAGTTTTCAGTGCTATGTATAGACTTTAACTCGCTGAATCGGTAATTGTACTATTCACAGCTTGATTAAATTTTAATAGTGCAGTGAGATTTGTGTTCTCTATAGACTAAAAATAGAGGCAATTTATGAAGCAGACAAGGAACTAAATAAAAAAGACAACCTTTTCTCCTTTTATAAAAACAAGTATGGAAGTGCCAGAAAGTGGAGTGTCTCCAGCGACTTGAGGACACAGCCCCCAACCTTCGCCTCATTTTCTGTGCAATTAAATTTACGACCCTGTAGTTAAACTGCATTTATACGAGTTCACAAACCTGTTGTTATGTATACTCACTCGAAAAAGAAACGCAACATACAAAAATGGGAATTTTACTTCATATTTACCATATGAATAATTGATACAGAAATGTAAAAATTGGCACACTTCTTGTTCATGAGTTCTTTTACCATGGAATATAACATTTTGTCGCATTTTGTCAATAAATCACGCAAAAAATGTCAGTATCTGTTGTGCCCACCCTTTGCATATAACACAGCCCTTACTCTTCTTGGCATGGATTCAATTAAACATTGAGTACGAACACGCGGTATCAAATGCCACTCATACTAATGTGCCTGTTCTAAAAATTGTTGCAGATTTTGCGGCGTTAATTGGTTGTCGTTGGCGCACACGGCCTATCCTGTTCATCCCACAGATGTTCAATTGGGTTAAGATCCGGAGATCTTGATGGCCAACTGATCACACTGACATTCTGTCGCTCTAAAAAATCTACTGTTACACGTGCTGTATGTGGTCGGGCATTGTCGAAAAATTTCTCTTTGAATATCAATTACAGGCAATAAATGCGGCCATATAATTTCGTCTCTATACCTAACAGCGTTAAGATTGCCTTGAATTCAAGATTCAAGATTCAAGATTTTATTAATACACTCAGGCAGCTTACGCTGCAACAAGAGGACAATGTGAAAATAACATATATACAAATGGCAAAGAAAGACAGGACGGCAAAGTATATGACACCTAAATCGAATCAGTAATGTGCATTAAATGTAGAGCAGTAACACCGACTACGTGAAATTCAGGGTCATTTAAAAGACTAATGATCGTATCACGTGATAATCGTGATAATCAATGCAAGTACATAGTATTTTGACCACGTGCTTAAAATTAAATGTGTTGGATTATATATATAAATCTTCTTGTAAGTAATTTATAACTCACAGTATACTAGATAATTTTTGAATGAATATAGCCAAATTGTTCAAAACTGGTATGTTACACAATGAGAGGAGACCAATAATCTTATCATCGCGTGGTGATCTAAGATAATAATTAGGGATGTATTTCAGTCGAAGTTGGTGTATCTGTTCATTTTGACAAAAAAAAGATAATGGGATTCAGTACCAATTGATCTCAAGTTGCAATGTTTACAATAACGCTCATTTTTTGGAATTTTTCGCCAGCGTCCTGTTTCAATGGGAAACTTGACGTTGGAGCATCGGAGTTTAGTTATAGAAATTCTACTATTTTTCTTCAAGGAAGTCAGATATTTTTCCAATCCAAAATTTGTTTTTAGCTTGGAATATAACAGACCCCTAGAAGATTTGTCCATTTCACTAGACCACTTTTGAATAAACTGATCTAATAAGATTTGTTTTATATAAACTTTAATATCATTTACCTAGCACACACTGACTGTCCCATACATAGTTATAGCCTGTATCGTAAAGTATAGACTTTATGTATGAGATAAAGCCAGAATTACATAATCCTGTCTCATGTGCATGTAAAAGCAAGCAATACATCTTCCCAGATAGCTTGTCGCTTCCTGCTAACAGCTTACTCCAAAAATTTAACATGCGAGATTTAATACGAATCTCTATCGGAGATTTGCCCGTCTCTCCGTAGACCATGAAATTTGGTGTGCTTTTTCTCAATGAAAGGGTATTTTTCAGAAATCTGAGTTGAATCTTCTCAATGACCTGAGAGTTTTCAAATCCCCAGACTTCACACGCATACAATAAAATCGGTTCAATGAGCGATTCAAATAATTTCAATTGGAGATCAATCGGTATATTTAAGTTTTTAATTTTACCATATAAAGCATAAAGTGCTTTTTGAGCTTGTTCACAAAGTTTTTTCTTTGCTTGTGTAAACTTCCCATTATAGTTAAAAATTAGTCCTAGGTACGAAAAATTGTCAACAATTTCTATAGTTTGGTCACATAACCTAAATTCAAAATTACTTGTACATTTTCTCTTCGAAAAAATAACAGCTTTTGTTTTATCTACATTAATAAACAGTTTCCATGTTTTACAATAATTTTCAAATGCAGTAAGAGTGTCTTGTAAACCTTGAGCACTCTCAGCGAGTAAAATAGTGTCATCAGCATATAATAAGACAAATAACAATAAGTAGGTTCTCAAATCATTATTCATTATATTTGAAACACTTGTCAAACCAACAATGTTGTTAGTATTGAAATGGTCTTCTAGATCTGATAGAAAAATTGAAAACAGAAAAGGAGAGAGATTTTCGCCTTGTCTAACACCTATATCGCAAGAGAAAAATCCAGATATTTGATCCCCTTGCTTAACACATGATTTTATATTATCATACATGTTATAAATGACTCTTAAAATTTTCCCAGATAGTTTATTTTTTATCATCTTTTGCCATAGCCCAACCCTCCAAACTGTGTCAAACGCTTTTTTAAAGTCCACAAAAGTGCAAAATAATTTTTTACCCATAGACAAATAAATCTCAATTAATACATGTAGACAGAAAATATTATCCACAGTAGAGTATCCCTTTCGAAAACCAGCCTGTGCATCTGGAATTATATTCAATAGATCTGAAAATTGTGTTAACCTATTGTTCAATATTGAGGTAAATAGTTTACCTAATGTAGAAACTAAAGTGATTCCTCTATAAGAATCAGGGCTCGAGGGATCACCCTTGTTTTTGTATATAGGCAAAATAATTCCCTCTGTCCATATATCAGGTATAACACCAGTATCTAGAATTTTGTTAAACAAAGACACATATAATGGTACAAGTATATGTATTGTGGATTTAATATATTCATTTATGATTTTATCACATCCAGGAGCTTTACTATTTTTCAGCATCATTGCAGCAGAAATGATTTCTTCCTCAGTGATTTTGCTATTTAAAATTTCGTTTGTCAAAGTTTCATCTAAAGTGATATCAAATTCAATATTTATATCATCTTGAATGTCATCCGATGTGTTCAATTTTTTGAAATATTCATATAAACTATCGATAGTCAATTTCGACTCATGGCAAGAATTTATTCTACCAAAATTGTTCAAAATTTTCCACAGTTCTCGAGGATCACGAGCCGATTGTTTTCGAATTTCATTTTCCATCTTAAATTGATAATTTTGGAAGCTCTTATTCATTTCAGCCTTATAATTTTTACAAGCTTGTTTTAAAGATATTCTATTTACATCCGATTTATTCGCGTTGTACTCTCTTTTCGCTTTATGAAATAAGTTACGTTTTTGTCTGCACGTATGTGTAAACCACGGTTGGTCATTTTTAGAGCGATCACTAATAAATCTAATCCTATTTCCAAAAGTAGTCTCTGCAGAATCAATGAAAGCTTTGTTTAGATCCTCAACAAAATTGTTTAATTTTGTTTTAGAATCTTCACTATTTGAATTAATCGATTCTAATTTATTGCATAGTTCAATCACGCTTAGTTGCTCACAAACTTTGTCCTTGAACTGCTGTGATTTTCCACCATTCCAACGAATAGGTTTAATAATCTTATTCGCGGATTGGGTATTGTTATGCAAATGAGAACTGTAATCGATTGACACTCGTAACCTACAATGAATATCTGATATAAGCGGGTCAAAATCAAGCACTTCAAATTCAGAAATAAGGGGGAATAAGTCAGATGCAGCAATAAAATAATCAATAAGACTTGATTCTTTTGAGGTTAATTTGCCACACAAATCTGGTTTAATTCTACCATTTACTATAAACTTATTGTTGTTTTTACAGAATTCAATAAGCTTATGGCCATATGAGTTTACTCTTCCAGTGTCCATAGAGTTCCTTTCTAAAGGAACATTGTACAAAAAAAGTTTATGAAAATCATACAATTCTTGTGTCAATGTAGCATCAGAATCATAATCTAAAATGTCCAAAAGATCATCATCAGGAATAACATAATCAGACAATTTACCACTTCTAGCATTAAAATCTCCAATTAATGCACACATAGTATTTTTATTATTTAGAGCAAACATTTCTGTTTCAATTTCATCAAATGCTTCAGGTGAACTATATTTTGACCCTTCAGGAGGTATATAAATGCACCCCAAAAGTAAATTCTCATAATCAACATGAGATATGTGCAAATTTACCCATAATACAAACTCAGACTCTGTAGATGGGAATTTTAGAAAAGGTTTTAAACTGGATTTATAAATGAATACAATTCCACCTGATTTTTTCACAAAGGACTTTCTGTTTTTGTAGTGGTAAGAATACCCACTTGGTACATTCAAAACATCAAAATCATCTAATTTAGACTCAGTACAAATACAAATATCATGTAGTTCAATAATTTCCAAAAACTCTGGTAGTAATAACTTACTCTTAATACCACATACATTGATATAAGTAATAGACAATTTGTCATTTTGTAAAGAAGTATGTTTCCTTGTGAACAAAGAGTTAGTTTGGCCTCTTGTTGGCCTGACCTATGAGTATGGTCTGTCTGGTAAATACTGTTGTTGCACATAAGATGAGTTTTGCTGAGTTTCATGAGGATGGCATTGCTGAGGTCTGTGGGAGTCCTGTTGTGGTCCTTGATAAAAGGGAGGTTCAAGTTGAGGTGCATTTGGGAATGTTGACTGCTTATAATTGGGTAAAGGAAGTTTCTGTCTTAATGAAGATGGGTAGATGCGTCGCCCATTA
Source organism: Limnoperna fortunei (assembly GCA_944474755.1). NCBI lineage: Eukaryota > Metazoa > Mollusca > Bivalvia > Mytilida > Modiolidae > Limnoperna > Limnoperna fortunei. Next base: position 79,893,641 of record OX104116.1, read on the forward strand.
ACTATAAGCTTATCACCCGAGAACTTTACATCACTTTTTAACCTTTGCTCCCGTAGGAATGTTGGGAACAACTCACTGCGCCGATCACCGATTTCTTTTGGAAGTTGCTCATATACACCTTGATGTTGCAATTTCAGAAAATCTCGCTTGTCATTTGCAACTTTCAGTACATGATTACGGTCCTTCCTTTTTTCGAACTTAGCCACTATGCTGCGAGGTTTATTATCAGACCTTTTTCTTAATCGATGTACAACATGGAATTGAATGTCACCAGTAATTTCAAGCTTTTCTGCAATAAATTGTTTTACTACCACTTCTGTTTGTTCGGACGTTTCATTTTCACTAACCTGTGGTAGGCTAGAGAAGATGAGATTGTCTCGCATTGAACGAGTCTGCATATCAAGTATTGTTTCCTTCAAGTCAATGTTTTCATTATACAGCTGTTTGTTTTGAAATTCAATGCGACTAATGGTATTTTCTAGATGCGAGGTTCGCTGTTCCCCCTCACTTATTCTCACTGTTGTACTGTTTATTTGTCGTTTAATGTCCGAAACATCGGCCTCGAGACTTAATATTCTGTTCTCCATTCTTTGAAGCCGTTCGTCAATTACTGGGAGAATGTCTAGTTTTTGGGGGATTAAGTCAAGCTTTTGAAGACGACTATATATGTCTTGGATAACTGATACTAGTTGTGTGTTTGGCTGTTGAAGAACTGGTGATTGACCAAGGTCTGTGACAGGTACATTTGCACTCAAGGGTATTGGCGGTGGCATCGTGTATGGGGTATTTGCAGGAGTGTTAAAGTGAATCGAAGATGCCATAGGTGTAGCATGCTGTTGAAAATATAGAGCATTATGTGAATTACTCAGTTGGTCAGCAATAGGAGTGTTTGACTCGATATTGTTTACATTATTAACGTTCGCCATTTTTGTTCTCGAAGGTGGGGTAGATCCGTCACTTCGCTTGCGTTTATTATTATTTCTGCGCCTTCTACCCGGCATAAATATTGTTTGCAACACTACCAATCAATCATGTTGTAATTACAGCTGAAGTTGAAGAGAACGCCAACACAGTTAATACTTTAGAAAAGTTTGTTTCTACAGCCCTCTCGGCGACCGTCCTGCCCTTCCGCCATTTTATTACATGGTATATGTATCAGCTATATATGTTTTCCTGGCGTACATCATAACGCTACCTCCGCCAAAATTGTCTCTTTCTACAACACAGTTTGCGCAAAACGTTGATTTCGGCGCCTGTACACTCGTATGCGACTATCTCGCTTTTCAAGCTAAAAACGTGACACATCGCTAAACCACACTCTTCTCCAGTTCTGTAAATTCCATACACGTACGGCAGTACACCATCTGACCCTTGCTCGGCAGTGTTGGCGTTTCAGTGTTGCTCCGACGTAAGGTCTTCTTGCTCGCAATCCATGAGAGCGTAACCGATTGCGTACTGTCTGTGGTGATATACGGCGCAACCCAGGGACGTTTACAGCTGTTTCTGTTGCAGCAATAGTCCTGTTCCGTAGATGGAATAATCTAATTTAACGATCCTGCGCCCGAGTTGTAAAACGCGGACGCCCTGAACGTAGTCGTTCTTTCGTAGTACCAAGCTGCTGGTAGCGTCTACAAAGGCGTGAAATTGTGCTACGATGAACATTGTACGTTCTGGCAACAGCATCATGTGATTCCCCGGCCTCGATTCAACCGATAGCGATATTCCGGGTAGCAGCATCTAACCTTGGCATAGCGTCACCTCATCAGAATTTTACTTTACTAATGCAGTCAGGAAAAAAAATAGCGGGGTTTTATACCGATTGTCGTAGTTAAAAAAAATACCCATGATTTGCACGTAAAAGTCAACCCTGTTTTTAGTAATGAGTAATTCATAGTGTGTTCAAGATTTCGACCACAGTCGTTCACGGGTGGATGAATTTAAATGCTTTCAACTGGAAACCCTTAAGATGAAATTATGATGTTGTGTTTATATATTTGTCCGCAAAAAATGATTTGAAAAAATGCATCCGATGTTGCGTTTATTTTTTGAGCGAGTATATGTAGTTCTGTTGTTTATATACCAGTAATGATTTAATTACTAGTTGCCTAATACAGCAGGTTCTGCAACCTTTTCTAATTTGCAAAACCAATCTATTATTCTTCATTTTGCACAGGCAACTTGACTAGCGACTCCTAAATCTCGACCATGGATTAGTCACCTGATGATTGGAAGAATCATGCCAGTATTTAAAACTCGGTGAACGACATGTCGCATCCAACTATCTACCAGTTTCCCTCACATCAATTTCCTGCAAACTACTCACAACATGGATTTAGAGCCAAGCGGTCGTGTGAATCCCAGCTCCCGATTACAGTAAACAATATCATCCGGAACATCGAAAACGGACTGACATTATGCTACTAGACTTTGCCAAGGTCTTTGGATAAAGTGCCCCTTGCCAGATTACTTCTGAATGGAATACTACGGGGTACGTCGACTCGCTTTAATGGATCAGACAATTCTTGACCAAATCCGTGTGACTGGAGAAACACCAGACAGATCTACTTAACGTCCTCTCAGCAGTTCCACAGGGCACAGTGATGGGGCCTTTGCTATTTTTAGCATTCATTAATGACCTACCGGAAGTAACATCCTCAGACGCACGACTATTCGCAGATGATTGCCTTCTCTTCAGACGCATTAGAATCACCGAAGAGGCGACCACACTACAAAGAGACCTGACGCAACTTCAGGAATTGAAAAGAGAATGGCAGATGTGCTTTCACCCTGAGAAACTAACGGTTATCCATGTATCAGGTAGACGTCAATCACTTCAGCCGACCGACACCCTGCACGGACACTCACTGGAAGTGGTAGACAGTGGGAAGTATCTGGGACTAACCATCACCAAGAATATGTCATGGTCTAAGCACATCAACCAGATAATCGGCAAAGCTTCAAGATCCCTTGGTTTCCTTAGGAGAAACATTGTTCGATGCAGCACCACGACTAAAGCCAGTTCCTACACAACCCTTGTCAGACCAGTACTGGAGTATGCGGCATCAGCGTGGCACCCCAAGCAAGTCACTTCCATCCGTGATCTAGAACAAGTCCGGAGACGAGCTGCTATATTCACATACAACTGCTACCAAGACAACTCCCCAGGATTGGAGCCTCATTACCTGTTACAAGATCCAACACCACCAGATTGCCATTGACCCAGGGAGATATTACACAGCTGCAGACAACCGGACCAGAGGTAACCATAAGTTCAGACAAATCATAGCCAAGAAAGACCTGTACCATCATTCCCTTTTCCCTAGATCTAAACGAAGCTGGAACCAACTACCAACATCTGTAGTTGAAGCAAGCACTCTAGATGACTAGTGGGGTTAGGTTGAGTACCATCCCCTGGAGCCCTAAACATCACAAACCATAGATGACAACAAGTTGTATATAGGGTTTTAGATGTAAATACTATCCAGTTTTGGACTTTTAAATGTATGTTAATGAGAGGAGTGTAATACGTTTATGCACGTACCCCGAGTCAAGTACACTCTTTTAGTGCCCGACTCGTTAGCGGGAAGAATAGGCGGAAATTCGCTCTCATCGCAATTACTTCTAAAGCACAAGTATGAATACCAACTGTATAGAGCAGCCTATATATATCTTTCTTGTAAACTATACTATCATTAAATCGTGAAATTTAATTTTCAGACGATGTTTTGGGTTAATTGGCGTGTCGACGATGTGTTTCACACAATTATGCATCATTGGTCTTGCGGTACAAACAATTTTTATTACTACGCTGGTTTGTATCGTTAAGTCGAGTCATGCAAGGTTTTTCTGTGACAACACCATGTTTATGAATATACTCATTTAACAACTCGATTATTACTTTGAAAATTTGTCCATTAGGGTTGTCCTGGATAAATCAGAATTGTACCGTGTACTTTTCCGATTTTCTGGAAGCTTGATCAATCGGACATCAAATTGACTTACCAGTTACTTGTACACAGTTAATCTAGCCAGTTATAACCCATTCTGTGCCTAGCAGCCAGATTTAAATAACCGAAATACACCAAGATTGTTAATAGCTTAAGGGCAGCCTATATCCATAATCCGATTTATATTTCCTGTATGTAAAACTAAATCCTGTGAAGGCAGCTACTGGCATAAACAATATAAACTCTATAGAAAACCATCTAATGAATATTGCAGTTTGCTTTTAACCGGTTCAGTGTTTTTAATCAGAAGCCTTGTCCAATATTTTTTTCCGAGGGTTTATATGTTTAATTAAGTCCTGTTAAAGCAGCCTCTTTGGATTTTCTAACTAAACATTAAAAAAACTTTGTAGAGAACCATTTACTGAATACTGTTTTTTTAATCAGTTGACCAGTTTCAGGGCATTTAAAAATAATTATCCAATATGGTACTACAACTATGGTTGCCTGGTTAGAATCAGAATTAGTCTTATTTGCTGATGAATTAAAATTTCCTCTACCCTCTACCTCAACTATACTGTTGCTTATTACAAGCACCTGAATAATCATGTGTACATGTATCAGAGTAATCCCTCTTACCTGAATAACCTTGAGCATCCGATTCCAATTTTTTGTTAAACAAAAAATTAAAAACAAACTTTGTAACAGTCCATCTAATGACCAGTGTGACAAAGTTGGGTTTTAATTATCCTAGTGGTTTATGAGAAGATCGATTGATTTATTGCTTAACGTCCAACTGTCTTAGTGGAGAAGATTGAAATGTAAAAGACATCGATGATGTTGCAAAGTGATTACAATAGCTTGCATAATCTATTGGGTTAGGAGTGCTAAAAACATTTTGTAGACTGCATTTCAACAATGATTTCCTAGCACAATATTCTTCAGCAGTGAACCCTGCCCCTTGAGACGGTGCATCCTTTTCAATTTTAAACAAAAAGTTTCCTCCACTAAGAAGTCAACAAACACATGTATTGAATTTTCTCACGTTTTTTCCATTTTTAACCCCCTTCGATATTTTTGTGTAGCCCCAACTTGAAATAACTTTCTGCAACAAAAAATGGCAGATTATTAGTCTGTATGGAACTTGTGAGTCCTTCTGTAAACAAACTAAATATGGCAATTCTTTCCTTTCATGACGAACTAAAATCTGAAAGAGGAGTCAAATCAACAACCAGTTGGAACCATAATTTATTTATAATCATTTTTAGTCTCTCATCATCATTTTCTGCTTTTTCAGTTTTTTCTGAGAAACTTTCTTCTTTGCTGGTTCCTCCTCAGCACTTCCTCCTGGACGAGGCACTGCCTGCTCTCTCTCTGCCAAGATTAATTCTATATGACAGGGACTGCTCATGTAAGCTGAAAACAAAACAAAAATAACATTTTAATTCAAAGGGAAATAAAATATATGTAAGCTTGTAAACAAAGAGTTTTATCTAAACAGATATGCTTTGGTTATTTGGTTCACATTCAGTAGAAACTAGGAACATGTGAGCTACTGTTAAATCGGTACCCCCGCTATTCACATCATACAATTGACTAAGTCCATACACGGAAAGTAGATAAGCGAGAGACCTGAAATCGGAATGAGCACTATAGGACCACATGGTTTGGTCACATATAAAATTTCAAGTGCTTGTGATAAATAGTTTTGACAAAACCGTTATAAAAGTTATGTTGCGGACAGAAGGACAGATGGCCATGGGTAAACCTTATTGGAAGCGGGGGTATAATTAAAAAAACATGTATACTGGACAAAGTTGGTGCCGATGTTTATTTTTAACAAATATTGTACATATAGTAAATACCTATTCCACACGAGTCTGTTTTTATGAATTAATATTGACTCTCGAATGATTTTTTTAATTAAAACCTACAACTTACACCAAATGTAACAGAAAGCACACTATTAATATATGTAAGCCATACAAATCACTAATAAAGTGATATTAAAACAGCCGATACTTACGATTTATTCTACCATGAGCTCTGTATGTTCGTCTTCTCATCTTTGGGGCTTGGTTAACCATTATATGTTCAACCACTAAATGATCAACATCCAAACCCTGCAATATAAATCTTATTATTTTAGAATGTTTCACTTCATGATTACTTGATATCTAAACAATCTGTTCCTTGTACCAGTGATCAAATGTTGTTTGGTTCAAATTAATACTACTTTAAACAATTTAGCAACTTATGTCAAGTATCTCATTGTATCCAGCTATTGGGCGAGAAAGCAGGTGAAAACCCCGACCTGATGCAGAAAAAAAGATGGCAATCCTTGTCAAATAAGGTTGGATCATTTTTGAAAAGTATTTCTCATCTCTTTGTCTATTTTATGACAATGGTAAATTTAAAGTAAAATCGGTGAATATTTTACTGTGCATCAAATTACCTTGTATTCTGCATTACTCTCTGCATTTTTCAACAACTGCAGAAGAAATTCAGCACTCTTCTTTGGCCATCTACCCTGGGTAGTGTTAAACTGCTTGGCCTAAAATATTAATTATGGAGAACTTTTATTTAAATCTATTCCAAACACAAGATACTGTGTAATGTAATTATGTTAGTTGCCTTGATTGCATAAGGATAATTTGCCTATATTAGTAAGATTACAAAGTTTTAAAAATGTGAAATTACTATGAATATAGAAAATCATATTTAACAAAGAGTCCTGTCCCTTTAGTACACTGAAGTTAAAAATGATTAATAGGTGCCAATGCATATTAACATCAGGATATTCATCAAACTACAACCAGTTCTTCAGGGTTTGACATTAATGCAGTATGCCCAAACAACTTTAGTCTAGTAAATGTAGACTTAGGACCATTGCTTACATGTATATAGAGGGCATTATTACGATATCTGGAGAGTGGTATTGCCTTAAATATTGATAATGCCAAAGCTTCCAAGTGCTGACAATTATCATGACAATGCCTGATATATAAGCAACTATTATTTTTATTTCACTGAAGAATTGCCAAATGATGGGTCTTTAGATTTTAGATTTTTGCTGTACGATTTGAATGTGGACCTCATGATACATCATTATTAGGTATTCCAGCTTTTTACAGGTTGTTTATTAACCTTTATATGACATTTCTTTTTCATTTAAGTTGTGTATATACATATTCATGTACAAATTAAAAATGAACAGTTTGCATTGCATATTATCTTTACCAAGACGTGATAATGCACAGAGGTGTTGTAACAGCTTAATAATGCCATTTCAAATTACTGTAGATTAATTATTACCAGCTGACCTTGTCTTATCAAATTGAAAAAACATAATTTTACTGATAGGAAATAATAATATCTAATGTCTACAAAGCAATATTTCTGCTATGATGAAAGCAAGTTAACTATCAATAAAGTTATCTAATGGGTCAATCAGAAAGCTAAATAACTGCAAGATTACTATTGCTGTAAAAAACACAGTGTATGGCATCACACCATTTGTCTTAAGAATCACTAGTCATTATCATGTCGAGAATGGGGCACACAGAGAACTATCAATGTATTACAGTATGCCCAGAATGTATGGTCACTCAAACACTCTACAAAGTGTAGTGTTTCACGGTGTTACACCGAAATTTTGAGTGTAGACACTCAAAATCACCCACAGCTTATCTCTACCCCAAATTGCAAAAAATAATTGTTTATTCAATTTGTTGTTAGTCACTCTTGCATTACCAACAGCTATAGACTGGTAAAGTCATGTCAATACGAAGAATTTAGAACTTTATAAAATTTTTAATAATTTTCGTAAATAAATCGGAACTTGCACTAGAACTGATTTTTTTGAGAACAACTTGATATATGGTAATTAAAGAAAAAGACAATATACAGTCCTAAGTTCAAGTAACAACAAACGGTATACCAGTGATGATGTGTTTTGTCCTTATTATTTCATATACATCATATCAATTCGTTTTTTTTTTGCGGCAAGACACTAATAATGTCAACGTTTTCTCTAGACAACGTGCATGTGACAAAAATTAAATACACAACTGTTTAACCACGCGGTCAGCAGAAAGTAATCGAGGTCAAATATACATTTACATCTTTAATGTACCAAAACCATGAAATAAAAATAGAAGTTTCATTTAAAAAACATTATCCGTATACACATTAAAAATGTCAATTTTTTTAACACCGAATTTGACCCATATTAGAGATAAAAATAGATCGATTGGTTTATGTGCTAAGTAAATGTTACCGGTATAACAATGATTGTTGTTTTTATCGTTCTAGTTTCATTATGTTTTCACTGAAATAATATGCGAATTTAGTTTCGTTTGTCCAAAAAATTTACGATAGGCATACACTTAAAATATTTTTCTCCCTACTCTAGACTAAAGCCACGTGTAACATGTACATAAATACACAACTGACCTGTTAAATGGTGTGCATTGCATAAAGTATAGTTCGGGATAAAAGCTTTACATTTAACTTGCCAAAAAAAAAAAAAAGTAAGTTCTGTTTGAAAAAAATTCTTGTTCACGTAAAATAGTTTTGAAGATACAATGCTGACCGAAATAGAAATAAATAAAAATAGGTTTCCAGGCATGCGCACGATTTGCATAAATTCACGAAGTGAAAGAAGCTGAACTGTGAATTGTATTAGCACAGCTCACTCTCCTCAGACTTCCAGGATTGCAATAAATCAAATTGGTAACATTGTTAAAACCACTAAAGACGCTATATATTTATAGAAGACCGACAAGTGCGCAAAAAAGAAAAATCGTGAAGTTGGAAGATTGAACACATTTTAATTTTGTAGTAATGAGAAAAGCAAGACATTAGTTGGTTCTTTGTTTGCAATAAACAATCGATACAATATATTTTCTACACCCTGAAATCCGAAAAACACAGTGTCACACAGTGTTACACCCGAAAGTCGGTACATCAAGGGGATTAATTTTAGGGTGGTGATAGATAACAACACTCTGAAACACTGATTCTCCAAGAAAATTTCGGTGATGCACCGTGTAACACCGAGAAATTTCTCTTATTTGAGTGTTTGAGTGACCACACACTCTGGGCGTACTGTATCTACCCATGTCCAAATAATTGTAAAATTCAAATAAGTACAATATTGTAAAGAATGCAAAAGACTGGATTACTACATAAATTATTTAGTGGGATAATTACACCCCACCAAGCCGTGCTATTAATTACTTAATGCTTCTTTCTTGGTATGTTTCTATAATGTAACCTTGCTTTACTGGGATGTCAGAAAGACATTTCCTTGAGTTAACAGAATATATGATTGTAATAAAATTCAGATTTGTGCACTGATATAAGAGAATTTAAACATTCTTACCTGGGCATGTCTTCCTACACAGTGACTAAATCTTCTGAAAGGAATTATTTCCTTCATGTTTATTACATTCTTTAGATACCTGGTGGCTCTTTTAACATGCATTTTCTTAATGGCCTGGGCTGTCTCTCGTGTGTTCTGAAAACAAACAAATTTTGTATTTTATGCTGTGGTCACCACACTGGATACAGTGGGCAAGAAGTTGTTGATTGGGACAAAATGTGGCTCAAAGCCTAGTTAAAGTAACCCCATTTTTTGTTTATACTTAAGTAACACGGATGTTTCACAGAAGATTATTCTTAATTGGTCCCAGATCAGTTATTTGCCCAGACTTCTTTTTTTTTTTACTATGATAATGATCAATACTGCAAACCTTTTGCATATTTAATGCATTTTTCAATTTTTTTGTGAGTTTCAAAACAGATTTTTGCTATTTGTTTCATTTCTGTAAATCACCTAATTAGATAGTGACAAATGAGAAAGAGGTATAGAGCAAAAAAATTCATAAAATTGCCAATAATTGTTACCTTATGTGACTGTCAGTGTGAAAAAAATTAACAAGGTCTTTCATGAATATTAGTACACATTCAATATCAAATCCTATAAACCTTTTTTTTCCTTTTCTTTCTTCCAATTCCAGGTATATATAGCTTTGTACTTTTATTTCTTTATTTTAAATTTTATAATACAGATAGTAAGTATTCACTGTAACAAAATCACTGCTTTAACGTTGCCATAATTAATGTTCACCAATTCAGTACAGCTTTTTGTTCACCGATTCAGTATAGTTAATGTGAAAATATATTCTAAAACATTAACAGACTGCAACAAATTCTCCATAAGTGCCCAATGATAAAACGACTGTTGATCAACATTCACTATTTCTAGTTTGTAGTCAACCATTTGTCTCGTCAAGGCTACTTACCTTAAAATGCACACGTAAATATGACCCTCTGGCCTTGGCCGCTAAAAAAAAAATTATTCAGCAAGTTGTGACAACCAATTTTGAAAATATTCATACTAGTATACTACATAAGCATGATGAACATTCTAATATATTAATAAAATTATCACAAATTATTTTATAGTTATCTCTTTCCAATAGATGTGTGCTTTAAAGCCATTTTTTCTCAAACACATATTTTATAAGTCATATAGAGTCCAACTATCTCCAATTTTATGAATATTTAAGGAAAATCAAAATCCTTTGGCCCTGCACACCTTCTTTATGTATACAAACATTCTGCAAAACTTAATGTTGTGCAGCGCTAAAACTGTAAATTTTAGCTGGACAAGCAGGACCTATAGACAAGGTATTATTTTTCATGGTATTTATTAGATATTTGTTATTGTTTATTTGTTGAACTGTAAATACTTTTAATATAGCTGAAATATTGCTATCTGGAGGTTAAACAATAATCAAACAACAAGTGTGCACAATAATGTGAAGCAGTATATTAAAGCTTGCCATTTTTAAATTTATGCTTGTTATTTCAAGACAAGATGATGTATTTTTATGCCACATTTAACTATAAAAAAGTGAAAAAAAACCAACTATGGAAGTCCACACTCAAAAACTCAACTAAACCGAAGTGAAAGTTTCTGCTCTAGTCAAAATCAACTGAAATAAAAATCTATTTTCCCCATAGCTTGGTTCGACTTTGAGAACTCTTTTGACAAAAGATGCTGGGTTATTTTGCACAGCCATGAAGAATTTTGCCAGTCATAAGATATCATTAAGTTTATGAAAATGAATTTTTAAGACAGTCTAGGAACGTTTGATATCCACTCGTCTAATGGGTAGGTTGGTCAAAAAGTGTGAAAACATGTTACAGATGCAAAATATTAACTTGCATACATACAACATAAAATAAACCAAATGAAACACTTTATTCATTACTCCTATGAAGACAGGGAACTAAGTTGTCTATGGTCATTATTTATTGAAAGAATTGTCAATTTGTATTCTAAATTGTGCTGCTTGCATGAAGAAGTGATTTCTATGGTTTTTATTACAGAAAAGGAATCTCTTGGCCAATATAAAATGAAAATTGAAGGGAAAAAGGATCAGATATGTCGGACTATTGTACAATACCCAAATGTATAAAATGTCTTAACTATATTATTAACAGTTTGTCAATACTTTCCAATCACTTACATTTAGTTGGGTTTTCTGGCTCTGTTGCGTAACGAACCATTTTGCTGCAACAGAATGCATACCAATTAAGAAAATATGAAACAAGACACTAAAACATATATGCATTTGTCATTTAAAAGTTGCCATAGTAAACAATAACATAAAACAGCTACATAATCATTGCATTCCATTTGCGTTAGATGGCCAAATATAATATACACGTTTTCTACAACTTAAATACAATATTTATTCCCAAATTTACTCTCGATATATTTGGTGAAATAAAATAAAAATAGGGATACATAAAACTCTTAACTTTTCTTAATATATGCGCGAATGTAGTATGAACACAGTCTATGTTGCGAAGACAGTGTATTTCTTCGTTTTATATAAAGCCACGACACTTCTACTTAGTTATGTATTGATAATAAAATCATATTATTTATATATAAATTACAGACAACTAATTTTATTGAGAATTTAATAAAAGATGGCACATGATTTAATATAATCTATATTTCCAAGTGTGTTGTACCTAAATTTAACCGGAAAAGGAAGTGAAAGTTGTAACCGGATATAGTGTTGAGTAGCTTGACAGGCACAAACAAGACGTCTTCCAAAGAACCAAACAATTTTTACTCTGAACGTTTTCTGTTGTTTTATTTCTTTCTAATTTAATTTATCATTTGACTAGACTCTCGATCTTTCTATTAAAGCCGAAGTCACTTTTCTCATAATTTATTTTGTGTCATATCAGGGACAGTCTTTACTAAATATACTGTCCCTGGTTATATGCAGGTATATTGGTAAAAAATCAAATATGAGACAATGCCTGTCACGGATTAATAACAAAAGTAAAATGTAAGAAAACCGAAATGTCAACAGGGAAAACATTACTACACGTAGCCAAATGTCAACCCGCCGCTGCAGTATCGACTTTTATAAGATGAGTTAGACACTAAAATGGTAAAATTGTGCCGCTTGTGATATATTTATTTATAAGACAAAATAATAATAATGTAATATAACACTTATTTGGATTGGTATTAGGAAAGAGCTAAAACTTCATCATAGTGTGCAAACATTACACGTGAAACATTAGTTGGGTGCTCGATAAAATTCGTTTTCCATGTTGTTTAACATTGCTTAAATTGTCAAAGTCCCATAACTCCTAAAAAAATTTAAAATTTGACGAATCAACACATCTTCACATCAAAACACTGAATTCTTACGAATATCAAAGCATTAATTGAACGGTTTCAGAGATGTGCCCACAATTCTACCTGGCGGGTTCGATTGTCACTGCAGGCAGGGTGTACTATACTCCAATCTTAATTGACAAGGATTGCCAGTTTTCCTACCGCAGGTCGGGGGTTCTCTCAGGGTACTCCGGCTTCCTCCCCCAATAAAAACTGGACGCCATGAAATAGCTGAAAAATTGCTGAAAGTGGCGTTAAAACACCATTCAAACAAAAAACAATTCTACTTGTGTTATATTGCTGAAATGGTCAAAGTCCCATAGCTCCTACGAATCAAAATGCCGGAAGAGTATGTACATCTATTATTCCTACCAAATATCAAAGAAATCTGTGAAGTGGTTTCAGAGAAGGTGCGTCCATAAGATCTTCCATTGTATTTTATTGCTGAATTGGTCAAATTCCTAAAACTCCTAAAAAGTTTGATAAATAAAAATGACGGAAGAGTATGCACATCTACATATCATAAAGACTAATCTTACTAAATGTCAAAGCAATCTTTTTAGCAATTACAGAGGAGATGCGTCCACAAGATCTAACATTTTACTATATTTATGAAATAGTAAAAGTCCCATAACTCCTACAAAAAAAAATCGTCGAATCAAAATACCGATAGAGTATGCACATCTACACATCATAGAAATTAATCCTTTCCAATATCAAAGCAATATGTCAAATGTTTTCAGAGGAAATGCGTCTACAAGATCTACATTGTATCCTATTGCTGAAATGGTCAAAGTCAAGTGGTCACATTTCAGTGCTGATGGGAATATCATTGATATTTTACAGTGATATAGTCAGTGCCTAAATTTACTGCCCTAAATTTTTTGAAACTTATTATAATTCGAAGGGTTTTCTATTATCAAAACGTAGATAGCCTTAGCTGGAGTTGGTATAACGTTTTGGAATTTTTGGAGATAAATGTTCTACAACATCTTTATCATTTGGATTTTTATTCTAATATGACGTCCTGCTTTAGCTATGTAAACAAAGCCGTGTCAAAATTCCAATAAGTTTAGTACGCACATGCGTAAACTGCGTGTTTTGGTGTAAATGTAAACTGACTTACAAATGCCGTTTGTTATGTGTTATCCATAATTATCGTTATTGTTAATAATTTAGTTATTTTTAGTCTGAATTCTGAGATTTATAGGATTTAAACTACTCCCGATACATTATTTTTTTAACAATTCTTCATTCGAATTAATATGACGTCACAATTAGAATTCCGACGTCATATTACGCTGAACTGAAAATTTCAAACTGGAACGACGCAATTTCGTTAAGATTTCTCAATATTTTTGTTTAAAAGGTACGTACATTCAATAAAATGACGAGAAAATATGTTTATGTCAATTTTATTCGGTATAAAAAATTGACAACTATAAGGTCTGACCATGTTCTAATTCCCATAAAGCCCGCTCGCAATAATCTATTTCTTAAATATCGTGACACTGATGAGTCTTGAATAGAAGAAACGCGCGTCTGGCGTAATAAATTCTAATATTTCAATTAAGAAATAGATTATTGCAAGCGGGCTTTATGGGAATTAGAACATGGTCAGACCTTATATTTGTCAATATTTTATACCGAGCGATAGGTCTGACCATGTTCTAATTCCCATAAAGCCCGCTCGCAATAATCTATTTCGATTCTAATATGTCTAACAAATGTTTTAAAATTTCGAAGCGGTTCTAAGAGGACGCTTTCAGTGGTAATATTGTTTTATCGAAACTAATACGATATATCCCAAAACAGTATGTTAAAGCAAATAAAATTGACATAAACATACATTCTCGTCATTTTATTGAATGTACGTACCTTTTAAACAAAAATATTGAGAAATCTTAACGAAAATTTTGCATTGTTCCAGTTTGAAATTTTCAGTTCAGCGTAATATGACGTCAGAATTCTTATTGTGACGTCATATTAATTCGAATGTAGAATTGTTAAAAAAAATAATGTATCGGGAGTAGTTTAAATCCTATAAATCTCAGAATTCAGACTAAAAATAACTAAATTATTAACAATTACGATAAGTATGAATAACACATTTGTAAGTCAGTTTTTACATTCACACAAAACACGCAGTTTACGCATGTGCGAACTAAACTTATTGGAATTTTGACACGGCTTTGTTTACATAGCTAAAGCAGGACGTCATATTAGAATTACGTTTAAATACGTGACTGATTGTGACGTCATAATAAGATGTATTGATGACGTTGACTATCAATGAATTCTTCCGCAAACAACAAGTGACGACACTTAAAATTGTGAATTGCAAATATTATGTGATTACTTGTAAAATATTGTTCTTGTTACTTAATTTTTTACTATATAATTTAAAATATAAGGTTTGTTTTTTAATTGTTCGTTAGATTATTGGATATAAACGACTTTGGATCGATTTACGCTGCAACATAAAGCGCTTCGCGGTTTATTCATCGTAAATCGACCCAAAGTCGTTTATATTTTATAATCTAACCAACAATTGAAAACAATCCTTAATTAACCTTGGTATCTTTGATAACATTTTATCTATAACTCATACAAAATTTGATGAATATAAATGATGGTAGAGTATGCACATCTATACATAACGATTAATCTTATCAGGACCGTTCGTTCGTCCGTCCCACCTATAAGATTAACTTGGCGTTGAAGCTTTTTTTATGGAGATAACTTAATATCTTCATGAAACTTAATTGGTTAACAGTTACACCACGAGGAGATCTCCTCACTGCCAGTTTCTGTACGGCTGAGGGAGTCAAGACCCATTTTCTTATTGTTCAGAGTTATACTGCTCTGGTTTCAGTACTAATTATCTTGCACATGATTTAATATTGGAGGCAATTAGTTCAAACATATATTTAGTAATATAAATATCAATCATATGTTCAAAATAAATCATGCAAAGAATAACATACAGGATTCGGAAATAAGCGTGTAAGCTTTTGTGAATCCGGCTCCTTAAAACAAGATCAAAGACATTGATATGTTCATATAATGTTAGAGAATCTTACACATACAATAAAAAGTTAACATCAACAGGTTGATTTGAATTAATTGCTAAAAGGTAGCTGATCGTACTTACGACATTCAAAGGAAAATGATATGTTGACTCGACACCTCCACATGTAAAGATCGGAGAGTCTACACGGTTTCGCAGAAACAGCGGCTCATTTAGAAAATTGCTCTGCATGCAAAGCCTTGCAAATAGAATCTGCCCTTGTCTAGTTCCGTTATAATAGTATTTTGGAAGTATTGTGTTACGTGTCTCCAATTTATTTTTTTTTATTTTTTAAATTTACTTAACGAAGCAGACTTCGTCTATCTAATGGTCAATTGATCCACAATTTAACAATCGAAGACAAATCTGAATAGAAAGTCGTTCGTGTACGAACATTAACAACATGTTTGTACTTGGCGAGTAAAATGACCACCAATTCAAAGTAGGAACAGGTTGCATACATAATTTGGCTGATCTGTTGTTTATAATCTTATATAATAAAAGTCGATGTTTGTCCCGACTAGCCGAACGTTTTTCCAAAGCGTCTATTGATAAAGTGTTTTTCTTACGACATCAATTTTTTCCCTCCCTAACAAAACACATAGCTTCTAAATGCATGGACACTCTCTAATGTATTAAATATAAAAAAATATTGTGTATGGTTAAGCTATATGACATCGCTAATATTCGAAAATAGGTCTATAGGAAAAGTACATTCTATCCAGAACATAACAGTTAAGGACAAAACGTAGCTAACATAAGCTTTTTTATCAATGAATTGGCATCATTGACATAAATGATCCACGAGATATAGTTATTACTTCTGTTTTGGGTTAAATTGAACTTACCGCTTTTTTGACCGGCCAAGTACCTTTTCTAGATCCCTATTTAGTACATCATCATCATCATCATCATCATCATCATCATCATCATCATCATCATCATCATCATCATCATCATCATCATCATCATATCATCATCATCATCATCATCATCATCATCATCATCATCATCATCATCATCATCATCATCATCATCATCATCATCATCATCATCATCATCATCATCATCATCATCATCATCATCATCATCATCATCCAAGAAGAACAGGAGTCATGTTATATGACTTAAGTTCTGAGGTATTATACATGTCACACATCTGATATCCGAGTTATGTACATCTAAAACATTCCATATGATACAATTCAAAACTTTTTACATTTACTATTGGGCTAACCTGTAGGAGGTAAAAGCATCTACAGTGTTAGCCTCAACTGCAGTTGCCGTTGTCGGAAGTCTGTTCCAATCTAATACTGTTCTCTGGAAGGAGTCATTGTAGACGTAAAGGTTGGATCTTACTGGAAAGAATCTCAGACCTCGCCTTAAGCTGATACTAGGCAGGAGGTATTTGTTTCATTCTATTTCTACTAAATTATGCTGGATCTTATAACATTGTGACTTTATTGTTATGTCGTCGTTGTTCCAAGGTTGACCAAGGTGGCCTGTTGAGCACTCGTAGCATCTACGTGACACGTTCAGGTGTTTTGGTGGTATAGTCTCCGGCATCTTCACAAGTCAGGGTTCCTGTGTCCACATGTGTTCGTGGACACAGAAACCCTGACTTGTGAGGATGAGTCTCCGGTCACAAATCGAGCGGCTTTCCTCTGAACATTCTCAATGGCCCTGATCTAATTTTTGGTTGGTAGGGACCAGGTTGTGTAGTCACTACTAGCCTCATCACAGATTTCCGTGGATATGAAATACGGTACAAACTAAAATATTTGAATACTTTTATATAAACACAACACGAGAAATCGCAAATGGTCGAAAATTATCTATGTCAGCAGCTTTACATTTTACATTTAGTCGCAAATACATTAAGCTTCAGTTTTCGTTCAGGGCCTCGGTGACCGAGTGATTAAGGTAGTTTTCTACTATTGATCACGTGGTCTGTCAACACTGAGGTTACGGGTTCGAGTCTCACTGCAGGGTGCGCTCGACTCCAATCTTAATTGACAAGAAATGCCAATTTTTCTACTGAAGGCCGGGGTTTTTCTCCGGTACTCAGGCTTCCTAGGCGCCATAATATAACTGAAAAATTGCTAAAAGTGGCTTTAACACCATTCAAACAAACAAACGAACAAACACATTTGGCTTCCTATATATAGTTTACTGTATATTTACTTATTACTCAGTGCTCTAGTAAAGAGGAAACTAAAGAAGTTTACGCAACCATTTAGGAGAAAACCCGCATATAACTTTAAATCAGGGGAAAAACAACACAATTTTCATTAGCTCCATATAAGCAAAATTTAAAGAGTGGTAACTTTTGTAAGGTGTCGCTAAACTTAACGGGAGCACTTGAACTTAGCGACAACAATACTGGTATACGAGTATTGTTTACCACCTGAACTTGGGTTGCTTTCAAATGTTTCGACATATGATATTTGATCATATTTGTCAAACTGGTTATGTGTTTTTTCCCCAGAGTTAAAAAAGAAGCACTTAACAGTCGAAGTCTCATTGAACAATTAGTTTTTTTATCTTTATAAAATTGAAACAAAAAATTCAAAAGAACAAATTTTTATCACTCAGTGGACAATACTTTGAGAAATTCAAAAAATACCTCTATTGTTGCAAATAGACAGTCAAAACCCAATCAACTTAAAAATTATCTTTTGAATTGAATACCTCTAATTTATGGTATTGTACACGCCTATACGACTGCCAAGTACTATGCTAGATGCTCGTGCGTAACTTCCTGTTAAGAAATTATGATTGAATCGATCGGGTGACAGGTCTCGATTCTTGACGGTGTTTCATGGTAGCTTCTATGGATATTCTCGATGCTCTTGAGCATTAGCATTAAGATATCGGCGTGTATAATCATCTTGAACTGAAGAATATTTTCAAAAACATAGTATACATTTATAATTATGCCAAACAAGAAAGGTCTTCGACTTCCGTCAACATCGGGGGATGGAATGCCTCCCGCAAGTGCACCAGCTCCGGCTCCGGCCCCTCAAGTAGTAACAGTTGTTCAAGATGTCGAGTATGTTAAAATCTGTTGTCAGGCTACTCTATCTTGCTAAGTACTTAAAGATATCGCCCATTAAAAAATATTATGAAGAAAAAAAAAATTTTCTGACTTTGCATACAGGTTCACGAATATTACTAGATTTGGTATTAAAATAAAAAGTAATTGACATCAAAATAAGATCTTAAATATTTAATGTATTGAGATGAAAATCGAGAGTGGCACAATAGAGTTGTTTGCCAGTATTATGTAATTAATGGCCAAGAAGATATAGCAGCTAAACATGTATGTTCATTTAGTATGCTATTTTGCATCAGTTTATGTAATAATACAAGATTTTCTGCTAATAAATATTATACAGCTCTTTCAGTTTACAAAATGAAAATTTAATATGAAATAACACTTGCTGCTCTAAATGGATACTGAGGACAAACAATTTTAAGGATTACATCACAAAATTAGAACAAATAATCCTACCCTCGCTTTTATTTTTGGCATCCAACAAATCACAAAACTAACTTCGGATTATAACAGCAGTAATATTTGGCCTATTCACAAAATGATCATCATTTCAAGAAATTTTCAAAAGTGATTTGACAATGTCTCTGTTAGATAAATATGCATTACACTGTGGCAGCCTTTATAGGTTGTCATAGGGATTTCATTACAAGTTTGAGTACAAAATGAAAACAGAAAATCACAACTGCAATGAATGAACATTTCAACTACATCAAGTAACAAGGGCAAACTAGTTTTTCATTAGAGTTTCAGCAACCAGTTATATAGGCTTTAAAATCTGTTCAGAATGAAAATCCCCAAAAGCATAATTCAACTCCCCCCCCCCCCACCAGGAATTTATTTTGAATTACACAAAGGATTACGATAGATTGAATGTTTGATTTAATTTTTGACAATTGAGTTTATCATATTTTTTTTTCATTATAAAATTAATTGTGACAAGAATGAATGAGACATAAATTTAATATAAGCTGTAGTATCGGTTATAACCCATAAGATGTTGGGCATAAAAAGTATTGTATTTTCCTTCAGTTGTAAGTGCAATATTTTGGTAATGGATGATTTTATGAGTTTCTACACATGTATGTTATCATTTTTGCAGAAAACCAACAAACACGGGTACTGCCAGCATGGAAGCACTGGCACAAAAACTGAAAGAATTGGACATTAACTCTCAACAAAGAGAAAGACTTGAAATGTTTCTCACACAGAAACAACAAGTAGGGGAATTAACTCCAGATGATTTTGACAAACTCGGAGAATTAGGGGCTGGTAATGGTGGAGTTGTACTGAAAGTTCGTCATATTCCATCAAGCTTAATCATGGCTAGAAAAGTAAGATATGCATTTAAATTGTTGGAATATAATTTGGTTTTGGATTGGATTGAATGGTTTTTATGCAACAGCACATTTCCATTCACCAATTTTTTGGTGGATTATGGTCAAGATTTGTTGTCTGAGTTATCTCTCTGTATTTTAAGAGTTTACAGATTCTTTTTATGTTTTACCAGTATGGTCCTAATGGACAAATTAAGAGTGTGATTGATCATTGATATACTAGCTTAATTCTGTCTTTTAAAAACAAAGAGTAAAAGTACTACTAGTGGATCTAAATCCCTGCATCGACAGATTTTTGTCCCCAGTCACCACATTGACTGTGGACATAGAAAAAGTGTAATATTGTTCTTGTAAGTGTTTTATGCCAATTTGCTTTGTCTTTGAAATTTAAACCAAAGATTTATACTTGTATTGTCTCAAACAAAGTTAAAAAATGAGCACAGTTTACTATTTTTTTATAGGAGTTATGACCCTTGAGATTGTAAACATTGTAAGTGTAAAGATTTTTTAAAAAAAGGTTTATATCAGCAATGTCTTGGATGAGTTCAAAATCGGCACCAATCAAACAAATTTTACATTAATTAAGTCCTTCATTGTTGGTCATAAAAATTATATGGAAAATAACCTATTAAGTGCTTTCACTAATACTTTTCATTTCAAGTTTGTATTGTATCAAAGCTTCATATCAGCAATGTCTTGATTGGGTTAGAAAAAAAGTGGCAATAAAATTTTTAAATATTATTTGTCAGTAACAAATTTGCCATGAAACATTTATTGTGTACTTAAGTACTAGTATGTCACTCAACAATGTGGTCAATTTGTTGATAAAGTGGTATAGAAGTTATAATTTTTATAATGGAACATTTAAAAAAGCAACAAAATAAACTATCTCCACTTACATTATTTTAATTATTACTTCCTTATCTTAACAGTTAAAATATTGTTAATACTATTGAGGTTGCATGGATTTCAAAATCATGTTAGTTCTTGTCCATACTCAAAGTATTATGCTTTATTCTTTTAGTAGGTATATAAAACTATTTAGATCTTTATATAAACAGAAAATGCTATCCGATAATCCACTCGTACCAACGTAAGATCCTATATTTTTCCTTGCAGCTGATTCATTTAGAAATAAAGCCAGCAGTAAGAATACAGATCATCAGAGAGCTGAAAGTACTGCATGAGTGTAATTCACCATTCATCGTTGGTTTTTATGGTGCATTCTATAGTGATGGAGAAATCAGTATTTGTATGGAGTACATGGTAAAACAATTTATTCATTTTTTATAAAACCAGGGATCACCACAGCTCAAAATCCAAGGGTGGTGCAAGTTGGACGATGATCCATTTCCTTACTCATAAAAATTTTAGAGTGACATTTATTTATTCATAATAGTGTTATCAGTCTTTGTTTTTGTTTTCCCACTCGTGTTTTTGTCATAATATACATGTATTTTTGTATTTAAAAACTTCATTGTTTTAGGAATAAAGTCAAACTTTTAGGATGGAGCTCAACATTCAAGGGTGGAGGAAACAAATTCAAGAGTGGAGGAGCACCGCCCTTGAAAAGCCTGTGGTGAACCCTGAAAACATGTACCTTTTTAACACCCTCAATTTAGGGCAGTTGTGTTTTTACTTGAACTATGCATTTAACAATATAAGCATTATAGAGAATGTTTATAAGACACCCTAGTCTAGTCAACATTGACAATACAGGCCAGAAAACATAGTTAATAATTTAGTTAACTGTGAAAGTAATATTGGTCGTGGGGTACTAATTCTCAGTGTTTTCTTGGCTGGGGTGATCCATGAATTTAAAAATCAAACAAAAGAAGAATTCTGGAAGACTGTTATAATGTGAGACAAGAAGTATTGTGACCTATTTGACCCATCAAACTGTGTTTGATTTACAGAGACAACTAATACCTTCAAATGAACTGTTAGTCCCAAGATATATGTTCAGAGTATATGCATTTTTTTTAAATGTTGTAAATAATCTAAGAAATAATTTTGTTTATATGATGAAGAATTATAGACTATTTAGGGCGACAGCCCTGAGATGAGATGGCGAGAAAGTGCATCGAGTTTCCAAAAACGTAAATAATCTGTTTATCCCTGTTTTGTAACATTGTGACGATGCAGTGTTTACTAAACGACGTCTTGACAGCGAGCTGATATGGGCCTATCTCACGCTAGAAGAGTGAGATGGAATAATATCGCACATAAAGATAAAGGAAAATACTGCAAAATAGCGATAATAGTTTATACTTCCCTTTGTAAAATGTCAGGTGAAATAAAGTGTTCATATTCAATACAATATAACAGGGTCTGCATCATCTAATCAAAACACACTATGTGAGTGTCATTGTACATAATTATCGTTATTGATTACCATCAACAGTAAAGGGGGGCCTCGGTGGCCGAGTGGTCAAGGTAGTTCGTCTACTATTGATCACGTGGTCTGTCAACACTGAGATTGCGGGTTAGATTCTCACTGCAGGCAGGGTGTACTCGACTCCAATCTTAATTGACAAGGATTGCCAGTTTTCCTACCGCAGGTCGGGGGTTTTCTCCGGGTACTCCGGCTTCCTCCCCCAATAAAAACTGGACGCCATGATATAGCTGAAAAATTACTGAAAGTGGCGTTAAACACCATCAAACAAACAAACATCAACAGTAAAGGTAATTAATATATATTCAATTAAAGATTTGAAATAGAAAAATATTCTTGTGTAAAAATCACTTCTCATCTTCTAAGTGAACTGTAAATGAGCACTTTCATAAACATGTACCATCCAACAAATATGATGAAGAATTATAGACTATTTACATTTTTTGAAACAAGATGCATTTTCTCGTCGTATCTCATCGAAGGGCGACAGGCAGTCAATCAAATCAGATTGCAAAATAGACAATATTTTCTCTTTAATTGCCAAGTTGTATGATTTTCCTCCATTTGTGTATTGCCTGCAAAGAAAGTTCTGTCACTGTATGGCAGGTCTCAACAGATTCTCTCTATTTTTGTTATTGTTTATCTTGTATTTTTGATATTGTTACCACTTGTATGCCCTAGTTGAACATTTACATTTGGTTTTCTCTTAAACAACTTGGCCAATTAAAAACCAACTTGGTCAAATTGTTCATTGGAGGGTCCTTTACAAAGTTTTTGATTTTTCATTTGGATCAGAAATTTAAAATGGTCACCACTGCAGGATTTAGTTTACAAGGAAACCATTGCAAAATTTATTTAAAAGCCTTCCCTATAACTGCAGATTTAGTTTAACATATTGGAACAATTGCCCCTTTGAACAGAAAATATATGCAAGAAACAACCTGTAAATGCTTCTCCTCTTAAACCAGAATTTTATGGAACTTCACAGGTATGTTGTGCATGGGGTATGTGAGCGTGTTCACTTGGGTTCTTTAATTTTTTATTTTTCTTGTAATACAGAAATAACTGTTAAGATGTGCAGTGTAACAGCAAAGATATCTATACACAGTTGAAAATATAAGTTTGAATGATAATAATTAATTTTATTGTAGGATGGTGGTTCATTAGATTTGATATTAAAAAAAGCAGGAAGAATTCCAGAACCAATATTAGGAAAAGTTACAGTAGCGGTAATTATTGTCTATGGTTAAATTATCTTTAGAAATAAACAGACAATCAGTCATTCTTTGATTGACGATACAAATGACCTTGCTATTATCAGGGCTCGCGTTGGAGGGCGACTCGGACGAAGAAGTCGCCTTATCGTGGTCCCACTTCGCCGTCGATCATCTTCAAAAGCGAAGTGAAGTCGCCCTTTCATTTTGTAGAATCGCCTAATGTCGCCTTTCAAATTTTATTCCCATTTTGGTAAGAAATCTTCATATTTTTAATACCGCGTCATGTGTATTATGTTTACGCGCCAAAGTTGAACTGGTACCCTTTTAACTTTTATTTGGGATATAAAGCGTAGGTTTACAATATAACCGAAAACCAGTTCAGAGCACAAGAATTTGTGAAAATTTCCGGAGCGGATATGAATTTGGTGCCAGAGATTGCAAATATACTACGCTGATAGTGGTGAAATGAGTTTTGCAATGATAGACACGTAATAAAAATAGTATTTTGGCAGTTACTTAAAACAAATTTTAGTTAAATATGTTTAAATACTTTTTAATAGTGAATTTTACAATTTTAAATAATATATTATGTGTCACAATGATGTAATTTTCTTCTTCTAGTTCTAATAGTACTTCATTATAAATCAATCAAATTGTGTATCAATGACAAAGAAACATTTATTTAATGAACAAACTGTGACAGTTGATTCTTTTTTTATTGTAATGTTTAATACATGTATTTTTGAAAATGTATGAAATAAGTATACTGAATAGTTAATCAAATCTTTGATAGTTTATCCTCAATAAATTAAACTGCTAAAAAACATAATAAAAATGCAAATGCCAACACTAATTTAAAAAAAAAAACAAAGTAAACAGGACGCTTTCGTGACATATACTGCAACTTCTCCCTGTTTTCCACCCACTTCTCCCTGTTCTATCCTCACTTCTCCCCGTCCTATCCTCACTTCTCCCTGTCAGCCACCTAAAAGAGAAGTGACTGCTCCCTATAATTTTGACCCAGCGTGAGCCCTGTATTATGAATCATTATTCCAATACACAGTGTGCTTTCCAACTGCCCATTACAGATGTTACTGTAATAATTTAACCATTTGTTCATCTGACAGTCTGTAGTTTTTTCACAAGTAATTGTCCAAAAAAAAGAAGATGATTGTTTTTTTGTATTGGCCAATCCTTAATATACATTCATGCAATCAAAAAATTACAGCTAGTATAAGTCTTAAACATTTATCAGACTACTATTGACATTGTTTACTGGAACTAGAACATTGTTTATAGTTTTGTCACATGATGGTTTGTATTGCACACATATTTATTATACTCTTACAGGTTCTTAAAGGTTTAACATATCTTAGAGAAAAGCATCAAATTATGCATAGAGGTAAGTATTCATCATTGTGTATAATTAACCAGTGCCAGAAATTTATTGTAATAAATAGATATTTATAGGTTTCACAATGTCTTCTCAAGTTATTTAATTTCAACAAAATAATAAACAAGCCTATGCCAAGTTTATTAGTTTGTTGAAACTAAATAACGAGGGATGATATCATGCTATATACAATTCTGATAATTTGGGAAACCCTTTTTTTCTTATGATAAAACAAAAAATGTAATTTGCGTGGCTAATTTTGTAGCCCAGAAATGGG
Source organism: Limnoperna fortunei (assembly GCA_944474755.1). NCBI lineage: Eukaryota > Metazoa > Mollusca > Bivalvia > Mytilida > Modiolidae > Limnoperna > Limnoperna fortunei. The sequence goes on from OX104116.1 coordinate 79,919,048, forward strand.
GCATCTGGGAAACATGGAGTATGCAAGATGTAATTTCTAGGCTATAACAGTATAAGCATAACATTAGAAAAGAGAACACATAAAGAATGAAAACATTTTTTAAATTCAAAATAACATGAACTTCATTGTTCATGTACAACATTAGAGCTTTTTTATTTGCGGATATTAATCAGGAACGTTCCATTACTCCTATGAAGTGACGACACAATGAATTTTTTAGATCTCTTGTTCATATCACAGTGTTGCCCATTGTATACGACTTTTTCCATGTTGCTCTTCAAATAGATAAATAAGGACAATCATAATAGAATTTGATCATTCATACATGTCATGTAATACATTGCATATTTAACTAAATGTCTGTATTGTTTTGTATATGTGATAGCAGCAAATGATTATGTTATTATTTATTTTTTATCATATAGGAATCAACCTGTCTGTCTGTCCGTCTGTCTGTCTGACCATCTGTCCACATTCTTTGTAAGCGCTTCTCCTCCTAAACCGCTTGACAGATTTTTATGAAACTTTACATGAAGGAAGTACATCATATGTAGATGTGCATGAAGAATTTTTGTCGCTGTCGGATATTATTCAGGGGAGATAATTGGACTTAGACTGTTTAAATATAGTATTTAGTGCGAGACTTCGTAAGCGCAACTCCTCCTAAACCGTTTGACAGATTTTGATGAAACTTAACATGAAGGAAGTACATCATATGTAGATGTGCATGAAGATTTTTCGTCGCTGTCTGATATTATTCAGGGGAGATAATTGGACTTAGACTGTTTAAATATAGTATTTAGTGCGAGACTTCGTAAGCGCAACTCCTCCTAAACCGTTTGACAGATTTTGATGAAACTTAACATGAAGGAAGTACATCATATGTAGATGTGCATGAAGAATTTTTGTCGCTGTCGGATATTATTCAGGGGAGATAATTGGACTTAGACTGTTTAAATATAGTATTTAGTGCGAGACTTCGTAAGCGCAACTCCTCCTAAACCGTTTGACAGATTTTGATGAAACTTAACATGAAGGAAGTACATCATATGTAGATGTGCATGAAGATTTTTCGTCGCTGTCTGATATTATTCAGGGGAGATAATTGGACTTGAAGCAAAGTGGGGGGTATCCCTTTGTGAGCATGCTCACAGTCCACACTTGTTATAGTTGGGTTTTGAAGCAGTATTTATATTAGATAGGAATTAAATACAGCTTTATTAAGCTCCATTTGATTGTCAAAGTTTCAACAATTTTCAGCAACTGTGACAATAAAAGATCATCCCATAGGATAGATATGGCCTTAAACTGCAGATTAACCAATAATTAGATAGGGCAAAATATTAATTGATTTAATTTTTTTCTTTTTTTTTGTAGATGTAAAACCCTCAAATATTTTGGTAAATTCCAGAGGAGAAATCAAGATTTGTGATTTTGGTGTCAGTGGACAGCTAATAGATTCCATGGCTAACTCGTTTGTTGGAACACGGTCATACATGTCCGTAAGTGATCAGTATTTATAAAATGACCTTCAATTTATATGGAATAAGGTCCTTTAAAGAATATGTTTATTCTATTTTGCTTTAAACATGGTCACAGTGAGGAATACTAATTCCTTTATGGTTGAAATTTAAAAGCTCTTATCTCAAATTAAAATTCTAAATAATGCAGTAATGCAAATGAGAGGGCCACTTACACATTTCCTCATTTTTTTGCCAACAAAACTTCAAGATTACTATAATAAAAACTAGGGACATCCATAAACCAGGTGAATGATACTTGCCCTCTACAGCCTCTTGTTTCATTATTATCTTATATACTATGTTTGAAAGATTCAAATATAAAAAAAATATTAAATGATGTGTCCATGTGTCATATGTTTTTCATTTTTATAAAGACTTACATTACTAGTTTTTGTTATGTGTGTTTCTAGCCAGAGAGATTACAAGGCACACATTACTCAGTGCAGTCTGATATTTGGAGTATGGGTTTATCTATAGTAGAAATGGCAATCGGCCGATACCCTATACCACCACCTGATTCTAAGGACCTTGCTAGTATATTTGGAGATAAAGCAATGGAGGAACACCTAGAAGCAACCAAGACAGGAAGACCATTAATAGGTATGAACTTTTTTATTGATTTACTATATACAATATTGTTATTCTGATTATAAAGCTTGTATCATGAATTTTATGGACATCAGATAAAAAGATAAGTTTAATTTTGCAGCTAAATCCAATGCTAAGTTTGTTTAACTCTCAAGTATATCATCACATATTAAAAACAGTGATTTCATTGAAAGCTGTTTTAGTTTTTTTGTTACATGTGTATATAATTAAAGTTTAAAATTGTAATCAAGGCCATTATATAATAAGCAATATCATACATTAAAATGTGTTATCAAATGTCCTATAATGTATACATGAAATATGGGAAATTCATCTTGTTGAAAACTTCTGTCAAATTGCTTGAAATTTGCCACCTGAATAGGACTTTTTAAAATTGACTCTTTTTTCTACAAAGGAAATCATTAAGATTTGGAATGACATTTGGGTATATAGATTTCTCAGATTATTGAAGTGGTCACATGCATATTGTTTGTTGGGTTATTAAATTCATATATTGCACATTGCATGAAAATTGATTATAAATGAATCATGTTTTTATCCATTAGTAGGTGAATTACTTTATATTAGAGTTGATTATCAATTTGCTATTAATGAAACACATAGTAAAATCACAAGTTGTCAAGAATAATGTTTACAGTGTAAAAGTGTATTATTAAAAATACTTTATATTCCAGTTAAATTACAAAATTTATAGTTTTCAAAACTTAACAGTACTAATTTTTAAATCCCATGACATTTTATTATGTTCCATTTTATTTTCTGAAAGTCTGAGAATAAAAACCAATGTGTGATTAGGGTCAGAATCTTTAAATGAAGATGTGATGTATATTTTTCCAATTTTGTATAAAATACATGCATGTCTTGAGCTAATTTAGATCAGAAAGAGTTCTGCAGTTGAATAAGTTGTTTCTGGTTGAATTAAAACAATGTTAAACTAAGCAAAGAAATAAACTTCTAACACATGAAGTGAACTTGTTGTTTGATTTGAAGTTTGTAATCAAATATCAGAATTAATTATCTGGTTATTTATTATCTGTAATCTTAAATACTTGTTTAAAATATGACTCTCTTATATAATATTTTTAAAATTAATTTATATAATGAATTTATTCAAGGAATAACTATATTTGATTCACTGGACAGCTTTCAGTTCACAATTAGTTTAGAACACTAAATAACCAATGAAATTACAGATAAAAATAAGAAAATTTGTCTTAGATTCCTTATCTTACTGTGTTAAATTGACTTAAATAAATGTTCAGAAAACACCAATTATCAAAAAGAAAAGTATATAGCGATATACAATTAACATGCTTATGAGGGGATTTAGTAAACAAATTTTATATAATTATTTTAATGAGAAAAACTTGTTGTGACTTTCAGCTTGTCCAGGAGATTTTCAGGTAGTTACAGGTGAAGGGCCATTACCCATGGCAATATTTGAACTGCTAGAATACATTGTAAATGAGGTAATCATGTCAACAGGCTATGTGAGTTATCTCCCCTGGCCTCCTATTCATTCATTTTGTTTCCTTTCCAGAGGTAAAAATATCAGTATCATAGTTCACACTAGCTCAAATTATGTTTGTTTGAAAGTTTTTTTTTGTATTTTACAGACTATTTTGCGTTCAAGTATTGTGGAGAGTAACAAAATAGTACTGAGCATGCATTTTGCATTATTTTTACCTCTGATTTCTCACACTTTTTAAATTTAAGTTTGCTGAAAAACTCCCCCTTTTTTATTTATATATACATATATATATATTACTCACAAGGTATGCATTTTTTAATATTTAAGTTCTTATTTGGCATTTTATGAATATATATGTAACTTTGAATTGTATTTATTTTTTTTACCCTAGAGAAAACATGTGGTTAGGATATAAATATTTACCTTGATATGGTTTATTTTATCGCAATATTTTTTAGTAGATTTTTGTTCATTTATTTGAATTGCACTCTCATTGTCCTCGTACTATAAATGTTCATTATTTTCCAATTGTTCGTCAAAATTTTTATGCCCCCGCGACGATATGTCGGGGGGCATTAAGTTTTACTCATGTCCGTCCGTCCGTCCGTCCGTCCGTCCGTCCGTCCGTACGTACGTACGTCCGAACAAATTTCCGTCAAGCTTTTCTCAGAAACTGTACATGAGAACAATTTTAAATTTGGCAGAGTGGTTCAGTATCACAAGTTGTACGTCCTAAGCGAATTTCAGACCTGTCGGACAACTACTTCCTGTTTGGGACTTCATTTTTAAGTAAATATGTCCGTCTGTATGTACAAATTTCTGTCAAGCTTTTCTCAGAAACGGTACATTAGAACAATTTGAAATTTGGCAGTGTGGTTCAGTATCACAAGTTGTATGTCCTAAGCGACTTTCAGACCTGTCGCACAACTACTTCCTGTTTGCGACTGGGCCGATATGAAAATGTGTTAACATGAGTATGAAAATTTCCGTCAAGCTTTTCTCAGAAACCGTACATCAGAACAACTACTTCCGGTTTGTGACTGGGCCGATATGAAAATGTGTTAACATGAGTATGAAAATTTCCGTCAAGCTTTTCTCAGAAACCGTACACAAGAACAATTTGAAATTTGGCAGGGTAGTTCAGTATCACAAGTTGTATGTCCTAAGCGACTTTCAGACCTGTCTGACAACTACTTCCTGTTTTCGACTGGGCCGATTTGAAAATGTATCAACACGAGTATGAAAATTTCCGTCGAGCTTTACTCAGAAACCGTACATTAGAACAATTTGAAATTTGGCAGGGTGGTTAAGTATCACAAGTTGTACGTCCTAAGCGACTTTCAGACCTGTTGGACAACTACTTCCTGTTTGGGACTTCCTTTAGCGGGGGCATCCGTGTCCCATGGACACATTCTTCAATTTTTTATTTAGATAACATAAGGGCAACCTGCTATTTGTAAAAGAGTTCTTCTCTGAAAAGAAAATAACAACTCACTTGTTTGGAAAATTAGAAATTAGAACTTTAGAGACTTTTGCATAAAAAATATTTAAATTTAAGTCTTTTTCATTATATATTTTTTAATAACATATTTCAAGACTTAAAATTTTCTCTATAAAGGTTTATTATTGAAACATGTCCAATTTAAGTATTATCTATTTCTGTTTTAAACATTTTATAATATTTATTTTTCATTTCAGTAGTTGAACAAATTAGGCCATCAGACATTTTGTTTTATTCTTTACTTTTATATAAGAATTCATTTTCTTTGTGTTTAAGAATTTGTCTCCAGCATTCCCCTACCATGTTGTATTTCTCAGGGGAGATAACTCTGTGCATCATCTATATTGAAATCAGTGTTGATGGCGCTTTGATGATTGAATGTTTGCTTTGAGATTCTTACTAATAAACTATCTGCTTTTAGTGAAAAAACTTTTTAGTTACGTTTCATAAATGTTCTTATTTTTTGTTTATTTGTGTGTTTTTTCATTCTGTGCATTTTAGGATCAAACCGAAATAGTTTTAACTTTCCCACGCCGCCTGGCAGTGATGGGCCTCGGCCAATGGCCATATTTGAGCTTTTAGAATACATAGTCAACGAGGTATGTTAAGACTAACAAAATGGTAAATTGATGGTAGACTAGTACTAGTAGCAGTCAAATAGTGCTAACACAGTACTTATATATGTTGATGTGGTTATGTGGCCTCTGTTTCATTTTTGTGCAAATGATCAGTTTCTGCTTCTGGTAATGGAACACTAATTTTTTCTTATAATTTCTGCATCAACATACCAACAAATGTTTATTTTGCTTGAACTTAATCATTTATTTGTGAATGTTCTGTAGCTTATAATTTTTGAGCTCAGAAGTATTTTATTTACATGCCTAGAATGAGATATACCTGCTAGTTTTTATATTCCAAATTTGGGGCCAAACAAGAAATGTCATATTTTTTGTTCAATTTTTACATTTTTTGTCAAGTAAAAAAAGAAGAAGAATGTCTGTGAGATATTGATAAATTGATCCCATTAATCATTCTTTGATTCCTTTATGACTAACTACCGATAGATAATTTCTAACAATATGTAGAATTTAGTACTATATTTACAGCACTAAGGGTGTCAATCTTTCAATCATTCATGTTTAGCACCATAAATCACTGCTGTCAATTTGCATGTTCATTTCATTTAGAGTCGGCCATTTTCCCTACATAACATATGTATTTTCTGTTCTATGTGGTGAATTTCATCATTTTGCAATTTGATTGATTTTGCTGTACTAGTATGTCCTGCAAAGCTTCAACATGAATAATGTTAGATTAAATAGTAGAAAAAAAGAAACTAGTGTGTGAAACTGCTATTGCTTTGATGTGTATGGAAACAGAGGTCCAATTGATTATTTGATAACAATTCACATTCCTAACATACCTCTGCTTGTAGCTTGTTTTTATTTGTTCAGTTTTCTTTTTTTCACCAGTCGTATGCATACATATATCTTACATCTTTCTTTCTTTGTTGTCCATCGTTTTTGTCCATGTATCACTATTGTAGTGAAATTTACGTATTGACAGTATTACACAGTAGTCATTTTATTCAATTAAAAATCAAAACATTTATAAGTAAAAGAATGTTACTTTAAATATTTTTGACAATTATTTAATGTGATGAAAACTTCCTAAACCAAATTTTGTTGGAATTGACATTTTGGCTTGCAATAAACTGGTATTTATTTTGACAGCTGTTATAAACAATCATTTTACACACAGGATATGATTTTCTTCAGAGCTCGGTTTGGTGAGGGTAATAGGTAGTAAAGATTTCAGATCATTGACGAGTATAAAATTTAACTTACAATGGAGACATTGAACACCTCAGGTTACACTTTTGTGTACATTACATTGTAGTTCAGCCTCAGTCTTAAGTTAAAAGCAGTTTTTATTTAAATTTTTTTTTAGTTTTTCATAAATTAAATGGATATCTAAGAGTCTAATGAGTTGTCAGTCAGTATTTTTTTTTTCAAAGAAACAATATACAAATACCAGTTCTGTTGAGAAATAACAAATTTACTTTACATGTGCATTAGAAATCGTTACACAGATGGTATGTACCGAGCATGCATGTACATGTATCTCTGTTTTTTTGCTATTGCAATTAAATTTGCTATTTATAGACAATGTCATGAACATTGTGTTTATCATGGATACCCAGAATTTCTGTTAATGCTTAAGTATCCATCTGAAGCCTGTAATCTCAAATATTTTGAATAACCATCAAACAAGTACATTCAGAGCCTTGAATCATTCAAAATATTTGTCATTTTAGCTCTAAGCAATTACACTTTAATGACTGATTCGAGAGTTTGGAGGTCCAGTTTACAAAGAATGTCAGTGACTGTCAAAATTTATACATGTATACATGTTGCAGGATAAAAATCAGTATAAATATTTTCATTTGTCCTGCAGATAAAAATGTTTTTTTTTCCAAATAATTGATATTTTGCTAGTTCAATAGTGGTAAAAACTTGTTCATTAAATTTCTATTAGAAGCAGCATTTTTTATTCTTTTTCTTTATCTGGTATTGCATGTGGGTTGGATGCAACTAGTCTGTATTTACTTTTAGTGTTATATATATAATTACTGGGGGTCTCGGTTTCCCATTGGTTAACTTAGGTAGTTTTTCATCTACTATTGATCATGTGGCCTGTCCACATTGATGAAGCAGGTTTTAGTCCGACTTCAGACAGCATGTGTTTGTCTCCAACCTTAAGTAACAAGGATTGCCATTTCTTTTTTTAAGCTGAGTTGAGGTCATTTTCACCTATTTGTTTGTTGAAGGACAGCAAAAGTCAGCATTATCTCAAGTTTTAAATTTAGAAAAAAGCTTTCTTCAAGTTTACAAGAAATGAAGCTTGGCTAACTAACTTATTATTCAAGTTTTTTGAGAAAATTGGAAATTCAACATGACTGTTGTGGCTGCTAGTGCATTCTGATTGGCTGTATTTTAAAAATCTTCTCAGGAAACCACCTGGCAGACTGATTTAAATTATTGAAGAAATGTACCTTAGATGGTCCTCTACTAATTTTGTGTCTTTTGGGGCCGATTCAAAATACAACTTGGACACCACTATGGAACATAGCTTAACATAGGACTGTATGGGAAAAACATACAATGAGCTTCTTCTCAGATACTGTCCAACAAATTGATGCTTATTGTAGATTTAACAAGGCAACAAACATAGAAACAGCATCTTCACATACATTAATTTAGCATTTAATATCAAAATTTCCATGAAAAGTCATGTCTTCTAAAAAGTTTTTTTGTAAGTCTGGTGAGTGATACAGGCTCTGAAGAGCCTATAGTGTGAATAATAACAATGTTGACAGGTCAAATTTAAAAGGATTATTATTATGATATACCTTAGTCCACACTATAGAAAAATATTTATGAGAACCCTGTTTGCAGGCCAATATTAGATGAACTAAACTGCAGTCCAGTCCACACTTCAGAAAAATATTAATGAGAACTCTGTTTGAAGGCCAATATTAGATGAATTAAACTTTAGTCCACACTTCAGAACAGTATTAATGAGAACCCTGTTTGGATGCCAATATTAAATGGATTATACATTAGTCTAGACTTTACAATAATATTGATGAGAATCCTGTTTGCAGGCCAATATTAGTTGTATTATACCTTAGTCTGTACTTCTTAATAATATTAATGAGAACCCTGTTTGCAGGCCAATTTATTGGCAAAACCTAATTTGTTTCACTTGTACTGAAATGTAACACAAAATTTGGTTTAACACTCACTTTTTAGCTATTGTTAATAATTTTTTCTCTGAAACCACTAGGCTAATTTAAACCAAACCTTGATCAGAATGTTCATTCGATGAACCTTTACAAAGTTTGTGTTTTTTATTCTGATTGGAAAACTAATATGGCCACCACTGAAGGACTTAGTTTATCATTGGACCCTATGGGGAAAAAAAGTGGCCTCTTCTCTGAAACCAGTTATCCAATCTAAACAAAACTTACTACCAATATTATTTGGATAGTCCTCTATAAAGTTTATGTTTAAAGTTTAAAAAGGCTTCTTGGAAACTGGTTAACCAATCGAAACAAAACTTACTGGCAACATTGTTTGGAAGGTCCTCTTAAAGGGGAGAAAACACTCTTTAAGATTTTCTACTAAATTTGTAATTTTTTTAATGAGCGCAGCTCTTTACCTTAATTTTAACTTGACCCACATCATATATATCCAGAATCACACGTGACAGGCTGAAGTTCTCCCAAAATTTCATGACCTCTTTAAAACCTTCCAAGAGAAAACCAGCTTCTGGGGGAAACCCCACTCTAAAAATAGCACTTTCTTTTCAGAAAATCTTGGTTTATAGGTCATGTAATGCATTTGACATAAAACATACTAAACACCATTAGAACAGAGCAAGTTAGGACTCAAAATTTTTCAAGTATATTCACCTTTCAGAATACTTTCATTCATTAAATTCCAGTTAGTAGTTTTTAATATACACTAAGATAAACAGGACTATTTTGTTTTTAAGTACTATTTTCTTATATGTTCTGAATTTGATTGGTCTCCTTTAGTGTCTTGACACCTGTAAAGTTTGTTTTTTATGCCAATTGGAAATTCAAAATGGCTACCACCGCAGGACATAGTTTAACATAGTACCCTAAGTGAAAAAGTTTTAAGAGTCTTCTTCTCTGAAACTGGTTAACCAATGGAAACAAAACTTAACTACTATCAGTACTGTTTGGATAGTTAAGAGCCTTTGGTAATAATGTCATTCATTACTTTGTTTATTCCATTGTTATATGTGATATTGCTCATGGAAGATTTTCTAAAATGTTGTGCAATAACTAAATTTGTCGGAATTGTATCAAGGTTATATATAGGATCATACATTGGTTCTAGTGGATTATATGATTTCTACAATTGAGATAGTTATATTATGGTATAATTCCATAATTGAACAACACAGGTTGTAGAAATCCGATAATCCAAGAGTACTGATGTAAGATTCTGTTTCTCTAATTTTTAAAAAGCATTAAAATTTGAGAAATGAAATAAACAAATTCTCCCTACCCCAGTATATGGACATGACATGAATATGTGGTAAATAAAAGTTGTTTGTTTATGATGTCATTATTTATGTTTATGACATAATTATTTTAAATTATTCAACAGGTGAGAACCCCATTTTCACTATTGACAAGAACTATTTTTTTCACAGCGGTCCAGCAGATTGAATATTACACACAAAATTAAAGAAAATTGACTTTTCATTGCTTCTAAAAAGAATTGATTTTTATGTTGTAATTGTTTCTAACATGGCGTCCTTCATACATTTTGAGAATAGATTAGGGTTCAAATTAACATAGAGCATGGTGTGATGTCACAATTAGAATTCCAACGTCATATACGCTAAACTGTAAATTTTAAACTGGAACAATGCAATTTTGTGAAATTTCCATTTCAATTACCGTTCTCTTTATGGATCAACTTAAAGGTTTTTTTTATGAGTAAAAAAGCAATACAGCCTTTTAGAATTTGGGAAAAAACAAAATTAATCAAACTATTTTACTTTTGTGATTGTATTCTGCGCTACAAATGACGTCATAACTTTTGAATACGGTCGGTGACCACTAATTTTTGTTAGCTTTATTTAAAGATTTTGTCATAAGGAAAGTTAAGACAAAATATTAAGAAAATATCATATGAAGATCGAATAGTAGGATATGTCCTTAAATAAAGTTATCTTCTATAGCAGATATACTTGATCATCAGCTGTCATGTTTTACTGTTGTACATTTTTAATTCATAAAATTAACATTGAAAGACAGATGACTGGTAGAAAACTGATCCCCTTGATCACATGACAGTTTGTTTATCTCAGTTAAAAAAAAAAAAATTAGCCAGTCTATTAATGAAAAGCTAGCCATCCTATTAAGATTGGTACCTGTTAATGCAAACTGACCTAGTGACCAAGTATATATTCAAATTTCTGACAGTCTCAAAACTGATACTCTAAAAGATTCAAGCCATACTTCAGCATAATATTAAATATTTTATCTAACACTTAGTTTAGAACTTGGTAAAAACTGGTCAGCATCAGTACCATATACTAGTCTTTTTAATTCTATTATTATTATAGCTACATGAATTTCAACAACATTTCACACATTTGTCATGTTGCAGTTCTTGTTTGTTAATTTTTGTGTTTAAATCTACCGGTACTAACATATATTGCAACTTACATAAGTGGATGCATTCTAAAATTAAATTCACTGCATAAGTTTAGGTATTTGTAAGTATTCATATCCTGAAATGAAGAGATCTGATGAATAAGCATAGTGTTAGTCAATTCAATCAAGGTTCAACTTCAACATAGGTCCTTATAACTTACAATTTTCCTACTTTATATAAAGATATACTGCTGTGAAATCTGGTCACTAAAATAAATAGTCTTTCGATGGCAAATCTTGGGTGTATGTTCTAGCAAAGTCTTGGGTAAATATTACAGCAACATTGTAAAAGTGTTTAGTTATATTTACAATAGTCTGGTGCTGATCTTTAAAATTATTCATCAAAGAAAACATTTCCTTCAAGTATAAAGTTAGTACATTGTAATAATGAACTCTTTTAGGGTCATTTATTTTTATTAATTATTTAGGATCTGTGATGTGCAATATATATATGTGTGTCAAAACAATTAAGCAAAGACTATAACTTTAGTTTTTTTTATCAGCAAAACTAAGTTGTAAGCATTTCAATACAAGAAGCTTTATATTTTTAAGGTGCCTTAAAAAAAATTAAAATTACTACAATGTTGCAAATTATCAAACCACATAAAGAAACAAAGGCAACCATAGTAAAATACTCAAGATACCTCCATTTCAGTCAATAATATTTTAATTTCTTTTATTTATATATTCCATAGGTGAGCAGCGTTGTCCATTTCATATTAAGTATCTTGGTATTTTAGCGGTGCCCCTAGCACGTGACTCATTGATGAGGTTGATTATATACATGTATTCTTCCGTAAACAAGTGACAACAAATTGCAAATATTATTTGTTAACTTGTTAAATATTGTTGTTGTTACTTTTTATAACTTTTTATAAAAATGAATTTAAGATATAAGGATTGTTTTCAATTGTTGGTTAGATTATAGGATATAGACAACTTTGGATTGACTTACAATGCACATAAACCACAACAGAGTTTATTAGTGTAAAATGTCCCACTGTCGTCTATACCCAATAAACTAACCAACAGTTGAACATTTTCCTTAAATAGAATTGCAGTAACACATCAATCTTAATCATCTGATTGAGTTTAACAAATGAACTAAAGATCCATGCCCAGAGTTGGTTTTTTTTGGTAATGTTAATAACAGATTTGGGTTAATTGTTCTCCGGTAATGTTAACAGCAAACATAACAGCATGGTTTTTTGTTAGAAATAAAATCTGACAGGTTTGTTTATTGTTTTATCTAGCCTCCACCATCATTGCCAAAAGGAAAGTTTTCTGATGAAGCTATAGATTTTGTTGATAAATGGTGAGTTAGTATTTTTTACCTCTGATCCATTCCATGATGATAATTTATTGTTAAGTGTAAGTAGGATATAACAATACAGTGCACTGTCATAATATTGCCAAGGTTGGGCCACCATTATAGCAGTATAACAATACAGTGCACTGTCATAATATTGCCAAGGTTGGACCACCATTGTAGCAGTATAACAATACAGTACACTGTCATAATATTGCCAATAGTTGGACCACCATTATAGCAGTATAACAATACAGTACAGTGTCATAATATTGCCAAGGTTGGACCACCATTGTAGCAGTATAACAATACAGTACACTGTCATAATATTGCCAAGGTTGGACCACCATTATAGCAGTATAACAATACAGTGCACTGTCATAATATTGCCAAGGTTGGACCACCATTATAGCAGTATAACAATACAGTGCACTGTCATAATATTGCCAAGGTTGGACCACCATTATAGCAGTATAACAATACAGTGCACTGTCATAATATTGCCAAGGTTGGACCACCATTATAGCAGTATAACAATACAGTACAGTGTCATAATATTGCCAAGGTTGGACCACCATTATAGCAGTATAACAATACAGTACACTGTCATAATATTGCCAAGGTTGGACCACCATTATAGCAGTATAACAATACAGTGCACTGTCATAATATTGCCAAGGTTGGACCACCATTATAGCAGTATAACAATACAGTGCACTGTCATAATATTGCCAAGGTTGGACCACCATTGTAGCAGTATAACAATACAGTGCACTGTCATAATATTGCCAAGGTTGGACCACCATTATAGCAGTATAACAATACAGTGCACTGTCATAATATTGCCAAGGTTGGACCACCATTATAGCAGTATAACATTACAGTGCACTGTCATAATACTGCCAAGGTTGGACCGCTATTGTAGCAGTATAACAATACAGTACACTGTCATAATACTGCCAAGGTTGGACCGCTATTATAGCAGTATAACAATACAGTGCACTGTCATAATATTGCCAAGGTTGGACCACCATTATAGCAGTATAACAATACAGTGCACTGTCATAATATTGCCAAGGTTGGACCACCATTATAGCAGTATAACAATACAGTGCACTGTCATAATAGTGCCAAGGTTGGACCACCATTATAGCAGTATAACAATACAGTGCACTGACATAATATTGCCAAGGTTGGACCACCATTATAGCAGTATAACAATACAGTTCACTGTCATAATATTGCCAAGGTTGGACCACCATTATAGCAGTATAACAATACAGTGCACTGTCATAATATTGCCAAGGTTGGACCACCATTATAGCAGTATAACAATACAGTGCACTGTCATAATATTGCCAAGGTTGGACCACCATTATAGCAGTATAACAATACAGTACAGTGTCATAATATTGCCAAGGTTGGACCACCATTATAGCAGTATAACAATACAGTACACTGTCATAATATTGCCAAGGTTGGACCACCATTATAGCAGTATAACAATACAGTGCACTGTCATAATATTGCCAAGGTTGGACCACCATTATAGCAGTATAACAATACAGTGCACTGTCATAATATTGCCAAGGTTGGACCACCATTGTAGCAGTATAACAATACAGTGCACTGTCATAATATTGCCAAGGTTGGACCACCATTATAGCAGTATAACAATACAGTGCACTGTCATAATATTGCCAAGGTTGGACCACCATTGTAGCAGTATAACAATACAGTGCACTGTCATAATATTGCCAAGGTTGGACCACCATTATAGCAGTATAACAATACAGTGCACTGTCATAATATTGCCAAGGTTGGACCACCATTATAGCAGTATAACAATACAGTGCACTGTCATAATATTGCCAAGGTTGGACCACCATTATAGCAGTATAACAATACAGTGCACTGACATAATATTGCCAAGGTTGGACCACCATTATAGCAGTATAACAATACAGTGCACTGTCATAATATTGCCAAGGTTGGACCACCATTATAGCAGTATAACAATACAGTGCACTGTCATAATATTGCCAAGGTTGGACCACCATTATAGCAGTATAACAATACAGTGCACTGACATAATATTGCCAAGGTTGGACCACCATTGTAGCAGTATAACAATACAGTGCACTGTCATAATATTGCCAAGGTTGGACCACCATTATAGCAGTACAACAATACAGTGCACTGTCATAATATTGCCAAGGTTGGACCACCATTATAGCAGTACAACAATACAGTACAGTGTCATAATATTGCCAAGGTTGGACCACCATTTTATAGCAGTATAACAATACAGTACAGTGTCATAATATTGCCAAGGTTGGACCGCCATTATAGCAGTATAACAATACAGTACACTGTCAAAATATTGCCAAGGTTGGACCACCATTATAGTAGTATAACAATACAGTGCACTGTCATAATATTGCCAAGGTTGGACCACCATTATAGCAGTATAACAATACAGTAACTGTCAAAATATTGCCAAGGTTGGACCACCATTATAGTAGTATAACAATACAGTGCACTGTCATAATATTGCCAAGGTTGGACCACCATTATAGCAGTATAACAATACAGTACACTGTCATAATATTGCCAAGGTTGGACCACCATTATAGCAGTATAACAATACAGTGCACTGTCATAATATTGCCAAGGTTGGACCACCATTATAGCAGTATTACAATACAGTGCACTGTCATAATATTGCCAAGGTTGGACCACCATTATAGCAGTATAACAATACAGTGCACTGTCATAATATTGCCAAGGTTGGACCGCTGTTATAGCAGTATAACAATACAGTGCACTGTCATAATATTGCCAAGGTTGGACCACCATTATAGCAGTATAACAATACAGTGCACTGTCGTCATAATATTGCCAAGGTTGGACCGCTATTATAGCAGTATAACAATACAGTGCACTGTCATAATATTGCCAAGGTTGGACCACCATTATAGCAGTATAACAATACAGTGCACTGTCATAATATTGCCAAGGTTGGACCACCATTATAGCAGTATAACAATACAGTGCACTGTCATAATATTGCCAAGGTTGGACCGCTATTATAGCAGTATAACAATACAGTGCACTGTCATAATATTGCAAGGTTGGACCACCATTATAGCAGTATAACAATACAGTGCACTGTCATAATATTGCCAATAGTTGGAACACCATTATAGCAGTATAACATTACAGTGCACTGTCATAATATTGCCAAGGTTAGACCACCATTATAGCACTATAAAATTACAGTGCACTGTCAT
Source organism: Limnoperna fortunei (assembly GCA_944474755.1). Taxonomy (NCBI): domain Eukaryota; kingdom Metazoa; phylum Mollusca; class Bivalvia; order Mytilida; family Modiolidae; genus Limnoperna; species Limnoperna fortunei. The sequence continues at coordinate 79,935,016 of OX104116.1, forward strand.
AATATTGCCAAGGTTAGACCACCATTATAGCAGTATAACAATACAGTGCACTGTCATAATATTGCCAAGGTTGGACCACCATTATAGCAGTATAACAATACAGTGCACTGTCATAATATTGCCAAGGTTAGACCACCATTATAGCAATATAACATTACAGTGCACTGTCATAATATTGCCAAGGTTGGACCACCATTATAGCAGTATAACAATACAGTGCACTGTCATAATATTGCCAAGGTTGGACCACCATTATAGCAGTATAACAATACAGTGCACTGTCATAATATTGCCAAGGTTGGACCACCATTATAGCAGTATAACAATACAGTGCACTGTCATAATATTGCCAAGGTTGGACCACCATTATAGCAGTATAACAATACAGTGCACTGTCATAATATTGCCAAGGTTGGACCACCATTATAGCAGTATAACAATACAGTGCACTGTCATAATATTGCCAAGGTTGGACCACCATTATAGCAATATAACATTACAGTGCACTGTCATAATATTGCCAAGGTTGGACCACCATTATAGCAGTATAACAATACAGTGCACTGTCATAATATTGCCAAGGTTGGACCACCATTATAGCAGTATAACAATACAGTGCACTGTCATAATATTGCCAAGGTTGGACCACCATTATAGCAGTATAACAATACAGTGCACTGTCATAATATTGCCAAGGTTGGACCGCTATTATAGCAGTATAACAATACAGTGCACTGTCATAATATTGCCAAGGTTGGACCACCATTATAGCAGTATAACAATACAGTGCACTGTCATAATATTGCCAAGGTTGGACCGCTATTATAGCAGTATAACAATACAGTGCACTGTCATAATATTGCCAAGGTTGGACCACCATTGTAGCAGTATAACAATACAGTGCACTGTCATAATATTGCCAAGGTTGGACCGCTATTGTAGCAGTATAACAATACAGTACAGTGTCATAATATTGCCAAGGTTGGACCACCATTATAGCAGTATAACAATACAGTGCACTGTCATAATATTGCCAAGGTTGGAACCACCATTATAGCAGTATAACAATACAGTGCACTGTCATAATATTGCCAAGGTTGGACCACCATTATAGCAGTATAACAATACAGTGCACTGTCATAATATTGCCAAGGTTGGACCACCATTATAGCAGTATAACAATACAGTGCACTGTCATAATATTGCCAAGGTTGGACCACCATTATAGCAGTATAACAATACAGTGCACTGTCATAATATTGCCAAGGTTGGACCGCTATTATAGCAGTATAACAATACAGTGCACTGTCATAATATTGCCAAGGTTGGACCACCATTATAGCAGTATAACAATACAGTGCACTGTCATAATATTGCCAAGGTTGGACCGCTATTATAGCAGTATAACAATACAGTGCACTGTCATAATATTGCCAAGGTTGGACCACCATTATAGCAGTATAACAATACTGTGCACTGTCATAATATTGCCAAGGTTGGACCGCTATTATAGCAGTATAACAATACAGTGCACTGTCATAATATTGCCAAGGTTGGACCACCATTGTAGCAGTATAACAATACAGTGCACTGTCATAATATTGCCAAGGTTGGACCGCTATTGTAGCAGTATAACAATACAGTACAGTGTCATAATATTGCCAAGGTTGGACCACCATTATAGCAGTATAACAATACAGTGCACTGTCATAATATTGCCAAGGTTGGACCACCATTATAGCAGTATAACAATACAGTGCACTGTCATAATATTGCCAAGGTTGGACCACCATTATAGCAGTATAACAATAGAATCTTTGCAGACTACATTTGTATGTTAAGTTAATGGTAAATGGGATTTTCCTAGTTTGAATCATTTGTATTTGATTATTTATGTTTATGTGTATATGAAGGAAGTTTGGTAATTAAAGCTCTACAACATCTTAAACATTTTGATTTAAAATATTTATTTTTGTTTGGGTGGCACTGATGAGTCTTGATTTGACAAAACACGTCATGTCTTGCATAGTAAATTTTGTAACCTTGGTATCTTTGACAACATTTTATTATATATAAATCCTTATTATGTTTGATTTCTTGCTTAGTGGAATCAATATTTATAGATCATATTACATGATAAACTCCTTTGGTATAAATATTTTGATTATACCTATATACTTTAAAACATACATGTAAACCTTTTATAACATTTTATGCAGCAGCTATAAACATGCATTGCTTGATCTTATTCTTTATAAAACCCTTATAATTGTTTGAAATTGTATTTTTTTAACTTACAGTCTTAAGAAGAATCCATCAGATAGAGCAGACTTGCCATCTTTAATGGTATGTTATAATAATAAATAATATATATATTACCAGTATACAAAGACTTGTTTACATGAACACTACTGTAATGTAAAAAAGTATAATTGTAGAGGAGTTGACTTCATACAGTAATTGTTCTGGCAACAAATTAAAAGCTTCAGTAAGATGGTGTACTTGACTTTGAAGGTCAGGGGTTTTCTCCGGGCACTCCAGCTTCATCCTCCAATAAAAACAGGACACCATGATATAGCTGAAAAATTGCTGAAAGTGGCATTAAACAACATTTAAATAAACAAAAAAAGAAATGAAAATTTAATATAATAGATTAACCTAAAAAAATTGTAATGCAGCAACCTTAAAAAGCTTTTAGCTCACCTTACCTGTTTAAGCAATTCTAACAATTAGTATCCATCATCTGAAATAATTATGATAATGTAGAAATGTACTTCAGATGGTCCTCTACTAATTTTTAGTTTTTGGTTCCAGTCCTAAATCCAAGATGGCCACCAAAGTAAACCATGAATTAACATACGGCCATATTGGAAATACATAGAAACAGATTCTCTCTCTTAAGCATGTAAAATAAGAATTTTCAAGAAAATTTATGTCACCTAAATATTATTGGAGAAACAATACATGTTGATAATGAGCTAAACTTTAGGTTGAGTGTGTTATCAAAATGAACTTGTACAAATAATGTTCAGTGTGGTCATGCTCCAGTGCCATAAAAATTGTATTTGCTGAGAATTTTTTTATTTCAATTTCATCTGATCAAATGTTTCCTTTTCCATTGTTGTCAAGGAAATTGAGAAAATTCTCATGCTGAGCAAAACATTATTACTCAGAAAGGTTTGTGGCACTGCGGCCAGGACAAGTGACACATATTTTCACACCATAAGAGATATTCTTAATAAGAAGGAAAAAAAATGATGATAACGGAATTTGTAATTTTTAAATAACATAATTTGTCATGTTGTTTATTGTAATATTACTTTCAAATTTGTTAGAGAGGTCTCGTTACATATTAGCCAGTGTGGTTAGTAGAGTCTTCTGTCCTTTAGGCAGTACACTTATAATTAATTCATAACTGGTATATTTCAGATTCATCCATTTGTAAAGAAATCCGAGGAAATGGATGTAGACATTGGTAGCTGGGTGTGTAAAGTGATGAATATTAAACCTGAGAGTAAAGGAAGCTGAATAACATATCTTCAATAGCTCTTTGTTTAGGTTGTAATTTTCTTTGCCCAGTACCCTGGGACCACCCCCATTACAAGTCTAATCATGATTGGACAGAACTTATTTGGATTCAAGATCTGTTGTCTACATTTGTTATATATAAACTGTAATATTTATTGGAAATTACCTGATGCAAATCTTAATGCCCATGAATGGTGTTTCCTTATAATTAACGGTTAATTTGTAGCAAAAACAAAATTGATTTCACTTTAGGCAATAAAAATACAGGTTTAAGTGGAAAGAGGATATTGTCACTATACAGAACGATGTTTATATTCTTGCAAATTAGAGTTTGAGCTGAAATTGTTTTCAAATATTGTAAGCTTGGATATGAAAAAGTGTCTTTTTTAGATTGTTTGCATTTTTAGCATGAACACCACAAAAACTTGAAGAAATGTAAATGGCATTAATCAGAGAGAATATTCTTAAACCCCTCAAAATATGTATATTTGTTGCTAAATAGTAACACTTGTGTTAACAGAAATCATACACTTTCTTTTTTCCCCATTGTATTTGAAACAAAAATATTTTTATTTAGCGTCTTACAGTACTACTAGAAATTTTAGAAAGGAACAATAAAAACTGAATGCCATGATATATATATTTAAAAAAATGGCTGAACCACCACATAAACCTCAAACAACTAATTATACTTAAAAAAAGGGCTTTAGTTTAGTTGGATTCAATCCGATGTCATACCTTTATATGGAATCTCTAAGGAGAACATTGAGATAATCTATTGTTATAATAAGTAAAACATGCTTTTAATAGGCTGTAAAATCATTTCATGATTCATGTAATCGCCCGATAATCTGGCAAGTAAAAATAGTATATATACTTTATAAGCTTAATGAGATCAGAGTGGGTTCTATTATTGTCACAATCAGTCAAGGACAGCGTTACTCTTGTTATATGGTATTGTTTGCCAAGTTTATATACCAGAAGTTGAACATATCGCTCACTGTGCAATTAATTTATTGTCCGTATGCTGCTAGAAATTTTTAGGGTTTTTTTTGGTAAAACTGTTTCAACTGACTTGCCAACATGAATTCCACTGCTGTCAGTAATTACTGTTTGTACATATTTGATGAAATTGACAAACAGATTACAAATATACTAATTCACATGTCTAGTCATTTATAATTAAACTAGCAGCATTGACACCTTTTTGAAAATTTCTCATTTGATATTTAGGACTGGTCCTTTTCCAAGTATGTATATATATAGAGTATGTACATTTAGAACCATTATTGCATTTTGGTGATTGTATGATTTAGGACTACCTTTATACTTGTATTTGGAGTGGAGGGCTTCATACAAATATTCACATTGCTGGTATTTACAAGCAGATTTCACTAGAGAAATTGAATTAAATTGAATTAAAATGAATGTAATCACAATTCACCTGATATTCACATATAAATCTTGATTTTGATTTTGCCCCAATTATGCTTTTTTTATTTCCAATTTCACATTAAATTCCTTGGAAATGCATATAAATATATGAATTTCACGAAACATTCCTGTGATAATTAGTTCGAAATCATTTGACTGACCAATATTAAGAAGACAATATTTCACATGAAAATTTCATGTGCAATTCAGAAAGGTTTCAAATTGACACGAATCAAGTATGCTTACCAGTATGTAGTCCAGAACGCGTTGAAAATTATACAAGAACATTTACCATATATATAACAACCATGATGTGTGAACATATACACAAGTTTATAACATTTCATTTGTTCTTTTTTTCATGCATGATATTTTTATATAGTCGTCGTGTTGTGCAAGATTGTGGTTTGTTTTGATACAACTTATGCTTTTGAAAAATTGTTCAAAGCAGATATGATAAATATCATGAGAAAGCTATGTAAAAAAATACATTTTAGTGTCTTTTTTTATAATAGATGGTGTCCTTTATTGAGCAGTAAAATATGATCTGTTTAAAAATGCAATAATTATCCTGTGTTTCCAACTATTTCATTGACTGAAATGGCATTAATATAATATTAATATTAAAAAATAGTAAAAAGATGTTCATTTATTTTGTATTTAATTTTTCTGAATAAAATCCTTTATAGGTAAATTTATGTATAACAGAAAACAATACAAATAGAAAACCCTTTCTTTGTTTATTTCAAAGATTGTAATCATTAAATATTTTCAAATGAACAGTTCTTGACTGAAAATAACCTGGATTAAATGTGCAAGCTGGGTAATTTTATTTTGAAGTCCAGGAATGTCTTAAATAAGTCATCATGCATATACAAGGGAGGTAAATCAGAATATACACAGCCGTGGCCTAGAAATATCTCGCAAACACAAGCATCAAACACTTAACCTAGAACCCCCTGTAAATCATAAGAATTTAGCAAGTTTGAGATCTACACAGTTGGTATTCATTTATAATTTGTCAAACATCCAATCATTCAAGTTTGTTCTAATATCCCTATTTAGCTAGCCTGCTTTAAAACAAAGCTTTTAAGTTATACAGTAATGTAAATTGAATCAAAATAGACATTGTTACTTTCCACTAAAATGTGATGACCATATGGGTTAACCCTAGAATATCTATACAAAATAGGATCTTTGCTTGTTGTGTGCCTAATCAAATACATGTATAGTCTTGTAGCTTTGTTATACTAATATGTACAGCAGAATTTGCACTCATGTGTTGTTAGTGTTTTTAAATAATTTTGTGTGAAAAAATGAGTTTTTTTTAACATTAATGGATGTCATGGTTTTGAAGGTAGATTTTATTTGCATTATGAAATTAATTATTATGGATTTCTGTATATTTAAAGTGCAAGGTTATCTTTTCTAATACAACAATTATTTAAAAATTTAAATTCTATGTCAGAATTCTGGCTACTTTACTTTCTTTATCAAGTCACTTTTTGACTGTTGTCTGAAATTCTATTTCAGTGTTTTACATGGCTTACAGAATTACTCATTAATTAATGTCTTAAACTTAAAAGTTGAATGTTTACATATGTTGTAATCATTGTTCAATACAAGTTCATTGTAGTCATATTTCGTTGTATTACATTGAACATTTTAAGTTTATGGAATTGGATACCATAACCATACAATATTGTCTTGGCCTTACAACAATATATTTCTCTGTTCTTGGTACATGTATATAAAAGACATGTTTTACATGTTACTAAAAGATAAAGTTTGTTAGTGCTCAATGCACTGTTTGTTATGTACATGCTTACCCATTTGTTTTGCCTTATCATTTGGTTCAATGTAAGGTATATCATATTCATTATTGAACTCATCGTTTATGCTCTATGCTTGCTATTGGCCACCTGCATGCCTAACTAAAATGGAGTAATCACTGATAATCACTATTCAATGTGGTTGCCATTACATTTCTGTTTCAAAGCTCATTGTGGATCTATTCTTTCTGTTGTTATCACTGCACTAATATGTTGTGCAATAAATTGTGTTGACTGGAAGAATTTATAATGAATAATACCAGACACTCCCAACCCCCCTGACTATTACAACAGAGTTGATAATCTGCCCTACATTTACATTTTTCGAGACTATTAATAAATGAAATGAAATTTGTAGATTTTATTAAAATTTATATACAAATGTATGCTACAGCAATGTTGAATGTTTTATTGTTATTTTAGAAGTGACTTTATAAATCTAAATGTACTACATGTACTTGTTGGCTTGTCTGTTTGATACTTGTATATTTTTTTTTACAATATTGTATTGAAGCACGAAACTAAAACAAATATTGGAATGCTTCTGATTTTTCTTTGTTATATGTTTAATTTTCATTTAAAACTGTTGAAAGTATAGAGCATAGAATTATATGCTATTATTTATCACAAATAAAATTATATAGTGCTATGCTTCTGTTTTCATTCAAGTCCATGATTGTCAGTTTTCCTATTCATGGTTGATGGTTTTCAAAATCAAAGTACACCAGAATTACAACTGCTCAAGATTCCCTTTTTTGTCTGATGAGATTGTGGTAATGTGTCCCTAACAGCATAAGAGAATTTAAACTGTTAGTGACATGTGTTTCATTCAATGTTATTATTCTAAGGTTTGAGAGGAATTTCCTCTTTCTGATTAAGTAATCATTTCAGTTTGCTTTCTTAACTAATTACCCCCTCTGGGTGCAACAACAAAGAAAAAGGGAGCAACTGAAAACTTATAAACAAATATTCCTAATTTTAAGCTTACCTGACCCAAAGGCCGTAAACTTTTCACATTTCAATCTTCTTCTCCAAAACCACTTTGCCAATTGAAACCAAACTTGGCAGGATCTTCAACATGGCTGCCAGAGCTGCACATGCATTCTGATTAGCTGCAATTTCAAAATTTGTTTCGACAAACCGCTTGGCCGAAGGAATTGTGATATTGTAGAAATGTACCTCAGATGGTCCTCTACTAATTTAGAGTTTTTTTGTTTGGATCCCAAAATACAAGATTGCTGCCATAGAACATCACTTAAAATGGTAACCTATGAGTAAACATAAAACGGCTTCTTCTAAGAAACTGTCCTAATTACTGCTGATTGGAAATTCAACATGGCAACATTCATAGAAACAGCATCTTCACGTAAACTCATCAGCAATTAATATAAAAATTTGCAAGAAAAGTCATGTCGGGTGAGCGATACTGGCTATTAAGAGCCTCTAGTTAACTAACGTAACACAGATGATCACCATAAAGTTCGGCACTGTCTTGAAGACTGTTCAATGTCATTTCAACTACATGTTCTTTAAATTTTAGTTAAACATTCCCCTTCACAAGTTAAGTTGGTAACTCAATATTTTGTTTGATCAAAGGGGATCTTGCTTCTAGTTGGATTTTTAAAAATCTTTCTTTGACACTACTGGATTGAAACCTTGCACAGCTAAAATATTAGATGTCATTACAAAATCTATTTAAATGTCGAACGAAGGTGTTCTCTGAAATTACTATAGATGCTGAATGTTTTTATTTGAAAAATATAATGAAAGGTTTTTTATTGTTGCAAATACTACAGTTAATGATCATATATGTCCCTATTCTACCATTATTTAACAAATTTTAACGATCGGATAAAGGCATTATTTATTTGAGACATGATGATGATGAAGTTTAATTTTTACGTTACTTGTACATGTTGTTATTGCTAAACACGTCCGAGCAATAAGACTATTTATAGAGTGTATCATTTAGCAATTTTCAAATAAGATATGTGACTGAATAACAATGGCAAAACCTGCATTTGAAGTTAACGAAACGGAAATGAAGTTTATTGTAATGATAGAATTATTTCTAGACTAGAGAATAATTACTAAATGAGACACTACAAAATAATCATTTAGCATGATATAAGCTATCATATTGCGATTGTCGGTTTCTGATTGCCTTCAGTGTAAAGTTTAAACCAAAATTAAATTTATATCCCTCGTTTAACATTTTTTCGCTGAAGTAATTTTATAAAAAGGTAATATAGTCATTACTGGCAGCTCGAAATCTTACTTGTAGTAAAGCTGAGACTTCTGAACGATGATGGTCAAAAATATTGTTTTCATGATCTGGTATCTAAAGAGCGTGTCTTCGGGCAAATCTGGAATAAGCTCTATATTTGCTTTAGAAAACCATCTTCAAGCAGACAAAATAGTTCAAGAACATGTTATTGGATCTACTAAAACTGAAAGCACCAGAAAATGTGCATTCAGCTGTTTGCAGAATACTGCGTGTATGGCATATTTTTATCACAAAAACACCACCGAATGTCGTCTGATGAGAATAAACATTCCGAGTGAGAGCGGATCATGGAAAATTGAAATGGGATGGCAGTATTTCAATGTATATGAAAGTAAGTAAATATCTTTCAATTTGGTACGCACGAATTAAGCAAATAAGTCTATAGCAGGCAGTAAATCTTTTAGCTCATATGATAGTGATTGCTATATTCTAAATTGTATCAACAATGCACTGTTAGTAGGGTTATCAACTATTTGAAACTTGTATGTCTGTTATACATGTAATTCGGTTTTTGAAACGTGTCATTCGGTTATAATTTTGTATTGAATTGGACAAGTTTAGTAGCCCCAGCTGTTTGTTCCTGATGTGCAGAATTTAAATATACTTACTTTTGAAAAAATAGCAAGTGAGCTGACAAAACAACAAGAGCCGAAAGTTAAGGGACGATTCCGGACTAAATTAATTTCAACATACAGCACTAAACAAACAACAAAAAATACCAAAAACATTAAGTTATTTATATAAAATCAACAACGGTTTTATTTTTAGTGACATGTCCACCACACAACGGATTCAGTCAGAATAGAGAAGTCTCCCTCTGTTATCGTTATTTTTCAACACCGAAAACTGTTGCAGATGCCCAAGTGACATGTCATCAAAATGGTGGCCAGCTATTACAGATAGATAACAGACGTAAACAGGACCATTTGGCGAAATATTTAGGTATAAGCTAGCTATGGCGCTCGCGAACCACAACTATACTTCAGAAATTTGGTAAAATTTTTAATTGAAGTTACTTTTATTAAACTCGAAGCTAGCTATAAGATTTGATTCCGTTTTTATTATTTAAGCCCATTTAGTTTACTTATACATTCCATTAAACATTCCTTGAAGAATCAAATAAACTAAATAAAATTCAAACAAAACCTAAATAAACTAATTAAATAACTTAAACCAAGTTATTTGTCATTGAGTAAAGCCCTCCTCGACTGTCGTTGACTTATACTGTGTGCAACATATATTGTTGACAAAAACGGTATAATTTCAGTTAAGTTAGTTACCATATTTTGTACTAAATATCATTTTTCAGTAGCTTAATAGTGAGAAGAGTAATTACTGAAGTCCAGCGTTAGTATTAAACAATGTCGTTCGCGCGTACGATGAGGTTCTAACTTTTATTTTGTATTCAGTATGACCTTACCTGCAGATTTGTGCCCAAATGTGTGTGTGTGTATGTGTGTGGAGGGTGTGAGTGTGGGTGTGTGTGTGTGTGTGTGTGTGTGTGTGTGTGTATGTGTGTGTGTGAGGGTGTGTGTGTGTGTGTGTGTGTGAGGGTGTGTGTGTGTGTGTGTCAGAGAGAGAGAGAGAGAGAGAGAGAGAGAGAGAGAGAGAGAGAGAGAGAGAGAGATAGAAACATCAAAACAGCAAATGACATGGTGCGGTAACACTTACAATACACTAAGGAACTAAATGTACTTGCATGTACTTACTTTACTCTGAAATATTACAAACACTGTATCAAGCCTTCCTGGAATCCTAACAACAAAGTCAGTTTTCTTTTCGATATATGTCATATATGCACCATACTTTTTAAAATTAATCCGTCTTTTGCCAAAAAGTTTATTGATATATGAATGTTAAACATGGACGAAATATTGAATTGTATGTTGAAAGGTCTTTGTTTCAGAATTCTTCACCGCGACAACAATCTACATTCAGGGAAGTGATTCCGCAAAGGAAGGAACATGGGCGTTTGACGACGGACATGTTATGTCATATTTTAACTGGAATCCTACTACTCCATTTGGCCATGATAGTCGTGACTTCCTTGTAATGGCCAAAGCGTCGTCTTACGGTTGGGAAGAAACCGATGGTACTACGCCTAGTGCATTTTTGTGTGGACTGATACTTTGATCCTTTTTATATGCTTTGCGTTAAATATACTTATTGCTTATTAATGTAGCTGCAAGCGAAAAAAATCCAAATATTAGTTTTCATTTTTTTTAATGCTATGTATTATAGTTTAAAAAATCATTAAATAATATACCAGGGGTGTTGAATCACGTTAACATATAAGATTTGCTTTTGTTAATCCATCTATGATTAAAGTACAAAATTATTATTTCTGTCAATAGATGACATTTATTATGGGATGGATGAAGCCTAATAATGCTAATTATATGAAGTCTATATGCATCCGAAAGAAGTACACTATACGAGTACCTAAAAACAAAGAATATCTTTGTTACGTTTTGATGTTTAGTCCCATCTTAACTATTCTATTGGGGGGGGGGGGGGTTAAAATATCTATTCCCACTAGATTTTTAACTTTGTTTAAAATCATTTCTATTTACTATTAATATTACAAGACACACGTTACACTATGAAGTAGTATTAGTAGTTTAAATAATTGTTAACTGTTAGCTTGAAAAATTGCTTCGGAACTGAGAAAGGAACTTTATATGAAGGTTTCGTTGTTTTCCTATGGACTCGGTACCTAATACCAATCAATAGATACCTTAACCAAATACAAAACTATAAATCAAAACCATTTCGCAATATAGTTTTCACATCTTTTTTACGCACAACTGTGACTGTTGCTTCAAATGGGTGAGCTGGCAATTCGCTAATACACGTATATTATTGTTACCGTATTTTCGGCTATTTATAACGTAAGCTAGGTTCCCGCTTTGGTCTTACTATAAACTATTTTTCCGTAGAATATAAAAGCGATTTCCGATTAAAACAAAATAGGCAAAAGTAAAGGAGAATTTCCTGATTATACCGGTATACAAATTATTTATGCTATTTACTACCAAAACGCTAAATGTGGACGGTCTTGTTTGCTTGATAAGTGTGCTGTATGCTGCGATGGCTTGATTTTGGTGGGTAATCAATTTATAGATGTGTTGAACAGCAGACAAACACTGACGGCAGGTGATAACAATCAGTTAACAACTTTGAATTCAGGTTCCCATGTTTTTATTGCCAAAATGTTCAGTTCTACGTTGTTTTTTCTTCCTTTTCTACATTAATGAGAATATAATATATAATATATATATACAAAAAAATTAGAACGTATTTATATGAGCAGCTGACTTTGAAAGGACAGATGGATACTGTATGCAAGCATATTCGTAACTTTTTTAGTCACATTGTGTATAACTGAAATTAATGAACTTGTGGGTAGATTTTGATATACATTTATATTGTTTACCATGCTAAAAATAAATGTAGAGAATTGTAAAATTTCTTACACCGTTTTGTGTAGGTTAATAGAAACAAATATAGAAACCCTCAAACAGTCTTGCCTGCCTTATGTTTAGTTGCTATATTTCCAACTAAGTTCATGTTACCACTTTGTATGCATATATACAAATTCAATATATGTGCCGGTTATTTACAAATAAAGATGTTCTTTATCAGTTTCTGTTTCTGTTTGGGTTACGTTGTAGTATCCAATACTGCCTTTTATACAAGTCTATTTGCAACTATGTAATGAAAAAGACTCAAAGTTACTTTTACAAAAATCTATAGTTATGTGTCCCATTTAGCAAAACACTTTTCTAATTTATGCAGAATACATAAGGAAATAAAACAAAAAATATTAATAATTTGATCTTGGACTGCTGACTTTTTAAACAACTGGAAACAGATAGTGTTAGTCAATGCAAAAACATCAAAATGACACAGTGGGATCCCACACATATACTCGTAGCTTCCCGGGGGTTTCTCTCCCTGGACCCCAGATCTCTTGCAGATAGGAATTGCTTGCACATCAATTTATCTTCAGATACGCCCTTGGCCATTAATTAATACTTACAGTTGGAGAAGGAAACTGCATTTCGATTTCGGAATATTACCCCGATGTTGTTGTGCGTTTAGTTTTAATTATAACTGGTTACCCGAAATGTTTCTTATACCAGTAGACACGAAATGAAACTAGAACTAAAACTAGAAGTAGAGTTATATAGATGTGTCGCAACAGCAACAAGACAGTTGGATGTTCACTTTTAAATTGATTCAGTTTACATCCTCAACTTGTAATCAGTTATAATCATATTACGCACAAATAATGCGCATGCTTTAATTGTCATTTTAAATAGTGTTCAGAGATTGCAAGATGTGTGTATTGGTTTTTTTAAAATAAAACATACTGGTCAGAGAGTAGTTCTCGCCATAAAAAAGACAGAAGCAATTCTCGCCATTTTTGTGACTGTGCCGTTATTTTTCCATGTAAATCAATGGAAAAGGCTTTATTTAATAGATTTCACCATCTTCCATCCAACACAAATTACGCTGGTCACTTTTAAAATGCCAATTTTTCACAAAAACTGTCAAAAGATCGGGTGGCGAGAATTACTTGCCGGCGAGAACTACTCCGTGACCAGTAGATGTAAAAAGTCTACTTTAAATTAAGTTTAGTACACACCTTCAATATTTTCTCTGGAAAGCTGAGGTACCATCTGAAATTGGTCTGTTGTATGGATCATGTGACCTTTATGGGTACTCGTGTTGCCATATACTGGTCAGAGAGTAGTTCTCGCCATTAAAATGACAGAAGCAATTCTCGCCATTTTTATGACTGTGTTGTAATTTTGCAAATAAAATCGACGGGAAAGGCTTCATTTGATAGATTTCACTATCTTAAATCCAAAACAAACTACTATTATCCCTTTTAAAATTCCAGTTTTTCACAAGAACTGTGGAAAAATCGGTGACTAGTAGTAGCTGCATTGCTGGCTATTGCCAATGTTAATATATATTATGCTAAAACAATCAACTATTACTTACACAATAAGTTTATAAATAAGCTTGAATATTACAATTTAAATTACATACAAAAAACCCAAATAATATGTAGCCCTCCAAAATTACACTAACTTATTACAAATCAACATGCCCTTAAAACTGTAAGTGTCATCACACAGAACTAATGCTGATTATTTTTCTCCGGTCTGTTGCTATTAGTGTTTTTCTGTATCAGAATTCTCTGACAGTACTGAGGACCTTTAAGATTGATTGATTGGATGTTTGCTTTATGTCCAGCTAGCAGTACTTCAGCTATATTCAGGACTATAACAAGTTAGCAATAAACTTCATGCAGTTATGCTTTTCAGTGTGTGATTACATTTTAAATATTAATCAGTTTTAGCGACTTATTTACCTAATTATATTATCATGACTATTAGATCTATATTTGACCTTTTTAAAAATATAAAATCAATGCAAATTGCACACAGTTTTAGGGTTGCCATTTTTGTTTACCATTTTGATAAATTTCATACTTTATTTACATATATTCTTGTATGCAAAATTAAAAGTTTAAAAGGTATATACCAATGCAGTATCATTTGATTCCAGTCCCGTTGATTTTTAGCTGTTATTCAGAAAAAATTATTGGATAGCCAATTTCCAGAGGTTCACCTGTAATGTTCAGCATAAGACATTAATGGGTTAAAGAATTTGATGTCTAATTAGTCCAAACAAAGATATCTTCTACAGTTTATCATACAACAAAAAGACAACAAAATAAACTGACATGTCAATACAATGACAAGCCATAATTGATGTACATAGTTTTATAGCTACACAAAACTCCTGCTTTAATAAATTAGAGCAATAAAGTTAGAGCTTTCTTTAATCATTATGAAGCATTAAATTTAGATAGATTGTCATTAAAATTTCAAAATACTGTTTAATTTATTTAAATTAATAAATATTGAATATCAATCAAAATACATTACTTCTAATTACTTTTAATTTAATAGATGTATTCGGTACCAAGTTTGTTGTATAATTTATAATCCCTTATATGATAATAATTTCTAATAAAACGTTTGGTTCAGCCATCGGTTTGGACAGGTTTCACTGTATATTATAATGTTCAGGCATTATTAGGGCTGTTCACTTTGTAAATAGATCAAAATAGAAAAGGGTCATCAGAAATACATGATATTGATAATTCAGTACTAAACATAGTGAAAATGCAATTGAATCAATTTACTTTATTTGTTCTCTAATAGACTATCCTTACAATGGATACTAAAGACGTGAAGGCAGCATTGAAGAGTGCTAGAGAATGTATCAGAGAAAAGCAGTTTAAAGAAGCCCTGAAGAGTTGTAAGGTAAAATTCAACAGACACTTTAAAATAAATAAATTTGTAGTATTAAATTAATTTATTTATGATACTTTCTTTTGTAATATTGAGGATCTTACATATATTTATACCCAGGACAAGTTCCAAATATATACATGTACAAAAGTCCTTCATAATACAGGTACAACACTAAATTGCCCATTATAAATCTTTTGTACATTTCAGTCTGTTTTGGCTCATGATAAGAATAACTACAATGCCTTGGTATTTGTTGGTGTTGCTGCTGAAGGAATGGAACAGTTTGATCAGGCAGAGAAGGCCTACAAACGTGCAACTGAAGCTGCCCCTGATCAAATTTTGGCTTGGCAGGTTTGTATTATCCATTAACTAAGAAGACATAATTTTTTGTTAGGGGCCTAAGCCGCCTTGGTGGTCTAATGGTTAAGATAGTGAGTCATCTACTATTAACCATGGCTGACCTTGGTGGCAGAGTGGTCAAGGTAGTTAGTCATCTATTACACTGAGGTTGTGAGTTTGAGCCTGGTTGCATGCAGGGTGTGCTTGACTCAAACCTTAATTGATAAGGATTTCCAGTTTTTCTGCTAAAGTTGATGGATTTTTAACATCGTACTGCATCTTCCTATTCAAATAAAAATTCTGCATGGCATGATATAGGTAACAAATGGATGAAAGTGATATAATTTAATTTGCTTTGTAAGCTGAAATCTGATTGGTCAATTCAAATCAGGCAAACCATATTATAAGAAATAACTTGCGTGACCTATGACCTATTCCAACACTGTTAAAATTCAAATAGTTCCACGACGTCATCGACGCTTTTACCGCAAAAATTGATAAGATTTATAGTTAAAATTAAATTATAAGGAATATTTCACATTTCTGAATAGATTATACGTTATAATATGGTTTGGGTCTGTTTACACCATTCATAAATGGCTTCGCGGTTTATTAGGCGTAAACAGATCCTATAATCTGTTCCGAAATTTGAAGTATTACTTAAATAAAAACCATTCAAATAAAACAAAGAAAATAATTTGTTAGCTTACATTCTATTATTCATACAAAATGTTTTGATAAAATTGTTTGTGTGTTTGATGGTGTTGAATGCCACTTTCAGCAATTTTTCAACTTTATGCTGGCATCCAGTTTTTATTGGGGAAGGAATCAGGAATACTCTGAGAAAACCTCGACCTGCGGTAGGAAAACTGGCAATCCTTTTCAATTTAGATTGGAGATGAGTACACTCTGCCAGCAGTGAGAATCGAACCCGTTTTGATAAATACATATTAAATACATAATGTGTAGGTACAACTGCCTGTATCACGTCGAGACAGTTGTGTACATTGGTATCACTACGAGATGCACAGCGTCGAGTTGTGATGTGGAATGTATGTAACTGTCAAGGCGTGATACAGGTAGTTGTACCTACACTTGTATGTATGTAATAAGTTTATCTAAAATTTCGGGTTCGATTTTCACTGCTGGCAGAGTGTACTCGAACTAATGTTTAAAATTTAAAATTTATCATTCAACGAACCATTTTTATAAAATAAAGTCCCTAACATCACACGTATTATGACGTCATATTTCATTCATAGAATGAAATTAATTCAACGAATCATTGGTTATACCATTCATTGTGACGTCAAGAAGTAGTTCCGACAAAAGTACATCTTCTATCACATATATAGAATATACAAGGTTTGTATCATACAGGTTGTATCAATCGCTTATTTTTCAGATTTTGACAAGATACACACTTAATTTTAGATAAAATCAATGGAATGCTGTATACTAGATACATGTACATCGTTTATAACTTGAATGAAATACTTTATTTTAAGATATAATTATTGGCAAATGTTGTGAGGATTCTGAAAATGTTAAATGCACAGTTTTCTAGCTTTATATAGGGCCAAACTTAAAAATATGTTTCCATTCTCAGACCACCATTTTTTGACTGGGTAGGTAGGCAAAACATTTTATTTAATTTTACCTTTTTTGGATGGAATAAATGCACTTTATGCCACATAAAGAATTTTTCTTCTAAATAATTTGGTTGATGTTTCGACAACCACTGCCGTCTTTATTCAGGGCATATACACAAATGACTTAAAGATGTTTATGTGAACTTCAATAAAAACAACAACAACATTACGATGCGATGACATCATAAAGGGGAAAGTAAAGTAAAAGGTGAAATTGAGCCATAATATATACCAAGAATGTAACCAAATGAAGATTTTGTATTGGTATTATCTACTGTAGTTTATCATATCATAGTAAATTCAAGCCTGACTTAATTTAGTGACAAAACAGTTTTACTAATTAACATGTTTTTATAATATTAAGGGATCATCCATAATTGTCAACCATTTTCGCAAGTGTGCAAAAAGCACACTTTTTGAGACCCCCCCCCCCACCCCCCACCAAAAGGTTTACATCAACCATTAAACTAATATAAAAACCAAACTCCACGGAAACAAAAATTTCTGAAGATAAAAAAAAGTGTACGCAAAAATTGTGAAATTTTTAACCCCCTCCCTTAAGTGTGCGGTTTGCACACTTATGAAAATGGTTGACAATTATGGACGACCCCTAACAGCTATGCACTTCATATTTACACAAGTCTAGATGAGACATTATCCTACCTATAAAAATGAACATGGCCCAAAATTACCAGAAAACGGATGAAAGCTGCATTGAGTCTGAAAACTAAAAAATCCTATGCCCCCCTTTTTTTAAATGTCACATAATTCTGTAATGAAAAATCAGAAATTTGCCAGAAAAAAAGCAGATTGCATCTATTAAATTTTACAGTTCAGTGATTAGGTTTAACTTATTTTGAGTTAGGTCAGTTTTTCTGTACGATGCATTTTATATTTATAATGCTATTTACATGTTTAGGTTTGCTAATAAAATAGGGTTTTTTTTCACTACTTATGCATAATGCAGGCCAGACATTTTTCTGTGTACACTTTTTGCAGTTTCTAGAGTTATTTTTCCTTGTGGCAGTTGTGTAGTGCACTCAATGGAGATGTATTCTCTTAAGATCAAAAATAGAATTAGGAATGGTAATTTTTTTTAACATAGTACGGTGATAACCTTAAACACCCATGTTGTTGAGTGGTCTCTGAGTAAATTTTAGTTATACCTGGTACCAGTACTTAAGTGTTGACTATCACTTTATTTGTAGGGGCTTTGTGGTTTTTATGAGAAACACCCAGATCATGACAGTGATCTTGTCAATGTTTATCAGAAGCTGCAGGAACTATATAAGGGGTAAGGTCTGGACAACTGTTGATTTATTGATTTCATGGATACCAATAAATAAGCTTTAAGCAAAAGATTCTGCTTCCAAGGATACTTAGTTTTGTATCGTTATCATTTGCTGCTAACAGAAGAACATGGAAATACTATTTCCCTGAAATTAGTGCTTTACCTGTCCCAGTTCTCTATGGCTAATGAATCTACGTCTCTAGTATTCTATGACTAATAAAACCACCTGTACCCAGTATCCTACAACTTATGAATCCACCTGTCCCCTGTAACCCACAACTAATGAATCCACCTGTCCCCTGTAACCTACATCTGATGAATCCACCTGTCCTCTGTAACCCTCAACTAATGAATCCACCTGTCCCCTGTAACCCTCAACTAATGAATCCACCTGTCCCCTGTAACCCTCAATTAATGAATCCACCTGTCCCCTGTAACCCACAACCAATGAATCCACCTGTTCCCTGTAACCCACATCTAATGAATCCACCTGTCCCCTGTAACCCACAACTAATGAAACCACCTGTCCCCTGTAACCCACAACTAATGAATCCACCTGTCCCCTTTAACCCACATCTAATGAATCCACCTGTCCCCTGTAACCCACAACTAATGAATCCACCTGTTCCCTGTAACCCAAATCTAATGAAACCACCTGTCCCTGTAACCCACAACTAATGAATCCACCTGTCCCCTGTAACCCACAACTAATGAATCCACCTGTCCCCTGTAACCCACAACTAATGAATCCACCTTTCCCCTGTAACCCACAACTAATGAATCCACCTGTCCCCTGTAACCCACATCTAATGAATCCACCTGTCCCCTGTAACCCACAACTAATGAATCCACCTGTCCCCTGTAACCCACATCTAATGAATCCATCTGTCCTCAGTATCCTACGACTAGAAAATCCACCTGTCTTTAGTATTCTACAACTAATGAATCTACCTGTGCCCATTATCATGAATAATGAATCCACCGGGTCCTCAGTATCCTGTGACTAATGAATCCACATGTCCCCATTATCCTACAACTAATGAATCTACCTGTCTCAAATAATATCCTACAACTAAAATGAATCCACTTGCCACCAGTGTCACATAACTAATTGAATCCACCTGTATTCAGTATTCCATGACTAATGAATCCACATTTTCCAGTATCATATGACTAATGAATCCACATGTCTCCAGGATCCTATGACTAATAAATCCACATGTCCCCAGTATCGTATGACTAATGAATCCAAATGTCCCCAGTATCATATGACTATTGAATCCACATGTCCACAGTATCATATGACTAATGAATCTATATGTCCACAGGACATTTTTTTACTTGTCATTTATTATTGAAGTAAAAGGATCAAAAGAGATTACTTTCTATATTGCCATTAACTGTATGTATTTATAGAGACACAGAAAAGAAAAATGAAATTTTGAAAAAATTGGCAGATTTAGACGTGAAAATTGGAGCCACTGCAATGGTAAGATTTACTGTTTGTGTTTTAGTTTTATGTTACATGTAATTTATATTTAACATTCAATTAAAATATGTTTATACATGTAATTAATTAGTAACTGTTCAGGACTACAAAATCTTAGTTGATGTCATTAGATGAATAAGATGGTAGCTATTTTGTTTAGACCATTTTCTGGGTTTACGTAAAATATGTTTACTAAATTTTGACCTGCCAATAACTTGGACACAGACAAGCAACTGTCATAATGAAGAAAAGTACGCAAATTATCAGTGCTGACACTTTGGAAGAACCCTTATTTGCAGGCAATCATACTAGCCATAACACAATATATGTCAAATACCAATCCTTTTTTAGCTCACCCGGGCCAAAGGTCCATGTGAGCTTTTGCCACCACTTGGCGTCTGTTGTCTGTCGTCTGTCGTCCGTTGTCCATCATAAACTTTTTCAAAAGTCTTCTCTTCTGAAACAACTGGGCCAATTTTTTTCAAACTTGGCCACAATCATCCTTAGGGTTCCTGGTTTCAAATTTGTAACCAGGGTGTTGATCAACAGACAAAGATGGCCGCTGTTACTAAAAATAGGACATGGGTGTCAACACAGGTTTTTGATCATTATCTTAAAAATTATAATAGCTATAGAGAAAACAGTTTCTTCAAATTGATCAGCACATTATGGTCTACAATAGTTGCTATTAGTATGAAGTTGTGTATTGGCTTCTTGTAGGAGTTATTGCCCTTTATTGACAATTTTTGACACAATTTTTGGTATTTACAATATAATTTAAAAACTATAAGAGGTATAGTGAAACTGTAAATGGCAAAAATGATCAGCAATTAAAGCCCTACAATTTACTTGATTGGTCTGAAATTGTCAGATGACTCTTTATATGAGTTATTGCCCTTAAATGACAATTTCTTATGAAATTTTCTGTATTTGTCTCGTAACTTAAAAACTAGAACAGCTAGAGTGAAACTTTTTATAGCAAAAATAATCAGTAATACAACCCCTACAATTCACTGTATTACTCTGAAGTTGTCAGATGACTCCTTATAGGAGTTATTGCACTTAAATGGCAATTTTTTTATGAAAATTTCTTTTTTTGTCATGTAACTTGAAAACTATAGCAGCTAGATTGAAAGTGTAAATTGCACAAATGATCAGCAATAAAGGCCCTACAATTCACTTGGTCTGAAATTGTCAGATGACTCCTTATAGGGGTTATTGCCCTTAAATGACCATTTTTTTAATGAAATTTTCCATTTTTAGCTCACCTGACCCAAAGGGTCATGTGAGCTATTGTTATCACTTTGCGTCCGTCGGCGTCGTCGTCGTCGTCGGCGTCTGTAAACTTTTTACATTTTAATCTTCTTCTCTGAAACCACTTGGCCAATTGAAACCAAACTTGGCCATAATGTTCATTGGATGGACCTTTACAAAGTTTGTGTTTTTTATTTTGATTGGTAAACCAATATGGCCGCCACCTCAAGACTTAGTTTAACATAGGACCCTATGGGAAAAAAGTTAAAAAGGGCTTCTTCTCTGAAACCGTTTAACCAATGAAAACAAAACTTACTAGCAATATTTTTTAGATGGTCCTCTATAAAGTTTGTGTTTTAGATGGGAATTGGAAATTCAAAATGGCCGCCACTGCAGGACTTAGTTTAACATAGAACCCTATGGGAAAAAGTTTTAAAAGGCTTCTTCTCTGAAACCGGTTAATCAATGGAAACAAAAACTTACTAGCAATATTGTTTGGATGGACCTCTATAAAGTTAGTGTTTTTTATGGCAATTGGAAATTCAAAATGGCTGCCACCGCAGGACTTAATTTAACATAGGACCCTACGGGAAAAAGTTTGAAAGGCTTCTTTTCTGAAACCGGCCAACCAATGGAAACAAAACTTACTAGCAATATTGTTTGGATGGTCCTCTATAAAGTTAATGTTTTTTATCCCAATCTGATATTCAAAATGGCCGCCACCGCAGGACTTAGTTTAGCATTGGACCCTATGGGAAAAATGTTAAAAAGGGCTTCTTCTCTGAAACCGGTTAACCAATCAAAACAAAACTTACTAGCAATATTGTTTGGATGGTCCTCTATAAAGTTTGTGTTTTTTATGGCAATTGGAAATTCAAAATGGCCGCCACTGCAGGACTTAGTTTAACATAGAACCCTATGGGAAAAAGTTTTAAAAGGCTTCTTCTCTGAAACCGGTTAATCAATGGAAACAAAACTTACTAGCAATATTGTTTGGATGGTCCTCTATAAAGTTAATGTTTTTTATCCCAATCTGATATTCAGAATGGCCGCCACCGCAGGACTTAGTTTAACATTGGACCCTATAGGTAAAAGGTTAAAAAGGGCTTCTTCTCTGAAACCGGTTAACCAATCAAAACAAAACTTACTAGCAATATTGTTTGGATGGTCCTCTATAAAGTTTATGATTTTTATGCCAACTGGAAATTCAAAATGCCCGCTACCGCAGGACTTAGTTTAACATATGACCCTATGAGAAAAAGTTTTTAAAGGCTTCTTCTCTGAAACCGGTTAATCAATGGAAACAAAAACTTGCTAGCAATATTGTTTGGATGGTCCTCTATAAAGTTTATGTTTTTTATGGCAATTGGAAATTCAAAATGGCCGCTACCGCAGGACTTAGTTTAACATAGGACCCTATGGGCAAATAAAAAAAAATCTCTATACAACTGGTTAACCAATGAAACAAAGCTTTCTAGTAATATTGTTTGGATGGTCCTATTTAAAGTTTATTGAAAATTGTAGGACTTACTTTAACATCAGGGAAATGCCATCTTCATTGCCTATAAAATCAGGTGAGCGATACAGGCTCTTAAGAGCCTCTGGTTATCCTGTAACATGAAAACTATAGCAGCTAGATTGAAACTGTAAATTGCACAAATGATCAGCAATAGAAGACCTACAAATGATTGCTTAGTCCAAAATTGCAAGATGACTCTTATAGGAGTTATTGCCCTTTAATTATAACTTTGGACAAATGAACAGTTTTTGTATTATAAATTAGTCTATAACACACCTAGAGTAAAACTGTAAATTTCTAAATTACCCTAAAGGACAAGGTCTACATACTATTTAATTTTCAGAAATTGTCTGATGGCACCTTATAACTATTATTTTTGAAGAAATGTTAAGTTTTTGCGCAGTTACTTAAAAGCTATAACAACTAGACTGAAACTGTTAATTTCAAAAATTTAAATATAGTTGAAGTCATTTGGGTTCCAGGTGAGCGATTACAGGCTCCTGGGAGCCTCTAGTTATTTATACTGATGAAAGTTTTACTTACAAAAAAAAAATGATTTTTTAAATTAGCGAAGTGATAAAACAATGATATTTTTATGTATGTTGGAACACTCTTGTGGTTATTAAAACTGCATATGTTTACAGGCAATTGGAATTTATGAAGATCTTGTGAAAAGAGAGCAGAATGATGAAAAGAAACAAAAATATATGTACAGACTGGAAGAGATACTGAGAAATGAGAAAAATTTAACTGTGGAATGGAAAACATTGGTATTATTTTTATCATTTAATGATGCATATAGATTTGTTAGGTTTAGAACTCAGATAAATTAGACACTGTCCTCCACTTAACTGTTAGCCAAACCTTGAATCAATATCTGTTCTGATAGCTTGTTGTTTAACTTTTATACTTGTTATGCTTTAGAATATCTAAGGATGCTTGTGGTCATTTTATTGACTTCTTTGCCCGGTTTTAAACTCCATGGGTTTTCCATTTCTGTGCAATCAATTTTTAGGATCGAGGACCAGGAACTTTCTGTTCATACTTTCGTAACAATTGTCTAAAAATAGCAGAGCAGAGAAATTAAGTTTGAAATTTTTCATTATTCTTCGCAGCTTTCAGAGACAAAACCTATAAAAAACTGTTTACAGAGTCTCTTTATACCCCCCATAGCCTTTGAAATGGAATAACCCTTACAACTGTATCATGGTTTTATTTTTTAGTACCTTTCAACATGTGATATGTTGTTTGAATTGGATCATGTTCAGTTTGAGGATACCAAAGCAGTGGTGAAGTTTTATGTACAGTGTATGCTAGAGGTTAGTTATTGATGATTTATTCATTTATTCATTTTCTTTACATTAATCAAGTGATGGATATATGGGTACTTTTTCTAATTTGCATAAAATAAAAAGAAACAATGTTCATCTTATGTTCATTTTACAGCTCTGTCATTGTTGTATTTTACACATGCTTTATGGAGTACGAGAGATCATGTGATTGATAATATGTTATGTTAATATATAACTGTTTACATCTTAGTCAGAAATATGCTCCCTCGATATACAACCACTCACACTTTTCAACAAAATACTGTCTGGTACCTGTGAAGGCAATATAGCAAGGAAGCAGTATTTACATTATCCATTCAAATAGTACATGACACAATCAAATATGCATATAGCCATGGCAACACATATTATAATGTCATATATCCAAATATGTTTCCTGAACATGTCATTGTCAACAATTAAATTCATCATAATAATTATTGTAGATGCAGTTTGTAGGGAGTAAACTTGAATTCAAATGTAGAAAGCTGCATGAGAAATTTCCAGATACAAACTATCCTGTGGAAATATTGATGGTCATTACAATGGATAAACATATTGGTATATATTTATCAGTCCAATATTTCTCACATTTTTAAATAATTGAAATTTATATCTTGTATTTTTGGATTCTTTCTTATGTATTATTTAACCATCCTTTGAAGTATGGTTAGCAACTTCTCAAGAAGTACATGTAATTGTCACCTGTTCCACATGTGGATTCACTCATCATCCTCTGAGATGATACTGCTTTCTGCAGTAATGCAGTTGTGCAAGTATTGGAAATCATGGACTAAAAAATAGTCTTAAAATTTGTGTGCATCCGTTAATTTAGTTTGCTAACTCTTACCAGTACTTATTTTTGGTCAGTCTGGCATTGTAAAGCTTGCACAAATAATGTCATTATAAAAAGGTAAATGTGTTAATTTAAAAGCACATGCTATTTAAATTATATTTGACTGCCTTTTTGCTGATTTTATTGTGTCATTTCAAATACCCTAAATAATTTCAATTATGTGTTGTAGGTGAAAAGTTTCCAGTAATAGATCCAGGATTAGAGGATTGTATCAGTAAAGTGTCTACATTATCTCCTGATAGTAGCTACTTGTTAGCTGGCCAAGGTTATATTCAGTTATGTAGCAAGAAATTCATTGAGGCCAGAGATTGCTTTAGTAGAGGTATACATTCACAATGTATTTGCGTAGATTGAATTTTTTTAGAAACAAGTCTAAGATTATTACAATATTACATCAAATCCTATATCACTCATAAGAATATAGGTAAAAAGATCATTGTACATCTAAGCCCTAAGTAATGATGGACAGCTTTGAGTTACTAATTACCCATCAGAACTAAATAAGCAAGTGATACAAGTATGGATACAGTATGTATTACATAAATCATCCATGGGCCTCGGTGGCCGAGTGGTCAAGGTAGTTCATCTACTATTGATCACATGGTCTGTCAACACTGAGATTGCGGGTTCCATTCTCACTGCAGGTAGGGTGTACTGGACTCCAATCTTAATTGACAAGGATTGCCAGTTTTCCTACCGCAGGTCGGGGGTTTTCTCCGGGTACTTCGGCTTCCTCCCCCAATAAAAACTGGATACCATGATATAGCTGAAAAATTGCTGAAAGTGGTGTTAAACACCATTCAAACAAACAAACAAACATAAATCATCCATGCAGCTACTTTTTTGTTGCCATGTCAAACATGTGCTTCTAGCTTATCTATAATTTCTCGTTTCTTTAATACACTACAGCCAAAACGGATTACGCCAAGTCCGTGAGTCCATGATGGACACCGATTATAGTACGCGGACATTCCTGATGGACAGAAGTTCAGCATTCGCGGACACTTCAGATATGATGTCCCCGATGGATCCGCGAACGTAAACGTAATTGTCATGGACTGAATTCGATAAATACTTTATTTGAAGATAGTGTATTCTTCCTGGCATTAAACCATTCAGTTGTGTATTAATACTTTCCAGATCGTCACTAAAAACATGTTCAAGAAGGGTACTTTATTAATTATTTTACATAATAAATATTGACATATAAATTTGTAAAAAAGGGGTAACAAAAAACAGATATAGTACTTTTATACAATAAAGGTGTGTTTAAACTCTTATAATATTAACAGTAGGTGTTATTAAAACGCTGTCGTAAAACACCTTTCCTTATGGTGCCCCGAGGAATTATGATACCTGTCGTCCACCGGATGCAAAATAGAACGGTCCATTGAGCAAGGAACACCTGCGATTTTATTGCGGGGTAAACTAATATACGTGTGTATAAATGTGTGTAAGAGTTAAAAGGTATGAATTACGGTTAATTTCATTATTATAATAAAAAATGTCCCGCTGGCTTCCCGTTCAGGTGACTGGTGTTAATTGATGAAGGTAACCAACACGTGGACTTTCCGTGTAATTAAAATACTACGCCGACCAAGGGCATTAAGTTGTCGGTGTAGGACGTAAAAAACTCCCCAAGTCAAGAAAGTTTTTTTTATCTCAAACGATTTTTTACCACTTTGGCAGTCGTAGGTTTAGTGGAATACTGTAAAAAACACATATTTGCTTTAACAAATTTTACGGAATTTTGTACAATTAGTAGTTACAACCCCGAATTTTGATGTCGTCAGCCGGAGACACGTGTCACTTATAGTTTGCTCCTCCCATTCATTGAGTGATTCCCACCTCACCTATTGATTTTTTGGTAATAGGTGTGTTAGTTTTGGCACACCTTTCTGTCCATCAATCTAATCTCATCAGGTCTTCCAAGAGACCAATAATTGACACATGATTTCTCACTCCGTGCATGTCCGATTGTTATAGAATTTACACAACAATAGAATCTGTTGAATGAACAATTATGTAAAACGAACATTAAATAAAGACGTCTGAGTGACGAGGTTTAAAAAATGTTACTGCCTTTCTGCAACAAATACTTTCATTACGAATTTCTGCCGTTACAACATATGCCTTGTACAAGTACCGTGTTTATCGCGGCAATACCGCGTAGTCCATGAATAGACGATTCTGCAGTCATTTTGGTCACGGAACGTTCGCGGACAATTATCACTAAAAAATTGATTGCCGCGTCGCATTCGGCCGCGTTTTTCCGCGGACTTTGCGGAATCCATCTTGGCCGCAGTGTAGATATACACAAGTAAATAAATCTTATATTACATTTGGATACACAATTATTATACAAATTGTAACTGCTCTATTGTTGTCTCTGTAATGTAACTATTCAGAGAGAAGGTTATTGTCTCTCTCATGTAACTACTAAGAGGGAGAGCTTATTGTTGTCTCTCTCATGTAACTACTAGAGGGAGAGCTTATTGTTGTCTCTCTCATGTAACTACTAAGAGGGAGAGTTTATTGTTGTCTCTGTCATGTAACTACTAAGAGGGAGAGCTTATTATTGTCTCTCTCATGTAACTATTCAGAGGAAGAGCTTATTGTTGTCTCTGTCATGTAACTACTCAGAGGGAGAGCTTATTGTTGTCTCTGTCATGTAACTACTCAGAGGGAGAGCTTATTGTTGTCTCTGTCATGTAACTACTAAGAGGGAGAGCTTATTGTTGTCTCTGTCATGTAACTACTAAGAGGGAGAGCTTATTGTTGTCTCTGTCATGTAACTACTCAGAGGGAGAGCTTATTGTTGTCTCTGTCATGTAACTACTAAGAGGGAGAGCTTATTGTTGTCTCTGTCATGTAACTACTAAGAGGGAGAGCTTATTGTTGTCTCTGTCATGTAACTACTAAGAGGGAGAGCTTATTGTTGTCTCTGTCATGTAACTACTAAGAGGGAGAGCTTATTGTTGTCTCTGTCATGTAACTACTAAGAGGGAGAGCTTATTGTTGTCTCTGTCATGTAACTACTCAGAGGGAGAGCTTATTGTTGTCTCTGTCATGTAATTACTAAGAGGGAGAGTTTATTGTTGTCTCTGTCATGTAACTACTAAGAGGGAGACCTTTTTGAAGTATGTGCTTCATGTGGGCATTAGGAAAAGCTCAACCAGAAAATAAGTATGTTGAGCCATTATGCTATCCTAGGTAAATTAATAAGAAAAAGGAAAATGCAACAAATATTGTGCAAAATGAAAAAAAAGTTCAGTTGATGTTTAAATGTTTTAAATTTGAAGAATTCAGAAGTTAAATACAGTACATGTACCTGCAAAAATTTATTCTTTTTTTAAATTGCTAGTCTAGAATTAAGTTGATTCCTTTAAATTTCAAAAATCAAATCACATGCTAAAAAATCTGCCTAATGCTTATGTTGATGTTTTTTGTATGAAAGTTGGTACCCTAAATATACTTTCTGAAAGTGAATGGAGAAGAGCACTTAAATTAATTTTAAAGGTAGACTTAAAAAATTAATTTGACATTGATCAAGTTACGTAAATTTTGAAAACTTCATTTAGCCATATGATTTTTAAACTAATACAGTTTGTCTAATAACTCTTCAAGTACATAATCATGATCATCACCAGTAACAGTACACAGCGACAGGTCTCATGTTCAATTTCTAAATTAAATAAAATGCAATATAGTTATTTAAAACCACACTTATCAACAAAGAACATCATGAACAGAAAAGTAACTAACTGTAACACTTAAAATTATCTACAAAGGGAACAATATTTCCACTAACATAAAAACATCCAACTGTAATTAGAACTGATCCATAATTATCTATCTATACTGACAAAATTCTAATACATCCGAAATGAATTGCACAATATTTCCACCAACATAAAACATCCAACTGTAACTGGAACAGATCCAATAAAATAAATGAATCCTTACTAAAATGTTATTTTTTCATAGAACACATTCTGATCACATAATGACTATTTTAGGTCATGGCCCATAATGTCATTGGTCATTTTACATGGGGTTACAATAAAGAGAAATGGGATTAAGGATAGCAGCACTTATCAAGGAACAATAACTCTAAAATGAGGTGCATTTATTAATGAAATTTAGTCTCCCCTTTGTAGAAGTGGGAGAAATTGTTTTTTTGTCATTGTAGAAGTGGAAGAAATTGTTTTTGTGTCAGTTCTTCTTCTTCTTCTTATTCTCATATAAAGTGTGTCCTGGCCATAACTTTTTTATCCTTTGATATTCAGCTTTGATATTTGGCATGTAGATGTATCACCATGAGACGATGTGTTGCATATCAGAATGACCTTCATATGACCTTGACATTTGACCTCTAGGTCAAATTAATGCTTATTTTACATGCAAAGCGTGTCTTGTCCATATATATTTTATCGTTTGACATAGATCTTTGATATTTGACATGAGGATGTATCATCATGAGACAATGTGTCATTTACCAGTGACCTTGACTTTTGACCTCAAGGTCTAATAAATGCTTATTTCATATGCAAAGCTGTACAGTCCATAACTTTTTTATCCTTTTTACATAGGGCTTTGATATTTGACATGTAAATGTATCATCAAGAGACAATATGTGAAGTGCCACAGTTACCTTCATATGACCTTGTGACCTTGACCTTGCCCCAAGGTCAAATTTATGCTTAATGTCTGTGCAAAGTGTGTCCTTTGACATGCGGCATAGATATTTGGCATATTGATGTATCATCATGAAATGATGTCCCATATCAGAATGACCTTTATATGACCTGGACATTTTATCTAAAGGTCAAATTTCTGTTCATTTTATAAGCCAAATGTGTCTGGTTTTTCGATTTTTAGTATAAATTATCCTGTCTGACGATGATGAATCAATACACTACACATTTGTACTGTTCAGCTCCAATGTGTATATTTATTTGCTCCCCATGTAGAAAGATATTCCTAGTACTGATATTTGCCCCCAAAAATAAAAACATCCATCTTGTTGTTACTATGGAAGGGGAGACATCCATTTTAGTGCACTAAAACAGTTTCAACTAGTTTTGACTTCAAACTGTGACAGTAGAATGGTTGGGGTCGGGGAATCTGTCCAGAAAAAGTTTCAGGTTTTGTAGGACCTACAGGCAAATGCACCTAACCTAAATATATTCATACATTCTCTCCAGCTGAATTCGTGCCCAAGACCAATACACAATTTAGAAAGCCCTCAGGGTGGGGGGGGGGGGGGGGTTAGGTGGGTAGAAAAAGCAACTTTAAAAATGATACATAAAAAAACTAATAGTATAAATTTTAGTATAAATCTATCCATAATTCCTGACATGTATAATTTTCTGTGACTGTGTGGTAATCAACAATTATCCCTCTCTCATATAACACAGATTGTATTTTAAAGGTACAGACATTTTAAATTCTGTATTGAAATTACAAATATTATTATATAACCTGATGCATAGATTAATAAAATGTTGACATCAATTTGACTTCGTAACTTCATGTTGACAAATTATACATGTAGTGAAATATGGTAGTAAGGTACACGCAAAATGAATAAACAAAGTAAAACAAAAATATTCAAAAAACAAATAAGTACCTATTTTTTCTGTGATCACATTTTGGCAATGCCTTTTCCATATTACGTCTTTTTTGGCAATGCTAATTACCGGGTACATGTCATTGTACATATTTTTAATTTACTGAAATCTTTGTCATTGCAGCTGTTGTTCAGCTTCCAAAAGTTGCTTCTGTGCACTATTATTATGCTTTAGTTCTCAAACATCTTCATGACTTCAGTGAAGCAGAAAAATCTTGTCAGACATGTAAGTAAACTTTATTTTCTATTCATCATTTAAAGTTTAAAGTGAGGATTATTAAAGCCTTTATATAAATATAAAATGTAGTGAAAATAATACTTCAACTATCTTATAGTATAGAGTTTATTCTTAAAATAAGTTTTTTCTTAAACTGTGTGTCTAATTTTTTATGACCTGTTTTACAGCTAAATTCAGCCTATAAAAGCTCCCTTTCTTTGACTGGTAATAATATTCTTATACAATTACAATATTTTGCAGGTTTGAAAACTTTAGAAAGGAAAGACAGAGTGTTGACAGTGACAAATTCTCTATGTAATACAGTAATGTACCTACAGGCTGAAGTGATGTACAGAATAGGTACAGTACCGTCTCTTCAGGCTGCACTAGATATTATACAACAGGTAAAATATTAGGATTTTGGCTAATGTTTATGCAAAAAGACTTGTAGCTTTATTAAGGTCAAGTTCAAATTATAAAGAAAAAGTCAATTTGCATGTTTCTCCAAAATGTTGAATGGTGTGAACAGGTGATTAGATTTTCACAGTTTAGGTTTGAAGAAGTTAGCCTCACAACCAGCCATCACTGAACATTTTAAAGCAGCTTGTTGCTTGGAATTTTTAATGTACCTAGAGCAAGACAATCTCCTACATGGGACCTTAGATATAAGTTGAAAGATTAATTTGTGTGTGTTTTAATTGTAGATATCTGATTTACCAGTTGGTTTATTGAAAGGTCATGTGTATCTAAAACTGGGTGATTTGGAAAACGCAGAGGTGTGTAATGCTTTATGTTATTTTTTTTAAAATACAATGTATATTCCTCTAGTGGTAAATTTTAGGGATTTAATAACTGCTTATGTCAAATCTAAGACTAAAATTAAACATGATTCAGTAAAGTATGAAATGGTAAGGATGAAGTTAACTACAGTCAAATATACATACATTGAGGTATGGGTGACTGTTATATCGTGTTATCCGAACTTAAGAGTCTACCAAGTTTAAGGCGTGACATCATTTTCATTATTTGATGAGTCTAAAATCTAAGGGTATTCATTTAATGTATATTGGTTTCAAACTTTCGTTATCGTAAACTTGTATTTGCAGTGTGGGATCAAAAAAATATAAATTATTTGTGTATTGTAAATTAATTGTAAATAGTAAATAAATACTGTAATGTACTTTGTAAACTTTATTAAGAAAACAATTATAAAGAGAAGTACATGTAATGGAATAAGTACACACTATCATGTAACTGAAAACAATACACAAGTCTGCTAAATGAAGAATTCTTTAAAGAAACAAAGCAAAACCACAAAACTTGTCAATAAAATCATTTTCAGAAATTTTCAGTCATTATCATTTTTAGTTAAACATAAAACTTAATTCTGACACTAATGAGCAAATCATCAGCTAATCTTCATAATGCAGGTGCACATGGGTAATCAATTCATTTTGTTACATTTGAGAACTTAAATGCATATGTGTTTGTGTAGCTTAATTGCAACATATGATCTTAGAAGGAATCGTTATACCCCTGCTTGACGAGAAGTGGGCGTATATAGTGATCCCCACTGTCCATCTGTCTGCCTTTCTTCTATCCAAAGTTGGTTTCCGAAGGATAATTCAAAAAGCTTGCATCTGATTTCAATGAAATTATGGAATATTGTTACATATCAGGTGAGTAAGAAGCCTATTGATGCTGGAGAAATTCTGTCAAATATCAAGGACATAGTTAACAAAAAACATGAGTAATTTTTTCAAAAATGTTATACAAAATGTAAACAAACGGTATTGGTGATCGATAGATCAACCTTTTCGAGTTTGAAATTGTTTTAAATAACTAGTGCTTTTCAGAATTGCTTAGAAGAAGAAAGTTCAGAGATGGAAGCATTAAGTGGATGTATACTGTATTACAAGAAAAAATATGAAGAAGCTGCAATTAAGTTAGTATTCTTCTTTTTAAGAAATATTTTTAGTATGTTGTTTGTGAGAACCAGTGGTAGACATTCCCCATCAAACATTTCTATGGTTAAAATATATGGCTAATCCAAACTACCAAAAATAATCAATTCTAAAATAAACCAATATATATAACAATCTAGTACATGTATTAGCAATTTAAATTAGAGTGAATGTGACTGAGTTTTGAGCTTGTTTATATATGTCCATGGGGATTGTGTATTCTGAGACAGAGTCAATATTTACTGAAGTGCATAGATTTGAGGTAACCATTATCTAGGCATCCAGATTTTATTGGGTAGGAAGGCCGAGTACCTGTAGAAAACCTCGGACCTTAAGTTTTGGAAGAGATGATTGACATGGAGTTATTGTTTGGCTGACAAAAATTAAAAAAAAACAAGTCAATATCTTAAGTAATTCACAATAGAATTATTATAATATTTATATCTGAAAAAGATTATTTTTAACAAGTAAATGACTGGACATCATGATATTTCCCATGCAAAAAGTTCAGTAATAAATTTTTTTGTATATAATATCAGATCAGGTCAAAACTCAAACTAAAATTATTTGGATTCTGTTAAGAATGCAACCTTAAGGATAAAATAACAGCTTACTTAAGAATTTAAGTTAACGTGTTTTTAAAGATCATAAATAGGATTTAAAATTTGAATTATCAGTTTCGTCATGGCACATATGCCACTTGAAATGGATCTGTGGATCTATGTTTGTTTAGACAGTAAATTAAGGACATTCCTATTATTATTTTGAATTTACACTTTTTCTTTACAAGCATGCTATAAATAACAATTACAGATCACAAGAACACACTTTTTATGATTATAGATTGAAATCTTGTACAGAAGCTGACTGCAGTAACAGTGACTACTTGCTGTGGTATGCTAAGGCATTGTGGGAAAAATATAAAACAAGTAAAGACAAGACTGACATTGAGACCTCCTATACATCTTTACTGAAGGTAGGTTGATCTTTAAAAATATCGAAGCAAAATCACAGTATTCAGATTCAACTGTATGAACCAAATTATAAGTGTTATTTGTTTCAACAGAGACCTGTAATTCTACAGTAAACATCTAGTTAAATATGTAATAATATGCAGTATACCAATGTGTATAAATCTCTTTTATGATTTCAGTAATGAATTTGACATTAATAAAGTTTATATATGTGTGTTATTGTGATATAACTTACCTAGACAGAATACACATCACATGAATTGATTTACAAAAAAACGATAAAAATTGTCAGCTGGTCATACTTCTTATGTTACCTGGACATACTTCTTATGTTACCTGGACATACTTCTCATGTTAGCTGATCATACTTCTCTTGTTAGCTGGTCATACTTCTCATGTTACCTGAACATACTTCTCATGTCAGCTGGTTATCTCATGTTACCTGGACATACTTCTCATGTTACCTGGACATACTTCTCATGTTACCTGGACATACTTCTCATGTTACCTTGACATACTTCTCATGTCAGCTGGTCATACTTCTCATGTTACCTGGACATACTTTTCATGTTAGCTGGTCATACTTCTGGTGTTAGCTGGTCATACTTCTGATGTTAGCTGGCCATACTTCTCATGTTGCCAGGACATATTTCTCTTGTCAGCTGGTCATACTTCTCATGTTACCTGGACATATTTCTCATGTCAGCTGGTCATACTTCTCATGTTACCTGGTCATACTTCTCATGTTACCTGGACATACTTCTCATGTTACCTGGACATACTTCTCATGTTTTACCTGTACATA
This sequence comes from Limnoperna fortunei, assembly GCA_944474755.1. Taxonomy (NCBI): domain Eukaryota; kingdom Metazoa; phylum Mollusca; class Bivalvia; order Mytilida; family Modiolidae; genus Limnoperna; species Limnoperna fortunei. The sequence goes on from OX104116.1 coordinate 79,969,758, forward strand.
CTTCTCATGTTACCTGGACATACTTCTCATGTTACCTCCAAATACTTCTGGTGTTAGCTGGCCATACGTCTCATGTTGCATGGACATATTTCTCATGTTACCTGGACATACTTCTCATGTCAACTGGTCATACTTCTCATGTTACCTTGACATACTTCTCATGTCAGCTGGTCATACTTCTCATGTTACCTTGACATACTTCTCATGTCAGCTGGTCATACTTCTCATGTAACCTGGTCTTACTTCTCATGTTACCTGGACATATTTCTCATGTTACCTGGGCATACTTCTCATGTTACCTGGACATATTTTTCATGTTACCTGGTCCTGGTCATACTTCTCATGTTACCTGGACATACTCTGGTCTTAGCTGACCATACGTCTCATGTTACCTGGACATATTTATAATGTTACCTGGACATACTTCTCATGTTACCTGGACATATTTCTCATGTCAGCTGGTCATACTTCTCATGTTACCTGGTCATACTTCTCATGTTACCTGGACATACTTCTCATGTTACCTGGACATACTTCTCATGTTTTACCTGTACATACTTCTCATGTTACCTGGACATACTTCTCATGTTACCTCCAAATACTTCTGGTGTTAGCTGGCCATACGTTTAATGTTGCATGGACATATTTCTCATGTTACCTGGACATACTTCTCATGTCAACTGGTCATACTTCTCATGTTACCTTGACATACTTCTCATGTCAGCTGGTCATACTTCTCATGTTACCTTGACATACTTCTCATGTCAGCTGGTCATACTTCTCATGTAACCTGGTCTTACTTCTCATGTTACCTGGACATATTTCTCATGTTACCTGGGCATACTTCTCATGTTACCTGGACATATTTTTCATGTTACCTGGTCCTGGTCATACTTCTCATGTTACCTGGACATACTCTGGTCTTAGCTGACCATACGTCTCATGTTACCTGGACATATTTATAATGTTAGCTGGACATACTTCTCATGTTACCTGGACATACTTCTCATGTTAACTGGTCATACTGTTGAAAATAACTATTGAACATCCTTTAAATCCGTTAACTGTTATATTTCACTGTTTGTAGTCAGCCAAATTAGACCCATACAATGCAGATACTTTCCTCTACTTGGGACACTTTTCCTTAGATATCCAGAATGATAAGATTAGAGCCAGGAAATGCTTTCAGAAATCTTTTGACCTTGATCCAACATGTGAGGAAGCTGGTGCTGCCCTCTGTGATTTATTGACCTCCTCAGATCAGGAAGAGGAAGCCTATAAGCTATTGTTATCAGTGACTTCAAAGGCCAGTGCAGGATGGTAAGACACAATAAAGCTACATCTTATTGTCATGACATCAATGTGTAATATCTCCATGCAAAGACCAAATGTTCTCATGTCATTTATTTAAAAACAATTAGCCATTGATGTCATTTTCATGTAATTAATCATAGAGAAATGTTTGATAGACTTTTGATTTCAACTGATGATGTATAAAGACATGTTTTATATGTTTTAAAGCCTGTAGAGAAGTAATTTTTAGGGATACTGTTCCTCAGACTCCACTTACTGTTTGACACATACGTAATGATGTAAGGCACAATTTATTTATCTGTTACTTTTCAAAAAAAATTTTTTAAGTAATGTTTTTTGTAGGCAAGCCCCATTAATCTTAAACATATTTTTGGAAGAATAATACTTTGTTTAAATTACGTGTATTTCATAACATGTCTTTTTAAAGCATATAGTTGCCATTTATCAGTGAGCCATCTCTTTATTTGCAAGATAAAAAACAAATTTTTTTCCAGGAAATTTGGGTTTTTAGCCATTTTGTGATGATTTAATTGCGTTTAGTTACTATTAAGAGGGAAAAGGGGTGGAGACAGATGACTACTAAGAAAACTCCCGACCTTCAGTATTAAAATTGACTGGATCAAACAGTTTTAATTGGCTTGCTAAATTAAATTCATTAAAATGTATTGACAGAAGACACCATTATCTTAGACCATTTGACTATCTGTTTGTTAAACCTCCTGCTTGAAAAGTGGGTGTATATACCGGTAGTTTATAGTCCTTCTTTATTGATGTCGTGCAGCTGCTATTATGGAATTGTTTGAGTATTTTTTTTCTTACTTCTCAGGCTTGGGAACTGTCATTTTTCAGAGAGATACAAAAGATGGTACCTCTTTTGTGTAATCAATTCTTCTTACAGTTTTCAACATAGATCTCTGAACTTAACAGAAAGATTGCACCTGTGTTGAAGTTGTGCACCTGCTATTATGGAATTGTTTGATGATTTATTTACCTAATTTCCAGACTTGGAAAGTTAATAATTTTTTAGAAAATGTGCATAAAATAGTACATATTTTGGGTAATCAACTCCTACAGTTTTCGACCCAGATGTTTTGATAATTCGGAAGCAGAGGTCTGAATTATTATTCATTTTTGTCTCGCCTGCGACGAAAGTCGCTGGAGGTGAGACTTGTATGGGAAACCGGCGGCAGCAGAGGTGTCGTAAACACTTGGACATCTTGCTTCATATATTTGTAAGCTTAAGCCCTAGGTCCATCAAATTTGGTCCAGTGGTGGCTTATGATGAGTACTTGCAAGTCAGTCACCTATCACCTGACCTTGACCTCAATTTCATGATCCAGCGACTATGTTAAAGTTTTTGGATTACGACAGTTCCTCTGTAACCATTCATGGGAGGATGATAATATTTGATATATAGGTTGCTGATGAGTAGTACATAGCTGTTTGGTAGGTTTCACCTGACCTTGACCTCAATTTCATGAACCAGCGACTATGTTAAAGTTTTTGTATTAGGGCAGTTCCTCTGTAACCATGCATGGTAGGATGACAATATGTGGTAGGCAGGTTGCTGCTGAAGAGTACATGTCTGTCTGGCAGGTGTCATTTGACCTTGACCTCAATTTCACGGTCCAGCGACTACGTTAAATTTTTCCAGTTAGGTCCGTTTATCTGTAACCATGCATTCTATATTTTAAATAACAATTTACTGCTATTTACGTAATGCTTATGACGAAATTTATTTTCGTTACTGATGCAGAGACATTTTTCTGTGTCCACACTTGTTATAATTTGATAAGTTTCCCAGAAGGTATTTAGTTAAGTGTTTATTGATGCTTCTGTTTGAACAGTGGTAAGTGGGCATGGTTAAGACTTGGGTTGTATCAAGTGAAGCATGACAGTGCTAACTCAGCTGTTACAAGTTTCCAAGCAGCATTACGAGGGGATCCAAAAGATAAGTATGTTAATTAGTCATATAGATTCTTTTTTTAAATAAGGAAACAGTCCTTTTTGGAAATGATATCCATGTTAATTTAACTTTTTCATATACTGTGTTAGTACATATTGCTGTTGATCTGTTTTTAACCTTAAAAGATCAAATCAAATTACTATATCAAAAGATTGGTTATTTATGGTAGCAGGAACCTTAATGTACTATTTCAGTGTATTTTATCAGAGTATTTTGTTTAGCCATGTGTGAGAGTGTTTAGCTGAAGCCTTTTCAGTTTATTCTATCAGAGTCCATTATTTTGTTTAGCCATGTGTGGGAGTGTTTAGCTGAAGCCTACTACCACAGAGGGAGTTTTACAGCAGCATTAAAAGCCTTCACAAAAGCATCAGAGGTATACTACAGCCTTGACTTACTGCTTTGATTTTATTAATACATATACATGTATTTGGTTTATGATGCAAAACTTTCTATGGAATACAGTAAATAGTTATTGACAGATTTTCACCAGACTATGCTTTAAGATAAGTTATTACATATATGCTTATATTTATAATACATAAGGTAATATGTAGTAAATTAGAAATACCAAATGTATGTTAGTGAAAAATTTGTTGAGGGTTTGATTGGGCATAATTTATGACCTTGAAATCTTAAAGCAGACTACAATTATCATATGGTGTCAAAGGTCACCTACATAAATATTAAGTCAGCTGCTTTAATACCAAACATATTTGTTCAATCAAGAGAACATTCATGTTTTTTTTACATTAACACAAAAAGTTAAATATTTGTTATCATAATATCTTGGGAGTACGACATTTCAAAAGTTTAATTAAGTATTAATTACCTTGAATAGGTTTAACAGTTAGTTATTAGTACAGGATGTGTATTTTACACTCTTTAGTTTGTCTTTTTCAGCTAGATCCAGACTCTGTTTATTGTTTATATCAGTAAGTATATCCATAGAATTTTCTGAAGCTGAAACAATGGAGGATAGTAGTGTAAATTGATTATTTTAACTGGTTATGAGATATTTTATTAAATAAAAATAACCAAACTTATTTCAGATAATAGTAATCTATAAAAATGAACCTAACTGACCAGATGAATTTGGATATAATGCCAGTATAATGTTACTGAATTTATCAGTGGTACACAACAGAGAGAAAATGTAAACACTACTGATAAAGACATATATGTTGTATTGGTGTAACTTCTGGTATCATGTTGAGTCTGTTGTGTTAACTATAAAATGGTTGGTGTTGAGTGATGATAAGGGTCATACAACTGATAAAACATGTTACAAGCAATGGTACCAGCACAATTATACAAATAATATTATTATTAATATGGTACAAAAGAGTAAGTATTGTTAAGTTTAATTTAAGCATATATCATTTGGACACATGCTATCCAAATGTCAATAAAAATAGTTTTCAAAGAGGTCACAGTCTTCATGCAAATGGTCAGACAGAAAGCCTATTTGATTTTTTAAAGATTTATTGGTATTATTTTAAACATTATTATGATAATTTGCTATAATATTTATTAAAAAATTTTTTTCATAAATATCCGAAAAGTTAGAAATTTATGAAATGCTACATTGAGGTATTTCATGCTGAGATTTGGTATTTATTTAAGAAAACATCATTTGTCACAAAAGTAGCTCCTATTAATATTAATATATTACTTTTTCAGCATTGCTGCTATTAAACAGACATTAGGAATGTATGCTGAGTCTATAGAGGAGTACAAGTTGATTCTTAGGAGGGACGCTGAGTATGTTCCTGCTTTAAAAGGTAGGAATTTGTAAAAATTTGATTCCAAAAATATTATATATGTCAAACGTCATGCATTGATCCTTAGTAAAGCTTTACAGCACGTCAAATCATTCTTGAGTTTTTTTTAACAATCCCAAATTGCATTTTTTAAGCATATTTGTAATGTATGCAAAATATAATGGAGTCTGAGATGACAAAATCATATACTAGTAGTTTTCAAAATTTGTGTACAGTGAACAATAAACAGGTCTTTATTTGTCTGATTTGACTTATATTTAGAGTAAACAACCTATTTGTAAATAGACCTGCCACCATAAGTCATTTTAAGGTGACTTTTAAGATGGTTAGTGATAGAGATCAACTTTTAAAATGTCCATTTAATTATAACTAATTATATAACACTTTCACAGCGTTACCTACGTCTCTTATCTTATTCAATATTTCAGCTATATTCAGGATGTCAGATATGGAATGAAATGTGAGTTAACATGTCAAAAATCTCAATTTACAAATATGTATTTAATTTTTATTAATCAATTTTAGGAATCGGTGAGACTTACTTACTTCTAGCCAAACACAATTTCAGCCAGTTCTTCAATGGTAAAGCAAGAGATTACTGTCAGGAGGCTCTGATTTATTTGGCAAGGTACAAACATTAGGCTGGAAAAATATTTAAATATTAAGAAACTGCATTAATATTTTTTTATAGGGACTATGAAGAATATAAATTATATAAATGTCAGTACCTATGCAATATTTATAGGCCTTATGTCAGAAATGAAAAAATAAAATAAATAAAGATTAATTTGGTCTTTTTTTGTTTATAGATGCTCCTTATTTAAAAAAATTATGTTACAAAACTATTATGTCAAGACATGAAAGTTGTTTACATGATGATATCCAGACGCAAACAATAGATGCTTTGTGGCCATTGTACACATATAATAAGTTTTATATTACCAAAAATGTGTTATATATCTTGCAATCCCAAAATTTTTCTCCTAGTATAAAAACCCATAAGAATAGTATAATCAAAATCCAGAAGCATTTGAAGCATTCAGTTTTTTTTCCATTTCAAATCCTTTGTCCTATCTGCAATATCAGAATACTGTAAACCAATTAATATTCGTGTAAACAAACTTTCGCGGTTTGTATACAATGAAGTGATTCACGGATACAAACTTTCGCGAAATTGGTATTATTACAAAAAAATATTCGCGGATTTACTGATCCTTGTATAGAAAATGGGCACAAAATAAATAGTAAGTAATTGAGTTGTCGTTGTGTTGTCTTCTGTTTTATTTTTTGTTTTTGTCTATCGATTTCTATAGCTGGCTGATTCACATGAACATAAACTCAAGTACATGTAGTTTAGTTCAAGTTACTAAATATATTGAATTTGTGAAAACAAAAATATAAAAAAATGATCTAAACATGTGTTTGCATAATCAACACATTGAATAGAATAATTTTTATGAACTGTTTTAACTTTATGGCCCTGCCGTGCCTGTAAGTGTAAAGAGTTGTTAATTACCTGGGAGATTATTGTTTTTATAACGGCTAATAAGTCGTCTGATTTTTTGACACCTGATTGATTAATTAATTCTGCCTTTTAAGCGCCAAACAGATTTATAACAGGAGGTGGACGATAAAAGACAAATAATCAGATTTTAATTAAAACCTAAGAAAGATAACTGATTTATCAACCGGACATTGTCATTGTGAAATCATAGTTTCCAAATAAGGTTGTTCACACTTATTTGGTATTTTAAACATGGTAAGTAGTGTCGCCATTCTTCATAATTCATTGTTCCAGACCTTTTTCGCGGATATAAACTTTTGCGTTTGTTACCTTCTCGCGAAATCTGCGAGAAGTTTATATCACACGAAATTTTATTGGTTTACAGTAAAAGATTGAGGTTCTAGTTTGCAAAGTTTAAATATGTATTATCAAGTATTACCACTTATTCTGTTAACTTTTTATAAAAAGTCATTGTTGATGTTATTTTGTCATCAGCCATTCCTTTTTGTTATTAAAAGTCATTGTTGATGTTATTTTGTCATCAGCCATTCCCTTTTGTTATTAAAAGTCATTGTTGATGTTATTTTGTCATCAGCCATTCCTTTTTGTTATTAAAAGTCATTGTTTATGTTATTTATTCATTCATAAGTCATTATTTTTACCTCATGTAATGTTTATGTAAATTAGCTATTGTGCCTAAGCTATGCAATATTTTACTACACAATTAGTAAAAGTATTAACATATGAATAAATAAATGAACAGGAAGTGATAATGTAAAAAGAAAGTAGTAATGATTAAAAAGTTTTGTTGTTCTTAGAAGTTATGATATTAAAAATAAATTGCATCCCCATGGGTTTTATGTGTACTTGATTCTAGTCTCAGGTACATGAAAAAAAAAATAAAAAAAATCCCAATTTATTGAAATGGCTGCTTACAGACCAGCTTTCCTTTAACAAAAAGTTGTCAGTGTAAAATACATCATAATTGCTATTGTCACAGTGGATTTCCCATCGACCTTCCAACACTTATGTTGGATTGTACAGTTACAACTTTTTGTTAAATCAACTGCAAACTTTTGTTTATTTACAGAGCTGCTACACACAGACCAGACTTGTCATGTTTGTGGAAATTCATGGGCGATGCCTGTACAATTGTATATCCAATGGCCAAAGAAACATTTAGGTAAAATTTATACTGGTATATGACTGAAAATATCAGTCTGAGATCAAAATACATTATTCCATAAGTCTGTGCAGACATTTGTCACCTACTTAGCAGACGGAACAATGATCATTGCTGTTTGTTAGTGCCATCATTGTCAATCTTCTTCCTAATTAATTAGTTAAACACCAGATTTTTACAGTTTCTGTATTATACAACATTCTTTTGTAGTTAAGGCAACTACAAAAAGTATAGTTGACAATTTTTCTGAACGGATATTTTATTTAAGCTCACTTATTATAACATTATCAATGTTTGAAAAAATCTTCTGCTCTTATAAAGTACTAAATGCTAATAGGAACCATAGTTAACATGAATCATTATTATGTTTTTTACTTTTTTGTATGATTTGTAATTTTATTATTTACTTGAACTTAGACTAAGACATCTTCGTAAAAATATACATACATGACAGCTTATTCAGGCTGTTCAGTTTCGATTATTATTATAGCTAGTAATCTACGGTTATTTTGATGTGTCAGAAGAAAACAACAGCTTTTACGTGTACTAAAATGCTTAACACTATAAGCTTTCTTAACATCTACTTGATAGAATTATATATAATTAAATATAAGTTTATTGATATTTGTTTTTCTTAAAGAATGGAGGTTCCAATGAAGTTATTGGAGAAAAGTGGTTGTGAATCATCCAGTCTTTCACTTATTCACACACTTGAACTTGGAGCCAGGTAATTTGTTATTTTTTCAGGCTCTCTATCTGACTTGCTTTTCTAACAAATCATGTGATTAACACTGCATGAATTCTATTCAGACTTGGTATTTAGGTATCTGGTGATGAGTAGAAGTGAAGTGTTAAGGAACCTTACCTCTGCCTGCATTAATTTTTGTTATTTATTGTGCTATTTACTTAAAAAAATATAAGATATCATTCAAAACATAATTTTTTTCAGGCAATGATTTGAAAATCATACCACGATATGATATGGAAGTTGATATCTCAATAACTGATATATTGCCATATATTTCATCCACCACTAGAGAATAGTAGAATGCACTGTCCTTCAGCTGCTCTTGATTATCAGAGTGTACTTTGGGGAACATGTAGTTATTCTACAAATCTGCATTTTAATTTTAAACATTCTTCTTAATCATCTATTGGGCTTCAATTTTAAATGTTAACAAAACAGCACTACATGACAATTTCATCTGATTTATAGGTGTTATGGCAGAGCTTTAAAAGATCTCCCAGACTGTGCCTCCCTTTGGCATGACCTTGGGTTTAACCTATATCACCAATCACAACAATGTGATTCCGTGACAACAATAGCAGAAAAAGCTGTAAATGCCTTCAAAAAGGCTTTGTCTTTGGACAGCACAAATTATTTGCATTGGAATGCACTTGGAGTCTTGTCTTCTTCAAAAGGTTGGTATTCTTACTGTTTAACACTTTCTGTTTTTCCATTCTGTATAAGGTTTTTTTTTTTAATCCAATTTGATTCAAATACATGTATCAATATCTTTTACCAATCTTTTCTCAAAACAAGCATGTTTATAGACAAATGAGGTTGTTATTCTTTGCTTTTAGTTCCTCTTTGTGAAATTGTTGTGTTATATAGATTCATGTATTATGACATTATTATATAGGTCATGTTCTAGTTACATTTCTTTAATAAATACCTGGGGGCCCGGTGACAGAGTGGTTAGGGTAGTTTGTCTACTATTGATCACGTGGTATGTCAACACCTAGATTGCAGGTTTGTTTCTCACTGCAGGCAGGGTGCATTCGACTCCAATCTTAATTGACAAGGATTGCCAGTTTTCCTACCGCAGGTCCGGGTTTTTTTTCAGGGTGATGGTCTGTATCACTGCTTCTTTTAAACCTGAGATCTCATAGAACAACATTTGTACAAAGGCTATGATCTACGACAACTCCTTTGAGTACCTTGTGTTCACATGGAACAACATTTGTATGTAGGCCATTTTATATGACCATATGTTTTTATGGTATAAAATGTGTTATTGTTTATTTTGTATGATCACTTCTTTATTTAATATCTTGAGTGCACTTGAAACAACATTTATACAAAGGACATGGTCTATGATCATTCCTTCTTTTAAAACTTCGGGTTCACATAGGACAACAATTGTCTCCCCTTCTTTTAATTCCTTGGGTTTTCATGGTACAACATTTGTACATAGGTCAGTTATGAAATATACAGTACTTGCACCCGTAAACGCAACACTTTGACTAATTGATAACTGATTGCTGACGGATTTTGGAATGCTGACGGATCGCTGACTGATTGATGATGAATACATCCGTCAAAAATTATGAATCCATCATTACCTTGGTAACCATCAGCGATCATTGTGATCAGTCCAATCAGTGCGATCCAGAATCCGTAATTTAATTAGATGCATAAATCGGTCAGTTTATTGACGGATACGTATAAATTAATAGTTTGAAGATAAAACGAATTCTGCGTCATTTGTATATTATATATGCATTTATAATAACATCTATAATAAAATAAACGCAAGTATTCAAAAGAATAGTTAATAAAATGATTCATTCTTAAAAATAAAATAAATAAACATATTTAAAGAAAGACCTATTTTCTTTATATTTTTACAATTAAGCTTATTTCTTTAAGGCAGGACATAAGTCGAGCCCTGCATGTTTTTATTTAGTTTACAACATTTTAAAAATACAATTTTAAAACTGTTATGTATAAACAATTGTTGAACTGTGGAACAAGCATTGTCAATCAAAACACATTGTTTACTAAACAAAAAGTTGTATTGTAAAATATACAGCTGTTCTTGTTGCAAGTTTTAATTGACAGGCAATAAAAGTACCCTAGTTAAATAACTTACAATTACAATTGTTTGATTTATTTCATTGCGTCCATTTTTTATTGGAGGTTGGGTGTGAGGAAGCCGGAGTACATGTTAAAACGAACAATCTTTGTCACGTAAATTGGAGTCGGGCACACCCTCGTGCAGTCATTCGAAAATCTGCAACCTGTTGACAGGCATGTGAACACTGGTTGATGACTAACCAATCAGCCACCGAAGCCGCAATAACGCCGGGAAGAAAAGTCTGTGAATACTGCAGTTAAGCGTAAAAATGTGTTATATATAGACACGTTTTATAGTATGAAAAAGTAATTTTTATAACAAAACGCCATTAATTCTTTAGGCCTATAAAGATCGGTTTTAACATTGTCATTACAGTCATATTGATAAAACAGAACCTTTTCAAAACTTGCCCTTTAAAAGCGTGTCTTTCAATTTGAACAATAACTTATTTCATTGATTGATTGATTGGATTTTTGCTTTTCTTCTAGCGAGAGTAATTCATCTTTATTCATGACGAGAACAAGTAAAAAAATCAATCAATTAGATTTGTTTATTTGTTTGTTTGAATATTGGTAAATGCCACTTTCAGCAATTTTTAAGCTATATCATGGCGTCCATTTTTTATTGGAGGAGGAAGCCGGAGTACCAGGAGAAAAACCAGACCTTCGCTAGGTAAACTGGCAATTAAGATTGGAGTCGAGTGCACCCTGCACGCAGTGAGACTCAAACCCCCAACCCCCAACCTCAGTGTTGACAGACCACATGATCAGTAGTAGACGAACTACCATAACCACTCGGCCACTGAGGCCCCCTTCAGTCTATTAGAGAAAGATGGACCAAAGGGCAAAAATTTTGAATTCCACAGGAAAAATATGGGGTATGGGTAGGGGCGGAAAATTGATCTTTTTAAGCCTACTCCTTTTCGAAATCTAAAAACCCTTAACCACCCCAAACGAGAGGGCATCCCATGTCCGCAAGCTGAGGACACGCTGGGCAGCTCTGTGAAAATAAGTAACTAATTTCAAATACTACCCAATTTCAAGAAAACCATTGATACTTATATTTCATTAAATATCGAACGACTATAAAGGACATTTAATTGTGACAGCTAAAATGCGAAAGCAGAATTTATTTTTATCTTACGCTTACATGTTCGCATCTTTAAGCTTCTATATGCAAACGTGTTTAGTGGTTTATTCTTTATTTGAGATTTAATTCTGTGTAAATTCCTGTAACACAATGAGATAGTGAATAAAATATATAAATAGATGTTTTAGCTTTTGTCATAAATTGTATTAAGTATTATAATACGGAACTGTTAGGAATTGTGACACAGAAAGAAAACTGATCAAACCGCTACAAATGATCTTTTTAAGCGTTTGTAATAAAAAACCTCGACCTCGGTGGTTAAAGTAGCAGTAATCTGTTATTAATCACCGAGTTGTCTGTTCGACCCTTACTTACAGCGGGAGGATGTGCTCGACTCATCCCTAAATTTGAAAAGATCACCAGTTTTTTTTCTGTCGAAGGTCTGCTATTTCGTTGGGTACTCCAGCTCTTCCCTATAAACACTCAACGCAATATTATATAGACTAATATGATTTTTGAAAATATTGTTAAACAATCTTAAAACGTACATACATATAATATTTGCGTGAAAGCGAGAAGTGAAAAAAATGTTACGATTCGCCTTCACGTTTTTCGTCTTTCTTGCTTTAAAAAATCTTGACAAATACGAGACGTACGCCTATGCACGCAAGGTCAAATAGTTTTTGAATTCATTCTGTGTGTGTGTTTATTTTTTCATTTCTTTTTTAATTATGTATTTTAATGAAATGAAATTATGTGATGTTTATATTCCATCACAGATGCGTTAGTTATAGATTGGGGAATTTCCCTTTATCATTTATACCTTAAGACTAGACTTTTTCCGCTTCAAAAAATTTCGAAGACATACTCGACGTACGCCTTTGCACGCGAGGTCAAATATTTTTTTAAGTCATTGTGTGTGGTTTTTTTTTAATTTACTTTGTTTTAATTATTTTGTTAATAAAATGACAATATGTGATGTTTATATTTCACCACAGATGCATTAGTTATAACTTTAGACCAGTTTTAGCCTTATTATTAGGTAAAACGATCCATAAAAGAGGACATAACAGTTGACATTTTTATACTTCTAGTTTGCAGGTGAAACGAATTTTCACATTTCGAAATATTAATTTCACTAACCGGAAGTTGAATAGACGGATTGAATCGATCAGTCCAAATAAATCCATCAATTGATGGATGGACGGATTGGGAACGATTTGACTGATCTGACTGATTGATAACTGATTGCTGACAGATTTTGGAATGCTGAGGGGTTGCTAAAAGTGTTGCGTTTTCAATCTCAAGTACTGTACCAGTTCTAGTAGAAATCTTGTTTGGTCAACAGTTGTATATTTTAAATCTTCCATTTTCAGAAATAGTTATTATATTTAAAAAATTTAGGATATAAAAATTTATAAATAAATAATCATGTAAAACAGACAAACTGTTCAATACAGTTCTTGTAATACATGGTTACCTAAATGTCACACAACACACAAATTATGTACAAATCTCTGTTTTTTCAGGGGCTTACAATCCTGCTCTGGCACAACATTGTTTTATTCAGTCCATCAAAGCTGAGGCAAATGTAAGTTTTTGTGTTGTGATTAAATGGACATAAAAAAATAACATTATTTTTATTTCACCTCATTTAAGATCGTGATGAGCTATTTTCATCAGTTTGTATCCGTTCCTCTACTTACATGTAGATGTCATTCAGCTTTTTACATGTCAATTTCATCTTAATTCCTTGTGGCTCATCAAACACAACTGGGTATGGGTGATCCTTGGAAAGTCTTAAACCTACTCTTCAATCAAAATGCCACAATAACTTAAAAATGTAAAATCTTAAAATTTTCTGATTCTGCTTCATTTTTCAGCAGTGCTATTTTCTAATTAAACTGTAGTCTCACAAAAGGAATATTTTAACAAATCCTGAAGTTTGTTTCGTTGCATGTCTAGTGGTGATAGAGTGCTTTTGGTTTTAGTTTGAAAAAAAACCACAAACATGGTAGTAACCTACAAAAATACAACAAAGCAATTCCTTTACAGAGATATTTCATTGATTAATTAATGTGTAATACATGGCAATAACAACTATTATTTTATCTTCACACTGGACTAGAAAACGTTTTTACAGAATGAGTCTATAAGCTTTGTTGCAAGAGTTTTAAGTGGAACGAGTGTGGCATTTTTCCAACAACAGCTCAGATTTAAGTGTAATTTATTGTCCCTCCATCTTCCTCCATGGTCTAAATTTCTAATCTTTTCATTCTTCAGTATTTCTTGTATAAATTAATATGATTCTATTTTTTACAGAATCATGTTGCATGGACAAACCTAGCAACCCTTTATCTGACAAGTGAGAATATTCATGTAAGTGTTTTACCTTTGTTGGTCAGACCAATAACATTCAGGGAAACATTCATGTCAGTGTTTTACCTTTGTTGGTCAGACCAGTAACATTCAGTGAATCATTCATGCCAGTGTTTAACCTTTGTTGGTCAGACCAATAACATTCAGTGAAACATTCATGTAAGTGTTTAACCTTTGTTGGTCAGACCAATAACATTCAGTGAATCATTCATGTCAGTGTTTAACCTTTGTTGGTCAGACCAATAACATTCAGTGAAACATTCATGTCAGTGTTTAACCTTTGTTGGTCAGACCAAAAACATTCAGTGAAACATTCATGTAAGTTTTACCTTTGTTGGTCAGAACAATAACATTCAGGGAAACATTCATGTAAGTGTTTTACTTTCGTTGGTCAGACCAGTAACATTCAGTGAAACATTCATGTAAGTATTTTACCTTTGTTGGTCAGTCCAGTAACTTTCAATGAAACATTCATGTCAGTGTGTTACCTTTGTTGGTCAGACCAGTAACATTCAATGAAAAATTCATGTCAGTGTTTTACCTTTGTTGGTCAGACCAGTAACATTCAATGAAACATTCATGTCAGTGTTTTACCTTTGTTGGTCAGACCAGTAACATTCAGTGAAACATTCATGTAAGTGTTTTACCTTTGTTGGTCAGACCAGTAACATTCAATGAAAAATTCATGTCAGTGTTTTACCTTTGTTGGTCAGACCAATAACATTCAGTTAAACATTCATGTAAGTGTTTTACCTTTGTTGGTCAGACCAATAACATTCAGTGAAACATTCATGTAAGTGTTTTACCTTTGTTAGTCAGACCAATAACATTCAGTGAAACATTCATGTAAGTGTTTTACCTTTGTTGGTCAGACCAAAAACATTCAGTGAAACATTCATGTAAGTTTTTTACCTTTGTTGGTCAGACCAGTAACATTCAATGAAAAATTCATGTCAGTGTTTTACCTTTGTTGGTCAGACCAATAACATTCAGTGAAACATTCATGTAAGTGTTTTACCTTTGTTAGTCAGACCAATAACATTCAGTGAAACATTCATGTAAGTGTTTTACCTTTGTTGGTCAGACCAATAACATTCAGTGAAACATTCATGTAAGTGTTTTACCTTTGTTAGTCAGACCAATAACATTCAGTGAAACATTCATGTAAGTGTTTTACCTTTGTTGGTCAGACCAATAACATTCAGTGAAACATTCATGTCAGTGTTTTACCTTTGTTGGTCAGACCAAAAACATTCAGTGAAACATTCATGTAAGTGTTTTACCTTTGTTGGTCAGACCAAAAACATTCAGTGAAACATTCATGTAAGTTTTTTACCTTTGTTGGTCAGACCAATAACATTCAGTGAAACATTCATGTCAGTGTTTAACCTTTGTTGGTCAGACCAATAACATTCAGGGAAACATTCATGTAAGTGTTTTACCTTTGTTGGTCAGACCAAAAACATTTAGTGAAACATTCATGTCAGTGTTTAACCTTTGTTGGTCAGACCAATAACATTCAGTGAAACATTCATGTAAGTGTTTTACCTTTGTTGGTCAGACCAATAACATTCAGTGAAACATTCATATAAGTGTTTTAACATTGTTGGTCAGAACAATAACATTCAGTGAAACATTCATGTAAGTGTTTAACCTTTGTTGGTCAGACCAATAACATTCAGAGAAACATTCATGTAAGTGTTTTACCTTTGTTAGTCAGACCAATAACATTCAGTGAAACATTCATGTAAGTGTTTAACCCTTGTTGGTCAGACCAATAACATTCAGTGAAACATTCATGTAAGTGTTTTACCTTTGTTGGTCAGACCAAAAACATTCAGTGAGACATTCATGTAAGTGTTTTACCTTTGTTGGTCAGACCAATAACATTCATATAAGTCATTTACTTACGTAGAATCTGACAATTGAGAACATTCATGTAAGTAATTTACCTGTAATTGGTGTAACCTTTACCAGAAATTGGTCGTACTAGTAAAATATAAATATGCGGAAGCACATAACATGTACTGTGTTTATTCTTGTTGACTTGTTTCTGTATTTTACCAAGTTGTTTTTATTATCTTGGTATCTTTGGCTTTTCCATATACATTCTTTTAAATTCATTTTTGACAATAGGTTTCAAGTGTTCATTGGACTTTAAAGACATGTGATGGCAGCTGATGATTTGATTGTTATTGTTTGAATGGTGTTTAATACCATTTTCAGCAATTTTTCAGCTATATCATGGCATCCAGTTTTTATTGGAGAAGGAAGTCGGAGTACCGGAAAAACCCCCGACCTGCAGTAGGAAAACTGGCAATCCTTGTCAATTAAGATTGGAATCGAGTACACCCTGCCTGCAGTAAAAATCGAACCTGCAATCTCAGTGTTGACAGACCACGTGATCAATAGTAGACAAACTACCTTAACCACTCGGCCACAGAGGCCCCCCTTGTGATTTGAAGCTATCACCAAGAGTTGGTGTTGTCAGATTTTGTTACACTGCTAATGCAGCTGATCTTAATTCTTATGTGTACATGGATTTTGTTGGATGTGTTCTGTTTCATTTTCTACATTTTTGGGAGCTTTTGGCTTCAGAATATCTTGCTGGTATGCTACTTATTTTCTTGTCAAATTAACAACATATCATCTGTATAAAGATGTAGATAGTAAATGAACAGATTGTTAATGTATGATTTAAGAGGTAGTAGTTACACTATGTAGGTAGTAGTTACACTATGTAGGTAGTAGTTACACTATGTAGGTAGTAGTTACACTATGTAGGAAGCAGTGCTGAGTCAATCATAGATGCAAATTAAGTTTTTCTGGCGACACATCACAGAGAAAGTAAATGGATATTCATGTCTGTCAAATCCCAGTTGACTCTGGCAGCACTGCCAATTCTTTATTGTTATCTATATTTAAATGCTAAACTTGTAAATGTCTTAATAAAGAATTTAATATATTCCTGGAATGACAACTGCAGTTGGGCAATGACTCATTTAAAATAAAGTAATATTAAATGTACTACAATCAAGTCATATACAAAATAGAGATAGTACCATTTTGTATTAGTCAATTGACGAATTATAATGTTTCAGCTTTATTCAGGACAAACTATTTATTGAAATTGATATAATCTTTAGAAATAATAACTAACTTATCTGGTTTTTCTTCAGTTAGCACATGAGGCTTTTAAGATGGCACAGCGTCTTGAACCATCCTATGTAGCAGCCTGGATTGGACAAGTAAGTTTACATTATTTTCACATGAAAGTCTTATATTGAATGGTAACCCTCAGCTTACAAATATATTTGTACCTTTATAAGTAATTATTGGTATGTTGCTAACAGAGAAAAATGATTTTTTTTGCTGAGGATAGTTGTGAGAGTGATTTTGGGTGGTATTTGTATATTTAATACTTTCATTTAGTTTCCACTTATTCTTTAATAACAATTTTGTTCATTGTCTTTTGATAATTTATTAATTAATTTGAATTGTGTTTCACATAAAAATACCAAAGGTTTATTTAAAATAAGTCTTGAGGTTTAACTATTAGTACTTCTAAAGTTGATTTAATCTTTTAAATCAATAATCATTGTGTTTAAGGTAGAACTAGTAACGCTAGATCTTAGTGATCATTAATGGCAAATTACAAACACTTTCAGGCATTAATTGCTGAGACTGTTGGTGATGAAGATTCAATGGACCTCTTTAGACACACAACTGAACTAGCAACTCATGTAAGTTTTCAGAGGCAGGTTGGTAAGTTAATTTTTGCTGACTAAGCATCATGGTAGTGCAACAGTAACCATGGTTACAGATTGGCTTATTTCCATAACAACCTGGCTATTTTATATTTTTAAATAATAATTAAGGACCAAACTTCTAGAATTGAAAGTATGGTCTAGAACACATGATAAATTGATTAAAAATTTGTTTATTTCACATTTAAAGATAATAAATGATCTGATACAGTAGGCTTCACTTTGAATGTACCCTATATCACCTGCAACGCTTTGACCAAAGACCACATCACTATACATGTGTAAAGTGCTTTTATTCCCCTCATCATAGGCCACATCTGTTTGAAGGCTATATCTTCAATGCTTATGGCAGTCACATGATCAGATGGGGACAACTGGATACCCATATTTTATGTTATTTGACACAAAAAGAAATCTTCCAAAATTTAGATGTTACAAGTTGGATAAACAAAATGTCAAAAACTCTATTACTAAGCCAAGTTTGAAATAAATGTTAACCTTTTGTAATAAATAGTAGAAGAGTGACAACACTTCGTAGGATGATTAAGTTTGCAATTTGATGATGACAGGTAACTGCCCAAACTAGTGGACCAATAAAATTTGCAAACTTCAGCATCCTACGAAGTGTTGTTGTCAATCTTCTACTAGTTATACTGTGACGACCGTGCATACCTTCAGGTATTCACTTCTTAGGAGCATTACCTACAGATCTACTGAAACAGTGTTGGTTCACCTATATCTGTCTATTTGTCTTAAATGTGAACGCACTGATAGATAACAGTATAAAACGAATTTAAGTCTTTATCATAATGTAGTTGTACATTTACACTACATTTCTGTGTTGTGTTAAAGTTGAAGTAAGAAATTTGTGATAAAGAAGCATTCGGTATCTTTGAAATATAATAGGTAGCAACTCCTCTCACCAATTATGTTATTATTCCCATCTGTATCACTCTAGCCCCAAAGTATTATTGTGAAATTTAGGCAATTGTATCAGTTTAGATAAATTCAAAATCATTTACATGTATTTATAAATCTACATTCTTGTGCAATTTACATGATTTTTGGAACTGTTCAGTTCTCTATCAAACTGTGATGAAGAAATTTGTATGCCAAACTATTGCGTCTGCTTTTAGCTTCAATCAGTTTATGTTGTATTAGTGGGTATGTTTATTGGATTCTTTTACATTGTTTTGTGTCCTCTTTTGGACTCGGTATACACATCACTTGTAATTTCATACCAACTGTTTACAATAGGTTGAAGGAGCCAATGGTTATGGAAGCTGGGTGTGTACAATGTTACAGGACGAATCAAAGCATAATACAGACTTGTACAAATACTCAATACAACAAATGGCTGCTGTTCCATCTGCATCAACTGTTCTAGGAAAATATCTTGGTATGGACACGTGATTGTATTGTATGGTTCAAGAGTTGTCATGATTCAATTTTTCTTTTAATCCAATAAAAAAAAATGTGCACAATTTATTTTACATTTTATTTGCATGTTTTATTGATGTGTATATACCATGTATATTTAGAATACTAGATATGTTATATGTCATTACTTGTATATAATGTAGTTTACTATGTTTTTTTTGTTTGTTTTAATGTTGTTTAATGCCACGTTCACCAATTTTACAGCTATATCATGGCATCCAGTTTATATTGGGTGTGGAAGCCTGAGTACAAGGAGAAAATCCCAGACCTTTGTTATCTGGCAATCCTTGTCTATCAAGATTGGAATCAAGCTCACCCTGCCCACATTGAGATGTAATATACTATGCAAATGATTGCTATGCTAACAAGATACTATAATAAACTGTTTTGTAGATCGTATCAAGACAAATGCTACAGCCTACAACATGTATGGTATACTACTAGAACAACAACATCTTTATAGATCTGCTGCACAAGCCTTTAAAAGGTAAATGTTCTCTCTAAGTATGTGAACTTTTTACATTTCAATCTTTTGCTTTGAATCCAATGGCACAGTGGTCACAATGTGTTTATTGGATGAACCTTTACAAAGTTTGTGTTTTTTTTATTTCGATTGGAAAACCAATATGGCTACCACCACAAGACTCTAGGTGAAAAAAAGATTAGAAAGGCTTCAACAGTTTAACCAATTGAAACAAAACTTCTCACCAGTATTATTTAGATGGTCCTCTATAAAGTTCATATTTTAATGCCAGTCAGAAATTAATATGGCCACCACTGCAAGACAGTGTAACATAGGACCCTATGGGAAAAAGTTTTAAAAGTCTTCTTCTATGAAACCATTTAACCAAGGGAAATAAAACTAACTAGCAATATTGTTTGGTTGATCCTTATGGAATTTTATGTTTTTTATGCTCAAAACGCCCACCAAAGGCAGGACTTATTTTATAATAGGACCTTATGGGAAAAATTAAAAAAGGTTTTAGAATTACAATAGAAACCTATAGGAAAATGTTTAGATGGCTCCCTACCTGAAACTATTGAATCAGTTGAAACCAAACAGTAAGATTTATTGGATGGACTCAACCAAGATAATGACTTATAGAATGTAAATTGTATGGAAAACATTGCATGTACTATACAATTCATTAAAAATCTTAGGAACACATGGTAAATTGTTTCTAAAAATACTATACAAATTTTAACATTGCTATGATCCTTGACCATTAATACATGTTAAAGCAATATTTTGTCTCAAAAATTATATTGGTTTTTAATGTCATCTAGAGTGATGCTCTATGTGAGCTATTGCTGTAACTTGGTGTCAGTCATACTTCAGTTGTCTGTTGTCACCTTTTCAAAAAACCTCTCTGAAATCAAATTAATCTTTCTATACCAATTTTTGCCTGCATGATTCTAAAACTATCTTGTTTATAAATTGTTTCTGACATTTTAATGAATCAATGAACAGGGCTGCTGCTACTAAAAATAAAACATAGGGTCAACCCTTTTTGAAATGAACAACTAGGGAAACAAATCTTACCTCAAAGTGTTCAGCTCACCAAGCTTTACTTGTTATGAATTGCCTTGAAAATGTGTGGGGACTCCTTGTAGGATTTGTTGCCCTTTAATGATTTTTTTTTGTTAATTTATAGTTTTGTATTATTTCAAAACATAGAAGATTTAGAGAAACTGTAAGTTGCTGAAATTATTTGAAAGTCAAGTTGATTTAAGGTAACACTTGATAGATGTCAGTGTCCATTAAATGATGACTTTGTCTTCTCCACAATTTGCTGTTTTTGTCTTATTAATAGAAAATTATACTAGATAGAAAGAAACTGAAAGCTTAAATAATCAGGTCATGATCTACCAAGTATTTAACTCCAAGTCATGGTATTCCATGTTTGTGATTACCAGGTTTTCAAATTATGTAGATTTTAAACTTACATATTATTGTTAATGTTTTATTAAATTATTTTAGTGCCATAAACTGTGATAACTGCAAAGATGAACAAAAAGTGAGAATTAATTTGGCAAGAGTTCTATGGTAAGTATATTCTAAGAAATGTTATGTAAAATTTGGTTTTAAATCCCCTTCACGCTAGTACAGGTATTTTGCTATTGATAAAATGATTTTGTTGATTACTTTGACTATGATTACCATTTTCTGGATGACTTGGTTGTGACCCAATTTGAATTGTTTGCATTAGGCAGATGTGTGTGCATGCCAAATCAATTATATTTAATCAGAATTTTATGTCCTTAAGTCTTTACCAATTCAGAATTGGTTTATTGTTTGTTCACTTCTTATACTGAATATAGCTGAAATACTGCACGATAGATCAAACAATCAATCAGTCAGTCAATTTGACAGCATACAAGAGTTGAATCTATTGTATGAAGACATGTATATAAGATAGGTCAAAATGGTCATGGTTTGTGAAATTTCATAGTGTCAGAATTTATTGGTCTCAGATTAGGGTTATTATGAAATCCCATTGTAGCTGTAAAAAAACCTTGACTCATGAAAAACACATTTTTCTGTATGAAAAATGAAATAAATAAAAAAGTGTTTAAAATTTTTTTTTCAGTAAACTAGAACAATTTGCTGAGGCCATGTCACAGTATGATCAAGTTGAAATGCCCACGAACTTCAGTGACCTTTGTAGTTTTGGTTATGTTTGTTACCAGTCAGGAAAATATAAGGAGAGCTATCAAGGTATATTTATATACAATATACAAAAATGTATATATATTTAAGTTTTTTATGTCTCTATTTTGGTTGATTATATAAGAAATAAAGTTGAAAATTTTTGGCTTAACTATGCAGTTTCATTCCTATAATTATATTATTTCTGTTACAGTTGTACTATTTCTGGTTTAGCCTTTTATACACATGCAGATAATATTTTTAGTATTTTATTTTAAATTGTTAGCATATCAACAAGCCTTGGAGTTGGCTACAGAGGACCATGAGAAGTCCCATGTTTATACAGCTCTAGGAATGGTTGCCTACAAGTTTGGAGACCTTGATGGTGCTAAAACTGTACTTCTTCAAAGGTATAATTACTATACAAGTTTTGTTATTAAATGTATTTTTTTCACCTGTAAAATGGAGAGATACTTTAAAAAGTAGTTTTTATATCCCCCACAAACTTGTTTAGGGGGGGATGTATAGGAATCACCCTGTCTGTCTGTCCGTCTGTCCACAGCCCTTGTAAGCGAAAATTCTCCTAAACCCCTTGATGAAATTTAATGAAACTTAGCATAAAGGAAGTACATTATATGTAGATGTGCATGAAGAATTTTTATTGACCTTGGATATCATTAAGGAGAGATAATTGGAATTGAAAGCGAGGCAGGGAGTATCCCTTGTTGAGCATGACAGTCCACACTTGTTTAATTAGAGATTTTCTACTAATGTAAAACATTGATTGATTGCTTTTGTTTGTTTAAATGAGGTTTTATGCTCATTCAGCATGTTTCAGCTATATCATTGTCTCAAGTTTTTATTGGGAGGAAACTTTAGTGCAAAATCCAACCAAAGAAAAGATTGAAATAGCTCTGCAGTTGCCTAAAAACAGGTGGAACAGATGTTTATGGACCTTGGAACTGTAAAACAATAAATGACAGTTCAGCCAGAATAAAACATCCCCTAACAGTTTGTATAGTGACAATAAAATGTACTCATATGTTTGATATAATTACGACTAAACTATTTATTATTCTGGAAAATCTGTTCATTTTGGGCTTGTACTAAACCTAATTTTGTTTTTCAGTTCCCAGTTGAAACCTCCATCAATAAATGGTTTGAAGTCCCTTTGTGCTCTGGGAATAACTTTATCTGACAATACATTAACAATGGCTGTATTACGAGAACTTTTCAGTCATGGAAATTCAAGCACTCAGACTGATTTTTCAAATCTTATGACAATATCACACTGTTTATTAGAGGTATATATTCATTATTGAATCATTTTTCTTTTATCTCTAATCATATCTGTAACTATAGAAACAACATTATAAGGTGTTTTGTAATTAGGGGACTAAAGGTTTGCATGGTGAGTTCACGTTTCTCCAACATTTGATATTTCAGGTAAAAAGTATGTTGGAGAAACGTGAATATGTAGTAGGCAAACTTAATTTATTTTACCTGTAATTAAGACTACAGTAAAACATGTATAAATGAATTTTTGGTAATTAATAAGTAAAGAATATAGAATATTATATTTAATATATATATATATATATATGTTTGCTTATGTTTTCTTTAGTAGTTCAATCAGTTGGAAAGACGTTTGGTGCGCGTCAACAGATAAGAGACCGCGCCTACAGACAAATACCACTAAGTTCACATCTTGAAACATGTGGAGGCTGGGTTTTTTAAAATATTCCCTTTTTACAAAATATTTAAAGAAGACGGATTTATACGAGAAATTAAGGAGAAAAACTTTATTAAAAAGTTTAAACCATCTTTAAATGGACGATCATAATTTACAATATACAATATATATTATTAATTATTTGTACATATGTTTATCGATTAAGTTATCTCCCTTTTAACAATAACGTAACATCACGTAAACGTTACCAATAGATTCACAAAAACATTCACCTGAAGATTGTAATGATACATGAAAGCGCTTGTGAAAATAGAAATGTAAAATTCTGGTTACATTCATCCTCACAAGTCAAGGTTTCTGTCCACATGTGTCCACGAACCCCTGACAAACTTAGCTAGGAAATTCCCGGGCAAGAAGATTTTCATATGATGTCAATCCTTCAAAATATCAACTAATGAAATTGCTTGAAAGAAGCAAGTGTTTGGCAGTAGTCATTCTTACTCATTCTGGAGTGTGAAGAAAACGTAACGCAACTAAATAATAACGCGTTAATAACAAACTATTAACACTACTGTACAAAATACACTGATTTTCACATGGTCAACGCAACACATCCGTTTGGTTAATTTACAATCGACATCAGGATATCCCCTAACCAAGTCGTGAATGAAAGCGAGCTTTTGATTGGCTACATTAAGGTATGATGTAGCCAATCAAAATAGTGACTTCTAGCCCGGGAATTTCCTAGCTAAGTTTGTCAGGGGTTCGTGGACACATGTGGACACAGAAACCCTGACTTGTGAGGATGAGTTACGTTGGACTTTTTATGTTTAATATATACTTCTGTATACAAGATTACGAACTGATTAATTATTTTATATATATATTGCCATAAATTTCAGATAGATTTCCCAGGTTTTACTGTAAACTGCTTAAAACAACATATTTTATTGTTGTAAAAACACCAAGCCCTTTCATTGTTCATTTCATGTTGGAGAAACGTGAATACCATTTTTCAAATGTTGGAGAAACGTGAATAAACCGTTTGCACTCCTTCCTTCAGTCTGTTAGTTCATCTTACAGTCTGTCCATCACAAATGTTTTCCAGATGTTTCTTTATAAATGCTTAGAGATATTGAGCTGATATATATTATGAGTGTCAACCATTATGCATTACAGATCATATTTGAATTTCATTCCAGTTCAATTATTTATTATGTTCTTTGTTCATGGAAAAGTTCTTACAAATATCAGTTTTCCTGACTTTTTTCTAAACAGATGCAGATATCATGTTTAAATGTTGTTCTGGACTGATGATTATTGACAAAATAATGGCCCTAGGACCCAACAGTTGGGGACTTAGTATTGCATATGGCCCTAGTACTCAACAGTAGGGACTTAGTATTGCATATGGCCCTAGTACTCGACAGTAGGGACTTTGTGTTGCATATGCAATAAAATTCACACTTATTAATGTTAATGATGATACTTGACAATCTTAAGTGTACAAACAGTGATGACATCAACGAACTATTTTAATTTTAAACAATGTAAAAATAGGTCATGTGACTAATGCAAGTTAATCCTTGGGTTGCCATATTTATACCCCCCGCAAACTTGTTTGGGGGGGTATATAGGAATCACCCTGTCTGTCTGTCCGTCTGTCCACATCCCTTGTAAGTGCTTCTCCTCCGAAACCGCTTGACAGGTTTTGATGAAACTTTACATGAAGGAAGTACATCATATGTAGATGTGCATGAAAATTTTGGTCACTGTCGGATATTATTCAGGGGAGATAATTGGACTTAGACTTCTAAAATATAGTATTAAGTGCGAGACCTCGTAAGCGCAACTCCTCCTAAACCGCTCGACAGATTTTGATGAAACTTTACATGAAGAAAGTACATCATATGTAGATGTGCATGAAGAATTTTCGCCGCTGTCAGATATTATTCAGGGGAGATAATTGGACTTGAAGCGAAGCGGGTGGTATCCCTTTGTGAGCGTGCTCACAGTCCACACTTGTTGAATTGGCCAATTAAATTCCAGCTTACAAAGCATATTTAATTATTTTGGTTTAACAGGTTATTTATTTGTAAATGTTTTACTATGTTAGATAGAACTACTTCATAAGAATATTTTATAACTATTTTATTCTATGTTCCTGACATAATTTATTTCAATATGTCTGTATATCTTTTTGCAAGCAGCATTACTGACAGTTTTACACAAATAAGGTACATTTAGGTTTTCATCACTTATATATTGTTTATTTCAGAACAATTTCAAAGGAGCAAAAACATATATTCAGCAGTGTATTCACACAAATCCAAACCAGGCAAAACTATGGAAACTGTTGTCTAAGTTACTACTTAGACACTTCCCAGAATGCAAAGGATCTGTTGCTGCTTCCTGTGCAGAATGTACATACCAGCTAGATCCATTCATGCATGTGAGTTGCCAAGTATTGATTTGTACAATTTTAATTAATAAAATGTTAAACCTTTTCTTCTATCTATTTTGATTAATTATTAAATACACTATAAATAATTTAATGTTTCTGTATAAGATCTTAATGAGACATTACAATAACTAATAATGATGGCTTTTAGTGTGTTATAACAGTTGGAGACAACTAGAAAAAAACTTCTTTTCAGATTTTATGTCAATTATGAGCATCTAAAGCATTTTTGAGTGTATATTGACATGTTCAGAATTGTTATTATGCTTGTATATTTAACCTAAATAGTGATAAACGTAGACAAGACCTGTATTTTTGTCATATCTTTTAACAAATGAAATACCATTAATCTAAATCATGCTAATGCCTTTATTTTGTTTGGAAAATTTTTTAAATAACTTGTCAAATTGTTGTCTTGGAAATCAGAAAAGTGTTGCACTTCATAAAAGTGAAGTAAATTCATTTATACATAGTGATAACAGACAATGTTTGGGGTTTTTCAGTTAGAAAAAAGGTAAGTAGTTTGCATGCTTTCCTAGATTTAATTGGTCTCAACTACCTTAAATGACGTCTTGGAAAGTTTTCATATTTTTTCCAGAATATACAGAATCTTGTTACTGTCAATCTACTGAGATCAAATGATGTATCTGGTACCAGACTAGTCAGATCAGCAGTCAAAGCTTTACATATACAGCCAGGTAAGCTGTTCAGATCAGCAGTCAAAGCTTTACATATACAGCCAGGTAAGCTGTTCAGATCAGCAGTCAAAGCTTTACATATACACCCATTTAAGCTGTTCAGATCAGCAGTCAAAGCTTTACATATACAGCCAGGTAAGCTGTTCAGATCAGAAGTCAAAGCTTTACATATACAGCAAGGTAAGCTGTTCAGATCAGCGGTCAGAGCTTTGCATATAGCTAGCCAGGTAAGCTGTTCAAATCAGCAGTCAGAGCTTTGCATATAGCTAGCCAGGTAAGCTGTTCAGATCAGCAATCAGAGCTTTACATATACAGCCAGGTCAGCTGTTGAGATCAGCAGTCAAAGCTTTACATATACAGCCAGGTCAGCTGTTGAGATCAGCAGTCAGAGCTTTACATATACAGCCAGGTCAGCTGTTGAGATCAGCAGTCAGAGCTTTACATATACAGCCAGGTAAGCTGTTCATTCATACTGAACTTTTAAAAGAAGAAAAACAAAAACAGATGATGGGTTTAGCTAGTCTTTTTTTGAGTTCACCTCTAACATCAATTGAAATTCTGATGCAAATTTTATGTATTATGGAATTTAATTACCTGATATGCTGTGTAAAGTTTGAGATTGTTTTGTCATAACATCTGCTTTGACTTATGTGAGCCACCATATTGAATTCTTGAAATCCAACGTCTTAATTAATAGAACAAGAAAATGAAAAGACTCCATGCACTTAAAATAAGTTTTAGTGCCCAATCTGAGCTCTTTATACTTCCTGTGTTTATGTTTTATGTTGAATTAGATAAAATGATGTAATGTTGTAGTGTTTATGTTCCAAAATGATCAACACTATTTTACAGAATTTAAAATTTGTGTGATTTGTGTGATTTTAGGCACATTTAATATTACCAAAGATTTGTTATTGCATTCATATGTAAAATACCATAGTGTATTTGAAGAATTGCCAGATAAACAATTAGGAAAAATAAAACCCACTATTTATGAATTCAACCCTTCCAGTAATTTTATGCTGCTTTTTAACACACAGCATTTAGCGGAGAGAGCAAGCACTTGTCAGCTTTAAATTAAATACAATGTGTTGTCATAGTAACAATTCAGTATACTGAAACCATGAAAATTCCAACAAGCATACAAGTCTGTGCCACCAAGTACATCGAAGCTTGAACTACACACTAGTTCTTATGACATCACTAGAAACTGATACAGTGGCATTAAACAACAACTACTGACAAAATACTTTTCATGTTTTTGTAATGCTTTGTACATTTCAGAAATCAAGTTTTTAACTAATCTATTCAATTTCATTACAGATATACATGAAAACTGGAAGAATCTTTTGTCATCTATAGATATACAGTCTCAAAAAAACGAAAAAATGCAATATTGGATACAACTAAGAGACTCTTACAGCACATGGGTAACACATAAAAGTCAATAAATGTAACTACATTTACTTGTACTTGCCTTGTTTTATTTATTTAAACAAACATACTACAGTATGATACATATACATGCAGTAGGGTTCAGAAATCAGCTGATAAAAAGGATGATACATATACATGCAGTAGGATTCAGAAATCGGCTGATAAAAAGTATGATACATACACATGCAGTAGGATTCAGAAATCGGCTGATAAAAAGTATGATACATATACATGCAGTAGGATTCAGAAATCGGCTGATAAAAAGTATGATACGTACACATGCAGTAGGATTCAGAAATCAGCTGATAAAAAGTATGATACATATACCTCCAGTAGGGTTCAGAAATCGGCTGATAAAAAGTATGATACATACACATGCAGTAGGATTCAGAAATCGGCTGATAAAAAGTATGATACATATACATGCAGTAGGATTCAGAAATCCGCTGATAAAAAGTATGATACATATACATGCAGTAGGGTTCAGAAATCGGCTGATAAAAAGTATGATACATATACATGCAGTAGGATTCAGAAATCGGCTGATAAAAAGTATGATACGTACACATGCAGTAGGGTTCAGAAATCAGCTGATAAAAAGTATGATACATATACATGCAGTAGGGTTCAGAAATCGGCTGATAAAAAGTATGATACATATACATGCAGTAGGGTTCAGAAATCAGCTGATAAAAAGTATGATACGTACACATGCAGTAGGATTCAGAAATCGGCTGATAAAAAGTATGATACATATACATGCAGTAGGGTTCAGAAATCGGCTGATAAAAAGTATGATACATATACATGCAGTAGGATTCAGAAATCGGCTGATAAAAAGTATGATACGTACACATGCAGTAGGGTTCAGAAATCAGCTGATAAAAAGTATGATACGTACACATGCAGTAGGGTTCAGAAATCGGCTGATAAAAATACTCATCTGTCTCCTTATAAACAATGGATTTATAATTCAGTAGTTAAGAGCATGTTACATGAAGCTATATGGAACAAATATCAAACTTTATGCACAAGTTAATTTACATATATTTTATAAAAATTGTTGTGGAAAACAGCTAGAGAACAAAGCTCAGTGCTAAGTTGAAATGCAAATCAAAATATTTTAATTAAGAAAATGTTTTTCTTTTTAAAATAAATTTCTGTAACTACAGAAATAATCTCCTTTTTACATGGAAGTTAGATTATCTTACCAAAAAAAGTTACATTTTGAGTAACAGTATAATTGACCATGGAAATTGTCTAAACAACCACACAAATTTTGCTCTTTTTCTGAAAAAGATGCCAAACTTGGTTTCTAGATTTCTTCTATTTCATCAGAGTCAGTTGCAGTTTTTTGATAATCAGAATTTCTCAATCTGTTACCACTTTTTAGGAAAAAGATAAAAAGGGCCAAATGTTTCTTAGTTTAAAGCAATCATAAAGTTGGGAACTTTGTTATCTCTAAATTTTGATGTGGATTTTTTCAATTTATCAAATAATAAAACATGCATTTAAATATTGTTAATGTAACTCTTGAAGTATTTTTAATAAAGGGCAAAAGGCGGCCAGTTTTTCAATACTTCTCATGTGTTTGAACTTCTTATCTTTAATCCAATGTTCATTAGAGATTCCTCATTAAATTAGCATGCCTTAGTGTGCCGGTTATATGTTTCCAAACTATTACAGTTTTAAATATAAGAGCTAAAAACTTTTGTCAAATAGATACATATTTTCGTCAGATTGTGATGGAAATATAGAATTTTACTTTGGTACGAGAATTCCATAATTTAACTACCTTGATTGGAGAAATCCAATAATTCAGGAGTACTGATGTAAGGTTCAGTTTCTCTAATTTTAAAAGCAGTAATTTGCAAAATGAAATACAAATTCTCTTTGTTGCAAATTTATAGTAATGACTTGAATACCAGATAAATGGAAGCTGTTTTGTTTATGATGTCATTATTTTTGTTCATGACCTTATTACGTGTATTTTAAACCAATCAATAGATGAAAGCTATTTTTGTCTATAAACGATCAAGCAGTTTGAATATCCATTGTATTTTAAGATATAAGGCTCGACACTTCCATTATTGACCAGTGCTTTATACATATCAACATATGTACATCTTATTTGTAACAGTTTAAAAGAAATCAAGATAACCCTTCAATTTGAAACCATATACACAATAGTGTTCATTAAAAAACTGCTGTAGATTCCCACCCTGGGATGTGAAGCTTGAACATGTGGAACATTTACTATTTGGATTACTTTTATTTCTTTTAAAAGTTCTGAAAATTATTTGAGGAGCAGCCATATTCTTAGTTGAAAATTTGTTTATCTCAATTTCATCCAGTCAAAACATTGTCATGCTGAGGAAAACAATTTTACTCTAATCCGGCGCCAGTTTTCTCTAATTTTATGAGATTAGCAAGTAAAATAATAACTAGTAGAAAAATGTCAACTATTTTATATTGTTTCTGTCATCATTCCAATTGACATATATTTATTTTTGGGGGAATTTAAAAAAAAAGTTATTTGTCACACTATGAAATGTTACATTGAGCTGACTTAAATGAGACCACTAGTTATTGTGGAAGTTGATCCAACGTGTGTCAGGATCTGTGACATGTTATCTAGGATTGTCACCTACTTAAAGATTAATGCCACCTAAATATTAAATAGGCACTTACCTAAAGACATTAAAAACGGAACGGAACGGAAAACGGAAAAATATTTTAGCATTTTCTTTCCGTTTCTCTTATTTCATGTTTTCTCATGAAAGTTCCTATGAATGTCCTTAACCCCAAAAGTAATTTTAGGAGCCGGTATAATATTAAGATGGCTACCAGCACATTTAAAAAGTTTTATTAAAGCCTTATTTGTAAACAATCTGACCAGCTTTGCACATGTTTTTATTAGGCCCTACATTAGAAATATAATTTGGTCATATTGGACAATGTATGTTAGAGTCCGTGGTCACATTTGTTCCCAGTTTTAGAAGGTACGTATTAGTTGAGTAATGTAACTCCATATGCTGGAGCGGAAGAAAGATAGTTGCACATGAAGGGAAAGGGGACGATTGGAAAGTTAAGTCATCACGTTTGTCTTAGATTTTATTAGAAAGTCATCCTTGAATGTTGCTTTCGAGTTGTAAAAGCCCTTGACGAATTAGGTACATTTCGGTTAAGTATTCACTCATTGTCGTTATTATATGGTTATCTATGAGTGGCCGTTCATGTCATTGGCGCGATATTATATCGCGTTAATAAAAGTAACGTTATTTTGTAAAAATAACGCGTTATTTCTTTAAAACAATGCGTTATTTCTTCCATTTATAGCGTTAAAGACACAAACTAAATCGATACTTTGTAGGAAAATAACGCGTTATAACGCGTAACCGGTTGATTGGCCCTTCATGTCATTTACTTTTTTCTATCGCGTTAATAATATTAAATAACGCGTTGTTTAGCAAAATATCTATCGCATTCTTTGACAGATCTATCGCGTAATTTGGTAAAAAATAACGCGTTATTTAATATTATTAACGCGATAGAAAAAAGCAAATGACATGAAGGGCCAATCAACCGGTTACAGTAAAAAATAACGCGTTATTTTACCAAAAAAAAAACCGCGTTGTTAGCACAGACTATCGCGTTATTTGTGGTTTACTAGAGTATCGCGTTTATTTTTGTACACTAACGCGATAGTTTGTGTCTTTAACGCGATAAATGAGAGAAATAACGCGTTGTTTTCACAAATTAACGCGTTATTTTTATTAATGCGATAGAATATCGCGCCAATGACATGAACGGCCGCTCATAGTTATCATTTTTTTGTCATTACCAAGTAACCAAAACTAATGTGAGAAGGGTGTATTTTTCTGGATAAATTACGTTTGTATTGTATAACAAGATAAACGTGTTTACAAGCTCTTTCCAGTAATAAGAACGCAGATCCTCCTCTTTCAAATGACGACTTTAAATAAAACGTAACTTACTCCATATTGCTCAAGATTGCTTATGCACGATCATTTCGTTCGTTTGGAATAGGAATTAAAGAGGTACGCTTACTCATTTATCATTCTATTTTTACATATAAAAATGGTCCGGCGTACGCGATTTTTCCCGGAGTTCGGCAGTTCTCGTCAAATTTCAGAAAGCTCGCACCTCATAGACGGAAACACCATATATAGTGGCATCGCGTTGCACTAAAGCGTCATAATCGAACGCGTGACGTCAAGACGTCAAAAACATGGCGTCTTATTTTTTACAATATCTACTTCAATCAGATAAGTTTATTTTAGAACATTCAAATAGTAAGAATGAAAACCGTACACCAAAGATCAAAGCAGGTTTGTATTTGTAATACAAAATACTTATAAAATCTAATACTTATAAAATCTATATATGATAATCCTAGGAGTCTGTAACCTACTTTTTGAAAACGCTGTTTTTGTTACTGTAAAACAGATGAACGTATTTATTTATACTCAAAGTCACCTTCATTTTAGTTGCATGACACGTTAATAAAGAACGGTATAGACTCTCGAGGTGGCGGGGTAGCAATGCGAAATGTGACGATCGATACGGTGCGATAGGTGGATGTTTCCATTGGCCCAATCGCAAAGCGTCTATAGCTTCATTAAAAATAATTATATGTACAGTTTTCTAACTGGGTTGGCGGAAACACATAAGTAATATAGAAATAATATGTCCTTAAATATTTGTTGACGAGAAAGACCGGTTAATCTTTAACGAACGATTCTAAATTTTATGTATACTAGTACACTCGAATTTCGGCGATGAAAGTGTGTGTCTTTAAGGGACGTTAATTTCCTTGAAACGCACTGTATTTTATTATTTATGAGTCATTTGGTTAGAGCAATAAATGCATAATATTTTAAAAGTAATTTAGCCTTAGTTTCATTGTTAACATTGCTGAATGAAGGAAAATCGCTGAAATTCGAGTTTGGACAAAATTCGAGTGTGTGGCCAAACTTTCTCGAGTGGAGCGCAGCTAAACGAGCAAAACGACGAGTCATGATTACTTGACCTTTTTCAAACACGCAGAACAATACCTATGCTTCCTTTTTATAGATTCTTTTTTATTTACCCACACCTAATCAAAACGCTTTGATTACCCACATCTAATCAAAATGCATGTAACAAGAACGTTACCATAGCAACGTCATTGTGTCGGGCGTTCTGATTAGATGACGCAACGAGTAGAGATGAGTGTGCGTGAACTCGTGTAAACTCGTCATCTAAACCCCAAATCTAAGACACTAAAATATTATGAGATTTGATTTTTTGGTGTGTATGCACAAATGATTGACAGCCGTTATAAAGCAAAATTGTAAATAGTTAAGTTCTGTCCTTGGATCAAGATACTGTTTTTGTTGCATACATTATTTTAAGAGGCTTTTTGACGATAATGCATCGTCGTTCTTTGTAGACAATTCTTAGTTAATTTAACGTGATATGTATTGTTGCAGTAAGAAAGTGACTTGTCGATTTCAATCTAAAGAGAGCTTTTCTTATTATTTCAAAAGCTTTTGTGATAGAGTATATATCTAATTTAATATCAGGAATGTTGGTGTTTTATAATCAAAAACATTAATGGAATAAGGCATTCATGCGGAACTGCTTGACATATATAGACAATATTGCAAACTTAACAACAAATTATTACTCTCGAGAAATTCAAGTTTTCTTAATTAAACCGAGCCTTATTTAATATCTTCAATATTTTAGACCGACTGTAATATATTAGACATACCGACGAGCCTTGGTGAGAACTTAAAATTCCATAATTTAACTATAGAGATTTGAGATCTAATGTAAGATTCTCTAATTTTGAGAAGTAGTAACCTTGCGACATAAAAATTAAAAAGTCTCCCAATCCCCCAATTTATGTACACGAATATAATAGCCCCCACCCCCCACCTAAATACGCTGTAAATGGAAGTTGTTTTGTTTATGACGTCATTACTAGTATTTCTGTATATGGCGTCATTGTTAAACCGATCAACAGATGAGAATCACATTTTCACTTGTGAACTATTTTTTTCCTTACCGGTCAAGCTGTTTGAATTATAACGTACAGATATGCAGAAAAATACATATTTAAGAAGTTCAGGTATTGATAGACCTCGCAAGAACAGGAGTACATGTAATAAGTTGAAACAGTGGGCGGGCTACCTTAATTAATCCACACAGATGATGAAAATTCAATTGCTGCAATAATCGATTATGCCCCGAATTTGTATTCAATTTTTTAACCCCACTTATATCAGATGTGAGATGTAACAATCTTTGATATAATGAAAACTGCGTGCTGTTAAGGTGTATGCCGTAATTCAACCATTCCATCATCTGTCCGAATATGTTTAATGTTAGATTAGATATAAATAAAGAGGTCGGCTGTGGAGAACAATTGGTGGATTTACTTGACATTCAACATAAGCCGACAAGTAGAAATGGGGAAAATGTAAGGATCTTATGTCTTTATCACGCCTGCTTAATCAATCAGTGCCTTTCATTAGTTCCGTTTTGTTTGGATTTTTTTTGCAGGTGGACTGCTCCAATTACACGTGCTATATAATGTATTTAATATATTTAAGCAGGTTAATAGTTTCTTACACGTACCATTGAATATTTAACCAAATGTATTGATCTTCTTATACCATGTATTAAACAGGTGAATTGTTTTATGTATGCACCATAGTAATTTAAACAAGTTTGATTGCTTAACAAATTAAGTATTCTCCTTAGTATCAAAAAGTGTTACAGTAACCTGGAGAGGTGAATTGGTTTCTTACATGTACAATTAAGTATTTAACCCGTATATGACCCACGATGTGTTATTTAACAAGGTGCATTATGAATGGATCGTTGTAGTGAATCGATTTCTGTTGTGTAACATAAGCTATTTTACCGGGTCAGGTGAATCGATTTCTGTTGTGTAACATAAGCTATTTTACCAGGTCAGGTGGATTGGTTTCATGTGTCCACTATAATGTATTTTGCGAGGTTATTTGTCCATCATTATGATCATACATGTACTATAATGTATGTAACCCATTAGCTGGGTTAAATTCTTACATATAGCATTTGACCACGTAGACATTGGTTTGGTTTATGTTCACTATTAGGAATTTAACAGAACTTATTGCAATTCACGTACCATAATGTATTTAAAGAGCGGACTGTTTACTATAACATATTAGGCCCAACCTACTATGTACTATAAGTAAATGTAGTCGGTGGATTGGTCTTCTTATTAATAGCAAAACTGATTTTGCAGGTGATTTGCACGTCTAAAAGGTAACATTACGTTTTAAACTGGAAAGATCTAGCGCCGTTGCAGGGGAATCGCTGTTCATCCTTATATACAGGAGTATTGCTTTTCATTCGTGTTACACAGAAAGATTGTTCTTCATGAGTGTACGTCATACAGGCAGATTGCTCTTCATGTATATACCGTATACATGAGTATTGCTCTTCATTCGTGTTACACAGAAAGATTGTTCTTCATAATGTACGTCACACAGGCAGATTGTTCTTCATGTATGTACCTTATAAAGTTGGCTTGCTATTCATGTACTTGGTAAGATTGGATGGCTCTTTTTGCGTGTACCTTATAAAGGTGGGATGTATGCATGTACCGTATACAAGGGGATTGCTCTGAATTCATGTACTTTATAACGGAGGATAGGTCTTCATGCATGTATCTTATACAGGAGGATTGCTGTTCATGCATGTACAATATACCTGAGGGTTGCTTTTTATGGTAACTTATACAAGCGGATTGCTCTTCGTGTGTGCATTTTATACATGTGGATTACTCTCTTTATTTGAGCTTCAGCATATTAAACTCTCGATTAATTTCTTTTCTTCCATTTACTATACAGGATTTAGTTAGATTTATCTTTAATGCATGTATAATAACATTAAAGAAGATGGGTTGTTCCTCTCACATGTCCATTAGCGTATTAAGCCGGGATTGTGTC
The DNA here is from genome assembly GCA_944474755.1 of Limnoperna fortunei. Lineage (NCBI taxonomy): Eukaryota > Metazoa > Mollusca > Bivalvia > Mytilida > Modiolidae > Limnoperna > Limnoperna fortunei. Next base: position 80,005,993 of record OX104116.1, read on the forward strand.
ACAGATCTAGACGCCTAAGCCAGCGTTTTTGCGTGTTTATAGTTTTGAATTAGTTTATGAAAATTTAATGTCCATTGTGTTTTTCTTTAATTTCATTTAATATCGCACTTTATTATTACCTTAGTTAACACCCATATGGTATAAAATTTAAACAACTTAACTCTGTGCATTTAACCGGATTGTTATTTATTTTCCTGACGGTATCCGTGAACATACGTGTTTTTTCTAAATCCATTTAAAGTACTCATCAAAGTATAATTAATTTTGTACTTGGACGACGGAACATGATGTATTACTCTAACCCATATCTTTAAATCCAAGGAAATTTTCAAAACAACATTTTTTTATGAATTCAAAATATCTCTAAAGTACTGATAGTGGTAACGTTTAAAGGGGTTGAAAGTGCCAAAAGTAGTTCTCAATGTAATCTCTAGTCTTTTAAATTGTACTTCATTTCCGATAAATGAAGGATACTTCAATCACAAAGTAAACTTGAAACCTGACCCGTGTAATTGATTATACTAATAATGAAATATATCCAAAAGGAACCTTATTTATGTCTTTGTTTTACCTGTCCGAAAGTTCAATAAGCAATGGAACGTTTCTTTTCACTAATGATCACATTTCCATTGTTTATAAATAATTACTGTTCCTGATCAAGGGTAATCCTAGTACATATATAACATTGCGTGTGTATGTGTGACACTGAAAAATGATGAAATTTCTGAACCTGCTCTTAAATGAAGGTAAGTGAAAGTGAGAATATTTTGTAGTATTTATTTACGATTTTAGATGAAGACGTTTGCATGCATGTATTTATATATATATATTCTCACTATAGCTAGAAAAGTCACGTTTTTAGATTGAACAGACACCGGGAACAAATGTCTTTGTTTTCTGTTCAACCGTGTTTTTTATTTATATTTATATGTTTGTTTTATTTACTCTATATATACTCATTAAATAACAGATGTCACAGATAGCAACCCGGCCCTTGGCGCGATAACAACTTGTTCGGGTAAAAATGCTTTGTTCAAAATATAATTTCCTCCATTACTACTACACAGAATAAATCGAAAGTTTTGATTGGATCAATTTAGAATACAAAATTCCCAGCTAAAAATTGTTTAAGCCAGACCCAAGGGCCAGTTACATAACAACATCGCAAATTTGAGGATTTTCCTAACTTTTCCTTCATTCTTGTATTGAGCAGTTAGATTGTTGGAAGAGTTATATTTGAGGAAAAACTCGAGGATTTGAGGAGAATCTTAATTTGACAAGTTGATGAAACTAAAAGCATGTCTCGTCCTTAGTCACAAACACTACCTATCACATATGTAATCACAAGTCTGCTCTTGTCGAGTTGGACCGTGGTCTTTCAGAGAGTATGAACATGGGGCTATTGAAATCATTACTATCAAGTTTAAAATCCTATAGTGCAGAACATAGATGTACTAAACAGAACTTAGACTCTTGTATTAAAAACAGTAAGAGTGGGTCCGTACATTTATCAATTTCAGTTGAATTGCTTGATTTTTAATCGCCGCCATCCTTTGCGATATTTGTATAAACTTCTGTTGCTAAGGCATTGTGAAGAAGATATTTTTTTTTCAAATTTCCAAGTATACTCAGTATAACCAATGTATAATTCCATATATTTATTGTTGAGTCATTTCCTATTGGTCCATCGTAACGTATCTAGTGTGGATGTTGCAATGACAGTGCGTTCATTAAAATACAATTTAAGGCTTAAAATGAAAATTATTCTTAAAATGTGTGGAATTATATGAAATAATAGCTGTTTTGAAGGAATTTATCGGTGTATAAACTAGCCAATCCCCTCACAAACTTTACTTGAAGCTTTTTTGGACGGACTTCATTTGTTTTTGACTGAGTTTGGTCTCGTTATTTAATATACGAGAAAAAATTACATGTGCGCAAAAAGCGGAAGATATTTTAAAATAATTTCAATCATATGTTTAAGCATATTATTCGCTATTGTAAAAACAAAAATTTCAATTTAAGAAGCGACAGCGAAGGAATAAAATAACAACGTAAATGGCCATCTCAATGTAAAACTATGATAAAACACAGCCTGTGTGAAATATTTCTTTTTGAATAAGACAATTACGGTACATTTAGTATATTTACGTACATATATAGGTCCTCTACAAACTTTATGTTCTTTATGCCCATTTGTAATTTAACAGGCTGCCACTGCAGGACTTGCCATTGCAGAACTAAGGTTAACATAGGACTACATAGGAAAATGCTTAGATGACTGCTTAAGTTAGAGGGATCGCTATTTTACATAAAAGTCTACGCAAAAAACATATTCAAGGTTCAAAATGTTTAACCGCACATAAAGTACAACACATGGAACCTTATGACTAAAATAATAACATACACTTTCTGCCTTGAAAAATACTCAATAAAACTTCTTACACAGATTACACCAGTTTATAAGATAACTGGACAGAACACAGACTAACATCTGTAGATATAAACATGCTTTAAATTTAAAGAATATCATTATCATACCATAAAATAATGCAAAATGCAAAACAGTGCGGCGAATTGATACTCTGCGTTAGAATTTGTCTTGCAGATGTTAAAACCTCATCAATGTTTATGTTCCTTCCTATGGTAAACATCATATTGCTGTGGTTGTCAGATAATGCAATAAGAGTCAATTAAATTTAACTTAGATTAGATTTTAATTTTCATATTCCTGCCAAGTAGTTTGAAAACTCATTATAAAATTTTTTAAAGACCACAAGATAAATCAAACTTTGACTGGGTTATTAAATTTTGAGATCAAATATCTATATCCATATCTGAATCCGGTGTTCGATGGTTGAATAAACCCTATCTATTTAACACGTCCTACACCAGTCAGAAAGCAACGGAGATAGTATCACACACGATCCACAATGGGTAAGGATTTTGTTTCTTTCTTTATATAGTTGTGTGGTTCCTTTTCATCATTTCTACCTCAATTCAATTTCGCAAGACAATTAGTAAACGCTTTTATAGAATTAAAAGCGAATTTGACAAGAAAAATACAATTTATTAATATTACAAATTATACTGAATAATTTTTTTTATTTTGATCATGAGTGTATACAGTTTGTACTTGGCTATGTCGTTATGTATTTACTTTTATGTAACGTGTACGTTTGTACTTGTGTGCTACTTCTTCTCTTTCTTCATATCTACAGGCATAATGATTTTTCTAAACTGTTAATTACTATCATTTTGTGTTTTAAATTGCATGCATAATTTAATTTTGCGAAATACTCCAGATCTTAAATTGGGTGTGATTGTGATGAAGAAAGTCTGTTTGCCTTATACACCATCATTTCATTTAAATGAGACGTCTAGATTTACGTACTTGAGAATCAAATTAGAAACAAGTTAGAATATGTTCTCGTAACATTCACATTATGATAATATGTCATTTAAATAACTATAATATTGCTAATAATATGTTTAATTGACAGTTATTGCATTTTACGCCATCTTTTTAAATCCAATAAAAAAATATTATTAAAGCAGTCTCGATATTAACCGTTCGAAGTATGGAAGCATAAAATTACTTCATATGCGTCAATGAAAACCTACGCGGGGTACCAAATGGATTGGAAGTAAGACGTTTGAATTTCTATTGAAAGATTTCAAATAGAAAATTTGCAAACAGATATTTTAAACTAAAACTTTAATGCAATTTAATGTGATTGAACCATTTAAACAGATTTCGAATTCCATATCATCTTTCACACGTATAACAAGTTAGAAAGCTCAGATAAATGAACCCTTTGTCAATATAAGTACTGGCATTGTAGGGATGTTAAGAACGTTTAATATTTATACAATGAAGAAGCGAGCTTCTGTTAGATGCCATATGTGAAGGATCAATTGTTGATACGAAAGTTATTAAAAAGAAAAGCCGTATCCGTGATGTTGTTAGGATATTGTTTGTTTCTTAGTAACACCCAATCTGTGCAATTAAAACGGGTTTTAAAATTTTTAAATGGGTTCATTTGGTACAATTAATTATTTTACAGGTGTGTTTTTGAAATAAAAAATAGTTGACAATATAAAAATTTAAGTGTTTATTAGTTTATGTTACTATACAACCAGCGGTTTTGTCATCAATCTATGAATAAAATCGTTATGTTGTTGGGTTGCTAGGGTTTACAGTAACAAATGGAGGGGAGTGTGAGTAAGATGAAAATGACACATCATATTTATTACAACTCAATTTGTTATGTCATGATTATCTGACAAAGCGTTAAAAAGAGCAATGTAACTGACAATAGTTGAACAAAAACACTGATCTGCTGAATAAATCTTTGGTAACAAATTTTGTTTTTAAAATAAGTACTGATAAATGACGAACTGAATTAGAGAAATTATTTTGTAATGAACAAGGTAATGAACAAGGGAAACAGTATATAGACGTAATGTTCAAAATCTAAACTTTCGAAACAAGTTGGTTTCAAATTCTTAACTCATCCTCTTGACCGACTAGATATCTAAACAAGACTCTTTGAAAGATTAAAAACTTTTAAATGTTCACATGACTTTGAATCAAATAATTAACAGTAAAATATTCAAAGAAGGGATGGTTTTATCGTATGTTTTTGAAGGGATTTGTGGTATATTAGATATCAAAATGTCATGTTGTTGCTTAGTAATGATGTTTAAATATTTTATAAGATATTCCATTATAACTAGGGAAGAACAGTTATAAACATTAATATTTTTTAAAAGTGCTATTAAAATGTTAGTTTAAGCATATCACCTTTACTTGAATACAGGTATAAACGTGTATTGGTATTCGATTAACGCTACCTGCGATCTGATACCACAATTTACAAAGGATATATATTCTTTCATTCCTAATTTAGAATGTAGAAATTGAATGTACACTCAATCATGCCTTTAAAGATCTATAATTGGATACAGTGCGCTGTTGTACATAAGGCCATACGTAATCACACTCGTGTACATAAGGCCATACGTAATCCAATTCATGTACATAAGGCCATACGTAATCCAATTCATGTACATAAGGCCATACGTAATCACAGAGTAACCTTATGACCTACCGGCTTTACATGGCAACTAATAGGCACTACAAGTACACTTTGACTTCTTTAAAATGTGTTTGAAAGGGTTAAATAATCTACATATTTCTTTATTTATTCTAAGTTAAATTAACTCTGACAAGTAGTGAATTTTTACAAAAACGTTTGATGTTATTTTTAAAGTAATGAATGCCTTGACATTTAAAGTGGTTTTAATGTTTGTATTCATTTTAATTGTCATATTTGAATAAGCTAGATTTTGTACATTGTTAGATTTTAATGCAGTTGCATTGACATAGAAACGATTGAAGTTGAGTGTTCTGTTTGCCGAGCATGGTCAACTGCAATTTAGACCTTCGGTTAGTCTATATAAAGGACTGGAAATTTTGATACACTTCCACAAGCAATTAAAATGTATAATTCTGTGTGAGGAAGGTTCGTACACAGTCGTATATCGTATGTGTTGTTCAGTATATGTTCTTAGTATCTTCTTCATTAATCAATAAACAGCGAAATGGCTCACTTGTTTCCATAATTAATTCATGATGTATCCCCAGTGAGGGCTGCCATTTTCAGTCTTGGACACTGTATGGTAGGCTTTGCACGATTATGTAAGTAAACTGATATACAGATTATTGTTCAGGTTTCAAACAAGATTTTCCTTGGTCGGAAATCTTTAATTGATCAAAGCAGGACAGTCTATACCAATTATTAGTACATAATGTCCCTGGTCAAAGGTATTCACTTAAGTGTGTACACTATTTGATAGGAATATTTGATAAATTAATGCACTTTTCATGTATATTTACCTTGCTTTTTCTACTGTTCATTTTTAGAGGTTAAGGAGGCCGATTTGGGTGGGGGGGGGGCAGTGTTTATATACAAAAAGCAACCGTAGTGTCAAAATTTATACAGCAAATAAATGTTTGATAATTTTTTATATATAGGGCTTTAAAGTATTGTAATACAATTTTTTTTTACATTGATGAATGGCTCCCCAAGTTAATCCTATTGTTGTATTCCAACAAAATAATTAAACGTCTGTTCAACTTAAAATATGGTTATATTTAATCACTTGTTATTACACTTGTTATACTAATATCTACAGTACAGGTTACCATAAATATTGTGTTTACTCTTCCCGGATACCTGATCGTCGGCGATTTAATACATTGTTTTATTGACATATTTACTCTTTAAATTTGTACGGTTGTTGTCACATTGATTGTCAGTTTTCTATGGTTGCCGAAGAAAGACTATTAACTGTCGACTGTAGGAGTAATTAAAATTTGTATGTTGGATAATATTCACCTGACACAAAGTAAAAGGACTCATTATACTGTAACTAGGATTACCTGGGATACAATATACCGGACAATAGCATGCCAAAACACGGAACTGCTATTGATACACTGTGTGAGATAAATCGTTTAAAGTAAATTGAGAATATTCGGAAATTAATTGGAAATTAAAACATGAAATATTCAGTGTTAACACGTTCAACAGCCTCGCTTGAAGGTAAGCAAACTAAACGAGGATATTTGTTGTGGCTTTTAACACTTAGTAAACATCTGCGTATTGTGTAGATACATTTTCTTTATTTTTTTATTTTTTTATTTTTTTTTGCATGTGTGATATTTTATCCGTACATTTTAAAAGTTCCATGTGGTGTTTAAAACTGAACGTTCTCTCTAATCTTTCAAATGAATATTTGTTGTCAATAATTGTACTGTCACTTTTTTTTGGGGGGGGGGGGTGGGGTGGGGAGTGGGGTTGAGCGCAACTGATGAGTCTTGATTAAATTAAACGCGCGCGTAGGTAGTAATTTTTAAAACCTTGGTATTAGTATGTAACTCCTCAATACTCTGTTGACCTCAGTAACAGGTTAATGTCTGTCGATCCAAACACTAAGTTATTATTATATTAAATTCACTTAACGTTTTTACTCTTACTCAGCATAACGTTACACAGCGATGAGTTGTCATTTTATAAACAACATATACTTTTCCAATAACATTGTGAAAATGTGTGGTTTACCAAATATATATTTTGATTACTTTTGTGCAAGCCAAACTGTTTAACACAACCTTTCGCGCAGTATAAATTTTACTTTTTGGTTTAATTCAAAGGTTTAATACAATTACCTTGTGGTGCAATTGTATCAAAAACGAGCAACATTGAAGTCTTGTGATATATATTTGGAGGGGCCTCGGTGGTCTAGTGTTTAAGGTAGTTAGGCATGAACTATTGATTACGTGGTCTGTCAACACTGAGGTTCTGGGTTCAAGTCTCAATGTATGCAGGATGTACTCGACTACTATCGTAAATGACAAGGATTACCAGTGTTGCTACCGCAGGTTGGGGGTTTTCGCCAGGTACTCCGGCTTCCACTACCAATAAAAACTAGACGCCATGATATAGCTGAAAAATTACTGAAATTGGCGTTAACACCATTCAAACAACAAACAAATAAGTACGAATCGAGGTCAATTTTTAAACCATGGCTATGTATTTAATCGTTTTAGAATGTCTTTAAACACAGAATCGAAGTTACCGAGGAGTATTTATTAGAGAATAAGTCAAGGACTAACAAAACTATGGTCAAACAAAAAAGAGGACAACAACAAATCAAACGGGCACACAACACCCATTCCCCCTCATAAATAAGTGACACGAACACCACTAAATGTCGGGGGTGAATCCAAGCGCTCCGGAAGGGTAAAAAACTACTGCTCCACGCAATTTTCCAATTTTCAATTGAAAATAGACCTCGTTGAAACGTATAACAGCAAAGATGTTAGTTTAGTCTTTATATTCTTGAGCAATAGTAAAATATTATTTGAGGACGTCTATATTTTGTTTTGTTCATATATGTCTGTACTAATTTCAATATATTACAAAACAAAACAAAAGCTTTTTAAAACGGCACACGAAAGCCAATTAAAAACTAAAATAATTATTTGTTTGATTTGGATTTGTTGTTTATGGGGTAGGTTCAAGTCTATTCAACTTAAACCCTCGATATATATTTTTTTGGTTTATTATCGTTTTACGTAAGAATTTTTTTATAATAATAAGTATATATCTGACGGTTAATCTGTAAACATATATTAGTCAATGATTTCGTTATTTAAAATTTTAAAAAATAGTTTTAGTTTTGAACCAGTACACAATAGATTTTTTGAAAGTGATAGGCGTCTATAATACTGAGTTGAGATTGTTATCCAATCAGCTCGATATTTGACCTTTTTTTTAAAGTTCAAGATTGTAGGTTTAAAATGGATTTTCGTTTCGTCCTTTCGAGAACCCTATGTGCGCGAGTGGTGTAAATTTTAAGTTATTAACAACCACCGGCAGGTCAACACTTGGGTTGTATGTTCGAGCCTTACTTAGGAAGGCGTGCTCGACTCCAACCGTACTTGACAAGGATTGCCTGTTAGGTCCGGGTTCTTCACATTTATACAATTAGTCACAACTTGCTAGCAAATGCCGAAAGTTGCGAAAAAACACAGACAAACAAATAAACAAACAAAATCAAAAGCCTGTAACAGTAGAGAGTCATTATTGGTGTCATAGAAAATAGTGCTGCAATATTAAACTCGTACATTATTTTCAATAACTTTATCGTAAATCAATTAATCTCTGTGGCTTCTCGATGTACACTATACCAGAGCGTGTATTCCATCCCCGCAAGCCATACATGTATTTTTAATAAGATTTTATTGTAGGCACTTTGGAGTTTTTAAAATTGATCGAACCACATGATTTGATTTTCTGTGTAAGGTGAAATTTCCTAAACAATCCAAAATAAAAAGCTTATATATTTGTCAAACTCTAACTATGTTTGTCTAGAAAGTAGTGTTATCGAAGTGCATAATAACCCTTCTCAAGTGTTTAAATTGTAAGTATGAAAAGTAAATATGATCTAAAGAATACTATTTTAGAAATTGGAAGGGTTGAATGAAGTTTCAACAAACACTTTCTAAAGTTGTTTTGTAACAAACACCATGGGAAAATAAACCACTCCTTAGTACATAGATTTTTAGGTATATTTTGTGGTTTTTCGTTCATGTAACCCTATTTTACTACTTTCTTCTAAGTTAAAAAATAAACAAAACAAAAATATCCCCTTTTATAGAATAAAACTTGTCTATCTTCCGCTATTTTTTACATAATTCTTTCTTAAATTTGAAAATTGTCTATAAAATATAAAGACAGAGTGCATTTCGAGTTACCTCTCCCATATTTATATGTTCGAACAGAAAGGGTTTTTGACATGAAAGCGTCTCTTTAGTTTGCGCCGAAATTAAAGCTGTGCCAGGTATTTGCACATAAATGTATGAACACCTTCCAGTCTTTTTATAAGTTTAAACTAGGGTGGTAAAACACAAGACATATCTGGTTTTTGTCATAACTATATAGAAATTTAAATATTTGTTGTAATAAGTCTATGGTTTATAAACTTACATCTCTTAGTTTGTATGTCGAGATTTTACATCTGGTACTCGGGCATCAAACCCCAGTAAAAACTGCATAGACACCGTGATAAAGTTAAACTCCACTTCTCATTTCTGAGGTTAACTTAGTTTGAAACATGATTTTATGGTAGTTTTGAGAAGCGATAACGCAAGAAAATTTGTAATAAACACATATAAAATAAGTAAAAGGTTGTATCTGAGTGTTTTATCAAATATTTTACTTATAATTACTCACACCATCCTAATGTTATTTTCTCCTGATTTTCAGAAATGTCAATATGATTTATAGGATCGTTCTTAGGCAGTTCATTTTTTTGTAACGTATAAATTACAAATGTTTACTCGTATATTGAAAGGAAAGTGTTATGGTATATTTAAAGTATACTTGATTGATGTATTTATACTGTTGTCTATCTATACCGTTCGCAGATATATTTTTATTTAAATAGTCCATGACGTAAAGAAGTAATAAATATCATTTGTGTAATAGAGTTTTCCATGCAGCCTACTGTGTTTTTGGTATATATTGGCCGGCAGATGGACATTATCCATCCCATTTCGCAAGTTAATACATTTCCGTTCCCATTTTTTACATTTCAAGGTAGTAGAACGGTTACCCTCTTCACCGCGCCAGTATTGATTTACCAGTAGTAAAATACTTGAACGATTACACTCAAATCCCCCTTAATCCCAGTCTTACACGAAGAGTATACTCGAGAACACTTACGTAATGTACGTTACTTACTTTTTAAATATTCAAATATTTTTCTTCTTATGTAATCACATCAAAATGTATCAAGTTAAAATAAATGAACACTAACTTCTTGACGATTAGATTCTACATTTTTTGTGATTATTACACTATTCCCTATTTTTCTGTATGCAATAAAATAATGGGTCAAATGATTTTTACTTATAAGCACTCCAACTTATATGATTTGTAAATACTCTGTAGTGGGTTATCGCCCTTGTAGCTGCTTAGCTTGTTTCAATTCTTTCTACATATTAGATATTAATTTACATTTCTTTGTTTACTAAACTAATACTAATTTGTTTGAATTCTTATGCTTAGCAGCAGTATTTTTTTAAAGAGGAGCCGTGTCTTGTACGTATACTTTGCTGTGAAATAGGACAACCCAAAATGAATAAAGTTATTACATTGTTTGGAGTATTAACTGCTCAATATGGTGAATAGGCGACAAATTCCTGCTTAATTATAAGCTTGTATTACATATGTTTTGTTCATATATACTTTTATACCGAGTTTTTTTTTCAGTATTGAATTAAAAAGTTACGTTTGTTACGTGCAGTGATACACAGAAATGCAATGGCAATAAATAACAGTCTGTCAATACTTGGCATAATTCCAATTTTCTTTTGAAATCATCAGTATTTTATTTGTGCAATTAAATTTTATATTAGCAGTTCTCAAGGTATACTATCTGTCATCATCACTAATGCTAGGTGAACTAGAGAATACATATGTCTAATAGATGAATATTCGTCTATATTGCCTTTACCCTCCGCGTCTTTGTTCAAATACTCCAATAAAATGTTATCAAAATTACAAAGGGGACAAATTCATTACGCCGGACGTCTATTCGAGACTCATCAGTGGCGTTCAACAAAATGCTTAAGGTATTCTTCATTTGACATAATTGGGAGATAGAATAATGTAAGTGTACTGGGACTGTGTAAATACACAATACAGGTAGTTCAAAATATTATATAATGGATCAAAAGGGAAGCTACCAAAAAGTACACTTATTAAGTATCGGATCGAATATATATATATAGATATTCAACACCTAACTTCTCTTAAATGTACCCACAAAATATTTTTTAAAGTGTGCAGTATAAACTGGTGTGGAATTTGTAGAGTGTTTGCTGAACAAGGTCGATGTATGTGAAGCTTGTATATATCCGGTATACAAAAAAATATTTCTCTTGTACTATTTTACTTACAATAGTCTGTGCTTGTTTTCTAAATAAGAACTGTAGTCTTTTTGGCATGTTTCTTTATTAAAACTGGTTATATGTTAAAATGGTATACACGATCTTTAAGATTATTTAGTTCTATTTGCGATCTGAAATTGACAATTTATGACAATTTATATTAAGAAATCTACTTTTAAATAATTAGATTTGCTTCGTTTGATCGATATCGGTGGTGTATTAACATAATGCTGTTAGTCAGTGTAACTATTTGCATACGACGAGGTAATTATTTGATTGATTAATTACAAGACTAGGGGGATTTGTGATTGTCCTTGACTTTTGTTTCTTGTTGTTCGGTTGGTTTCCTTTTTTTTCCTATTTTTATTATTGTCCATCGAGAAGAACGAGAACAAGTGAAAATACAATTAATAAATAAAGGAATGGTTTGGGCTAGCTACAATAACATAGCTCCTTTGCAATTTTGGTTATCCACTGGGATAAAAAATGTTATAAGGAACTGCACTATTGTAGCTAGGGTTGGGCCAAATCACCACTGCAAAGAAATCTTTGACTGACTACAATGTATGGAGTGGTCGGTAGTAAGGAAGCATTTAATTTTATTTTGTAGCGGCTATATCGATCCTTATCTCTTTCGGCATCTATAAAAGAGGTCTTAACGTGCAAGGAAAGTGAAACTCTCTTAATATACTCCTTGGCCAGGCTACCTGTATTTTAACCTCATACCATTACAAGCGAAAATGCATGCACTATGCTCTGTGGGTCAAGCCCCGGAAACCGTTATCAGTATTCAGGGCAGTAATTGATCAATAAAGAAGAAAAAATTGTTCAGTTATTGGTTCATAACTATTGTATTATTTTAAGTCCTTACGTTTTATATTTAAAGCATTGCAACTCTCGTACAACGACTGGTTGATAAATATTAAGTGGTTGTGTGCACATGCTCCAAATAACGTTACTGTGAACCACTAAAGACGTGTACGTGTGATTTCACGGAATAGTTCCGGTTCACATTAAATAGATAGACGGCATCGTTGTTCACTATGTTAACGAAAGATTCACATGCGCCTGGTTTTATAAGAGAAATTAGATTTGGGCAGGATCCGTTGTAGTTTGGGCTTGGATTTTCCGTTGCGTAAATATACATTTCATTGTCCTACTGACAGGTAGCGATATTCTTCATCCGAACTGTATGTTAATAATCCAGTATCAAAACCTAAAACTGCAGCCACACATGTTTGCGACGACTTGCTATGAATTCCTACAACACAATGTCCCTCAGTCCGATTAGCCAATATAAAGTCCCAGATTTACCCCTAATCGAACATCAGTGGGACGATCTGGACAGAGGACTTCGCATGCCTTTTACAGCATTATTGCGCTCAATCAAACATTTCTTAAATAGTGAAATAACACTCCGTAATAAATCGACAAATGGGTCCAATGGCAATGACAAAAACTATACTGATATTTAAAAGAAACAGTAGAGAGTACTATTGTTTCAGCAATAATTACGGAAACATAGTTTTGTTTAGAACTGCAGTTTTTGGCAGTTTAATAATCTTTAAAAAAATTTGTAAGTTGTGTAAGATGTAGACTACCTTATTAAAGTTGAAGATAGAACATATACATGTATGGAAAATTTTGTATAATGTGGTCCAAAATCTGTTCTCATAGCTTCTTTTTCTTGTTTTTGTAACGAACGAAACATGCACAAAACGTCACATGTTTAAATTTTAAAATCATTATACGCAAAATACCTAATTTAAATGATCACGTGTTGTGTAAAATTTCGTTCAATGTTTATATGTTAGATTTTTATCAAAAGTGAAAGGTAGAAAAAATTTGTCTACTTAACAAATATCTGATACATTTTTGACCACATCAGAGAATGTCAGCATGGGTGATACTAATATTTTTATAAACTACAAAAGCTGTCATATATAATAATACAATTATATGTCTTGATATAATAACATTGTTTGAACAATACCATTAAGCAAAGCAGAATTGTGTTAGACTGTCCCTTTGAAATCTTATGTATATACTTGAAAGTCAAATAGACTACGGTTTCTTTAGAATGTTGGTCACTTTGATATAGTATTGAATGATTATAAACTGACACCCATTGTTGCAACTATTTTCAAAGAACAGGAACGTATTATTCGGAGGAAAGAACATTAGTAGTAGTATCTGCTGAGAATGAAGCAGATTCGTTTTCTAGATGATGAAAGCATCGTTCATTTTTCTCTTAAAGGTATGTTCAAACGTATGTCTTCTGTTTTATTGTTGTATCATATAAATGACATAGCCGAATATAAAATATGTTATTTATTTTTATTTAATTTGATTTTAATCAATAAGGACAAATACTTTTCATAATACAAACACGTTATAATATTCATAGTTAAATCTTAATTATAGTTTTAATAAGATACGACCTACTTATCCCCAAATGTTGAAACTATTTTACATGGGATAATATTGGTATTTATGTAACATCGCATTCCACACCTGGATACTGTTAAAAAATGTTTAAACGAAATCATGTGGGAATAATAAAGTATATTATTTTTTCTTTGTGTTTTAAATCAAAGAGGTTTCTAACAAAAACCAGTATTGAACAATATAAAACTTACTTTATATTTCCATAAGAGTAAACCCTTCCATGTATATGGGTATTAGCATTTAATCAGTCATATGTCATTAACGACAAAATTAGACCAAGTAGTTGTAACAATTGAGTTCATTTTGTAAAAACTGGTGCAAACATGTAAAATTGTGCATTATTGTTCATGTATTACGAATTTCCATTCAAACTTGTAATTTTAGTTAGAGATCGTCATTGGCTTCTAATTTTCATAAATGTTTTAAATACAAAACCAAAAATGAACACGGACACATTTTTCACTATTATGAAACTAAAGATGTTTATAAGAAAAAAATTGGTCGTTAGAAAATATCCCGATACCTTAGATTGCTCAAATCTGACCTTGTCAGCTTTCTTTCACTTAAAAGCACCATTGATCTATCTCACATCTTACAACACATACCGTAACAAGAAATTGATTTCTGTTTGATTTAGATTTAAATGTAGCAAACATACAGATATAATAATGAGCTTATTGTCATTGGAAGATGGCATATTAATTAGCAAGATACAAAGGATAAACTTATTATTTAAACGTGTGTCAACACATTCAGAATGTACACAGCCATGGGTAAGATCTTTATGTTACGTTGTTACGTGGTAATATACTAATATTATTATTGTTATATTAATATAAACAAGCGGGATAAGTTACGAAGCTGTTAGTTACAAATCTATTTTTCGCATGGAAACATATCTGTAGCTTCACAATAGTAAGTGTAATTTGTGTTATTAACAATACCAACACAGAAAAACGGCCCTTATTTCTGATTTATCTCACATGGACATGTCAAACCATATTCTTTATGTTTGACTCTGCAATCAATTGGAAATGGATGTTAGCATATAGAGGGTACTTTGTTGTGATAAACTGTGCGTTACTAAACATGACCTATAGCACACAGTGTACTAACATGTATAAAATGATGGGACCGTTTATTTTACCCTCAATGATTCAGATTTATATTTGCTTTTCAACAAATTTTATAATATTATTTGATTTACAATGCATGATTGTGATCGTGCATTGATTTACATTCCTTCTACGAAGCCACGGGTTGATTCACAAAACACTTTTGCGACCGTTTTAGAACACATGATTGAGAATGTATGTTGGTGCCCATACATGGTTGCCGATAGATATTTGCAACCCTTGGTTTTGACAGTGTACGCGTTTACTGGCGTCTATTATTTACAATATACTTCTTAGTTAGAAGAGAAATATACACATATATTGTGCGGTCTGTGGGTTTATTTCAGTATAGTGAGGAATCGCGGGTATTGTACAGTCGATGGTTATTCACATTCTACTATTTATCGCCCTAGCATGAAGGTTGTTTAGGTCTTCATTGGTATCAAAATTAATTTCTTGTTGCATTCTTTAAGTTTACTAATTGTTCCCAAATTAAGAACATGTCATGATAATAGATGTTTATTATTTAATAAAAATTATTTTGGTATGCATATTGGTTAATTCGATTAAATATTTTATTGCCTTCTGTATTTACAATGGTGTTTCCTTCATTAATGTTATAAATAACTTGATTAAATCAGTCGTCATATTTGGGTCATTGATCATTAAAGGAAACAAGACCACGATTAATTTTATCGGCAATTTATCAATTAATTTCCATCAAAATCTAAATCATTCACACCATTAAGACATAAATAGAACATTTAGAAGATTACAAACTATTAGTATTTAATACTACACGCCAAATTAATCCGGTCAAAAAACTACTGTCCAAGTACTGATGTGATTCAGTACCTTTGTATTAACCGTGTATATATTGTTGTATTATGCAACAGTGATTTAGCGGTTTCATGTACTTATGTCCATGGAACTGTAAACAACCAATTTTCAAAGCACAAAAACATATTTTCTTCTTAAACGTAGATGCTTGTTTTTGTTTTCAGCAAATAGGCCTCCTCCTATTAAAACTCCAACTCCTACCCCAAATACTGATCGACCGGTAAGTCGGCCGAAGACTGGTAGATTGTCTTCACCTCAAACTAATGATCCTGACACAAACGACAGAAAAATTGCCAGGAGTCCTACGTTTGTAAGTGAAAGGACGTATACAGCGTTTGCGCGAGGAACAAGACCGTCTACATCAAGAACACTGACCAGTGTCCAGTCCAGCAGTTGTAAAGATGTCAAAATAAACCAAAATGGTACAACTAGTTCTAAACCAGATAAAGAGATATCACCAGCTTTGCCTGCTATGGAACCGGCATTTTTAGAAATAACAAAGGAGAATGCTGGAAAATATGTCTGGAGACTTGAGGTACATTATAAAAAATATAAATATATATATTACTGGACTTTCGCAACTCTCATGAGTTTATTTTAAAAGTTTTTTCTTTTGCCTAGCTGATTAAACGTAAATAAACATATTAAATATTTTTAAATTGAACAAATACAATTTTTATCATAAAAGAACAATCATCATTTGAACTACATTGCTTATAATGGTTTCAAAACTAGTTGGGTAGACGCAAACTTCTACCCTGGTTTTTGTTCCATGGATCTATATGTTTTGTCGATTGTATTAACAAATGTGGTGCTATGTGTTTCAATAGTTTTAATTACATTTGTATCTGTATAAAATAATCTTTATACCTGTACCAAATTATAATTTGTGATTATTGTGCAACTCAATGAATACATAAATTAACTACATCCATATAGTCATATACTTGATATTGTATTGAAACTAAAAATTTAAGTAGACAAACCCCCTTTAACAAGCACAAATGTCATAAAGCTGGGAAGAAAACGAAATCACATAATACTTAGTTTTGACTGTCCAAATGAGTCATTTTCTGATCAACAACACATTTGAACCTATTTTTCAACAGACAATCTGAATTTTAATGGGTACAAACTGTGCCCCACTCCTTGTCGATTTGCAGAATATAAAAGATAGCAGAAGCTAGGTCCTTTAATTTTACATGTGTATATATTGATTCCTTTCAATTTAAAACCCTCAATTTACTTATTGGCTTCCGTTAATATATTCTTCAGAACTGGATAGAAACAGCTTCTTTTGCATAATTTTTAAACTTATACCTCGAATATGACACCAACGGTCATCTTAGCAGAAGAATTTACGACAAGCAATACGATTTTAATTTCAAAATTATTAATTTTCCTCACTTATACATCAATATTCAAGCTTCTGCATACGGTGTCTATATTTCTTACATGATCAGGTATGCAAGAGCTTGCAGCGAGTATATTGATTTTTGCTATCGTCACATATTTCTTCAAGATAAACTTCTATACAAACGTTACAAGAAAAAACGACTCGTCCACGCATTTAATAAGTTTTACTATAAATATCTCGTTTGAAAACCAGTGAATAATGATATGCTACGATGATTGTTGGATACACCAATTAGTGACTAGTGGTATATGATACCTATCCATTTTAACCAAAAAACCAACTCACATACTACAGTAAAAGAAGCGGGGGGTTTGGCATTTCATTAAACCTGGTTTAACCCACCATTTCTTGTGAAATGCCTGTACCAAGTAAGGACCATTGCTGTAGTTACTACATTTTTGGTTGTTGGTTCTGGAGTTTGCCGGTTTCTCGGACTTTGATTTGTGGATTGTCTTTTTGACAGTTTCCACGGTGTTCGGTATTTCGTTATTACCTTCATTTTGAAAGCCGTCATTAATTGTTATGTAAAGTGTATTACAACATATAACTTTGTGTTTAAGTTTTACAAACGTGTTTCAGGGTAAATCCAGAGTTGTCGAGATAGAAGAACATCATCATGGCTTTTTCCACGAGGGATGTGTATATATTGTTCTAAAGGTAATTTAACATAATGTAAAAGTACAGATAGTATAAATTGTTTTTTTTTAACATTTTCCAGACAATTTGATAAAAGATTTGTGTATGAGGAATTTACTTTAAGAGCTTTTTACTATCGTAAAATGTTTCCTTCTACATAAATAATAGAGCCCCTTGATATGGTATAAAATGACATAACATCTACAATTTCTGTTAAAAGTGCCCTATCTCTGCAACTTATTTTTGAAGCAAATCATTTAAAGATTTTATGAAAGAGGACGATAACGCATTTAATATTAATGCACAATGAAAATATGTTTTTATACCCCCGCTTCAAATAAGGGGTATACTGGTCTACCTCATTCGTCTTTCCGTCCGTCCTTCCGTCCATAACATAACTTTCTTAACAGGTTTCTTCGCAATTACTTATCACAACCTATTGAAATTTATATATTAACTTACCATGTGGTCCTATATTGCGAGTATCGATCTCAGTTCCGCCGCATATCTACTTCCTTTTTACTGACTTAGTCAATTTTCGAAATTAGTGTTGATGAAAATTTGTGTAACAGGTTTCTCAGCAACTACTTGTCACAACCACTTGAAATGTTATATGTGACCTTAGGATTTGGACCTATATTGCGAGTACCGATTTCAGCTCTGTCGTATATCTACTTCATGTTTACCGACTTGGTCAATTCAATTATGTTAATAGCGAGTGTATGCTGACTAAGCAGCAGCTAACAGGTTCCTAGTTGGTTTTTTTTAATATGTTTTCTGAATTTGATGACCATCAGTAAAAGTCTTAACCTGATTGTTTGATGACCATCAGTAAAAGTGTTAACCTGATTGTGCAGTTAATGCCAATTAATTCATAAACTATTGTTACTAAGCATGATCCTAAAATAGTTCTTAAAGGCAAGTACGCCTTGATTTCTAAACCTTGAATGGTCCAGATTCGGGTCGAAGGTTGCATTGTTCTCTAAATATTTTACGAAATATTAAAGAACTAATTTTGTTTTAGATTGACAACGATGAGATTGTACATCTACATTATTGGTTCGGAAGACAAAGCTCGGAGGTAATTTCCAGTTATATATAATACATTAATTGTTAGAACATGTAGCTGAGCATTAATTTCAGAAAAAAGAGACAAGATTATTTGACAGTTATGAAATTTAAAAACAATAGGATATTTATGATTTTTCCTATTACATTTTGCTTGTAGATTGTATATATGTTGTTATATTTAGAATGATCGACAGTTAATGGAAGAGAAAGCTCATGAACTAGACAGAATTGTTCATCATGCACATGTGTTCACTAAAGAGGTATGTAGTTTCATTTTCATCAGTGAATTTAAAATCTAAAGGCAAATAATTGGTTTGCCAATAAATTACATTTAATTTTTTTCAGTGGTTTTAAGAATATGTGTCTTTGTGTAGGACTTGTCAGACATATACTATAAGTATAAATACATTTAGTTCCTAGAAACTGTCGATAACACTGCACAATGCAGTAAAGCAAATTATACTAAACTGTCCTAAATATAAACAATACAATGTTAATCTTGTAGGTTGCGGAAAACATTTTTGTAAAAAATTACGTATGTTTTCGGTATCAATCTGTAATCTTTGTACTGTGCTCTCACTTTAGAAACAACTATAACTGTTCCAGTGAATGAAATAAATGTATATATATTATTTACAGACGCAACACCACGAATCAGTATGTTTTCTGAAAACTTTTAACGACGGCATTATGTGAGTATACACCATGTTGCAACTCTTAAATTTTATTCACTATTTATGGAACGTTTTGTAGCAGCATATAATAACTGATTAAATTTATCTTTATCTCAACGGTGTTTTCAAATATTCTTTATTTGGTTCTGTTTTTGTCGGACATGACAATCATCGTGTAATCAAAACAGAAGAGATTTGTACTATGTAGAAAATGTTCATATTTAAAGTGCAAGTTTTAGTTGTATTTTACAATCGTTTAATGTATACTTATTACGACGTAGTTCATTATACGGTGACATTAAGTTTTTATTTTGTGATTTAAGAAATTAATAGAATTAATTTTATAGTAAAGCCTTTTTTCAACTATATTATTGCGAGGATGCCCGAGTACTGGTATACATTAAATTGAGAGTTTAAAGCTTCAGTAGGCAATCGTACAAAACACTGCGTATAAGAAATAAAAGATGTGCTGTTTTGGAAGATAACAAATAACCAAGTCATGTCATGAAGCAGTATACTAAAGACATTCTACACAATATATTTACTGGTAGCAAAGATGTATCGGTGCTAGTGTAAATTCATTCTCATAGTCATAGTCCTAGTCCATAAATTCAGTTTATGAAATTAAAGGGCTGTCTTCCACCGCAGTAGCTAGACTATTTACAATGTGGATTCACATAATAACTAGGGGGGTCGGGGGTATGAGCCTGAAAAATGTTGAAATCAATGGTGCAATTTGGTGCATTTTGGAGAGTTTTAAGGTACTTTATTTAGTTCTGAAAATGGACAGTTTATTGATTGCAGGGATAGATTGCAATTATTTTGTTGTTGTCAAAATCATGTGGATTCGGCAACGTACTCGCGTTTAGGCAGCCACGCCCCTGTCTCTCTAAATGAAATATCTCATAATAAGTAATCCACATTTCACCAAGCTTCAAATTTGTTCTTTTCTTTTTTATAATTTAAGTTACATTGAAGGAAGACCGAAAACCGCAATGTCACGTGCAACAGTCTACGCAAAAAGAATGTACGCAATTGATGGACGCAAATTCGTAAGAGCAACATGTGTAGGTATTCCATTTAAAATATAATGTTCTTTTTAATAGTAATAGGATTTCGGTTCATTAGTAAAAAATTTTAATAAACAAACTTTTGAAAGCCCAATTTTTATTGTTCACGAACATACCGTTTGTATAAAAATATAATGCTCTTACCATTGCACTAATTGTATAAAGCACAAAGGTCAATAGACATTTAAACTATTTTTTTTATAAATAAACTGCATTTCACTGTTTTACATAAAAAGTTCATGTAACTTTGATGCAGAATTTGGGCAGTAATTAATGCTTTTTCGTTCTATTCCGTCTTGATGATTTTTTTTAAATTTGTGTGTTAGGTTGAGCCATCAGTAGATGTATTAAACAGAAATGCAGCCTGTATTCTTGATGGTTTTCCTAGAATTTATGTCTGGATTGGGAAGACATGTCCATACACAACACGCATGAAGGTATATTGCGCGTATCGTTAACTGTTCTATGATTTTTTGCATAAGGTTTGGCTTATCATATGGTTTCTGTTCAAGTTTGAAGTCTGGATTAGACACGAGTAAAATAAACTGGATTTAATTTTAACATGTTTTGTTAGCTAAATAGGCAACATGCATTAAACACAAAAAAACCTCATGTTATATCAAGTAAACTATAGACCGTTATTACAATACACACATATTAAGAAACATTTTACATTATAATTTCACTATAACAAATATCATTAATTTGCGAACAGTTTAGATCTTCTAACCCTAAGCCATGTCTCAACGGCATAATAAAAACTCATTGCAATAACACGTACTGAAAATATGGTTTCTCATAATTAAAATTGTTTTATTCAGACCAAAATATCTTACATTTTGCGGTATAAATGTTTGAATCGAGTTTTAATATATTTTATTTTTGCAGACGATTTATCTGGCGAAACGGATTCGTAATAAGCAGAGGAAAGGGGTTTCACATGTTGTTATAATAGGTTAGTTTTGTCTTGTATTAAGATTGCAAAATTCTGTTATTTTCATTGCTTGCATACAAAATTCAGCATTCCTTCTTGTAATTACATATATGAACAACTGGTGCTATATTATCGCCAAAGGTAAAAGAATCAGTATTGAAGAAAGAACAATAACTCCAAAAACTTTGTTTAGTTATCTATCGATCTGCTGCCATTTGTGCTTTTAACTTGTACTAAACACATTTTAAAATTGCATTTCAGACGAGAAAGAAGACAGCATGAATACAGCGTTTTTAAAGAAACTACACAATGGAGAAAATCTTTCACCGACAGAAACTGGAATTGAAAACGTCCTTTCTACAGTTGACGTAAAAAACATAGTTTTACACAGGTGATATAATTTATTAATAAAGAAAAACCACATAATAAATATCACATATAATAGCATAAATCTTCAAGACGTCTAATGTAGTTAAGTATCTCAGAATAGTATTAATACCTTCACGAAGACACTTTTTAGTTGAAATATTCTACACGACACCATAGAGAAATAAATAATTTCTGTTTATATTTTTGCAGGGTTGGAGGAGAAAGAGTAATGTACGACATGCCAGAAGCGTCCAAAGTACCTTTAAAGCAATGTTTCCTAGTCCAAAGAGTAAATTATTTTTAACATTATGTTTCTCTAATGGTTTATCCCATTAGACGTTTAACAAGTTGTAATGTTAAAGTGTTATTGCAATTCTTTATATTCAAAAGTCATTATTATTCAATAATATTGTGTTTCTTGGCGTTTTTGATATTTGCAATTTAACAACTAGTAGAAAATATTATGGTTAAGTTTTCAATCATTTTCTATCGGCATAAGGACAAGTTTTTACTCAATATATTGTAATATATTTTTATTATAAAACTTATGCATATTCGTTAATTTCTTATAACACAAATGTTACTGTCTAGCGTTTCTGTATCAAACCTGTAAGAGATAATGTCAGCTGAAGAAAAAAACGTAAAGTCTCGCAGTGAAATATATGCATGGCAGCTAAACTTAAAACCTTCATCTATACAAAATGATAAATGAATTAATGGCTAGTGCAAATTTGCAGGATAGTTACTTATTAGACACTGGTCCATCAAGCCCTCTGTATGTTTGGGTTGGATCGCAAGCCAATGAAAATGCTGTCATGAACGGTATTAAAAGAGGAAAGGTAATTATTTATCTTTGTGATATTTCAACATATTTTGAAAAAAAAATTACAGTATAATTCTTATTAGGAGTTTTTTGTTAATTCGTTTCACACATGTAAAAAAAAATCATTTTTAGTTTCATGATGAAAAGCCCTTGTCATAATAAATACAAGACAAACACGACATTAACAATATGCGTCTAATAAAATTTAATGTTAGATGTGAATAAATGACTTTATATGTGGTTTTCGTCGTAAATGACAATGATAAATCTATGAATGTATTAATTAATGTTTAAACCACAAATAAATTGTGTTCTATTTAGTTTTCTGTATAAGTAAAATATTTTTGCAATACTTTGTGTTCTCACTTTATTTCGACGTGTTATTTTATTAATTTAAATGTATGTGTACTAAAATTATGTAAACTGGCATCTGGATTTCAATTTTTCCAGGCATTTAACGAACATAAAGGATACCCATCTTATCAATCAATTTGTCGCATAAAGGAGAATCACGAACCCATAACTTTTAAGAAGATTTTTAATGACTGGCGAGAAAAAGACACAAAACACCGACAGTTAACAAAGAAATACAGTATTGGAAATATAGGTTCATACTTTATTAGACAAAATATAACGTCTCTAAATGAAAAGTGGTAAAAACAAAAGAGCTTTTTATATCGTTATAAATAGTTATGGCATTTTAATGTGTTGGTTTTTATTTAAATAAACAAAATAAATAGTTTGCAATAGGTATATTTTTGATGAAGTAATTTTGTAACAATATTTTTTGTTCTGCCACTTCAACTATACAGATACATTCCTGCGAATAAAGCAAAGCTTTATTTGTAAAAAATGACTCAGCTTCTGGTACCATTATCCATACTTCTTACGATATTTAGTATTCAGTTCTGGTTTACGATATATGTTTGTGACGTCATGCTATCACTCGAATACGCGCAATCGGCTATGAGGAATAAAGAATAAAAACAATATTCGTACATTGTCAGAAAATATAAAGTTATTTGTACTCGCCGCAAAACAGGTAAGAAATGCTCGGCAGAGCCTCACATTTCTACCTGTTTCTAAGGCTAGTACATATAAACTGTATATTTTCTGACAATGTACTAATATTGTATATTTAATGGCTTTGCAAATACTTAACCGACTAATAGATTACATTTTTTATGCAGGCAGGGTTTACTCGAATCCAATCTTAAGGACAAGGATTGCCAGTTTTCCTACCGCAGATCGGGGGTTTTCTCCGGGTACTCCGCTTCCACCCCCAATAAAAACAGGATATAGCTGAAAAATTGCTGAAAGTGGCGTTAAACACTATCAAACAAACAATTAAACATTCTTTGAAGACTTATAGAAAAAGGCTTATTAGAATATGGGTTCTGTAAGAGGGATTTCAATACATCTCGCTTCTATGTTGTTCGTTTTTATTTACTAGAAAGAGCATTATTTTCAAAACGAGATAACAGAACAATTGCAAAATTGGATGAGCTGTGGTCAGAAGATATGATGTCATATACAGTTTCCAACAATAAGGTCGGTGTTACTTAGTCTATTAAAATAATTTGTAATTGTAATATAATAGACTACTTGTAAAAAGAATATCATTAAAATGTGTTTACGAGCGTTATATAATAACACTTCTAACCCAGCACATCCGTATTTTCATGTATAGTATAGTCAATTTAAAGAATGAAAACTTGACACGTCTTTCGGAGTGCTATAAACATATCTTTATTCAGTGCAGTCAATTTTATGGACAATTGACAAGAATGGCAAGCTTTATCTAAAAACCACATCATTTGCATATGTTGTTATATGAAACTTTGTTGCATGAATTTGACTGCTTTGGGCTTTATGTTTTAGATATGGAGAGTAGATGGTAACAAACTGAATGAAATTCCTTGGGACGAACATGGGATATTTGTAAATAGCAGTTGTTATATAGTTCTTAATCGCATTCAACGGAAGTCCAATATGTTACATGTTTTATATTATTGGCTGGTGAGTGATAGCATCAAATAGTTTTTTTCTAAAGAACAAATATATAGTAGGTCTGTCATGTCTCTCTACTGTTTAGTTAAAACGAAATAAACAAAAAATGTGCGCACAAATATTTTTGATAAAACCATGTTCCTTTATATTTTGTAAAGCATCATTCAGCGTTTTATGTTATAGAAATGTTAAAATATAAACACTTTAATTTTCTGTTTGCTTGTTAAATATGTATTTGTACATTTTAACAATATACAAGTTTTTCTTCTGTTCATTAAAGCTAATAATTCTTTAAATTGTGTAAAACATTATATATTGACTAAAATCCTATGTGGATTTTTGCGATTCATGGTATGAAATTAGATCTTATACATCTTGATAAGTCTCTGTTTTTATTAGTTTATTGGTTCTTGAAAGACTACAACATAAGAGTCGACTAGATGAATAAACTATTTATGAAAATCCAGTCGTTATCTAACTGCACATTTTAGATCTATTTCAGTAAATAAAATTATTTTGGTACACCAGTTGCATCATTTCAGGGTTGCAAATCATCAAAAGAATTACAAGAACAGGCAATGAAACACGTGTTATCTAAAGATTCTGATTTACAACACCAGTGTATAATGGTAATGTCTCATTTCACTCATTTCATTAAAATGATTGTATTATTTATTATGTTTTCAAAGTCTGAATCAAATCACGCAAAAACATTAATACAAACAATGGGACACACAACAACACACAAACAAAAGCAAGCCATATGAACTCGAGTACAATTCGAGTAATTCAGGTGCTCCAAGAGAGTAAGTTGCAACAAACCCGTCGTATCACTGACAGTTAATCCAGGGTAAGTCATGTACTGTAAAGGAAGATGTTACATAAATTCTACAACAAAAATACATCTCGACTTATTTGAAAGACATATCGACTTTTTTTCAACACGTACATGATGTCGTCCATAAAATTTCGTCCTTAAAAACAGCAGCAATTAATGTTTTATTGATTACAATTCTATCTTTAAAATAAACCCACGTTCGGGCTATCGGCAATGTCTGTTATAGATATTTTTATGAAGCCACTTCTTTAACAATTAACACGAATCTTTATATCTGCAATTTTTATTTTATTTTTAAGGTTCGAATTTTAGACGGAAAAGAACCAACGCATTTTATGAGTATACTTCAAAACAGCATAATTGTTGTAAGTTGTCAACTCGTACCTAATTTTTAAATAAAAGAAACATGTTGTCTTTGTTTCTGAGGTTGAGATATATTTTCCTTTATACTGTGTTAAAAGATTTTTGGAAAATTTATAGGGTGTCAGCCAATTTGTGGAACACAACAAGACAACAATTTGATGTCACATTAAAGAAAGAACCCAATGCGACATAGAAAACAAAAATAAAAAGCCGTAAATATCAGGCAACCACAGGGATTTGTACTTCCAAGCAAAAATCACTGAAATATGAAATATCAAAAGCCATGAAAACCTTTAAAACGGGGCAAAAACTGTGATTCGGAAGTGTATGCTGATTTTTCATCTACAAGTAAAGTGCAAGAAAACCGAACAGTGACCAAGAATCGAAAACCAATACCAATTGTATTTTCTTTTAATTGCAGTAATATTATTTTCTTTAAAACGGCTGAAATAGCCAATTATGTATATGATTGATGTTTACCTTTTTGGCAGTACGATGGTAATTTAAAAGATTCTAGTCAGTATTCCACCCAGATGTTTCGTGTTCGAGAAATCGCAAATGAAAATATGAGGGTTGTTCAGGTAGGTAAAGTTATTTGTAAAGTATTTTTTATTTTCTATGTAATATTCCTTGCATTTTGATAAAAAAATAGTTTAAAATTACAGTATATTATGATTGTATATATAATATATGGTATTATCATTTACACTAATAACTAATAAATTATACTGCAAGTACTTGACTTTGATGTTGAACATATGGTAAATAAATACTATTTATTATGAATATGCCAAAGATATCCCTTGATTTTTTAAATAATATTTTACTGTCATTGTACATAATTTATATATATTGTGGTTATTCTAATTATAATCAAGAGAACTGTTATAATTTGTCAGGTGTTACCAGATCGATCATCATTGAATTCATCAGCATCGTATTTAATTATGTCAAAAGAAGACTGCTTTCTTTGGTATGGAAAGGTAAGTTGTAAGAAATAAATTAATGTAACGAAAGTGACCAAAGCCAGAATTATTATATACTAGAATTTTGATTGATTTATGCGTAAATGGCTCTATGTATAAATATATTGTATATTTTCCTATTTTATTTTCACCCTGTATTGAATACCTCGGTTTTGCTTGTGGCGTGACCGAATTTGGTATCAAGTTTTGGAATTTTGGTGATAAAAGCTCTACAACATCTTTATCATTCGGGTTTTTAATAATTGTTACGCGCGTCTTGCGTATTAAATAAATTCTATTAACCTATCTATTATATCTTAAAATGTTCTAATCCATATTTATCTGTATGTGTTCTGATTTTAAAGCATCTTCAAAATCGTACGTAACCAATTATCTGATTTATAATTCTTATTTGTGTGTTAAAGCTTGTTTTACTGTTTTACATTTCGTATTGTTTATTCTAGAATTCGGGAGGACCGGAAAGAGAATACACAAAGAGTATGTTAGAATTTCTAAATCCTTCCAGGTACGTAATCGCAGATCTCGTCCCCTCTTCTTTTGTCCTTGTGTGCTATAATTAGCATAATAAAATTCTAATTAGATATTTTATATACTTTTTCACTGTAAACTTTTTACATATGATCACAAACATGTACGAAAATGGAATATCAAAATTATGTAATATCTTTTACAGTAATAGTTTTGTTGATATTGTCTTTTGAACACTCTGTGTATTTTGGTGACAAAAAGTGAGGCTAATGCCTTTGATTTAGTATTGCTTATTTCTGTTAGAAAAAATATTAATTACTGTTTAGTCTTAGTGGTTCAGCCATGTTATTTGTACAATTCTTTGCACTAATATTTTCTTTTATACGAACGTAATCACAACCTCAAACCAAATGTGTTTCTGTACTGGTAAATTCAACAAATGTGGCAAAAATGCAGAAACGCACAACTAACAATCACTTGTTGGAATACATGCTGCTGTTATTTAAATTACATTTCAACTATCAATTACCCGCATATTCATTATATTCCGCAAATATATATCCCCAAACAATTAACACTAAATAAAGCTCATGCTCCGAGTAGCACATGTTCCCTATTTATATCTTCATTCAATGTTAAAAGAAAAAACGTTTAACCCAAAATTTTTGATAAAAAATTTTTCTTTTCCTCATTACAATTTTACTCCTTCTTGATTATGATATAAAACGTATGGTGTTTATATATCTAAACTGGTCCAATTTATAAATTACTACATGATCCACACACTAGTCAGATAAGTACAATATAAAGCAATTTCAGTATTCAAAATTATTCACGTCTACTATAAATCGTTTTTGCTTGAACGTAAATGTATTTCAATTTCAGAATGTTTGAATTTGAGATTGTTTTAGAGGGTAGAGAAAACAGCCGCCTTCAAAGCATTCTTGGTGCATATTGTGATTATCCATTAGAATTTCCAAAGCCAGTGAGTATTTTCACTTTTGCTTAATGTATTTGGCGCAAAAAAATGGAATGAAGTAGAATGATTCGCGCGCCATGTATTTAAATTAGATATTATAACTCATAACCTATAAATCATTTACTTAAATTGGACAACAGCTGTGGATTGTACTGTTTGACTAACTTTTGTTTTAGCATATAATAAGTTATAGTATCGACTTTTTATATCCTACAATACATCTTCGATCTGATTTTAATTGATATATGTCTGCTTTTTTCAGAAACTCGAACGGCGGACACCAAATCTTGTGCTATGTCATCTAACTTCTCCAATTTCCTTTGAAGACATCGTAGAATTTCAAAAGGAGGTAAATTTATTATTTATTGTATCACAACAATAAATGACAAACTTGATTCATAATGAACCCAAATCTATAAACTATGAGAAAAAGAAGCCTTTTAACTAGTTAAAAGCATTAAACTTTTAATATGTGTAATCAAACAAGTAGTTATATTGATGTATGTTTGTATAAATTAATGCTTGTATTCCCATCTTTGATTGCAAGCATTTTGCAATTAGAAATGACTGAACCAGAACTAATCCCCCATCCTCAAGTCTTTCCTATCAGTAGACTGTTATCTGAAAACAAAATATCAGATCTCATGTCCAACATTAATAGCTGCTTTCACGAGTGTTACGAAAAGCTACCCCAGGACAAAAGGAAATGGAAATTCTTTTTTGACGACCTATCTTCCACAAGGGTACAATGATTCAAGTCAATTCAAGTTTACGAGTGTTGGTTTTTTTAAATATATATATATATACATTTTTAATATAGTTCTATATTTTCGTTCGCTTATCTTGAAATTTTATGTTATGTTTACAGGATCTGACTTCAGAAGATGTCTTCTTTCTGGATACCTTTGATCAGGTGAGATCTTTTAAAGAAATCAAAGTTTGGCAAGTAAAACCAATAACGTTTTTACTTATACTAGTATTACATAAGATAAAAGATTTGTAACATCTTTATGACTGCAATTTATGTAATTAATATTTGCAACTGAACGCAATAAATTGAGGATACAATTTTTACTGGTAAACAAAAGATAAATCCACATTATGGTTATTGAAGTACTGCGGTTATTTTGTTGCCCTTTTATTTTCAACAGAGCGCCTAATAACTTCTCAAATATGTGCTTGTATTACAGATTTACATTTGGGTTGGAAAAAATATAGACGACGAGGACAGACAAATGCTTTCATTTTTACCGCAGGTAAGATTCCTATGAATACTTTTAAACCTTGCAATTAATACTTATTCTAACAAGTCTAGCAATTATATAATCTGTGTTGCATTTATTTAAAATCAGCATGTTAGAAATTAAAAAATATTATTTTTTTGCAGAAATATATAGAGGAAGATGCGGCTGCTAGATGTTTAGAAGACATTAGTGTTTGGATTGTGACGCAAAACCATGAACCAGAAACATTTGTTAAATACTTCAGGGATTGGTGCAATACTCAGTATGGGGTATGTTTTGTTTCAAAATATGTGTATTGTTTTATTTTCTAATGATAATTTAGAAGCATATTTTTCAATCCTCTGGATGATCTTAGTCGGATTAGTATTTGGTGTAGTACATTTTACAATAAAATAATATATAATTTTATTGTAAAATTTGGTATCTTTTGATGCACTTCATATTGTCTTCGTTTTGTTTAGACGTTTTGTGGAATATACGTATAACTGCAAACGCTTAGCGAGCAGAACTACCTACAAAAAGTCACTATTTAATGCAAAAATTGTTTTCTTCCTTGATTTGCAAGCGCCCTTTACAAACAGGAAAATTCACTTTAATTTCATCGAAATAGTTGTTATTTTATATTTGTGATTATTACGTCAATGAGGCGATTCAAATGAAGAATACTTTCACAATTATATCCTATTTTCAGTTTCCGGTACTTTATAGTGTGATAAGTTGGTATTCACCTAATCGGTCTATAATTGTACTGGTTCGTGACAGCACTGTATTGTTTCTGAAGCCAAAATATCTAACACGGAATTAAAATGTATAAAAAGTCTTCGTGCGAACTTTTACTGTTTGCCTTTTAGTAGAATCAATAGATATCCCTTATTTGAAATAAGGCAGATATTTGATTATCAAACTGTTGTATATAAGTATATAGTTAAAACATAGGGGTATTGGTCCAGTTATCTGCAAAAGCCGCCTATTAGACCTCTTATATATGTTGAGGTGCACACTATTTTTTACGTTATGTTCTTAAGCCTACATTTAACTTCAATTATTAAACTATACCTAACACAAGTTTATGCTTGTCAAAAAAGAACTTTTACATTAAAAAGCATTTTTTTATTTTTATTTACTTCACTTTATATTTATGGGGATGCTAGAGATGTTTTCATATTATTACAGGGACTGGATGTCTATAATCTATCAAGGAAAATGGTTCGACAAGAAAATGCAAAAATCAACATAGATCAAGAGGTAGAAAGTCGTACATAAACATATTGAAAATATCTGAACTAGAGAAATGTATTTATTATATATTGTTTATGTTGAAAGGTATTATTTAACGTCTACATTTACTGTCCTATAATTAAATGTATTTTGAATCATGCAAATTATGTGTTTTGGCATTATATGTGGTTTTCAAAATTTAAAGGGACACTTTCTATACATTTTTTTATTTCTTTAGATGGTTGATAGAACATATCAAAAATTCTCCAAGCATGCATACAGAGAGTTGATTAAAAAGGAGCCAGCAGAGGAAATTGACCGCAGTCACAAAGAGGTAACTTGTGTTTAGCTAGAAAAATAGCAAAAACACGAACGAACAACTGTTGCCAAAATTCAAGAGACAGTTACAAATCCGGATATAGACAAACGCAACACAAAAAAAACAGAAAGGGAGTAACCAGAACCCATTAAAAACCACGAGTGCACTCGGGTGCTCTTGACGAGTAAGCAGTGCCTTCAGTGCGCTAGCTATTTCATCATGTGACATGACAAAGTGTTGAATATTTCTTGTTGGATTTATTTACATGACTGCCAAAAAGTACGACTTAAGTCATGTTCACTTAAATGGTAGTTTTATCACTATATCAATCAAAAAATATTGTGTATACATTTTATTTATTTTATCGATTTATTGAATATATATATATATATATAAAGACTATAAAGAATTTACCAACCAGCGAGCTTATTAAGTATCGGATCGACAAACATGACGATACAGCATAAACAAAAAATAATATACAAGTCTAGAAGATTATGCAACGATACAAATGACGGTGTTTCTTGTCAAAAATTTAGACAAAGACTGACCAACAAATGGCCAAAGTCATTGAATGTCAATATAAATAAATGACGTAAACAAGTCATAACATATTGATCTTAAACTTTCTCAATCCAACTTAACCCAAAATAGTTGCTTCCCCGTCCGTGTAATTCTTATAATTAACACTATACTATTTTCAATGTTTGTTTGTTTTTAGTTTCATTTAACGGATCGACATTTTAAAGAAGTTATGAAAATGGATCGAATGGACTTCTATCGACTTCCATTATGGAAACAGGAACAATGTATAAAATCAGCGCGACTTGGTCATTATTCAACTCCTAAAGACCCTTTACACATGCGCTGTAGTTCCCCATAGAATCCATGATACTAACACATGTTACAAAACCAACTTCAAAAAATAAAATATATATGTAACATTTTCATTCTACGCTGATGGATAAGAACAGTTGTTGTTCAGTAATTTATTTTAATGTATTTATTGGTGCTAAATCTGAACTGCATGACAATATCGGTACATATAGGTATTTTAATGTATGAATTATGGATTCAAAAAATCTCTATGTTTACTGTTGTCTGTTTGTATAAAACTTTTTCCTTGATAACAACTGACACTCAGGTGTTTGGCTTTAGGCTAAACTTTTGATTTTTTCCATTTATGACAGTATTACCCAATATTGCTTGAATCACTCTTTTCACAAAACAGTATTTCAATTAGTTATCTATTATTTTAATTATAATTCCCTTTCTGTCATATGTGGTAATAATCTAGGTGCCAATTGACAGTGGACGATAAATAATATTCACATTTCCTGATTCATCTGTACTTTTGCCTACATATAATTAAATGACTAACGTTGAATAGATAGATGAGAATAATTGTTATTTAATATGATGACCTTTTTGTGTATAGTTTCGTGGATACATAGACAATAAAATAAGTTATGACAATAATTTATGCAAGCTAAACATAAGGTAGTGTTATATTTATATCAAAATTTTATTGGATTTGCGTGTTTTCTCTCTTTCTTCAGCGAATTTAACGAAATAGTATACTATTTTTCATACGAGTACAAGTTCTTGTCTTTGCAATACAACATATGTAGACATAGTGTTCTTAACAACCATTATCAGTTAAATTGTTCCATTTTGAAAATGAATGCCCAGACTTCTGACAACTGACACTTTAAAACTGTAGAAATTAAACAGAAATTTTTTTTATATAACTGTTTATTAACAAAAGAATTGTGAAAAATGACAAGATTCTGAAAATTATTTTTATAAGTATAAAACTTTTAAATGGGTTTAAAAAACGAAATGCCCATTGCAAAGAGATAACATTCTGATTTGCAAATGTTCTGATTCTGTTCTGTGACGAGTCCTCCATATTAGTTATAGCAACGTATGTATACATCTCATTTTAAGAAAAAATATTTGTGTTTGTTGTCATGCAGTTCTATGTGAACTACGTTACAATCATAATACTATAATTTCTGGTTTAGTGAATTACGTTTTTTCTAACTGTATTTGTTTCTGACCTAATTTGTGTGTTAATAATACTTCGGCAAAATGCACACTTACATAAAAAAGATGTCGATTTTCAGAACAAAATTATTTCACGACTTTGGCATGAAATATTGCATCCTTGCATAATATCTCAGTCGTTTTTATTGTTTGTTTTGCATACAACTTGTAATTCTGAATGAACCTGTTTAAAATTAAGTTTATATGATTCACAAATAATTTCGAAGTGAAATGAATCAAAATTTATTAATTTCAAGCAAGTATTAGACTTTGTACGAAACTTAACAGACTGGCACATGTTTCTAGTCATCTGAAAACTGAAACAAGCTCTATTTGTGACTTCATTTTGTAAACTTTACATAACATTCTTATTAGACTTTCTTGTAGTGCCGGTCAGATATTTTTAGCGAAGGCATGGTATTTTGAGAAAATACGGTTGTCACTAATAGTGAACTTAAGGTAAATTCAATATTCTATGAAATGTTATAATGATCACCTATGTAAATCTATTTAGTAGAGGTTAACCTTATAATGGCTTGTATCGTGAATTTTAAACTGTATTTATATGGTAAATAACAAAAAATATATCCCTCCGCATTTAACTTTAATAAAAATACTAAACACTATAAGTGAAGGGTCTTATGTAACGTAATTTCCAGCACAGAAACAGGATCTTTCTTTGTGGAGCCCAAACCATTTTAAATATAGACATTTAGTGCTCTAATTTTGCAGAGTAACATAGACATATGGTAAATATCGATTTCATTAATATCTTCCATATAAAGTTAATTGTTAGCAGATTACTGATCTAGTTAGTCCCATTTAACTGATTTTGACTGTTATAGGTTTGTTGGAAAGCATTTCCTCCCATTTAGTCTGCTGTGCAACAAAGATGTGTTTAAAAATCTATCGCAAAACTTTCTAACTGAAAAAAGGAGTGTCCATACACGTGCAGTTAATTGCATTACTTGTTCTTGTTCTTCTTTATAACCATGTATTTTACACATTATGTGTACTTGCATTATTTTAGATCAGTAATAAAGACATAACATATCGACTTTGGATTTTTACTGTTTTATTTCCATCCAAAATGTATAATGTTGGTACTGATTCTAGTCCTAATGCTACTGTGTCATAGTAGATAACTTAATTCTAATATGACGTCCTTCTAAAAGAGTATTACCAATCTTTAAAACAATCTACTGTGAGCTGTAAATTTTTTTAGCATCTCGTTATTTCCAGATTCTATAGAAATATTTGAAAGAGCCGATATAAGACTAGCATCAAATATCAGGATGACTGTAATAATTCGGTCAAAATTGGCAAGAACAAGACACGGAAGATTCTATTAAAATGTCATCACAGATACCAAGGTTGATATAATAATCTATCACGATTCGATAGCTTAGCTGCTATCTTTCGACCAGGAATAACACAAATCTGAGACAAACAACATGCTTACAAGGTTATACCTAAAACATTAAATAAAAAGTAATTTTACACTCACTATAGTCCTCCTTTAAAATTCAAGTAATTGTAAAACTAAGTTTATCTTAAAATATCGAAGTCAAGGTAGAATTTCTATATAGATTTTTTAGCAATTGATGACAATTTGATTGTTTATTTAAGGTAAAAAAAATGAATCCTTTCTGTTCATTTGCCTGTTATACAAACAAACAAAAATTATGTCTGTGATGAACAAGGGACACGCTTCATCAATGAAAACTTAAATACTTAAATTAATCCGACAGAGTTAACAAAGTTTACTTTCCGATCTTCTGTGATGCTTCTTTGTCATTTAGTTTTTCACCACGGAATTATTCTTCGCCTGCGTAAAGCAGTCTTGATTTATGAAAACAAAGATCATTACCATATGTTGGTCGCAGATTTATACAACCAATTAGTCACATTCCATGAATTGGTACACCTAAACTGTCTTCTTAGAAAACCTTAATGTTAAAGCATCATTGTGTCTGTAACAATAATAACGATTCTTCTACCTAAACTGAAAGCCTAATTCATTGTTATTAAGGTCTTTCCCACTTTCATTGGGTAAGACCTTGTTGTTTTTGCTTCGATTATTTTTTTCCGCCAACTTCAAAACCAAACAGTTTAAATAGTACGCGACATATCATTTTGGTCTTTCGCGACAAGCGAAGGCGAGCGATATACCTTGAATGTTTCAAGGACTCCACTTACTACAAAAACTCTCAAATCGTAAGTCGAAATCATGAAATGTCTTCACCATTTGTCGTCCTGTGACATGTCCTTAAAGAATATCTCAAGGTCAAAGTTCAGAAGTGACCTCGACCTTAGGCCTTTAATCTTGTTATCATTATAACTCAAAAATTATAAAAGATAGAAGAAGACAACAAATGGGAAAAATACTCCACTCATCAAGATTCTCATTTGATACATTTTGTCCGAAACAGTGAGATGAACCGTTTTCGAGTTCGAGCCCTTGGCTCATTTCGATCAATCAGTTTTGTGCATACAACTTGAAAACGGTTATAGATAATTTAGTAAACATATAGGTTTAACATGATCACCAAGTTAAGGCCTTCCATTTCAAAGGTCTTTGGTCAAGGTCATACTATAGCAACAAGGTAACCATTACAAAAAGTCTTTAGCAACCATATACTTTTTAAATCGGGATGATGTACTTTACTGAAATATGTCATTTTACAACCGGAAGTGGCATTTTGTCCTTAACAACGGCCACAAAAGTCCTTGACATCCATGTATTTTCCTACTCAGGACCACAGAAATATTCTTCCTCCTGAAAAATGGCCAAGTAACCTATCTAGTCAAATTCACAACAAGAGATGAAGAAAAATTAATTTCTTACAGGTATCTGGGAAAGACCTTTCTAATTGATTTTGAACAATTAGCCCTATCTTTATTGGTTTTTTTTGTCTCCTGTTGTCTATGCTGCAAACATATAACACCGTTTAAAACTGTTTAAAAGACCCTTTGTTTTAAGGTATGTTTTATCGCTTAGTCATTGTTATCACTATTGGATTATTATTATTATTATTAGATTACTATTAAAATGGTACGATTATTAAATTTTTATAATGTCGTCAAAAAATACAAAAAATAGTTAACCTCGCCATACGCGCGTTTCTTCTAACAAAGACTTACCAGTGGCACTCATCCCTTCAAAAATTTAACCTCCAAATAATAGAGATGTTCCATAGCTTTAATCACCGAAATTTCAGGTCTGGTTAAATGGATGTGACGTTTACATATACCTAAATGTAAATAAGGTTATTTTAGAAGCTGCAACCTGAACGCATAATTTTGACATTTCAACATGGCATATATCAATGCGTAGCATGAAAACTCGATTGTTAATAGCTGTTGCAAAAATGGTACGATGATCATTGATTTTTTTCGTAAAATATCCCCAAATATATTACTTAAATACACATGTTTTGTACTTTTGGAGAAACATGTGCGGGAGGGAAATCTCTATAGCCTATCACTCAGTCAACATCACCATATTCATACACATATCTAAAAAAACACTTGTCCTTTACAATATGCCTCTTCACCTTTTATTTAAGACTTCCTACAGTCCTTAGCTAGCGATGTCATTCAAAATCAATGATTGTCGATAAACTTTTATTCAATCTAATTAAAATTAAATCTTTCACTTGACTTTTATTGAGTTTTACATGTTTAAGGAACTATTTGGCTCGGTGGCCAGTTGACCCGGAACTGTATAATGAGACCTTTAGATTTTGGCATATGCTCATATACACATTTCTACAATTAAAACTGACAGAACACATTTAACTTAACAAAATTAGTGCTCAATATGTACTAATATTATAAGTGTTTGTAGTCATTCAGCTTAAGTGGATAGTTTTCACCCTTTCACTAAAATCTTAGATTCAGAAACAGTATAGCTGTTGATTTTATTCATTTTTGCAATTATATAGACAGAAATACAAGACCTAATACACAAGCGTACTTACAAGTGAAACTAAACGGCACAAGAAATTTCAAAATTTATCAAATATGAACTGTAAAACATGAGTCGGCATTATGAATACAAATAAAATAGCCAAGATTTATTCTTAAACTTTTTTACAATAAAATACACATTTAAACAATCTAACTACACTTTTCACATTATCTGTGGGGCAGACAGATTTATATTACTCTTGCAACTTTTCAGTCCAATGCATTTGGTAAAAGAAGTATGAATGATCTCACTCATAATGCAGTATACAGGCAACTATACATGTCCTACTGTAGACTGATGTATGTACTGGCCTTCAAACTGTCATTAATGCACAATAAAAGGGGAAAACATTTAATTTTATTTACTGTTGACCAAGTTCGACAATATTATGCAAAAGAAATAATGGTTTTAAGGCTAATTAGCATCAGCAAGTTGTCAACATGTAATAACTTCACCAAAACATTATTGACTTGAATGGTTATGACATTTACATAGACTGCAATATAAATAAGATTATTTTGGAAGCTGCAGCCTGAATGTTCAGGTCTAAACATTTCAACATGGCAAATATCAATTGAAAACTCTGGTTTTCAAAACTGGTGCAAAACTGTACAACGATTGTTGAATTTATTCGCAAACTAGCCCCAAACAAAAATTACTGAAAAATACATGCTTTGTACCTTTGGAGAAATGTTTGCTGTAGGGAAATCTCTATAGGCTAATCACTCAGTCAACACCACCATATTCTTACACATACCTGTATCTCTAAAAAAGTCACTTGTCCTTTACAATATGCCTCTTCAGCCTTTTTTTAAGACTCTACAGATAGCCCTTAGCTATTTCATTTAAATCAAACATTGCCAATATTGTTTTTAATGAGTTTTACATATTTATGGAGCTTTACAATAAGACCACAAAACTTCATGCCAAATCTGCACCAAGCGAACATAACACCATATAATTAAAATTATTTTCGAAATTTCGGGCAATTTATAAGTCATGACTATATTGCTGTAAGAAGCAATGATATCGTTGTCAGCATGGAAGTATTACTTCTAGGCCAGTTATACCCTCAGGGACTAATGATTCACCAGCACGTAAGTGTTACTTCTAGGCCAGTGATACCCTCAGGGACTAATGATTCACCAGCATTTGTGTTACTTCTAGGCCAGTGATACCCTCAGGGACTAATGATTCACCAGCACGGAAGTGTTACTTCTAGGCCAGTGATACCCTCAGGGACTAATGATTCACCAGCACGGAAGTGTTACTTCTAGGCCAGTGATACCCTCAGGGACTAATGATTCACCAGCACGGAAGTGTTACTTCTAGGCCAGTGATACCCTCAGGGACTAATGATTCACCAGCACGGAAGTGTTACTTCTAGGCCAGTGATACCCTCAGGGACTAATGATTCACCAGCACGGAAGTGTTACTTCTAGGCCAGTGATACCCTCAGGGACTAATGATTCACCAGCACGGAAGTGTTACTTCTAGGCCAGTGATACCCTCAGGGACTAATGATTCACCAGCATAGGCATCTACTAAGTGGGGGCAAAAAAAAAGTCATTACATTTAATAAAATTTACAACACCAGACGGGTGATTCGTCTTGCAAAGACCCATCAGGGACGCTCAAACCTTTAAAACAATATTATTTAACATCCAAATGGTTAAGATAATGTAGAGCTTTTAACATAGAAATTCCAAAACGTTGTGACAAATCTGCAAACCGCCATTTAAAGCCTTTTATGCCGCAACATGTATATATATAATTTAAAATGTAGCAACCACATTTGAACTGTAGGTCTATCTTGTGTCCAGCCAGACATCAGAAATCTAAATTCAACACATCAGATATTAGGTTAACTGTAGCCAACGCAAGACATCTAAACGCAGCATATCGGATATTACTTAGGTTAACTGTAGCCAACACACGAAATCTAAACGAAACACATCAGATATAAGTTAGGTAAACTGTAGCCAACGCAACTATTATAAAGTTATGAATGACAATCTTTAGAACTGTTAATCGGATCAAGGTTTCCAAACTGATTAATAATGGATACCATAATATATATATATATATATATATATATATATATATATATATATATATATATATATATATATATATATATATATATATATATATATATATATATATATATATATATATATATATATATATGAATATCACACACTGTTATACGTAAAATTTAATTTCCTCTTAAATACATGCTTGGTACAGATGTTACAGATTTTAATCATACATTTTAGTAGAAAACCACTTTTATTCTAAAGTCATTAAATGTGAACAATAATCATATCATTCTATTCAAGCCAACCCATTGGTATGTTGCTTTGTCTGTTCTCTCGTTCAATAAAAGAAAGCATGGCTATAGATCATGACACTTAAGAAATGCCATGGCTCCAGGAACGATGACACTAAAGTTATGCCATAGCTCCAGGAACGATGACGCTATAGGAATGCCATGGTTCCAGGAACGATGACACTATAGGAATGCAAGTAGTTGATGTGGAGGTGTAATCGCATGTAATAAACAATTCTGTACACTGTATATTACAAGTCACAAAAAGATTTTGCGTATATGTAACATTTTCCTAAAATGTGAATAGATAAGAATATTTAAGGTCTTGTTAAGGCACAATCAGAAAGTTTTGTCAGATTAGCTGAAGTGAAATCAGAGATAGCTCCTGAATGCTACGATTCCTAATTCCAAGTCGTTCTCATGAATGCTACGATTCTTTATTCCAAGTCATTATACACTACTGACAGGGGTAGTCTGTCGATTGGTAAAAACGCTTTTTCTGTTTATTTCTTGATTTGTTAATCTGCTTTCTGTTGATTTGTTGTCTGGTAACCAGTTTTCTGTTAATTTGTTGTTTGGTATCCAGTTTGCTGTTGATTTTGCTCTGTAGTAACCTGTTTTCTGTTGATGTTGTCTGGTAACCTGTTTTCTGTTGAATTGTTATCTGTTAACCTTTTTTCTGTTGATTTGTTGTTTGATAGCCTGTTTTCTGTTCATTTGTTGTTTGGTAATGAGTTTGCTGTTGTTTTTGTAACATGTTTTCTGTTGATTTGTTGTTTTGTAACATGTTTTCTGTTGATTTGCTGATTACTAACCTGTTTTCTTCCTGAATATTGCTGAAATACCGATCGCTAGACGTTTAGACAATCATTTTGAAAGATAAAATACTCATTAAAATTACTTTGTTATGACGATTTCCTGATATCTTTTAACGTTTTGTGCATACACTACTTTCTATAACACAAAGCATCTATTTGGAAGCAGCAATTTTAATACCATGTAAGTTTATCTAAATAAATGTGAGCGGCATAATCAAATTGTAATTAATGACATCAAACCTGACACAATATGATATGTTGTCCTTTTCGACTTTAAATGTTAAACAGGTTTCTTCACACAAACGCAAAGTTAGATTCCGATTCTCTGATAAATGGAAAACGCAATAACACTGACTAAAAACAGCGTAATAAAAATTGCTGTGACAAGAAATCGTTTTAAGCTGTCATCAGCAACCATACTTTCGATCTCCAGAGACATCCGTCTTAGTTTACCTATATCTCCGTTGGGCAAACTATGATTCTTGATAATTTCCTGAAATTCTGACATTTCCTGGTCTTCAGAAATAGTTTTCGATGCATTGTTTGTTATTCTGTTCACATTAAATCCCATAACAGACGATCGCCGACGTGCGGGGTCACCGAACCTTAGTGCTCCAATATCACTGGCCAAAACACTTGATCGTCTTCTAGACGCATCGAATTGTTCTTCAGCAATGTCACTAAGAACAA
Source organism: Limnoperna fortunei (assembly GCA_944474755.1). Lineage (NCBI taxonomy): Eukaryota > Metazoa > Mollusca > Bivalvia > Mytilida > Modiolidae > Limnoperna > Limnoperna fortunei. The sequence goes on from OX104116.1 coordinate 80,047,204, forward strand.
CGCTCGATCGCCTTCTCAGCAAAATATTGTTTCTCATTCTTTAAAACCAATTATATTTTCTCATGCTGTTTCTATCTGATTTTGTGGTGTGCTTCTAAGATTTCAAGTGTGGCGTTCCATCTACCAGGTTGATATGAATACTAATATTTCCTAAAAACACACTTACACATAATATATACAAACACAAATATGCTTTTGTTTTCCAATGCAGCTTAAAATAATTTCCGTGTTATATGTCAATTTCCTGCAATGAACAAAACCTCATTTCTCGATTCGTTTCATTATTTATTGGTCGTAAAATCTAGCATGTACATAATATCAAATACCAATACATGACAAAATGTCGATCATTCGAATAATTAGTGTATCATTCTCTTATTGTTTATATCGACACTTTTGAGTGACAATATAACAGTAATTGTTCACACATGATCGCATTTTAAATATCACCTCCGAACAAAATGTCATAACGTATTTTTCTGTGTTTTAATGATGTTCATATTGGACATGTTGTGATGGAAAAAGTACCTTATTAAAGTATTTTTAACTGATAATTATTCTACTGAACATAAATCTAGACGTCATTTATTTTTCTGTTATGATTTTTCAAGAAATTGATTTGTACAACTTCATAGTATTACATCATATGCATATTAACCGCAAGATTATACAATTTCTTACACTGTGCTGGTCCACTGTTCCTGACGCGAAAAACAATCATTTCTACTGCGTATTATAAACATGTTGGTGTTATTATTAACGAAGTAATTTATCAATAAATGTACCAGATGTTATCTGTCCTAAAAGGGAAATCATTTTAACACGTACACTTCGGGAACGGTGTAGACTAAATGAAAACGTCAACTTTGGTAAGAAATTTGAACGCAGTTAGGCAATTTTTGCTTTCTTATACCGCTTGTATAATGATGCGAAATCGTAAGTTCTTGTAAGTAAAAGATCTTATGCAGCAATATTACGGGCGGTACTAAGTGGCCGACTGGTGCATTGAAATATTTCGTTACCTTATCATTTTAACTTTCCAAGGGAAGAGATTAGATAAGTTAGTTGCTGCATGAGAGTCTTAATACAATGACGTCATTATTTATAACAAAGTGTCTATATCGTTCAACGAGCTTGGCACTTTCCAACCACTTTACCAACTTCCGCGAAAAACTATCAATCTCAGCTCAATTGATTTTGAACATTGATTTAAGTGGTTAATTTGATCGAATTTTTTTGCTTAACATCCAGCAAGCAGTATTTCAGCAATATTAAGGAAAAAGGAAAAAAAATTCCGAGAACAAAAGAAAAACATTTAAAAAAAACAACGGGTAAAAGGGATGTGGCAACGGGGTATTTTGCTATTTCCGTCTATTGGATCTTTTTAACAAGTCATTCACAACACAAGAAAATCTATTATGTTAGATATTTATAAGAGGTGCGTTACATTTTGCGGACTAAACTGTTGCGTGCATTCTTTAATTTATAATGTCTGTTTTTAACAAAAACGAAATGCCGGGTTTTAATTGTGCTAACAGTATCCAGTTAGACCATCAAAAAATGTGCAAGGGAGAAGTAGCAAGCCGGAATGAGTATCCGTACTCGTGACCAATGCAAGTAATATTCAATAGCTTTTCAGTTATAATGTAAAGAATTGTCTCCCTTTTAGTATATAAAAAATATGATGGTTATAAACTGCTTGTTAAAGAAACTGATTATTTGGTTTTCTAATTTTATGTCTCTCATAAATTAATGTTTATTTTAATTTCCAGCCATAGGTAACCAATAGCTACATAAAAAGGCATTGCTTAGAATGTTTTCCGGATACCACCATCAAGTACGACCGTGTGTGGCTGTGCGGCATAATCGAAAAAGTCTGTCGAAAGGACTCATCAGTAAATGTGAGTTATGCAGTAAAAGTATTTAATGGTTTCTGGAGGTTAAGGTACACTCAATCTAATTGGAGTAGGTGGGGCCTTGATGACCGATTGGTTAGGGTAGTCAGTCATCTACTATTGATCGGGTTCGTGTTTCACTGCAGGCAGGGTGTGCTCGACATCAATCTTAATTGACATGGATTGCCAGGTTTCTACTGCAGGTCAGAATTTCTCAAGGTATTCCTGCTTCCTCTCCAAATGAAAACTGGACGCCATGATAAAACTGAAAAAATGCTGAAGGCAGCATTAAATTTCATCCAAACAGACCAACGAGAAGGTGCCCCGTAGCGAAACTACGCTGTTTTGTCACTTTCCGTTACTCTCAACGTCATTTAATAGTGAAATATCCAGTTCACTGGCAGTGGAAGTAATTCGTTCAGGGGTAAGGAAGTAACTCGTTCAGTTGCCTATTACATTCGTACGACACTGATGTCAAAGAATAACAAACTCCATGTTTTGCTATGTGAAACTCCAAATATCATTACGATCAAGATGTAAAATATCAGGTGCAACACGGCATATGTAATAAAGATTATTTGAAGGTTTCGTCATATTATGTTCGGTTATGATGTTGCGGATAATTAATAGGCACATCTTCTGTCAAATAACGAAAAGTCCATATTTTACTATGCCGGGACGCGCCAAATAGAGGCATAGCTCCATATACGCCTGCACATTTAAGAAACACAAAAAATTATTTACTTAAGCTACAAATTTAACGTAAACAAGGAAAGTTGTTTTCGACAGAGCCCGATGTCTTTTTCCGAAGATACAGCACCTTTAAGTGCGGTATTGGAAAAAGTAACTCTTCATTCATAAACCAATTGGTACCTACGCCATTTAAAGCTAGACACTACTAACAAGCATCTCTAAACCTTACGCTGTGAATTTTTAGGGAATTCCAAATGTAAATTCAAATATTCTGAGGTACGTAAAAATTTAGCAGGAAATTCCCAGAACACATGAATTTGTACAATTTCTTTCCTACAGCAGCCTCCACACTATCTGACGTGAAGTCAACTCGATATGCAAGATGGTACCTTACTGGATGACCACAATACCATTGCGTGAACTTGATTTAGGTTAGCTACGCCCCCAAATATCATTCCGCTTAAAATACCGGTGCGCAATGTGACTATGTGAAAAAGATTCTGTGAAAGTTTAAACAATTTCCACGGTGTAGGTGGAGTTTATGATAAAAGATGTGTACACCGAAGTGTAAGGGACAGACGGAAGGACGGAGGGAAAGACACTTCTATTACTATTTATCCTTTATCTTTAAGTCAGGTTATTATTAAAAAAAAAGTATACATTGTATATCTTGATAGTCCGAGAATCCTCATGCCGTCCAACGTTTTTTTTTTGTGTCCCACGCACCAAAAAGCGTTGGACAGCGCAGAATTCTCGGACCTTGACCAGTAATTTCAAGAATGTGGGAGATTAAATGCCATGGATAGACACAAGACGGGCAAGTGATGGTAGAAGCGATAACTTTGAATTTATAAATGAGTTGGAAAAAGAAACAAATACGAAGAATTACTAAAAATAACTGTAACAAAAATTACTATATATGTTCTCTGCACAATGTCAAGGTTACATGTATATACGAGTTTGTCAGGATTATTGCCAGTGTATATATCGTTCAGCGAAACACCTATTATGCAGATCATGTTCTATAAATCCAAAAGTAATACAACTTCCCCTAATCCCTCTAGAGAACCCTGGCTATTTAATTAAATCCTGCATTCTTATACATAAATAAAGGTTCCATGGATGTGTTTACAATTACAAAGGTTGTTAAAGGCTATAATTCCATGTATTACAAGAATGTAGAAGTGAAGCGCGGGATGTCGGATGTAGGGTTTATTCATCCAATGTGCTTCATTTTTCTTAACCATCCCACGATTTATTGTATTTTTGTTTTCTCCAGTATTAAGCTGAGGTTTACTGGACATTAAATACAAAACAACCAATCAACATTTAAAGAGCAAAATGGTAAAACATAAGCAAGTGTTCCTGAATTTTGTTTTTCTTAATACTATGCATTTGCAAACAACAACAAAAAATATACAAAAAAATGATATATATAAAATTATTGAAAACGGAAATAATCCTACCTTTCGTTTGATGCAGTGAATATATAAGATAATCGTACGACAATGAAATTAAAATGTACTTATCTTCTTGTCTAAACAGTACAATAATTAAATCATAACAATATTATATACACTTCACTAGCAGTGTTCCAATGAAGGATACCAACAAACTGTCACAATACTAAAGTAGTCAATGATTCAAATTTTCTTCTTCTAAAGACGGAGGTTTATCTATTTGTTTTTCTTGTAAACTTTAAATATGTCTTTTATTGTTTGCGTGAATACAAGCCATTGAATATAATTAAGAAAAATCAATATAGTATATATGTTATAATATACAAACCATATTAAAACCCATATGAACAAAAGTTGATTGGGGTGGGGGGCAGAAATGAAATACTTTTGAAATGACTAAACATATTGTCTAATTCGTGTCAAAATATGTGGGAGGGGCACATATAGCAAAATATGAAAAAGCCAGACACAATAAGCTTACTGTAAAATATCATTGTTGTTAAAACTGTTTAGAATTGCATTTTCACCGTCCTTGAGTACGGAAAAGGTGGTGGTTTAGAGTCTTCCTTCAAAATGTGTCCTACGCCTTATCTCCCCATCATTCACTAATGCATATAACACTAATCAAGTCAATCGTGCTTCGTTGTTTATGTATAAATGTAAAATTATCTAAACAATATACGATTACATGATTTTTCTTTCATCCGTTTTTTCGTGTGACCTTTTTTGAACAATAATAAATTTTGTACCATAGAACAATGGATGTTTTATCCATATCTGTATCTATCTTCCTATCGTCTCACGAGCGTGAAATCCTGTAAGACTATATATAAGCGCGTATACATCATCTGGTGTGTTTATGCAATATGTTATAAAAAGAATACGAAACTGCAGAAAATGTCACAACACACACAAACAAAGTCAGTACTATTAATTTATGAAGATGATCGCCTTTAATTGCCGTGTCAAATTTCATCGTCCTGTGCTTTGTTTCATCCTCATCGTCCACAGTATTGACATCTTCTTCAACAATAACATCAGTTATCGGAGTATGTTGTCGTCGATGCAATGGAATGTTCGGTAAGGAAGCTCGTCTTTCAACTTTATTTCTACCAAAATATTTTGAATAATCTGATCCTATGGTAGCAGCGAAAGAAAAGCGTCGTCGTTGTTTCGATTTTGAATCAGCTTTTGCATAATTACTGGACGAAGAAACGTGCCAGGAATGTCTTCTTTGAAGAAGAAAATTTCTCATTTTGCTCAATTCTTTTGGCGTGCTGAAAGTTGTTAAGTTATTGCAAAAAACGATCCTGTGTCCAAGGTTAATCCAGATATTTAAAAAAAAAAGAAGAAAAGTATACGAAATGTAACCCAGTTCTAAAAATGGGTTTTGTTTCAATAGTAACATACAGGTATATTTTACATAGACACATTATACATCCAACCACAATGAAAATTCTTTTACTCTATGATTCGTAAACCATGGTGTGTTTAGTTATTAAAGTAAACTGGGCACCCTACACGTAAGTGTGAAGCTTCGGCCTTTGTGGCATAATTATAAACAAACAACTTTGGACATAAAACATCACATTCATTGCTTTATTTGGTCTATCTTTAACTTTAAAGGTACAATGATAAGGAAAAGCAATAAACAAGTAGATAGTTATGAATTGTTTGATCTATCATTATCGTAATACTGTCGGTGATAACTACATAATTTGTTTATTACGATCGCCAGGTCGGTATTTTGCTATATATTTTATTTATTAAATATGTAGTGCAGGTGTGATACCAAACAGCACATCGATCTTATAATGACTAAAACGTATTGTTCTATTGTACTTTAGAAAGTGTCCAACAGACGTACTTCATAAAAGAGTTGAAAAAAGATAAACAACTCTCAAATGACGGTAATAACAAAGTACCGAACACCGATGAAACTGTCAAAAAACACAATCCACAAATCAAAGTCAGAGAAACCGGCAAACTCCAGAACCAATTATAAAGCAACTACAGCAATGAAATGTCCTGACTTGGTACAGGCATTTCAGTAGAAATGGTGGGTTAAACCAGGTTTTATGGCATGTCAAACCTCCCGCTTCTATTACTGTATAATGTGAGTTTGTTCGTTGATTTAAATGGATGGGTACTATATAGCACTAGTCACTACAAAGTGTATCAAACAATCATCATAGCACGTTCACTGTACACGGGATTCAAAATTAGGAAAACTATCTGCAACCATATTTTCAACAATAGAACATCTCCATAAAAGGAAGCTGTATCTGCAGCAAAACTTATCTTGTAACCTTGGTGTACAATTCCATCAGGAAGAAACAGGTGGCGCCTGTAAAAAACAGCACACGCGCTGCAAGCTCTTTCACAACTGATTAATTGAGAAATATAGACAACCGTATGCAGAAGAAGCTGGAATATTGCTGCATAAGTGAGGAAAATTTACAACCGTCTCGTTTGTCGTAAATTCTTGTGCTAAGATGACAGTTGGTGTCACATTCGAGGTGTAAGTCTAAAAATGAGGTAGATAAACTGTTTCTGCGGTTTCTTTAATGTCTAGTTCTGAAGGATATATTAATGGAAACCACTCAACAAACTGATGGTTTTTAATTGAAAGAACATCATCAATATATCTATATGTAAAATGAATGGACCTAACTTCTGCCATCTTCTTGTCTTTAATAAGACTTCGAAGAAATTCCGTTTCATTAGATTACATGAACAAATCGGCAAGGAATGGGGCACAGTTTGTACCCATTGGGATTTAGATTGTCTGTTGAAGAAAAACATCCTTCAAAAGTTACAAATATGTTGTCTATAAGTAAATCTCACCTACTACAAACCTGTTCGTCACTGTAGTATAATTTTCCTTTAAGCTCTTTAGTAGGAAAAAAACGTATTTTCGTTACCTAAAACTACATATTTGTAGGTATATATGTGGAAGCGAAGGCTTTATGTATGATTTACTTAGGACGGGATTTTAGTTTTTCGTGCGGAAAAGAAACAGTTTGTTTGTTTGTTTGATGGTGTTTAACGCCACTTTCAGCAATTTTTCAGCTATATCATGGCGTCCAGTTTTTATTGGGGGATGAAGCCGGAGTACCAGAAGAAAACCCCCTACCTGCGGTAGGAAAACTTGCAATCCTTGTCAATTAAGATTGGGGTCGAGTACACCCTGCCTGCAGTGAGAATCGAACCCGCAATCTCAGTGTTGACTTACCACGTGGTCAATAGTAGACAAACTACCTTGACCACTCAGCCACCCAAAAGAAACAGTGAAAGCATCTAAAGTTAGAACCAACCACATAGTTTAGAAATTCAATTATATCATTTGCGCCATGATGAATAATAGAAAATATAATAATGCGTAATAAATATACTTAGTAGTTAAAATGACTTTAAACCAATGAAAGACAACTAGACACCTAGAAGTCTTAACTTAATGTTGTCCTAATGCAACTTTTAGATTTGTTTTCAGTTTTATCGTTTTAAAATTTTTTGTTTAGTAATATGGCCGCGTGTGTAAAAAACGGACAAGATCTACCTTACGACCGGTTGCAGAGAGATTTATAATACCAATATCGTATCCCGGGTTTTTTAATTAATAATTGAATAAAACGTGGGGAAGAATTAACGGATTGTACAGTTAACGATCGAAAGTTATGTATTGTATTTTATACTTAGCATACTGGTAAATATAATAGTTTTTGCTAATTTCTAACAAGCGGAAGTAAACCAGGCTTAGCTTCACACATAAGGTTTATAAGTCATATTAATAGATCACGTAATGATAACCTAAAATTGTACATTGAACTTGTGCACGTTACATATACTTCCAGTCCTCTCAATGGCCTCGGTAAGTCTGCATAAGAAATTTATCAAATTAAAAAACAAACATCGAATTGAAAAATAATAAAAATAAGAGATTCCGGTAGTAAAAATATGCACACATGAGGCAGAAATTGTCTTGGGGGTGGGGGGTGCAAGAAAGGGGTCCATTAACAGGTTGATATTTTGTCCTCAAACCAGATAACATTAAATTTAAAAAAAAATGATAACAGATAACAGCTATTTATATGAGAAAACAGAAAACAGTGAGTTCAAAATATAAAAAACCGAACAACAGAATCTCATCGAAGGACAAAGTTCTATTAACAGCAAACAGGGTTTTTATTTTCATTATAACAGAAAATAGTCCGAGAATCCTCTGCCGTCCAACGCTTTTTACGCAAAAAAAAGAAGAAAAAGCGTTGGAAGGCAGAGGATTCTGGGACTAAACAGAAAACAGCTATGTCCATTTTTTAGAAAACAGATAACAGGTATTGAAAAACAGTCAGTTGCGTTACTTTAAAAAACAGTTAACACGCCTATAAAATGTCCAAAACACATTAACAGAAAAGAAATTGCCTCCAGAAAAGATTTGCCCCCCCCCCTTTCTTGGCGAACACCGAAATTTGCTGCTTCTTATGTGCATATTTTTACAATATAAATATCAAAAAGAACATTTATAAATAAATATAATGTATATATATAATTAGTCCGAGAATCCTCTGCCGTCCAACGCTTTATTTATTTATTTTTTTTTTTTTTGTGCGTAAAATGATCTAAAATGCGTTGGACGGCAGAGGATTCTCGGACTATTTTCTGTTATAATGAAATAATATATGTTACCATTCTGTTATAATTGTCCCACGCAAAAAAAAATTAAAAAGCGTTGGACGGCAGAGGATTCTCGGACTAATATATAATCATCGACAACTTTAACCATTTTGGTAGTTAATTCTTTGTTAGTCTTAGAACAGTACAAATTCAGCGAAGTGTTTCATGTGATTACTACATGGATTACTAAAGAACAAATTGGTTATGTCCCCTTATCAGTGTACCGGTTTCTATCTTTTTCGTTAAAAATGAGTTTTATAGCCTATATAAAATACAATTTAAACTTTCTGGATTAAATTTTAAATTAAAATCAAAATTAATGATTTAAATTATAGAATTATTACATATCTTTAAAAATGTTTGTAGTGGATTAAAATATAATGTACCTAATACAAGGTAAAACTACAAAGAGGTAAGTAATACTGTTCAACATCTTTAGCTTTAAGATCATACTTTTAGGGATCATTTCTATAGTATGTATCGCCGGGACGTCAGCTAACACTGACTGAACGTAAACCCACGATGAAGAGAAAGAGCATCTCCTTCTGAGCGTGAAGCAGTCACTGGTCGTCCCGCGCCTGTGGGGAGTCGGCCACGTGTCATTGATGACCGTTCCTCTCCTCCCTAAGTGGGGAGTTGGAGGAAGGGGATGCATTCTGAGTGGTAACCCGGAAATTAAAAATAAAAGTACAAGATATAACCCTTTTTCATAGCCGACTACAATACTATACTCTATGGCTGAGAATGCCATGTTGACTCTGTACTCTGCCACATGTTGACAATCACATACAATTTAAACAGATACTTTTTTCAAAATTTATAAAAAAAACTACCTATCACCTAAGCGGATATATTTCATGGATACATTATGTATGCAGTAGTAATTATTACATATTGCTGTTTATTAATTTCACCATCTTTTATAATGTGAACTTATAAGATATAATATTTCGATTAGTTTTATTGTTTTCAACATAACATATACATTCAATGCTAATGTTTAAATGTGAATAAAAATACACTTGTAGGCTATTGAACGAAATATAGGGAGTGGTGCGGCACTGTAAAAGTTAATAACTCTTATAAGGCCAATAATATAATTTGCTATTGAGGTCCCAGTCAATAATTATAACCTAAAAATAAGTGAATTTTACTCTTAATCCTATAGGCTGTGCGAGTTTTAAAAGTCCATACAGTTAAACCCCAAGTTATTATGGCGTTGTATGGATCGATGCTGACAATTAATTACCAATTACGTAGAATAATTTTTACTGCAATAATTTCACTAGTGTCTAGCCATCCCGCAGCAAAAATCATGCAATAGTTTTATCCCGCAAAAAATTGGGTTCCTTCGTTGCTCGGGCGTCGAAGAGGACATCATTAATTAACTGGTTTACAGGACAACCTTGATTGCATTTTTCATCCTGTAATTTGTACTAAGCTGCACTTCTATGACCGATTTTTCCTCAATGTTCAATATTTTTTTCTATGAAATGTAACTTTTTCTGTGTTTTTCGAGAAATATTATTTAAGACACAGGAGGTATAACGGGTAACTATTGCAAGGCCTGCGTGTTAGAAATAATACTAAGCATGTTCTTTTTGTTATCATGAAACTAAATGTTATTTTGAACAATGAAGGAATTGTATTTTAAAAGAACTGAAAAGAACTGTAATCTATCACTTTCTCGTCGTTTACCAGTTTTCCCTTTGGTATAGACGATCATTAAACCAGTCGATTTATTAAGTCATTGGTCGTCAATTAAAACGTGTAATAATAATAATAACAACAACAACAACAACAACAACAATAATAATAATAATAATAATAATAATAATAATAATAATAATAATAATAATAATAACAATAATAATTATTATATTTGTTTGTTTGAATGGTATTTTAAGGCCACTTTCAGCAATTTTTCAGCTATTTCATGGCGTCCAGTGTTTATTGGGGGAGAAAGCCGGAGTATCCGGATAGAACCCCCGACCTGCGGTAGGAAAACTGGCACTCCTTGTCAATTAAGATTGGAGTCGAGTACACACTGCCTGCAGTGAGAATCGAACCCGCAATCTCAGTGTTGACAGACCACGTGATCAATAGTAGAAGAACTACCTTGACCACTCGGCCACCGAGGCCCCAATAATAATAATAATAATAATAATAATAATAATTATTATTATTATTATTATTATTATTATTATTATTATTATTATTATTATTATTATTATTATTATTATTACGGGTATTTATTAAGGTGATAAAGACCTACTTGCAAAAAATATAACATAAAACGGTTTAATAAATATCATTCGCCTTAAAAATTCAGCCGATCGATAAATTAAAATGTTGTCTACCATTCAAAGTAGACCAATGTTGACAACTTTGGTGTCAAAATAACTAATGAACAAGTTTTGATAGAGACTAGGGGTTTGTCATCATTGACCTTGACCTTGAAAAGGTCACAAAAACAAAGGTTAAGGTCACATTCAAATTTGTGAACTTGCGTGTAGATGTCCTTCTTAACCATAATAGATATAAAACTGAAAACTTTACCAAAATGTAGATCTATTTAGGTTTTAAATTGTAATTTTTTATATTGATCTTTTGTAAGTTATCTTCCCTGCATGGATCAATGCAATTTATTGTCAAATAGCGATATCTCAGTAACTAAAACATATGTTTAGATAGAACAATCACTGTTGGCCACCTTTACCTTGAAAATTGACACAATGTCAAAGGTTAAGTATCACGTTCCAGATTTTTACATTTTCTTGTCATCGCTACTCCTTTAAAGCGGTTAGAAAGGCAATAACTTATAATGGACAAAATTTTGGACTTATGAAGGCGCAACTTCGTCGAATCTGAAAGGAAATAATTTAACTTCATCTTATAGGAGTTTTCTCCCTTTACAATTATTGATTATCGGTTTTTCATTCATAACTCATTAACAATTGATAGAAGATGCATGGGGTCTTCACTAAAGAATCTCATGACCCTTTACCTTGAAAACAGATACAAGGTCATCTTAGATTTTTTGGCGTTTATCTCAATATAAAAGATATTGACATAAGATCTTCACTCTTGATCATTTTTTACCTTTAATGTGGTCAAACTCGGGGTAGGTCTACACCTACACTTTATTTGTATTTAGGAGCCAGAAACCTTAGACGCGTCTCACACTATGTCACCGGTGAAAGTCTCCTGCGGTAATGAAGAAAGAAACTATCACAAGTTTTATACAATCGATGGAATGACATTTGAGGGAACATACAGGTTGTTCACGTCATGAACATTGAACTGTAGAGGTGAAATGATTGCTTGGTATGAAATTTTAATGCACAATTACAATTTTATCTTTTATATTTTTCTTTCTAGTATCGGGTAGTAACCCATGCCTACTGAGGATGGTACATATCAGGACTGTCTGATTTGTTGTTCTTAATGTTTAAAGGTGAGGGTATTTAGTAAGGCATTTCAGGTTAAATTTTTTGCAAGAATGTCTTTATTAAAGTAATAAATACCCGTATAATAATAATAATAATAATAATTAGTATTATTAGACACACTTTTTGAATGACGACAAATGACTTAACAAATCGACTGGTTTAATAACCGTTTACCAATGGGAAAACTGATAAACTACGGGTAGTTACCTTTCCTTCGTTGTTTTAAATGGCATTTAATTTATCCATGATAACAAAAAAAAAACAGTATTGTATCATTTCTAACACGCTCACAATATTTATGATCATTTATCCGTTATCACGCCAGTGTCTTTTAACGATATTCCCGAAAAATACAGAAAAAGTTACATTTCGTAGAAGAAAATAAAATCGTTCCTACAAATGCAGATTAGTACAAATTGCAATTAAAGTTTTATTGTAAATCTGTCAAGTAAGTGTGTTCTCTTCGACGTCCGTTCGAATGTATCCGAATGCACCTATTTTTGTGGGATAAGCCTATTGCGGGATTTTTACTGCGGGATGTCTTGACACTAGTAGTAATTTCACGTGTAAGGTAAAATCAAGAAAATGTGGGGTAAATAGATCAATGACTTGAGGGTAAGATGGTCAACAAAGCAAATATTCTTTTAATATTGTGTATTTAAGAGCAAGTGACGACTAGGGAAGCATTCAGAGAATCCCAGAATACATTGTTCTACTATTTTCGTCCAATCAAAAGAAACTTTGTCTTCAATAATCATTCGTTACAATAATTTTAGTTCAAAAGTCACAATTCGAAAAAATACAGACTACGTCGGAAAAAAACAATATATATTAGATTTTCAATATTATATTAATATGAACATTAATAATCCAGTAAATTGTCTCATCATGTTGTCTTATGTATAATTATGTGTATATATCAATTATTATTACCCTCTTTTTGTACAACTCTCATTGCTCCCAGTGGGCTCCTGATTTGGAAATAAAGAATATGTTATGCTATGTATATTATGAAACTTTTCAACTGCAGAAGCTCTAAGTATTTGCAACTGTGCCATAGTGATAGATGGCAACACTTTCTTTCCAGATAAACTTGGCTAATCCGCCTTATTCGGACTTTTTATCCCAGGAAAAGCTGTCATGTTTTATATGATTGGAAAGCGGTAAAATGTCTATAACATTAGATTAATACTTCACTGAGACATCAAAAAATTCCATTGATCTGTTATTTCTCAACCTGAACTTATGACATCTGGGAGACTTTTTAAAGCATTCGATCATTTAACGATTCTAAAATCATCGTTGATCAAAAGTTCAATTAATATTGTATAGATGGGTTTAATCTTTTGCATTTCATCTATATTGTGCTTGCTTGACCCTTAAAGATGTATTTTGCAAATAAAGTAATTATAGCCTTTTTTGTCTCTCACATATCACTAACCAAATATTGCTTATCAACAAACACCCTCGTCCAATTCTAAATAGAATGTGGATTAATACCCAATATTTATATCTATACGATGAACCCTTAGAATAACATTTTCATTTAGTATAAAGTACTGCACATCAAGCAATATTGGTTTTTTTCGTAAGACATATAATCGAATACACAGAGATCTGCATGCAGAATAAAAATTATCTGTTGAGTTAAAATCTAGTAAATATACGTATTCATTGTTGTATAGAATTCCTTTTCCGAGGCTGTGTACATTTTCTTATATAAGAGCATAAACTTATAATTAAAAATTTTTTGTGTTGTATATCCAATCCCAGACGATATAAAGAAAGTTTAATGTACACGGTAATTTTGGGGTGACTCAAATTATAACTTTTTGCGTAATGTTCTTGCATTAAAAATACAGAGCAAACTCAAAAACCATAGGCACTTATTTTTTAAAGAAAACAGTTTAATTTTTTTCTCAAATAGTTTTGTAGAATTTGCAAACAAAATAGCCACACAATTCTTTTATAGCTCAAAATTAATGATCAGTCAGGGTAAAATAATGTTAAGTATCTATGCAGAGCAATGTTAACAAACACCTATTTTTGCAATTTTAAACGGAATGTGCGCCGAAAGAGAAAGATCGGCGTTATTTGTAACGCAGTCATGCTTTCTAAAAATAGAATTGAGGGAGTCCTCGGATATATGTAATAAAGAGAAAGGACTATTCGGATAATGCAAAATCATAGTTCATTTGTTTTAGAGTTATCGTTCTTTGTATTCTCCAGTGGTTAATAAGAATTCACCACCTCGATGGTGACAAAACACTTGAAATTTGAAAAAAAATTACATGCACATTTTCAGAACTGCATTAAAACTTGAAGTGGATTTAATGTCACAAATTTTGTACTACTATTATGCAATAAATATTGATGAAAATGACAGTTTGACAACGACAGCTGTAATTTGTTTCAAATAAATGTTCTCTCGAATTTCTGCAATTACATTTGGATGAAATTGCATAATGTTATAAACAAATTTTATTACATTGTTTTTTTATAAATACATTCGTGTGCAGAAACTATCGCAATGATTGTGAAATGCTGCATGTAGAAGGCGTGCTGGAATACAATAATAGTTCGGGCACTTGTCTGCTCTTGCTACACAAAAACAATACGCGAAAAAATGATGTACTCATGCACCCATTAAATGTTTAAAACCTAGTTAAAACACCCTCGGTTGGATTTGCTGACATTCCAGCTGGTTGTAAGCGATATATTAGTCCTGGTAAAATTAGTCCGGAAAGACCAATATTGCCAGGAAATATATCCGTGGTTCCTAATTTTCCTGGTTAAAAAAGTCTGTCTTGTAATGCTAGTCCTGGGATAAAAATTTTTCCTAGTAAATCTAGTCTTGATATCAATTTTTTCTAGTAGAATACACATAATACAGACTTTTTTTATTTTTTAGGAATAATAGTCAGGTACTGAAAATACAAGGAATGATAAACATGCATTTAGAAGGATTTATCAATTATATTGTTTTTTGTTTGTTTGAATGGTGTTTTAACGCCACTTTCAGCAATTTTTCAGCTATTTCATGGCGTCCAGTTTTTATTGGGGGAGGAAGCCGGATTACCCGAATAGAACCCCCGACCTGCGGTAGGAGGAAAACTGGCAATCCTTGTCAATTAAGATTGGAGTCGAGTACACCCTGCCTGCAGTGAGAATCGAACCCACAATCTCAGTGTTGACAGACCACGTGATCAATAGTAATTATAAGATTTATCAATTATAAGATGGATTCTCTTCACCTTAAACACAAACACTTCTCACCTATTTAATATATATATTACGACTTGTTTAAGTTATTAATTTATATTGACACTCAATGACAGGCCATTCGTTAGTCAGTCTGTGTCTATAATTTTGACAAAAACACCGTCGTTGCATAATCTTCTAGACTTGTATATTATTTTTTGTTTTTGCTGTATCGTCATGTTTGTCGATTCGATACTAAATAAGTGTACTGGTTAGTAGCTTTCTTTTATATACACACCTCGCCATAAGTTCAGCAACGCCCTATTATTTTCGCGGGATTCATTTCAGATTTTATATATTTTAATATTTTTTTAACGAAATGACAATTTTTATTGAACATTAATGACAAATGAAACATACTAACAACATGTTTACAGTCGCTTCATTAGTCAAAAAATAAGTTTAAACACGTCATCACAGGTCAAAGTTCAGAGAAAGAAAAGTCACTTTGAAATGTGTTAAATGCAAAAATACTCGTTAAGTCGTGTAACCACTTCCGGTACAGTTCATTAACTATCTTCCTCATGCTGTTGACAAAACGGCGAAGTGTAGCATATGGTAAATTCTGCCATTCATTTCGAATGGCAGCACGTAGTTCTTTGACATTTTGACAGGCAGGTGCTATATTATGGATTTTACGGCCAATGATATCCCACAAATGCTCAATTGGATTCATATCGGGTGACATGGATGGCCATGGAAGATGCTTAATAGCTTCCCTTTCGATAACTTCACGTACAATTGCAGCTCGGTGAGGTCTTGCGTTGTCATTCATAGTTCATGATTGTCAAAATGTGGCACAAAAATAGCGTTAATGACGTCATTTCGATATTTCTGCCTTGTCGTTGTCCCATCAACCACATACAGATTCAGTTTACGGTCGTATGAAAAGCCTCCCCACACTGTAACACCACCACCGCCAAACGCTGTAGTGCCTAGGATGTTGGTTTGGTTGTTAGCAGTGCCTTGGTGTCTCCAAACGCGCGTACGCGCATCATTATGACGAAAAAGGAATCTGCTTTCGTGGGTCCATTGTACACATCGCCAGCTTTAAATATTCCAATATCGGAAATATCGTGCACACTCTAAACCATCCTCCCAAGTCAGGGGTTCTGAGTCCGCGTTCGCTCCATCATCGAGCGAACGCGGACTCAGAACCCCTGACTTGGGAGGATGACTCTAAACGTTCTTGGCGATGTCTCTGTGTCAACAGTGGACGTTTCAAGGGACGAGGAGATCTCAATCTTGCATTGTTTAGGCGCCTGTTAACTGATCGAACGGCCACTCTGGTTGCAATATTCCAATCGTCGCGAAGATATCTTGCAGTGTCAAACGGTTGGCGTTTGGCTACACGAACGAGTGCTCTATCCTCTAATACAGATGTTTTTTGGTGGTCGACCTGACCATGAACGTTACTGGATAGTTCCATCATCTCGATGACGTTTCAGTAGCCTGGATACAATACTAAAGTGAATGCCAAAGTGTTGTGCTATTTGACGCAAGCTCTGTCCACTATAACGCATTCCAACGGTCTGCCACTTCTCAGCTTCACTTAATTTCCGTCTAGGCAATGTAAAAATGTAAAGATGAAGTCGAAAAAGACAGGAGATGAACACTAAATCGTTAAGGAAAACAACGCTTTTAGGTGTGCTCGACTACCGTATGACAAACTGGTTTTGCTATTTAAAGATTTATCTGAGGAGTTAATTAAATTAACTTTCCAGTGAATGATGGCTTTAGTACATAAATAACAAAAGTTAATATTCATGATTTAAATTATAAAAAAATTGTATATATAAACACCAATTAACAGACCTGAATCTTCTTATAAAACGAATTATATTGTAAACACTTCTCCTTATTTAAGTAACATAGCAAAGATGATTTTTTTCCTGATGAACACTTTTTATCTCTTCAAAGTAATTATATAAAATGATGTAATGAAAGAAGCCTGTCAAAATTGGTCGTTGATATATTTAACTAATAAACTATGTGAAATGAATATATTTTACAAGTACAATTTGTGGTGGGGGACTTAATTTACAACCGGACTAATTTTACTGTTAAAGCCTAGAAATATTTGAACAGTAAAATAGTCCTGGGGACTTATTTTACTAACGGACTAAATTTAAACTATTATTATTAAAATTTGAATTGATTTGACAGGCCCATTCATAGAAAATGATAAACCTCTCTATTAATGGTTACAAGAAGAAAACAATTTTATGCAAGAATTCAATTTCTACTATATTTCTGTTTTCAATGTGATTTATATCACATACTTCAAAATCATAATTAATTTTATGAAGAGATCTTTTTTTTGTTTATATCGCAATTAACACCAATAACTAAGTTTTAAAATATCATCCATTAAATGTAATTTTATGTTTACAAACCAAAATCAATAAATCAGTAAATAAACAAGTCAAGTAACCGATTTTCCTAAGAAAAAAGTACCGGACTTATTTTACTAAGGTAGGACTATTCTACCCATGAAAATAAGTTCGAGACCCTATTTAACTATATGGTGGCATATATCTGCCCCTACTTGTCACATAACTAAGTCTACATAATTTGTGAAATAAGTCTACTTGTCACTTTATTAAGTCTAAATGTCACATATTAAGGTAAAGTTTTAACATAATAAAGTGCTAATACTTTTAAGAAAAGAAAGACGTTTTTTGAGTTTTTTGCCGTTTTCATGCCATACACAAGTTGACATAATTATCTGACAAGTAGACTTATTTATCTGACAAGTAGACTTAATTATCTGACAAGTTGACATAATTATCTGACATGTGAACTTAGTTATCTGACAAGTAGACTTATTTGTCTGTATGGCATGTAAAGGGCAAAAACGCAAAATACGGTTAATTTTTTTTAAATATTATAACTTTATTATCTGACAAGTTTACTTAAATATGTGACAAGGAGACTTAATTAAGTGACAAGTCGACTTATTTCACAAAATATGTTGACTTAATTATGTGACAAGTAGGGGCAGATATATGCCTCCATATAACTAAGAAATTGAGTAACATGAACTAATTTTAGTAGTAACAGTCCGGGGGACCAATTTTACTACCGGACTTATATTGCTGTCTCATGGATATAAAAGATACATAACTGTTTAATTGAATTTAAGTCGTTAAATTGTTTATTGAACCTGAAGTTTCATACCAAGACTAAACATTGCTATCGGGACCAAAGCCATCAATACAGTTTTTAGACTTGATAATGTTAACGATTTTACTTTATTAATTTGTAAAACTTAATATATTAGATGACATTTAACTGGCAACGGAACCACCATTTCACCGGTAATGGAATCCGTTCTGCTAGTACAGTGGAATGGATGAGTCAGAAAAACTTGAAAAGATGCAGTTAGGTGCAGCTAGGATTGTAACCAGTTTAACGTCTTATACCAACCGTGATTAGTTTACTTTAAAATAGTAGAAAAGTAATGGGTCTTTGTTTATATATTTAATACAAAAGGTTCAGAAAAGCAACAAAATTGTGAACATTATTATACAACACACTATTGCTTATCATAAACAAATTCGTTTTTATTGTTTTCTTCACGTATTTGAGCACGGAGCTCCGAGCGTAGACTCGAGGAACATAAGTTTCAAGAGCAAATCACCAGTAGTAGTTAGTAGGTAATGCATTCCAAACATCGTTACAGTTAGAGTAATCTACGTTCAGTCTGTTACCAAGCAAGCATGATTGGTCTTCTCAGCAAGTGCAGATATACTATGTTACAAAAATGAAAATTGAAATTGGGAACAATTACCTCATACCTCAGTAGAACAAAGTACAAACCTTTTTTACCAGTAAATACCTACATACAAAGGATTAATAGATTCGACTAATTGCTGATCTTGTTCTCTTGATTTTTTTATATTTCTATGTTCAATAGGAAATGAAACTAAGTTTATCTGTTCAGTGGATTATGTGTGTGGGTGTGAAAGTGTGCGCGCGTGAGTGTGTGTTTGGATATTTAAATTAGTTAAACATGTATTCGGTTTAAATCGGATACATGTATATTGTATGTTGTGGGTTATAATAATTTTGATCACCAATCCGGTTTAACACTTGATTTCCAATGTTCTGGTCGACACAGGATTACATCAGCAGCTCAAGATCGGTCAAAAGTTAGTCAGAACCCATCAACATGAAAACAGCTTGTAAACGTCTTACTTTGACGCAGTACCGAGACCCCGATGTCGACCTGCAAGGATCTGATGGTGCAGAATAAGTGTCATGCAAAACTGAAGACGCATCTGGTTCAGCTATAAATAAAGAGAGGAGATCGAGACAATACCGAGACGAATCTGTACAATGTTGAGGGTTACTTGCTGGCACGATAGGTAATTGAATTAAACGGGACGTCATCTGAACGCACGTGGTGTTTTGTGATAAACTTCATATTGCAGTGCAATGTGATGGGTATTTCTGCATTAAAAATGATAATGAAAACTATTTTTAACATATTGCGTTTCTAATCTGATAGAGCATATATGTATATGGGAATGGATGGGTGGGACAATGTAAATATGAGAATGAGTGTGTAGAAATTACGGATATTGGTGTGTAGGAATTAAGTGTATATGAAAATGGGTATGTAGGTATTATGTGTATATGAACATAGGTGTGTATAGGAATTATGTGTATATGAAAATGGATGTGTAGGAATTATGTGGATATAACCAATATCAGAATCCAGTCTTTGTCTCACTACAGTGGCAGTTATAAGATTCCAATCTGTGAGATAACTCAAGGCTACAGCAGACGTGAATAACAGAGACGTGATTAACAAAGTTGTCGCCAACAAATGCCAGAAGGAGGATAAAGTGAATGATTAAAACTGGAACAAGAGCATTTCTTTACAATCTCACAATAACACTGAAAAACTTTCAATTAAATACAACATGAACAATTCTTAAATAAATTGTCTAGTCATACAAAACCCTTATTGACTGCTTTAAATGCATTAGTTCATGAAAAGACATTTGAAAATAAAAGTGTGCGATTGCTTGTACT
The DNA here is from genome assembly GCA_944474755.1 of Limnoperna fortunei. Lineage (NCBI taxonomy): Eukaryota > Metazoa > Mollusca > Bivalvia > Mytilida > Modiolidae > Limnoperna > Limnoperna fortunei. Next base: position 80,067,682 of record OX104116.1, read on the forward strand.
TTAGAAAATAATTATTATTTCCATAATAATGGAGAACTGGAAAGAACAAAGAATGGCGATGATTAATTGCGAGAACCATGTATTTGTTTTGGATGCGTATTCAATTACTCTAAAGGTTGCGTAAAGTTTCATTTGCATGTTGGACGCATTGGCAGTTGGTGATTCATTAAGTTGTCTCTTTGATGACAACGAATTTGTATTGTTTGATTTATTACGATTTTATACAAACTTTTGCAAGAAATTTGAATATATTCGTAAAACTATGATGGTAAAACATACACGCGTGCTGAACTATATAAGCTGATAGAAAGGCCTAAACAGTTACCAAACAATGTAGCTGAAATGAGTAAGACTTGAAATTATCATCGACTTGTATACGACTATAAAGAAATACTAAATTCATTTAAATTGTTTGTATATATAATTTGTAAAATATATGATTAATTTACCCGTTTAACAGACCCTAGTCCCATGTGAAAGAACAGAAACACAATAGGACTTGACACGCAAAAGTTACACTTTATTCATTGTTTATTATAGGTAAATATAGAATAGCAGACTATCTATGATTATAAGGATAGTGAAGAAGCATTGGAGATAAATAATTTGTGGTAAGCCGGCTTGCTATAGGTAAAAAAGTTCGATAGAAGATATCCATTCGTACTTTAATTTTTAGGTAATTCATTGTAAAGCTATATACTTAGGAGTACCTTTCATGTTGCAAAGGGAAAAATTGAAATTTCTGTCGTAAATGACCGATTTCTGACACACATGACCGAGAACAGATGAGCTCACGCGAACTCGTCTGTACTCGTTGCGTCATCCAATCAAAACGCATGAAACAAGAATGTTCTTGTTTAAAGGTCTTGTGTAGGGCGTTCAGATTCGATGTTGGAGAATTGACGACGCTCCACTCGAGTAAAGACAAAAAATTACTATCACTCGTGGAAAATAACCCGGTCTTTTCCTAAAAAAAAAACAATTAAACTATTGGGCGTGATTTGCACACAGTAAATAAATGTAAGGTTGGTGCATTTTCCGTGTGGTCATCTCTTATAATCTGTATGGTAGGAGCATTAGTACATATTCTACGTGGTCATCTCTTATGATCTGTGTGGTAGGAGCATCCGTAAATGTTCCACGTGGTCATCTCTTATGATCTGTGTGGTAGGAGCATCCGTAAATGTTCAACGTGGTCATCTCTTATGATCTGTGTGGTAGGAGCATCAGTACATGTTCCACGTGGTCATTTCTTATAATCTGTATGGGAGCATCCGTACATGTTTCACGTGGTCATCTCTTATGATCTGTGTGGTAGGAGTATCCGTACATGTTGCACGTGGTTATCTCTTATGATCTGTATGGTGTAGGAGCACACGTACATGTTCCAAGTGGTCATCTCTTATGATCTGTGTGGTAGGAGCATCAGTACATGTTCAACGTGGTCATCTCTTATAATCTTTAAGGAAGGAGCATCCGTACATGTTCCACGTGGTCATCTCTTATAATCTGTATGGTAGGAGCATCCGTACATGTTCCACGTGGTCATCTCTTATAATCTGTATGGTAGGAGCATCCGTTCATGTTTCACGTCGTCATCTCTTATGATCTGTATGGTAGGAGAATCCGTACATGTTCCACGTGGTCATCTCTTATGATCTGTGTGGTAGGATCATCCGTACATGTTCCACGTGGTCATCTCTTATGATCTGTGTGGTAGGAGCATCCGTACATGTTCCACGTGGTAATCTCTTATGATCTGTGTGGTAGGAGCATCCGTACATGTTCCACGTGGTCATCTCTTATGATCTGTGTGGTAGGAGCATCCGTACATGCTCCACGTGGTCATCTCTTATGATCTGTGTGGTAGGAGCATCCGTACATGTTCCGCGTGGTCATCTCTTATGATCTATGTGGTAGGAGCATCCGTACATGTTCCGAGTGGTCATCTCTTATGATCTGTGTGGTAGGATCATCCGTGAATGTTCCGCGTGGTCATCTCTTATGATCTGTGTGGTAGGAGCATCCGTACATGTTCCACGAGGTCATCTCTTATGATCTGTGTGGTAGGAGCATCCGTACATGTTCCGCGTGGTCATTTCTTATGATCTGTGTGGTAGGAGCATCCGTAAATGCTCCACGTGGTCATCTCTTATGATCTGTGTGGTAGGAGCATCCGTAAATGTTCCACGTGGTCATCTCTTATGATCTGTGTGGTAGGAGCATCCGTACATGTTCCGCGTGGTCATCTCTTATGATCTGTATAGTAGGAGCATTAGTACATGTTCCAAGTGGTCATTTCTTATGATCTGTGTGGTAGGAGCATCCGTACATGTTCCGCGTGGTCATCTCTTATGATCTGTATAGTAGGAGCATTAGTACATGTTCCAAGTGGTCATTTCTTATGATCTGTGTGGTAGGAGCATCCGTACATGTTCCGCGTGGTCATCTCTTATGATCTGTATAGTAGGAGCATTAGTACATGTTCCACGTGGTTATCTCTTATGATCTGTATGGTAGGAGCACACGTACATGTTCCAAGTGGTCATCTCTTATGATCTGTGTGGTAGGAGCATCCGTACATGTTCAACGTGGTCATCTCTTATAATCTTTAAGGAAGGAGCATCCGTACATGTTCCACGTGGTCATCTCTTATAATCTGTATGGTAGGGGCATCCGTACATGCTCCACGTAGTTATCTCTTATTATCTGTGTGGAAGGAGCATCCGTACATGGTCAACTTGGTCATCTCTTATAATCTGTATGGTAGGAGCATCCATGCATGCTCCACGTGGTCATCTCTTATGATCTGTATGGAAGGAGCATCCGTACATGTTCCCCTTGGTCATCTCTTATGATCTGTGTGGAAGGAGCATCCGTACATGTTCCACGTGGTCATCTCTTATAATCTGTATGGTAGGAGCATCCGTACATGTTCTGCGTGGTCATCTCTTATAATCTGTATGGTAGGAGCATCAGTACATGTTTCACGTGGTCATCTCTTATAATCTGTATGGTAGGAGCACCAGTACATGCTCCACGTCGTCATCTCTTATGATCTGTGTGGTAGGAGCATCCGTACATGTTCCGCGTGGTCATCTCTTATGATCTGTATAGTAGGAGCATTAGTACATGTTCCAAGTGGTCATTTCTTATGATCTGTGTGGTAGGAGCATCCGTACATGTTCCGCGTGGTCATCTCTTATGATCTGTATAGTAGGAGCATTAGTACATGTTCCAAGTGGTCATTTCTTATGATCTGTGTGGTAGGAGCATCCGTACATGTTCCGCGTGGTCATCTCTTATGATCTGTATAGTAGGAGCATTAGTACATGTTCCGCGTGGTTATCTCTTATGATCTGTATGGTAGGAGCACACGTACATGTTCCAAGTGGTCATCTCTTATGATCTGTGTGGTAGGAGCATCCGTACATGTTCAACGTGGTCATCTCTTATAATCTTTAAGGCAGGAGCATCCGTACATGTTCCACGTGGTCATCTCTTATAATCTGTATGGTAGGGGCATCCGTACATGCTCCACGTAGTTATCTCTTATTATCTGTGTGGAAGGAGCATCCGTACATGGTCAACGTGGTCATCTCTTATAATCTGTATGGTAGGAGCATCCATGCATGCTCCACGTGGTCATCTCTTATGATCTGTATGGTAGGAGCATCCGTACATGTTCCCCTTGGTCATCTCTTATGATCTGTGTGGAAGGAGCATCCGTACATGTTCCACGTGGTCATCTCTTATAATCTGTATGGTAGGAGCATCCGTACATGTTCTGCGTGGTCATCTCTTATAATCTGTATGGTAGGAGCATTAGTACATGTTTCACGTGGTCATCTCTTATAATCTGTATGGTAGGAGCACCAGTACATGCTCCACGTGGTCATCTCTTATAATCTGTATGGTAGGAGCATCAATGCATGCTCCACGTGGTCATCTCTTATGATCTGTATGGTAGGAGCATCCGTACATGTTCCCCTTTGTCATCTCTTATGATCTGTGTGGAAGGAGCATCCGTACATGTTCCACGTGGTCATCTCTTATAATCTGTATGGTAGGAGCATCCGTACATGTTCTGCGTGGTCATCTCTTATAATCTGTATGGTAGGAGCATCAGTACATGTTTCACGTGGTCATCTCTTATAATCGGTATGGTAGGAGCACCAGTACATGCTCCACGTGGTCATCTCTTATGATCTGTGTGGTAGGAGCATCCGTACATGCTCCACGTGGTCATCTCTTATGATCTGTGTGGTAGGAGCATCCGTACATGTTCCGCGTGGTCATCTCTTATGATCTATGTGGTAGGAGCATCCGTACATGTTCCGAGTGGTCATCTCTTATGATCTGTGTGGTAGGATCATCCGTGAATGTTCCGCGTGGTCATCTCTTATGATCTGTGTGGTAGGAGCATCCGTACATGTTCCACGAGGTCATCTCTTATGATCTGTGTGGTAGGAGCATCCGTACATGTTCCGCGTGGTCATTTCTTATGATCTGTGTGGTAGGAGCATCCGTACATGCTCCACGTGGTCATCTCTTATGATCTGTGTGGTAGGAGCATCCGTAAATGTTCCACGTGGTCATCTCTTATGATCTGTGTGGTAGGAGCATCCGTACATGTTCCGCGTGGTCATCTCTTATGATCTGTATAGTAGGAGCATTAGTACATGTTCCAAGTGGTCATTTCTTATGATCTGTGTGGTAGGAGCATCCGTACATGTTCCGCGTGGTCATCTCTTATGATCTGTATAGTAGGAGCATTAGTACATGTTCCACGTGGTTATCTCTTATGATCTGTATGGTATAGGAGCACACGTACATGTTCCAAGTGGTCATCTCTTATGATCTGTGTGGTAGGAGCATCCGTACATGTTCAACGTGGTCATCTCTTATAATCTTTGAGGAAGGAGCATCCGTACATGTTCCACGTGGTCATCTCTTATAATCTGTATGGTAGGGGCATCCGTACATGCTCCACGTAGTTATCTCTTATTATCTGTGTGGAAGGAGCATCCGTACATGGTCAACTTGGTCATCTCTTATAATCTGTATGGTAGGAGCATCCATGCATGCTCCACGTGGTCATCTCTTATGATCTGTATGGAAGGAGCATCCGTACATGTTCCCCTTGGTCATCTCTTATGATCTGTGTGGAAGGAGCATCCGTACATGTTCCACGTGGTCATCTCTTATAATCTGTATGGTAGGAGCATCCGTACATGTTCTGCGTGGTCATCTCTTATAATCTGTATGGTAGGAGCATCAGTACATGTTTCACGTGGTCATCTCTTATAATCTGTATGGTAGGAGCACCAGTACATGCTCCACGTCGTCATCTCTTATGATCTGTGTGGTAGGAGCATCCGTACATGTTCCGCGTGGTCATCTCTTATGATCTGTATAGTAGGAGCATTAGTACATGTTCCAAGTGGTCATTTCTTATGATCTGTGTGGTAGGAGCATCCGTACATGTTCCGCGTGGTCATCTCTTATGATCTGTATAGTAGGAGCATTAGTACATGTTCCAAGTGGTCATTTCTTATGATCTGTGTGGTAGGAGCATCCGTACATGTTCCGCGTGGTCATCTCTTATGATCTGTATAGTAGGAGCATTAGTACATGTTCCACGTGGTTATCTCTTATGATCTGTATGGTAGGAGCACACGTACATGTTCCAAGTGGTCATCTCTTATGATCTGTGTGGTAGGAGCATCCGTACATGTTCAACGTGGTCATCTCTTATAATCTTTAAGGCAGGAGCATCCGTACATGTTCCACGTGGTCATCTCTTATAATCTGTATGGTAGGGGCATCCGTACATGCTCCACGTAGTTATCTCTTATTATCTGTGTGGAAGGAGCATCCGTACATGGTCAACGTGGTCATCTCTTATAATCTGTATGGTAAGAGCATCCATGCATGCTCCACGTGGTCATCTCTTATGATCTGTATGGTAGGAGCATCCGTACATGTTCCCCTTGGTCATCTCTTATGATCTGTGTGGAAGGAGCATCCGTACATGTTCCACGTGGTCATCTCTTATAATCTGTATGGTAGGAGCATCCGTACATGTTCTGTGTGGTCATCTCTTATAATCTGTATGGTAGGAGCATCAGTACATGTTTCACGTGGTCATCTCTTATAATCTGTATGGTAGGAGCACCAGTACATGCTCCACGTGGTCATCTCTTATGATCTGTGTGGTAGGAGCATCCGTACATGCTCCACGTGGTCATCTCTTATGATCTGTGTGGTAGGAGCATCCGTACATGTTCCACGTGGTCATCTCTTATAATCTGTTTGGTAGGAGCATCCGTACATGTTCCACGTGGTCATCTCTTATAATCTGTATGGTAGGAGCATCCGTACATGTTCCACGTGGCCATCTCTTATGATCTGTGTGGAAGGAGCATCCGTACATGCTCCACGTGGTCATCTCTTATGATCTGTATGGTATAGGAGCATCCGTACATGCTCCACGTGGTCATCTCTTATGATCTGTGTGGTAGGAGCATCCGTAAATGTTCCACGTGGTCATCTCTTATGATCTGTGTGGTAGGAGCATCCGTACATGTTCCGCGTGGTCATCTCTTATGATCTGTATAGTAGGAGCATTAGTACATGTTCCAAGTGGTCATTTCTTATGATCTGTGTGGTAGGAGCATCCGTACATGTTCCGCGTGGTCATCTCTTATGATCTGTATGGTAGGAGCATCCGTACATGTTCCCCTTGGTCATCTCTTATGATCTGTGTGGAAGGAGCATCCGTACATGTTCCACGTGGTCATCTCTTATAATCTGTATGGTAGGAGCATCCGTACATGTTCTGTGTGGTCATCTCTTATAATCTGTATGGTAGGAGCATCAGTACATGTTTCACGTGGTCATCTCTTATAATCTGTATGGTAGGAGCACCAGTACATGCTCCACGTGGTCATCTCTTATGATCTGTGTGGTAGGAGCATCCGTACATGCTCCACGTGGTCATCTCTTATGATCTGTGTGGTAGGAGCATCCGTACATGTTCCACGTGGTCATCTCTTATAATCTGTTTGGTAGGAGCATCCGTACATGTTCCACGTGGTCATCTCATATAATCTGTATGGTAGGAGCATCCGTACATGTTCCACGTGGCCATCTCTTATGATCTGTGTGGAAGGAGCATCCGTACATGCTCCACGTTGTCATCTCTTATGATCTGTATGGTATAGGAGCATCCGTACATGCTCCACGTGGTCATCTCTTATGATCTGTGTGGTAGGAGCATCCGTAAATGTTCCACGTGGTCATCTCTTATGATCTGTGTGGTAGGAGCATCCGTACATGTTCCGCGTGGTCATCTCTTATGATCTGTATAGTAGGAGCATTAGTACATGTTCCACGTGGTCATTTCTTATGATCTGTGTGGTAGGAGCATCCGTACATGTTCCGCGTGGTCATCTCTTATGATCTGTATAGTAGGAGCATTAGTACATGTTCCACGTGGTTATCTCTTATGATCTGTATGGTAGGAGCACACGTACATGTTCCAAGTGGTCATCTCTTATGATCTGTGTGGTAGGAGCATCCGTACATGTTCAACGTGGTCATCTCTTATAATCTTTGAGGAAGGAGCATCCGTACATGTTCCACGTGGTCATCTCTTATAATCTGTATGGTAGGGGCATCCGTACATGCTCCACGTAGTTATCTCTTATGATCTGTATGGAAGGAGCATCCGTACATGTTCCCCTTGGTCATCTCTTATGATCTGTGTGGAAGGAGCATCCGTACATGTTCCACGTGGTCATCTCTTATAATCTGTATGGTAGGAGCATCCGTACATGTTCTGCGTGGTCATCTCTTATAATCTGTATGGTAGGAGCATCAGTACATGTTTCACGTGGTCATCTCTTATAATCTGTATGGTAGGAGCACCAGTACATGCTCCACGTCGTCATCTCTTATGATCTGTGTGGTAGGAGCATCCGTACATGTTCCGCGTGGTCATCTCTTATGATCTGTATAGTAGGAGCATTAGTACATGTTCCAAGTGGTCATTTCTTATGATCTGTGTGGTAGGAGCATCCGTACATGTTCCGCGTGGTCATCTCTTATGATCTGTATAGTAGGAGCATTAGTACATGTTCCAAGTGGTCATTTCTTATGATCTGTGTGGTAGGAGCATCCGTACATGTTCCGCGTGGTCATCTCTTATGATCTGTATAGTAGGAGCATTAGTACATGTTCCACGTGGTTATCTCTTATGATCTGTATGGTAGGAGCACACGTACATGTTCCAAGTGGTCATCTCTTATGATCTGTGTGGTAGGAGCATCCGTACATGTTCAACGTGGTCATCTCTTATAATCTTTAAGGCAGGAGCATCCGTACATGTTCCACGTGGTCATCTCTTATAATCTGTATGGTAGGGGCATCCGTACATGCTCCACGTAGTTATCTCTTATTATCTGTGTGGAAGGAGCATCCGTACATGGTCAACGTGGTCATCTCTTATAATCTGTATGGTAAGAGCATCCATGCATGCTCCACGTGGTCATCTCTTATGATCTGTATGGTAGGAGCATCCGTACATGTTCCCCTTGGTCATCTCTTATGATCTGTGTGGAAGGAGCATCCGTACATGTTCCACGTGGTCATCTCTTATAATCTGTATGGTAGGAGCATCCGTACATGTTCTGTGTGGTCATCTCTTATAATCTGTATGGTAGGAGCATCAGTACATGTTTCACGTGGTCATCTCTTATAATCTGTATGGTAGGAGCACCAGTACATGCTCCACGTGGTCATCTCTTATGATCTGTGTGGTAGGAGCATCCGTACATGCTCCACGTGGTCATCTCTTATGATCTGTGTGGTAGGAGCATCCGTACATGTTCCACGTGGTCATCTCTTATAATCTGTATGGTAGGAGCATCCGTACATGTTCCACGTGGTCATCTCTTATAATCTGTATGGTAGGAGCATCCGTACATGTTCCACGTGGTCATCTCATATAATCTGTATGGTAGGAGCATCCGTACATGTTCCACGTGGCCATCTCTTATGATCTGTGTGGAAGGAGCATCCGTACATGCTCCACGTGGTCATCTCTTATGATCTGTATGGTATAGGAGCATCCGTACATGCTCCACGTGGTCATCTCTTATGATCTGTGTGGTAGGAGCATCCGTAAATGTTCCACGTGGTCATCTCTTATGATCTGTGTGGTAGGAGCATCCGTACATGTTCCGCGTGGTCATCTCTTATGATCTGTATAGTAGGAGCATTAGTACATGTTCCAAGTGGTCATTTCTTATGATCTGTGTGGTAGGAGCATCCGTAAATGTTCCGCGTGGTCATCTCTTATGATCTGTATGGTAGGAGCATCCGTACATGTTCCCCTTGGTCATCTCTTATGATCTGTGTGGAAGGAGCATCCGTACATGTTCCACGTGGTCATCTCTTATAATCTGTATGGTAGGAGCATCCGTACATGTTCTGTGTGGTCATCTCTTATAATCTGTATGGTAGGAGCATCAGTACATGTTTCACGTGGTCATCTCTTATAATCTGTATGGTAGGAGCACCAGTACATGCTCCACGTGGTCATCTCTTATGATCTGTGTGGTAGGAGCATCCGTACATGCTCCACGTGGTCATCTCTTATGATCTGTGTGGTAGGAGCATCCGTACATGTTCCACGTGGTCATCTCTTATAATCTGTTTGGTAGGAGCATCCGTACATGTTCCACGTGGTCATCTCATATAATCTGTATGGTAGGAGCATCCGTACATGTTCCACGTGGCCATCTCTTATGATCTGTGTGGAAGGAGCATCCGTACATGCTCCACGTTGTCATCTCTTATGATCTGTATGGTATAGGAGCATCCGTACATGCTCCACGTGGTCATCTCTTATGATCTGTGTGGTAGGAGCATCCGTAAATGTTCCACGTGGTCATCTCTTATGATCTGTGTGGTAGGAGCATCCGTACATGTTCCGCGTGGTCATCTCTTATGATCTGTATAGTAGGAGCATTAGTACATGTTCCAAGTGGTCATTTCTTATGATCTGTGTGGTAGGAGCATCCGTACATGTTCCGCGTGGTCATCTCTTATGATCTGTATAGTAGGAGCATTAGTACATGTTCCACGTGGTTATCTCTTATGATCTGTATGGTAGGAGCACACGTACATGTTCCAAGTGGTCATCTCTTATGATCTGTGTGGTAGGAGCATCCGTACATGTTCAACGTGGTCATCTCTTATAATCTTTGAGGAAGGAGCATCCGTACATGTTCCACGTGGTCATCTCTTATAATCTGTATGGTAGGGGCATCCGTACATGCTCCACGTAGTTATCTCTTATGATCTGTATGGAAGGAGCATCCGTACATGTTCCCCTTGGTCATCTCTTATGATCTGTGTGGAAGGAGCATCCGTACATGTTCCACGTGGTCATCTCTTATAATCTGTATGGTAGGAGCATCCGTACATGTTCTGCGTGGTCATCTCTTATAATCTGTATGGTAGGAGCATCAGTACATGTTTCACGTGGTCATCTCTTATAATCTGTATGGTAGGAGCACCAGTACATGCTCCACGTCGTCATCTCTTATGATCTGTGTGGTAGGAGCATCCGTACATGTTCCGCGTGGTCATCTCTCATGATCTGTATAGTAGGAGCATTAGTACATGTTCCAAGTGGTCATTTCTTATGATCTGTGTGGTAGGAGCATCCGTACATGTTCCGCGTGGTCATCTCTTATGATCTGTATAGTAGGAGCATTAGTACATGTTCCAAGTGGTCATTTCTTATGATCTGTGTGGTAGGAGCATCCGTACATGTTCCGCGTGGTCATCTCTTATGATCTGTATAGTAGGAGCATTAGTACATGTTCCACGTGGTTATCTCTTATGATCTGTATGGTAGGAGCACACGTACATGTTCCAAGTGGTCATCTCTTATGATCTGTGTGGTAGGAGCATCCGTACATGTTCAACGTGGTCATCTCTTATAATCTTTAAGGCAGGAGCATCCGTACATGTTCCACGTGGTCATCTCTTATAATCTGTATGGTAGGGGCATCCGTACATGCTCCACGTAGTTATCTCTTATTATCTGTGTGGAAGGAGCATCCGTACATGGTCAACGTGGTCATCTCTTATAATCTGTATGGTAAGAGCATCCATGCATGCTCCACGTGGTCATCTCTTATGATCTGTATGGTAGGAGCATCCGTACATGTTCCCCTTGGTCATCTCTTATGATCTGTGTGGAAGGAGCATCCGTACATGTTCCACGTGGTCATCTCTTATAATCTGTATGGTAGGAGCATCCGTACATGTTCTGCGTGGTCATCTCTTATAATCTGTATGGTAGGAGCATCAGTACATGTTTCACGTGGTCATCTCTTATAATCTGTATGGTAGGAGCACCAGTACATGCTCCACGTGGTCATCTCTTATGATCTGTGTGGTAGGAGCATCCGTACATGCTCCACGTGGTCATCTCTTATGATCTGTGTGGTAGGAGCATCCGTACATGTTCCACGTGGTCATCTCTTATAATCTGTATGGTAGGAGCATCCGTACATGTTCCACGTGGTCATCTCTTATAATCTGTATGGTAGGAGCATCCGTACATGTTCCACGTGGTCATCTCATATAATCTGTATGGTAGGAGCATCCATGCATGCTCCACGTGGTCATCTCTTATGATCTGTATGGTAGGAGCATCCGTACATGTTCCCCTTGGTAATCTCTTATGATCTGTGTGGAAGGAGCATCCGTACATGTTCCACGTGGTCCTCTCTTATAATCTGTATGGTAGGAGCATCCGTACATGTTCTGCGTGGTCATCTCTTATAATCTGTATGGTAGGAGCATCAGTACATGTTTCACGTGGTCATCTCTTATAATCTGTATGGTAGGAGCACCAGTACATGCTCCACGTGGTCATCTCTTATGATTTGTGTGGTAGGAGCATCCGTACATGTTCCACGTGGTCATCTCTTATGATCTGTATGGAAGGAGCATCCGTACATGTTCCACGTGGTCATCTCTTATAATCTGTATGAAAAAATAGATGTTGGATATGCTTCACTTTTTGATCTAGAATTGTTCAGCGGCAGAGATTAATTTTCTGTTTTCAACTTTATTTCTCACAAGTCGATCAAGAAATGCAGAATCGTTTAAATACAGTACATAAAATGTATAGCTTGTTTAGATGTTCTCGTGCGTTTTTGTTTATTGTTCTTCTGTTTTGTTTTATTTAGTTCTTAGTTTATTGTTCTCCTGTATGGTTTTCTAGGTTCTTGGTAATTTTCCTTCTGTTTTGTTTTTATATGGTTCTTGTATATTGTTTTAGTGTTTTGTTTTATATGGTTCTTGGTTATGTGTTCTTCTGTTTTGTTTTGTATGGTTCCTCGTTAGTTGTTCTCGTGTTTTGTTTGATATGATCCCCTTTTAAAATTGTTCTTGGCAAATTTTTCATGTGTTTTGTCAAATATGGTTCCTTGGTTCTTGTGGTTTTTTATTAATTGTCCCTTTTTATGTGTATTTTAGGTTAATTGTTCTCGTGTTTTTGTATTGTATAGCCATGATAATTATAAAATTACGAACCTATAAGTTAGTGAAACAAGCCCCAAGTTATACATTCTTGGTTATTTTACAAAACAATGTAACAACATAATACAACGTTATACATATAAAACGATTAAACAACATATTCAAAACAGATGACCTTTTTGCTTCGCAAACATACCTAATTTCTATTTTATTAATTTTTCAAGACTTCTTCGCAACTATCGTGGTTTTTGTAGGTTCTATACACAGAACCTCCCAGTTAATTTTGTTTTACATAAAAATCTTCAACTAAGATAAGGTGATAATAAGGTTTAACAAATTTTTGTTCGATAGAAGTTTATCTTAAGTACTTAAAAGCGCTCGTTTATTGTTGGTTTGCAATTAAACTGTCAATTCATTTGAAAATGTGAAAACCCCGCGTTAGCTTTTTACAATTTCTGGCGACATCCCTTTAATGGAAATTTACAACTTGCACAATATATAAATTCAGATTAGAATAAACGGCAGTAAATCGTTAAAATCAGTCAAATGATTTGCGATGCTACAACGCACTTTCCAAAACAATTTAACGATCTAGTGACAAAGCTTTTCCTGGAAATCGACTGGGAATAATCAGGGCGAAATATCTCTGCTATATCGTATTTGCAACAGGGTAAAAACTGTTTTTAACAATGCAGAAATTAAAAAAATCACACAATGTAGTACTTATAATTATTAATCTTTTTAATAAGTAAGTAGTTTATGTAATTCCTTATGTAATGAGTCACCATTTTTTCACCTGTTGTCTCGTTCATTCCGGTATTGTAAAATAATGACTCAGATAACGTTTATACAATTTTATTGGAAATTCTCGTGATATCAGATTAGATTTGAAGGATTATTTTCAGAAATATCTTTATTCTTTTTGACATTACTAATTAATTCGCTATTCCAAGATAATACGGGCTTTTGTCGCATGTGTTCGATAGATAATGGGGGTTTACAAGCAGGTCGTTATTTTCTATATGCAGTAATGCGTTCCCGCTTCCTGTGCTGTCAATTACTACCAGGGTGTCTATGCCATTTCATATTTACAACGTTGTCATGTGTACGATGTCTTCTACTGTTCTGTCTCAACTATTCCCTATCGATATATATTTTTATAAGTTAGAGAAATAAATAAGCATTAATTATTTCAATGGAGATATTCTTATCACTTGGCGTCCGTCGTCGTCAGCCGTAAACCTTTCACATTGCAGTCTATTCCTCCAATGACAATTGGAACCAAACTTACCATGAATGTTTATTGGATAGTGCTCAACCCATTTAAGTTTTTTTTGTGCTGACCAAGTACTTAACAATACTACCAGAGCCATTAATAAATTCTACTTTGCTGAATTTAAAAAATGTTCTCACAAAACACCCGGCAGATTGATATGAAATATTGCAGAAATGTATTTTAGATGGCCCTCTACAAAGTTTTTTGTGGTGATCCAAATAAAAAAATCTTCCTCTAACAAACCGCTTCGCAGATTGATTTGAAAAAACGAGGAAATGTACCTTAGATGGTCTACAATTTTTTTTGTTCCGATATAAGATTTAAGATGGCCGCCACCGTGGAACACTGCTAAACATAGTTTGAGTTTTCTGTGGCGATACAATTTCCAGATGGCCGACACCGTGGAATACAGCTAAACATAGGACCCTAAAGGAAAACTATACAAACAGCCTCTTCTATAAAACTGTTTTACACAATTAAATCAAATGATGCAGAAATGAGCATTGATAGTTACCTCATTATTTTTGAGTTTATCGAGCCAATTGAAATTCAACATGGCTGCAGGGCTGCTAATGAGTTCTGATGAACTGAAATTTTAAAATTCATTTCCCGACAAAGAGCTCGGAAAAAGGTATTGTGATATTGTAGAGAAGTACATCGGATGGTCATCTTCTAATTTTTAGTTTTTTGTGGCGATCCAAAGTCTAAGATTGCCGCCACCGTGGAACACGTGCAAAGCATACAAACGGCTTCTTCTCAGTAACTATTCAAAATATATAACCAAATTATGCAGAAGTGATATTTTCTCTTCTTTCTTTTGAGTTTCTTGATCCGAGGAGAAATTAAACATGGACACATTGGTTAAAATACGACCCTATTACGGCTTCTTCTCAGACCCTGTCCTACACATTTAACCAAATCATGCAGAAATAAAGCCGATATAGTTCTCTTTGAATTTTGAGTTTTTGCTGCTGCTTGGAAATTTATCATGGCAATATACACAGAAAAGTATCTTCTCAGAAACGATGTCTGAATTCTACTGTTCTGTCTCAACTATTCCCTATCGATATATATTTTTATAAGTTAGAGAAATAAATAAGCATTTATTATTTCAATGGAGATATTCTTATCACTTGGCGTCCGTCGTCGTCAGCCGTAAACCTTTCACATTGCAGTCTATTCCTCCAATGACAATTGGAACCAAACTTACCATGAATGTTTATTGGATAGTGCTCAACCCATTTAAGTTTTTTTTGTGCTGACCAAGTACTTAACAATACTACCAGAGCCATTAATAAATTCTACTTTGCTGAATTTAAAAAATGTTCTCACAAAACACCCGGCAGATTGATATGAAATATTGCAGAAATGTATCTTAGATGGCCCTCTACAAAGTTTTTTGTGGTGATCCAAATAAAAAAATCTTCCTCTAACAAACCGCTTCGCAGATTGATTTGAAAAAACGAGGAAATGTACCTTAGATGGTCTACAATTTTTTTTTGTTCCGATATAAGATTTAAGATGGCCGCCACCGTGGAACACTGCTAAACATAATTTGAGTTTTCTGTGGCGATACAATTTCCAGATGGCCGACACCGTGGAATACAGCTAAACATAGGACCCTAAAGGAAAACTATACAAACAGCCTCTTCTATAAAACTGTTTTACACAATTAAATCAAATGATGCAGAAATGAGCATTGATAGTTACCTCATTATTTTTGAGTTTATCGAGCCAATTGAAATTCAACATGGCTGCAGGGCTGCTAATGAGTTCTGATGAACTGAAATTTTAAAATTCATTTCCCGACAAAGAGCTCGGAAAAAGGTATTGTGATATTGTAGAGAAGTACATCGGATGGTCATCTTCTAATTTTTAGTTTTTTGTGGCGATCCAAAGTCTAAGATTGCCGCCACCGTGGAACACGTGCAAAGCATACAAACGGCTTCTTCTCAGTAACTATTCAAAATATATAACCAAATTATGCAGAAGTGATATTTTCTCTTCTTTCTTTTGAGTTTCTTGATCCGAGGAGAAATTAAACATGGACACATTGGTTAAAATACGACCCTATAACGGCTTCTTCTCAGACCCTGTCCTACACATTTAACCAAATCATGCAGAAATAAAGCCGATATAGTTCTCTTTGAATTTTGAGTTTTTGCTGCTGCTTGGAAATTTATCATGGCAATATACACAGAAAAGTATCTTCTCAGAAACGGTCCTACTTTAAAATTTAATACCAAAATTTGCAAGAAAAGTCATGTCTCCTAATAGAGTTTTCAGTAAGTCAGGTAAGCATTACAGGCTCTTTAGATCCTCTGTATAGTTTAAATCTGCTATTAAATGCAGGAGATGACCGATTTCTGAGGATTATGGCTCCAAAAGCAGAGAGACTCGTAGTATTGTATCGCTATGTAATGGCACGTTTATCGACACTTGTGTTGCACCAATGTTGGAAGACATTGATTCAAACAGAAGTAAAATTGATTCTGTTTTGTATCGTTCTTCTAATGATGTATACTTCATTACCAAGTTACTTGGCAATAAATATTATGTTTGCTTATAACAAACAATTTCAGTAATTAGTCCTCTCTTTTGATATACTCTATTGTATTACAGGCCCATTTTATAAGGCACATGATTCAATCAATAATTATTCTATTTGATTATTTGATTATGAACTTGAATAAACTACACAAGATGATAAATAGACTGATGACTTTCCAATAAAATACCACACATTTTCTTTAATGTCTTTCTTCATTTCTCATAAATGTTACAATAAAAGCTAGTTCATAGTTTAAAGAAACATAAGTAGCAAAACCTATACGTATTTTCAACTGCTTTAAGTTTTAATAATATAAACAGACAGTGCACATATGATTTTATACAATTACCTCAAAGGACTACTTTCTATTATACAAGGCATGAGTGATTTTTTCCAATGGTGAATTTTCCATCAATATATACTCACTCAAAAAAGAAACGCAACATAGAAAAAATGGGAATTTTACTTCATATATTATTTTAACAATTTATCATATAAATAATTAATACAGAAATGTAAAAATTGGCACACTTCTTGTTCATGTGTTCGAATATTGTCAATAAATCACGCAAACAATGTCAGTATCTGTTGTGCTCACCATTTGCTTGTAACACAGCCCTACTCTTCTTGGCATCAATTCAATTAAATGTTGAGTAGGAACACGCGGTATCCTTTGCAACTCTTACTGAAGTGCCTGCTCTAATTGTTGCAGATTCTGCGGCGGTGGTTGTCGTTGGCGCACGCGCCGATCCAGTTCATCCGACAGATGTTCAATTGGGTTAAGATCCGGAGATCGTGATGGCCAACGGATCACATTGACATTCTGTTGCTCTAAAAAAATCTACTGTTACACGTGCTGTATGTGGTCGGGCATTTTCGTGTTGAAAAACTTCTGTTTCAGTGTCAATTACGGGCAATAAAAGCGGCCGTATAATTTCGCCTCTATACCCAACAGCGTTACGATTGCATTGGATATATATCAGCTGTGTGTTCCTGGCGTAAGAGATAGCGGCCCACATCATAACACTGTCTCCGGCAAAATTGTCTCTTTCTACAACACAGTTTTGCGCAAAACGTTCATTTCGGCGCCTGTACACTTGTATGCGACCATCTCGATTTTCAAGCTGAAAACATGACTCATCCCTGAACCACACTCTTCTCCAGTTCTGTAAATTCCATACAAGAACGGTAGTACACCATCTAACCCTTGCTCGGCGGTGTTGGCGTCTCAGTGTTGCTCCGACGTAAGGTCTTCTTGCCCGCTATCCATGAGAGCGTAACCGATTGCGTTCTGTCTGTGGTGATAGACGGCGCAACCCAGTCCGAGTTAAAACAAAATACCCATGATTTGCACGTGAAAGTCGACCCTGTTTTTAGCAATGCGTAATTCATAGTGTGTTCCAGATTTCGACCACAGTCGTTCCCGGGTGGATGAATTTAAATGCCTTCACATGTAAACCTTTAATTAAGGTGTAATATAGTCCGAGAATCCTCTGCCGTCCAACGTCGTCGGCGTCTGTAAACTTTTTACATTTTAATCTTCTTCTCTGAAACCACTTGGCCAATTGAAACCAAACTTGGCCATAATGTTCAATGGATGGACCTTTACAAAGTTTGTGTTTTTTATTTTGATTGGTAAACCAATATGGCCGCCACCTCAAGACTTAGTTTAACATAGGACCCTATGGGAAAAAAGTTAAAAAGGGCTTCTTCTCTGAAACCGTTTAACCAATCAAAACAAAACTTACTAGCAATATTGTTTAGATGGTCCTCTATAAAGTTTGTGTTTTAGATGGGAATTGGAAATTCAAAATGGCCGCCACTGCAGGACTTAGTTTAACATAGAACCCTATGGGAAAAAGTTTTAAAAGGCTTCTTCTCTGAAACCGGTTAATCAATGGAAACAAAAACTTACTAGCAATATTGTTTGGATGGTCCTCTATAAAGTTAGTGTTTTTTTATGGCAATTGGAAATTCAAAATGGCTGCCACAGCAGGACTTAATTTAACATAGGACCCTATGGGAAAAAGTTTGAAAGGCTTCTTTTCTGAAACCGGCCAACCAATGGAAACAAAACTTACTAGCAATATTGTTTGGATGGTCCTCTATAAAGTTAATGTTTTTTATCCCAATCTGATATTCAAAATGGCCGCCACCGCAGGACTTAGTTTAACATTGGACCCTATGGGAAAAATGTTAAAAAGGGCTTCTTCTCTGAAACCGGTTAACCAATCAAAACAAAACTTACTAGCAATATTGTTTGGATGGTCCTCTATAAAGTTTGTGTTTTTTATGGCTATTGGAAATTCAAAATGGCTGCCACCGCAGGACTTAGTTTAACATAGGACCCTATGGGCAAATAAAAAAAATCTCTATACAACTGGTTAACCAATGAAACAAAGCTTTCTAGTAATATTGTTTGGATGGTCCTATTTAAAGTTTATTGAAAATTACAGGACTTACTTTAACATCAGGGAAATGCCATCTTCATTGCCTATAAAATCAGGTGAGCGATACAGGCTCTTAAGAGCCTCTGGTTTTCTTTTTTTTTATATTACCCACGCATAAAAAAAGGAAAAAAAAGCGTTGGACGGCAGAGGATTCTCGGACTAGGTGTAATAATGATGTTGTGATATATATTTGAATATTTATAGGTTATTTGTACGCAAATAAAAAATTGATTCCGATGTTGCGTTTCTTTTTTGAGTAAGCATACCAACTTCCCCGGCTTCCAGTTTATTGGGTCCCAGCTGATATGTTACGCTTAAGCCTCTTCTTATTAATGGAGTTATCTAGACAGGGTAAATCTGTTGAGTTCGATCACTACAAAATTTCTATATGCGAACTCATTGATACCTTGTTGTGTATATAATCAAACCACACAGACTACTATTTTATCGTAATTACATGACTTTCAATTGCCATAAATGCAGGAGTGACTTACCCTGTCCACGCACCCCACCTAACTCTTTCCAGACATCTTGGACGAGGTTTACACCTCATCAAAATAACCTGCAGAAAAAACAGAATATGTTGGATACGATATATTTCAGTATGTAACACGTGTAAGATGGCTTTTTTCAGGAGTAGTAACTGACATTTCTGGCAAACCAACGTATTTACCTAAAAATACAGCAAAATAAATTAACTTATAATATTGATGACTGCCTCGGTCCAAAAGCATGTTCAAATTTATATGTGTAAACTGCAATTAGATTAGTATCAGAATTTAATATTTGTTACCATAATTTTATGATGCATGCACTACAAAGAAACAACTCTCATGGGTATTGCATACGCATTTCATAAAACAAGATTTACCAATTAGTTTTCAAAGCCATGGTATCGGCTTTCTACAATAGCTTGTCAAACCTGTCATAAACTTTTTGCATCCTTGAACATTTTGCAGGAAGATAATTTGATAAGATGATCCTGTAATTGTGTAACGTCATCTTCTATGAAAAGTAAAAGATGACATTTTAATTTGTATTGTCATAGACAATCAGATCACATTTCTTCATAAATAACATTAGGCTGTCAAAGTTTGGATTTCATTAACACAGATCTGACTTGATTGATTAGATCATGCTAATTTGCTGACATCTTTCTGCAATCTAACTAACTGGGTCATTATCCACTGTAATGGCCATGTGCAATTGTAATCGAACGGGCGAGACTACTAAATTTTGTAATGCAAAAATCTTTCGATCACTTACAACTTCATATATGGGTCATAACCAGGTGGTCATAATACACATTAGGCTATATTTTATGCTATTAAATGAAACAATGACACTTTTTTCTATACTGCCATGTTTTTCAGCGGAAATTCATACCATAATAGGAAAAAGATGCTTTAAACTCATGTTTACATGTAACTATTACATTGGATAAACGGGGCATAAGTCCTCCTTTAATTACGCATACTCGATTAAGTATCAAAGAAAAAAATGATCCTTTTCCTTTTTATTTGTTTGATTAAGCTTTGCGACACAGGGGAGAGGTTGAACAAGTACACAATTTTCATCATTGTTTGCGAAAACAACCGCATATCATTAAGGTCACAAAGGAGGTCGCTCTGAGATACTAGACAATCAACTGAAGTCATATGAAGGATAGTTTATACGCTTTTTCGAAGGATTTCTACATCTAGAAACCAAAGTTGGTTTTTTTGGTAAAATAATTAGTGCTGTATACTATCGATAGACACCTAAGAGAATAAATAATTTCAAAATATTCTCTGCGTTACAGTCAGACGTCTGCTCGTGATTATACACTGTAGTGACCACAGATGTCTGTATTGCAATTTTACAGAAACATGGAAGATGAATAACCATGTCAAGGTTTTTTTTACACAATTCAATATTGTATAAAGCCTTCGTGACACCATAACAACTTAAAAATCTCGTCGCTTAATAAATTAAAACAAATAATTGAACATCCATTTTTATACGATTAGAGATATTTTGTAATGGCGCTAAAGTTAAAAAGTCACGTCTTAATAATGATTAATTTGACAGATCAGATAAAGGATTTTAACATGTCAAAGAACATTGAATGGCGGGTGAACGGAAATAAAGATGTATTGAACAGTTTTAGAGCCTGTATTGTCTGTACCAGTCTGAGAGCTACTTTTGTAGACAGACGATCGCATACAGATCATATCGATCTTTCTTATTTAACGTGTGGGTAAGTTTCGTTTGCCTGTCAAATTTAATTGGAGACTGCTTCTGTGATCGGGAAGAAATCGAATTAGACAGCGTCTTTATTTAGATTGGGAACTATTTTGTAACAAATGATTTCTTGTTTTGTAAACGAATATTGGCTTTTTCAATTGGTAATTTATCAGGGCAAAGATAAGACGGCTTCCATTCACGCGATGTTTTTATCGCTTGTTTTTGCTTAAGTCTAGTTAACGACCAAACAGATACAAATTTTAATGGCATTTTCAGAATCTGCATAACGACAACACTACAGTAAAGTAGTCTAATTGGCATCAAAGGAAAACTAATTTACAAATTTAATTTACTCTTTAAAAGATTTCTTCCAATTATATTTTCAAATAAATTGACATTATCGGACTTGCAAGTTAAACATCAATTCAACACGCAAAACAGCACTGTTAACCAGGAACAAGGCTTACAGTTATGATCCAATCAGATCCTAGTCATATAGTACAATTTAGGAAGTGAAAACTACTATGCATGTTTTCTTTCTTTTATTTTTTTTTTGTTTACATGCCCCCCCCCCCCCTGGCCAGTAAGCAACATTTATTGCTTTATAATGTTACGTCAATTATAAATAGCAAGGTAACCCTGAATGAGACAAGAATTCAAACCCACAGGTTATTTATTTATGCTAGTTTTAATTCCTTATGTTAGTTGCATTTTTACTTAAATAATGCTCTTACTAGTACTTGCTTGACAAAAATGTATGCTGTTTTATGCTTGTTATGTTTACATCCTAAATTGAATGGCATCTGACTGGCTTTGAGCATTTGCCAAATGTATCTAATGGTGCTACAAACTATGCACTTTTATATGCTTAAATGTTTCATTTGTCACGTTAGCCAATGTGACTTTACTGTCCTTTAGCATTTGATAGGAAATGTTTTAGTGTATGTCATTTGATTTGTGTAACTGGGTTTAAGTATATGTGATCAACAATCACACGCTATAAAAATTTTTATGGTATTAACTTGAGAATAAAAGGGTTGCGTGACAGCAAAATCCCTTACTTGAGGAAGTCCGTGCAATAGGGGAACCTCTCTTTGTTGAAAAGAAACAAAGGTTAATTAATAATTTAAAACTTTGTTTGCAATGAGGGATTTAGTATAAACGGTACACAAATCAAATGTGACAACAAAGTATTAAATGAATGTTAAAAGAAGGTATACTGTGTTTTTCAGAATCCACATCTGATTCACGACACTGTTAGATTAGTCGGTGTGGAATCATACATCTGATTCACGACACTGTTAGATTAGTCGGTGTGGAATCATACATCTGATTCACGACACTGTTAGATTAGTCGGTGTGGAATCATACATCTGATTTACGACACTGTTTTAGTAGTTGGCGTGGAACCTTCCTTTACTGCAGTGAGTATTGAAGTATATATTTCCGTACAGAGATGGATTCTTTATTATGAAACTGAATTAAAAAAATACTGATATGCTTATCAAGTATTTCTTTTTTTAGTATTTAAGAAGTATATGTAGTTTTCAATGTGTGTTATTTAGACATAGCTCTTGTATCATACCGTTATAATAATGTAATTTGCTCATTAACATAATTCTAGGCTTAGTTTTATAAAGCAAACACAAATTCATTATATTTTTTATAGTTTAAGCTAGGAATATGATTCAAAATTGAGGAAGCTTCAGTACTTATACTGCCTGAAAGTTATTTATGATAGTTTGTTTGGACATGGCGAACTATATTCTTTCTAACTGGTCAATTTTTAGCATCTTCAATCGAATCCATAAATTTTAAACTTAAACGTTGTCATAATTTCTTATTTTGAACAACGTTTAGGTCACCGGCAATAACATACACAGAAGAATTATTTAACGTGGACAAAAAACGAATAAATTAATTTTGGAGGTTTTGACTTCAGGTCATCAACAAAACCCGCCTTAACATTAAACGTTTAGACTAAAGAATATTGCTAATAGTACTGATATTTCCCCCTTCTTTATTAACGTAAGTTTCAAGAAATCTGGTATTCTTCCTGTAATCATTACTATGGCTTATAATTTAAATTTAATAGATCTACTTGCAGTTACAAAAGCGCAGTTATTTGCAATTTACCCCTAGCAATTAAGATCATATTTGCGAAAAACCTGTAAAATTCCCCCCTCCAGGAACAGTTTTTGTGTCAGTTGAATGTTAAGCTTCATTAATAGCAAATAACAGTATAGGTCGTGCGGCAAAAATGACCGAACATTTTGCTTGAAATAATCAGCACTGATTGATACTGAAAAAAACGTCAAACACCCCTTAAAATGTTTAGAGCTCGGGTTTTCAGGCTCTTAAATTAATATCTGCCCATTTTCGATATCTATTAATTATAATCTTTGCATTTTTCAAAACCCCAGCATCCAATCATATGCCCCCGTGTGTTTTCTTCTGTATACTATCGTGGGGAAAAAAATTTCCCGGTTAAAAAATAGGGCTATTGTATCCTTAAGAAGTGAATAGCAGCTGATAAAATGTAACTTATTTGAAAATATTTTAGTGCCTTAAACTTTTCATTTTACATGTTCCATTATTGTACCCTAAGGCTACTGAAAACATCAATACCAATGGCAAATCATGCAGACAAACGGTAAGCCTCCTAATTGTTGACACGAATAATTTATTTTAAATACTACGATGCCTATTACCGATACATATCTCCACGTTAAAAAAAAACGACAAAAATAACTTTGAAGTAAATGTTATTTTGTTTTTTTCAGTAGCTTTTAATGAAATTGAATTTTATTAAGGAATATTTCAAATTTCTTAACATGGTTTGGGTCTGTTTACGCCTTACAAACAGCCAAGCGACGTGTTTTCAGAAATTTGAAATATTCCTTATAATTAAAATGTATAACTATGAATCTTAACAATGTAAATGGTTAAAACATCGATGACGTCATGGGATTATTTGAATGGTAATGGCGTAAGATCATGTGACGAAGTTATATTGTATCATTTGTATAGGTGTAGGACCACCATAGTTTTTTTACTCTTCGGCTATATTAAAATTTAATAATTTTGACTTATCCTAGAAAATTTACCTTTGTTTCAAATTAAGTGACACTTCTGTCCGCTATTAAAATGCACTGGCTGAACATTCTGTCAAAATTTCACAATATGTTTCATGGCATATAAGAAAAAACGCTCAACCTGAAGTCCACGTGGTCTAAAAATCTACTTTCACTTTCAATTTCAGTCCAAAAATAGTGTTTGTCCCTAATTGACTCTCAACATTTTTATGTTCATTTAAAACCAATAAAACTTTATCCTCAAGTTTCCTAGAATATTCAGCTTTCCAAAAATACCAAATTTATTCTGGTATCATGTGCGGTTCAAATTCTGTATGATGCAAGAGTGAACCTGTCTGTTGACTAGTACTACTTTTACGTACAACCTCTGTACTGGTTCCCGGTATTTGGTGGTCCTACACCTGAAAATATAATATGAGTTGCTCTATTTGAATTAGCCAATCAGCATTCAGCTATCAGAGCAACTTTTATTATTCACAGATAAACACATAAATGATGACTTCTCATATGCATCTTCTGTTTGGAGTGAGGGTGAGGGTGCACTTGATATTTTGCTATCTTATCTAAAAAATACAGTGAGTTACTTTACTGTTTTCATTAAACTTGTCTTGTCAGACAATTCAAAAATACTTAGCAAATACTCAGTCATCAACATACTTAGAAGGTTCCCCTGGGCAGATTGAGAGATAGGGTTTTCATGTTACAATACGAAGATCCTATCCGGGCCCATAATGGCGTGACGTGTTTGGTGAGTGCTACATCTTTGAACGCTAAAAAAGACCCTATAATCGATTTATAGATATTTCGATGTAAAAAACTTGACATTATTCGCAAGATATATCAAGATTGGATTTTTCATCATTCTCATTATAATATACGGTATCATTGTATATAAATGTATTATGTTCCATGACAGATCCCCGTCTACATACGATTCGGTCATTTGCATTTACCAAGTAATTTGTAAAAACCGCGATTGGTTAATTTGATGGATAAATTAATATAGCTTGATGCTGCAATAATATTTATTCCAGTTTGTTCCAGAGTGAATTAAAGACATTTAGGTGTAAATTATGTAACAGTACATCGTGTGTAAGGACCGATTTTTATAGTTACATGCCATCGTCAGACCAATCAGTCTGTTTGCATGAATGGTTAAGGAAGTCTAATGTTGTAATCTACAGAGTATATATTAAAAGACCATAAGAATTTAAAATTGATTGCAAAATCTTCGTACTGAATAATTGACAAATATTTGTACAATATAGCAACATTATTCAACACATATTCATTTTATACAAATAAATAAAAGAACATTAAGACTAGCAACAGGTCAACGGCATTAACGTTTTATGTGTAATATTATAATGTTTTACAATTTTGATTAATCGTAGAAAAAAATGTTCGCATTATATGTTTTCTTGTTGTTCAGTATAATATGTTAAGGTATCCGACCCAAAATTGAAGTCACCGTTTAATATTCTTTTTCGACCCAGAAATACAGCTTTATTAAATCGATGTATTGCTAATTAATGATACACAAATTAAAAAATCGTTTTACTTTCAGTCAATGTTTACAGTTTTGAACAAAAAAGTTAGTTACTCAAATAGTATTTTCGATGTTTGCCGAACATAACCGAGGTCTGCTCGATTGAAAACAATAGAATATCAAAATATTCCATGACAAAACTCTTCAGCAAACTATATGTATATTACGACTTAGAAGAGGTTTTTGTTTCCTGTAGCTTTTATTCAACCCAATTCATTAATTATTGAAATATGTAGATCTATACTAAATATTCGGTTATCTAATTAAAATTAAATCTTTCACTGCCCCCCCCCCCTCTTTGTTATTGTCACTAAAATTTTATCTTTCTCTTGCTTACCCTTTTTGTTATTGTCGATGCGAAACAATAATAACA
Source organism: Limnoperna fortunei (assembly GCA_944474755.1). Classification (NCBI taxonomy): domain Eukaryota; kingdom Metazoa; phylum Mollusca; class Bivalvia; order Mytilida; family Modiolidae; genus Limnoperna; species Limnoperna fortunei. Next base: position 80,093,769 of record OX104116.1, read on the forward strand.
AAAAGGGAGAGCTAGTGAAAGATTTAATTTTGATTAGATTGAATGTTTGGCATCATAATTCTGATTTAATCTGAAGTTAAATACCGTTAACTAAGTACATAATACAGCGTAAAATGTGTGATAACCGTGGTTAGTAGTCTGGCAAGGTCAGCATGCTCTGAGAAAATGACATTCTGTTTCTGTATAATTGCAATTTCCATATAAATGAGTTGACATTATTTTGTTATTCAGGGCTTAAAATCACTCTTTAGTCATTATTAATTGGAAGTCTTCCGTCTGCTGACAATATGTAAGTAGTGTACTTTTAAATATTGACGTTTTATTCCACTCTTTACAAAAGATGATAATGTAACAATAAAAACAAGACATTTAATTGTGTTTGCATTTGGTCCACTAAGCAGTGTTCCCTGATACACATTTTTATATTATGAAATCAATACACATTCTTTACAGGAGACCATATTTGCATGACTTGCAACTTCAAGATTAATATTTTGAGTGAAGTGCACATCGGTATGAAGAAAAGATTTTAATGATGTTTTCGAATATAAACGTATTTCTGATATCTAAAAATTAGAATTTTAAAATAAACATATTGAAATGTACTCAACAGCAAGTTCACGCTGTTTAGTGTCATTTACAATTTTGAAAACGTTTTAAAATGCTTGAAATTCCAAACGAATAAAACATTGATTTTAGCTGTACTCTGCAACCTTAAAATTGTTTTTGGAATAAAAGATTCATTGACATAAATAATTGAAATCACAGCGAAATAACAGGTTTTCTATTACTAAATAACATCATTAACTAAATTACTAATGTCATTATAGGAAAATTATGTTATAGTGTTGTGACGTCTGATAAACATACGACTAGGTTTTTATAGACATTGCTGCGCTTTACTAAACATCATTTGAATAAGGTTCTTCACAATGCATTAAATGTTTCAACTTCCTCGGGGAGAAGAATCTTCAAAATAAGTTACATATATATATATATAACTTCCACTACAAGTTTTTAACTCTTGTAAACGTTGTAAACTTGATTGTGATGAAACCTACACAGATCTTCCAATATTCTTACCTCCTTAAATATTTTCTTATACTAGTACCCTCTGTACTCCACGAGCAAAATATATCCACACTGAACAAAAAGGCCATGGGTTTTCACTAACCTGAAAGAGATAGAGGAATCATCAAATTATTAAATACTGGCAGCTTTAAATAGATATTCTTTGCTTTTGTGTAGTTTCAGTCTCATAACAATGAGATCTTTTACGCGATATCCGTTATATTCTCGCAATTTTCAGTTAATAAATTCGTGTACTCAGTTTCTTCAGCTATCAGCCTCTTTGAAGTTTTGGAAGAAATGATTGTTTGATTAATGTTACACGACCTTAATATTGCCTTGGGGTCAAGGAGACGATACAAAGTGATGACTAAGACAGAGGTCTGACCTTAATATTGCCTTGGGGGTCAAGGAGACGATACAAAGTGATGAATAAGACAGAGGTCTGATTGTAATTCGATTACATAAAGTTGAGTTTTCGTGTCCTTTTGAATTATTCGTTTTCTATTAAATGACCATCAGTCAGCTTGATTTCTTTATACAACATTTGGGAAAATAAAGATATTGTTTGTTTGTTTTTTTATTATTATGCAAGATTGTATAATGTGGTTCTAACGAAACCAGTTGTTGTCTACTACTTTACAGATATATTATGGTGTTTTGTTGAAGTTGAAAGCCGGAATACTCTAGAGCTTCGCCATGAAAACCGGCAATCCTTGTCAATTAAGGTTGGAGTCGAGCATACCATGCCCTAAGTCTCGTACTTAGCAGACTCACACGCCTATGATCAATATTAAATGACTTAATTATCTTAACCTATTGAACTGTGGCCGAGTGGTTATTATACCCCGGCAATTAGCCAATTATAATATGACGACATCAATATGATATATATGTGAAATTAATGAAAGTTACGCCAAACAAACTTCCATACAAACCATCAAACTTTCTACGAAAATCGAAGCAGGGTTCCAGCAAGCACACTAAACGATAGTTTGTAACAGACGCCACGAAAAAAATGTTAAATTCATGACAGTGACGCCAATCAAACTTCAAAGCAAACAAACATACTTTCAAGGAAAATCAAAGCAAGGTTAACGACAGTTTGTACTTTTTTTTATAGAATTGCAAATTATAAAGTGTTTATTTGTTGAATTCGAAATAGCACTAGATTCTTTACATACACATTCTTCATGTGGTCAACTATTTTTAGACAATGTCATTGTTACGTTAACTATTATTACGTATGATGATGAGAAAACAATCTGTATGACACACTGAAATAAGACGACGAGAAAACATTTCTCCCTTGCTCTGTTCATGTCCAATATTATTTAGAATAAGAAAGTATTGCTGGTTTACAATCGATTTACCACGGCATACAAACGGAATTTGTTCATTACCGAAAATTGGTTTACTTTTGTAAGGGGAGATAACACGATTTGGTTTGTATAATCAAGTCAAAACTTACAGTAGAATCACAGAAAAGTTGTTCAAAGAATATATATATACAAGAATGGTTTGGTATATTTTCTATAATTGTTCTAGAAAATATTTACGAGAATAAGCCACAATGCTATGTATAATGTTCTAAAAAATGTAACGTAAATATTAACTTGAAATGTTTGGCCAGTTGGTTGTTCCAGTTATAGATCGGAGCTATTGGGATGTAAAAATTTAAAACTCTTCAAAAGAAGACTCATTTGTGCATACATCTTATACCTTAAAAAATTAACTGCATACTTGCTCGAACCCTTTCACAATTTTCGGAACAAAATATTTTAAAAATATAATGCAGTTGTATCTGTTGTAATGTGTATGATGGATTTAAAGCAATGTATATATCTCTTTAATTAATATTCTTATATGCAAAATGTGGCTTTATATTAACAAAATGGTGATGTTAAAAAAGAAATATTTTACACAAAAACAAACAAATGAACACAATTCAATTTAGCCTGTTTTACCTTCAATTGATGTAAAATAAAAGTACCAATATTTTTGTCTAAGGCTGTTGATAGCACTAAATTCCACAAACCCTACTTTGCTAAAGGAATTTTTTTACCCTTATTGTACGTTTACAAACTTTCAGTTGTCCAGGTTATAGGTTATGTAAATCATATGCATAACTCTTATAGACAATACATTCACATTTTAGGCTAAGTTTTGCTTATTTTGGAATAACATGCAAAAAATTGGACTTATTCCTATCAATTTCCTTAAATATGTTATTTTATGCAGGACATTACAGACGTAGGTTTGTTTGTTTGTTTGAATTATGTTTAACGCTACTTTCAGCAATTTTTCAGCTGTTTCTGGGCGTCCAGTTTTTACTGGGCGAAGAAGCCGGGTTATCCGGAGAGAAACCCGGACCTTCGATAGGAAAACTGGCAATCCTTGTCAATTTAGATTGGAGTCGAGTACACCCTACCCAAAGTGTGAATCGAACTCGCAACCTCAGTGTTGACTGACCACGTAATCAATCGTGGAAGAACTACCTTAACCACTCTCGCCACCTTGGCCCCTACAACTTAGGCATTCACTGTTGTACTGTAATGTAAGGTACACATTTCGGTAACTTGATTCGGTACACATTTACTATCGTTACACCTTAATATAAGTCTAGGTTCCATCCGACCAAGGGCATTAAGTTGTCGGTGTATGACGTAAAAAAAACTCCCTCAATCAATCAAGTCTAGGTTGAAGATATATTGTCGGTTAGATCGGTGTTTCTTATTTCCAGCAAGAAACATTTCAACTACAGTCAATATACGATAAGAAACAAACAAAGAAACAATCCAAAGATATGACATGTGGAAATGAGATGATTCATTGAGCGTGAAATCTTGACTGCCATGTCAGATGGGTATATGATTCAAAAGCTTGCAGTGACTGTCTAGACTTTAGTTAATGTCACTAGTATTTTCTTCGTTTTGTTCTTGAGGTTCGAAACCCTCCACATTCTGAACAGTCCGATTTGTTTGCCTGTTGAGTGAGGGTTGTAACATTGTTGTCTTTTACTTCTGTTTACTTTGTACGGTCTGAATATTTAAGTACCACTTTTTATTAGAATCATGCAAAGAGCGATTCATGGGTGGAAAGCCTACACCACTTTATTTTTGATATGTTACTCCTACTTCCACCCTGATTTGATAATTTGTACTCTTTTTCCAAACTAGCCCTGGTCCTGAGAGAAAAAAATATATAGAATGCATTGGAAAATTGTAAGAAAGGGAGATAACTCTTAAAACTGTCAATAATTTCAATAGAAAGCATTGTAATAAAATGGCAAGATTTATCCCAGGACCAGGCAGTTATGAGCAAATTGTTATTTATTTCTTATTTTGTATACTTTGAACTATCTTTTGTTAAAAATAAACCACTGTAGCCTTTTTATCGATGAATCACTTTTCTTCAATTTTGCATGATTCTTAGGTTGACTACTACTTAACATGTCACTTTCTGACAACTTGTATACGAAGGTTTGCTGTGAAGATTCTTCAAGAAAATCTGGTTCTCACTCTCCAACAAGACCTCCGAATTAAGGCTTCTATTTCATTGTTATTTTTAAATCTTCCTTAACATGCTACTCTAGTTAAATTTGAAACTAAGTACAAATACCTATGCCTTTTGTACCCTGAGAGAATTATCAATCGTCGGAAATCTTGCATGTTAACCGTTTATATGTGTTTGTTTGTTCATTGTTTTAAGCCACTTTAAGCATTTTTGAACAGATTTATCATGGAGTCAAATAGTTTTTGGTGAAGGAAGTCTGGTAATCGCCGAGACCCCCTACCTTGGAAGGGCATATTGGCAATCATTGTCAATAAAGGATGGAGTTGAATATACCCTCTCGAACCCTCATTAATAGATAACTAACTAACCAAACCAATAGACGTATGTAAGAAAACTAAACTATAATACTACCTTAAAGGATTAGACAGTATAAATGTCAGATAGAACATGTGTACTTTCGTAAAAGAAATTGTGATAAATTGAATTACGTGACATAACACGTACAAAGTTTAATTACATTATTGTATGTCTTAAAACGTTAAGATGTCGCTGGTTATCTCAGGCTAGTAATTAAGAACCGTTATCTCTGATACAACCGAGACTCAATGGATAAAAAACTATGAAATATTGAAATTTACACACTGACGTTGCTAAGCATTTTGTCTATAATGAGTTCTTGTGTAATATAGAATGGTGAATGACTCGTATATACATACACAGCTCGGTTAATATTTTGTCACAGGACATCAGTATGACCAAGCACAGTACTTGCAAAGTATCTATCAAACAGCGGCATATATCCAGCACTCAATAGCACTTGACGCTCCAACCAAAAAATATTGTTATGCTATATAACTAACATTCCAAAAAACTATCTATAATCAAATTAATTTAAATATGTCTTATAAAAAGAAGGACCTTTATGAAAGTAGTAATTGTTTTCTGCTTTGAAATAAACATCTGATCTGCCAAGAGAAAGAACATTTGTAAATTCTTTTAACGATAATTTTAACGAGTTAAATATAAACCGCGTACTAAACATTTGTCCATTTTGTTGTGCTTATTGGAACGCTTTATAGCGGAAATCAGTTTGGTACTTCTGCTTGTTCTATGGCTTAACATTCATTATAGAACTCTAGGTTTTAAAGCACTTGAATTATTGTCGTTTTTTATTAATCTGTAAACAGTTTACTCAAAATATATAAATGGTATTAGCGATACGATTGAGACGATAGGTCAGAAATTTTCCCTTCGCGTGAAATGAACAAAATTCAGACAATAGTGAAATATATCATTTGAATGCAAATCTTGCTTCAACCATTTGAAAAACGCAATGTTCCGATTAACTGATTTTAAACATGGCTGTCAATGAAATAAAAAGAATCATTGAATCATTGGTCTCTTATGTTTCACATTATCCGAAATCATTTTTTTATTTCATTTAAAAGAAACAATGAAACATTTAAAAGAAACACAGTCCCGTGGTCATGTTATGGATGAGGCACCAAATACGACGTCATGTGTAAGGAAAGTGGTATCGCTATGATCCCAAATGTCTCACCCTTTACCAAACGATATCTTTTTCTCCCTTTTGCCTCTATGTTCAGCTTTCCAATATTCTATTCTCCACTTATTCCCGCACTTTCCGCTCACTTTCCTCCAACTCTCTACCAAAGTACTACATCCTTCGAAGTTTACGACCAGTATGCTCCTTATATTAAGATTTGATTGATTGATTGATTAATGGTGTTTAACGCCCGAGCAGCATTATTTCATCTGTATTCAGGCGATGAACATGAAATGGATGATAAAATGAACATGAAATGATGATGAATGAAAATGGGATGGGACACGGGGTAACGGATTTTAGATTGCCACTGGCAAATGGGAGGATGGATAGGGTCGGGCAACTCAGCCTCCTGTAGCGAGATCGAAATCCCTACTCATAGCGAATACTACAGCAGCGTTCTTTAACGTGCGAGGAACGTGGCATTTTTCCAAACACGGTGCACTAATATGGTTTGCGGTCAGGTTTTCCGTATTATGGCCTGACAACCCCAGCTTACCAGGGGTACCCCATTCAACCACCTGGGGCACACATCCCAGTCGGTCTTTAAGCAAACCGACCTAACACGCCGGTCAGGGTACTGGGCGCTATTTAGTCGCCTTTTACGACAAGCTAGCGCGACTGCGGTCTATTCTTTTGGCCACCAGGATCCCGCACGGGGCTATTAAGATTTGAAATTCTTCTGCGTATGTATGAACCATATTACCACAATTCTGTGACACAATTACCTTTACGCAATCCTTAGTCTTCAATCTTTAGCGATTGAGCTGCAATGACAGGTACGCCCCATATTAGTTGTTGCACAAGTACCCACATTAATTTAATCGTTGTTTTTCTGCTATTTTTGTCTGTTTAAGTTTAAAGAACATCTACGTAGCTTATTAATATTTCTTTAATCAAATATTTTCGTTTTTCAACTGAAAGTAATTTGTCTGTCGTTTACCCTATGACTTAAAGAATATTTGTCGTCTACTGCATATTTCGTTCACTATTCAGGGAATAACAAGCCATATAAATATTTACGAACAGATGATTGATACCGGTTTAATTTCTTTTACGAGGCGCAAAATTACCATTGTTTTGGTTCGAAATACAATAAGATAATATTTTTCCTTTAAGACTGGAATTTTACGCAACTAGTCTTGTCTGCTGACTGACAATTTGAGACGTGATATATACAAATTAGGTCTAGTGCATAGATCATGAAGATTATTCAGAAAGGTATCATTTCTGCAATATATTTGTTATAGTGAAACGTGAACCATAAATTATTGGTAGAGAAATACAAATGAATATTAAAATACATTTGTAATATCACAGTGAAAACGGCTTCAATATTTTATGACTATTTTACATTATTATAAGGTACGTTTAGATTCGACTATTAGCATCGAATTCTAATAAAGATGAGAAAGGTCATAAACAACTGATGCCTGATAGCTTAATTGTTGTCGTTTACCGGATCAACAATAAACCACTACATGACTGTATTTGCTTGATAATCCCTGCATCAAAGCCGAACCACCAAATTCTGACCTTATAATCACATTTAGTCTGAAGTTTACCTCTATACTAAAGGAAAACGTACGTAAGACGTAAAGTATAAAAATATTCTCTGAGAACTCGGTTTACCACTCGGATGCGTAGCATTTGATCAAAAGAATGGTAAACCTCAGTCTTCATATTTAATGGAGACTATGATATGTTTACAGATTAAAATTGAGGATTATCTTTGAAATAAAATATCTCTCCGGATGTATTTTTGTCAATTTCATTATCTATGTTGGTAAAAACTATCTTACTTTCTTTGTTGTCTGTAAGGATTGGATTTTTTTATAGTATTTCCCGCATGGCAGTACAAGTTTTTTTTTAAAATTTATTAACTTTATCAGCTAATAAAAATATCAAGAAAACTGACAGGGCAATAAGAACCGAAAGTCAAGGAACGATTACAATTCCGGATTTAAACAATTATATTCAACTTAAGGGATGCAGGACACCATCCGCCATTTTCTGTGAAAATTTCAAAATAGATAATACATTTATGGTAAATTTAGTAATAATTTCGTTCATTATTAATTTCTAAATTTCAATAAAATAATAATGGAAGTCATGTACCTTTATTATTACTTCAATTTATCAATGGTTGAAATAAAAAGTTTTCGTTTGGCATTGGTATTGGCAAAAATAATGAAAATGAAATTTGTAACAAGGGGGGGGGGGAGTAATTCTGACCAAAAATACCTTTTTTTTGGCACTTTTTGACTAGTTTTTACCAAATTGACAAAAATTTAACTCAGAGACCCCTATTTTTCTTTCCATCACTAAAATGTATACCAATTGATAAACATTATATAAAAAAATTCAGAAAATTTCATTGGAAATCATTTTTTAAATCTTTTATTTTAGTGCTTTTTACTCTCTTCTCTGTATAATCTATATGTGGTCAACTCCTCGAAAATAAGCTCTCCAAACCCCTATTTTTTATTTTGAATTATGATAACATGTATAAAAAACTAACTATTTGGCGAATTTAAAGAAAATTTATTGACAAATTAATTTCAGTGAAAGTGAACCCTCTGAAAACAACAACCAAAAACACATAAACAGAATGTAAACAACTCAAACCCAATAATAACTCCGCAAATAGGTGCCTTGTACTGTGCCTACCTCTAATTAGACACCCGTCTTGTGTTACTTAGTCATGTCTTGGAAAAAGCCAAATCCAAGAATTGGAAGCAAAAATGTCTGATCGTATTTGAGAGATGGATTTCCTATAACGATTAATTAAGTCATGATGACGACCATAGAACTTCAATAGAATCTAGGTACAACAAAACTTTGTTTAAGTAGCTTAGCAGTTAATAACAGTGACCAGTTTGGAAAATCGGAATACCCGATCGCAAAATCTGGAATAACGTATAAGTTGTGAAATGTACATATTATACGCTGGAGCTGCTGGAATGTTGCTATCGATGAAATGGAAGTTGACAATTGGAAAGTTGAAGTCATCACGTTTGTCGTAGTCGGGATTTTAGCTGTCCAGGTCCATTCCTAAAAGAAGATCTAAGTAAGAGGCCGTCCTACTCATTTACGTATTATATAATATTAGATAATGTAATTATCGCAAGTTTCATGGTAAAATATAAAAACTGTTTAAATACCATAATCAGAAGAGTTAAACGAATTGGCAAAGACAGATTTTAAAGATGTATTTGATAACCTTGGTCACACAGGCCCATAATTTACCTTTATTTCACAGCAACAAACGAATTTATAGTATTGTGTTTAATGACGATACGTACAGCAAATTTGTCTTTATAAAAGGCTTGATAAGCTCAACTTCAGATCATCTCAATGCAATTAGAACAGTTACCATGAATCATAAAGTTGTAAATTTATGAACGACCTCTTTGGCATACAGTGAAAGTATATCATGTCGAAAACAACCAAAGTAGTCTTGATAATTTGATCCAAATTGGTCAAACAGTATCTAATAGCTGTTGACCAATACAAAACTACTTTTAAGAAAACGTGACCACATAATCCCATTAAAAATTATATTTATGACGCTACATTTTAAATTTAAAATACATTGTTTTGAAAAGGTGTGTTTCCACTGTAACTTCACGTACTTTTATAATAGACTGCTAAGGCAACTTACCTAAAAGGTACTAAAAATGCATTTCAAGAATCAAATTATAGAGTCATTGTAATTTTTATTATATCTCTTTAGTTCTTTTCTTACATTTCTTGATAATGATCAACCCCAAAGAATCATTCAAATTTTACAGAAACATGTTTCATTTATGTTTTCTGTCATTAAAAGCACTACCGTTCTTTGTCTAATATATCTGTAAAAGAATGCTTTTAATCAAGCAAATGCTCAAATATATGAATTAAATGTATAGACGGTTTGCTGATTGGCATATAACCAGACTCCTCACAAGTCAGCGTTTTTGTGTGCACATGTGGACACAGAAACCCTGACTTGTGAGGATGTATTACCAATTGAATAAGAATATACCATACTTATGCATAGAATCAGAAGACAAAACTCTTATGGACTATAAACTTGAATATTGTCTATTAACATGGTTATTTTAACATACGATGCAGATTATGTTTGGTCGAGCAAAATCATGTTTATACACATGTCTGTATAGTTAAAAGAGCAATTAAGACATGTGTCCTTTTTTTCAAACTGGCACTCCAAAATATACATTACTGGTCTTGTAATTCGTACACAAAATAGTCATGGAGCTAAGAATAGGTCAATAAATTCTATCTTATAAAGAACTGTCCGGTAAATATTTTGGAAAATTGAATATTTATGGTAATACTATGTAAGTATATAAGTGTTGATAAATTGCTTACAATTATATTCTTGTTGATGTACCATTAAAAGCTGACTGTTTCCAACTGGTTTGTGTGAAGCAACATAGACATCGTTTTGGAGGCTACAATGTTAAGGATCTTTGCATAAAAGCTTTATTGATGATACATTCTTTGACAGTTTCAAGGTAACATTATCATAGTTCCATGTTACAATACCAATCTGATTAGATGTGAAGTCAAAACATTTTAGTTTGAAGGTAGTTCAGCTTTAAGGCTATTTCTGAGTTAACCTTTAACGACTTAAACCTGCCATTCATCAATTTAGCGCTAAGTTACTAACGTCTCTACCCAGCCAAACTCTACTATGAAATCGATTTAACCTTAAAACAAAAACAATAAATCATATTTGTTTTTCTTATCTATATTGTCACATCTAAACAACTTTAAAAACTATCACCATAAACCTTTTATGGATATTTATTATTACTTTATGATATCAGATAAACCACATTGCATGTACCTATTAAATTATGCACTTCGTTTATGTTTCTCTTTACCCGTTAATAAGGTATCGCATATCTCTGTTTATTGAGTTTTTTCTCCAAAAATACTGAAATATTGATTGTCAGACGTCTAAACACCCACCAATCAAACAACAGTTAGTAATGTTTACAATAAAGTACTGCACATTCTGTCTCCAACAAAACTGCCAACATTTATATTTTTGTAACTTTTTGTAAGTCGTGTCCTTGTTTCTGCTTATTGCATAATAACCAAACTGTCTTTGAGCATTTGGGTATAATGACATATAAAAGGTCAAAAATCGTGTTACTAACGAAATGCTTCCTGTGATGGGTTATGGATATACAACTACGTAAACAAGGTTGTTTTACTGTTTATTTCTCTCTATTCCAACTCTACTAAGCAGAACGTTAATATGTTTACACTCATGCGACCGACGTTTATGGTATGCTGCTAATTTAATTTGTGTATACTGGCATTTGACATTATTTACTATAACAAGATTTCTTTGCAGATTAGAAATATTTGTATGCGTGTCGCAGACAGCAATGACATCAGACATAATACTGTGACAACATCCTGATCCAATTGAGTAAATATAATTGTCACAACGACTGTCCTTTAATGGCATCACAGCGAACGTTACTTCTTGGTAATTAGTTGCTGAACAGTGCGAATAACAGGCAATTTCCCGTGATCAAATTTTTAAAGCACGCACAATCTAAAATACATTTATTCCTGAAATTTGGACTTTCTACTGCTTTAGAATTTTGTAATTGTATTTAAAACTCCATCCTACATGTCATGTTCCAGTTCAAATGGTCGAATTCAAATATCTTTTGAATATCCTTGGGCCGAAAATTTGCGATTCTCAATGTCAGAACATGACCTGTTTATCGACGGCTAATTTTAGCGCATTATCAAATGAATACAACACATTTGCTTTGACAATATATATTCGTATAAGCTAAATGATCTTTTTGTACTCGGTAGAACGGTTGTAAATTTGTGCTAGTAGTATATGACCAAATTGTGAACCCAAGGTTCAGTTAATATATGTGTTCTAATTGGGTCAATAGTATTTTTCTCTGTATAAGGTGAGTTAGTTGAATGGTTTTAATTTAAATTTCATAACTTATGAAATTTAAATTTAAAACCATTCAAATCATTTTTAATGCAGCGAATGCAAAGCTAATTTAGCTTTGCATTCGCTGCATTAAAAAAAGAAAAGTGGTGTCATCTAAGCATTTTAAAATAGTTAATAAATGGGAATAGCCAAGAATGTATATGTCATATATTTTTATGTTTTGATCAATTTTAATATATAGGAAATCCCCAAAATGTTTGCATTATATGGAAACGTACTACCCGTCCGTCTGCTTAAAGTGATATGAAATTTATGTCTGAAAAAAACTTAGTTGAACGACAAAATACACTTTGGAATTTATAATTATTTTTACAAAAAAGTATTCTGACTTTTCTAGTTTGTTATAGGTTATGACAATAAATCAATTTTTTTTAATCCACATCAAATGACGATTTAATTTAGTCTGTTATACCGCTCTACCACTTGTCCACCACATGTTGACTGCATTAAGTCGGTGAAGATTCCAATCATTACTACTTGGAATGCTCAGAGTATGCTAACATTAGAAATAGATTATTTGAAACCTTCAGTGGCTGACAATCTACTGTCCATTAAATTTAGAACTTCTTACATTTGGTAATTACCTATTCTAATATGACGTGTTTTAAAGGCTTTGTGACTACAACTGTGGTAAAACAATGATTTATCTATGAGCAACACGCGCTGAAAAGGGCGTGTTTTAAATAGTGTTCCAATTACAAAACTGTAACTCCCACCGGAAAGCTATTGCATATGACGTATAAATCTTATAAATAGCGACACGCGCTATAATTATCCGTTGCAAAATATTGTGTGTTACATTGACGGAACAGCCAGTTTATGGCGGAAATGATGTTTTCTATAGGTACGAAAATATTATAAATGTACTCTAATTGTCTTATTAGAATAGAAACAATTCACGGAGGCTGTGATATATCATTGTTTTACCACGGGATGACCATTTATGTCGTTATTTTATCCCTCGCTATTGCTCGTGATAAAATAATACGACATAAATGGTCACCCCGTGGTAAAACAATGATAAACCACAGCCTCCGTGAATTATTTCTTAATTGTCTTATGAGAATGAACTAGTTTTTAAGCATGTTATTGAGTCAGAAAGGTTCCCCGTTGTTTGAATTCTTACTCACAAGGTTTTTAAATCACACTCATCATCACATTTATCTTTCTCTATATTCCTTTTTTTGTTAATATTTGTCATCAAACGTTTTGTTTTATATCTAATGGTTTATTTCTAACGAACATAATATAATTTGTATTTTATTACAATGTGTGCCGCTCCACTAGGTCGAATTTTACTGCTGTTATAATCCGAAGTTAGTTTTGTGATTTGTCGGATTAACGGCAGAATTCAGTCCTATTGCTCGTAATGTAGCAAATAATTTTTTTAACTTAGGTCTATTTATACAAAATTTAAACATAATATTCATCTTCTTTACGTTATTAAAGCTTCAGACGTTGCTAAACTAACGGTAAACGATCTTTATTGAACAAAATTTCTGTTTTCGTTCTTGAAGATGCACGTGGAAGATTCTGTGTTGATCCTTTTTCCGTATATGGATAATGTGACCTAATTTTATAATAAACGTGCTAATTTGAATACTATAACAACCATTCCGTAGTAAGAATTCAGTAATTTAAATATACCTCCCAAGATGCAACACGCCATTCAGTTTCGGGTTTCTCAATGTTTTTTATGTAGTAAACGTAATTAAAAAGAGACACGAATATCAATTAATAAACAAAGCACAGCGGGTTATTAAAAACGGCAATAACTATCATTACGTATCAATAATGATTGATTTTAAACACGAAAGCGATGAAAAAAATGGTGACACTGTCGAAAGATATCAAGATCGACCATGTCTGATTGTATATGCAACTTCTTTTGACATCAAAGTGCCGGGAGTGATTCACTCCCGCTCTGCTACATTACGAGTAATGGGACTAAATTAGTACCCTCGCCAAAAAAGCGAGGGTATGATTGATTGATTTATTGATTGATTGGATGTTTGCTTTACGTCCAGCGAGCAGTATTCCAGCTATATTCAGGACGGGAACAAGTTAACAAACAATAAATCAACGGAAAATGGGGGTGGGATGGGTCACAGGGAATACAATTTCGACTGCCACTGGAAAAGTATGGAGTTTTGGGTAGGAGCGGAAAATTTAGCCTTTTGTAGCGGCTACAATGAGCCTACTCTTTTTCGAAATCTACAAAAGGGGTCTTTATCGTGCAAGGAGCGTGTCGCTCTCCAAACACGTTACATGTACCCACTACGGTCCGCGGTCAGGCTTTCCGTTTTATGACCTGACAACCCACTGCGGGTATTTAAAACGGCAATACATGTAATTATCATCAAGTATCAATAATGATCGATTTTAAACACAAAACAGATAAAACAAAATGGTGATTCTGTCAAAAGATGTCAATATTGACCACGTCTGATTATATATGCAACTTCTTTTGGACATCAAAGTGCGGGAGGGATTCACTTCCGCTCTGCTACATTACTTATAATGGGACTAAATAGTACCCTCGCTTTTTGATTACCGGTATTCGTTCTACTGTTCATCCAATATATTGTTGTAGCATCCTGTATACTGGAGAGGACTTTGTAAGTTTGATTAACTTGTGTTTTATTCTATTTGTATATTTGAGCAAATAAAATGTTTTAAACTAAACTGAGTCAGTCGTTCCTCCAATCAGACTTGATGCTGTAGAAAACCATGAAATGAAAAGGAAATGGAGATTTTTGAGTGTTTTTTGTGACCTATAAAAAAATAACAAGTTGTTCTTCTAATCATAACATACCCCTGATAAAAGATGGGCCTTCTCTGATTGTTGAAAAACTTTTATGAATAATCTACTAAGCATTTTCATACACATGTAGGGTAATGTCATTTTATGTGTTCTTGCGTTGCACGTGAAAGAATCGTTGGATTATTTTACGGACCCCCAATGTGTTGGTATATTTAATTCATTACGATGACAGTAATTGAATCAAGCCTTTAATATTCATGAATTAATTGCAATAAAGTAAGTTAAAAATCTTCTCTGATGTACCAATCTGAAGCAATCTTAGTTTAAATTATCGCTGTCCATTTTCATGGAATACTCGCAATTTCTTGTAAATGTTATATAATTACCTAGAAACTGTGTCAAACAAATTTTATATTCGACCAAACATTTCGTTTTAAAAGTTTTTTACAAGTTTTCTGTAAAAAATAATCTATTAAAAACGATTGAAACACATTCTGAAATAGCATATTTCCCAGAGGAAGACAAACCACATTTAAGGTCATTCATAAATAAGTAGCTTGAATAGAAATTGTAAACACTATACATTGTGATCAATATAATGGCTTAATAAAGAAGCGATGCATGAAATTTTTTGCTAAACATTAAACGAGTATTTGATAAGCCTGATGTAGTTTAGTTTTCTGTTTCAGTTTCATAAAAAATATCGGTCATACAAACTATTTTGTTATAAACATACCAGACCATGCTGTTTTAAATCGTCCCTCAAAATTCTTCTACTTCGCTGCTGTGTTAAGGCAACCACGGAGTTATATGGATGTAAAATGATATATAACAGGGTATCAACATAAAAACCGTACTACACATACAAAACCACAGCGTTTTAAAAGTATTAATATATTTTTAACATGTAATGGTGTCGCCCAAACAACTTATTGTGAAATAAGATTTGTCGTCATTTTCTCCTTACTGTCACGTGACTTGTGAATGGAACAAGTTGTGGGACCAAAAATACGTCCGGTGCACCAAGTAGATCTATTCAATTTGTTAAAAACCTGGTATTGTTGTGTTCAGAATTAAAATACCAAAGCGTAACCATCTGCTATTACTATGATATATCCTTAGTTCTTTTATTCGGGACCACTTTCCAAGTGTATTCAATACCCCCCTTTTACCTTAAGGATAGCGTGTTCGATCATTTGAAAAATATGCATCAGACAATCTAGTGCAGCGAGATTGAATAAACAGTCAACACCATCTGCCTACCTGTAAAATTTTATTTAGATCTGACCTCATCTTCAATATGCGCTAGTGCAATTTATAACCGATTTTAAATTTCTTTCCTTATTTGGCGATTGAAATTTGCGTATTAAAACGCTGGAGTGACTACACCAGTTCCGGAACGGCCTAAAAACGGCAACGACGTCATCGTCGTCAAGTTTCGAATGATGACGAAAGCGCAGACATATTACAATATTTCTTGTTCTTATTAATGAAAAAAAAACATTTACATTGTAAAATTTACGTCATTAATACTTATACTGGACAATAACCTTTAGCATAGATTAATGATGCCATTTATTATGGATTATCAAGAACCGTAAGGAATAGCTATGCTATGCCGCTATGGTTGATATTTCGATAAATGTCTTGCAATTTAAACTTTATTTGTATCCACGAGACAGTGGGTGGGTTTAAGGGCAGGCAATTTTTGCTGCTTCACAATAACATTTCCCATACCATGTAACAGTACATGGTCTTATTATTACTAGTAAGCACTGACTGAACAAGAACTCCCTAATTAATACAATAGTTTAGTATCTAGTAGTAAATTACTGAATACTGAGCCATGCTGTGTTGGTCCCTTGTTTTACCCTGCATTGTACCTTCTTATTAGAGAAGCAACATAATAAATTATAGCTCTTTATGTTAATAATTGTACCTTTTTGGTGCAGTATATAAGATTCAAATGTCTTAAATTATATGAAGTATCAATTATCTAGATCATGGCTGTATTGAGACTGTAATTTGTTGCATATTTTTTCTTTTCTTTTATAAAAGACCAAAAATCTAGACTCAGAAATCAAATTATGAATACCATCACACAAGTTATGTCCTCCTTAAGCTGTGTGCTTAACAAATATTTTGTTCTTGGTCAGAACAAAAAAGTTCTCATGTTCACATTTTCCCCATGCATTCTATCTTACTTTGAAAAACAATGTTACAATAGGTTACTCCTAGATAAATAAAACCTGATCCAAGTAAAAACCCCCTCAACAAGTTCCTATTTGATTTTTTTATGCAAAAGGAAAATATCAAAACAAACTAATGCAAACAAAACAATAAGTTCCAGTAAACTGCAACTGCATTTCTGTTTGTTAAAGCAACATGTGAGGTCCTGTCTGCAGCCATGGGCAGTGTTTATCCATAATTGTTATAAATGTAAATAATCGTCATCAATGGCTGAATTTTAATTTGATATTTGCATTGAGATTTTGGTCATTTAGGTAATATTTGTCAATTTTGTATCTCTTCACAATCTAAACATGATAAAAAAGGGGGTGTAATGCTATGTTCTTAATGCAATGCATCACATTTGACTACTTTTTCTAGATCTTCTTGAAAATACAGTTAAGTGTTGTCATAGTATCAACAGACATATAAATCTATAAATGGTTTCAGCCCATTGACTATTCTTATCCAAGCAATAAAATTTATTAAAAATTTCCTTCCTGGTCTCAGACATTGTTTACTGCAAATTCTCATGTGTGTATGAACTAACACATTTAAATTAGAAATTACATTCTAAATTTGACATGGATTGTATGAGTTTGGTCTCCTGGCAAAGGAATTATTTGAAGAATAATAATAAAATAAAAATACATATATTCACATTAATTTTAATTATTAAAGATCACATGCACTTTAACTGTTGGATTTTGTAATTAATAAGTAAATTTAGTTCTAAATACTTATATGCTGCATGTTACAATTTGTTCGATTAAATCTTAAATACATCTTGGAATATCAGCTGCATCTTTTGTGGCAAAGTCCATTATGAAATAGGTCACATGACTTCTAATTTTCCATAATATATGCCAAGCAACATATGCTCACTAAGATTTTATGTTTAAGTGTATGTAAACTGTATTTATCATTTTCAGCACAAATTCAAAATCCATGACACTTGGAGAAAATATTGTTCCAGAATTACTTGAAATTTGGTCAATTTAGTTCTGTGTTATGTATGTCTTCTTTCCATCAGATTTAAAATACATGAAGCTGTGTCTTTTGTAGCAAAGTGCACTATGAAATAGACCACATGACTTCTAATTATTCACATTAATTGCCAATCATTAAGATTTTCTGTATAAGTAAACGGTATCAGTGTCAGCACAAATTTTAAATCCATGACTGCCAGAAAATGATGAAATAGACTGGAATGCATTTCTCTCTTCTTAATTGCTTAACCCTACAATAAACAAACAACCAACTTTAAATATAGTGTTATAAATGTATAATTATAATATCAAATTTATTATTAAAATCATAAATTTTAAAATTTGGGAATCTGGGTATTAAAATTGATAAAAAGTTAATGTTAAAACTAAATAAAGAGGAATTTAGTTTTATAATATTATATTCTGGACCCATCTGTACATTTATGAATAAATATAAAGAGTATTAAAATATTCTTAAATACTGACAATTATTTTATAATAAAAAACCCAAAGGGTCAAATCTTGACCATTTAAAATTGTGTGGGTGTAAATGAGTAATATAGATAAAATATAGATTAAAAGCATTTTTTTTTAAATAAATGAATTATAATCTAATGTTTTGGAGTCAGCATACATATCTTTAATGAACTTTCACCTCTTAAACTATCTATCAAATCTTTCATTCTCTCTTTCTAAACCTGGGTTTGTAACTGATGAATTGACCTGCATGTTTCAACAAATGTATGTGATATTACTGTTTGAGCAACATTTATAAACTAGTATTTCTGTTTAATGTTTCAGCATGACAATTTTAAAGACAATGTACTTATATGGAATTGTGCAAAATTAAGTTTTAGTTTAAAGCTACATGGTTTGAGTATATTGTGTAAAGTTTTTTTTTTTTGTTTTTTTTTTTTGGGGGGGGGGAGGTAATAAGAATTTCAAGCAAGCCTATAGACATTGTTCAACAGCTATTTCATAATTCTCGCATACAGATAGTTCCAATACGGGCTTGTAACGTTTTGATAAACAGTTTTGGTCGAAATAGGTAGTAGTCAAGACAGGTTATACACTGGTCACTGTCAATGACAGTGTCATCAGTCCCCGAGAAGGTTAAATCGACATCTCTTTAAAGAATTTGTGTACAATTATTATAACGGCAACACAGAGTTACAATTTTCTTGTACATACCTTAATGTTCGTGTCTTTGGTGCAGCCTCGTATGGCTTAAAGTAATTTAAAAGTTAGCTGGTTCTCACTAGCACGTTAAATGGCGATGCAAGAATTTGTTTCACGTTGACGTTACCGGAAGCTGCGTTAGTTCATGTAGTTTATGTCATACAGAATGCTCCACAAGTCAACGAATTCGACTAAATACAAAAAATTTAAGATTTTTTTATTCACCTGACTCTAAAGAATAAAAAACAATGTATAATTTGAATACCTAGGAAACTTTTATTGAGAGTTGTCATTTTCTCCCAACCTAAAACCAATTGACCAATCAAAACGTTGTAACCATGGGAATGTCTGTTGTCGGTAGATTGCAATGCGATCGTCAAATAAATTAATGAACTTGCCTTAACGTACCCGCGTTGTCGGCATACTAAACTTTGTAAATGTGCATTGGTTATAATTGACTACTGAGCATGACTGTTTCAATGCTAGAACATACAGTCTTACATTCAAAGCACACGATGCTGAATCGTAAGTTGTAGATAGTGTAATGTTGAACACATTCCGATCTCGATTGTAGATTCATAATAATACAAAACCTCAAAATGGTAAGAACGAGAATTTATTATTATTATTAACGTGGTGTGTTTCCTAAATGACAACAAAATTTGCAAACGTGATTTAGTTTAGTTAGACCAGATTCAAGTTTAATCTACAAGGCTTAGAGATTGGGTATTTTATTTGTTTATGACGCTTCATGATGCAAAATATGATACACCTTTCAATTCATTTTCTCCACTTCCTTTCGAAAACTGCCATTAATAGTATAATGAGCGTAGAGTCTTATCCGGATTTAGTATAACGTTTTGGAATTTTGGTGAAACAAGCTCTACAACATCTCATTCATTTGGATTTAAATATTGTTTGGGTTCAATCGCCACAGATGTTTCTTTATTAGACGAAACGCGCATTCTATTAACATTGGGTTCTTTGATGACATTTTATTCTAAAATTTTGGCAAATAAAAAATTCTATCTATACGTATGCGTTATGTCTTGCTTTATTGCATATTGTTGTGTGTCATTTTAAATCAAGCTTCTAACAATAAATCAATCAAACAAGTTGCCGTGGTTTATGGCGTCTGTCAATACCTACTAATTATTATTAACTATAAGACCTGTATTTAATCTAACTATCCTGAACTTTTGATCTCTATGGATTTAATTAGTTTCAATCTGTCCTGTCAGTTACAACTTCTCGTAGCTCAACGTAATTACCTTCAATAAATATGCTATAGATTTAACAGGAAAACAGTATACTGAATATATATAACGCGATAAAAAATATTATTAATCAGTTTTACTAAGGGAATCTGTGCAAACGGTAAATATAATACATGTCTTAAAAAGCACACAAAGTGCAACGTCGTTTTACTGTAAACCGCAACATTTTAATTCATGGAAAATAATAATTAACAATTTTACAGGTGTAAAATCAATAGAATTCTGTATCAGTTTCTTATCGGTCTTTCCGGATCATAGTTGCACTTTTGATCTCTGAGAAATTTGATTTAGCCACAATCTATTGTGTCGACTGATAATAAATTGATTACCTGAATACAGACATGATTATATTTTCTTTAAAGATTCAGCTATTGTCTATAGCTTCTAGTAATTCACGTAATGTACTAAAGGTACAATGTGTTATTGTAACACAAAGAATTAAAAAATACTGGTCCAATCTGCTGATAGGGCGTTAGGTCAGCAATGACGTACTGCAGATGGGCTTAGATTTACTGGACTATATATGGTTTTTAAGCTTTTGAGGAACAATTTCGATCTACACTGATACTGTATGGGGAGAATTGATAATTACCGGTGTGATAAAGGGCAATACGTAACAAAGTTTAGGCGAGGAGTAATGTTACAGGATGTGGAGGAGTAATTCGCTAGTAAGGGGAGCTTACGAGTTACGAAAACTTATTTCTTGCAGGCTGGAATGAGACGTTATAAGTTACATTGTAGTGAAGGTCGGAGCAAAAAGTAATAATCAGATCGTCTCTTCAAAAAGCATTGCATTTCATACAGTTTTTACAGAAGACAAATACAAAAACCGTTATATGCAAACACCGGTTTTAGTGTCGTCATGTTCTTTCAAAAGTCATTTAACTATGATTGTTTTATTTTAGTTCAATGATCGTTGATATTTATAGTTTATATTTAGACAAGACCTCGTTTATTGTTGAAGTCTAGCTTTATTGGATTTGCGGCGTTTCATATATATATATTTGTCATTTTCCCTCTTATTCTTCTCATCATTAACCCTCGGTTTGTTAGCGTGTATTTGTTTATATTTTTTATGTCTTGGTGCAAATCATAATTAAAAGTTTATGGTTACTAACGTTTTCTACTTCCAATTTTAGTTTTTTCTGTTGAATTCATTGAAACCAATAAATGGGATGTGTGGAATTCCTTGAAAACAATAATTTTAGAATTAATTGAAAACAATAAATGGAATAATTTTTTGTGTAAAAATGTGTTTGGTTTTTTGGTTTTAACTTTGAGTAATTTAATTGTGAAATTTGTATTTTTTCTGTTAATTATAACAGCAAAAGCCAAATTCGAATGAAAAATAATACAAAATCCCAAAGCATGTATACAAAATTTTCCAGAACTGTTCTAGTTTGGCGTTTTCTTGTGTTAAAACCTTGATCTTTGTTTCTGAAATGATGTTAAGTCAATACCAATTTATGAAAGAAAATAAATTGTATCAAATAAAATGCCGATTTCCTAGTTCGTAAGGTCCTTAAGATCAATCAAAATGCTGTATTATTGGAAATTGGTCAAAACATTTCTCCCCGCGGGTTTTAATTAATACAATCTTTGTTAAGAATTATTACTAAGAATGTTCGGTGTTAAGACAGACTCTGAAGTCTTTTGTTGGTTTCTGATCAATGTTGATGTAATCTTGGTTTTAAATGAAACCACACAGTAGCTATTTGACATCTAAACACGAGTAGACAATGCAAAATATCAGAAACGTGAGCAGACTACCTGAAAGAAACCGCAAAGGTTAAAATTGTATTTACATCATTTTAAGCACCGCCTATTCTATGATTACTTTCTAAGCAAAAAAACCTACCAGATAAATATACATTACATACATTATGTGTAGGTACAACTAACTGTATCACGTCGAGACAGTTGGGTACATTCGTATCACTACGAGACGCGCAGCGTCGAGTTGTGATGCGGAATGTATGCAACTGTCGAGTAATGTATGTATTAAGTTTATCTAAAAGTGATGTATGTAATAAGTTTATCTAAAAGTAAGAAGTATACAAGGACCAGAACAAAACTGAATGTTTACAATTTAAAATTTAACATTCAACGAAGCATTTGTTTATAAAATATAGCCCCTAACGTCAAACGCATTATAACGTCATATTTCATTCATAGCATGAAAGTCATTCAACGAATTATTGGTTATTGCATTCATTGTGACGTCAAGAAGTAGTTCCGACAAAAGTACATCTTGTATCACATATATAGATGATACAGGGTTTTTTATCACACAGCTTGTATCACTCGATATTTTTTCAGATTTTGACTAAATACATACTTAATTTTAGATAAGACGACATAACGTCGTTCAACTAATACTCGTTTCACAGCACAGTCGACCACGTCGGCAAACTAAATATATAAGGAGACGTTATACATAACACAAACTCTGTAATGTTTATACATGTACCTTTTGTAAAGGATTTGAAGTATCTTTACTGCAATCGAATTTTACATTTTGCATGAACCACCATGAAATTTTGATTTCAATTTTTGCTTTTATTTTTTATTAAAACCCTTTGTCCTACAATGAGTACTTGTACAGACATGATGGGTGCCGAATAACAAAGCATACACATATCCGCTTCTTGATACATAATGCGATGGACATGCCAGAGTTGTTTGTCTGTGTCTTTCTGGTCCGCGCTTCCTTTCTGTTGTGGAGAAATGTAAAAATTTGAGCATCATTACAGGATGAAAGCAAGTCGTGTATTGTTAGACCGCAGTCGCGCTAGCTTGTCGTAAAAGGCGACTAAATAGCGCCCAGTACCCTGACCGGCGTGTCAGGTCGGTTTGCCTAAAGACCGACTGGGATGTGTGCCCCAGGTGGTTGAATGGGGTACCCCTGGCAAGCTGGGGTTGTCATGCCATAATACGGAAAACCTGA
Source organism: Limnoperna fortunei (assembly GCA_944474755.1). NCBI lineage: Eukaryota > Metazoa > Mollusca > Bivalvia > Mytilida > Modiolidae > Limnoperna > Limnoperna fortunei. Next base: position 80,117,312 of record OX104116.1, read on the forward strand.
CCGCAAACCATATTAGTGCACCGTGTTGGGAAAATGCCACGTTCCTCGCACGTTAAAGAACGCTGCTGTAGTATTCGCAATGAGTAGGGATTTCGATCCCGCTACAGGAGGCTAAATTTGCCCGATCCTATCCATCCTCCCATTTGCCAGTGGCAATCTAAAATCCGTTACCCCTATTTTTCCTTGTGTCCCATCCCATTTTCATTCATCATCATTTCATGTTCATTTAATCATCCATTTCATGTTCATCGCCTGAATATAGCTGAAATATTGCTGCTCTAGCGTTAAACACCATTAATCAATCAATCAATCAATCTTCTCCCCTCACCCAACTATCGGCACACAATTTTAAGTGTATAGAAATAGATATCATTAGCCAGGGCATGTGGCACTTCGTGCAGCACACTCAATAGTTAAAAGAAACTATTTGGCCTGTCGATATGTCAAAACATGAGAATTTACTGAACCAGGAACAGATTCGTCTAGGTCGTCTGCTGTGATCGGAAATTTTTGCTAAATCATAGGTTGCTTTTCGTATTCCTGGATTGGACCTTTTCCTAAACATGGTATTGAGTCACTCGACCGGTGTCTATGTAGAGACAGGCACTGCTTACTCGTCCGAAGCACCTCATGGGTAAAGTCATGGGTTTTTTTGGGCTCGAGTTACTCACTTATGTTCATGTTAATTTTTGTTTTGCGTTGTGTATGTTTGTCTGTATCCGTGGGTCTCGGAACCGAGTGATTTACTTCTTCTACTATTGATCACGTGGTTTGTCAACAATTAAGTTGTGGGTTCGAGTCTCACTGCCGGCAGGGTGCGCATTGAGACTCGAACATCATTTAAACAAATTAAAACTGTATCCGGATTTTTAAGTGTCCAATGACTTTAGGCTATATTGTTGTTCGGTCGGTTACTTTTTCTTATCATTACTTTGGTATGGCAATTATGAGTTGAACATCAAACACGAAGGTGGTTATTTGGTGATGATAGAAGTCAAGCAAAATTGAAAAAAGAAATAAGGTTCTATCTGTCGAACATTGTGCAGAAATTTAAACTTAAAATCGTATAACTATTAATTCTGATAATTAGATAACTGTAGCCTACAATAAAAGAATTTTAGCGGAACGATGTCTAGGCATTTAAATTATATTGCTCTTTGGTTTCGATGTTCTAAATTTACTGCCCTGAAATTTCGAAAATAATTTTAATTCTAAGGTTTTTTTTATTTTCAAGGTGTAGATAGCCTTAGCCAGATTTTGGTATAACGTTTTTGGAATTTTGGTGATAAAAGCTCTACAACATTTCATTCATTTGGATTTTAAATATTGTTTGGGTTCGAGCGCCACTGATGAGTCTTGATTAGACGAAACGCGCGTCTGGCGTAGTAAATTTTATTAGCCTTGGTATCTTTGATGACACTTTATTTGCAACCACTGGGTCGATGCCACTGCCGGTGGACTGTTAGTCCCCGAGGGTATCACCAGCCCAGTTGTCACACTTCGGTGCTGACAGGAATATCATTGATTCTTTCATTGATATAGTCGATGCCTAAATTTACTGCCCTGAAATTTCGAAAATTATTTTACTTCTAAGGTTTTTCTATTTTCAAGGTGTAGATAGCCTTAGCCAGATTTTGGTATAACGTTTTGGAATTTTGGTGATAAAAGCTCTACAACATCTCATTCATTTGGATTTTAAATATTGTTTGGGTTCGAGCGCCACTGATGAGTCTTGATTAGACGAAACGCGCGTCTGGCGTAGTAAATTTTATTAACCTTGGTATCTTTGATGACATTTTATTTGCAACCACTGGGTCGATGCCACTGCTGGTGGACTGTTAGTCCCCGAGGGTATCACCAGCCCACTAGTCACACTTCGGTGCTGACAGGAATATCATTGATTCTTTCATTGCTATAGTCGATATCTAAATTTACTGCCCGGAAATTTCGAAAATTATTTTAATTCTAAGGTTTTTCTATTTTCAAGGTGTAGATAGCCTAAGCCAGATTTTGGTATAACGTTTTGGAATTTTGGTGATAAAAGCTCTACAACATCTCATTCATTTGGATTTTAAATAATGCTTGGGTTCGAGCGCCACTGATAAGTCTTGATTAGACGAAACGCGCGTCTGGCGTAGTAAATTTGATTAACCTTGGTATCTTTGATGACATTTTATTATCTTAAAGAAATATTTGGCTGTCAGTTTTTCGTAAAGGCCAATGTACATTTATTTAACGTGCAAGTATTGTTACAACAATATCACTCAAGGTTGATAATTTATTGCAACTGACCACTGAGAGGAATATAAGGAAAACATTCGAGTATTTCATCTATTTTGTCTTCAATATAGCGTGTTTTGTGGAAAGAAAACTGGCCGTCGGTATCAATCAACTTGGACTCTGGTCTCGTTGTGTGTTTGTATTGCATGTCATTTACATAACTTACTCTTTCAATGCCTCTATCGTATTGAAAATTGTGCGAGTTTTTTTACAGAACATAAATTATTGTAACATTTTAAATTGTTATAGGCACGTGGTTATAGGTCGGCTATTACTACTAGACCTTCTTTTATTAATGAATTGAATTTAATCACATCCTCTTGTGATTATTTTCTGGTCTGATTACATGCAACATTTAGAAAATTGTGATGATGTGAACTTTTTAGATATATTACGTCGTCAAATTTATATTGCGACAGGAAACCAAATTACCCAGGGAAACATCTGATCTTCGGCAGAAAATCCTTGTCAATTACAGTTGGAGTTAAGCATACCCTACTTAATGTTAGGTTAGAACTCGCAACTTCAGTTCTAACACTCAGTTGCATCAATTGTTGATCCCTACCTCCCTTAACCACTCAGCAATCGACGACGCCCCCCCCCCCAAACCCCCCAAAATATATTCTCCTGATAATTGAAAATATGACATTAAATTAAGACAAAACATCTTAAAAATACTTTAATAATTTAATTGATTACAAGATGAAGTCATGACCCTCTATTCGAGTTTTGGTGCTAACCACTCGGTGATGTTACTATAAATAGAAAATTAAAGAATGAATATAAAAATTTGTTTCAATTTCAATTCCTTTTAAATTTTCAGGAAATGCGGATTTGCCCCCATTCGGATTTATGTATGGTTCAAGATGGTTAAAAAGGTAGAGAAACCATTCACCGTGTTTACATATTTAACTGTAAAGATGCTTACTTATCACTTAGAACACACTAGGAAGTACATGCTGTTTCAAGCAGTTTATTAAGAAATAATTCATTGGGGCACGAATATATACTGATTTTACAGCTGGTTGGCCATTTATGCCCAATATTTTACCCGAGCGTTAGCGAGGCATAAAGATCAAACCCGTGGTAAAATCAGTATATATTCTTGCCTCAAATGAATTACTTCAATTCTAATAGGACATATTTATTAACTTTTTTAACACCTTAACCTTTGAGTTGTAGGACATGTTGGCCATTTAGGACACAAAGATTGTGACGTCGATAAGCATTAAACGTGCTAATCTGTTAAGCAAGAGATTTAGAGGTGTATAAAACTTTCTAAAGTACGTAGGCATATATATTATAGAAACAACTGAAACTCTGTTTACGTTATTTGGACATATAAATCGTTTATTACACAAAAGGCGAAAGAATAATGAATCAGGACTGTACTGTCATTTTCTACAATTTTGGAAACAACTAGACCGTTAATTTGTCGAATTTTCTCTATAATTTTTAGGCTGTCAGCTATAAATTGTAGGCTGGATAAAAACCATCATTTTATGGAATTGTCATGATTTTTTTTTTATATTTTATTCATTGAAATTAACAGATTTTCTGTTTTAAGTAGCGCTGGTAGCCATGTTTGTTAGCGGTGGGGTCATCAACATAACTTCTGACCACACAATGAAACTACATAGCATAATGACCACTCCACAAAATGTTAAGCGTCAATATAACACCACAAAGATGAAACCATACAACTTATAGATAAAATAACGTTACATAAAAAAAAACAAGATGACGTTAATCACAAAACGTAAATAAAACGTATTCCATTAGAAATTTTTGGCTTTATAGAAACAGTTTATTTCAATTTATGGCTGACTAAAATTAATAATTGATGATTCCGTTTCTTCATCAGATTTCATAGTGGTTAGTAAAGGCAAGTACTTGAATCGTTCAATTCAAGTTATATGTATCTAAGAAAGTTATTATATTTTTAAGTGCTTGAATAATCGAACAAATTCTATTGGACTTAACGATTTGGGCAAGAAATTAAAGTTTATTGAAAGGAGATCAATAATGTTTGTTAATCTGATGAGCCATAATTCAGTACAGAAATACAAAAAACTGGTTCACTTACTTCCATCTAACTTTCAGTTGGAGAAGCAATGATGTCAATCTAATTAAAATTAAATCTTTTACTTGCTCCCCCTTATTGCTATGGTCGCTGCGCAGCAAAAAGGGGGAGCTAGTTCAATTTTAATGAGATTGCAATGATGTTATGGAAGTACGGTAGTAAATGTTTCCACATATGTTGCATACCTTTCTAAAATTATTCGGCATTTTACTATTATGCTAGAACATTGATAAACTTTTACTATGCCACATATATCATTAATAATTTCCTTTTTTTATTAGTTTTTAAATTTTGAAACATCAAATGCGAAATTTCTAGCACTTTTTTATAACCAACTACATGCGAAACCGATCATAAGGTTTCAACATATCCAATAAATACAGTCTAATCTGCTCCAACAACCCAAACAAAGACTTCTTTTTGGTTCGCTTTGTCGTTTCATTATAGCCTTTAGTGTTAATGATGTAAAAGGACTATAACTTTTTGCCTGAACCAACCGTCGATTAAACTCACTTCTCTAGCACTCCAGACGAGCGCTTCCAATTACGCAATGGAGGTGGTTGTGTATTGACACAGATTCCGATTGATCGATAAATAAAAACGGCGGTAAAACTACCGATACACTTATTTAAGAAAAAGTAACCTTGTTATGGGGTGTTTATCTTGCACATTCCGATTCAATATACATAAATAACTTGTGAAATGTTCCATCGCATGCACCATGTAGAGAAAACGTCGTTTATTCGGAATTATCAAGGGAGGTATTACAAGCTTGTAATTGGTTACCGGTTTTAAACAGTTGATGTAAATGGGTAGAAAATAAGGAAACAAATTCCTACTGTGAAAAGCAATTTATCATATTCATTCAATAACATTTCCTGGACGCTGTTGTTTTGTCGATAACAATAAAAGCATGGATACTTATTAACATTAATGTTTGCAAAATTGTTCTCAACGGCATTGACAGATTCATGAGTGAGAACTCCATGTGTCATACCTTAGTAATGTAGCTACGTTACAAGTCAATTCTCTCTGTTTAACTAATTTGATTATAACATTTTTGCACGCTTATTTTGACAATTTCCCAGTTATAATCATGGTGGAAAGATTTGTGTTTGTTTGGTTGTTTAAATGGTGTTTAACTCCGCTTTTAGCTTTTTTAGCTATATCAGGGCGTCCAGTTTTAGGGAGTAGCAAGCCGGAGTAGCCAGAGAAAACGTTAACCTCGACCTTAGTTTGAAAAACTGGAAATCCTTGTCAATTAAGAATGGAATGTTTTAATTAAGCTCTTGTTTCCTAAATTGTGTATTTAAGGAATAATGAACGCTTCGTCTGTTGTTATTAAAGAATCTGAAGAACGTAATTTTATAATTAACCTGGTAGACTGTGGTGTCACAAGTGTATGTCATATTGTATAAACATTATACAATTACAGCATTTAAATTTGGTCGATATGAAAAAAATAAGAACAAATCGACCGACAACAAAGTTGGAGGTCGATGTGTTATCTCATGTCGATATTTTTCTTGACCATATTTAAAGGCTAGAATTGTTATATTATTATTTGATATTTTTATGCACATTTGTATGTACTAGCTTTGTAATGGAATTTAATTCAATGTTGTCTGTTTTGATTGTTTGTCTCATGTACAAAAATTTAACATTTCATTTCAATATCAGCTGAATTGTTTAATTTCAAAAGACATATTAATACAATAAACAAGCAACATATAAAAAATTGAAATTTTTCAGAATGTACATACTTTCCTCATTTTCAAAGCGTAAATAGACAGAAGTCAATTCTGATTAGCTGTTTGAATGGGAATTCCAAATTATTTAAAGAAATTTAACAATAACCATGCAATGTCATGTTTTCTAAATATAACCGTGCAACCAAGCTTTTTATCAGTCTGTTTCAAAGAACCTTTTCAAATACAGCATGTCATGTGACAGGGTATGAACAAATCAAATTTATCCAAAAAAAATATAAATTAATAATATTACCAAATATCTCATAAATTATATATGTATGCAACGATACAAATGACGGTGTTTCTTGTAAAAAATTTAGACAAAGACTGACCAACGAATGGCCTTAGTCATTGAATGTCAATATAAATAAATGACGTAAACAAGTCATAACATATTGATCTTAAACTTTCTCATTTCCAACTTAACCCAAAATAGTTGCTTCCCAGTCCGCCAGCCGCGGACATGCCGTGCTGTTACTTGGCTTTGGTCAAATATTCCAACAAGATGTGATCAAAATTACCAAGGTGACAAATTCATTACGCCAGACGCGCGTTTCGTCTACTTAAGACTCATCAGTGGCGTTTAATTCTAAATGCTTAAAGTATTTTTTTCATTTGGTGATGGAATAATATAAGTCCATATATATACAAACGTCTAATATATAAACGTTTAAGTATTGTGACAACCATATAATATACGTATTAGCGGATTTAAGACATATTCAAGAACAGGTAGTATCAATCATATGTATGCTTTTAGTTTTACTTCCAACTGGGTTTTGGATATATTTCTTCTAAGCAATCCTATTGTTCTGTATGCTTTAGTGAAATTTCGTTTATATGTCTACCCGATTGAAGTCACTAGTGATAGTAACTCTGGACAATGTGCCCTAATAGAGTTAAACAGTTTCATGTATAATTTCCGGTCATTAAGAGTATAGCTTTACTTGATAGTTTTCTATTTTTTTCGGAATATGGTCATCATATTGCACTCAACTGGTTGCAATCGCATGCCCCAGCGGTCAGTCCATTTTTTAATGTGACTATATCATTTTGTTTTTTATGACAGTCATCTCCTTTGGTAATCTTTCTGTTACACATACAGTCGTCTGCAAAAAGTTTTATTTCCGTTATTTTCGATAATATGAATGTAGGCGCAGCCTAAATGCGAGCATCGCACATTGTTCATGTCGTTACTTCAGAGCCCCCTAACAGTGCCTTTCCATTGATGACGTGACGACTTATCTAATGTGTTGGTGACGTCACAAACTCAATTTCAAATACAGCGTTTCACACTGAAAAAAAATTGTCTGGCATTTTTGTAGTAATTTAAAAAATAAAAACTTTAATTTTATCGATGTCAAAATTATATTTGTTTACTTTTATATTATATTTTTTTCGTTCGTCTACAATATTTTCTTCGGATAGCTCAGCTACCATCTGAAATGGATTTGTTCATATGGATCACGTGACTTTTTTACACACACGCATGTAACCGTATAGCTCGCATCTGCGATGCTCGCTATTATTTCTTCTGAGATGTCGTTGATATGTATGAGAAACAGTATAGGACACAGCACAGTGCCTTGTGGTACACCAAATAGTATTTCAGATTCTACAGGTTTGGTTCCGTTCACTACCACACACAGAGACATATACTTGACAGTAATGCATCTATCCATTTCATGATGTTCTTTGGTATACCATATTTATTCAGCTTACTTTTCAGCAGTTCGTGGGTGAGTAGTGTGTAAAGGGGGTTTCTGCCGCACTAAGGGAAAATCCTGCTTGGAAATGCCAATCCGGACCAAAAAATGCAAACGGGGAGGGGTTCCTATTAACTATGGGGTAAATATACAATCATTGCATACAAGTCGCCCCTGAAGATAGTTAGAACACCTTAAAGACAAGTGTGTGACAAGGTAAATACAAGAATGAGTGTGGAACACACTGCTTTCATCAACACGTCCCAGCCCCAAGACAAGGAAGATGACTTCATCAGTGAAGATGCCTTTCAGGAAAAGGTGCAGGACCAGAATCAGGAAGCCATCAAATGGAAGGACTTACCCATCGGAGCGATCTATAAAATCATGGAGGTGATTGAAGTGAATGGTAAGTATGGGAAATGCAAAATCCTTACCCTGAAAGACAGAGAAGGAGCGACATCCAAAGTATGGGCTTGCCCCACGCTCAGCAAAGAGACGACTCCCTTGGAAGGAGCTTTCGTTCGCAGCACGGGACTCAAGTTGAGTAAGAAGTCCAAGCAACAGTACCTCTCATACGATCTGGTGAGGAAATGAGGGGTGCAAAAAAAAAAAATCTCTTGGGGGGTGGGAACGCAAAATTTCCCGATCCGTTTTGGATCGAGAAATTTTTTTTTGACCACTTTGATTTGGAGGGTTCCGAATGTTGTGGGGCAGAACTGTCATTTCTACACTGGCGGGCCTCGCGGGACGGTTTGGCTCATTCGTACTTGGCATAGAACTCCTCGATGTAGGTCTTCATGCGTGCCTCGATGTCTGCGAGGAGAGACTCGTGAGTCATGGTCTTGACGGGGTCCTTGTTGGTGTGCAAGGCAGAGAACTGTTTCTGCAACGGGAGGACGGGCGTCGGCGAGGCCCCTTCTGCCTTATCCTCATCCTCTTCGCTGTATTCGAAGTATTCTTCCTCATCTTCATCCTCCTCCTCACTGGAATAGGAATCTTCCTCTTCGATGGGGGTAAGCTCAACCTCTTCGCATACGGGTGGGGGGAGTTGGGCAAGACTGCAACCTACTGTTTCAGGATTCATATTGTATCTACCTTATCTTTCCCTATTTCTAAGGTGTTATTTCAATTTCTGATTTCCTGATTTTTTTTTTTTGACCACTTTGATCTGGAGGGTTCTTACATGAGCGCCGAGCGAGGCGTAGCCTCGCTCCCCGCTCATTCAGAACCCTCCAGATCAAAGTGGTCAAAAAAAAAAAAAAAACTACGGCGCATGCGCATTCAATTCTTCATTAAATTGGGTAGAAGGTTGACGCAGCTTGAAACGACAGTTCTGCCCCACAAGGAAAAAGTCTGCTTGAAATCCGGAAAAAAATCAAGGTTTTGTGCAAACGGATCAAGCCCCCCATACAAAACCTGACACAGGAATCAGAAATTGAAATAACACCTTAGAAACAGGGAAAGAACGTAAAAATTTCGCGATCCAAACGGATCGGGAAATTTGACTGAAAGGAATCTGAATGAAATGGGGGAGATAGGAGCGAATGGAATAACACAACTTACGATGCATGCGCATGCAGTTCTTCACTAAATAGGGTAGAAGGTTGACGCAACTGATCCTTTTCATCGTAGTAGCTCTTCAGACAGATTGCAGGAGCACCGTCTTCACCGGCCAGCTGGGACTTGAAGGATCGGGCTAATCGCACGGTATCTTGATGCTTCTTTTTCTTCTTGGCGACTCGTCGTGAGATCAAGGAGAATACTAAGGTGCCGGTGGCACATAGGCAGGCTAGGGTACCAAGGGGGATGGATGCCACAATACCTACGCCAGTCAGGGCAGATCCTATGGTACCACTAGTCAGCAGTAGACTGCCCACGGAACACCCACCCTGTGCAATGGAGATGACCTTATCCAAACGGTTATAGATTCTCAAGGCATGCTCATACCTCTGGATCTCTGAGGCGAGTTCTTCTTCCATGCGTGCGATACGACTGGCATCGATTTCATCCATTTATTTATAAGAGCATGCCGAGCAAGGGGATATTCTTAAATGGACTATCGGGTCCTAAGATCAGACCGGAGCCATCGTGGAACTGCCGACCCTGCTTCAAGTAGAGCCCATCCCTCTGGACGATTCGTGCGGTCGAAGGCTTCAGGTAGAGTCCATCCCCGCTGGGTTGCACGGTGCAGATACATCCGCCGCGTTTCAAGTACAACCCCGAACCGACTGCTTTGGATACGGCGGCATTACCTAACCCACTCAAAGCTCCAATGCCTAGGGCGGGCAATACGGTCTTCGCGATCATGGGAAGAGCCCTCGCAGCCAGCCCGGCCAGCATGGGTAGGAAACCCCCCACCTTCTGCACGTTCGCCTTCAACTGAGAGGTGCTCATCTTCAGAGTCATACCACCGGTACCCTTCTGCAGGAGCTTGGAGATCTTTTGGATCTGCTGCGTGGTGAGCATCATCTTGTGGTCGCCTTGCAAGTTCGCGTGGGACAAACGAATGGCGATCGGACAGCCTTTCTTCACAGCCCGCTGGAGCTTATCGGCCTGGCCTTTCGTCAAGCTCAAACTATATTCGGAGTAACTCATTTATTTATACTTCGCGAAGATGAAAACGAATGGTGAGATTCTCACCCCTGAGATCGATGGGGGTGCCGTTCTGATCGGTGAGATGAGTCTCCATACGATTGATGGTTCGCAAAGTCACGGGCAAGTACACTAGATTTTGGGGGGTCTGAAGGATCTTCATGCCTGGGTCCACGTCGGGGAAGAAACTGTAGATGGTGGACTGCTGGGTTCCGTTCACGTAACTTCCATGGATGATGTCGCTATTCACCAGAATGCTGTTGATGCTGATGATGTTGACGATGAGATCACCCTCCGTGTAGCCGTTCGTGCCTCGGTCATAAGCGTAGACCTTGCGCCCGAAGCCTAGCACGGTGTTGATGCTGTTTTCGACGTCGAAGTCCACTTGATAATCTCTGGCGAGGGTGAGAGTGGCTCTCAGCGTCGCGCGGTTGGCGTCGAGAATGATCTTGGTCTTGTGACCGTTGAGACGCAGTTGACGCTGAATCTCATTGTTGATGTCTTCAATGCCATAGGACCCGGTACTCAGTGCGATGGGGAACCAGTTGGCACCACCGTCCGCGGAGTAGCGGAAGGAATTGTTACCCGCATGGATATTGGGAAAAGAGTAGTACGTCTCCAGATTGACCAAAGCCATCTCGTAACTTTTCCCCTCGCTCAGTTGCAGGGGTGGGCTGAATTGAGTGAGAATCCGACTTTGGTTGTCGGACACAATGAAGGAAAACCCCTGCTTAGGGGCAGTGTTCTCGACGATTCGCTGTAGCAAGGATTGATCCATTTATTTATACTAGAATACGACGCTCATCTTCTGACCGTCGGACTCGAACTGAAGAATCCTATCAGAGATTACGAGGGCGAACGCTTGAGTATTGGCTGGCACGTTACGCTCGAATTCGGCGCGGACCTGAATGTCGACCGTAGACTCTTTCAACCGCTCGGACTGATGACTTACGTCGATGACGAACAGTGGGTACAGGTCGATGTAGTCGTTGGGTGTTATGTTGCAGTTACTGTGGCGAGGATCCATGTTGTAGTAATTCTTCCGGAAATCTGCCGCGGTCTTATAGAGTCTAGCGGTCCGATTTTGGGTGAAACCTGCATTAAAGTCTACGGCGGGGTAGCGGTCAGCGTTGAGAGTGACGTAGATGTTTCGCAAGCGGCAGTGGTCGAACACGGCAGCATTTTGGGTCTGGTCGTTGCTCTTGCCGGTTTGAAAGGCCACGATGACGTATCTGGGTTTCTCTCGACCGCTCTTGGCTGTCAACCGCCAGTTGAACTGAGACGTTTCGGGGACGGCTATGGAATCGCACTGTCGCATTCGGAAACCGCAATCGATTTTACCCTTGCTCTGGATGGTCTTGTACAACCGCAGTTTCTCCTGATCGGAGGGGGTGACGTGGGGAATGAACCAGGAGATCTTACTCAGGATGATTCTTGCCGGGTCATTGACGGCTGCAGCCCTCAGAACGGCATTGGCATCCGAATCGCGCACGAGAGACAGTTCATGCTTGAACCCGTACACGATCTTATCGTAGTCGTCCGCAAAGCCGAAGATGTGCTTCAGGGGAATGGCGAAGGAGAACGACCCCTTGTTGGCAGGTTTGACGATGGTATACCCGTGGCGAATTGCAAAACCGGAGTTCTCTGCGGCGGCGATAGCGGTGGAATCCTTGAACCACAGTTGGTTGAGACCTTGAGATTTGGAGAAATCGTCGGGATAGGTCAGCATCCCTAGCATGGTGGTGGCGATGCCAGGGTCGTTGATGTGCTCGATCTGTTGACCGGAGAGCCTGTAAGTGATGGTTCGAAACAGATACATGATACCGTTGTGGGCGAGCGAGACGAGATCCGCATTGGCATAGGCGGTCCCATCATTCTTCTGGAGCCTTCCTTCCACCAAAAGGTAACTTTCAGCGGGATGAAGGAAGAGATCCTGGGTCTCAATATTGATGCGTATTTCAGCACCGGCGTTATTCAGTTGAGCCCCGGCTTGAGGTTCGTATTCGTGGACTTGATATTCCTGGAGGCTTTCATCGAAAGCTAGAGGTTCGACGATGTCGAGAATGTTTGACATGATATATTTTATTTATAGCGGCGGACGAAGTCGTGAATTGTGACAATACCACTTCCAGAAATTAGATCGTTCAGCCGGGCTTGCTGATGGGAGGTCATCGTGGAATTATTTCCCGAGATCAGATTGCTCAACCGAGCTTGCTGATGGGGAGTCATCGTGGGGTTACTTGGCTTGACGAGGTTGCGAGGTTTGGAGGTTGCCTTATCGATCATATAGTCCATAGCTTTGGAGGCCCCCTTTTCGACCCCTTTCAGGGCGGCATTGGTGGCGGCGCTCATGGCCTTGCTTCCCAAGGTCTTCGCGGCTGAGGAGGTGAATATGCGTCCGGCCAAGTTAGCGACCGTATCGAATAGCCCCCGCCCGCCGACGACGTATTTTCGTCGATATCCGTGCTTAATCAACAATGGCATCGTATATTTATTTATAGGAGAAGGCTGCGATGGAGTTCTCTGTAATAGGAGTCGTCGATGTGACCGAACGCCCTCATAGCATCGAGGATGGCCACCATCTCGTTGCGCACCCCATTATTACCAGCCTTATAGGCGGCGGCGCAAAGTTCGAGGCGATCTATCAACGAATCGAGGTCTTTCGGTAAGAATACCGTTTGGAGTCCGGAGCCATATCTGTCCTGCCGGTAGAGATGAGAAACGATCTCCTTCCATTTGTAACTTCGGTTCGACTTGGGGGTCCGCGAGAGAACGGAGTTTCCTTGGTACATGGCACCCGAGGTTCGCAGGATATCTCCATAGGTCATCAAATCTTCGGGATCGAACGATTCTGGGCGCTTCTTGACAATGAGCTCCCAAAGACCGGGGGTTCCCTTGTGGCGCACGCCATCGACGAAGATATCATCTCCATCGAAGGTGACGGGCCGACTTCCGATCATGATGGTATCGTCCTCTACCCTCAATCCGAAGGTATGGTCGGCTGCTGGAGTCATGCTGAGCTGCAGATACTGAGTCGCCCGGGGGCCTAGGCGGGTGTCTTGAGGTGGTTCAATGGCTAATGGATGGGATAAATCGGTTGGGGGAGGTAGCGCAGGCATCGGCGCAGGCAGTTCCTCGATCGTTTTAGTGATCTGCGAGGCCGCTTCCTTTTGAGCTTCCACCACGGGCTTGAACATCCTGGCGAGGTCGCGGTCGAGTCCGATATTGTCGAGGCGATGCTGCATATTGCTAGTCTGAATACTTCGCTTGAGATCCTGCAATTCCCTAGCGAGCGTCTCACGTTGCTTGGGGTCGGTGATCTTAATGAATGTCATTTATTTATAGCGTTGATCGCTGTTGAACGCCCCCGAGCGTTTGGTCCAACGCCCCCTATGCGTTCGAGAGCGTTTGACGAAACGCCTCTAAGCGTTTGACGGAACGCCCCTAAGCGTTCTAGAGCGTTTGACGGAACGCCCCCTAAGCGTTGGAGAGCGTTTGAATATCGACTGCCAGCGTGGAGGAAGCTGATAAGGGTCGATCCTTGAAGGATTCAAGTGCCTTCTGCATTTATTACTACCCGGCCGGCATGGGAATGTGCATTGGTGTCCACGGGTCGTTTTGACTGAACATGGAGGTTGGAGGGATCTGGCAGGGTTTCTCACCCCGTTATGGCGACGAGCATTCAGTGTATCAAAATCTGCTTCATCGAACATAGGTCTCGTTGACTCCATTCCACACTTCATACAGTAAGATGACTTTGTGTTCGGTGACCATACCATTTCATGAGGATGACCACTCTTCATACAGTAAGATGACTTTGTGTTCGACGACCACACCATTTCATGAGGATGACAGAGACTCTCTCTGAGTTCCGTAGGTAGGTCCTGGCAGAAGTCGCAGAGTGGGTATACATCGCTGGGGTCTCCGATCTCCGTTCGGCACTCGCACGTATTCTTGAGGTAATCCTCAAACTCCCACTTAAACTCAGGGGCACCTAAAGGACTCTTCAGCATGATCTGTAGCTCGACGGTGGTTGGTGGTCTACCTAACTCCAGCTCGATCTGCTCCACCCAAGATTCGTACTTCAGCAGTATATGATTAAGCAAAAAGATAGGTTCCAGCTTGACCATGCGCTCCCTCTGCTCGATCTGATCCATCAAAGATTCGTGGTTCATGATTTTATCTTAGACTAAATAGAACTCTTCTAATTTGTATCGATATTTTCCAGCCGCCTTGGGACTCGTGAGGTCGATCGTCATGAATCCGTAAGGTTCGGACCAGCAGCGGTCGCAAAGGACGTCAAACTGCTCCTTGGTGAGGTCATTGCAGTGATCGCGACGGATGTGCTCGCGGTTCTTAGCATCTTGCTCGAAGAGGCAGATGAAGTTGGTATTTTCACGAATCGATTGCCGGGGCAGCTTGAAATAGTTTTGGCAGAGGTAGAAGCAGTCCACGTTGTTGTGACGACCTCTCACGTAGTAATCTTCACACTTACTCTGCTTGCTCATCATCAAGTCGTCGAAGATCATGAGATTCTTGCGGGTGGGATCGAGTTCGCGGGGGTCTGGCACATCGTCTCCATGCTCAAAGAAGAAGGCTTCGATACCGCCGAGGTTAGGCGATGGATTCAGTACTTCCACCACATCGATCAATGGGTAGGGGCATCTATCCTTGATGGAGAGTATTTCTCGGATATCGTCCTTCGAGAATCCCCTTTCCAACGCCCGCCGCAGCAGCTGGTAGATGGGTTGGTGGAGCGATTTCCCGAAGACGTATAGTCGATCGTAGTCTAACCACCCTTCGCGCAAGAGGAGGTTATTCAGCAGCGTTGTCTTGCCACAGTCCGACTTGCCTATGATTAAGCCTCGGATTGATCGCTGCGGGAGAAGGTAGTGATTGCACCTGGTCGAGGTGGACTCGTTATACGAAATATCTTCAACGTCCATTTTATATATATAAATGGGAATGTACTGTTTGAAGTGCAAAACGAAGACCGAGACGAATAGCCGCGGAGTGATCCCGACCAGCAACGGACGACGGAGGAAGGTGGGTATTTGCGCCGTATGCGGTTCTAGGAAATCTCAGTTCATCCGGTCCGTGGAGGGTACTGGGTTCATGAACCACCTGATCAACCGACTACCCATAGAGATGCACCTTCCAGGCCACAATTTCACCGGACCTGGGACCAACCTCGCCAAGCGGCTGAACGCCGATGGTACCCCCAAGGATTGGTCGAAACCCATCAATCGAGTGGATGAGGCTGCGTATCACCACGATCTCTGCTACGCCAAGCATAAGGACACGGCCTCGCGTAACTCCATCTGCGATGCGACCATGCTGGCCTCCCTCGATGCCATTTCCGACCCCACCGCACGCGAACGTCTGGACCGTAGCATCGTCAAGCCCATCATCGGTACCAAAGCGCGATTTGGATTGGGGGTTAAAAAAAAAACCCTCGTTTGGTCGGACGAACTAGCCGAGGAACTGCACAAGCCAATCCGCCGCAAATTTCAGAAGCGTCGCGTGGTGGTGGGTGGAATAGATGCAACCTGGGCGGCCGATCTCGTGGATATGAGTGCCTTTTCCCGAGACAACAAAGGCCATAAGTTCATCCTGAGCATCATCGATGTCTTCTCCAAGTATGGGTGGCTAGTGCCGCTCAGGGATAAGAAGGGGACTACAGTGCGCGACGCCTTCCAAGCGGTCTTCAAGTCTCGCATTCCTAAGAAGCTATGGACGGACAAAGGAACGGAATTCTACAACAAGGAGGTGAAGGGGCTTCTCCATAAGCATGACGTCGAGCTCTACTCCACCGAAAACGAAGAGAAGTCGAGCGTCGTGGAGCGTTGGAACCGTACCATGAAGGAGAAGATGTTCAAGTACTTTTCCGCCAACTCCACGCGAACCTATATCGATGTGCTAAGCGATCTGGTCCATCAATATAATACCACCAAGCACCGCTCCATCAAGATGACTCCCACTGCCGCCAGTCAGAAGGAGAACGAAACCAAAGTCTTCTGGAACCTTTACGGAGATCTCCCTCCCATGCAACCACCGCGATTCAAGGTTGGCGATAAGGTCCGAATCACCAAGAAGAAGGGCGTGTTCGAGAAAGGATATACTCCGCGCTGGACCGAAGAAGTCTTCACCGTATCCACGGTCTTAGGAACGCAACCGCCCACGTATCGTCTCAAGGACCTCAACGACGAGGAGATTCAGGGATCTTTCTACGAGCCTGAGCTCCAGAAGACCACCCAGGAACTCTTTCGCATCGAAAGGATCTTGCGGCGACGCACCCGGCAAGGAGAACGGGAAGTCTACGTCAAATGGCGAGGCTATCCCAAGACGTTCAATTCATGGGTAAAGGCTTCCGAGCTCCAATAGTCCTTCGATTTTCCAGTCCCTGGAGTGGGGACTAGAGAAGCGGAGGAGGGGTCAACCGATCCTGCCGGGAGTAGGAGGCTTAAACTTCACGCACTTTTCAAGAGCTTCAATCTTTTTCCTGCTTATCAGCCATCTGCTTTTCGAGGGTTTTATATCTAGATTCTACAACGTTTATCTTCTCCTGCATGGTTAAGGCTAAATCCTGCCAGTTCTTTGCATACCAACCATTCGTCACGGGATCCTTGGAGTCGGTTCCCTCGGGAAGGTTACGAATAGCATGGCCCTGCATATCTATCGCGCCGGTCATCTTACCACCGATCGTGGGCAGGCACTTTGCCACGTCTTTCTCGATGCCATTCAAGCGTTTCTCCTTATCCTCGAGCACTTTCAAGACCTTGTCGATCTTTGCCGCGAGCTCAGCGATATCCTTCTGATCCTCTTTCAATTGCAGATTGACCCAGTGCCTCGTCGCAGCGTCCGACCCCTCTCGCGGTGCCCCCAGGCCGGTGATGCGGTTGTCGTTCATATCGAGATCTTGGGACCAGACCAATGCGCGTTTTCTCGAGTGAGATCCGAATTTGTCCATTTATTTATAGCGAGAATATCACGTCGTCGAACGATCTACCCTCCGACAGCATCTTCAGTACGTAGAGGCAAAAGTGACCGCACACCACGTCCCCGCGATGCTGCAGCTCATCGGTGTTGTATTGGATCTTCGGACGCAGATAGTCGACCATCTCGTCGGGCGGAGGCAGACCGTAAGAGTCGAAGTAGACTTTGAGTCCTCCGCGCTTGTGCCAACAGGTCCAGTGCGTTCCGGGACCTTGGAAGTCATCGTGGTTCAAGATGCCGCATTCATTAGCTCGTGGCGCTGGTGGTAGGGCATCTCTCATGAATACCCCTCTGAATCGATGGATCCCTAGGGCCGAGGCAGCTTCTTCAAGCTCTACATTTGAGAGGGGTTTGAGTGGGAGAGTTAAGTAGTAAACTCGTACGCTGCTCATTTATTTAGATTCGATAGTGACCGTGCGCGAGGGTGCTGATGCCATCAGGTAGGATGTGGCGCTTGTCGTCCTTGGCTGAGAGTGCGATCTTGTTGATCTCCTCGGCGTAGATCTGATGAAGGTGGCTCCGGATGATGTTCATCGGTCGGTAGATCTCCTTCTGAGTGTCGAGACATCGCTTGTAATCCTCGAAGGCGATGTTGCGCTTGATGACGCTCTTGGTGACTCCCTTCGCCTTCTTGGTGGTCTGACCGTCATCCACCTTGAAGGCGTATAGCTTCGCTCGGAGCCCTACGAATTCGGTCATGGCCATGCCACCGCACTCGTCCTTAAACATCCCGATCACCTTCTTGTTCACACCGGTTGGGATGCCGGAGGGATGCTTGGCGGGATAGTTGGAAGTGTCGAACTTCGCTTGGACGTGCGGGGCGATGTCTTGGTAGAAATCGGCGGTCTGGATCTCATAGGCCAAGCTATCGGTGTCGGTGAAGAGCAGCCGGGCGTTGTCACCGTACATCTTCTTCACGAATCCGTAGTGGAAGTCGTACATCTGGAGCTTCGAGATGTCCAAGATGCAGGCTCCCAGGTAGACTGGCTTATCGAACTTCAGCTTCGTCTTCTTCATGTGGACGGCTACCATGCTTTCGGTGAAGACGACCCGACGATCGAAGTTGGGCTTAGCCACGAGCTTCAGCGCCTGCTTCTCTGTGGTAACCAGTCGGACGTCGACCCGCTTTCGGATGTTCTCCATAGTCTTGCCGAAGACTGAGCAAACCATGAGTTTGAAGAAATCCTTCTCTGATTCAGTCTTGGCCTTGGTTCGAAGAGCAGTGTTCAGGTCGACGTACTGCTTCAGCCACGGAGATTGCCTGAACCCGATGATTCGGTGGACTTTGGTGAGCTTCATGCCCATCTCCAAGTACAGCTTGAGATTCCTGTAGTGGAGCGTATACTTCTCACGCTTACCTAGATGAGGCACCAGCTTGCGCACCTTGTTGATCTCCACATTCTCCGGCGCGAGTGGGTAGTCGTTGTGGGCGTTGTGGAGATCATGCGGGTATTCCAGATCACATTCCACCATGGCACCGTACTCGTGATCGTCGGGGTATCTCAAGACGTCCTCGATCGCCTCCGGCTCCATCCACTCGAAGTCTCCCGTGGGAAGAGGCTGTGCCATTGCCCACCCGTAGAGGTTATTGGCGTCGAGGTAGATCAGGTACTTCGTGGGCTGGGAGCGATCGTAGGTCTCCATGTAAGGGTTGTTGGCACGGGCGTGGCGGTGAGAGATCATGGCCACCCCTCCTCTGGTTCCTCGCTCGAACATCAGGAGCATGTCTGGGTCGGACAATAGCTCCAATCTGATCCCAGTGGTTTTGAGAGCAGCATTCCATGAAAGTCCGGGGGAGGTGTAGTAGTGGGCAGGATCGAGCATATAATGCTTCATGCATACATCCCTGAAGTTCTCCATGATGTCGGTCAGCAGCAGTACGTCGGTTTCGAGGTAAAGGTTGTGGTAGTCGCGCATGATCTTGCACCCGAAGACCTCCCAGACTCTCTCAGCGTGTGCATAGTCCTCATCACTGATATGCTCGCCGGAGAGTGTACTGTAGAAAGCTTCTTTGGGTGGGAGCTGGGCGTCCTCCAGCTTGGACGGTCCATCCATATAATCGTAGGGGAATACTCCCTTACGGATCATCAGCTCGTAGCGGTCGTCAAATCTCGCCTTCACGGTCTTGAACTGGTCGGGGGTGAGGTTCTTGGCCAGGGTATCTAACGAGCAGAGCATGAAGCGCATCGAATCGATGAACCTCATCTCCAGATCATCCACCTGCTTTGAGAAGCTGATGTATTTCTCGTCGGTATTGGGGATGCAGTTGATCTTACCTGCTGTGTTCCCTAACTCTTTGACGAAGATGTGGGCATCATATCCGCTCAAGTTGTGAAAGATGATGGGGACGTGTTTTGGAAGCTGGAATTCCAGATTGCACTGGTTGTGTGCTGCGCCGCGGTACTTGCCGGTGAGATGGTCGTGGTCACGGACCTTATCCCCATTCAATGCACCACCGCAAATGTGGCAGTTCGTACTTGCTTTGAAACTCTCCTTGTCCTTGTCGGTCATCTCCATGGGTTTCGTCTCACTGTATAGTTTGGCGATTGCTCGCACTTCCTCCTCCATGCACTGTACGAACTTCTTGGCCGCATCCTCCCCACAGTAGATGACCGATTCTTTGTAGTCGCCGTGAGCGTACTTCACGCGATAGCAGAAACCCGAGGGTCTCTGTAGTTGGTACGCCTTCGTGTAGGATTGTAAAGGATCTGGCTGGCAGGTGTCGAGCTTCTCCGTGAAGCACTCGAAGTCCGCATAGATCACGAATGGAACTCTCATCATTTTCTTGTAGTCGCTGAAGGCTATGGTGGATCCTTCTTCCGGCATCTCGATCCTGACTGCATCCTTCTGACTGCAGTATTCCATGTGTGTGTCGAGAATGTCCTGCCTGGAGAAATGGGACAAGCACCGGCGGCAGAAGTAAACTGACTCTTTGTGACCAGTCACTTGGGAGGTCAAAAGACGCGATAGGCTCTTGATCCAGCAGTAATGCTGCTTGCCTTCGCAGGTCAGGAAGAGGAGATCTACGTGGGTAGAACCAGTGTTCTTGGATATCCTGAGGGGATATACCTGGAGATCTTCTTCACCGTCCTCACCCTTCTTTACGCCATCGAAGCCGAAGACGTTAACGTTGATGGAAACGTTCTGCTTCTCGAACCTGTCGATCGCCTTGAGTGAGACTGGGAATTCGATACCATCGAATTTCAGCTCCTCCTCCCATCTCTTATACTGAGTCACGCGGTGTGTTGACTTCTGGTCGACTTCATCATAGTGTAGAGCTGCCAGCACCGCCCACTGGAAACAACGATCATCCTCGTTTTTCACATTGATGATCGCCTTCTTTTTCGCCAGTATCGATGGGGTTGGTATATACGAGCTACCTGCGAGCGGCTTGAATTCACTCAGGTGGATTTCTAGCCGCTCGATGTGTCCGAAGGTCCATCCGCTCCCTTCACGCATGTAGTTACCAATATTCTCTCTGACCTTCTCCATCATGAATGTGATTTCCAAATCGAGGTCTGATGACTGTGAGAGGGTAACTTGTTTTGACCGGAAATAGGGGGTGACGTAAGTATTCTCTCCGGTCGCGGGGTTCGTTTTCACTAGCTCTACTCGGAGCAATAATTGCACCTTCAATCCCTTCTTTTGGACGAGTGCTTCCGAGATGGTGCTGGCGATGGTGCTCCGACTTATTTTCTGAAAGGTGACCATGTCGTACTGCTTCAATGGTTCGATGACGACCGTACCAAAGACGCCATTCAGTGCTTGGCGTCGATCAACTACTTTCATTTCCTCCTCTACCGGAGCATTTTTGATGTTCTCTTCCACCAATCGGAGCAGATCCTCTCTCCTGAGTCTGGAGTACTTGGTGATACCGCGGCTCTTCGCGAGTGTTTTGAGCTGCTTCTTGCTGAAGACCTCCTCGCGAGTGAATTTCCTGTTAGTTTTCTCCTCGATGAGCTTCACCAAGGCCTCCTTACTTTTCCGACTATACCCCTTCAGACCCTCATCCTTAGCTATTTGATGGAGGGTCTTCATGGTCTCTCTTACCACGATTTTTCCTCCGCTTTGGATGCTCCCGTCTTCTGCGGGCTGCTTCCTGTGCCTCGCGCAGAGACCGTCAATTCCAGGCTTGCTCTTACAGTGTCCCTTCTTCCGCTTCAATGGGTATCCGCAGGTACGTTTCGCACCATTAGATTCCATCATTTCGATCTCGGGGGTTGGGGTTGGGGTTGATGTTGATACAATATTCATGTTCTTACTATTAGATTCCATTCTTCTATCGTATAATATTTCAATCTGGGAGGTTGGGGTTGGGGTTGGGGTTGATGTTGATGTGCTATCCATGTTCATGTTCATACCATTAGATTCCATTCTTCTATCGTATAATATTTCAATCTGGGAGGTTGGGGTTGGGGTTGATGTTGATGTGCTATCCATGTTCATACCATTAGATTCCATTCTTCTATCGTATAATATTTCAATCTGGGAGGTTGGGGTTGGGGTTGATGTTGATGTGCTATCCATGTTCATACCATTAGATTCCATTCTTCCATCATGCAACATTTCAACATTTCAATTTTCGATGCCATGATTGTATATTTACCCCATAGTTAATAGGAACCCCTCCCCGTTTGCATTTTTTGGTCCGGATTGGCATTTCCAAGCAGGATTTTCCCTTAGTGCGGCAGAAACCCCCTTTACACACTACTTGGGTGTCGGAGGTGCAGTGTCAAACGTCTTCTCAAAATCTAAAACAATTATGTCTATTTGATATCTGTTGTTTATAGCACTTGCCGGTTCGTTTATAACAAGTTGTGTCTCACAGCTGTGTACGGAAGTCATGTGGATTATTCCGGATACTGTGCATTTCAGGTTAGAGCAAACAAAACATGTTCAAGTAGTATGCATAGTGTGCTAGTCAATGACAAAGTACTATAACTGCTAGCTAGTGTTCTCTCTTGAACAGTGGAGAGATGTTGGCTGTGTCATTCGTCTTGTAAGGTGTCATGTTTCACAAACCGTTGGAAGAAATGTATCGTGAAATCCAAGTTCTTTTAATACCCTCGCTTGAATTCCGTTAGGTCCCATCGCTTTAGTGATGTTTATAATTTGTAGAATTTTACAAATTTCTGGATTTGACTTTAATTGAATCCATCTTTTCATCTATAGGTGGTTCCAATGGTATGGGTTCGCATTCTGATTTAGTAAATATGTGGTTTAGGGCTTTCGCCTTCTCTATGTCGCTCTCCTCTGCTTTATGATGTTTGGTTGTATTCCATGTTTATCTCCCTTCTGATTATTAATGTACTTCCTGAAAGGTTTTGGATTCTTGTTAAAATCACTTACCAGCTTGTTGATATAGTTGTCATGGGCTGATTGTACTTTGTTTTATTAACCTTACTTCGTAGGTCCCGCCATTTATGTTACAACTTGCTGTTGGTGCTTTTATAGTTGGTGTGAATTCGATTTCTTCTTCGAATTTTTGCCTTTTTCTTTATTTCTTTATTTTATTTATTTTATTTTTTTTGGTTTAAGTTTTTTAATATAAAGTTTGCAGATTTTTCATAAAATCTTAAATCATGGGTTGTGGTGGCCATTGAAGTGCTTCTCCTTAGTGTTTTTTTTCCTTCAGCGCGCATTTCTTTAGTCTCCTTTTGAGTATTAAGGACGGGCTAGACAGTCTTACCATAGGAACTTCCGGCGGTGTGTTAACATTTAGCATTTACATGAACATTATCATAATATATACAAGAGTTACGCCTCTTTTAACAAATTACATTTCTTTGTTACGGTAAGATGTTATGTCTTGGAGCTTGTATCACAATTGAATACATCATATTTTGTTCAATAATCCAACATCGTTTCATCTGTGTTGTTGTGTACTTTAAAACATTGATGTTTTGTCAACATTTCATATTTCTACAGATCTGAATGTCTCTCCAAGGACAGTACAAAGCAGTGAAAACATTTGAACAGAGATGCACAACTGTATTGATTAACTGTACATTTTTGCTGTAATTAGGGCGCTATGATAATACAGCTAAGCGACTGTCGTTATCATTTACGTATAATTACACAAATAAAATGACAATAAATTTCTCAAGATCAATATCCCTCAGGCGTTTATTTTACAGAACTAAATACTGATAAAGATGAAACATCGCAAGAATACTGAAAATCTCGATAAACGAATATGTCGGAACTTTGAGAGGCTAGTAATCAGCTAGAATAACTGAGCGCGGGGCAACTATAAACAATCGGCTAGAAAATTACTTTTCGCGACAGCTTCCTTTATGTTAAAAATATGTTTTTTTAATCCTATATGATTATCAGCGATTATATTTTTATTCTAGCAATTTTATGAAGGAAATATTTACAAAGAATGTTAGACACGCAATTTTTATGTGTAGAATGAAATGAAAATGTTAAAACATTGCTGTTGCTGAGTTTCCACGAACCAAATGGTAAACTTATACGACTGTCATTTTATAATCATGGGTGTTAAGGTTTTGTCAAAAGCAGGTATCCCGAGTCCACTTGGATTGGTTATAAAACTGATGTCGGTTTACGATGTCGTAGAATGGACTTTAGATTCCGAGTATTTATATAGTACGGAACCGATAACAACATAGACATCTATAGAATTGAGTATAAATGGATATCGCAGAGTAAAGCGCATCACAATATATCCGATAATGGCCCTGCTGTATCGCGATTACCTTAGAATGCAGATGCATTCGAGGTCAACTATTAGTTTATTAAACTTAACATCAGATGTGTCCTCCATTTTGTTGCTGCTGGTGTTTTTGCAGCAGTGATATTTGTGCTTGAAATTAAGTTATAATAATGCGACATTTAAACATTGGGAAGCTAGAAACACATGAAAATTTGCATTTAACATTTTACGGAGGCTTACAAATTTTCCGAGCATTCTGGTTTTCGGAGACCGTAGCTTTACCGCATATTGCCAATGACCCGAATCGCAATTCACCGGTATACCGTTAATATCGCACATCTCTAGAACTGTAAAGATCTTGTATGGGGTAGTAGTATAACAATTATCTCTTTTATACCACACTTAAAAGTACCTATATTACAAAATATTTAAGCCTTAGAAGCATAGTCAAATGAAAAAGATCATGTTCAATAACAATGCACATTAACTATTTTATTTCCTCCTCATGGAGTATAACATGTCTCTTTATTGCAATTATAATTCTCTAATCTCCAACAAACGTCAATACCATAAAGACAATACTTTTAAATTAAAAACCCAACTGGCATCGTATCAAATATTTAAAACAATGTCATAAGCATTTTATGTATATGGATTCCATTAATCTCCATAGTCCTATAGTCTGACATCTGAATGTGGTCGTTTAGCTTAATATTCAATGGCGAGTTGCCTTAATACCCAGTGAAATGGCGTATGGTCGGAGTTTCTACTGTTTCCTGCTGTCCCCATGGATCCTTTAGTTTGTATTATTCTAATTGCATTTTATTCCCAAATAACTCAGAAGTGTTATTAGTTTTATACACGATCTTAACGAGCCATGAATATATATAGATAAAATATTGCAGATATTGAATTGGGAAATGAGATAACGCATCTCATGGTTTTATGTTTTATGGTGGGCTAGTTATTGACTTGACAATTTATTATTTTTCTTGTTGAATTAGGCGTAAAATATATGGATACTTGTTTCCTGGTTTAAATGGCTTACCGATTCTTTGTTCCCAATTACTAGCCTTCATCCAGATAATAACCACATTCATCAAACTAAGCATTATTTAAAACCTAATTTAAGTTTTAGATCAAATCTGTAAATCCTTCAATGTATACATAAGATTGTTTAGCAATTTTACATCCATTAGACAATTTTTATTCATCAGCATGCTGATGTAGAATGTTTAAACTAGATAAAAGCAGAGATATAGAATATACATGTATGTTTGTGTGTTTCGCTGAGTAACTTTTAGCAACTATTACCCGGCCA
This sequence comes from Limnoperna fortunei, assembly GCA_944474755.1. Lineage (NCBI taxonomy): Eukaryota > Metazoa > Mollusca > Bivalvia > Mytilida > Modiolidae > Limnoperna > Limnoperna fortunei. The sequence continues at coordinate 80,142,720 of OX104116.1, forward strand.
TAAAGGATTTAGTGAAAATTTTTCTTCCAATTTGTTACTGGTGTATAGTAATCTTCATATTTAAAACATACCAAAGAATTATTGTCCCTGGTAGACGAGTGATTTACAAAGGGTCCTGAGTTAACAGGGTATAGTTGGACATCCAAATATACATAAGTGTCCCTGATAGCCGACTAGACTAGGAACTTGGAAGTATCTTACTTCTAAGAGTCCTTAGTATACCAATGGACTAGGAAGCAGGACGTATACATATAAGGTACCCCGTCAGCCGAACGTACTAGGTTGTTGGAATTATCCGAGTTCTAAGAGTTTTCAGTATACCAGTAGATTATAGATAGCCAGACTTGTTTTAATTAAAAAAGTCCTTGATAGTTGACTGGACTAGGTTGTTTGAATTTGCTTAGTTCTTAGACCCTTCGTAGTTAAGTGGACTACGTAGTTAAAATTGTCATACAGGCCCCCTGGTAGTCCAGTGGACTAGGTTGTTGGACTTCTCATCCCAAAAAAGGATGTATGGTATACGAGTGGACTTGTCAACGCGACAAATTGTATCTTGGTAGCCAAGAGGACTTGTCAAACCTACATGGGACATTGGTAGCCTCTAAAAGTCTTGTTAGCTTAGCGGACTAGTTGGTTTCATCAACTTAGACCACTCAAGTGTGAGTTTGTTATGGTTACAATAAAAGACGCCCCCAACTAAATGGTTTCTAAGTTAGCTTTCACACAGTCTGATTCCATTTAAAGATTTTTTTCTACGACGTAGTTGATTACTTGAATAGGGCGAAGGTTTAGTTCGATTCATTGTTATAAATGAACAAATGTTATCTTCTCTGAAAATAATTTTTGACAGATGCTGAATGTTGTGTCATTTGATAGTCACCGTTTGCACTTTTCGGTTCGTTTGTATGTTGTAAATATACCAAGGTTACCAAATTTACTACGCCAGACGAACTTTTAGTCTAATTAAGACTCATATGTGGCGCTCAAATCACAAAAATATTAAAAATCATCATCAAAATTCAAAACGTTATACCATATCCGGCTAAGGTCATCTACACCTTGCAAATCGAAAAACCTTACAATTTAAATTATTTTAAGAATATGTGTAAATTAGTGTAAATGCATGTTTGACATCGGTGTATGATAGATATTTGTGTATTTATGACTCGATTGCGATAAAGTAATCATCCTTCTAAATCGTGGCCAGACCTCCTAATGTGTTATACCACGTTAAATAAAACATCTTATCAATCAGTTTTGCTCTATTACCTGAACAGTGTACCTGGTGGCCTAGCTCAACATTTCATGACTTATAGTTTCTATTCAATTTTTACGTTACATACACTTTCTTACATTCATGACCATAAAGCGTCTTTATGACCCTGAACGATCACGCCATTGAAGCGTACACACGTCATCTTGCTCATATTCATGGGCAAATAAATGATGAATTGTATTACGGTAATCAAATCACTTATCTGTCGTAGGTAAACAATATACATTCATTTTCTTCCGTTTTTTACAATACATGTATACTGATGTGTCAACCGGAATCTTTTAACGTTATGCTAATTAAACACCGGAAATGCATCTCGTCAAAAATGAAGTCCTATAGTTAAATAAATAGCGATTTCTCTTCTGGAAAACTACAAAAATATATATTGTGAACAGATTTTAAATTCAAAAAACGTCTTTTGGTCATAACAATAAGTAGTAAAATAGAAAATGTGTATATTACAGAAAGTGTTTCACGTGCCAATGTTATATAAACAAGAAAGTACACTTTGAACGCAAATTACACGATATTAACTCTGATTTAATGGAGATTGGAAGGAGAAACTTTGTATAAGTATTATATATTATTAAGCGGTAGTTGAGCCTACAAATTACTACATTCACCCAAAAGCAATATCTTTAAATATCACTTCCTCTATACAACTGTCTTAATTGGTTTCCAAGACTTAGAAAATCCTGTCAAATCACTTATCTGAAGTCCGAGATCATCGAATAAAGACATGTTTACTTTCCGCGTGAATCCATAATTTAATAAGAGTCTAGATCGTCCATACAACCTTGCTTGCCCTGACCTCAGTGGTCAATAATGAAATTGCTACTTCCAATATTTGCCGTTCTCTTGATTATATGGGAACTTTGTTCCATTAGGGACGTTATTACTGCTACCAGAAATCAAAAAGGTTTTTGACAGAAAAAATGCAATAGTAGTGACAACGAAAAGGATATTGAAACGCTTATCACAAACCCCCGGTTTGACGTTTTCTAAGTCAAAGAACACAATGGGTTAACATGAAAGCTGTCTATCTCCCGAGTGTTAATAACAAATATAACATAAAATTGTTAATCGAATTAAACCAGTATACTTGTACGGTTTTATATTGATGAAATGAATTAAATGTGGCTGCTGACAACTGAGTGACATTACTTCTGTGCAGGCAGTCTATAGCTGTATCTACCACAACATAGAAAAGACAAGATATATACAGAATAAACGTGAACAGTTGACAGAAGTAGACTTAAGTCAGTAAAATAAACGATTGATGTTCAAAGCAAATCAAATGTAGGTACAAAGTAACATTACTATAGTTAAATCATTTCAGAATAGTTTAAGTGAGCTGTTGTTATTTGGCCACCGAGTAATTAATTTGTATCGGTTTGAGCTACTTATACTATGACACGCTGCTTGCCTACATGTCTGCTTCATATTACAGATCATTGCTAGCATCTGTAATCTGACCACAGATTATACTAGTCCGAGAATCCTCTGCCGTCCAACGCTTTTTTTTGCGTGGTCCAACGCAAAAAAAAAGCGTAGGACAGCAGAGGATTCTCGGACTAAGATAAAACCAGTAAACTCCGTTTAATGATGTATGTCAAGTAACATATTGTATAAGCGCCAAATTTGAATATATTTGATTTGAGATAAGTAAGGACCGAATCTATGCTTTCCCGGATTAATAGCACATGTGTGGCGTAAGATGAAAACGTATATTTAACAGTTTTAGATAACACACATGTTTTGTAGTGATCGAGCATGTTTTGCAGTGAACATGTTTTCGTAGATGTAATAGACGACAAGTCTTAAATGACAATATACTTAATTAGTGTTATGAGATACCTAAAAGTTATTGCGGCCCTGAGCCACACGCTGTTTGATTATTATGTATTTCCTGCGCCACTTTGCTTACTCACATACTTCCAGTCTAACTGTGGGTGCCTCTAATACATTAAATGGCTTTTGAAATGGGACGAACACGGAAATTGTAGTACTTAATACGTAAGTCCCCCATACATTACAAAACGTGGGTGAACTATAACAAATTATTATATCCATGTGTGTACAATGTGCGGTACTGTTTCTTTGTTTCTCGGACACATATTCTTATATGGATAGTTTTCATTTGTCTAAAATGAATAGTATATGAAAATAAAAATGAATCAAAGCACTAACACACTGTTCACAAAAGAATTGATAAAGTGAATCTATGCTGGTTCAGCTATTACGTGTTTTGTATAGCCTCATAACTTGTGAAAGGTTGTTTCCTCATCAATAAAATAGAAAGAAAAATAGATATGTAGTAAACATAAATAGAAAGAAATCAGAGAGACAATAAAACCAATAAAGAACAATCGTCCATGGCTTTAATACTAGTAATCTATATCGAAGAATTCTTTAAGCCAACCTAAGTAACATCTGGTGAAATAATAACTATGAATGGAATGTTCATTAAAAATACCATGCAACAAGCTTTCTATAATCATACTGAGCACGCAGAAATTAAACGTCCTCCAAATGACGCGTGTCGGCTGCGTTAAAACGGCGTACAACAGGAGTTGGGTAGGAAATTGGGAATATTAATAGGTTCTTACATATGTTTTGGGGAAAGACCTTGTAATCTTCCACGTGTAATGGAAATGTTATGTCCTTTTATGAGTGGAGCGCAGCGTATCGAGACAAAAAACAAACAATCTATAATGGGTTGAAGATGGGTATCACGAGTTGAAGATCACACTGGCTTTCCCAAATGGACACGAAAGTACCTATTTCTTCGTAAAACATCAACTTTCATATCGCGATATCCTAAAACACCGCATTTTCTCTGAAACCCAATCAAAACGTCCGAAACAAGAACGTTGTTTTATTTTTCTATACCAACGTTCTTGTTTCAAGCATTTTAATTGGATGACCAATGGAGTACAGACGTGTGCGCGTAAGCTCATCTGTACTTGGTATCTATACGAGATCGGTCATTTAAGGCAGAATGATTGGTCTTCCATAAGAGCGCTCGACTCGACAAATGACAAAAAATGTCTACACTTATTAGAAAGATTTGTTTTCAATAATTCTCATCCGTCCACACTTAATTGTTGTCTTAAACATAAAACGTCACACGCCATCTACTGGCTTAGCGTAAATATTGTTAGTTAGTTGTTGGTCTGTGGTAATGTCTGTCGTTTTTCTTTGCAACACGCATTAACGAAGTGTATTTTGATCTGAAAATTGAAATATAGTATGTTATTTATTGTTGCTTATCATAATCTGTCTGGTTGTTAAATCATTTTAATAAATAAGTGGTTTACGGCTGTTTGTGATAAAATCGGTTTAGGTTGTCAGTGAGAATCTTCGGGCTCATCTCCGGGTCGACCGTTCTTGGCAAGAAGTATCAATCGTTACATGGAGACGTTTAAATAAGATAAAACGTAATGTATTCTAGACGTAAACTTTGATTAATGCAATCTATAATAAAAACAGTATCTAAAGGGGTAGACATGTTCGTTTAGGAAATCAGTAAAAATTATATTTTAGTGTTGTTGACGAAACTTGACAAGATGATATTATAAACATGCACGTTCCATACCATTTATGTTAACCATAATCTTGCAAGAAAAATTAGGCTTAAAATATGTTGACATTTATGAATTGTAATAAAAAAAATAATGGATAGTAGAGATAGTATAAATCTATATTTGGAGAGTTCTATTGAGGATTAATGTCTATTCATATGTCGTAACATCCAACAGTGTTCATACAGCTGTCTGTCCTCGTTGACTAAATTACTATTTCGTTTTACGATGTCCATTATAAATACATAACATGCAATACAGCAGTTTAGGTTTTTAATGGGCAAGCTCCATCTCATCTTTACCATGCATAAAACATAACTTTAGCACCTTCCAATTTATGTCTAGTGACATTACATAACAAACAGTCTAATTAGCTTGTATTGCGCCATTATAGGCCGAGGAAAAACATAAGACGATCCAACACAATTAATTATTCAAGAATATGTGTATCCATGGGACCTAATATGCATTGAAGACGTAAGAATAATTCATTGTTCATAATTGATGTAAGATGGTTTGGATGCAACAATAAATAATTAATTAACTCATATAGTTTGCATGACATTGTTTTCACGACATCTAACTATTTACAGACACGCCATATGCCTATTATTTGTACCCATCAACGTTTTGAGCATACAGATAGAGTACACAAGTTTTCAATTACAAAATGCTTGCCTTCATCTGCATTCTATGGCTCGACCCCTAAAATTAAGAATTATTACAGAGGATTATGTAGTGCAAGACCGCACAACTAACACTAGTATGACAAAAATTACCGGCAACGTAATGTTGTCCGGAATCTGAAAACAACATCGAATTTTGAGATAGAATGGGTCCCGACAGCGAGAATCGTAAAATAAATGTGTCATATTTGACAAGCAGCTGCCTAACATTGCCGTGATTGTTAGGTTCCTCACAAATGTATCGCAAATTCTTCACTTTTTGATAATAAAATAATTTATATTTACACACATTTGTCGAGAATCAAACTCATCCATTCGTACATGCGGGATCGTAGTGCTTTTTTCTTCACTTATCTATCTGGTTTATAAGGAAATTAGAAAAGGGAGAGAAAAAAATTGACCCAGTCATTTTATTTCATATTTTGATATATTTATTGTTTCTTTTCACTCACGTGGTCTAAAAATAGTTCACTTTCTTATTATGATCTATTTCTTAAAATTTACAAATAGGGAAATTTACCAACTAAATTCTATGACATAAGTTATGATTTTAGTTTTCCTATCGTAATTTTCCCTTTTCTTCGCTGTGAGATCTATTTTACTGTTTTACAAACCTCTGGGTCAAGTTTACGTTCACGATAATCTTATATTTGCGACAAAGATATTGTGTGGTCGATTATGAGCTTGTTAATCGATAGTTAAAGTGTCGCACAGTTGTTCGCTACAATACTCCAAAGTCGACAGTTTTGTTTGTTTGTTTAAATGTTGTTTAACGCCACTTTCAGCAATATTTCAGTTATATCAGGGCGTCCAGTTTTAATTGGTGGAGAATTCCGGAGAAAACCCTGATCTCCGGTAGGACAACTGGCAATCCTTGTCGAAAGCACCTTGCCCGCAGTGAGGCTCGAACCCACAATCTCAGTGTTGACATCGACAGATTTGTATTTCTATGTTAAGTAAAATTGACGTATATTTTTACGTTTGTCTTTTAATTGTTTTGTTTGTGCATCAGATTATGACACTTAGCCTAATTCATAAGGAAACCTGGTTGTCTTTATACAACAGTTGACAAAATTTGACGTCTTACAGGAGGGTTTTATTTGAGGCGATGAGAATCGTACACTCTAGTTTCAGATTTTAGGAGGCTATTGAATAGTTTCATGACGCGAAAGTATATACTATTTGATTTGTTGTTTTAATTAAAACCAGGGAATCCAACGTAAATTATTTCTTAATTGCAAAACGAAAAATATTTCCAATACATTAAACTTGTGTAAATATGGGCTGTTATACTGACCAGTACCTTAATTAATTAAGGTGAGTAAGTACAATTTTATTTATCCTACCTGTGGGTCATGTTGATACATATCAAGTGTCACACAATGAAAAGATGATGACTTCATTATAAAAAGGCTACTATAGGTTTTTTTAAGAACCAACATGTTTTAGGTTGTCTGTCATTATCTCTACGGTCAAACACGCATTGATGAATTAATTAAATGTCTTTTGGTAAGACATTTAACATCCCTGACAACATCGTAAATAGGATTTTGTAAACAACAAACAATTCTAAAATGCTTATTAGGAAATACAAGGACTAATCTGTTGACTTATTGTCGGATTACTAACAATCTGGCTAATATAACACTTGATCGACCAAAGGTCATCCAGACAGAGATCGCGTTTCTTTTTTATTAGAGCGTTGCTGTATTGTTAACCAACTGAATGATCTTGAATGCTTTTTGTCATTTCAATGAGGCCATCTGAGTAAATGTAAAGTTCAAGGGGTCATCCTACTTTGTCCACAATAGAAACATGTGCAAAATATTTTGTAAACATGTTGACGAGAATGTTCGCAGATAATTGACAGTCCTTATTCTAGTAAATGCATATACGAATTTGTGTATTTTAATTTATTTGATGATATGTACCAATTGAGAGAGTAAAAATGATTGCGTTAAAAATACATTAAATGCTATGTTGGTTTATTTCAATTATTGTTTGTTTGTTGTTTGTTTGATGGTGTTTAACGCCACTTTCAGCAATTTTTCAGCTATATCATGGCGTCCAGTTTTGCCGGAGGTCCCGGAGAAAACCCCCGACCTGTGGTAGGAAAACTGGCAATCCTTGTCAATTAAGATTGGAGTCGAGTACACCCTGCCTGCAGTGAGAATCGAACCCGCAATCTTAGTGTTGACAGACCACGTGATCAATAGTAGACGAACTACCTTGACCACTCGGCCACCGAGGCCTTATTTCAATTAAGATTTCATAATAATTCAAATTTTTAATTTTTCAGTAGACGAACTACCTTGACCACTCGGCCACCGAGGCCTTATTTCAATTAAGATTTCATAATAATTCAAATTTTTAATTTTTCAGTAGATGAACTACCTTGACCACTCGGCCACCGAGGCCTTATTTCCATTAAGATTTCATAATAATTCAAATTTAATTTTTCAGTACTAATGACCAATGCGATATTCATGCTTATATGCGTTATATTTATTGCAAAAAAGTATAAAATGCTATTTCAATAATGAAATCGTATTTTTTCCACCGTGAACGCTACGGCTAATTATTTAATGAACACTTTAACATCAAATACAAAAGTAAGTATTATTGTCATCTTTCATTCTGTGGTCCTGTCAGGTATACGTCTCTGTGGACGTATTTCTAGATAATTCCATACGTTTCTGTCAAACGTCCAACTGAACTCGCTAGAGATGGATCATCAAGGTGTTTACAGCTGTCAAAAAGTGCATGTATTTGTTATATAATAAATAAGGTACGCCATCAAGTATCTTTGTTAGCAATTATAGCGATTGGGTTGTGACCTTGTCTATCCTATCAAAGAATAATGAATGAATACCGTCTGCCATAACAATGGAATGTAGTTACAGTGTAATAATAGATGTTTATGTCGTTAGGACGTCTTAATGAGCCCCTGGTGTGTTTACATTGTACTGTGTAGTATAATAGTTCAAAGTTAAGATTGTTATTAACATTTTTGTCACAAAAACTTTTAAATCGGGTTTTGGCGGTTAAATCCATGTAACAATGTTCATCTGCCTTAAACATTCTTTTGATTTTAGTGATCCAGAACGGATCTCATTTGCTATTCAGCATCTGTCTAATGAAGAGTCGTAAGTTTTATTATGTTTTATAGCTGAGCTCAACAACAGACAGATGATTTAAGCATAAATCAGGGGACGACAGCTTGACTTGTAAAAAAATCGTAAAGTTCTTTGTTAAAGTATATACCGGGTAGTCTGTCTATTACTTTTCGCTCATGAGGGCTGATTGAGCCACTGAATTAATTTAGTCATTTAATATAACTACTAATAAAGACCAATAAACAAAGCTTGAGACAAGTTTCAAACTACGGTAACATTTACTGTGCTGTATTTATAGCTCTAGTAAAGCATAGGAAGGCGTTATCATATCTAGTCTATAATTTAATGATTACTAAATTTTCTTGATATATTTCTTTAAGATTTTAAAGTTTTAGTCCCGTAGAGTGAACAGGAACAATTACAAATAATGGCTGATATTTTCGATTGAACTAAATTTTGCTGATGTCAATTTTACTTAGATGTAATCAGTGTATTGTTCATTTATCTTATAATACATATTTATTATGAAAACATATTTAATGCGGTATTTTATGTCCAATTCTAATATTTATTTAATTTGAGGCAGCTTGGATCTACAAAGAGCAGTACCACTCACTGGCATCAATTGAAGTCTGTCGGTGGACTCTTCTATATTTGGTCGTTACATAATGATAATTGCAATCGCACATTGACATGGGTGGTCCCTTATTTAAGTGGTCATTTAGTCCTTCCGCTATGCTTATTATTATACAGATTACAGAAGCCGTTTATTCATTTTGCCAGCAAAGTGAATTCATTTGTGAACTGGACCTGTATACATAATAATGAACAGATTAGTTTTTTCATTAATACACCATTTTTAAAGAAATTTATTTGGCGAATGAATACTCGTATACATGTATAATTTTCTCCCACATCCTTTATTAAGCTTTTTGCCAGTTCCAGTATAATCTTTTTTACTTCTTACACTTTTCATTAAAAAAATCTGGAGTAAATTGTCTCAGAGATGTTACTCTGCACGCGTAGACCCGTTCTTTATTTAATATTTTGTATAAGAAAGGCACTAAGAACTTTGAAGAATATCCAGAAATACGTTATGTACAGTAGAGACATCAATATTTTTATTGACAGATTATACATATCTGATGTGTCCACGTAGAAATGTTTGGGAGTAAAGCCTATGCGCATTCTAGACCTACTAAATTCACCTTTCGTTATATAGATCTTGTCTTGTCATTGAATACCTCGACGTTCGGTGACTACTAATATCTAATATATCGTTGTCATTTTGATAAGTAAACTACCGATTCAATCAAGTTTGCCTCTTAGCTACACGTTCTTCTCAGAATAGACTTAAATGGAAAAGTACAAACTAAACCCCACAACAACTTGTGGTCAACTTTCCAAATGCCAAACTTCCGTTCATTGATAGTACTTATTCAATCCCACCTTTACACCTCATACGTCATATGTGAGTTCTTGCGATTTGTGTTTCGATTTTCTAGACAGTAACATGGCATTGACAAATAAGCCATTTAAACTAGGATTTGTTGCACGCAGTGTCATGTCATTATGTTGTACAGCTTGGACGTTTTATATACTTTCTAATGGTTGTACATTTTATACATCAACTTTTAAGCTTTCAGAACACCTCTCATCTTTTCGTCAAGGGTCCCCGAAAAGCCGAGGTTGGAAAGAAGGAGGTCGCACATGTTAGAAAATTGAATGTACTTGTACACCACAACAGCCGAACATTTTTCAGTTAGATTTGATTAAAATCGTTAAGAAATTCACTACCACCTACAAAGTTTCGTTCATGATACCATGTTCTTTTATAGTCGTGATTTTAAGCAATTTCTGTGACATAATGCTAAAACGATTTAGCGCCAGTATTCACACATCCAGCCTAGTCGTATTTAAATCTATTTATCAATTTCAGTGCAGTTGGACACTTTTCAGTGATAACTTTAAATAAACAACCCTAGCGGTTTGACTGGTAAAAAGTGTTCACTTCTATTGTTGATCGATACCCTTGCATTTTTAGGTAATTTATTTCACTTTTTTCCAAAATCATATGGTTATATTTTCACAATGTTCACACTGTTACGCAATTTCTCCCAAAAGAATAATTTTAACATTTGCATAGTTATAGATTACCCGTCAATGTATTGACAGCTAGATTTGTTCTTTAACATCATAAGACAGTAAAATGTGCATTAATTCAACAGTATTCCAATTTCATCTCGCTAATGGAACTGTCAACAGCCTCTTACAGAACGATATCGGTATACCAAACTTATACTGAAACACTTACTCTTAAGAGATCCAAATCATTATAGTATACAACTCTATAATTTGGTAAAAGGGTCTGTTACAACAATATCTTGGCTTGCTTCAATTTATTTGAATGTGTGTTTCAAGATAAAGTAAAACAATAAGGTTAAACGCTAACATGTCAACAATATACATCCGAACTACTCAGTCGGTAAAGGTCCGGCTTAAAAGTACCCCCTATGCGTTCTTGGAAAAATGACTGTCCGACAAAAACATCTCCGTTATAAATCAGTAGATATGATTGGACACATTCAATCTCGCCATTGCGTTTGGTTTGGATAATGTGTTTTTTTATCCGAGATCATAGGTTTTTCCGTTCTGGTTTTATTGGCAGAGGATACCGGAAAGAGAGGCTAAACCTCATGCAGTCCTGGTCTTAGGTTAAATTCTACTAAATAGATTTACATAGGTGACCATTATAACATTTTATAGTCGGAATACTGAATTTACCTTAAGTTCACTATTAGTGACACCCTTATTTTCTCAAAATACCATGTCTTCGCAAAAAAATATCTGACCGGCACAACAATATTAAAGTCTAATAAGAATGTTTTGTAAAGTTTACAAAATGACGTCACAAATTGAGCTAGTTTCAGTTGTCAGATGGAAAGAAACAGGTGTCAGTCTTAAGTTTCGTACAAAATCTAATACTTGCTTGAAATGATTAAATTTGGATTCAATGCACTTCTAAAATATGTGTGCATCATATAAACTTAATTTTAAACAGGTTCATTCAGAATTACAATTTTTATGCAAAGTGAAAGTAGAACTACTTCAGTTTTTTAAGCACTACTTTTGAATACGGCATCAACTGATTGGCTATTTAGTAGAGGTTAACCTTTACCACTCGGCCACCGATGCCCCGGTTTTACTAGTAGAGGATTCGGGAGTATAGGTGCAGCTGGTTTTAATAATATAGGATTCCGAAGTAAATGCCAGGCTAGAACCTTATGCTATCTTGTTTTATTGGTATAGGCTTCCGGTGTAAAGACCAGGCCAAAACATCATACTATTCTGGTTTTATTGATATATTATTCCGGAAGCAAAGTCCAGACCAACACCTTATGCAGTCCTGGATATTTGTAGAGAATTATGGAGTACCCAAGGAGAACCATCAAACTTTGACTGAGCATTGTCAATTAAGGCTGCAGTCAAGCACACATTACCTGAAGTCGGACTCGAACTCGCAACCTCAGTGATCACCAGTAGGTACCTTTCTACCTCGACCACTCTGGCATCGAGGCTCCGGAAAACAAAGAATACTTAAAACCTCAAGGTTCAAACAAGAAACACAGTTCTACATATTGAAAGGTAAACTTGATCGCAAAATGCATTTCTTTTAGTAGTGATGTTGTTTTTATGAGAATTTAAAGAACATGATGTTACTTGAACCCTAAGTTTCTTTTACAGAAATTAATAACTTAATGTCTTTTCACTTAAATTACAATCAATACGAGTAAAATTGACATAAAGAGGGATATTTATTTAACCATTCCTGCTTCTATACAATACTGAAAATTGTTCATTGATATAATTTTATTGACGAATGTGCTGATTTAAATTTATATTAAGAAGAAACAAATTCTTTTGAAAATAAATATAAATCAGCATATTCGTCAATACAATTTTGTCTTGTTGCTGATACCAACTGAAGATCAGACACATCACGAGTCTTCTTATGGTATTTAGCAGAACCAAAGAAGAGATCGTGATGAATTCTTAAGACATTCAGCTAAATATCAGCACATATTAACTGAACTATCAGTATCTCTGACTGATTCAGCTCTACACCAGATATTACGTAAATTGTTAGTATCGTCGACTGACTTCAACTAAAACCCAACGATATCCAGTCAACTATTAGTATCCGCGACTGACTTCCCAAGGCATTCAGCTTAACAAAAGAGATATATAACTGCTGGTATCAACGACTTCATTCTCAAGACATTCATCTGAACTCAGTAGGTGTAAACTGGTTCTACTAGTATTGTCGACTGCCTCCTTAAGACTTTCAGCAGATATCCAGCAGATATACTGTTGGTATCGAACATGCGTCCTCATTGCATTTATAGCTGAACCTATAATCCAGTGATCTGCTAGTATTAACGACTGCCTTTTTTAAAGGCGTGTTGAACGTAGCAGATATTAGGTGAACTGCTATTATCGACGACTGCCCTCTCAATGCATTCAGCTGAACAAAGCTTATATCGGGTGAACTACTGGTATCGACGACTGCCCCCTCAATGCATTCAGCTGAACAAAGCTTATATCGGGTGAACTACTGGTATCGACGACTGCCCCTCAATGCATTCAGCTGAACAAAGCTTATATCGGGTGAACTGCTATTATCGACGACTGCCCCCTCAATGCATTCAGCTGAACAAAGCTTATATCGGGTGAACTACTGGTATCGACGACTGCCCCTCAATGCATTCAGCTGAACAAAGCTTATATCGGGTGAACTACTGGTATCGACGACTGCCCCCTCAGTGCATTCAGCTGAACCTTGCTTATATCGTGTGAACTACTGGTATCGACGACTGCCCTTCAATGCATTCAGCTGAACAAAGCTTATATCGGGTGAACTACTGGTATCGACGACTGCCCCTCAATGCATTCAGCTGAACAAAGCTTATATCGGGTGAACTACTGGTATCGACGACTGCCCCTCAATGCATTCAGCTGAACAAAGCTTATATCGGGTGAACTACTGGTATCGACGACTGCCCCCTCAGTGCATTCAGCTGAACAAAGCTTATATCGGGTGAACTACTGGTATCGACGACTGCCCCTCAATGCATTCAGCTGAACAAAGCTTATATCGGGTGAACTACTGGTATCGACGACTGCCACTCAATGCATTCAGCTGAACAAAGCTTATATCGGATGAACTACTGGTATCGACGACTGCCCCTCAATGCATTCAGCTGAACAAAGCTTATATCGGGTGAACTACTGGTATCGACGACTGCCCCCTCAGTGCATTCAGCTGAACCTTGCTTATATCGTGTGAACTACTGGTATCGACGACTGCCCTTCAATGCATTCAGCTGAACAAAGCTTATATCGGGTGAACTACTGGTATCGACGACTGCCCCTCAATGCATTCAGCTGAACAAAGCTTATATCGGGTGAACTACTGGTATCGACGACTGCCCCTCAATGCATTCAGCTGAACAAAGCTTATATCGGGTGAACTACTGGTATCGACGACTGCCCCCTCAGTGCATTCAGCTGAACAAAGCTTATATCGGGTGAACTACTGGTATCGACGACTGCCCCTCAATGCATTCAGCTGAACAAAGCTTATATCGGGTGAACTACTGGTATCGACGACTGCCACTCAATGCATTCAGCTGAACAAAGCTTATATCGGATGAACTACTGGTATCGACGACTGCCCCTCAATGCATTCAGCTGAACAAAGCTTATATAGGGTGAACTACTGGTATCGACGACTGCCCCCTCAATGCATTCAGCTGAACCTTGCTTATATCGTGTGAACTACTGGTATCGACGACTGCCCCCTCAATGCATTCAGCTGAACCTTGCTTATATCGGGTGAACTACTGGTATCGACGACTGCCCCCTCAATGCATATAGCTAAACCTTGCTTACTAGTATATCGGGTGAACTGCAAGTATCGACGTCTGCCTTCTCAATGCATTCAGCTGAATCTAGCTGATATCTGGTGAACTGATGGTCTCGACGAGTGCCTTCTAAATGCATTTAGCAGAACCTAGCATGCAAATACGACGTGAACTGCTGTATCGACGACTGCCTTCTTAAGGCATTCAGCTGAACCCGTCAAGGCACTCAGCAGAACCTATCAAACATAATGTCAAAATTGTATTGACGACTGCCCTGTCAATGCATTCAGCTGAACCTAGCAGATATCATGTGAACTGCTAGAATCACTAGGTATTTTTGTTACGTAGGCTATAAAGTTTATGTTTTCACACATGTTTATATATATTTTTATAATCATAATATTTTTGATAAAATTTAAGTTTTATGGGAAATCTGCACACAGCGTAATTACATTTTTATCTTAAATATTGGTATTATGTACTCTTCAAAGACAAAATTATCGTACACGAGTACTAAATCGCTAAACATGATAAATTGTAATACTGCATTTATAAAATATGTGTTAAGGTGAAGATTATTAGATATAAATAGTATTCACACATAGATACAAACAAAAATCTGTATTTTTTTATTTATACTGAAATAAAATCTTTTAAGACCGGATGTTTAAAAATAGGAAACGTGTTGAATATCAGGTTATATAATGTTTAGACAGACTTTTATCACACTACATGTAAATTAACAGTTTTACCTAAATGGCCACGATAACTGGATTACACAGTATGAATTGTGCGAGTGTTAGTTGTACAACAACTAAGCTGCCGAACTGCACTGAAAACAACATCCTCCCAAGTCGGGAGTTGTTTGTCCACGCTCCCTCGTTATCTGTGACATCACATAAAGATGTCATAATTCGAGGGGTTTAAATCAACAGTTCTAACTGGTATCTTCTCGGGTAGACCGGTTTTGTTCAAGTAAACAGTGGCCACTCACTAGATGTGACATTCAAACTGGTAAAATTTGAATGGCAGACGTCAGTCATCAGGGTACGAGCGTGCACAGAAAATTAAACACTAAAACGGACTGATATAATGATGAACATAGTAACATAGAAGCATTGTGTTTGTTTGAAAAAATCACGGAAAGGCTCAAAATAATAATTGATACACATGTGATTGATTCAACAATAATTATTAACTATTTGTATTTAATATTTCACTTCGGGAAAATCAATACAAATAAAACTATCTTTCCATGTTGGTTTACGATAATTGTGGGTTTTGAAAATTTTTGTACAAAATGTATGAATATCCATTCGCGAAGTTGTTCTTATATTCCATTAATACGAATTATCATCAATTTGACTTACTCATTATAACATTTCACGCGAAAGTATCTTCATTAATTTCATCATAGTCGGTTTGATGGAGCGTTTTACTATTTTTCCATCCGACAGAAGAAATAATTTTGATATACATGTTTTAATATTTCATATCTGACATTAATTTGGACATTGATTGCATGTTTGTTCTAGACTTAAAAGCTTGCAATAAAGCAAGAAACTGGTAAGTTTTACACTTAAAGACAGATAAATTGAGTAGTTTATTGACAACAGTACAGTTTTAATGATGATTACTAATACACAAAGTTATAAACAAAGAGTCAGCTTGCGTGTTACACAATGCCACATAGAAATGTCCGGAGACCACAAACTATAGTGGACCACAAGGCACTAACAATGGTTTCACATGAATGCCTAATATTTCCGAAAACGAATGAAAATAATTAGGCGACATTAATTTTAGGCTATGAATTCGCTCTGTAAAAGCATGTTTAATGTAAACGATACATTATTTTGTTATGGAACGCCGTGACTGTCTTATGTTGGTTTGCTTCTTTATATGCTGTGGTTCTGTTATTATATGCTGTGGTTTTGTTATTATATGCTGTGGTTTTGTTATTATATGCTGTGGTTCCGTTATTATATGCTGTGGTTCCGTTATTATATGCTGTGGTTTTGTTGTTATATGCTGTGGTTTTGTTATTATATGCTGTGGTTCCGTTATTATATGCTGTGGTTTTGTTATTATATGCTGTGGTTCTGTTATTATATGTTGTGGTTTCATTATTATATGCTGTGGTTTTGTTATTATATGCTGTGGTTTTGTTATTATATGCTGTGTATCTGTTTTATATGCTGTTGTTCGTAATTATATGCGATTCCGGATTTTAAATAATCGGAAATTATTTTTGTTTTACACTTATCGACTGAAAATATAGCGGGTTCGATTGGAGATTTGTTGAAAGAGCTTAATCCCTTGTTCTATTAGGAAAATTCCTAATTTATCCCTAAAAAATACTCTTTAATGCCCTTATTTTTTCACTGAAAGTCAATTGAAAGCCTGTACATGCAGGAAAAATCTTGTCAATAACATTTTACTGTATTTTCTTGTTCAGTTAAAGTTCATTAAGATACTTTAATTTACATTGTAACATTTATTACATGACTGTAAGTTTAAAAACTAATTATACACCTGCATAAGAGAGGGGAAATATTGGTTTAACTCTGTCCTTCAATCCGTCTGCAACGTTTGTTTTGTTTGTTTGTTTGATGGTGTTTAACGCCACTTTCAGCAATTTTTCAGCTATATCATGGCGTCCAGTTTTTATTGGGGAAGGAAGCCGGAGTACCCGGAGAAAACCCCCGACCTGCGGTAGGAAAACTGACAATCCTTGTCAATTAAGATTGGAGTCGAGTACACCCTGCCTGCAGTGAGAATCGAACCCGCAATCTCAGTGTTGACAGACCACGTGATCAATAGTAGACGAACTACCTTGACCAGTCTGTAACGTGATTTTCATTACAGTTTAATCTGCAATATGCAAGTTCTCTATTTAAAGTTTGAATCTGTGACTGTATCCCCATCAATCAACGTTTGCCTTGACTGTATTTTGGGTTGAGCGAATGCGAACAGGTTTTTGTTGGGTTTTTATGTCCCGTCTACGAAAGTAGAGGGTAATATAGGGTTTGTCCGTCCCACCAGATTTACCTTCATGTTTAAGTTACTTTACCACGAAGGAAGCTGTGTGGTATCATCATGAGGAAACTTAATACACATATGCCTTAGGGTATGAACAAACAAAAACCATCCTTAATTTGCACCTGTTTCATCAACTTCATGGTTTATTGATCACAGCAACAAAAAAACGGGGGGGGGGGTGTTATACTTAGGTTTACTTATAGGTTTAGGTGACTTTTCTATTTAATAGCCATTCTCCCTAAGCATCAAAGTGACCGCGCCACGGTATGTCACGGATTTTGCTAATTCTCAGTTAATAATTTGATATTGACTATTGAACCTCAAAAGTTCTTCATCTTATTCTTATTAAGTCGCTCCAAAACGTAGTTTGGGCGACTTATTGTTTTTGCACCGTTTCTTTTCCTTACTTAACCATGAACTTATCAAGATACAACTTTCTGAGGTGGTAGGGGGTCCCTCAGTGGTGTGCAATCCATTTTTAAAATTTTCAAGATGGCCGCCATTTTGTCAAAACACTCCTCCCCAAACATTGAACTTTGTCTGAATTCAATGAAATTTTATTTCTAGGCATATTTTGAGGTACTGATTACAATGGTATACTATCCAAGGCGATTTTGGGTGGCTTCTGTGTTGGCATCCCAACAGAATTATACCTAGTTCTTCTTCTTTGTTCTTAATATTCTTCTCAGCGAAACCTTGTCCGGGCCATAACTTTTTTGTCTTTTGACAAAGGCCTTAGATATTTGGTATGTCGGTAGGTCTCTACAAAACAATGTGTCGCGTACCAACATGGTTGACGTTTGACATTGATCTTTGACCTCAAGGTCATTTTTGATATTTTGGACCATAGTCTTGTCCGGACCATAACTTTTTTGCCCTTTGGTATAGGACTTAGATATTTGGTACGTAAGTAGGTAAGAACAAGGGGATGTATACCATGTATCAAGGTGTGACCTTAGATGACCTTTGACTGAACTTCAAGGTCAAATTTCCAACGTTTTGGTTTTTCAACATTGGACTTAGATATTTAGTATGTAAGTACGTCGGCACAAGACGATGTATATCATACCTCAAGATATGAACTGGGATGACCTCATACAACAGAAAATTTTGTGTGCAGGCTATAACATTTTTTGCCCTTTGGTCTAGTTGGTATGTAGATCAGTACCAGAGAATGTATACCATACCTCGAGGTATGACCTCAGATAACCTTTGACCTTGACATTCAAGGTCAAATTTCCAACTTTTTTGTTTTTTTCACATAGGACTGAGATATTTAGTATATATGTAAAATTAACAAATTAAATATGAAGGGGGTAACCAAAAACAATTCTAGTTTGGATCTATTTTTCTATTCAAACCTCATATTTTAAGTATGAACTATTTGGTAGGGCATTCTGGTGAGTACACATAACAGTCAAAAAGATTTTTTATGTAATTTTGTTGTTTAACTTGTTAAGTGAGAAATGTAATAGAAATTGGCTAATGGAACAAATGTCCATAAAGAGGACATTTGTGCATATGTGTACAAAGTAATCATTGGAAAACAGACTACATTCTATCACTTTAGGATCTGAACCAATTAGTATAAAACATTTTTATTTATTACAAAATATGCTCAAAACTTGGCTAGTTGTTTCTTTTAACAATATCCAAACATCTCTGAAAATCATCTATTCCAAAGTTTTGACGATTTCTGATAAATTCTTGGTCTAACACCTCTCGACACTCATCATTAACAAAGTTAGAAAGAGAATCAAATATAGGCCGATCTCTCTCTTGAACATCGCCCTAATCAAGAAGTCCTTCAGTGTCATAGTTTTGAAGATATTCAGCACCTTCAAGTCCAACAGGGTTCTGAAGCTGCCCTGATGTCCACAAATTGAAGGGAGATGATTTTACAGTACGAAGTATATGTCCAGCCCATGCATCGCTCCAAAATGAAAGCCTTCTGTTAATTTCTGCAATGAATACATAGTGGAGGGCAGCTAAATGAGTTTGATTGAAAGGTTCAAGTATGCCTTGATCTTCCATATATGATGGAATAAGTTGTAGAAAAATGCAAGTACTCCGTCGTTTACATCTCTCAAGAGTCTGTTGATCCTTTGGTTGTGTGTGCTTTTTCCTGTTAGCATGCCCCCCCCCTAGGCTCTTTTTAGACAACATGTAGTCTGCAACACCAACATTTTCCAGACCTTTATCAGATCTTACCCTATTAGGGACACCATAACTTTCTACTCCGGACAGAAAACACTGCAATACAGTGTCGGACTTATTATTGTCCGTTCATCTTAAAAAAACATGACCATTCTGCCGAAACCATCGATTCCACACACGAATATGAATCTCCATCGAATAAGTTTGTGGTTTGAGTCTATATGCCAGAGGTGATTCGGTCCCAAAACGTTATAAACCCGTCTGTGCAGTCTACCGGCTTTTCTTTCACTGACACCATGTTGGTCCACTCTATGTATGCTTTCGCGAACATCCATCTTGGCAATCTTATATCCTTTAGGATCATCATCTGCCTTAAAAGATTTGCTCCACATAACGGAAAATCGTTTCAGAGATCATTGTCGCTTATTTGTGAAAAAGTCATTTTGCTCAAACCAAATTAAGTCATTCGTCGGTAAACAGTGCTTTCAGATACCGATAGCATTTTCGAAATGTCAGAAATGGTAAAATCGTGTTCAACCAAACTTTTCCAGTTCTGATTTTGGAATGTTATAAACAGAGTTTACTCTTTCTGGCTTATCAGTTCCATACTTAACACATTCGGTTCTAAGTCTCATCAAGTCTGCCCTACCTGAAATGACTAGAGATTCTATTTCACGTGCTGACAATTTGCAAACGATGTATGGGGTTATTTTTTTCAGCTTCGAATCTATCAGCAAACATTTGCATATTTAAATCTTCCAATACTTTACTAATCGGGATCAACTGACTTGCCGCCATTTTGGTTGTAATGGCGGAACACAACCACAGCATATAATGACGGAACCACAGCATATAATGGCGAAACCACAGCATACAATGACGGAATCACAGCATATAATAACAGATCCACAGCATATAATAACAAAACCACAGCATATAATAACAGATCCACAGCATATAATAACAAAACCACAGCATATAATAACACAACCACAGCATATAATAACAAAACCACAGCATATAATAACAAAACCACAGCATATAATAACGGAACCACAGCATATAATAACGGAACCACAGCATATAATAACAAAACCACAGCATATAATAACAAAACCACAGCATATAATAACAGAACCACAGCATATAAAGAAGCAAACCAACATAAGACAGTCACGGCGTTCCATATTTTGTAATATTTGTAGAGATTATTGTCAGTTTAAGTTGCCTGAGCCCGGCTTTGTATATTTAGTGATGGTCAGGGTTATTTGAATACCTGGATTATGTAAACAGATACACGTAAAGCCGAGGTTATTGTAAATAAATGTCATCCGGAATCTCGTATCGATAAACGATAATTTATCTGTACATGTTCATATGATGTCAGAGAAATGTTGACGTATTTAAATAGTGATATTTAAATGCATGTAAGACAAAGTCTCGTTCTCGTAAATCATTTATCACACGTGCTAAATAAATAAATTGTCCTGCATTAAGTATGTATTTTTGACCTTTCAGAAAAAGTTTTAAAATTTAAAAACGTTGAAAATCTGTAATTTAGTAGTACTTCTTTCCTACATTTATGGTTCAACGAGAAGTACAAGAGGAAATGAATACGACCATGTGTTTTGTATTTTTCAATTTCTTTACAATCGGTGGATTGAAGTGTAAAGTTTAAAAGGTCATTTACAGCCCCAACATTAAACAACAAAAAGTGGTGTGTAGAAGCAAATGACATATTATAAATAAATATCTTTTTGCATTGATATTAATAACAAAAAAATCTAAGTTAACAGCCCAACGTGTCAGCAAAGAGGTCGCTGTGTTATTTTCTCAGACTGCAGTGACGAGTCGTTACCATGTTCCCTGTGGATTCGGTTTGTGATCTCTTAACACAACAAATCTAAGTTGAACTGCCCTGCAAAGAGGTCACTGTGTTATTTTCTCAGACTGCAGTGACGAATCATTTAGTTATGGATTCGGTTTGTGTGATATATTTATTCTACTATAAACCTTTAGTACTTTTTCATCCAACGTGTAATGTGTTTATTCAATGAAGATCAAAGATTTATGACATGCAGCAATACACCTGCTACTACTGTCTGTGTGACCTCGATCCTTCGCCAAACACCTGCTATCAGTTAATTTTATCCGTTTTTTAGTCGACCATCGGCATTTTCCCCACATTTTAAGGCATCTGTTGGCTAAGGCAAATGTTTTGTTCTGTCTCCATCTGCCCTTTTAAAGAAATGTTTAAAATATTTTGTTTGAGGCAAACACACATCTGCTCATCATTTCAAATAATTTTTAAAGTGTTCTTTGTTGTATTTTAAGTATAGTGTTTATTAAACTCGCTAGACGAGTTTTGTCGATTTGTCTATACAGTTTTTAGACTGAATGTTTTGTGGTATTTTTAATTTTTATACGAAGATGCAACTGGCAACTGAAATAGTTAAAAAAAAATAAAAATTATTATTATTATTATTATTATTATTATTATTATTATTATTATTATTATTATTATTATTATTATTATTATTATTGACTCCAAATTAAACGGCAGACAAATAACTGAATAAAGTGTATCATTTTAATTTGTATTTTAATACTTTACACAATTATAAAAAAATAAAAATCGTAGAAGTTAAAACTTTTGATATAATGGCTAAGCCATAAATGTACTCGGTTACTTTTCTTTTTTAACCACAAAGCACCACAAATCCAAACAGACACTGGCCTACACTCAAAAAGCCATTACTCGATAATCCATCATACCACGGACAACAAATACATCATCACTCTGGAAAGTTAATCTTTATAATGTTTAAAAGTTAAATAGTTTATTTGAAATTTGAACTTCTTGGTATAATAATGTTTCGGGTTGTAAAACCGCACAAATACAATAGAGACATCTTGACATCATAATACCTTCAAAGGTCTATTAGCGAGATCAAGGTGTTCCGTTTAAACTGCTTCCGTAAAATCTTTTTAATCTCGATCTCGATTTTAATCAGGGAAAGGTAGTGAATAGAGGGCACTCCATTGTTTGATTTTACGTAGAACTTCAATAAAACGGATGTACGGTGTTTAGCTTTGTTTGTGAATTACTTTTTATTGTGTCCCAATGTAATATCGAATACACACTCTCTGACTTCCGCAACCACTTCAAAATACTTTTATTATAGTATAACCTCGGCGCATAATAAGAATGTTTTAAGATTTTTTTTTAAAACAAATCAATCCAATTTAAAGTTGAATGGTTCTTGATCAAAGGGTTTATACCAAAACATAATATTTATTATACTTAATATTAAACTATACATACAAAGTATTGATCAGTTACGAGTACAGTGTCCTATTTACCTGTACTGAAGTTTGCAAATTAAAGTAATAGTTTGAAGTAAAAATATGAAATTAAACTACACTTTTTGCACTGTATAATTTACATTTTAAAGGAATTAACTACATCTAAATGCAATAAATCATGAAATTATCACAAATCATACCAGTTTAAATTTCACAATGTTTTACACAATGAATGAATTGTCTTAATAGAATTTTGCTAGGAGATATGAATGGCGCGAGAAAAATGTGAACGTATAGCTACAGCAATGACCAAACAAATAACAGGTGATTTTAATTTTTATTGAACCGCAAGATTGTTTGTTCCGCGCAGGTCAGTAGCTCGAAAGGATGGTGGGGGTTCCTAACATCCTTGAATGGCAAATGAATGCCCCTTCAATGAAGGTTGTTAGTAGCTATAGTAACTGCATAGACTCCACCATGGCGGTTGGTCGAAGTTCAACTCTTGCGATTGATGGTCAAACTACAAGAAAGTATGTCCTACTAGTGGCCGATGTATTGTTGGCCTACAGTGTTTTGGTCCACGTTTCAGAAAAATTCTTACGACTTACGACCGTACGCAAATCTTGCTCAAAATATAGACATTACTACTAATCGTAAGTCGCACATTTTATGAAACGAGCGTTTTCCCACTCGGAATGCCGTAGATCTCATTTAACACCCTATTTTTCCTAAAGGGACAAAACGGCATATATTTCATGATAAAATGAGTTTACAAATGAAATCCTTGTGTGATAAATTTTGTCCGATACAACATCTCCATCAGCTTTTGAATATTTCTCATTGTTTCGTAGTGAATATATTTGTATAATAACAAAAGTGTTCTAGCTTCATTTCTAACAAAATCGAAGATATAATGAATAGAGGATATTTACAGAATAAAAATACCGACTGATTATTACGTTCTATGGGGATAATTAAAGCTTTAGCGCCAAACGATAACAAATTAATAGTTTATAATTACACATCTTCACTGACAACTATGATACATCTTAAAAGCTATTACACAATAATCGAGTACACCGAAAATATTCTTGATGGATCTTGACATAACTAACAATTTTCTCAATCGAAGTATAGGGGTTATCAAAGATGCATAGAGTGCCAATCTTTATTCGAGAAATCCATTTTCAAAGGAATCCAATAGATTTAACCATAGATATAACTGAAACACATCCCCTATATTAGGATACAAATAAAAATGTCTTTAGCATTAATAAGAAATATTTTCAAACAAATATGTATAGTTCTATCTGTTTTATCTTAACTGTTTAAATTGATTTTGCACTAGTCTAATGGCCATTATAGAAAAATCTTTTGTAAAACAAATGTGGAATAATGCAGCATCTTAATTGCAATAACATATTAGTGCATTGATGTAAATTGATACAATTTTCTAAATTTTCTGCTCGTATGATGGTTATCTTTTGTCAAAATTATAAATGCATAATGCAGGAAATTCAACACTCTAGAGTTTTTACAAGTATCAATAACGAAATTCAAAAACTCTTTCAAATCTTTAAAACATTTTAAAACCGTTGTTTTTCATGGTGCATTTTTCCTGCTTACAAATATCATGTGTGTATATCCCAAGCCATGGTAAATGCATTTTCATGTGTTCAATGCCTTCAGAGATGTCTATTTATTTTGTTTTCGCCACTAATTCCGCAGGTGATTCCGGGGACTCACTTTATTTATGTTTATCAGTTTCCATGTTAGTTCAATAGTTAACCATATAACGATAATAATATACTGACTGGTTCCTCTGGTCAAAGTTACTACAAACAACAGTTACCAACAAGACATTGTTTGATGGTAAATAAAGTTTACAAAACAATATACCTATTAAAACATGAATGATTATGACTGATTGATTAATATTGGAGTTAACGTTCAGTAGGAAGTATTTCATCCAGAGTAGGGGAGAGCAAAAGAATCCATTTTTGAAATATAATGGACACGATAATGGACTATCGGGTAATATTTAACTGTCATATGAAAAAGTGAAGAGATTGGATTGAGTCTCAGAAATTGCCTGCGCGCCACACTCTTTTTCAATCTACAAAGTGGCCACTCTCTAGACAACTAATTAGCCTTGAGCTCTGATAACAGAATTAAAATAAGACATAACACTACATTAATAGATTGTGATTGTGTAATGAAAACTGTTTTTCCTTGACCCTTGTTTCTGTACTAACTCTAATTTCACGGTGTTCTTCTTAAACATGCTACGTGAATTTAATTCGTCCATCTGTTTCCTGTTGTATTTTGTTTACTTTGACGCATCAAGTAATTGCTTATATATAGTGTTTATATATAACAAGAGTACTACCTACCTGCAAAATGTCACAAGCCCGCACTTATACTAAATTCAAGATAATATCTGATGCAACAGAGCCTTGTAAACTATAGACAATTAATATGCTTCCCCGAAATGCACAAGATAGGGATGATACATGTACTAATTTTATTTTATATAAAAACTACGACGTTTCGACGACCACTATCACGAATATCGTTAGATGTGTGTATATGCGTTGAATATCTACGGCAGTGGTCGCGAAATGTTGACAAAATATGGAGTTTTTTTTAAAACTTATTATTGCATAGTTTTTACTTTAATTTTAAATATTAATTTTGTTCTGCTTTTCTTCAAATCTATTAACTTAGTTTTTCAATTGGTACAAACATCTTTTCTTTAAAACAGCATCCAAACAGAAATTTAACAGCAGTTTAATTGCTGTTTTTCCAATTTAAATGGATTTAGCACATTTGCGGTTCCTTGTTAGAGACGTTTTTATTGCGAAGAAAGAATTACGTTGACATATTTGATGTAAATTAAGCTGCGTCATCTCTGCCATTCTGGGCAATCACGTGATTCTTTTTTAATCAATATAAATGCTTCGGAAACCATTACGCAGCTCTTTAAGCATAAAACATTGGAACAGATAAAGGTGATTAAAGTATGATGTTGCTGGAAGCGACAATCGTTTACGGATCTTCATTATAACAGATTTTTAGTTTGCATGATCCACAAATGCAATAACGATTGCTTTGTATTGTAAGCAACCGCAAATTTATCCAAATGGCTTAAATAATGTATAACTCATACCTCTCAGTGTCTGGAGTTAAATGAAATTTCTTCCACAGATTTGATATCAACCTTCTTAAAATAAAGAATGCTATATATGCTACCATTTCATATATTACCCTGCTACCATGCCATATATTAACCTGCTACCATGTCATATATTACCATGCAATATATTACCTTGCTACCATGCCATATTATTACCCTGATACCATGTCGTATATTACCCTGCTACCATGCCATCTATTAACCTGCTATCAAGCCATATATTGCCCTGATACAATGCCATATATTACCCTGCTACCATGCCATATATTACCCTGCTACCATGCTATATATTAACCTGCTATCATGTCATATATTACCCTGCTATCATGCCATATATTACCCTGCTACCATGCCATATATTACCCTGCTACCATGCCATATACCGGTATTAACCTGCTACCATGCCATGTATTACCCTGCTACAATGTCGTATATTACCATGCTATATAAATTGTATTGTACGTTGTCGTGAAACAAGTTTTGTGATGTTATAGACATTATTATTATTATCATTATCATTATTATTATTTACAGTTTGAAGTTTCAGGTCTATTTAAAAACTTATTCACTCGTAATCATTCAGATATCTATTATAGAAACGTCGGTTTTATATTCATCGCGTGATGTTCATAAGTGAGACCTTCAACGAGCCAAATGTTTGTGTTGAACCAATGTAAGTAATACAAACATAGGCGAAATTAGATTTTATCAAACATTTCAAGCTGAACGATTGCATAAAGTAAACCAACTACTTTCATTTTGGGAATGAAATTCTTTTTAATTATTTAATTGAAACGAATTACATCAAACATAATTTGCATTCTCATCAATCAGAGAAGCGTTCGCCCTAACTGGCCTGAACTGAAGGAAACGCATTATCTAATTACATTGGCTGGTAAATCGGCGCTAATTTTCCCGCTCGACATTGATCATTGCATTCCGATAAAAAGACCATCCATCATTTTTCGTTTTGCCTATTGATGTAATGATACAATTTGGTTCATTAAAGGTTCGATTCGTGTTCATATAAATGTTTCAGATTTTAATGGTAGCAGTGTTTAAATGATTAAACGGCAGTGATTTTGGTTTAAATTCTTGTTTATCTACGTTTGTCATTCTGTTGATGGGAGTCGGACAATTCTCGTTCTCCAAAAGGAAAAATTAATGACTCAGTTCGAAAAATTTGTTCGTTTATATGTTAAAAAAAGGCATATTCAGTTTTGAAACAAAATAATATTTTAGTTAGCAACTACGTTGTTTAACCTTTTATAGAATAAGCACAGATTCCATAAAATACTGCAAAATATAACTTCAAATGCCATAGATGTGTGTTTTTGCTTCAATATATTGTTTAAATGTTTGTCGGTGGTTCAGCATAACTGTGCTATACTCTGTGCACACATGATTCATTGTAGTGGATGCGAAAATATTTAATATTGCATAAAGCAAAATAAAAGACACACCTGACTCACTGCAGACTGGATATTGATTCCTGAGTCAGACGGCTTTGTTTGACTTTTCTTAATTCCATTTTTAATCCAATCAACATAATGAATCATTTGATTGAATTATTCGATCAGCTAGCACTGCGTCCAATACTTCGATGATAATGCAACATCATTTGTGCAGAGATTCTCGGCAGATGTTTGTCACTTCCGAGTCGCACTTGCTCTTTATTGCTGACTAATCTTCCTGGAAGAAGGATAACATTTCAAAGACATCGAATTAAAATCACTATGGTGATCTGCGAACCACTGCAATCTAATGACTAAGATGTTGCATTATGCATTTTAGATCAGATTTAAGGTCGAATCGTAAATTAATATTTTAATGATTTGAGTCGGGTTGATTTCAAACACCGATTACACGAACTGACATGAGTAAAGTTTACAGGACAAAGAGAAAACTATTAACAGGGATATGCAAGGACAAAGATGACTCTTAAAAATAAAATTCACGCGAACGACATGATTAGATTTGGAGGCAATGATGATCACTGATGAATATTATTTGAACGAGGAGGACATGTTTGTGACACAGATTGCACGAGGTCATTGTTATTTGCGTTAATTAGCGTTTCCAAACATATATCCAATCTTTACTTACATTATACTGAATTTCGTATGTAGCAGTTTTTTGTTGTTGTTTAAATTGACGTAATCAGCTGTCATGGACATCTTTTCTGACGATTTGTTTTATATTTTTATCGGTCAATTTAAAATGATGAAATTTTCGTACAGTTAAAGCTATTCATTCTAAAAGTAGATATTAACATATAATTTGTATTTGTGGTAACAACGAAGATAAACGCGGTTAAATGTGATATCAAGTAAATTTATGAGAACAATGTGAAACAATAAACATATGTATTGGATTGATTGATTGATTGATTGATTGATTGATTGATTGATTGATTGATTGATTGATTGATTGATTGATTGATTGTCTGAACGATGTGACATCAAAGCAAGGGGATAAGCATACCCTATTTCCTGTCTATGACGTATTATGGTACATAAATATTCGTCCGTCGTCAACATATCGCACTGTCTTGAGAGAATGCCATGGCCTTTTGGTACTTTGTTCCTGAAAAGGGGGAGCAGAATTTTTTTAATGTGATAGTATTAGCTTCCATCTGTTTGTTTTATGTTTTTCTGAGTTTCTGTATGTATAAAATTCAGATTCTTGTTATAGTGTTATGTGACTTTGTTAATAATACAGTGTTGCTTTTGTACTTTTTAGAATAGCCGAAAACAGCTTTCATCAATTTCCTGAAAATCGTTGGGTATTGTTGACATTGAAAGATGAGATTAATATACAAAAACTATAATAAATATTCTATATATTGGTTCTGTATGTTTATATTTTGTTGAAGAGTTTCTTACTCCGGCTTCCTCCTCCAATAGAAAACTGTAGACCATAATATAGTTGAAAAACTCCTTGAACGCCATTCATTTTCCATCATGTTATTTAAACAAATTAAATTGAATGAAGTTTCTTATACTTCATTTTTACCCGAAACCGCTAAAAGTTCTAGTACAGTATATAACACGAAAAACAGGATTATGCATCTCCGCATCCGTGGCTCTAAACTCACTCGAACGTGGACTCAGAACCCTTGATATGGGAGGATGGGATTAATATAGAGGTCAATATGTATTTGACCGAAATTCTATTGCAGAACAAAAGGTCAATTAGTTCAGTTGCATACGAATACAGATGCTGTTAGCTTTCATTTAGACAAACGATTTGTAATTAAGAGTCATTAATTTAAGCTTTGGGAATTGCCCGTATGTTGACGGTGCCAAACAAACAATTCTTTGTGTAAGAATCGGAAATCCGAGTCGATATTGATTTGTTTGTCCGATATGTTTATACAGATTTTTTATAAAAGTGTTTGTTTTAATTGTTTGATACTATAATGTCTATAATATTAAAAAAAAATTTCCAGGGCTGCCTTGTGAAAACAAAATATACTACATTGGTATCTAAAGATTTGCAAACAAATTTGTGTACATCTAGAGCAGATCGAACTTGTATGGAACGCCATCTTAATGTTTTCGTTACATAAAACAGTCATTGTAACTGAGGACGGGAGTCTCAAAGGCTTGTTACTTTGCCGAATTTTTGTTTTAAATGTGTATTATCTGTTTGCTGTCACAAATCATTATTTAATGACAGCAAAAATTATTACAAATGTATATGCATATACTTTCATATTATGGGTATATACCTTGATATTATCTTCATATAGTTTGTTATTATATGTATATATATATATACAAGTCTAGAAGATTATGCAACGATACAAATGACGGTGTTTCTTGTCAAAAATTTAGACAAAGACTGACCAACGAATGGCCTTAGTCATTGAATGTCAATATAAATAAATGACGTAAACAAGTCCTAACATATTGATCTTGAAATTTCTCATTTCCAACTTAACCCAAAATAGTTGCTTAACAAGTCCGCCAGCCGCGGACATGCCGTGCTGTTACTTTGCTTTGCTCAAACATTCCAACAAGATGTATTCAAAATTACTAAGGTGTTTGTCGATCCGATACTTAATAAGCTTGCTGGTTGGTAGACTCTTTAGACTTTTATATATATATATATAAAATAATTATAACAACACTACTATGTACAAATAATATATATGGAACGCAATATTTCGCTCTACCAAAGAGCTTCATCAGGCGTTGACTGAATCAAAAATTTAAACAATAGAAAATGTTTTTGTTGTTCACTTTATACAAAAAATCTATGCTGATGCTGAGATATAAAATATTTTTGTTGTTCATATTTCTGTTGGGTCATAAACATTTTAGTATTCTACCTGTGGATTACGTTCGTTCAATCCATCAGGTTCTAGCGTTTTTAATTGATGTATCCAAAATGTTTCTCGAAGTCTTCTGGTTGATGTATTCCACTTTGGGTTTTGATCAATAATTTGGAATTTTACAGTATCAAAAGAGTGGCCTGTAGTTTTAAGGTGGCGAGTTAGTGGACAATTTCTGTTTTTCGTGAAAAAGGAGCGATGGTTGTTAAGTCGCATATTGAAAGCTGTCTCTGTTTCTCCAACATACTGGATGTTACAAATCCCACAGGTCAGTATGTAAATACAATTGCTGGATTTACAGGAACAATTGGAGTATATTGTAAAGCTTTCGTTGGTTGTTGTGCTTCGAAAGGTGCTAGCGACGTTTGCTGCTTTACAGCATTTGCAATTACTGCGATTGCATGGATTGTATCCACCAGGTTTTGAAGGAGAGTTCATTTTGACTCTAGCATTTACAATAATATCTTTTAAACTGTTTGGTCGACGGTATGCCATTATAGGTGGTTCAGGGAAAAGCTTTTTTAAATTCGGATCATTTTCGATAAGGTTCCAATGTTTCCTTAAAACATTTGAAATGTTTTTTAAGTCAGGGTGGTATGTGACGACTAATGGTATTCTGCTGTTTGTTATATTTTTATCTTTGTAATTCAGCAACGAATCTCTGGAAACATTGTCAGCTTTTCCAAATGCCTCGGAGATGTTTTTGTTTTTATAGCCTCTTTTGAGTAAATGTTTACGGAGCTCATTTAAACGATGGTTTTGGGTGTTTTCTGTTGAGCAAATTCTTTTGATACGTATGGCTTGACTGTAAGGAATACTGCGCGAGCAATGCCTTGGTGGCAACTTTTGGGGGATAAAAATTGATGCTTGTCTGTTGCTTTCGTGTGAAGATCTGTTGTCATCATTCCGTTTTGGATGGAGGTAGTAGTGTCGAGAAAGGATATTTTGTGACCTGAGAATTCGAAAGTAAATTTGATGGTGGGATGAAAATTGTTGCAATAGTTAAAAAAATCTATTAAATGTTCTTGACTTTCATTCCATTTAATGTCAATGTCATCAATGAAACGGAACCATGACAATGGTTTATATGGTGCACCAGACAGAAGCTGTTTTTCAAGATTTCCCATAAATATATTGGCATAAGAGGGTGCCATTTTGGTTCCCATGCTAGTACCACTCACTTGGATGTAGTGTTCGTCATTAAAAACAAAATTGTTGTTCTCAAGGACGAGAGTGAGCAATTTAACAAGACATTCTGTTGGGGGATATTTTTCTTGTCTGGTGTTCCATACAGCTTCACAGCAAGCAATTCCTTCATTTTGAGGTATATTTGTATACAAAGATGACACGTCCATAGTAGCAAGCAATGTGTTTTGAGGTAGAGGATTTAGGGACTGCATTTTTTTCAGATAATCTGTTGTATCTTGGATATGGGACGGAAGGGCTTTTACAAATGGTCTTAGATGGTGATCGACAAATTCCGATACAATTGGTCTTCCAGGAACGCCTTCTTTGTGTAGTTTGCTATTTATAGATTACTTATATATATATATATATATATATATATATATATATATATATATATATATATATATGTTGGTTTGGATGATGTGTGTTGTAATAACGGCTTCCTGTTCTGCTTTGACATTTTCGGGCTTACTAAGAAATCATTTTAACATGATTATAGTCCACTATATGTCAATTTTAATTAATTTAATTCTATTGTTTAATAAGATTTTTAATTTAAAAAGAATGGATCTGGTGTAAGTATCCTAGACAGAAAATCCCAATATGGTGTATCATATACGTCACATGCTTTACCATAGTATTAGTTTCTGTTCATGATAACTTTGTCTTAAAGTTATAACATATTTAAATATTTAGAAACCAGTTCATTGCACTGGTGGTAATTTGGCAGTATATGACCCGGTTGGTAGCCCTAAGAAGCAATGTGCTATTAATGAAAGCTAAATAAAATGAACAGACCTTTAAAGTGGAAAACGTACATGTAAAACAGCAATGATTAAATTGACTATTTCACTACGTCTGGTAAAATACGCATATTAATTTGCACGAAAGGACACGAAATGTTAAGGATGATACATGTATAATGCTATTGGCGAACAAACTACATAGTTACCAAATAGTTTGTAACTGTACTGTAAACTAGATTTATTATTCAGACATCATTATTGAGTAAAACAATAAAATTTTGCTTCCCACATACTTATCAGGCGTTGTTATTGCTTAAATTATATCTTTAAAGAAACAATCAGTACGGCAAACCGGCTCGACATGTTCCGGTGTAGTCGGTCAAATATGGTCGTTTGAATGGCCACCCTAACGGTATGTTTTACTTGGTTCGCTTTAGGATGATTTTCTAAAAAAAATTATGTTCCTTGAATTTACTTTGCTTGACAAAACATTCAGTGTAATGCTTTCTAATACCTATAGATTCTGGCAAAACACATAAATATATTTATCGTGTTGTTCAGCTCTCCTGGCTTACTGCAATCTTATTAAAAAACGTTTGTTTCCCCTTTTTGTTATTGTCACGACAATGATAAAAAGGTGGGACAACTGAAATATTTAAATGAGATACAAACTTTTTTTCACGGAATCTTACAACACTATTAAGAAACCATTCATCAGTTACACTTGTAATTTTGCTATGCTTGCATCAAACTATTTTCTAAGAAGCCATTCGTTCGGAATACTTAAAAAATGCGCGCTTTCTAGACGCTGCATGTCTCTTGTTGTTTACGACAATAATATTCCAGTTTGCTTTATTCCCTCGGTCCATAAATTTGCTTAACAATTAATATAAACATCGCAGTGAAATGGTGCTGGTAACAAATTCGATATTTGGTCACAAAAAACTAGATGTCTTAAAAAATACAACAGATATTTGTTATTTTACTAATTGTCTTACTAATTATATATGAGAAAACACATTAGTGTTTTTAAATCAGTATATATGTCACAGATGTCGGTCATAAATATGTATTAGAAAACACAGGAATATATCATGTCGGCAATATTCGGATCGTTTTGGTTGTTATCGAGTAGGAACTTATGCCGTTCGTATGGTTTTCATTTAGAGTTATCATATTCTTTGATTTCTAAGACTGACAAATTGTATAGTATTGTGTTGCTTGACATTTAAACGAATTACAGCCATGTATTGGTGCAAAATATACCTTAGCTTGCTATAGATTGATACCTTTAAACAATTTTCCTGTGTATTTTGCTATTCGCATTAACGCATACAGCCTTATTAAACAACGTAGTAAATTTGTTACAACTATTTGAGAATAATTCTATGGATCCTGCATGGAAAACCTGTAAACCTCAAATAAACGAAAACTGTAATATTTTCTACTTTACATTTATTTCAATTATGTTTTAGAGGCAAACAACAGCATCAGCAGCATTCAAATTCCTACTATACGCATTATTAAACGTAACGTCTCAACGCCAAACGAACTGAAATGCAACGTGTATGTAAGTAAATTGTTTTCCCCGATACTAAAATAATACAATTCTATTCCAGAAAACACAAATATAATCATCGACATAAGCAACAAATATTGCAATTTTTTTTTTTATTTTAATTTGTGAGATTGTTGTAGTGATGCAATCGTCCAAAAAAACCGTAAACATTTCAAAGTAACCTGTACATACTAATAGGAGGTTTAGGGGCCCTATTAAGAGGTATAATCCCGCCACGTCACATTTTTCTTCCTTGTTTTGGTTGGATTTTTGTTATTTCTGTCTGTTTATGATTAATTTAATTCGAAGGTTGGTGGTGTTTAGTCAAATTGCCGCTTGTCTGAGTAGTTGAGTGACATCGACTCTCTTCAGGAAAACGTGTAATGAAGCAAGCACCCAACAGTGCGAAAATCAATGTCGTATTTAAAAAGCGTAAAGGAAAAAAAAAATTTCAAAAAATGGAAATCGATATTATCATTTTCTAAACGTTAACTCTACTTTAAGTGCGTCTTTAAGATTTATGTTGACATTTTAAAATGTGGTTCCCATCTCCTGCAAACGATTCTTGTTTAATTGAGTCAATTCCAATGGTTTATTACATGTAAATTGTTGTTTGCAAATTGTAACTCAGTCGTCTACAACAGAATGCATGCTGATACATTAAAGTCAATTTCAATAAATTGCGTGTCTAAGAAATGTCTCCCAAGCATTAGAACTGTAAATAATGTACCAATATAGACAAAATAGTTGCTGCAGCGCATCTTAATTTATATACAATTTTCCTGGTAAAATACAATATTTGTAGAGTTGCTCTCCCAGACAGCCAGTCTGTACATACATACGAACCATACAATATTGATAAGAAACTATCCATGCTCGCAATGTCACTTTGCATGTTTTCTGCAACCCTCTGATTTCTGAACATTTTCCCCAATTACTGCTGTCACACGCCGCTTTTGAGTCCAGGTGTCGAACCATCGATTCAGTCTCCTGTTCTTATCCTCAACAAGAATGCCTTGTAATTTATAGAAAAAAAAAATGAAGAAATTGTATACTTTTTTACGACATAATTTTACAACTTTACGACCTTTTAGCATACTACAGAAAAATTGAAAACAAAATATATTAAAAATTATCGAAACTGTAAATGCATAAGTTTATATTTTCCAGTCAACTGGTTTTTGTGTAACATACAATTTTATATGACTGATAAACATTCATGTATATGTACTTCAAGTCACTCCAAAAAATCTAAACGTATCTGATACGTCATGAGTCAAAGTCTTTTACTATATTTATTTTTCACATAAAATATTATTCCAACTTAAGTCCAAGTTTTCTAAGCCAATGATTGCGTCACATTATGCCACTTTTCGAATCACAGCTAGAAGTAAGGCGTTTAAATTGGCCAATTATGTTGTTTTCGTTGTACGACCGTGCGAGTTGCTTGATACTTATAGCATTTTTCATTTCTCGATTTTTAACGAGTTTTTTTATGTTAAAGATAGAACTTAGGGTTCATGAAGTGCACACGATTTTTTTCTAAGCAAATTATCCGACAATTTTATTCTATTGTAAAAAATATTTATTTAATCTTGCAACATAAACAAGCCAGTAGGAACTCTTCGTTTTGACACCATTTTTTTTTAATACTTTTTACGGTTTAAAGCCTCATGGACTATTTTACAAAAAAAAATCTAATTAAATAAAATTGTTCGCTAGAATTTTTATGCAGCAACAGTATAAAAAGAGGAGCAAGTGAACGATTTTATTTTAATTAGATTGTTATCAAAAATAAATAATTGTTCCATAACTCTCTTAGAAAAATTGTATACCATATTTGTTGTCTCGCCTGCGACGAAAGTCGCTGGAGGCGAGACATATGTATGGGAATCCGGCGGCGGCGTAAACACTTGACATCTTGCTTCATATATTTGTAAGCCCAAGTCCTAGGTCCATCAAATTTGGTCCAGAGGTAGCTTATGATGAGTACTTGCCAGTCAGTCACCTGTCACCTGACCTTGACCTCAATTTCACGGTCCAGCGACTACGTTAAAGTTTTTGGGTTACGACAGTTCCTCTGTAACTACGCATGGTAGGATGACAATATTTGGTGTATAGGTTGCTGATGACTAGTACATGACTGTCTGGTAGGTGTCACCTGACCTTGACCTCAATTTCACGGTCCAGCGACTACGTTAAAGTTTTTGGGTTACGACAGTTCCTCTGTAACTACGCATGGTAGGATGACAATACCGTATTTGGTGTATAGGTTGCTGATGACTAGTATATGACTGTCTGGTAGGTGTCACCTGACCTTGACCTCAATTTCACGGTCCAGCGACTATGTTAAAGTTTTTGGGTTGCGAATGTTCCTCTGTAACTACGCATGGTAGGATGACCATATTTGGTGTATAGGTTGCTGATGACTAGTACATGACTGTCTGGTATGTGTCACCTGACCTTGACCTCAATTTCACGGTCCAGCGACTAGTTAAAGTTTTTGGGTTACGACAGTTCCTCTGTAACCACGCATGGTAGGATGACAATATTTGGTATATAGGTTGCTAATGACTAGTACATGACTGTCTGGTAGGTGTCACCTGACCTTGACCTCAATTTCACGGTCCAATGACTACGTTAAAGTTTTTGGGTTACGGCAGTTACTCTGTTACCACGCATGGTAGGGTGACAATCTTTGGTATATAGGTTGCTAATGACTAGTACATGACTGTCTGGTAGGTTCCACCTGACCTTGACCTCAATTTCACGGTCCAGCGACTACGTTAAAGTTTTTGGGTTACGACAGTTCCTCTATAACCACACATGGTAGGATGACAATATTTGGTATATAGGTTGCTAATGACTAGTACATGACTGTCTGGTAGGTGCCACTTGACCTTGACCTCAATTTCACGGTCCAGCGACTACATTAAAGTTTTTGGGTTACGGCTGTTCCCCTGTAACTATGCATGGTATGGTGACAATATTTGGTATACAGGCTGCTGCTGATAACTAATGCTATTTACGTAATGCTTATGACGAAATTTATTTTCGGTTACTGATGCGGAATGCAGGCGAGACGTTTTTCTGTGTCCACACTTGTTATAAAATCGGTCGACGATAAGAACGTGTCAAAACAAAACTGATGAAATGCTGGTCAAAAATGAAAGTGATATTTGTGCAATTTAGTTTGCAGTCTCGTCTTGTGAGATTGAACGTCAATATCCAGGATATACGATATGACTATTTGTTTAAATCAAACATCATTTTATAGAAGTAATCAAACTTTCCTTTATCGCGACATTTTATCAATTATTGCACAATCCTTATAACAGACTCCAATAGAATTGATAACATATCTATCAATGGTTTTATTGACAAAACTTAAATAAATACAATGGTTGGCTTTTTAAAAACTAAATAACACTGAAATCTGGGCAAGACTGACCGACCAAAACTCCCAGTAGGTATATTACTACATTTACTGGTTTTTAATTAATTTTCTGAAACTTATTTCAAAGCATAATGCCGCTAATTATATATTAACTATAAAATAAAGTTTTGAATTTATAATACTTTTCTAGTGTATTTTATTCAGAAATGTTTTGGGACGTTTTACCTCGCACCTCTTGCCGACTCCCACTTCATTATGACGTGATCAATATATTATGTAACTAAACCGGTCCATTCTAATGTTATATAGTCGTGCATGCAAAGGTTTACATGATCCAATAATTAATTAACCGATTCTTTTCATATTTTTAATAAACCTTTGATCAAAAATTGGGAAATTAAATAGCTTTAAGGATTCATTAACTCGTCTGTTTGTCTAAGAGGAGTTCCGGTAGTCGTCTGCGCTGGAATCACGAAACAGCCGACAGCAAATCGATGCTAATGGTCAATACTAAGTATATGTTTCCAGATAAACTGGCTCTTAAAATCCATAAAAAAGACGTTTTATAAAAATTGACTTCCTGTGTTTATATTAAATTTGAATTCAGGTGAATTGAACATCACAGTTATTAAGTTTGTTTGAATGGTGTTTTAACGCCACTTTTAGCAATTTTTCAGCTATTGCATGGCGTCCAGTTTTTATTGGGGGAGGAAGCCGGAGTACCACCGACCTGCGGTAGGAAAACTGGCAATCCTTGTCAATTAAGATTGGAGTCGAGTACACCCTGCCTGCAGTGAGAATCGAACCCGCAATCTCACGAACTACCTTGACCACTCGGCCACCGAGGCCCCACACAGTAATTAAGAGTCTGCGTGTGTAAGTTCTCGTACTTATCCCAACAACAGACTAACCAAACATATTATAAACTCGTTTTGATAAATATACGTTGATTGTGGTTTTAATTATTTAAATTGATTTATGGCCAAATAGGATTAACTACTCTGTAATTTATTATTGTCTATTGTAAGTTTACACAGTCATTTGAATAATTAAATACGAATACCAACGAGGGAAAAAATGCTTTATATATTTTATATAAATAATTTCTCGAAATGTTATTTCTTTTAATTAATAGTTCGTTTTTTTCATATTAACAGGCTCAAAAGGATACATGTAGTTTAGAGATGAAATGACATGTTACTCCAATTATGTTTCAACTACAAAGGATGTCTTGGGGGAATAAGTTAATTTGAATCTGTAAATAACAGGTAAACAAAACAGTCTTCCTCCGAGTTAGGAAAAAATACTAAAAATAAACTTGTGAAAATTGATTGGTCAAAATTGTGTTGATGCAGGGCATGTCCATCTGTTAAAAAGTCTGCTTAAGTATCACCGTTAACAAATTGCTGTGCACGTGTTTTCAATTAAAAAGTTATTCTTTTACACGAAATATAACATAAAATTACATTGTCCTCATAATTATCAGGCTTGTATCGGTAAATTTAGACTGTGACTATTCCTGGTATATGCCGAGACAATTTTCATATTCTTTTCGTATGAAATTGTGTACATACTGCATTAAACCAACACTATGGCCCCTCTACCTTCAAACCCCCGTTCCGTACATTCTGTTACAAGCTGAATACAATATTTAACAAATGATCAAATGATTTTATTTACGGAAATATAAAAGCAAATATTAAGAATTAATATCTTCAACCCTTATTACACACGCCATCTGTATTCGTTTTAGATGGTTAAATGAATCACCTGCTTGTCATTGATAAATACATAATTTGTTTTTGGAAGAACGTCTCACCTGTGTTTGGCGCGTGCCTACTGGCGCTTTCAAAATTGCTAAGTTACACCACCTTATTTAATGTTTTACACTTGAATAAATTTGGACACGCGCTTTATTTAAGTCTTTATAAACAGAAATTGTTATGACATCTTATGTCTTGTTAAAAAGGCTACTTAAACATGGTCAAAAGGTCAGTTAGATCCAAAAATTAATGACTCTTCGGAAAGCGACAGCTGTACAGTGACGTCAAAAACATTTAACAATTTAATCATTTGGTATACCTTCCAGATTTACCTTTATATTACCATACAGGTGAAAATATCCTTTGGTAAACACAAAGCTCAATCTAATATAGTTATTTTAACTTGACAGATTAAATGATCGTTTAAAATACACCTTTCAAAATTGAGCAGATGTGGTCTGATGTCTATTTTCTAAACGGACAAAAGAAATCCAAAACAAAAACATTCCACAATCACGAATAAAATCTTCTCCGTGAAAGTAACATGTCTTTTGTTTACATTTGAACATAGTGCGAAACACACAAAAGACTATATACAATTGTATCTTATACACAATTCCGGTAGACTGTAGAATGTCGCAGTACTCAGTCCACAGACCTGCTCAGGTTGTGGATAAGGCGAGGCTTTTTTCGGGGGGGGGGGGAGGGGGGTTCAAGTCACTCTACGGGAAGTGCCGCCGATTACAGTGTTTGAAGTCTTACTCTTCTTGCGTGATAAAGATCCATTTGTAGATTTGACTATAGCCGCTACAAAGGAGTACATACTCTGTCACTGAACAACACTCTATACTTTTTGTAGTGACGGTCAAAAAAATTATTTATTGTTTGTAAACGTGCTTTTTCCACTGAATATAGTTGAATGATTGCTCTCTGGATGTTAAGTATAAACATTATTCAATCAATCAATCTTTGCGTTTTCGGAAATGTTCGAATATTTTGTTGTCAAATTATAATGTGAAAGTGCAGGTATCAATTGGTGCTCTTTTCCCCAAAGACTTTGCTAGCTAGATACTTTTTTGCGGAAAATAAGTGCTTAACGTCACTTCAACAATTTTTCAGCTATATCATTACGTCCAGTTTTTATTGGCTGAGGAAGCCGAAGAAACCGGAGAAAACTGGCAAACCTTGTTAATTATGATTGGAGTCGAGTATTTAAATGGTGTTTACAAATCCGGAAACAGTTTGTTTTTTTTTTTTGTTTTTTTGTTTTTGAATGGCGTTCGAGTCCCAATGCACACCCTGCAGTAAGAATTGAACCCGCAACCTGTTGAAAGACCACATACACATGATCAATAGTAGGCGAGCTACCTTAACCACTCAGCCACCGATGCCACCCTCTAATGTAATTTGGGGGATTTTATAATTTAGTAAGGCTTGGTAAAACGTAAAATCGATCAAAGCTTATTTAATTATTTATACACAAAAAATGTTGATCTTTTAACTCAGTTTATATTCCGTATTTAATAAAAAAGCATCCAAGAACGTCATAATTTTTACCCATTTAAATAGAACACAAACTAGGTATTTTCCCGTTTCAGTATAGCAATGTGCGTTAATGCTGGATATAGTTGTTTAGGGACCGGTCATTATTTATCTCCGAGGGGGGGGGGGCGGCGGCAAAAAAGTAGGGGAGTCATCAAAATTTAGCTGACTATTAGAGGGTGGGTCGTCACTATTTTTTTAGTAATTCAACCAGGGGGGGGGGTCATGAAAAAGTCAACTTTACCATCGTGGTATGACATAGAGATAAATTTAGTATTCTGTATGTATACATTTCAAGGCAAACAACAAAGGCATCCTAGAGGGGGTCGGAATTTT
Source organism: Limnoperna fortunei (assembly GCA_944474755.1). NCBI lineage: Eukaryota > Metazoa > Mollusca > Bivalvia > Mytilida > Modiolidae > Limnoperna > Limnoperna fortunei. The sequence goes on from OX104116.1 coordinate 80,183,876, forward strand.
GTATGGCACTTCTAAAAATGGGGGGGGGTCAGTAATATTTTATCAATTATAAATTACAATTTGTCGGCGCCCCCTGGAGATAAATAATGACCGGTCCCTTAACACAAGTGTGCACATATTGTATATTCCAACTCGACCACCATTAATAAAAAAAAAACAAAAACACAAACAAAAACAACAATAGTTCAGACTTAATTTCTTACAGTTACATATAGTAACATATTTTACATTGAAAATTTTGAGGTTGCTCTAATCTACAAACTCCTCTTAATCTTAATAATTTCTGGCTTGCTAAAAAAATCAAGCAAAGTGTTTACCCAGGGATAATTTGATTTATTTTTGCCGCGCGTAAATTTATGTCATGATATACTACCTATATTTAATACATGAAAATTGATACTTATGTGTAAAAAAAACGTCGTCAACTGGAAAACAATGCATAACAGTTAAAGTATTGTTCACCTTTTGTACTTGTATACACTCAATACACATTCTTTACTTATACGTAGATAAATTTAATGTATTCTTTTCATACGAAGATAAAATTGCTTTGTGTTATACATTCGTGAAGTACTCGCTCAAAAACAATGACGCTCTGTTATGGTTTTCACAATATATGTTTTATTTTATTTTACAGTATTTCAATCTTACTCGCAAGTATATTTATAAACTAGTGGTACCATTTTAATTAAATCAATATCTACTGGTCATTTTTTTCTCAGTTGATGCCCGTACCTAATTAGCAGCTACTAGTCTATGTAGTTATAGTTTATCACAGTAAAATTGTGTACCGTTTCTCAATTGACGTGGATGCTCGTTTTCCTGTTGAAGGTCGGGATATCTTCCTAAGTACTTTTGCTTCCCCTCTCGGTCACCTCACGCCTCCTACACCCGCCCCGAAAAAAAATGTACGCCGTGGTGCAGAAAGTAGTTGCAAACTTAGACCAGGAAAAACTTTAATGTTTATAATAGGCTTCAGTTTATAAAATCCAGTTTCAAATTTACAAAGGTGCAATGTCGAACAAATTTTGAATATCTCTAGAATTTTTAAATTAAGATTCAAAACGATTTTTAAAAAACTTTTTTAAAAGTCCAAATTATAGGTCAATTACATCTCTACTTATTATAAGCAGAAACCAGATCCTGAAATTGGTCAATGTCATTTTGTAGATCAGCAAATCGGCAATGTATTTACTTCATTGAGACCAATAGTTGTTTTGTTTACTGTTTTTTTTAAGGACACAGTATATACGATATGTTATTACCAACAAATGGTGGCGATTCAACAAATTATACTACCCCACTGCATCATGCCAGTAATTAACATCGAACGTGCATGGTAACTGAGGTGTATCGGGACATATTTACAGGGCGTCCAGAACAAAATCAGATGAAAAGAACACAAACTACGTCTTTATTTAGTTCCAATATCACGACTTTAAAATCTAATTGTTTACAAAATAAACAAAAGAGTCTTTGTAACAAGAATGAACTAGACGGTTTAGCCTACCACATCATTTAACTTGATCAATATTAGTTACAACGTAAATGAAAGCGTTCAAATATTATTAAAACCTTATTTGTTCCTTGGGTAGCAGTCCATGTTGTTTGAAGGGGAAGCTATCCCTAATTGCAAGCTTTGTCTTAGACCCCATGTTGTAGTCACTTTATTTAACTTTTATTTAAACGGGCATTATTGAAGCATTAAAAATTAAACATTGAGTAACATATTCCATCAAAGTTTATATATGAACAACGCAGTTGTTTATTACAGAAGACGACCTGTTTATTTGTGTTGTATTATTCCATTCGCTCCATACACAAATCTTACCGGATTTGACAGTCGTAAGAGGCAACAAGCCACCATTTTCATACTCATGTTTTATTGATGTTTTCACGTTATCTATCTAGTAGTTCTGTGATATCAAAACGATGTTGTCTAAATATTGAGCAGGAGAAAACTTTAAATTTAGTTGGTTGCTTGCTTTAATGGCACAGAATTCTGTTTGAACAAAGATCGTGTCTTTTGTCTCTTTTTTTAATGTCCTTGAACCCCTTCGTAAGTTGAAATTATAGTGCTTTAAATAATGGAATATTGTGAAGTGTTATTATTGCTAAACTTGCGTTTCAAGGCACATCTGCAACAATGAAATCTTGTCTGGAATAGACAGTGGCGGGATTTACAGAAATAAAGAATGGGAAGTAATTGTTATGGGACTAAAGACGTTGAATTAATATAATCTTTTTCAAAGAAAACTTCTAAAATTTAATGTGGTCTTTGTATTTTAAGCTAATGCTGGACAACAATATTAGATAACAAAGCTAGTCGTATTTTTGTGTGCAATTTGAAAGATTAACAAAAGCAAATGGCGGGTTTCTCCGTCATCAACATGTTATTGGGCAGATGTGAAATTTTTATTCCATCTGTTCAACTGACAAGGCAGGCGACACACAATTAAAGCGCGGGTAAGTCGCGTGGCAATAAAATTATCTTAAAACTTTCCTTTCATATTCATTTGTGACTTGACGCAACACTGAGTTTTATCTGAATGATGAATTTTATAGATAGTTTAATTATTACTACCTTGAAAAAAAAATAACAGCCAAAATGTACTCTGTTCAAGGGGTTTAATTTTGAAGATTTGCTTGCCAGGTATATAGCAATTTTGTCTTATAAAGTTGAATAGAAATTATATCGCACGATATTGAATACGATCTGGAATCTGTATAGCATAAAAGTTTTATTTATAGTACAAGAAATAGAAAACATAGGCTCTGTTGAGGACATAAAAAATGTCCGGAAAACATACTAACGCACTATGAATTGATAGTCTAAAATATAGTTTATACATCAAGTTCTATTTTAAGGTTTGTAAAAGCTGAAAACTCGATGTATGAATTCTATTAACCTATCTATTGATTGAATAATCATTAAATGTAAAGCAAACAACAATGTATATAATATTTTCGTTTGTGTAACAATCTGATTACCCTTGAATTGGAGTGCTTAATGGTTCCAGTGCTTTTAATGATTTCTTTGAAATTTGTGTGAAGTTAGTTGTATAATCCCCATTGAGACCAATTAGAGTCGAAACAACAACAACACCTCCATTAATTGGTACAATCAAAGTGTGTCTCTGTGGGTTCCTAATGAACCTTTTTATCTGCAATTGTTGTATAAACATGAATTGTTAGGAAATTTTAGAAGTCTCCATATTTATCATTAATCGTCTCTAGTATCAGCCAAGCAAGTTATCAGATGTACAAACTGATAGTAATAGAAAGAATTAACCATTATAATTAAGGACGACCATCAACCTTTTTTATTTTCGACGATTCTCGAAAAAAAATGGTGTACAAACTAAAGTATCAAATAGGTACAATTTTTATAAGGATCCATTCGGTGGCATTGTTTTTGTACGAGAATCGTAATAAACTTTAACAGATATAACTGCACAAAATCATAATCGTAAAAGTGGTTACTAGTTAAAGCATATAAATAAAAAATTATATCGATTCAAAATTTAAAGGATTCTATAACAGGTTATGCCTATATAAATATACTCTCCAAATACAAAATGAAACAAGAGATGACATTTACAGGCTATACAGCAGGCCTCCTATTTTGTATCAGGGTGCCTTTATAACAAAATTAGCTAGACGGCGAAAACAAAAGTGCATACTTGTGAATGGTAACAAAAGAACAACAAAAAGGAAAAAGAAAAACGAAAAATAAGTCAGTTTATAGAAAAAGGGCGCAATTGTTGTATTGTTCTTTTGTATGTTACATTTCAATTAAAAATTCTAAAATAACCAGGCCTATTGAAAAGAGTTGTTTCTTTTATGTCGATATTTGCATTTAAAGGAATTGTCTAATTTGTGTGGTTTTGTTTTAAATAATTTTATAACATGTTATAAAAAATAAAGAAATATGTGATGTTTTAGCATTTTCTCTAGTTGTATATTGCTAAATATAATTTCACTTTGAATTTTCTTAAGATCATAAAAATTAAAGTGTTTAATTGTTAACAACTCCGTAATCGATTAAACGAAGTGATGTGAAACAATTTTTTATAGTCTCATTCGAAAATGCGGGTCACATTGGAGTAATTCTTAGAGCACTAAGATATAATACCCATTTGAGCACAACTATCAGAGTTTTTTTGGTTTATGTTTTTGCATTTTTTAGCTGCGAAAATAGTTGGGAACCATTTGTGGTCTGTCCTATATGAAGCGTGAATAATTTGATCTCACATCTGTGGGGTCTTCTCTCTCTCCCATTCAAACACTTACAACAATTACATGTTATACTAAAAATCACAACATTTCATATAAGTGTAATAAATAAATAATTGAAAGAAGCCCGCTGATTCGAAGTTTTCGTATCCTTATTAAAGACAGGAAGTCACTTATTAAAGAAGCTGTGCCATTTACACATACAGGTGATGACATTTTCTGAATTACGTAAGGGATAATAAAACTACAAATGTTTACAAATTACTTTTATCCAGATGTCAGACCCACCATAAACAGGATATTACTGATATCGGAAATTATATATCAATTAGTAGAATACCCCGAAGTGTCTTCTATACGAAGCATACTCGCATAATGACACCTCTGTGGCTCTGCGATAAAAAAGTTAACAACTGTTGTAATTAACTCTGACCCCTTGTTGACAAACAATGTGTAATTGCCTGTTTTACGTTAAGAAAATTGATTTATATGGTTATTTACATAAAACTGGCATGAATTTTATGACTATCGAGGTACGCCAAGTTCTCCTTTTAAAAAATAATCAAAATTTATAATGCTTTACAGTGTAAAATATAAAATGTATAATACTGACTGAATTCCAAAATAATTTTCGTGTATTTATAGCGTTTACATGCATTCCTTTATTTACTTGACATGTACATGCGATATGAGGGACATAAATTTGTTAGATATGGTATGAAATACGTTTTATTAATAGCATTAATATAATATTGCGTGATCGATTTACTATCTTTTTTATATCTGTATGCAACAATATAGAAGCGATAATACTGATTTTTCTTTGTTTCATTTTTAAATCTTATTTGCGCCTTTTTCACTTTGTGTGAATTTCTAAAAATATCTCTTGTTATTGTTGTGCTAAATCCCCACGAGGTCAGACATTAACTCCGCCTATATTGATTGATCAACCAATGAAATGATTCAATTATGAAAATACCGCGGAATCTTGGGAAAATGACGTCATTTAAGCCATATTGCTTTGTATCATCGCGAATAAAAATAGCAGACAGTTCAGTTTTCTCACTCAGCAACTGAGGCACTGACAAACAAAGAATTTAGTGCATTATATGGGATATATATAAATTTTATATTTTTATACATTGGATATATTATTTTTCACAATGCCTGCGAATTTATTCACAGAAACTTTACCAGTTAACTCTAATTTAGAGGATCAACGTGCACTGCACTTGGCATTTGAGCTTTCGATGCTTGGATTAGATGAAGATGACGGCTCAAACGTTAATGTTATAAGTGAAGCAGATGCTGAAATTCTGAAGAAAAACAACGGTGCAAATATGACTGAATGTGTACCAGTACCAAGTTCAGAGCATGTTGCAGAAATAGTTGGAAGACAAGGTAAAGAAAATGTTCATTCATTTCATATACAGGGATATGATTGTACATCATTTACGGTCCAGTGCGCATTTTTATAGCTAACATGGTAGTTCTAAGAATGAATAATGTAAATACATCGCATATATACAAACATTCATTAATCTTGTATGTTGCAACATTGTTTCGGGGCGATGAAGCTGCAAAAATTTATTATTGATTTTATTATGTTCGTCATCTTTATAACTGGCGACCACGTGTGTGGATTTTGAACAAAGAAACTAATATAACTGCACTCGAACAAAGAACTAACTGTTATGGTTCACAATTATTGCAGCAATATAGAAAATTGAATTCACACTGTAGTTTGAAAATGGTCGTTTTTATTTTAAAAATCTTGTTTTGTCTACTACACGAATCTTTTGTCGGATTCAAACGAGCACGTGTTTTCCCGGGACCATGTGCACGTTGAAATAGACAACAAGCATGCTTCGAACGAGAACGTTGAGATAAGACTGAACTTATAAGTGCGCAAAATCAACTTTATTTTATCGGTTTCTCATTCTTTTTGTAATAGTTTCTTTTTCTTCCCTAACTAAAAAGGAATGGAGTTACTAAATTAAGTGAATACACATTTATAATTATATTATAATTGGAATAATTATTTAAGAAATGTTATTAAAAATTTTTTTTGATTGTTGTGACAAACAGTGAAACTGCTGTAACTTGATGTTTAGGTTGTGGGAGGCTTTAACTTTTAATGTTAATCGGTTCTAAGCATAAAAAAATTAACAAAACATTGTTCATGTCCAACTCTAATATTGCTGCCTATTTTTATTTTAAGATGCAGTGATATTCATGTACATGTATGTCTTATATGTGTGCAAAAGTAATGATGAAAGGAGAATATAGAGTCCTTTCCTAATCTAATTGGAAATAAAAGCCAGAAATTCTATCACACAGAAGATTATGCTTTTGAAGGGGAACCCATTTGAAATAAAATATTATAACTGATTTTTGTGCAGTTGTGAACACATTTTTTTGGCAATATTGGCAATTTTGTTACACAAAATTTTATTATGCTGGAACTGTTAATGAAGTCATGAAGAATTAAAACAGATATTTGTAATGAAAGTATTTAATGGATTAATGGTTTCATGAAGATGTTCATGTTAATGGGGAAATGCAATTTTAAAAATTACCTCAGACCCACCCTCAGTGAATGAAATATCTATCAATTTTCCATCTTGTGAACAAAAATCACTGGAAATTTGTCAAATCACAGAATTTGGCTTATACTTTTCATGAGTAACATTTACACAGTGGAAGCTTGTTTGTTAAATTGAAAACTTTGGTAAACATTTGGTATACATTATTAGGACTTCAGGAAGATCTATGCAGTTGATTGTTATCTTGTATATACTAGATAACAAGAACCAACTATATCAGTGAAGATAGCAATGAGTTGTTATTCCCCACATGATAAATCCAATTAAAAGGGGGGGGGGTAAGGGAAAAATCTGAAGAAAGATGCACTGTAGTCGGATGAGTTTGGACATGCATGTGTGGCCATTAATGTATGCCAGTAAAAGTCTGGATAGGAGCAATCCCCAAAAACTGGAAAACTTAGTAACATCTGAGTTTTTTTGGCGTGCATACACTTTAAAATGTGATTGTGGTATTTTCTTAATTAAATATGTACTGGCATTTTTCATACACTAATTATACTTTTATTTATTACACAGGATGCAAAATAAAAGCGTTGCGAGCCAAGACTAATACATACATCAAGACACCAGTACGAGGAGAGGAACCAGTTTTTGTAGTAACTGGAAGGAAGGAGGATGTTTGCCTGGCTAAGAGGGAGATTCTTTCAGCAGCAGAGCATTTTAGCCAAATACGAGCTTCTCGAAGGAACAGCAGTGTTTCAAGCAATGGCTCCTTAATGGGACCTCCAAGTCCCAGTGCTCCAGGCCAAGTTACTATTCAGGTGCGTGTTCCTTATAAAGTAGTAGGGTTGGTTGTTGGGCCAAAGGGTGCTACAATTAAGAGAATTCAGCAGCAGACCCACACATACATTGTAACACCAAGTAGAGATAAGGAACCAGTTTTTGAAGTAACAGGTTTACCAGAAAATGTTGAGAAAGCAAAAGTTGAGATTGAAAGCCATATTGCTATTCGAACAGGTGGTCAGGTGGAAGGTCCAGATGATGACTTTCATAGTAATGGAGTAGATTCAGGCTTTCATGAGCTAAATGGTAACTCCTTTGTTACTTACAACAAGAATTTGAATGCTTTCAATACCTTTACTGACTTTCACAATACAATTAATGGGAGCAAGCTTTTGTCAGATCGCAACGTTTTTAATTTTCCACCAATTTCGAAAATATCGGACTTTGCTTCCTTGGCTATGAACACAGGATTCAGTGGTTTCGGTATGTACGACAACGATGAAGGTATTGGAGGCTCTCCACAGTTTGATCATATGCCACCATCATCATCAATTTGGCCAGATGCTTTAACAAGTTTTGGAAGTTCTGCATACCCTCGTCGTGGAAGCAGTTTAGGAAGTGCAGCATCACAGCACAGCTTGTCACCACCACTCACAGATTCTAATAGCCAATCTAGTGGTCAAAATTCACCACCTTCACCAGTTTCTGATCTTCTAGTCCGTCAGATCAATAACGATTTTCTATCAACAAGAACAACCACTGTATCAACAGCATTTGGGAATATAACAACTACAGCTAGCTGCATTCCTACCTCAGATATCCTGTCCAGCAATAGTATTAGTGCTTCTATTATCAGTAATGTCGTGGATTCTCCCAAGTCAATGGGAGGAGTTTCGTGCCCAGTCAAAGTTCCAACACTGAATGGAAGGCCACACCGTCATTGCTTAATGTGTTCAGAAAGTGACATTGTTGCAGCTCTAGTACCATGTGGACACAACCTGTTTTGTATGGAATGTGCAAGTTTGATCGTTCAGAAGCCAGTCTTAGACAGACTTTGTCCTGTTTGTAACCAAACACCTACTCAGGCTATCCGCATCTTTTCATAACAGAATCAGGACTTGCTTCACCATCATTTTTCCTGCATAGAACAATCGGACAATATGAGATTATGTTATTAAATATGAAATGGATATTATTTATGATATATACATGTTACTTGATGTACATTGTATCAATTGTGCATTTATAATCTGCAACAAGTGTTAAAAACTGTCAATACTGTTATCATGATTCCATTATCTTGGCCAGATAGGCATTTTTTATTAACATGTAGGCAACTGAAAGCAAAGTAAGTGGTTGTCATTTTTTAATATTTCATTTTGATTGGCATTTTTTCCCCGTTTTATATGAACCAAAGATGTTGACATCCATGTATTGATATAATTAACATGTGCTGCAGGTTATTTTTTGTTTTTTTTTTCTTTTGTTAAAAATATTATTTTTGTACCAGTTTGGCCAAATGACACATTTTATTTTATTCTTGTGTTAATATATTGTAGTTTAGTTAGTTTTGTTACATATGTTGTATTTATTCCTTAAGAAAGGGAGGTAACTCCTTATGAAGATGTTATAATGCTCAATCAGTTAGTGCTTAGGGTTTTTTTTGTAAGTTAGGTTGTGAGGTTGCAGCATGGCACCATATAGATACTTGTTTACAAAATTTAATCCACATTTTATAGATGTATCTTATCATTATAATTTTTCAATTTTTTTTTAAAGTGTATAATGGTCCTATGGCCTAAAATTGTTTTTTATCAGCTATATGGTGAACTGAAATTAGATCTGATTTAATCAAATTCTTTGTATTTTTTGCAAGCTTATAACATGTTCAAAGGCATAATGTTAAAAGAATCTTGTATTTTGGTGCAATTTAGTTTTTGTTAATTGTCTCATTAAATGTTTATAGTGTATATACATTATATAGAATTTAAACTTGTCAAAGCCTTTATTTTCATACAAACAGAGCTGGGAAATTGATCTGTATTGTAGAATTATGTGTTGAAGATTTATGTTTTGAATGCTTTTCTGAATTTCCCCTTCAATTCATTTCGGTGCAATTGTTTTACTAATTTAACCTTGTTAGTTAAATTGTTATGTTTTCGATATAGATTTTAATTTGGCATTTTATAACTGACAAGAACACATCCAGGAATAACTTAATACATTTTAGAATTTAGATATTCACAGTAGTACTTGGTATTTTAAGTTTGCTCCCACCACAAAGTCGACCAAGGGAGACCTCTGGTTTCTTTTCAGGGTCTTGTATTTCCATTCCATATGGTTGAGTTTTTATTTTGTTATTTGTTTTAGATATTTTATCATATTCCCATCAAGTAAAACAACAAAATAATGACTCTACTTTTTCATTTTAATTCTTTCAAATAGTTGGTCATTTTTAAATGGAAAAAAAATAATATTGAATCTATGCAGTGAACTGATTTCATTATCAGATCATATCGTCTCATGAAAAGTTTATACTCATAAAGTTTTACTCTATGTAAAACATTCAATTTTTCTGCAAACGTCTTCATGGTCTCACTCTGCTGTACATGCAAGAAATTACTGTACAGCTTGCTTAGTTTGTGTTGTACATTAGTAATGATTGCCTTTAATTTTGATGAAAGTATAGAATTGTTGTAAGTCTTATGCAGGACATATTTTCTGTTGTCGGAGCTTACGAAGTCATTTCACAAATATATATGCAATGCATCCCATGAAGGTGAATTATCTTTCATGGCACAATGTTACGATAATCACAATATATTTGTTTTAAATTATATTTTATCCCACTGTCAAAAGTATTTTATATCCGTAAGTAAACAAAACATTTTATTCTATATTATATATAAACAATTTTTGCACTTTATTATGATTCAGATGACGTTACCAGAGTGTGAGTTGAGGGATCATTTCTAACATTCACAAAATATGCAGTATTTTAAAATATCTTGCTAATGTATGTCTATAAGGAAATGTATAGAATAAAATCCAGTATATACAATTTAGTTATTTGTGCACTATAAGCCATTTCTGTCCATACATTTTTAATTCTTTTTTTTTCGCATTTGGAGTTTATATACAATTTGAAATTTTGTTTAAAAAAACTAAAAAAAATCAATTACATTATAGAAATCCTTTTTTTCAGCCATTTAAACCTTGTTACTTCAACAATGATGTACACATCGAAAAGTTGATATTTTGTTGAATTTGCAAAAAGATTTTATGTTTTCACGATCTTCCTAGATAACTTACCAATATATAACACTGTGATATATGTTAGCTTATTTAGCTGTGTTGTGTTATGAATCAAATGGCTATATATTGAATACATTGGACAGATTTTTTTACATTTATATTTTATACTTGGCAAAGCTTTGCTTATGAATGTTGTGTGCCATGCCAGGGACATGTAGTATAGTGGTGTTCTAGTCTTTGTAGCTGTTGTAAATAAAACATATATTTAGTTAGATAATGTCTATGCACTAGCCCTATTTCTTATTTCTTCTTTTTTTTTCTCTATGCTAAAAGAGATTTTACTTCTTACTTTACTTTGACCAAAGTCATTGAACACCTAAAAAACAAATTTCATACTCATTTTTCGTTGTTGACTAAATAAAGATAAAATTTTCATGTATAATAACTGTGAAAGCTGAAATAAAAACCGGTCCAGAAAATGTTTATTACTGTTGTTTAATGTCTTAATGTATTATTCTTTTTAATCATAAAATTTGGAAGCATTTCAGTTATTTATACATTTTACTAGCCAACAATTGTATGAGAAGGCCTGTATATTTAAGGGTAGTCCCTGGCATGGCAATTCGGTGGTCTTAAATGAAATGATCCAGTATATTTGTGAATGTGTTATTGTTTTTGAGGTATAATATATATTATTTTGTATATTTGAAAGTTATATGAGAGAGACATTATGAGCTAAAGTGTTTTGCAAAGAAATGATAGTTTAGTATTTTCTATTTTATTATATTTACTTACATTTACTATGTCCCAAATATTGAATGTTGTAAGAATGTGTTCAAACAAAGCAAATACAAAGACATGTTTATCAAGTATAAAAAATATTTTTTATTTTAAAGGCAGGGCAGAGTACCTGCCTGTATACTTATTATATTTCATGATTATCAAAGAAATTATAAATTGTAAAAGTTTTATTTTTCTGCAAATAAAAATATAAATAATACAAATGTTGCACAGCTTATTAGAATTTACAAGTAAATTAACAATTGAAAGGAATTGATTATTGGTGTACACATGGTTATTTTGAAGAGCAATTATTATTTAGACTTAACACACAGGAAACTATGGCTTGCTGCATTGTGTACTTTGGTTTATAGAGCTAAGCTACCAAATACTGGTTACATTGGTAACCTAAACATACAAACTTGGTGCAGTAATAGTTGACAAGCATATATTCCACACACAAAAATGGAAGTCTGGATGGTATTGTTATCTCCCCTGGACCTAACAGGAGTTGTCCTTTTGTGACAGAATAATTGTGTTGTAAATTATGAAGTACAACACCAGAGTCGAACACTAAATTACTAAATTAACCCATTAACCCAACAGCTATAACAACTGAGTTGCAAAATGTAAAGAAAGTCGTTTTGTGAGCCTCGAGTGTAATCGGTACGGTAATCTGTCACAATATTTCGTATAGCAGGAAATTAAAATAATGCATTAAAACGACTTCTCGCAAAAACAAAACAAAAAACCATACAGGGCACTAAACAACAAATGTCTTAAAATGGACAACTTGCTACAAAAAGCTGAATTCTCGTCCTTACACAAATTAAAATAATGCATTAAAACGACTTCTCGCAAAAACAAAACAAAAAACCATACAGGGCACTAAACAACAAATGTCTTAAAATGGACAACTTGCTACAAAAAGCTGAATTCTCGTCCTTACACAATACTTATACTTGTTGGTCCTGAATTTTGCGGAAATTTTGCTAGCTAGACATTAAGCAAACATTCAGTCGGTCAATTAGGTCATTCGTTAGTTTTTTTCCAGTCTGTTATTTTGTGTACAATCTTAAAATGCCCAAATGAGCAATACAAATGTCAGACCAGTCGAGATATTTAATAGCAAGTGGATAAAAACCCCTATGAATAAATTTTTTTTCTAAAAACGGAACAATGAGTTTAGTAGTGTTTAACGAGTATTTTGTCGTTTATATCCATGCTGTTTTCACTATTCTACATAGATACCCAGCACGTCATGTGGGCCTATGGTTTTTAAGTTAATAATACCGAAAGTTCGACCGCGGCCTACCCCTCCTCATACGTTGAAGACCTCTTGATAGGCGCATTTGGTGGCTACAAAAAGCCAAATTACCTGTCCCTCCCAAGTGCATACTTTCTCGTGGCAGTCAACAATCAACAATTCATAATCCACTTTTTTTATATGCTCCTGGGAGCCTCTAGTTTTAATTTGTACAGAAACCTGTTGTAAAAATTCAAAGAGCAGGGATAACACAAATTAAAATAATGCTTATCAAGACAACTTCTCACCAAAAATCAAAACCATACAGGGGAGAAATAAGAACTGTCTTAAAACCTAGTCACCATCTACAAAAGGCTAAATTCTCATCTGTATACAATACTTTTACTTGTTGGTCCTGAATTTTGCTGAAATATTGCTCGCTGGACGTTAGGCAAACATTCGGTAAACCAATTGGGTAATTCGTTAGCTTTTCCAATCTGTTATTTGGTGGTACAATCAATGTTCCGTCCATCCTCCCAAGTCAAGGTTTCTGAGTCCGCGTTCGCATCACCATCACCCCTGACATAATTGATTGTGGAGCGAACGCGGACGCCATTGATGGATCGAACGCGCACTCAGAACCCCTGACTTAGGCGGATGTTCCGTCTGTTTCCGTTTTTAGAGATGATATATTGAAACAGCCATACCCCATGAGTACGTAGATAATATGAAACCGGAACACTTTAAATGAAAAGAAGGAACTGCATAAAATTCGTTTGCATCCTACATAAGTTTGTAGGAGGTAACCGATGATCCTGTGTTGTTTTTGGCTAATGGAAGTAATTTGTAGATAGTGATCTCTATATTCTACAAACATAGCAATATAAACTGATAGCAAACAAAAGTTATGAAATCATGATAATTCTTTTATGTCGTGTTTGTCAGTAAAACTAATTTTCATGTGTATCTTGGATTCTCGGTATTTTGATTGCATTTCGACTGAAAATGATTACTTAATAATACATCAAATGAATCTGGTCAATAAAAAAATCCATTAAATTCTTGTTCTCTTCTCTTCTCGCCAACTCAAATACAATCTATGCTTCATCGTACATGCTTCTGACATCCAAGCTAATATGAATTGGTCTCCAGAGAAATTGATCCCATTTCGTATAGGTCCAGACAATTTCTAGATTATATTTACTTCATTATTGAAACAATCGCGTCATGTGCAATGCTCCCGTAAATTACGAGAAAATTCAATCTTTTGATGAACTTTTTCGACGTCGTCGATAAGTTGAGAAGACTGGATATTTTATGAACTTTGTCTTGAATGGAACGCCATGACTGCCTTATGTATTAAAAGTCCTTTGTATGCGGTGCTTATCGCATATGAAGTCGTAAGCACCTTATATAAAGTAGTAACCACCGCATATATAAAGTCGTAAGCACCGCATATAAAGTCGTAAGCATCGCATTAAGTCGTAACCACCGCATATAAAGTAGTAATCACGTATATAAAGTAGCAAGCACTGCACATACAGTAGTAAGCACTGCATACAAAGGACTTTTTATAAGACAGTCATGGCGTTCCATAGTCTAACAATGCATGTTTTATATAAGGTTGACAAAATTATATGGTCGAACTTATATTGGTCTTGCATTGCTCGAGCTTATAGTGATCTGCATAACTCGAGCTTTTAGTGGCTTCGTATTAAAGGATAATATCTAGCACAAGCGGCCCTCCGGATGCCGGATTAAATGTCCTTTAAGCTTCGCAGTTACGCTAGCAAAAAAGGTTTAATATATTTTTAAGATGGTATTTTATTTAGGCCAAGAAAGAAAAAGATTTGCACGTGCAATGTGCCCCTCCCCCACCCTAAAGTGCAGTTTTTTTCTATGGACTCGCCCTGAGATAGCGAAAAGGTTTTTTAAGCATAAAGAAAACACAAATTTATCCAGTCAGACTCCGATATATTCCAAAACGGATGAGTCACTAAAACAAAACTTTTGTCAGTTGTAAAAAAACTCGATTATTTAAATGAAAAACCTGTCGCGAGTTGAACTTCCTCCATACGGAAAATATTCATATGGATCAATGTTGATTCCGGGCTTACATACTTAAACAAAATATCAATTGAATAACTTTATTCATAAGAGTTTAATCAATCAATATACTGACATGTTTTAATTACTTTGAAAAATCTGTTTGAAACGTAACTGGGTCGGAAGTTCGTGAGAATATTTATAAACTGTCCCAGAACCAGAAGCCGAAGGTATCGAAATATGGTTTATCATGTAACATACTTGCGCTAATCAATTATAAATAGAGTATTCTTTTTTAACCGATATAATTATGTGCAATTAAATCTTTCAAATTGTAATTGTTATTTTTTCTAGAAAATATATATAGATGAATTACGTTCGAAAGATTGTTTATAATACATATAATTTACCAAGGCGAACTGAGATTTAGACGTTTTTTAATTGCTTTATCAATCAGTTAGACGCTTTGATATTTTTTATTTTTTTGAAGAAAGTTTAAAAATTATGTGTTGAGTAAGAGTAAAAATAAAAAAAACAATTATTTTTATTGAAGCAAAACAGTCAACAAATAATCTTCCAAAGCCCAGGGACTTGAGCTGGTACAACAAAGCCCGGGACTTGAGCCGGCACACCAAAGACCAGGGACTGAAGCCCAGGGACTTGAGCCGGTACACCAAAGCCCAAGGACTTAAGCCGGTACACCAAATCCCAGGGAATTGAGCTGGTACACCAAAGCCCAGGAACCCGAGCCGGTACATCAAATCCCAGGGACTGGAGTTGGTACACCAAAACACAGGGACTTGAGCCGGTATACCAAAGCCCAGGGACTTGCGCCGGTTCACCAAAGCACAGGGACCCAATGTAGGCTTTGGTAGAACATTATGAGCTTAACATTTTAGCAAGAAACAGCTTTTCTATATCTGCAACTCGTACGCACAAGTTTGAAACTCGTGCGCACAAGTTTAAAATTATTTTTTTCGTGGCACATACGGGCTTCCATAATATAAACCGCATTAATAGAAATAAATAATGGACAAAAAACTGGGTTATGCACTTTAATGTGTAAAAATGTACATGTACAATGAACCAGTCAGAATATACACAAATCAGCATAATGTAAGTAGATGTGACACTCCGCTCTCTGGGACGCAACATCTGTCTCGACGACAGCAAGAAGGTAACTCAAGCACAAACTGGAGTGAAAAGGCCGGAAAAGGAAGTGGGGGGTTTTAAGGTATTGACGAAACTGTCTTTGTCTTTTTGCTGCAGTAACCGTTTTTTCTTTTTTTCCAAATAAATATCTTTAAAATCTTACGTTAAATTTGAGACGAAAAAAGTTTTGCCTACACTAATTAAAAATTTATATTTTGTTTGTTTGTTTGATGATGTTTAACGCCACTTTTCAGCTATACCAGTTTTTATTGGGGGAGGAAGCCGGAGTACCCGGAGAAAACCCCCGACCTGCGGTAGGAAAACTGGCAATCCTTGTCAATTAAGATTGGAGTCGAGTACACCCTGTCTGCAGTGAGAATCGAACCCGCAATCTCAGTGTTGACAGACCACTTGATCAATAGTAGACGAACTACTTTGACCACTCGGCCACCGAGGCCCCTAAAAATTTATCGAGTTTATAACCAGTCCATGCTTGAGCCCACATTTGGTATGACTTTAGGAGCCAATCTTTGGTGAAAAACAAAGGTATATTAGAGAGGGTTAGGAATAGTCTCCAATGAACTAATGATTCATGTTTGTTAGCGACCAGTCAATGTTGTGTGCTAATTATATACTTCTGTGGTATGGCGTTAGGAGCCAATTAAATATGTGCGCTGAAACGAAGAATGGTTCCCTCACTTTTGCGTTCTTTTATATGATTTTTATGGCAGTATATTTGCCTTAGGTGGTGTGCCCTTGCATAGTTATCTTCAACATTTTAAAGCTTCTACAATATTTGATGTGTGC
This sequence comes from Limnoperna fortunei, assembly GCA_944474755.1. NCBI lineage: Eukaryota > Metazoa > Mollusca > Bivalvia > Mytilida > Modiolidae > Limnoperna > Limnoperna fortunei. The sequence goes on from OX104116.1 coordinate 80,200,727, forward strand.
ATGATTTTTATTATAGAATGGACATTAATTTCAAGTTGGAAAACATGCTCAGCGACTATGATTATCTTTTATGATTAAATTGTACATCGAGATTTATATAATGCCAGAAATCAGATAATAAATAATGTACCTATCCCAAAATTACGTATAAATATCAGAAACATATGGATCAGTTTGTTTTCTACAATGAGATTGCTTGTTCACAACACCTCTTATATATTAATCAAGATCGTATTCCATCTGTCGGAGGCGATTTCGTTGTGCTAATGCAAACATTCCTTCTCACCTGTACTGATTTATACCTGATGTCATAAGGTGCTATAAACCATAATCAGTCTTACGATTTGTGTAATAAAATGGTAAAATAAAGTAATAGGGTTTACGTTTTAGTAGATATAAAACTCCGAGAACAGACAACCAATCCGAATGACTATAAGTGAAATATACTAATTGTATAATTTTCAAAGAAAAAATACATTTTTGAGAGACGATGAGCAGCTCAGCGGAAAACACCTACTAGTACCCACATATATATTTGTAAAATGGGTTTTTGTGTAAATAATATTAACACTGAAGAGCCGATAAAAATGAAAAGATAATCGAAAATTAGTTTTACTTGATAGCTTGATCTGTGTATTAATTCTACACAGTTCGAATGTTACTCGCACGGCAATATCAGAATGCAATCACAACAGAAGATTATTGCTAAAACATACATTAGTTCGTCCGTTACTCAGATTCATAGTTCAGTGTATAATATTCAATGTATGGCATGACTATGTTTCTTTTGTCCATGAAATAATTGTCAAAGAATAATCCTTAATTGAAGAGTGTTATGGTCATCTTCCAAAGACAGTGTGTCTGAGTACAACTTCGTGAACCTTGAATTGAGACGATATATAATGGTTCATAGAGCTTATTGTAAGTTAGGAGACCTCATTCAGCTGCTGAACAAATAATTGTATAGATGTTATGTTATTCTATACCACGTGTTTGCTGTAGGTTATGTAATATGATTCAGTGGTATCCCATCAGTGTCGCCATTAGCACTTTTTTTATGTTTAATTAACGTTAATTTTAGACTAACATGCATTATTTATTATCTTAACATCAAACAATAGAAACCTTCTTGATTTGCTGACGTATCCACACCATATCATGCAGTCTTTCCATTTATTACGCGCATGCTTCATTAAAAACAAATGTATCACCTTTAATTACACATCGATTATTGGCGTTTCGTCATTAGTATGTCAAAGGATGAGTTTCAATTATTTAATCAAAGAACAGATACAATCTCCACTTTGCAAAAGTTAAAGAACTGAATGTTCATAACTTTATTACAAAATTGTTCATAACAAACGTGAACAATATCTGCATCAATGCTTTGAGAGTATTCGATATTTTCAACATGTACAAGTATTCGCATGGGGCATTCAACTCAAATAATCAATAGAAATAACATTTCCATGGCTCCCCGCAAACCCCATCCTCACAAGTCAGGGTTTCTGCGTCCACGCGTGTCATCCTCACAAGTCAGGATTTCTGCGTCCACACGTGTCATCCTCACAAGTCAGGGTTTCTGCGTCCACACGTGTCATCCTCACAAGTCAGGGTTGCTGCGTCCACATGTGGCACCCTGACTTGTGAGGATGCGCAAACCCTGAACATTCAAAGATGGTCGGAAATGTCAATGATTACAGGTTCTTTGATTTCTTAATATGCAGCACTAGATTTTCTGTACATACGGATATTTAATCTGACAGTGTCCAAGTTATAGAAACTGGAATGGATGTGGGTTCCTGTTTTCTTCATTCTTAAGAAAAGTGTACGAAAGTTTAATTACCACTGACTAAAATTAAAAGCAAATATCACAGAGACAACGCCATTAAAGTTTAAAAATTTCACCTCGCGATTGATTTGCGTCAGTTAATAATTATGTTTGAACAAAGTTGAGTTTATTTTTATATTATGTGTCTAATTATCCAAAAAGTAAACAATTTATGCTTCGAATGTTACCAATTTGTATTAATCTGACTGATTATCGGACTCTACGCCATTTCATAGTTTGTTCTTCATATGTCTGCAGATAAACCAGTCAATTAACATGATGAAAAAACATTCAATACACATCCCCGACATGGGAGATAACTTCATGTCTATTTTACTCATCTAAAGTGGGGGTGGAAATGGTTTCCGTTGATCTTATTGTAATTGTAACCCATGTGAATATGTAATCGTAAACAGAATGCGGTAATTATTATAAGTATATCGCGGAGCTGTAATTACCGTCTGTTTTTAATGCCATAAATTAAACATCCCAAAGTAGATTAAGTTCGATTTTCAGTTAATTTGCACTGCTGAAGCCAAGACCAGGGCGAAAATACACACGTCTGGTTAATAAAGATAACCGAATCTTCTTATTTCAATAAATAAATGAAAAAATGTTCGGTGCAAATGGCCAGATTAAAACAAATAAAATTACATGGTTAGTAGAGTTAAGTCACTCCTGTGTTGGAGAGATTTATTATAATGACCAATCTGTGTCTCAAGGTAAAACAAAATCCATCAGTCATGTCAATTCGTACGTATAGGCAGATCGAAAGTCTCAACACGTAGGGTAAGCTAAGTCAGACTACGGATTGGAACTGTACAATCGTGTAATTTTGAATACGCCGTTTTCAAGATAGGTAGTGATGTATCTTATCATGTGATTTATGGGATCACGTGATTTTATTTAGGGCACTTTCCTTTACGCAACGTCTTTTAACATCGTGTGAATGGCATAAACAGAATAAAGCTTGACTACATTTCCATAAATTTATTTTTAGTGTTGGCTTTGCACCCCGGAACAACACAGCACAGGTTTCGTTTTGCAACGTCTCTCTTACGCCGTCCCATTTCGTAACAAATGTTGCCGTTTTAAACTAAAAGTGCCCTAAATTTTTTATGACGTCACGTGATCAGCATTACAATTTTCACCTCCTTTAACGAGAGCGATTATATCTTGAAAACGACGTATTGAAGAAGTCGTTAGTTTGTACAACCATTTTGATAAACGTAGAACTGAACTGAACAGCTGTTAGATTTGCGTTTTTGTTTTATTTATTCTATAAAATCCCAAACATACTCACCACCCACTTATGTAACAATCATATTGACAGTGACAAGCCTGAATAGTACTTTCAAGTGCCAATCTTGGCAATATTAACTATAGTATGAGGTATAGTCTAAAAATATCGCATTTAGCACGTGCGGTATGTGTTGTGGGGAGGAGTTGGAAAGTGGAGGGAGACTTGCTGACGAGGTGTACAGCGAGTGAAACAATGCCAGTTACCTACTAAATAAAATCAAATTTCACAAATAAGAATCTGAATAGGTAGATGCAATTGTTAAAAGGGCACAAACTACACTACTTTCGTTCACCATAAAAAAGTGTAATTACTGTCAGATGTTAAACAAATGTTTAAACAGATTTAGTAAAGTTTTATTTAATTCTACGAGTTAGCTATAGAAAAGCATTGGATTAAAAAAGTGTTGCATCCTCTATTTTTGAGTCTAGCTTAGAGTACTGAGAAAAAATTGACTTTACGCTATTTCTACGGTAAAGCGCCTATTATACCAAGATAAAAAGCAACGTTTCCAGCGTCGTTTTACAATCTAACTTAAATTTCTGGGTTTAAAGCTTTTAATTGCTGTACATTTCAAATAAGTTAAAAGCAGTGAGTCTCATTACTTGGATCGAAATGCATTTATATATTGGCAACATTTGAAGGAGAAACAGTAATTTTCATGAAACCCAGTTTCAGTTAAAATAAACAATTTTAGCGACCAGGACCCGGTAGTTCATCATCAAGTAGTTAAATTTGAACCAAGGGTTATAATTCATAATTCAGGGTTAAAAATTTAACCTACATGTATGGTATGGTTAATGACTTATATGGAGGACGAAAGGAAATTAAGGGTTTAACAAGTTCTTAAAGTTTTAATATTATTATATTATTATATGTCAATATGTGTATTTTGTTTAGTTTTATCAATTTCTTTTCATAATGTTTATAATATTTTTAATATCAAGTATCGCTTTGTGGAGTTTTGTGTGTCTGTTGTATTTCCTTTTTTTGTTATTGTGTCAGTACTGTAGACGTGAAAATTTCGCGTGTCCATCATTTGGTGTAGGGGTTATATTAAACGTTTTACTCCAAATCTTTCTTGTTAAAATAAATTATTCTCAAGAGTTTTGAATTTTTCTTAATAGCGAATATAGCAACATATACCTACGCGCGAAAATTTCCTTGTTTACAACACTTTATCCATTGTGGTGTGGTCAGTGAGTATATATACCCGGTATATCACATGTACCTAGATGCAAGCCCACATCAACCTTTTTCAAGAGCAATAACTCTAAAAAAATCATTGACTAATAAACTGTGAAACAAAAGAACGCATATTTCCGTTTAAATGGCTTCACAGCTTATAATGGCTAAATGTGTTGGACTAGATTTAAACATATTTGATTCAGAATAAAAATAACTGAAAATAATTAGACTTGGGACATGCGTGAAAAAGGTGAAAAAAGGTATTCTTCTTGCATGTTATAAATTACATTATTATTAATTCTTTGAAATAAATAGTCCTCACACATTTTTCCTGAACGCGTTTCCAACTATCGTAATAGTTCATTTTGATGCTACCACTGCAATAACAGGATGTATTTCTAATGTAATGTGAAGCGGAATCAGTCCTTACTGAATGCTGTGTAGAGATGCAGTGCATTCAGTACAACTGAGTATCGATTTATGAGGGGGTGGGAGGGTGGAGGCAAGATCTTTTCTGGTAACGTGTTTTGAGCATTTTTACACGTCTGTTAACTTTGTTTTAAAATAAAACAACTGTTAACTGTTTTTTTACCCATTAGCTGTTATCTGTTTTCTTAAAAATTGACATTGCTGATAACTGTTATAATGAAAATAAAAACCATGTTTGCTGTTAATAGTCAGGACACTGTTAACTGTTTAACATATTTTTGTTCTCCGTTATCTGTTCATTCATTTTATTCACCACTTTTTAAATGTAATTGAGTCTTATGAATACGTGAGATCACATACCAGTTTCTACGAAAACACTGATAGTATACAATTTCTCGCGGAATCGCACTTAATCAGATTCTGGTGTTGTCTTTTTTTCGATTTTTGAACTCACTGTTTTCTCTTTTCTCATGTAAATTGCCTTTGTCTGTTATCATTATTTAATTTACTGTTATCTGTTTTGGGAAAAATAAAAAAAATGTTAACCTGTTAATGGACCCCCTTCTAGACCCCTCATTAACATCATCCTTCGAAATGTATTTAAATGAGACAGCTAGGTTACTAGGAGCAGTCCTTGTGTGAAAATCGTCAGCATTTGAATGTTAACTGCAAAGTATTCTGCCGAATTGTTAGATCAGCGCATATCTTTTACTGTTACCACAATACTATCACATGGGCATTTCCCATGATCAGCCTAGAAGTACAATCAACCTCAAAGTGAGTTTTGGTTTTGATAATTGAAAACATATGTTTATTTTCTGTATTGAGATGTTGGACTATGTGTCCAGTAATGCATACATTTTGCTGCTGAGTCCATAAATTTTATCATACAATCTATTTATAACAGAGAAACAAGCGAAGAGGTTCAAATCACTCCATATGAAAACGATTCAGAGCTACAAACTAACAAGAAATTTGTTAAAATAAGATTGAACTTCAGCACCACTTTTACAGTTGAAATTTTCAGCAAAATCCATGTGCACTATAACATGAGTATCAGGAGTTGCTTTTAAATTTTGCAGTGCTATACTGATTTTTACTCACTTGAACGACTCAGTTATTGACTTAATTTATCGCCGTGAAAGGGTAGAATAAGAGGATCGTAAAAATTAAACAAAATTAAAGCATTTCCTCGTACTTTTAATTTTTTTTTATTTTTGTAAACGGATACACCCTGTTAAGGGGATTTCTTTATAAGTTTAGAACATAGCCCATATTGAATAATGTACAATACTTAATTGTCGTTTTAACAATGGTGGGCATTATATTCGTGAATGTTTTTGCCCCGAACGAAAGCGAGGGGCAAAATATCCCGAATGTAATGCCTACCTACGTTAAAACGAAAACGTAAATTATTTCGATTCTGATTATGAAAAATATGGTAATCTGTACAGTAAAGCGGCATATACATGAGTACTAGTGTTCTACGTACATGTCGCGTGTCATTATGTAGAGATGCGAGAAACTAAATGATATGTTGAATCAAGCAAATCTCAGAATTCAAATGAAAATAACAATTTTACTTACAGTTTTAACCGCCTGCAACCACAATTAACTTGCGCATGTGCAAACTAAATTCATTGGAATTTTAACACGGCTTGTTTACATTCCAAAAGTAGGATGTCTTATTAGAATTCTGTATATTGCTTCATTCACATGCATCGCTCATTACAATAGAAATTCATATGAAAGAAATCTTGACGGTAAGCAATGGCAATACTTATCACTGGCGCTTTACCGTAGAAATATCGTAAATGAGAATAAAATGAGGAGATGCCAGATAGAAAAGAAGGCTTTATGGAGTTGTGAAATAATAAAAAAGTGACATAGAGGACGAACCGATTCTCGATTCATCCTACTTTGCAGACGACAAACAGGTTTTGATGACCTTTTCGCTAATTATTAATCATTAAATGCTGTCGCTTGATTTTTATTTAGCTACAAAAAAATGAAGCCTGACATACTGTTTTATAGTACAAAATCATCAACTGGTTCTCTGAAATCCCACTTAGTCCACACAATGATATACATATGTACGTGGTACTTCCCAATAAAATCTGGACGCCATGATATATGCTGTTTGTTTAAATGTGTTTAACGCCACTTTAAGCAATGTTTCAGCTATATCATGGCGTCCAGTTTTTATTGGGAATTAACCGTAGAAAACTCCTGACATTCGATAGGAAAACTGGCTATATCCTTGTCAATTAAGATTTGAGTCGATTACACCCTTCTGTGCGACAGTGAGACTCAAACTTAGTCTCGATCAGCCAGACGCATATATAGTTGCGTCTGGGATCAAGTTGTTGTAATTTCGCTACCAATAAGTGGAGGCAAAAGAATCGTTCTATTTTCAGGGCCCTATATTTTGACCAGGCAAACCATGAGAACATGTCAACACTTATAAAACGACGTCAAAGTGTACTTCTCTTTCTAGTGTGCCTTTCATTAAGAATTGTTTAATTTGTCGATTAACTAATAATTAATAAACATATTCATATGTTAACTATGCAAAATGTGTACACAATTTTTCGTAGGAGCGGAAGTATTTTTTTTAGTTTTGGGTGCAGCCACGTGGGTGCAGCAAACTTAGACGCGAATCTAAACGTTCAAAATGCTATTAAAACGTCCGGATGATCGAGACTTGAACCTGCAACCTCAATGTGGAAAGACCACGTGATCAATAGAATTACCTTAAACATTGCCTGAAAAATTGTCGAAAGTGGCGTAAAACATAAAACAAACAAATGACATCCATGTTCATTTCTACCGGCTTTTGTCTTTTTTGTGAAAGCTTTTGTTGAATCAATATTGCAATGTTGTTCTTGTTTTAAAGGTCTTTCACATTAGTTAAAGGTCACAAGTACCTATAATAAATACAATTTTAACCCACGTGTTTTTACCAAGCTATAAAACCATTTCCATGTTTAGAATATCTTAGTTCAGAAAATTGTAAAATAAGCGATTTACGAAAGTTTTAGCTTTCCAATAGCGCAAGGAATTCTTGAAATTCCTTGGAAATGATTTAAGTAAGAAATGGTTCACTGACTGTGAACATTAAAGGCGGCCTTTGTGGTTTGATAAGAAGCGGAAGTCCTACAGCTACAGTAAATAGAAAAACTAACAAACTAATGAAAACTGATTCCGTTTATCTATTATTCACACGCTGTAACCTGTGTCTGATTTGTGAATCAAAATATATATAGAAATCAAGTGGCTCGTGATGAGAGATAGTTGCTAAACTTATTCAATTTCTATAATATCCAGTTTCAAACTAATAGGATTCCATGATTTCTCCCCTTAGGACTGTATTCCCTCAACTAAAATTACATATCGGTTAATTATTAAAATAGTCTATACGTGTTTGAAGTAGAATCCAGCAGCTTTCGCTTATTTTGGAATTGTGGTTCTCTGTATATCCACTTTTGAATTTTGAATTATCCTTTGGTATACAAAAACAACTGAAATACCAGTAGCATTGATTCCAAAGTACGAACAAATGCAATAAAACTATTTAAAAAAAAACCAAAACAACAGAAAAAATATACATTTGGCAAATTGGCCATATTTGAGTGGCTCCACATGTGTACTACCACAAGTCAGATTCTTAAAATCGTAAATTACTTTGGTATGCTACTACTACTATTAGCACTACTACTACTACTACATCCTCACACACAAGTCAGGGTTAGTGGACACAGAAACCTTTACTTGTGAGGTTGCTGCTACTAATACTACTACTAATAATACCCTTGTTAATAAAAAGAGTTACGGTGACTCAGATTTGCTGTTTGGAATGATACTGTGTGTAATGAATGCAAGTCGAGTTTGTATTAAACATAAATATATTTTTGAAAACAAGAACAACACAAGTTCGAAACTACCCTGAAAAAGTGAGTGTCGCCGTTTCGTTAAATCGCAAGTTTTAAACCAAATAGCAAAATTTATCATATAAATGATCATGTTAAAATTTAATCCCCCCCAGAATCGTCCACCCTTACTGCAACATGCTGTGACTATTCTGAGGAATACGATCGTACCGTGTCACCACAATTAACTTTTATTTTGATACGTTAATTCCAGTTGATTTGACAAAACCGACTATCTAAAACGGGAAGCCGTGACCTTTGTTACTGAATTTCTAAAATGGGTTATTTTAAAATGGACCTACGTGGTACCTTGTACATATATGACAGAAGGAAAATCATGCATCCCACTGTTAAATGAAATATTTCATAAATTCATGTTGGAAGTTTATGTATGCTTTAGATAACATGCTTCTGTTCATGTCCAGATGGCTAACAATATGATACACGTGATTTCTGCCAGCAATCTCTTTGGCGGGAAATGCAATCATTTTGGTGTTTGTTTTAATCAGCAGGTGCGAGTGTAATTATTTGATTACAAACTGGAAGCAGACAGGGATTGCGGACTGACTGATGATGTCTCATTATACTCTTTTCACAGTTGGCTGACAAAGCAAAGAGATTGAAATTATCTTTACTTGGTGTCAATTAGTCCGGTGCGTATTTAATCAAGAATCTGACAAAAATCCCAAACACGATATGATAAACGATGATAAGAAAAGTAGGTCGCTGTTAATTATTGCACCAAATCATTATTATAAAGACAAGAAAAGAAATGACGAAATATATTTGATCTAGATAAAGGGCAACGACGAGCTCCTTTAATAAAGAAAAAAAAGCATACTATTAAAATATCTGTCTGCATGCACTACTTCAAAGAATACTATTTCTACTTAAAATATTTTTATTTCAATCTACTAAGTTAAGATGTTTTTATTGTTTTCACGTGGTGTAGGACTAGATTATGTGAATTTGTGTTTCTTTTGTTTCAGTCACAGGCGCTTGGGTACAAATTGTGAAATCTCGGCTTTTTTCATTAATGCTGGTATATTTTTATGTAGAACCCTTATTTGCCTCATAAAATAACAATATGCGCATGTCTGACCCATTTTTTCAACGTTTTTACCATTTCTGATATTTCCCCTCTACACTAAAAAACCACAAGGCGAGAAACTCTCCGCCATTTTCTTTGTCTGTGTGTAACTTACGATCACGGAAGTGACTGGTTATACTGGTCGTTTACATTGACTACTTCCGATATTCTCAGGGTTTAACCTGTTCTCTCTATTTCAGCGCCACTCGGAAGCCCTCTGACAAATGACGTTTTGTTCATGGGACCAGTATAACCAGTCTCACTTCCGTGATCGTAAGTTACACACAGACAAAGAAAATGGCGGAGAGTTTCTCGCCTTGTGGTTTTTTAGTGTAGAGGGGAAATATCAGAAATGGTAAAAACGTTGAAAAAATGGGTCAGACATGCGCATATTGTTATTTTATGAGGCAAATAAGGGTTCTACATAAAAATATACCAGCATTAATGAAAAAAGCCGAGATTTCACAATTTGTACCCAAGCGCCTGTGGTTTCAGTCTAACAGAAGATTCACTGTATTTAATTTAAAAAATACTGCAGAAAGTATGATGCAAATTTGTCTTTGTCAGTTTATTTGTCTTGTTTGAAACTTTAAATGTTATATATATAGTCTTTTTAAATATTCTCTACATTTTCCGCGAATATTCAAGTTCTGTGCTATCTTTTCGTGGCTCTTGACAGCACCAGTTTTTAAATGCGGAACCAGTTATGGCAAATTATATGTAAACAAACTACGGCTAGAACTGCATATTTCTTGTTTAAGTATCAAATGTATGGATCACATCTGATGAATAAAATTGTTTTCCGAGGTCAGACATGCCAAAGATGTCAGAAACAATTAAATATCAATCACTTGTCCATAATTTTAACAGCATACCGCAGATAAGATACCATCACATGTAAATCTAATTACGAATTAAACGTAATTGACACGTTTTGTAGCAGAAAACAGGTTGTACTTTCAATTTATATAGAAAATACATATTTCTGTGAAATTCATAAGCAACTAATGTATATTTCAATTTGACAGGACTACTTAATTAATACACGTAACCTAACCAAATTAATTGGTTACATTATTATATGACTATATTTATCCAAAATGCTCTTCGTCTTAGTGGAGTGACGAAACCTACAAGCACAACTTTATTCCCAATAGCTTACATTTAAAAGAAATTTGTGATGAGATTTATTAAAAATTCTGATATCATTTGATCAAGGACGAGATAATTTGACGGCTATATATTTAAGCAGCGGGTAAAAGACATGTCACAGCACAACAACAACAACAACAACAACAACAACAACAATAAAAATTAAAAAAAAAAAAAAAAAAAAAAAAAAAAAAAAAATAATAATAATAATAATAATAATAATAATAATAATAATAATGAAGAAGTTTCTATTTTTACAAATGAAAGTCATCTGTGTTTATAAGTATCCAAACCTGCAAATTACTAAGTTACATCTACGTGTTGAAACAAGAAGATGATATAATGTACCTAAAGATAACACCAGGACTTGTTTGAGAAACTTGCAATAAACAACTTTATAATATTGGTCAAGAAACACAAATATTTTACTTTATTGAAAAACTAAACATGCATGACTTCAGTACTAAATTGAGATGATAACTTTCAGGGGCTAGTCTTGTAGGGTTTAACATCGGTTTGGTATTTTTGACCTACAAGTACAAGTACATGTGTAAAACACTCTTTGTCTGACAGAATACAAAATACAGATTTATTTTAATCCGACATACAATAAAAACATGAAAATAACAAGAAAAACAACAATAGAAGCTGTCTGATATACAAACGTGAGCACATAGAAACAGACATAACCAAATACAAACGTGCGCGCATAAACAGACATACTAAATTACAAACGTGTATACATAGCAACAGACATACCCAAGGACAAACGTGCACACATATAGTAACAGACATACTAAGGACAAACGTGCGCACATAGAAACAGGCATACACAAGAACAAACGTGCACACCTAAAAACAGGCATACACAGGGACAAACGTGCACACCTAAAAACAGGCATACCCAATTACAAACGTACAATGTACCAGCAATAAAGGTACAGCACACTACGTACCAACGTACAAAACATAGCAAAACTAAAAGTAATTACAGGATAATCAATATTGAACGAGATTATCACTAGTGCCACAAAACGCATCAGATTAAACAAGTGCGAGGAACAAGGCGCGAGTGATAATATTTTTAATATTCAAATGCGCGATTGATAATCCTGTTTATTACATTGACGAATATTTATATTTCGAAAACGTAGAGCAAATTAGTTTTGAATGTCCTTGCGCGTCAGCGTCAGCGTTTGCTGGCGACGTCGTTTAAGGACACACATTGTGACGTCACGTCAAGAAATTGAGAAAGAACTGATTTTTTTTTTTCAAATGTGATATACCGGAATTTATTTCAATGGGATATTTCGGTATTTCATCGCTGTCAACATAATAACTTGTAAACCAATACGTGACATAACACTGCTCCAAACACATCACACATAGACGCCGTTCAAGCAAATTGTAAATATATGAAGAAAATTAAAAGCATATGAATTGAAAATAAACAGTGCAAACAGTTAATTAGTAAAATGTAAACAGAAGACTTAATTTGCATCACAACGACATTCTGATCCAATCCAGTACTGAAACAGACGGCTTTCTGAAATGAGGAAAACTGTTTACAGTATTGAAATGTCCAGGGATACCATTCCACGAAGAGTTCGCAACAGTAGGCTACTTAATATAGATTTATAGAGAATAGTAAGCTTGTTTTACTCGTCCAAGTAGTTTTAGGATCTTGAATTGTTGGAGATATTTTTCTACATGAATTACCCAAATGTACATCAATTTTCAACAAAAAGTCAATATCTGTTTTACAATTTCTAAGTTATTGTTCGATGTGTTACTCGGTAAATAGAAATGAATATTACTCAAGGACTCAAATGAATGCTAACTCGAAATTCAACTCGCACTTCAATTCGAAGTGAATTTTGTGTATACTCGTTCAAACATTTAGCTATACATTATGCGATTCAGACATAGTTTATACTTCAATTCGAAATGAAAATGTTCAAATTGTAGGTACATTGTGTGATTCAGACATAGTTTATTGGACAACATCGTTAATTGCATCCTCCCAAGTCAGGGGTTCTGAGTCCGCGTTCGCTCCATCATCACCCCTGACAACATACATATATATTTTTCTTCAGACCCGAAAAATATATATGTATGTTGTCAGGGGTGATGATGGAGCGAACGCGGACTCAGAACCCCTGACTTGGGAGGATGCGTTAATTGCTTCAGTATTTTTTTTTCATCAATGAGATGATCACATATTACTCACGAAGCGTATTGATTGCTAAACATGTTCATGGGAATTTATTAAAACAGTTAGTAATCAAATACAGTTTACCATGAAACTTTCAATTAAAAGTATGTAAAAATTGACAAAATCAATTTATTAACTAGTTTCTTCAAATAAATAATTTTTTTCTAATTGCTTGCCAGGTGATACAGTGCAAATTCTTATAAAGCGCTACGCTATTAATTGCATCATTATAATTCTCAAGTTTTATTTGATCAGACACCGGGACTTTGTATATTATTGAAAGTGATATTTAGTTGTGTTTAAACAGCTGAAATCTGAGATTAAACATTCAATTTAAGAGAAATTTGTAAAAAAAAAGTCGACATCTACATATTTTAAAGTGATTTAAAAGAACAATTGATTGATGTTTGCTTTTACGTTCAGTGAGCAGCATTTTCAGTCAGGACGAGAACAAGTTAACAAACAATAAATTTATGAACAGCTATTTTTAAAACAACTGTTAAGGTATGGAGAATTGGGTAGGGGTGGAAAGTTTTGTTTTTAGTAGCGGCTATATATAATGAGCTTACTCTTATCGACATTTACATAGAGTTCATTAGCTTGCAAGGAGTGTGGCATCTCCAAACACGTTACTTACTACAGTCCGCGTTCAGGCTTTTTGTATTATGACATGACATCCGGCAAGACACTTGGATTTGATTGTTTGGCCATATGCAGGGGCTTATAGAAGATCGTATGGTCGGCAGATGGCGTTCGCTTCCATTAAAAAAAATAAATAAAAAGGTAGGTATATACACAGATGCAATTACATCGTGACATATGATTGCACGAATTGCGATTTCAGCGCCGTGTAACTTTCAAGAGAATTACCCCAAACTAACCAGGAATGGAGAGCGCAAAATGGTGATGTCCATGATTGTGCTATTTCAGTAAATAAAATCTGGCAAAGCACGATCACGAACCGAGCATTTTTAGGACCTATAATTGATTAAACCTAGGAAAACACTAGAGCATCTGATGGTTTTAACGTGTATCATGTGGCCGCACACAAGGTTGTAAAAGACTCTTTAATTTACTTTAATGTAAACGAAGTACACACAATGGTATACTAACCACAGACATGATGAAATTAGTTGTAAATAACATTGCTGGAGAAAATAGCTTAAATTGGTATATAGGGGCACTTAACAAATGAAAATGACCAGAACAATATATCTATGTATGTATTACAGTAACCGCAACCATTTATCACAAAGAAAACAATAGCAATTACAAAGAAGTCAATAGTCTCTGAAAATAATATATGTACAATTCATATGTTATCATTGATCGAGTACAATATACTTTGACCTATAACATAATATGAGCATTTTCCCGAATGTCTAATATTACTTGGAAAAAACTTATCTTTCTCCAAAGTGTGTATATGTCTGAAAACACTCCATTTATTATTTCTTTTGGGAATTGCAAAAAATGTTAACTATATTGTAATTAACAATCTTAAAAGCCGGTCTATGTTCGTCCACAGTCACGGAACATCTAGCCGACATTAAACATACATGCATTAGTAGTATAGAAAAACAACGATAGACCCAGAGGGACATTTTTGTGGTGGTACTCGGGGACTAACTGCCTAACTCATCGATATCAATGGCTGTGATAAAAAAAAACTGGATACAGAACCAAAATGCGGCTTAAATAGATCCACTTTAAGGGCTTAAATATATCTACCTTTTAACTGAAGCTCGAAACTAATAAAAATCAAGATGAGAATCCAGCTAGCCGAATACTATAGAGCGAAAAAATGTCACAAGTTTCACATATAAGAAATATTTATGACAAAAACGACATTTTATACGTTCCGAGTTTGTGTTCGCACGATATAGATCTGTGACACGCTCGCCTGTCACAAATGAAACGTATATCGGTAAATGTTTGAAAATGCACATTAATAATTAATATCCATAACTGTCAAACGAAGTGACAGCGCACATTATTTGAAGTCGGTAATGAGACTGTTATAAATACATATAGAAATGATTGCTACGTAATTGATTGACTTTGCAGTATGGTGTTAAAATGTTTATGTCACACTGCGAGTTCAAATTAAAGGTAAATGTTAAAGTTTCCATGTAGTTAAACGTAATTATAATTTATTAAATCAATCATTTTACCGCCCTCGTTATTATGTCTGCAAGGTTAATATGGGTGAAGCGCAAAGTAAATTTTATCGGGCCTCCGGCCCAACATGACGTTAGATAGCATATTTAGCTCAAGTTTGACTTGAGTCAAATTTAAAAATATATTGTTTTAAAAGATATTTTCAAAGAAAAATCGTTTTCTCTTTGTTGAAAATTTAAACAAGTTTGTATTGATTAGTTGGAGTATAAAAGAATTTTCCCGCGTTTCGATAGTAAGAGCGGGAAAATGTTTGTATTTACGGTACATAGGTACTAATTTTTATTTGGCGTAGTAATCGAGTAGACCGGGAAAATTGAGCGGGTATTTTAGTTTGGTTCATTTTCTAGCCGCCTTTCAGGCAGTAAACATCAAACTTAACATGGACGCCGACATGCATAACCTGATAAGACAAGAAGTTATAACTACAGTAACTGAGTCTCAGAATGCTATGATGTCTCAGTTTAAAGATTTAATCACGCATGAGATGGGAAAAATGCAGGAACAGCAGAAAAAGTTAGCAGAAACGCAAATGAGCAAGATTGAGGAGACGTTAACCGACGGCCACAGGTTCAAACGACGAGGCAATGAGGAGCAATTTAAACATAACACTAAAGTTATGATAAAAATCAAGGAAGCTAATAGAAACCTAGATGTAAACAATGTTTCGGTAGAAGGAATTGCGAAGGCTAAAGAAAAACTTGCTGAAGGTATGGATATTATAAATCACAGACAGAAAATTATAAAGATAGCGGATTCTTCCGAATTAGGATGGCGTGTAGTACAAGAGTACGAAGCAAACCCTCTCGCAGATGATTCAGACGACGAGAAGAAGCTGTTTAAGGCCGAAACTAGAGCAGAAAGGAAAATGAAAGCAGCAAAAACTAAAAAAGCAAAGATGTCAAGGACGCACCCATATGCGCAGCCGGAGGCAGAGAAGTCTTCACAATTTAAAAGACCGGGGAGATGTTTTAATTGTGGAGTAAAAGGGCACTGGAAACAGGATTGTCCAGAGGCTGCAAAAAGCAATGAAAAGATAAGTATTGATTATGTACAATGTCATATGGCCAGTGAAGGCCAAAATTTTGCAACACCTGTTAACAGTTTACGAAATCATATTAAAAGTTGGCAAGAAGTCAATGCTAATGATTATATTTTGAGTGTCATAGATCAAGGTTACAAGTTACCATTTAAAACTTTACCTGTAGATGTATTTTTAGATAACAATAAGTCAGCTAAGGACAATGCAGCATTCGTCCGAGACGAAATAAACAAACTCTTATTGAAAGGTTGCATATCACAAGTACCAAACAAACCACGTGTTGTAAACCCGCTTACAGTTGCGGGTAATAAGACAAAACTTAGATTGGTTTTAGATTGTCGTCATATTAATCCACACTTGTATCAATTTAAGCATAAATATGAGGATGCAAATGTGGCTAGAAGTATGTTTTTCAAAGGGAATTTTTTATTTTCTTATGATCTTAAATCGGCCTACCATCATATTATGATATATGAGGAAGACAAAACATATCTAGGTTTTAGTTGGGATAAAACATTTTTTATTTTCAATGTGTTGTGTTTTGGTTTAGCTACAGCAGGCTTTATATTTTCAAAAGTTTTAAGAGAATTGATTAAGCACTGGCGATCAAATGGTTTAAGAGTTATTATGTATTTGGATGATGGTTTGGGAGGAGCAGAAGATTATGAACATTGCAAAATGGTCAGTGCAAGAGTGAGGCAAGACCTCTTGAATTTTGGTTTTATAATTGCAGAAGAAAAATGCAACTGGGAACCAGTACAGGTTACAACTTGGTTAGGTTTGGTTTGGGATACTTTACAAGGAAAAATTAAAGTGACACAAGAACGAATAGACAGGATTTTGTGTTGTATCAATTCAATATGTGACAGGCTTTCACATAACAGAGTAATGCCTGTGAGGGTTTTAGCCTCAGTTATAGGACAACTGATTTCAACCCAAGTGGTTATAGGTTCAGTTGTTAGGTTAAGAACGAGGTACGCATATGATTGCGTTTTAGACCGAGTGTCCTGGGATTCGCCAGTATGGCTCACAAATGAAGCCGAGGGCGAACTTAGGTATTGGTTAAGCAATTTGAATGAAATGAACGAAAGGGGTTCAGAATTTAGTCAGTTGACAAATGAAACATGTCAGGTACACATGTTTTCGGACGCCTCAGGTGATGGCTATGGAGGATATATAGCCATAGAGGCGAGTGGTGAAATTTCAGGTAAGGTACATGGTGCTTGGGATGCACAAGAATCTCGAATGAGTTCTACATGGAGAGAACTAGAGGCAGTAAATAGGGTGTTAAATAGCAACAAGTACGATTTAGCTGCTCAAAGAGTAAAGGTACATACCGACAATAAAAACGTAGAAACCATACTGAAAATCGGCAGTAAGAAAACATTTCTGCAAGATATAAATATGGATATTCAAAATACATGTTCGCAACATGATATTGTAATGTGTCCTAAGTGGATACCACGTGGTGAAAATTATTATGCAGACACACTAAGTAGGTTTGGCGATTGTGATGATTGGGGTATTCAAACATGGGTATTTAAATTACTGAGCAAGATATGGGGTCCTTATGACATTGATAGATTCGCTACACACTACAACAGAAAATGCGAAAAATTTAACTCTAAGTTTTGGTGTGAAGGAACCAGTGGGATTGATGCGTTTAAGCAACACTGGTCGGGTGTAACAAATTGGTGGGTGCCGCCACCTACTTTAGTTGCGAAAACTCTTAGAAAAATTGAAGTAGATCATGCTAGAGGTACTTTAATAATACCGGAATGGAAATCTGCGCCATATTGGGCACTAATCGCAGTCGGTTCTAAATTTAAAGCTTATGTGAAGTTTTACAGACGGTTCGAGGGTTACAAGATAACACACAGAGGGAGGGGTAGAAACGGAGTCTTCGGCAGACCGGAACAAAATTTTGCATTTATAGCGCTTTGTATTGAGGCATGAAATGTGATTTGGACAATTTTATTTTTCTGTTTCCAGGCATCAACTTACACCAGAGAGTGAAAGAAGATGTGCGAAAGTCAGGAGTGGTCGATGGATCCGATTTTGATCATTTATCAGACAAAATGTGGACTTATCTGATTAACTCTAAAAGTGACAATACTGCGAAAGCTTACTACTATTCCTTTAAACGTTGGGAAATTTTTGTAACAAAGCAAGGTTTTAAAGCTATTCCTGCACAGCCTATACATATAGCATTATACATTACTTTTTTATTAGATTCAGGAGCTACTTGTAGCACTATAAATTCAGTTATTTACAGTCTAAAATGGGTACATGAGATGTCTAATTTAGTAGACCCAACCAATAATTCTTACATTTCATCCCTCCAGGAATCTGCTAAAAGGGTTGCTCGTCCTATAAAGCATAAAAAAGACCCAGTTTCGATCGATGTATTAGTAGATCTTTGCAAATTGTTTGCAGACAGACTGAACGATTTGCTGGTTGTTCGGGATTTAACGATGGTACTTTTTTGTTTTGCAGGTTTTTTACGTTACGATGAAATAAGTTCTTTATGTTGCAAAGATGTAAAAATACACAATGACTACATACTTGTATACATACAAAAGAGCAAGACTGACCAATACAGACAGGGCAATGAGGTGTTAATTTCTAAAGGTGAAACAATTGCATGTCCTTACAGCATGTTTCAACGATATGTACATTTAGCTTGTATTGATTTGAGCCCCGATGTTTTCTTATTCAGACCTGTTTTTCGTTCAAAAAGCACATGCAAGCTTATATATAAAAACAAAAAGTTAAGTTACACATCTGCAAGGCAAAGCATTATTAATAAATTAAAGCTTGTTTCACCCGAGGGTAATTTTGGTTTGCATTCTATGAGGTCAGGGGGAGCAACGGCAGCAGCAAATTCAGGAGTTAACGACAGAGTCTGGAAGAGACATGGTCGCTGGAAGAGCGATTCTAGTAAAGACGGTTATGTCGTTGACAGTGTAGAAAGCAGGCTGCTGGTATCTAAAAATCTAGGTTTGTGAATGTTTCATTTGCATTTTCTATTCAGGTTGCCATAACGTTCCCCCAATCTTTGTATGGTCTATCGTATATGGCGGGCTAGTCGGCAAAATTATATAGTTTTGGTTTTTTAATGTCATTACGAAATGGAGATTGAATGATTAGTATAGACTCGAGTTAAGTTAATACAAGAATTTTCCCGCGTTTCGATAGTAAGAGCGGGAAAATGTTTGTATTTACGGTACATAGGTACTAATTTTTATTTGGCGTAGTAATCGAGTAGACCGGGAAAATTGAGCGGGTATTTTAGTTTGGTTCATTTTCTAGCCGCCTTTCAGGCAGTAAACATCAAACTTCTTGTGTATATTGACATTATATTTTTACATTGTGTAATGTTTGATGTTAATATTTTTTGTAAAGAAAGTTCAACACATATAAAGTCAACGCAAGTTCTCGCGTTGTCCCTATGAGACGGTCTATCAAAGGTATTTTTGCTAGAGAACACAGGTTTCCAGAGAACTTCTGGTTTTTCCTGGGCGTGCCTTGGCCGTTGGTACGGGGAGGAACTTTCTTAAGGTCACAAACTTTGTGTATATACAAAATAATTTGTTATATTTAGATACGTAATAAAATTCCGGCGTCCATCGTATATGGCGGGCTAGTCGGCAAAATTATATAGTTTTGGTTTTTTAATGTCATTACGAAATGGAGATTGAATGATTAGTATAGACTCGAGTTAAGTTAATACTGTCACTTTCTTATTTGAAGAGGCCAGTAAACGTAATTTCGAAGGGAAAAGGTCTCATTGCAAACATATTCGCTTAAAATTCGACTGCAATTAAAACGGGATCAGCTTGGTGCTGAAAATGTAAGGAGAAAGTACCCAGTTTTCAACCGAACCAACAAGTGTGGACTGTGAGCTAATCCTCATTAGTGATACGATACCCCCGCTTTCCCCAAAATTTCGCATGTATGTCAACTATGTGTAAAAATCTAAATATACGGTAAACAGGAAGTAGACCAAGGAGCATAAAATCGCTTTACACCACGTAGGACTATAGGATAAAGCAATATACAAAATATCAGACTTCTACATACTATAGTTGCTTAGAAAACTGCGAGGGAAATTTTTGTTACGGACGGACGAACGGACGGACAAGGGTAAAACAGTATACCCCTCTTCTTCGAAGCGTGGGTATAATAAACTATCCAATCGCAAAGGCTGTACTGACGACACACAAATAAGATGAATAAGAAATCAACAATCATTACTCAGTCATTGTGAAATGTACGTTAATGATTTCACAGGTTTTATTTCTAAACTTCTGAACTATAGTCTAAGCTATAAACAATCATGGCCTCGATCTTAGAGAACGCCGTGAAATAGATGTGAAATAAATTGAACCATCGTTTTCTGATCAAATATGGCTGCTTAATTTCCGATGTGTTTAATACACTCATTTTTGTCAATTTAATGCCTGCATGCACAATAATGCTTTAAAAGACACAAGACAAGTCAATCTGCTTAGCGGTCTGCTATTATGTTCATCTTCTGAAGATGCACTTTTACGAAAAACAGTAAGAAAACAGCCATGTTTATAAATGGAACGTCTGTATATAGCAGAATTTGCTTTATATTTGTGCAGGTATATACGATTATAATTTAATTTGCTTTGTAAGCTGAAATCTGATTGGCCAATTCAAATGGAGAAACCCATACTAGAAGATATGACTTGCGTTCGTCTAGTACCATTTTTTCTTACACCGTTAAAATTCAAATAGTGCCATGCCGTCATTGCTATTTTTGCGGCAAACATTGTTAAGATTTACATAGTTAAAATCGAATTATAAATAACATTTCAAATTCTAAACATGTTATACGATATAACATGGGTTGGTTCTGTTTACATCATTCATAAACCGCTTCGCGGGTTATTGGGCGTAAACAGACCCGAGACATGGTATATCGTATAACATGTTCAGAAATTTGAAGTATTCCTTAATGAACCAAATATATATGTAATTTCCCACAATCATAATCATAATTATACAGATTTGATGGTTTGTTGCAATACAGAACTCGTGTAACGCACAAAGAAAGTAAAGACCGAGTGTTGCTAATTCTACGGTTATAGACAAGAAGACGTCGAAGTATTGTGAAAATAATTTTATATATCTCTCCAGCAGATTTCTAAATATCCTACTAAATATTTATATACGGCTTTAAATAAAGCCTTGAATGTTATGAGAAAAGTTAAATTTAATCAAATTCTTGGTTATCCTTAGCTCGACTAGCTTAGGACTATTTTTCATGCTGTCATGTTTTGAGGATAATGACCCCTAATATAGACGTATTACGACAACCATATAGCCGCTTATCTGTCCGGGATTGAAGAATTCGAAGTACGGGGCTAATACCAAATATTTATATCCTTGAAGCTCTTTACGAAAAGATTTTGAAGACTTTTCATTTGCACGAATTGATTTGTACAATAACACGCCTAACAGTGCATTAGT
Organism: Limnoperna fortunei; assembly: GCA_944474755.1. NCBI lineage: Eukaryota > Metazoa > Mollusca > Bivalvia > Mytilida > Modiolidae > Limnoperna > Limnoperna fortunei. The sequence continues at coordinate 80,222,583 of OX104116.1, forward strand.
GTTTGGATGTGTACTCGACTGCCAGCTAAAGAATATGTCACATAACACTTTCAGTCGCAGTAATTGTGACTACACACATCGTCCTACTTGAAATCAAGGAGAAAAATGACATATTATTACTTATTAATTTAATCTGAATCCAATTAATAGTTCGAGGTCTTTATTAAGTAGATTATTTTCCGCCTGAATTCTTTAAAATCTTTCGACTTTTTTCTTGTGAAAATAAGTCTAGATCGATCAATTTAATACTGCTTACAAAGAAATTTGCACGTCATTGTAGAAATCTACAAATTAGTTTAGTTTACTAGATTGATTGTAAAAGCAATTCGCATGAAAAACATCCAAAAGCTTTTAGATATGTGCTTAAATCTATTTCTTATTGCCAAAAGAGAAGAACTGACAATGTCTAAATACCTATAAATCACCGAATAGAACACATACAACTACGGACCCAATCTTCAGACTAACAATCAGAAATGGTATCGAAAGCGTATTGAACTGATTATCATTTATATATATCATATAATGGTTTTTCAAATTACATCCATTTCTAATCAAACTAAAAAATAGACTTCCATATAAATGAAATAATGTTTCCTAATCTTAACAGATGATCATCATAGAACCCTGAATATCTTCACGATTCCAGCGATAGGCAGTTTACGGAAACCCCATTTCTGTTGTAGCGTAATGACAATCATATTCTTTTTATCCAAGATCAAAGTATAGTATCTGTTACCAACTTCATCATATTTCTACCTACACATAACGAATGCAAAAAGATGACAGAGAATTTCTTCACCAATTTTTATCATAACAGACAGGTCAATTTTATTCCTGATAACTGTAATGTTCACGTGGATATTATAAAAATACGACTTTATTTAAATGGTAACTTATAGTAAGTTTTATAGTCAGGGGACATTCTAGTGTACAGTTCAGTTTGATGATGAATTCCAGGAATCTCATCAAAACCGGATACAACGTATCAAAATGACGAAAAAGATCTATGTTTAGTCCTTCGAAGGTTTCTGTGAGACATTCGATGCAGTACTCTAAATCTTTAAATTATAAAATTTAAAAAGTCAATCGTCAAACCAAAATTAAAATTAGAAAATTTGACAAATTTCATTGCAAACTTTATAGGAAGTACATATAGTCGCGAGTCGTAAAAAATCGTGTCAAGTTTTTTACAGGTAAGACTACAAAAACAGTACCATAATATAAGGTTCTATATTATCAGGAAAACGGTTGCAAGCTTTACCCATGGTTTACATACACAAGACCGACAAACAATACATACTTGGATAAATGCATAGTAAAAACAGATTGGATGAATATAATTATCAAACATACTAAAACGGTATGAATTACAGCTATTTTCAATAATTCTGGGGATAAACCAGCATCGAATTCTTTGTTTCTTTACGTCATTTGCCGGTGTAGGTAATGACAAACTGAGCCATATTTATTTACAAGCTTCATTTGTAAACATGACTTGGCTTAAGGTAGTCTTTGTCTCACCATCGCGAAACAGACATTTAAATTTAGAGATAGCGACCGCTGTCGTAAAAGTACTTCAGAAGTTGGAATACTAATACAATTCTAAATGAGACAGAATTCTACATACTTATTGACGGAGTGCATGTATTACAATAGAATCGATCATAAATTGACAAATATTTGATATAATATGACATTTAGTGGTAAAATAAATGGTTCCCATGGCAAAATAATAGCAAGTATGTTTCATAATGAAAAAAAACAAACGTAAAATTAATTTGTGTAAAAAAGACAGTATCATTTTGAAACAAACTGCTGCAACCTTAGTATAGCCATTTACAGCTATTCATACGCAAATGATGCCAATTGTCAATAAGAAAACTGTGAACTCACTATTTCGTTTTTAATGCTGATGTACACAAGTTCTATGTAAAACAACGATGTCCACGTGTAAAACAAACAATAGAAAATGTGTACATCCCTTGATATTTTCATCCAGAGGGTTCGTGTTTTAAGATTATATCATTTACATAATCATGTTATCTGTTTTGTGTTATATATCACGTTTTTGGCCTTCGTAATTGTTATTGATTCTTTAGGGGTGCTGACATTGCGTAATACATATCATTGATACATGTACATTAGTAATTTGTATAAAAAAAACTTGTTGTTCAATAAACAATTGCTAAGGTAATGACACATTTGCGACTGACACAAACTGAAATGACATCTTTGGAAATTCGTTCCTTATCCAGGCCAGGCTACAGTTAATGTCTTTTCATAATTTGGCAGCAGTTAATTTATTGAATTTTTAATTTACATGGGCACTTGCAGATGTAAAACCTCCTAAACGGTCCGAGTTGGGAAACGATTTTAGGCCGCCGCTTAGTCCGAAAATTCTCTGCCGTCCAACCCTCTTTCTTTAGTTGGACGGCAGAAGATTCTCGGACTAGCCGCCGCTTTCGACCTGGAATACTGAAGGTCAGACTTCGTCAAAACACCATGGTTGAGTCCAGAAATACTGGTAACAACCGTCCAAATGAGGGCATTTAGATTCATGTCCGGGACAGAAAAAAACGGATATTAGTTTATAACAGGGACAGGATTCTTCCGTCTGAGGTCATTCATTTCTATTAATGATTATCAAACGTTAAACGCCATTTCGAATTTAGGATGTTTACAACTTAAACCCCATCGCTTTTGTAGTTAATAAACTAAAACGTCATTGCAATATTAGCAATGTCTTGCCTCAATAATTAGGAAATTGTATCACCATGTGTAGCGCAAACCCCGAACTTAATAGCAGTCTCAATACAATTAAAGAGAGACAACTCATTTTTTCTGTATAACTGATGTACTGCAATACAAGTTGGATAAACAGCAATTTTTAATTTTCAAAGGGAATGACAACATATATACAAAGCTTCACGATTAATTTTGTATACAAGTTGCTGTAATAGTCCCTTGTGCAACTTGATTAAAATAACTCCTTTAATCATTATGTCATCTGGTGAGACTTTAAACTTATAAATCTGTACTTTTTGGCCAGATTCACAGTTAAAATCTGCGTTATAGTCTGGCGGGGAAAAAATATCAGTTTTCTCAGCAACTACTTATCACATTCTCTTGAAATTTTGTATGCAGCATCAGCATGGCCTCCCATAACGTGTGATTCGATTTCAGGTCTGTCGCCCACCTACTTCCTGTTAAACGAAATCCGGAAATTTCTGTCTTTGATAGATTTAAAAAATCTTTCATTTGCTGTCAATAGCCAGTAATATAAGGGCATGCAGGGCGCCATCCAACATGCTTTGTGAAAATTGCACACTAGATATCACATTTGGTGAATTTCTTTCATTTAAATCTCTTAGTTTTCTGAAAATTAAAAATAATAAAAGTCAATGGACTGTGAAATTAAGGTCAAGGTCAGGTAACTGAGTGGCAAGTACTAATAAGCTACCATTGAACAAAATTTGATGAACCTGGGGTTTAAGCTTATAAAGATATAAAGCAAAATGTAAAATTTTAACACGCCACAGGATTCCCATGTATATGTCTGGCTCCAGCAACTATCTTAGCAGGCAAGACAAAAACACAGGTTTTGTTAACAAAAAATCAAAGTGCTGTTTGCACAACTAGGAACGTTGCCTTGCGAGGACTAAAGCCTGGTGCAATATAAAGCATCTGGTGTTTTGATCAATTCCATTACAATGAAGCAATATCAAAATTCTATTAAGTTAGGCTAGGTTTTATCATTACAAAATATCGAATTGGTTTAGTACACCTCCCACAAATTTGGTTTCAATGTGCAGTGGTTTTGGAGAATAAAATTTAAATGGGAAACAGACGAAGATGGATGCCAAGTGATAATAGCTAACATGCTTCTTTAGGTAAGCCTTATATTATTCATGTTTACTGTACAATTTGTGTGCAAATGTATTTTATAAGTACATATTAAGTCCTGTGGTGCTTCTTCTCTTTAAAATCTTTGTAGACTTTTTGCTATATGAAGTAGTCGATTTTTTTCATTACAAGTTAAAATGAAAGTAGATGGTAACCTTAAACATGAAAATTAATTATTGTTTTCAATTGTTAGATTATTATTGGATACAGACAGCTTTGGATAGGTTTACACCAATATAATTCTATTCGTGCTGTAATTTATTTAAATTAAGTGCTTTGATTGGATAAAAACACTTAAATGGCGTCTTCTCAGATAATTTATATATTGATATTTCCTCTGAGCGGACTATTTTCAGTATCCAATGTAAACAAGATGGCATCCTCCTAGCGTATCCAGGGGGAAGGGGGACCATGTTTTCTCTTCTCAAATGATTTCCAATTAAATCGATCGAGATTTCAAATAAAATATAATATAAATACAATTTAGTGTTTCATTTTGTTTTTATCCTATCAATATTTGACAGAACGGCGATTCCCTTGGTACTATGTTTTGCATATCCCTAGCTTTCCGGCATGGGTACGTTTTGAGGTCTAGATGGGTTTCTGTAAATGTGTTTGCTGTTTTAAAAATCGCAACGATTATTTCACAGAATTATAAGGATTAAACACTGTGTTTTAGGAAATTATCAATGTGTAAACTCCGGCGACTCCCTCACAAACTTGACATAAAGTCCTTCGGACTTTATTTTGTTTGTGAGTGAGTCGCTGGAGTTTACACATTGGTAATTTCCTAAAACACAGTGTTTAATCCTATAAAAACCTTTAAGCTGTTTATGTAGAGTGTAAACTGATCCTAATTCAATATTAAAAAAACAAGAACAATAATTAATATGCAATCACATAATATTTTAAAATCGCCATATTTAACGTTGTCACTTGTTGTTCGTAGAAGAATACATGTATTGTATGTAGGTCATTGTGACGTTCTCAATCAGTCACGGACTAAAATGCCAAGTAAGATTATGACATGGAAAAAATTGCTCAGCTACTGAGTATATACAAGAAACTAAACTTATACAAATAAATACAATGTAGACTGATTATAGGGTTACATTTGGGACAAGAAAATCCTACATTTGACATTCATACCCGAGTTTTATTAGAGAATTTTATCCTGATTTTTTAACATTGCTGGCCAACGAAAACTTAAAGAACTATAAATCAAAATTCGAGAAATGACTTAGTATTTGCAACAGCAGATACAACACTTGAACCAAGTAATAAAACAAGACAACTAATGGTGATCAATAAATTAAATAACTTACAATTTTATTATTAAAACAATACACATTGTAAACATGAAGATCTAATAAATGGATGTCAGTACAGGCCAACAAAGCTTGATAAATAACAATGTAGTACTTTTATCATATCAGTTACTTACACAAAAACTTCAAATTTCACCTCACTTTTTATTATTTCATAGATCATGGTTGTGCTTTTTTTTTCAATTAACACTTTTGGTCAAAATGCTAATAACACTTAGTTAACATTAAAACACAGAAACAATTATTAAATTTTCCAATGATATATGGTTCCATTCTAGTACTATTATAACAAGTATTGCTGTGAGCTAATGCTCCCTGAAATCTAACTTCAAAGATGTCTAATTTCAGTATTGTATCATCTATCATTGCTGAGAAAAATGTGACGAAATTGGTTACAAACTGACGGACTGGCAAACACACAACCAAAACTAGCATACTGCTATCTACAATGAGGCATAAAGGGATAAATATATATATATGGATACAGTAATATTGTTTACTATTTTTTGAAACACATAAAAATACTCCAACTTGGGCAAATTTCTGTACTTACTACTGTTGTAAATATTGTCAGGGGTCAATCAAAGGAAGATCACTCATGGTTTTTTTTCATTATCACCACTAATAAAACAAAAACACATAATTAAAACATGATTGTTTTGCCAAATCCAATCATAAATTGATAAAGTTAACCTTCTAAAGTTACCATGTTGTATAAAATTTAAAAGGTGTCTAGTTTGTAATTAAGTATTATTTACTTCAAAAACAAATAGCCTTAATAAAAAAAATTCCTCGATTCTCATCTAATTATTTTTTTATATTTCTAAAATAACATATAGAAAAAAATATCGCTCATCTAAATTCCAGAAATATCCTATGTCATGTGCAATTTCAGTTCTGTGATATTCAATTTTCATGTTAATCCCAGTTTCAATTGATTTTTACATAAAAAGGAAAACATGGTCTTCATTAATAAATTTCTTAGAAATGGTCCAATCCTAAAAAATAAAAAAAACGCATCCAACCAAAAAGTAAGACCAGAATCTAATGTTATTTTTATGGCCTTTTGTAACTCATTTTATCACAGGCTATGATGCAACTTGCAGAATTATGTTAATTTACATGAATGGTACATAAATTGGTACAAGTATCACAGATTTTAGTCACTTTAAGTCCGTAATCCTTTTTTGGCAGCTTGATGTATATGACCTTCTAGTTTGTCTACAAAAAAGCAAAAAAAAATATAAATTAACTACTACATGTATAATATTTGCTTGAATAACAGTTAAAATACAAATGATAGATTTTGCTGAACCAGTCCAATACAGAATTAACTAGTCCAATAGCGGTATTGCCCTGATTCAATTTGTATTGGCCTAAATGATTAGGATTAGTTAATTAATAAAGCTGTGCCTCAGGCCAATACAGCAGGCCCCGGACCAATAACTAGGCCAATACAAAAATCAACCCATAATAATATTAAATTACAAACATACATAATCCATTTATTGTCCTTGTAACTAGTTTTTTCTTTTGAATTTTTTTAAGGATTAGTATGTATGCTCTAAATTAAAACACATGGATAATATTGCACAAAAGGGTAAGTATGTCTGTTAAATTCAAAAGAAAACAGCCATGCAATAATCAACTACAATTAGAACCAAAAACGCATAGAACAGTTCCTCCTTAATTATGTCAAATTTTATTTTGATTTTCTGGCAAAACAATAGCATGAGCTTGAATAACAGATATTTATGTGATTGGTTAAATATTGGTCGCAACATAATAAGCACATTTTATTTTGATTTTTTGGCAAAACAATAGCATGAGCTTGAATAACAGCTATTTATTTGATTGGTTAAATATTGGTCGCAACATAAGAAGCAAATAATTTTATTTTGATTTTCTGGCAAAACAATACCATGAGCTTGAATAACAGCTATTTATTTGATTGGTTAAATATTGGTCGCAACATTATAAGCACCACAAACCTTGTTTATTACCGATTATGAATGGGAAGGATCTTGGGGCTTATTTATTTTACAAGTGCCTTCCCTGTTAGACAAGTAAACTTTTTCACGTTTGGCATTATTAAGTGTATTTGTCTAACTTTGCCATAACCTGTCCACAATTAGACATTCTCTAAAACTTTCAGTTTCATTTTATTACTTTCTTAAATGTTTGTTTGTTTGTTTGTTTGTTCGTTTGAATTGTGTACCTTCAGTAATTTTTCAGCTATATCATGGCGTCCAGTTTTTATTAGGGGAGGAAGCTGGAGTACCTGGAGAAAACCCCCAACTTTGCTAAGTAAACTGACAATCCTGTCAATTAAAGATTGGATTTGAGTGCACCCTGCCTGTGATCATTAGTAGACAAACTACCCTAACCATTTTCCACCCAGCCATCTTCTTAAATATGAAATAATTTAATTACCTCTGCATAATTTTTTGTGTTTTGAGAAAAAATTTTAACTTATACCTGGATTGTAAATAAAAAGGTGTTCAAAAATTTATGATAAAGAAGTTTGTAAGTTAGATTGTTTCTTCATTCCCCCCCCTCCCCCCCATAAAACCTAATGGCCCTGCAGATCTATAAATATTACATGTTGAGAAATCCTGATAGTGACCACATTCAATAATTGTATACTATCAATAGATTTGATAATACATTGTAAATTGTTTAATCCAGTAAACCCTACAAGTTATTTCGTCTCATCAAATTTATTGCGAACAATTGAGTAAATGAGTTGCAATTTTTTTCATGAAATGAGTATGCAAGGTTATGAATAGGAGTATCATACAGAGACAAAGACAAAACTGAAAAATTATAATATTGAACTATATAATAGACTTACATATTTTGTGTTTTCCTTTTACTGGAAATTTTACAACTAGTTCTTGAGGGTTTTCACAGATAAAAACATATGGTGATATAGACTCCCCATCAGGATACTGAAATAAGAATAAAATATAAAAAGACTAGAAAATTGATAAACACTTACTGTAATAAAAGCCAACAAGTAAGCTAACACTGTTAGAACAAATATCTTTTAACAAAGAAAAAAATCGAAGAATGTGTCCATAGGACACAAATGACCCTGCTAAATAAAGTCCCAAACAGGAAGTAGTTGTTTGATAGGTCTGAAAGTCGTTTGGGACATACAACATGTGATACTGAATCAACCTGCCAAATTTCAAATTGTTCTCATGTATGGTTTCTGAGAAAAGCTTGATGGAACTTTTCATACTCGTGTTCACACATTTTCATATCGGCCAAGTCCCAAACAGGATGTAGTTATCCTACAGGAACTGAAAGTCGCTTAGGATGTACAACTTGTGATTCTGAACCACCCTGCCAAATTTCAAGTTGTTCTCTTGTACGGGTTCTGAAAAAATCTTGAGGGAAATTCACGAAGGATGGACGGACAGACATGAGAAAAAACTTAATGCCCCCCCCCCCCTTGTCATTGCAGGGGTAACAAAAAGATTTTAAAGGTCATATAACTGGCATAGCTTACAGAGGTCATACAATTGGCATAGCTTTCAAAGGCCAAATATTTGGCATAGCTTTGAAAGGTCATATTAATGGCATAGCATCCAAGGTTCATATATTTGGTACAGCTTCCAAAGGTCATATACTTGGCAGACCATAACATTTTTTATGCTACATCAATTTTCTAATTGTTTAGTCAATGAATTGAACTTGCAATATAACAAGTTTTGATTTCTTAAAAAGATCTAGTGTATTTTTTGCAGGCTATAGGTCAAAAATTTGTACAGGGTGTATTGTCATTTTAAAAAAGGTGGTAGGTGTATTAGATATGTCAATTCTCTGTATATACCAAAGGTGTTATAAAGGAATAAGCTCTAGAAAGATTCTGTATCATTTACCATATACTGGTAAGTATTTTATATTTTCGAAAGAATTTTTTATTTATGATTTATAAATAAACTAGAGGCTCCCAGGAGGCTGTAATCCCTCACCTGGAACACAAATTACTACAACTATCTTTAAATTTTGGCAATTTACAGTTTCAATCTAGTTGTTACTGTTTTGCTGTAATAAGTTAATGGGCAAAAACTTAAAAAAAAATGTATTATGAGGAATAACTCCTATAAGATGCCATCAGACAATTTGTAAAAAAATTAATATTTTTTAGGTATTTGTCGTTTAGGTTAATTTTAGTAATTAACAGTTTTACTCTAGCAGTTTAAGACTTTAATTAATAACACATAATTCACTTTTTTGTCAGAATTCATTGTAAAAGGACAATAACTCCAAAACAAGTCATCTGACAATTTTGGATAAAGAGTGATTTGTTTGTTGGTTCCTTTCTGATAATTTTTGCAATTTACAGTTCATTCTAGCTGTTATTTCATTTAAGTTATCAGACAAAGACTACAATTTCACCAAGAATTGTTCTTAAAGGGTTATAAATCCTACATTTTGTACAAGGAATCATTGGACAATTTTCAGACATATAATGATTTGTAGGCATTATCTTTCTCATTAAATTTGCTATTTACACTTTTTAATTTCTCAGCTGTTTTTATTTTGCAAAACTGGTATAAAGTTGACTAAAATCTTCATTTAGGGGCAATAACTCCAATAAGGAGTCATCTGACAATTTCAGACCAACAGAAGTGAATTGTAGGATTTGTAATGCTGATCATTTTTGCAATTTACAGTTAAACTCGAGCTGTTATAGTTTTTAGGTTATAAGACAAAAACAAACAGAAAATTTCATTTAAAAATGTAATTAAAAAGCAATAAATTCTATACGGAGTCACCTGACAATTTGTGGTACAGGTGAGCTTAAAATGCTTTGTGTGTAACAATATACATGTAGCTTGATTTCCCATGCCTGTGTTTGAAGGTGAGAAGTGTGTGTCACATTGATTATTGATGTAATGAAGGTTACCATAAACAAATCTTGTATTCTCAGCTGTTTTTATTTTGTAAAATATAAATTGAGAGGGAAAGGGATGGATTATACCTAACTATGAGTTCTTTAGATCTACTGATAATTATCACTGTCTGTCTGAATATCGTTGTTTTGTTATTTGTGGTTATTTACATGTAAGGATTGTTTTCAAATACAGGTTAGATTATAGGACATAGACAAATTTGGGTTGGTTTACGCTAATAAACCAGGAAGTGGTTTATGTACAGTGTAAACAAATCTAAACAAGACATCTATATCCAATAATTTTACCAACAATTGAAAAAAATCCTTATATTTTAAAATCAACATTATGAAAAGAAATAAAAAACCAATATTGCATAAATAATATTTGCAATTCTAAATTTTTAGCATCGACACTTCTTGTAAACGGAAGAATACATGTATAGTCAATGTCAACAATACATATAATTATGACATCAACAATCAGTCACAGGCTGAAATAACAATTAAGATTATATGAAATGGACAATGTTGCCCCACAATTTAGTATTTAAAAAAAAAATTAAATATTTTCACAATATTATTACATGATTCTTTCATTAACTTCCATAATTAAACATTGCATTGAAATTAATTTATACAAATGTTTTTACTAACATGGTATCAAACAAAAATATTGGATGTTTACCTTTTTGCATAAAATGCAAATGGCATCCTTACTAGCAAGTGCAATTAACCTAATTTTGTTGACAATCAATGTTTTCATTGCAATCATTAAGGGATTAAAAATAAAATGTGTTACCTGTTTGTTTCTTTGCGTTTGTTGATTAATGAATGCTGACAAAAAAGGTTTGGTTTCTCAATATGTTTATTGATCAGTTGTTTATTCATTTTAGCAATGTCAGTGATCTGACTGCACTATTTGTTATTTATTACTAGCACAAGAAATAAATAAAACTATAAACATAATTGGTATTTCAAGAGAGAGTATAAATTATATATTCCAGTACTGCTTAGTCTGACTTATAGTCTTAATATTGGAAATGTTCGTGAAAACAAGTTCATGCATATAAGCAATTTACTGGTTCCAGAAAAGAGTGTAGACAACACATAAATGCATACTATATGTGGCTGTTATGGTATTAGCTTGTAAAACAGTCATTTCCTGTCAATTATGTTATTAATTGCAAGTTATTTTTATGCAGACCTGTATACTCAAGACAGCTGATTGATCTACACCTATTAACCAACAAAGAACATCCACAGCTTAAACGAGTTTGTTTTCAAATGAAGCCAGGCTAAAATCAATGTGTCAGAACAGTAATGAATTGGTGTAACTTTTAATGTTACAATGTGACCCTTACTAACGAACAGTGGTTTATAATGTCTTTGAATGTGGTCTCACTTGAATATGGTTAGAACCAAGTGATCTCCAAGCAAATGATAGTCCCAATGAGTGAAAGACATATCCTGAAGTTGAAATAACTTGACCAATGAAATCAATCTAATACCTATTTCTGTATTCATCATGAGATGGACATCTTGACGAATAAATTCAATATAAAGCAAGTTTTCAGTAATCATCCTGAGATGGTCATCAATCAAAGCAATACATGTTTTCTGTATTATTCATGAGGTAGACATTAATGAAATAAATAAATAATACCCGTTTTCTTTATTCATCCCAAAGAAAACATCAATATAATCAATATATTACCTGTATTTTGTATTCATTCTAAGGCAGTAATCAATAAAATGGATATATTACCTGTTTTCTGTATTCATCCTGAGGCAAACAGTCAACAAGATCTACACAACCTAACAAACAAGCTATGGGGTAATGGGTGGGGAATGTCAGTTTCTGGTCTGAAACAGAAAAAGAGTACATATAATACTTCTACCGTCATTGGACATAAATATTCGCCGCTTTCTTATCTGTAATGATGGTTGTCGGAAAAGTGGGTTGTAAAAAGCGTGATTATTCTTATACGGTTTGTTCACTATATACTTATGTGTAGTCTATAAATAGGTTAAAATCCACAGAATCATGTGATAATCACAAGAAAACGTAAAAGTTGTCTGCTTCAATTTATTTCCAGTCAAAACAATCATGGCCAAATCAAAGGAATTGGGCACAGATGTTAAACAAATGATCATGAAATCCTTTCAAGATGGGATAAAAAAGGCTGAAATAGCACAGAGGTTTCATACACCAAGGCCAACAATTTGCAGTATAATTAAAAATTATACGTTCAGGAGAAAATAAACCTCAAAGTGGATGGAAGAAAAAGTTTACGAAAGATGTAAGACGGCTTTATCAGGGTTGGTAAAATCAAATAGAAAAGGAACACTGGTGTACATTACTCATAAATTTAATGACATATATAACACTTCATTTTGTACAAGACCTATTCAACGGTAATCATTTGCTCTAGGTTACAAGCGTAGAGCAGTTTCTAAAAGAATGTTGTTCAAAGTGGACAAAAGGAAAAAAAACACATATTTACTGATGCAAAAAAAAACACTGGTCTGTCCATGAACATTGGAAGAAGTGCATAAAATAAAACAAAAACCTTTAAGTAGATATCTATATTGTTGTTCCACATCCACTATTTCCTCCGGAGAAGGTGATTTTGCAGTGGCTGCTATCCACAATCGTCCACGGTGTGGTGTATACCATGATCTACCTTCATGACTGAAAACAAACAATATGATATTTACTAGTTATAAACTGGTAATATTTTCTGCATGACAACTACTATGCTTTTTTACAATATACTTTCATAATCCTATGACACAAAATTTAATGAGGGCCATCTGTGGATGAGATGTATGTGTGTCTGACTGGGGTGTTTGGCTTCAATCTCAATTGATAAGGATTGACAGTTTTCCTATTCAAGGTTGGAGGTTTATATCAGGTACTATGGCTTTCTCCCCCAAGAAAAACTAGACATCAAGATATTCAGCTGGAAAAAATTACTGCATGAAAACATTGAACAAACAATATTTATTTATCCAAGTATATCTCTTTTTTTAATGCACATGTAGCCATATCAGGCCTGCCTGACATCCCTGTGTATTGTAACAGACAGACTTACACTTTGATACCATTGACTAGCAGTAATGCTCATGGCTGACTTACACTTTGATACCCTTGACTAGCAGTAATGCCCATGGCTGACTTACACTTTGATACCCTTGACTAGCAGTAATGCCCATGGCTGACTTACATTTTGATACCCTTGACTAGCAGTAATGCCCATGGCTGACTTACACTTTGATACCCTTGACTAGCAGTAATGCTCATGGCTGACTTACACTTTGATACCCTTGACTAGCAGTAATGCTCATGGCTGACTTACACTTTGATACCCTTGACTAGCAGTAATGCCCATGGCTGACTTACACTTTGATACCCTTGACTAGCAGTAATGCTCATGGCTGACTTACACTTTGATACCCTTGACTAGCAGTAATGCTCATGGCTGACTTACACTTTGATACCCTTGACTAGCAGTAATGCCCATGGCTGACTTACTAGTACACTTTGATACCATTGACTAGCAGTAATGCTCATGGCTGACTTACACTTTGATACCCTTGACTAGCAGTAATGCCCATGGCTGATGCATACTGAGACAATGACCTTCATCTGACATCAATAACAACTCCCTGTCCTGGATCCGTACAGCTGATTTCTTTTTATCTACAGTTGCATTTACTGGCGAGCTTTTCCCACCTGATTCATCACCTATATACTAAAGACAAGAATATTCATATTTGTTTTAATAAATAATATTATAACGTAATAGCTATTTTGCTTTTTTCCTATTGGCCAATACACAAGAGGTTATATTTCTTATCATATTAGTTAGGAAAAAAACCCATTCTGCTCAATAAAAAACCAAATTACAATATCATGATTTAGTTGGCTATCATAGTTTCCTTTTAAAGATATCATAGCCAATTGAATGACAAGTGTTTTGCTTAACATGTTCATCAGAGATATAGGGCCTCGTTGGCCAAGTGTTTAAGGTAGTTCATCTACAAGATCACATGGTCTGTCAACACTGAACAACATTAAGAACAATAGGTAAATATGGAGGCCCTATCTACCAATGGTCCTCAGGTAGATATGCAGGTATCAGGATGTGATATGGATATTGCCATATATATAATAACCTTTAAATACACACTTAATCTCTTTTTATTAATAAATTCTAAAAACTATATTCATAATATTTCTAAATCTTTTTCTAATAATTATTTAAAAAGACTCTTGAAGAACATTCAGTTATTATTTACCTATATTGTGATAGTTCACATACAAAGATCAACCTTTCTGAGAGTGTTACACAGACTTTGGTATATAAATTAAAGATAATGGACACTGGGCATCCAACGACCCATTAGGTTTAAGTATTATACAATGTACCATACTGTATGAAAAAAAAAGGACAGTGTTTTTAAAGTGGATGAAGAGAACAGTTTTTTGTTGCTTAAAACCATTCCCATTGTTGCAGGAGTTATGGCAAAAACCATTGAAAAACAATAAGTGGACTTCTTGCAAGGAGGCAAGTTCTTTGGGCACGAACATGGCAAGGATTTGGAAACAACAAAATTCGCACATTTGACAAACTTGGTTTGTGAACATCACTTCGGAGACTTACTAAGTGGATAGCAATCAGCGACATGCCTAAATGCATCATCATCATTCAAGTGTTCAGTTACGTAAAAGGAACAGAGCAGGTATGATGGACTGGTAAGGTGATATGGACCCTCAACAACTATCTCTTACGATGAAAAGTGCACGAAAAGGTGGTAGAGAATTGTGTGAAAAGCACATTTTAAGTGAGAAAAATGTTTCAAAGGGGATAATGGAAGAAATGTTGATAACATAGCAGTACGGGTAAAAGAAAAGAAAATGAAAATGTATAAAGGAACAATTAACACTTGTAGTGGATGCAGAGTTAGAATTGGGACAAGATGAATGTTGCATTGCCAAAAGTCTTTTACAAGAACTCCTGCCAAGAGATAGTTCTTTTTGTGAAAATGAATATGTAGCTGTTGCCTATAAAGACAGTTTGTATCATGGACTTGTTGTTTCTGTAAAGGATGATAACAATGCAAGTGTGAAATTTCTTCTTCCATGCTGCAACCATGGGAACTTTCAATGGCACACAAAAGACAACATTCAAAATGTACAAATTTAGTATCATTTCTTGTACTTTTGATGGTAAAAAATAATGTAAAAAGACCATAATTTTTAAAACTTTAAATTGTGACAACTTTCTTATTTGTAGTGATATCAAGGTGATTTAAACTGATCTGTAAATGATATCTTGAGATTTTTCTACTAATAGCATTTTATTTAAGATTTTCTCATACTGTATTTTATTGCTAGGCTTGCTAGTATATTACTTAGATGAGCAAACCCTGCATCAATAAAAGAATATCAGCTCATTATATTTGTAGCTACAGTAGTAGATAGTATCATTTAGATGTTAAGAATATTAAAATAATGTGTAACTAGGATTAATTTAAAGTCTTAATGATCTCTCATTTCTGACATTTACTATTAATACAAGATATAAATCCAATATTAAAAGATTCAAAAACAGAAAAACTCCAGCCTGAAAAAAACCACAAACTCATCTTTATGTAGAACTTACCTGAGGTGCATGCTGTGTGATACTTGGGTTCACCAGTCCAGTAAGCATTTCAAAATCATCTTCTTTGTGTACAAATTCCTTGGTTTTTGGTTTAGCACCATAGTGAACCTGTTGCACAATGTCGTCATTAACATCATACATGTCAACCGTACTGTCTTCCTCGATGACTTGACGACCAGCAAAATCTAAAGTAATTTTTCTGTCTTTTTTTGAAGCAAATCGTATTGAACGTAATTCCTCTTCACGTTTGCGTAACTTATCTCTTTCTGTTTGACTTAGCCATCGATTACTGTCCGTTGAGAAATAATCAGATTCATCATCTATCACTTGTGTTCTCCTTGCACTAAAATTTAAAACAACTAGATGAAAAATATGCCTCCACAGCAGAGAATTAAAGATTAATATGTTAGTGGCAATGTTTTTTTAGAAAGCTAAGTGTGTCTGTAAGACACAAATGATGCTCCCACCTGACAAGTGAAATGACACGTGTGTTGCAACAGGCATACATTTTAATGAAGTTGAATGAAATACTCCTTTGATTACACACATTATCATTATGTGTACAAACATCCTACTAAATATAAATGCTGTATCTCTAAAAATTAAGAAGATAGCTTGACAAGACATGCTCCCCTATCTCAGCTCTCTGTCCTGCAAACTGAATCTATAATTTTATGAAAATTTTGTGAAAATTACAGTAGTTACAGTCTTCTGCTTGATGGGTTGGATGGAACAAGGTACATGTAGACTTTGTCATAGGTATGTAGGGAAAAGATAGGCAGTCTTTTGCTTGGAGGGTTGGGTGGAACAAGGTACATGTAGACATTGTCATTTGTAGGGAAAAGATAGGCAGTCTTGCTTGATGGGTTGGGTGGAACAAGGTACATGTCGACATTGTCATAGGTTTGTATGGAAAAGATAGGCAGTCTTTTGCTTGGAGGGTTGGGTGGAACAAGGTACATGTAGACTTTGTCATAGGTTTGTAGGGAAAAGATAGGCAGTCTTTTGCTTGATGGGTTGGGTGGAACAAGGTACATGTCGACATTGTCATAGGTTTGTATGGAAAAGATAGGCAGTCTTTTGCTTGATGGGTTGGGTGGAACAAGGTACATGTCGACATTGTCATAGGTTTGTATGGAAAAGATAGGCAGTCTTTTGCTTGATGGGTTGGGTGGAACAAGGTACATGTAGACATTGTCATTTGTAGGGAAAAGATAGGCAGTCTTGCTTGATGGGTTGGGTGGAACAAGGTACATGTAGACATTGTCATAGGTTTGTAGGGAAAAGATAGGCAGTCTTTTGCTTGATGGGTTAGGTGGAACAAGGTACATGTCGACATTGTCATAGGTTTGTATGGAAAAGATAGGCAGTCTTTTGATTGATGAGTTGGGTGGAACAAGGTACATGTAGACATTGTCATTTGTAGGGAAAAGATAGGCAGTCTTTTGCTTGGAGGGTTGGGTGGAACAAGGTACATGTAGACATTGTCATAGGTTTGTAGGGAAAAGATAGGCAGTCTTTTGCTTGATGGGTTAGGTGGAACAAGGTACATGTCGACATTGTCATAGGTTTGTATGGAAAAGATAGGCAGTCTTTTGATTGATGAGTTGGGTGGAACAAGGTACATGTAGACATTGTCACAGGTTTGTATGGAAAAGATAGGCAGTGTTTTGCTTGATGGGTTGGGTGGAACAAGGTACATGTAGACATTGTCACAGGTTTGTAGGGAAAAGATAGGCAGTCTTTTGCTTGGAGGGTTGGGTGGAACAAGGTACATGTAGACATTGTCACAGGTTTGTAGGGAAAAGATAGGCAGTCTTTTGCTTGGAGGGTTGGGTGGAACAAGGTACATGTAGACATTGTCATAGGTTTGTAGGGAAAAGATAGGCAGTCTTTTGCTTGATGGGTTGGGTGGAACAAGGTACATGTAGACATTGTCATAGGTTTGTAGGGAAAAGATAGGCAGTCTTTTGCTTGGAGGGTTGGGTGGAACAAGGTACATGTAGACATTGTCACAGGTTTGTAGGGAAAAGATAGGCAGTCTTTTGCTTGGAGGGTTGGGTGGAACAAGGTACATGTAGACATTGTCACAGGTTTGTAGGGAAAAGATAGGCAGTCTTTTGCTTGGAGGGTTGGATGGAACAAGGTACATGTAGACATTGTCACAGGTTTGTATGGAAAAGATAGGCAGTCTTTTGCTTGGAGGGTTGGGTGGAACAAGGTACATGTAGACATTGTCATAGGTTTGTAGGGAAAAGATAGGCAGTCTTTTGCTTGATGGGTTTGGTGGTAATGTAGGCAGTCAAAATTACCTTTTTATTTGTATAGGGATTATGTTCAGTAAAGGGTGCACTTGGTTTAGAACCTTTACAGAAAATTTGTTTTGTTTTTTCTATTACATACCTTGTTTTATCAAAATCTAACAGTTTATCTTTGTGTTTTACAGCCTTCTCATAACCCTCACTAATTTTACTAGAAGAACTTGGTAAATAGTCTTTTTTATCATTTATATATTGCAATCTATCTGCATCCTTCATTAACCGGTGTTGTAACTGTTCACTTTTTTTAGAACCCCTTGATAGCACCTCCATTTCTTCTGGTGTTCCAACCTGTAGTACGTGTATTATTAACATTTATTAATAATTCATCACTTGCTTTCTGGCATATGAGATTAAAACATGTCTAATATAAAACAGTATAATATTGTACAGTTATTTTAGCATGTTTAAGGCACAGTGGAACTACTGACCCTCTGTGCCAGAGAGGACTTGAATTGACCAAGGCCAAAGTAAAGGAAATCATAGCACATAGCATCATTATCAATGAAGGTTGGTTTGTTTTGATTGATGTTTAACTCCACTTTCAGCAATTTTTCAGCTATATCATGGCATGCAGTTTTTAATGGGGAAGGAAGTCTGAGTACCTGAAAACCCCATACCTTTGGTAGGAAAACTGGCAATCCATGTCAACTAAGATTGGAGTCAAGTAAACCCTGCCCGCAGTGAGACTTGAACCTGCAATCTCAGTGTTGACAGACCGTATGCTCAATATTAGATGAACAAACCCCCTAACAACTCAGCCAATGAGGCCCCTAAAAGAAGGTTAGAGCCCTGACTCAATCTAACAAACCCAGACCATTTACATTGATTCATCTCTATAATTCAAGGTTCACATATGAGTTCTCCACACCTGTTTTGAATAATAAATATATGCAATACACACTTTAAGAACTGTGGCATTATAAAACAAGCTATTGCTTATCACAGGGTTACAGATAAAATACTTACCAAATGTCCACAAAACAGACAAGGTCCTGATCCCTCCTGTTCACACACAACTCTACCACACCTTGTACAATTGTTTACAAGCTTGTGTTTGGCAGCCTGACATTCACAGGCATGTCGACCTGTAACAACATAAAGAAAATGATCATGTCAATGCTGTATGACCAAGAAGCAGATTTGGTGCTGTTGTTTCCATGCTTTACCTCCAATCAAACAGAATTAAGATTATATCAAAGAAAATAGATTATTGGTAAATCCACAACATTTCTAACATTTATCCATCATGTTATGCAACAGTAGAACAGCAAGTTAAATGTAATACATGTACAGCACCTTTTTAACATGTCGATTTTCCATAATGAAGATTTGCATTGGGGGTTTTCATGATATAAACAATAAATTGTTGAACTAGCATTCAACAACATGTTCTAACCACTCATAGTTGAAGTACTTATACTTAAATTCATTTTATTCTTAAGTGTTGCAATATAGCTACTAAACTTTAATATTCTGCCAACTAAACAACAATACCTTGTAGTTTAATAACAGTCTTCTCCTGTCCTTCCTGACTGAACAATGGTACAAATTTGTTTTTCTTTTTATCTTTCAACAGGTTCGCCTGTGGCTGCTGAAAATGATTCTGTAACAGATATTTTAAAAACATTCACACTTGAGGTTTTGATAATATGAACAACTGAACAACTGGAGTTTCAGTTCAGCACCTTTTGCCGATATAAAATAATATACATAAATTATCTACTTCTGAATAATTTTCTTCATGTATCATAATGTTAATGCTGTAATCAATTAAAATTCTTGCCAATTTCAAAATTTTTAATGTTTATTCCTGCACACATACCCATATCTTATTAAAATCCGGTAAAATAAAGCTGTCACATCTGTGTGGTGAAATCGCTTCCATAGAGGAACAGAGACTAATTGATTTGCTTGTGTTTAACTTCCAATGATCAATATTTCAGGGATATTTAGATTTTGAACAATTTCACAAACAATAAATTGCTACTTTGTTTAGGAAAACAATCTTATATTACCTAGGGCTAGATTGAGTAGATTCAGTTATTTCTACTAAGGCTAAATTTAGTTACTGTAAATTCAGAAATTTTTGCGAGGTTTTTATTATTGCGAATAATGCGATAGCTCTGTGATCGCAATAATTAAACCTCACAATTCTGCTTTCGTTTATCGATTGACAAAATTACTCAACCTAGCGTGCATAAATAAACCATCTGTAAAGCCCTACCATATCCATTTAATTGGAATGCGATAATTAATTGTGCACAACATAATTGATTTTTCTTTGATTTAAACAAATAGCCGTTTTAGTACCCACGCTGAACCTCAATATACACAAATCACCTCATTGTTAAAGACACGTGACAAGTGTTTCTGATCTTCAACAGAGGTAAATTACTGTAGAAAATGAAATGAGCATTCCGCTTGGTGAAGAGAGATTATTTACAGACTACACAAATTTAACGAAAAACTGACAATTGCGGAGTAATAATTCGTTGTCATTGCATTTTTTGCTACCTCAGCCGATCGCAACAATATGAACTCGCATTTTTTGCGGGGGTCCCCGATTCGCAATAATAAATGCACGCAATAATTTCCGAATTTACAGTACTTCATCAGTTCACAGTAAGCATCATACATTTATTGATAATCTTAAATTATCTAATATGTAATTTTGTTTTTAGTTGTTCAATCCAGGCAATGTGAAAATGGTTTATGGCATTTATATATGCCACCATGTCACCTGCCTTAAGCATACAACACATTAACAGTAAAGAATGCTCAGTAAACATACCAGCAAGTAATACAAAAGTTTTAATATCAAACCTGTCATTAATGTTTTATTGATATCACAACATCATCCCAGATTGCCAATTCCCAAATTGCAGAATCCCATATTGCAGACAATCAAAAGTTAAACTACATGTTATTAATGATTATAGAATAAAATTTTGTCTGAGAAGTTGCTTGTTAATATATTGATTACTTGACATTCGTAAGATAATTGTAATTTTGCAGCTTCCAAGTGTGAATGTGTGTTTACAATTTGAGTAAAAGTTTAAATTTTATTGTGTTTGTGTTGTTTTTGTTGATTAATTTTTCTACATGTTTAAAACTACAAATCAACTCAATGCCAAGAAAATTGAAACAAGAATTTGCTTATTGATGTTGTACACGACACTTTATACTCTAGATCTTTGTATTGTTTTTTATATACATTATTATTGGTCTTGTTCATATCTTTAAATAATAAAATAAACATTTAGATAGACCTATAATTTATTTCATTAATTTAACAAGCACTAGATTTATAAACAAAGCAACTATTATATTTTACACAAAAGCTCTGAAACATTATACAAAATCCCAAACAAAGTCAATAGTGTTCTCACCCACATGTCTGCGAATGGCATTTAAGTACTCTGTAAATTTGGGTTTTTTTTGGCAATATGGGAATCACCAAAAAGTTGGGAATCGGCAATTTGTTATTCTGCAATCTGGCATGGATTGGATAGCACATGCTGGTTGTAAAAAACACATAAATCTTTTGCATGCACATGTATGAAGAAATTTTTATTACTAAAATTTGATGCCCATGAAGAACTTTCACAGTATCTGAAAATGAACATATACAAATAACTGGTAAATGTTATCCATTAAGTTTATAACTGTACAAAGATAGGTATCTTTCTCGTTTAGCCACTTTTTATCTCTGACAGAAGTGTGGGTTAGTTTTACCTATCAACCTAGTAATATTACATAAACATTAAAATAAAAACTTACAGATGCAGCTTTCGAGTTTGAATCCCCATTCAATAAAACTTTGTTATCATTGTTACTGCGTTTAGCAGACAGTTTCTTTGAATTCTGTTCTTCTTCTAATAAAACTGGTTTTCTATAAACCTAAAATATATTATAAAATTCTCACAAAGTACAATATCAATAAATTTACTATAAAAAATATATAAATTGTACAAGATGCTGAATTTTGATTAGCTACAAAATATTTTCTATTAAATTATAATAAAAAATCCTGTGACACAATATATTGTTCAACATAATGACGTGTTGATCATTTTTTAAAATCTAAAATCCCACAAATATCATTTTTGAAATTATTCTAATGTATGAATTTATTTATACATGTAAGTAAATATTTTCCTAAGTTAATACAATTTATGGTAATGCTTTGTAGTTAATCCTTAAATTAATAATTCTTTTAGTATGTTAAGCATTTAACCTAAAAATAAAACACAGTGCCTAATTTAGAGGAGAAAAACACAAAAACTAATATTTACCATTTGTCTTTGAGAAGGAGAAGATTTTATTATGTAATGCCCAGAACATTGGGAAAGAATCACTTCACTTTCTGAGCCACTGGGAAAGGTAGAAAGACAACAGGGACAATATTAGCTACAATAATGTAGCTCCTATTTTTTTTTTTTTTTAATGCACGGAGCTACAAACAGGTCCCATTACTTGTAATGGAGCAAGCCGGGAGTGATTCACACCCGGGGGTTTTATGCATATAATAAGCTATTAAACTGTTTCCCTAAATTGCTACATACTTTTTTTATGTATTTGCAGTTTAACTGATATTTCCACAACACCGTATTCGTTAGTTTTATCACTTTATTCGTAATCATGACATTGTTAACAAAATATGAATTCCGGAAATGCATAATTTCGATAATATCGGAATCGATTTGGTAAAAAATGTAACTCCGGATGATTTCAGCTGTATTCACAATCGGATCACCTTGGTTATTTCCGTCTATGGTCGGAAAGTAATCTCGGAGGTAAGTGTATGGATATGGACCAAAAATCGGTCCAAATGTGATACGGTTAGCCTGTTTACACTGCAAAATTATTTTAGTGCCATGAAAAAGATTATCCTTTAATTATTTAACTATACAGATCTTTATCGAAGCAGAACTAAAAATCGGATAGAAGATTGTATTTTTTAAAATTTAAATTCGCTAACACTGCCAAAAAATTCCTTCTCCTACAACGTTTAAATGGATAAGTATTTGTTTACAATCTGACGTCATCAGTAACAATCAATGACAAGCCAATCACATGAATGAAATGAAACGTCACAAACGAACTTGTGACGTTACAAATTCTTTGAAATGACTGAAAATAGTTCAAAATGGATATCACTTACCTCCGAGGTCACTTTCCCGACCCTTGACGGAAATGGACAAGAGATGTTCCGATTGCTGTATTCATTTGCATTATGATTATGTCCCCTTATTACAAATTTTACCGATACAATTCCGAAATTCTACACTCCACAATTTTAATTATGTCATCAATGCCACGATTACGAAAAAGTGTTAAAATTATTTAATTAGACCTTGTAGACATATCAGATCAACGGTGGAGGAAAGAAAACATATTTATTAAATAAAGACAAAGGTTAAATAGCGGAAAATATGTGTAAATCCCAAAAGTGTTTTTGCTCCATTACGAGTAATGGGACCTCTTTGTAGCTTCGTCCCTTAAAAAAAAAGGAGCTACATTATTGTAGCAAGGACAATATGCATGTTATGAAGCAGAATTGGAAAAAAATATTTGTAAGCTTCATATTGCATGTTTTCATTTTTGGCAGCTTAAATTGCTTTGGAATGCCATCCAGTATATTCAAAAAAATTTCTATAATGAAAATTGTTACTACTGAGTGTAAGAACAATTTCCAAAACTAATCACTCTAGACCAACTGACCATAACAGGAATTATTCAGTTTAACCCATACTAATTACCTGAACATTGTCTTGTACACTATCTGGAGGATCCCACTTCTCTAACAACTCATGTATAAACTTGTGAACTAGTGGGTTACTACCATCCAATAATTCCAACATATATTCTTCTAAATCTTCTGCACTCTGTATACTTAAAATATACCTAACAAAGAAAGAACCATTTCTAAAATTATTTAATAAAGAATCAAAAATGTAATCATAGACATCTGAATACTAGTACATGTACACATGTAGATTCTGTTTAATTTTTGTAATCAAAAATATTGTTTTCCATTTAAAATTCTTGTCAGATATTAAACAGTCAACTGTATTAAAAATATGGTGTCTAATGAGACATTAAATGAAACCCTGCCATGTTGCATTGTTTTTCTTATCCATGAACACATTTGATTAAATTACAAATCAGCCTAATGTAAAAATAGATATTGCTCATGCGCGATTGGTACAGTAACATTCCGTAACTATGGTAGCGGGAGACAGTATTTTTAGCAGGTGACAGTATTTTTCAGACAGTAAATTTTTTTTACAGTACTTATATGTCACGGTGGCCTATGGAAGATTAACACTGTAAATGAAATTGAGGTATAATAATAGATAATAGCTGTGGAATGGGTTAAACAAAATCTGTTAGCACGTTTTCAAGATATTATTTGGAAACTGCCTACTTTTGACCAAAAAAAAAAATTGAAGTCAAAAACTACAAATAGGTTTGTTTGTTTGTTTGATGTCTTTTAATGCCACTTTCAGCAATTTTTCAGGTATATCATGGCATCCAGTTTTTATTGGGGGAGGAATCCAAAGTACACGGAGAAAACCCCCAACCTGCGGTATGAAAACTGGCAAACCTTGTCAATTAAGATTGAAGTCGAGTACACCCTGCCTGCAGTGAGAATCGAACCCGCAATCTCAGTGATGACAGACCACGTGATCAATATTAGACAAACTACCTTGACCACTCGGCCACCGAGGCCCCTACAAATAAGATTGTGCTTAAAATTTAACTTGAACTTTATTTTATAGTACTTAACAGCTGTGAACAGTTTAAACATTTTAAAGTTATCATCTAGAAATCCCTAGGGCATGGACAGATGGACGGACATGATTACGCTAGATACTGTATACCTAGTCATACAAATATTTCATTATTTAATTAAAGTAATTTTAACCAACATTTACAGCTAACGGGTCAAAACCAATATTTATGGGCATATATTGTTACTTAAAGCAGGAATCCATAAATCAACTGGTGCCAGCTTAAAAGAACAGATTGATAAGCATAGTCGTAGGAAAGCGAAAGTTCCAATTGTATAAATTATTATTGCACAATCATCATTTCCAGCATGCATATGATTCGATCGGCACAGAAAGTCTTGAATCGTTTCTATGTGAATGATTATTCGAATAAGCAGATAAGCCGAATTCGGTCGATATACTAACTCTGCATTTTCGCTGGAAGCTGGTATGCCTAGTTTCTTTAACTCCTGGCACATCCAATCCTCGATTTTCATTGCCATTGTACAGGAAAGTATATCGGGTGTTTTTATATGATAATGAAAAGTCTAGAGAGATAGTTGTATAAATTTAGAACCAACCTTAGCAGAACAACTTCCGAAATATATTATCCCTCTCTGGTACACTAGACATAATAAAATCGGCCTAATCAACTAGGGAATAGTATAACTAACTTGATTAATAGGTTCACGCTCCACATAAAAGAGAAGTTAAAATGATGTTTTGATACTTCTATAATATTAAATAATAATATACAAAATAATTTCCCAACTTTGATATATAGTGGCATTCGATCTTTCAATTGTTTGTGTTTATTTTTCAGTTTCATTCGAGTTTTTGTTTAAACTTATCATTTAGTTGGTTTTATTTGAATGCGTGTTTTTAATTTCAACATTTCAAGTATTGTGCAAAAATAGAAAGAAATTAAATACTACCATGTTTTTTTTCAACTTTCACTCTAGAACCTATGATTCGTTTTAAATAGTATTTTTCCAAAGTTTTTAACTAACACAAGGTAGGTTTTAATAAAATGACTATTTGATCCATACTGAGTGCAAATGGACGTGTTTTTATTGTCACTTATCAATTCCTTACTTAAGATAATTGTTGTATGTAAGGCAATTAAAAATTCAATTGTAAAGACTTTTGTTTATATTTTAAGGTTATAAATATTGCTTTCTATTAGTGACGATATATTAACAATTTTTAACTTTAAGCTAACACACAGTTTTATT
Source organism: Limnoperna fortunei (assembly GCA_944474755.1). Lineage (NCBI taxonomy): Eukaryota > Metazoa > Mollusca > Bivalvia > Mytilida > Modiolidae > Limnoperna > Limnoperna fortunei. Next base: position 80,248,727 of record OX104116.1, read on the forward strand.
TTATCAATACACCACCATAAAGTATACTATGTGAACTTCAACCAGTTACTATTAAATCAACACCTAATAGTATCAATTGTCATCCTAAAGAACCATCCCTTTTTTACAAGGTTTAAATAACTCGGAGTTATTTATCTGCACCCACTTCAAGTAGGTAAAGACCTTATACATTTAGTATCATGACATATTTTCTCAAGATGACAATGACCTAGGCCACACCGATGTAGTCCATCACAGAATAGATCTGTTAGAAGTTAAGCCTTTCAAACAAGTTTACAGAAGGATACCACCTGCCATGTATGAGGAGGTGCGAGACTATTTGCGTCAACTATTAGATGCGGGAATTATTCGACGTTCACATTCTTCATGGGTATCAAATGTGGTATTGGTTGAAGAAGAAATATAATTGTGTGGACTATAGAATGCTAAATAAAATATCTAAAAAGACAGCAACGCCTTGCCTTGCGTCGAAGAATGTTGATTTCCTAGCAAGATGTGGAGTCAGAAATGAGAGCGGTAAAAGACTGGTAGAAATTTGTACAAACAACAAATTAGTGATTGGAGGAACCATCTTTCCACATAAAAACATCCATAAAGAAACTTGGAAGTCACCAGATGGAAGAACACTCAATCAAACTGATCATAAGATTATAAACAATAAATGGAGAAGATCCTTATTTGATGTAAGAGTGTTTCGAGGTGCGGATGTCAACAGTGACCATTACTTTGTTAGGGGAAGCATAAAGTTAAAGCTGAGAAAAACCCAACCAGCAATTAACAACATAAAAAGAGTCAACATTGACAGACTTAAAGTACGAGAAGTCCATAAAGCATTCAGCATTGAACTTGAGAACCGTTTCAGTGCACTACAAAATCTTGACACTGATATACAACAAGAATGGGATAATTTCCAAAATGTTGTCTCAGAAACTGCTGAAAAGACACTAGGGCATGTAAAACAAAGGAACAAAGAATGGCTGTCAGCTGATACATGGAAGCTTATAGAGGATAGAAAAAAGATAAAACTAAAACTGAATAACACCAAGTCTAAGCGAGTTCAAGATCAGTTACAAGAGTCATACAAAGTAAAAGATAAAGATGTTAAAAAGAGTGCAAGAAAAGACAAGCGACAATTTATTGACAACCTGGCCGAGGAAGTAGAAAAAGCAGCAAATAGAGGAGAGCAAAGTACTTTGTATAAGATTACAAAACAACTATGTGGGCAGTCTAGAGCACAGGCATCTGTTATAAAAGATAAACAGGGAATTCCAACAAAACCAGAAAAAGAACAGACAGAGAGATGGGTAGAACACTTTACCAAGGTACTAAATTGCCAAGATCCTGATTTTCCAGCAAATCTGTAGCTGTAGAAGAAGACATAAACATCAACATAGAACCACCTACATCAGATGAAGTTAGAAAGGCAATCAAATCACTAAAACAAGAAAAGTCACCTGGCATAGATATGATATGTGCAGAAATGTTAAAAGGAGACATTGAAACAACAGCAAAAAATCTCCATCACCTTTTTCACAAAATTTGGCAAAACGATATCATACCGTCTGACTGGAGAAATGGACTTATTGTTAGACTTCCCAAGAAAGGTGATATGAGAAACTGTGCAACTGGAGAGGCATAACGCTCTTATCTATACCAAGCAAAGTATTTTGTAAGATCCTTTTGAACAGAATAGAAACAGAAATTGATACTAAATTAAGAGAAGAACAGGCTGGGTTTAGGAAAGGCAGAGGTTGTGTGGACCAAATATTTTCACTAAGAAACATCATCGAACAATGCATTGAGTGGAATACACCCTTATACATCAACTTTATAGATTTTGGTAAAGCCTTCGACAGCATACATGGAAACACGTTATGGAAAATATTAGCATCATATGGACTTGCAAGAAAAATAATTGAACTATTTAAATAATTTTATCAAAAGTTTAAATACAACATCATCTGTGGAAACAGCCTTACGCCATCTTTTGAAGTCAGATCTGGAGTTAGACAAGGCTGTATTATGTCACATATCCTTTTCTTTATTGCCATTGATTGGATTCAGAGACAAACAACACAAGATAAAGGAAGAGGCATTCAGTGGAACATGTTTCAGAAACTTGAAGACCTTGATTTTGCTGATGAAATAGCAGAACTTTCCACAACATTCCAAAATATGCAAGAGGAAACAGACTTACTGAACACCTTTGCCAAAAAAGTTGGACTTAACATCAACATAAACGAAACGCAAGTTATGATGGTCAACACACATGAGACAAGAAATATAAATATAGAAAATGTTCCAGTTCAAAATACAGAAGATTTTACTTACTTGGGTAGTATAATAAGTAATGACAATGGCACTGTAAAAAACATCAAGGCCAGGCTATCCAAAGCAAGATCAACCTTTGCAAGACTAAATCCAATCTGGAAATCAAACCAGCTTAGTAAGAAAAAAAAATTGAAAATTTACAGCAGCAATGTCAAATCAGTCCTGCTGTGTGGATCTGAATGTTGGAGAATTCTTGTCAGCGACATGCATAAACTCGATGTATTTAACAACACATGTTTAAGAAAAATCAGCAAAATATTTTGGCCTAACAAAGTAAGCAAAGAAGACCTGCTGAAAATAAGTAATTGCAAATCAATCAGTGTAGAGATAAAACAAAGAAGATTCAGATGGCTATGACATGTTTTGAGAATGCCACAACAACACATACCAAAACAAGCACTTTTGGACACCTCACGGAAAAAGAAAGACAGGAAGACCAAAACAGACCTGGAGGAGAACTATAAACGCTGAACTAGAAGACCTTGAACTATCATGGGGACAGGCACTAAGAACAGCAAAGGACAGGGTGAAGTGGGGGCAACTGGTTGTGGCCTTATGTCCCACCAGGGGTGAGGACTAAGCTAAGGTAAGCTAAACCTAGCAGGAAACCGTTTCTTTTCAATAATTGACATGAAATAAGGGTATTATCAGGTGGTAATTTTTGAAGATCACAAAGAACGAACAGTCTTTTCAGTTGGACCGTTAGGATTTTACGAGTTTAATCGTTTGCTTTTCGGGTTGACTTATTCACCTGCGACATACCAGCGTCTTATGGAAAATGTTTTTGACGGATTTCAGTTTAAAACTTTACAATGTATTTATAGATGACGTAATTATATTTGGGAAAACATATGAGGATCATCTCCGAAACCTGCAAACTGTTTTTGACAGAATGAGGCAAGCTTACCTTAAACTATCTCCAAAGACATGTGAATTTTTGAAAAGATGAAACAAGGAATTGAGATTGACCCATCAAAGACTGAACGAGTCATTAACTGGACAACCCCACAGACATAGGAAGATGTCCATAAGTTCCTTGGATTCGTTGGTTATTTCAGACGTTTTATCAAGAATTTCAGTCAAGTTAGCAGACCACTATCATATCTCATATCTCATACTAACGCCTGTAAAGAAACACAATTGATATTGAAAAGGTCACAAGATCAAGATTTTTGACATTGTGTTGAAACCTTTACCAATATGTAGATTTTGTTAAGGTATTGAATTGTTAGCTAGGATGGATTAATGACATTTATTGTAAATAACCAAATCTCTGAACAATAACAGATATTAGCATGGAACCTTCACTATTGGTTCTAATTGACATTAAAAAAGATGACAATATCAATAGTCAAGGTCATCATTTAATTTTTTAAATATTATGTTGCGTGCAAATCTCTGTAACCATAAGAGACACAAAACTGAAACCACAAACAAAAAGTAGATCTCTTAAAGGTCCTTAAGTGTCATATATGTATATTGAATGACTCGTCATAAGAGTTATCGCTGATGTATCGATGATATTTGTTATAAGTAGCCATATCTCAATAACTATAACATATATTGACAAATATATCTTTACTGTTGATCATTGTTGACCTAGAGCATGGTCAAGGTCACATCCTATTTAATTTTTTTATATTCTCCATGTATATGAAATGATTATTCCTGATACATGCTTATTTTTGATGAATAATATATAAATAATTCGAAAGTTTATTGGTAAAAGTCATTTATGTCTCTTAACGTCCTATTTTATGACTTTTTTTATTTCAAAACGATATCGGAATGATTGGTTTTTTGTTCGTTTATACTGTGAAATAGATTCAGTCTAAATATAAAGAATGTTATGGTCAATGTCATAATGTTTCAGTATTGGATCTTTCTAATTAAACAGATATTTAAATAGTTTTTTAATGAACTTTGATAATATCTAGACAGATTGTTTTGAGGTTAAATTTCATGGTCATTTACGTTATTCTGGTTGCAATAAGTGGAAAGCCTATTATTTGTTCCGCGAACGAATGAACAAATATTTTTAATACAAGTATTAGTATGCAATAGTGTAGACAACAATGACTCATATATGATTAAAGAGATTTTCGTCTACTTGCGTGATTACAAGTGTAAATTATGTGATAAAACAAATGAATGAATCAATCAATCGATATTTCAATCTTAAAATACTTTTCACGTGACTTCTTAAAATTACTTAAAAATGAAAATTAATAAACTAAAATCCTGTCAAATTGCTAGTAAAAATAAAACGCGATGAAAAAATAACCCTTTTGACGGTTTTTATTTCGAGACAGATGAAATCCGTTTACATATTACCAAATGCTATAGATGAAACAATAAAAAAGTTAAAAGTGATGCCAGTGGACATAAACCTTCTTTTGTGTGATATAATCATAATATCATCGTAATAAGCACTAGGAGACATCGAATAAGGTCTACTGCTTGACAGTTGAGCTGTTTAAAATCATAATATGGAGACCATTTACCAGGCAGGATGTCAACAACAAGATAGACGACTTCTGAAGAATCTGCTCTATGGTTTGCGGTGGGGGCAATCATGGACTTCTGTTCAAAGCAAACCAGAGGCTCTTAAGAGCCTGTATCGCTCACCTGATTTTATAGGCAATGAAGATGGCATTTCCCTGATGTTAAAGTAAGTCCTGTAATTTTCAATAAACTTTAAATAGGACCATCAAAACAATATTACTAGAAAGCTTTGTTTCATTGGTTAACCGGTTGTATAGAGAAGATTTTTTTTATTTGCCCATAGGGTCCTATGTTAAACTAAGTCCTGCGGCGGTGGCGGCCATTTTGAATTTCCAATTGCCATAAAAAACAAACTTTATAAAGGACCATCCAAACAATATTGCTAGTAAGTTTTTGTTTCCATTGATTAACCGGTTTCAGAGAAGAAGCCTTTAAAAACTTTTTCCCATAGAGTCCTATGTTAAACTAAGTCCTGCGGTAGTGGCCATTTTGAACTTCCAATTGCCATAAAAAACACAAACTTTATAGAGGACCATCCAAACAATATTGCTAGTAAGTTTTGGTTTCCATTGATTAACCGGTTTCAGAGAAGAAGCCTTTAAAAACTTTTTCCCATGGGGGTCCTATGTTAAACTAAGTCCTGCGGTAGCCGCCATTTTGAATTTCCAATTGCCATAAAAAACATAAACTTTATAGAGGACCATCCAAACAATATTGCTAGTAAGTTTTGTTTTGATTGGTTAAACGGTTTCAGAGAAGAAGCCCTTTTAAACTTTTTTCTCATAGGGTCGAATGTTAAACAAAGTCCTGCGGTGGCGGCCATTTTGAATTTCCGATTGGGATAAAAAACATCAACTTTATAGTGGACCATCCAAACAATATTGCTAGTAAGTTTTGTTTCCATTCGCTGACCGGTTTCAGAAAAGAAGCCTTTCAAACTTTTTCCCATAGGGTCCTATGTTAAAATAAGTCCTGCGGTGGCAGCCATTTTGAATTTCCAATTGCCATAAAAAACACAAACTTTATAGAGGACCATCCAAACAATATTGCTAGTAAGTTTTTGTTTCCATTGGTTGACCGGTTTCAGAGAAGAAGCATTTTAAAACTTTTTCCCATAGGGTTCTATGTTAAACTAAGTCCTGCGGTGGCGGCCATTTTGAATTTCCAATTCCCATCAAAAACACAAACTTTATAGAGGACCATCCAAACAATATTGCTAGTAAGTTTTGTTTTGATTGGTTAAACGGTTTCAGAGAAGAAGCCCTTTTTAACTTTTTTCCCATAGGGTCCTATGTTAAACTAAGTCTTGAGGTGGCGGCCATATTGGTTTACCAATCAAAATAAAAAACACAAACTTTGTAAAGGTCCATCCAATGAACATTATGGCCAAGTTTGGTTTCAATTGGCCAAGTGGTTTCAGAGAAGAAGATTAAAATGTAAAAAGTTTACAGACGCCGACGACGACGACGACGACGACGCCGACGGACGCAAAGTGATAACAATAGCTCACATGACCCTTTGGGTCAGGTGAGCTAAAAAAGTAACTGCTGAGGACATTCCAAGACACGTTCATGTCAAGTGTTGTTTCTGCGATAAAGCTCGCAATTTACATTCAACGTTGTATTGATATCTATATCGAGTTATGGCATGTGACCATATCTAAAATTGTATAGTATGTAAAAATTAATATTTTGCAAGTAGTCGATGCAATCTTGGGGTATCAACTTGCCTATGCGATACAGCATGCATATTTAGCTTTTTAAAAATTACTACAATAACCTGATTTAAACTACCATTTCTTTTGAAATACTTGTACCAAGTCAGGATCATTGCTGTAGTTGCTATATTTTTGGTTGTTGGTTCTGGAGTTTGCTAGTTTCTTGGACTAATTGTGGATTGTCTTTTTTGTAGTTTCCTTGGTGTTCGCTATTTTGTTATTATTTACATTTAGCAGCAATACTTGGAATTCACAATAGTTTAATGTGAGTTAAGCAATTCCCACGTTTATTTAAGATATGAAGTGTGGTTTCTGATATTTGGCAGCTACGTTCTATCTCAATCTTTACTGCCATATATATATTTAAACGGTAGAATTTCACCAATTTATGAATCTGAGTATTTCTGAGTATAAAATCGAGAATTCTTTTTTAAAACATTTTTTATAACTTTCTTCCACTTAAAACTTCATATATGGACATATAAAACGCATGTCTACATTTCATAAGAAGGGTAAAATGTGTATTCTTGCAGCACAGTAATGTAAAACCTTTTGAAATAGCAGTTTGAATAAAAACAGAAACAAGAGAGAAAACAGACAACTGGGACTAACCGTTTTACAGACTGCAAACAACTCAACATTTTTTGCACAACAGATAACACAAAATCAACTAGTCTTTCACTGACGAGTATTTTAACCTTTAGATGCTCTTCATTTGGTATTGCAAAAATACACGATTGAAGCAATAATGCGAGTAAAATAATTACTGAAATAATCATGGCTTGCCACTGAACACTTGTCTTATATTGTAAATTAGGGTAGCACATCTGGCCATCGTCTCACAAAAAAACAGGGCATTTAATTGGACATTAAATGATACACCACCACGTTGCATTGTTTTTATTATTCATGAACACATATTTTACTGAAATTACAAATCAGCCTATGGGAACACAGTCTATCTCAGAAGACAATACTTACCTTGACCTTGTACGGCACAACTCCAAAACTACAAATGGGATTGTGCTGAAAATTTCACTTGATTTTCATTTTATGGTACTTAACATATTCTGTTGTACCAAGTAATCTTTTGAAAAAGGCAATTTAGAAACTGTCAATTGTTGACCAAACATGGGCCCATGTCGAAAACTACAAATTGGATTTTGCTGAAAATTGATTTTGATCTGTCTTATAGTACTTGACAGCTGTGCACAGTTTAAACAATATCTGTTGACGCGTTTTCAAGTTATCATCTGGAAACCACCAGCTGTAAAAAAACGATGAATTGGCTCAAGTCGAAAACTACAAATTGGATTGTGCTGAAAACTAAACTTGATCTTTATTTTATAGTACTTAACAGCTTTGCAGAGTTTAAAAAATATCTGTTGACGCATTATCAAGTTATCACCTGGAAATTGGATTGTGCAGAAAACTAAACTTGATCTTTATTTTACAGTACTTAACAGCTTTGCAGATTTAAAAAAATATCTGTTGACGCATTATAAAGTTATCATCTGGAAACCACCAACTGTTAACCAAAAAAAAGTCGAAAACTACAAATTGGATTGTGCTGAAAATTGAACTTGATCTTTATTTTATAGTACTTAACAGTTGTGCAAAGTGTAAAAAAAAAATCTGTTGATGCGTTTTCAAGTCATCATCATGAAACTTGGTACACAGTTAAAACATGACGAGATCACACAGGAAAAATTTTCAGAGCTGTGACCAATACTTCACGCTGGAATGAACTTAGAAAAAGGGGGTGTTTACCAATATATGCCAATTGTTGTATACTTTTTTTTTATCATGTCTTAGTATTTTCTGCATTTCATTCTAACATACAACAAGCAGGTGATCTTCCTCTGGAATTGAATGAACTAAGAAAAAAAATAACTGTATAAACTTCTCTTGTATCTTGTTCAGATGAAGAACCGTTTACAGGGGTCATAGAACAACACATTTCTATAAGAAATATGACTTTATTCTGATGAAGACCACAGCATCTCTAAAGACTTTTCCTAAAATGTAATGATGTATTTTTAAATTATTTTATGCACAAGTCATCAACTTTACATACAAAATTAAATAGAAGTTAAACATAAAATTAAATCACTTGATTAACAAATTAACAATAATAATATCCATTTGTGCATTCAACCATTCATTTACAAAGACTATGATCAAAAAGCTATATTCTAAAATACATCTCACATGCATGGCAAATGCTTCCAAGTCTTTGAAAACTGCAGAGTGAAATGTACTGATAATGAAAGTTCATAAATTATACATTAAATAGCAAATTTGATGAAACGATTATTGGAATACATACAAATCACTGCATTCCTCATTGAAATAAAAACTCTGATTACAGAAAAACTCAAATATTCACAGCAGACAATTCCCTACTGTGGTTATTATGAATTTGACCAGCCATGTTTCCAAAAATTTTTTAGAGATTTATTAACGCCATTCCCTGGTCAAGATTAAAAAAAAAAAAAATTAAGAATGTTGTATATATTATGCAAAAATTTGTTTTTTCTTCGTGCAAGTATTTTTCAGTCAAAATCTTCTTTGAAGATTATGTCAACTGCCTACCAAATATTGACAAAGAAGCCACAGAGTGAGCACTACCATTTGTTTAGACCGATACTGTTAACAGACCAAGACACATCATGTTAAAATATTATGTTACATATAAAACAGCAAGATAAAAAAAATCATCAGTATTGTAAAATCTACATACAATTAAGTTACTGAACACACTCCACTTAAGTGCAAGACATAAACATAATGAAGTGTATTGCACCAAAATTACATTACTTCTGTCCTAGACAAACTGGGACAGAAACACACTCATCCTCTGTATATTACGATAGAACAATCTGCTGACCTACTAAATTTCAACAGTTACATTTCACTTTCTCCTCTTCTCATTAGCATCAAAGGAATAAAATGAGATCCGAAATATTTTTAGCTGCTTCAATTTACGTTGATGTGAGATAAGTGCATTAGATTATACTAAAAAACGACACAATTTTGAAAGACAATAACAAATTGTCAAAAAAGTCTTCTGTTGACAAAAACATTTTTCAGCAATGAAAACTGCAATCAGTTCGCCTTCATATTTTATCAACCATGTAATAAGTAACGATGCACTTATCTATTTACTTACGGTCAATTAACAGGTTATATTACCATTCATACCGCATTCTACTAAAGCTTGGCTTTATACGAAACATTCCTCACTCACCAGAACAATCCAACAGCTACATTAGTTCTTAAGATCAATTGATCACAGACCTAATCCCTTCTATTAATATTATACACAAGTGAGACATTTGTGATAATTTGGTGTACACTAATGCATCTGTAATTATTAAAATACACTAAGTTGTTAACAATCAACCAACTATTAATTATACCTTCCATATCTTTTTTCTTAACATATAATTTTGACTTAACACTAATTTAATGTAAACATTGTCATTATCCTTATCCTTACCATCATGCACAGTTCGGACATCTTTTAAAATACTTTTCAAAACAAGACCATTGCTTGTCACTATTTCTTCTATTTTTCTTTAATTTCCAGGCAAAAATACAGGTAAAATTACAACATTAATCAATACTATACAAGTTAAATTGGAATGGCTTTAGAAAATCCTGATTACAAGGATGGCCATGGACCAAGAAAAGGAACAGTTCTATATATAATACTAATTAATGTGTCATCTATGGCAGACTTGGCACAATGATCATCTCAAAATCTTGTGAAAACTTTTTTTTAAAACTGATTAACCACAATACACTAAGTATACATAACATAGTTTTAGTCGTTGAATTGATTCTAGTAAAGCCAAAGTATCTTATAGTCTTGTCTGTATATAGAAACATTTTGTTTCTAATGTTTCCACTTATCTGGACCTTAACCCAGTAACAAAAACACATGTGCTCTGTTCATTTCTTAAGGATCTCTAACAATTTGCTAAAACACAAACACAAATTTGTAACTGAATGGCATCAACAGCTAAACTAGGGCAACACTAGAATAGAAACTTACACCTAATGCTTAGTTTTTAAGACATCCACATCTAAATTATTTGAAATATTAAACCACAGCACTTTGTAAAATAAGTTATTTTTGTTCACAGTTCATAATTGCAATCATTAAAAAAGTATTTACAGTGTCTTCAAGACAGGGTAAAAAACTATCAAATCCAATGGAATAGATCTGAAGAATGTATAATAGTTCAATGCTGAGAAAACCTCAAAGGTCTGCTGAGGTAGCAACATAGCACTCATAAAAATGTAGGATTATTGATTCCTTGGAGTTTTATAATTGTTGGATGTCCAGTTTCAAATGTAGGCACATCCTCCTCAACAGAAAAGTACAATGGAACTGTATCTAATTCTTGGTCCAGGCCTGAATGTCATTTGCGACTTTTCTCTCTTCTCTTTTTCACTTTTTTCTTGTTTGTGAAACAACAGCATCTGTGATAAAGAGATCGGAAAAATGGAGGAAATGTCTTTTTGTAACATATAACATTCCAAAAGTACCTGTACATACAAATAAAAATATCTAAACATCTGCAGATTTATGTACGAAAAAATAGTCATGAGGATATAACAAATATTCAACAAAATCTGCAAACAAGTCTAGAAACCAATTTACACATGAAACAGTGTAAAGAACACTGATCCCAAGCTTTATGTTTATTTTCTACTGGCATAATACAAAAAAAGTTCAGTTTGAAATGCATAGCATTTCACCTGACATGGCTAGTAGCCTTACAATTAGTGAAATAGTACTACACAATACTGCAAACCAATAGAGTTCCTAAGTTTGCAGAATAAGATAAAAATGCAATGAACAATTAAAATGCTGAACAATATATGACAATAAAGCTTGAGTGTTGTATCATGTTTATGAACAAAGATCCAGATCTTAAAAAGTCAGCATTTAAATCAGTAAAGTCATGGACAGCATTGTTTTCCATGTGTTTGAGTACATGGTCTTTAAGTTAACGTCGACTCTTCTTTTTCTTCCTCCTTCTGAAGAAGCAGCACCTGAAAGCAACAATAGTTGAAGCTATGGCAGCATTGAACGAAACAATGTGTTTATTGGGAAAGAAGATGTCTTGTGTTTGTTCTGTCATTTACTTGTATATACATTGGTGTTATAACTGACATCTGTAGTTGTCTGTTAAATGTTATTTCAACTTATTTACACAGAATGGGTGGATTTAATAGATGGATGGAACAGATTAGACCTCAATGTAATGGTTTCAAGAAAAATCTCACAGAAATAATTATGAATATTTGTAATGCCAGATCCCTAGTATTCCCATGTTCTAGGCTTATTTGCTCAAGGTGTTAATATACTTAATTAATTTAATCAAATGGATAAATTTGCTGTTTAAAACAACAATTATTAATATGTTTGTTTGTTTGAATGTTTTTTAACACCTCTTTTCAGTACCCAGAGAAAACCCCCGACCTTTGGTAGAAAAATGCAATCCTTGTCAATTAAGATTGAAGTCGAATGCACCTTGCCCACAGTGAGGCTGGAACCCATAATCTCAGTATTGACAGACCATGTGATCAATAGTAGACGAACAACCTTAACCACTCAGCCACCGAGGTCCCAAATAAATATGAAAATTGAGGCCCCAAATTAATATGAAAATTGTGTTCCTATGGTAAATGTACTGTGGTGTCCACTTACAGGCATGCATTTCCATGCTATTTAATTTATACCTAGAAATTTTTATTTTTAACTAAGTAAGGTTTCATCAAGATATGCATTGTTATACAAATGTTGCTTGGGCTTAGGACAGTGTATAAAATATTCCATGCATATGGTTACGCTTCATTAGGTTGTGCCTTTAACCAAATAAGTTGTCAATATGACATCATACATTCTGCTTAAAGCCTGAATAACACAGGGATAAAATTCAGCAGGTATCTGGACTTTACAGCTTAAGAATATACAAGTTAATTTGATTGTACATTATTAAAATGGTGACTTGATCAAGAAACAGTAATAAATATTTAATTGTATTTAAACAAGGGCTACAGCACAGTAAAAGGAACACATGTTTCCATATCCTCATAATGTCTATTTTTTGAATGCACATCTTTATCACTTAATTGTGACTGGTGGTATACAATATGTTCATTTTTAGCTTTACTACTCAGATTTAAATGTATTTGAGTCATACTACAGATTAGTTTTTCAAATGTTTTTGATCTGTTCATTTTGTTTTTTTTTCTCTGAACACAGCATTTTTATGAAATTAAGTAAGCTGTACTATGATTAAATTTAATTAAAAATTTGTTCTTCATTTTTTATTGCACTTAATCATTTGACATACATCACTGGGCCTCTACAATACTAACTAAAATGATTTTCCAACCATAACAAAAGTGCTTATCTAATTAAATAAATGAAATAATTTGAATGCTCAGATCTGCACCTAAACAATGAAGTAAATAGATGTATACTTACTTTGTTTCACTTTGATCCTCCTCTCTTTGTCCCTGGTTGTTAAAAGGTGTGTTAGATTGAGCACCTGTTGGGTCATCAGGAGCCAGGTCCCCATTTGTCGAGTTGACCACCTGCAATAAAGAAACTAATTAATGTTTGATCTTACTACTGGTATGTAAATATAAATCTGGAATCCAGACTTTATTTGTATATGTAATACATGTTTACTAACAACTGCTGTTACAGTCTACAGATGTAAAAAATAACTGCAAACATAGCATATTAATTTGTGAACAATCTGAATCCACTATTTCTACAAAAATAAACAGTATCTTTCCCTTTAAGTTTGAAAAAAAAATCTACAAACTTCCATTTCATTTAATTGAAATAAACATCAAAGATAGTAAAATGAATCATTGTAACATTCTATTTTAATGAAACCAGAGATTCGTCACGCTTCTCAATTAAGAACTTTCCAAACATTTTACCTTGCCAACATAATTTTTAAAACATTCATTTTAAAATGTTTTGTATAAAGATGTCACACAAAACAAGACGAAATCGGTCCTTATTTTAAGGTGTAGCAAGGAGCTTGCATCACCTACTTGTCCATCTGAAAACATGCTATCCTAACTAAGGGTAATGAAAACCTTTTAGTTAACAGCAGAAAAAATAGTGCAAAACCGAATATATCAAATACTCTGTTTATGGTTGATTAAATGTATTATGTTTTCAGAAGAAACTTTGCATAAAATTTAAATATTTGCATGCATGTATTTCCCGAAGGTTGCAAAAATATTTTGGAAAGTTCAATAAAAAAATTTTCCTATTTAGTTTATACATGTATAACATGCCGATTTGCTATTACTCTGTACAAAGGATCTCAAATAGTTATCAATAGGTAAGTCGGGCTCAATTTGAAGAGTGGTTTTTCATTAAAGGATTGGAATGTTAAAAAGGTACAATAAAGAAATTAAAATATCTTACATGGGCAGCCGAGTTAATCACCTAAAAATAAAAAAATCTTTCATGGGCGGGTAAGTTTATCAACTAAAATTTAAAATTATTAATTTTGATGGCTTAATAAATTACTGTTTGAACTTCTGTTTTCTAGGCGACTGGGGAAAAAACAATTTTTGATGTGTAGATGTAAAATGCATGCACCAAAGCCACTAAAATGAACAGGCGTAGTAGTCCAAATATCACATGGTCTTCACATATTAAAAGCTTAAAGTTTACATTCTACCATGAAACCTGTAAACATGAATTATATCAATAACCCATTACAATGCTGAAAATAATAAACAACCTCTGTAAGAAAATCATGTAATGAAAACTAAAAAAAATCTCCCTATAAATATATATTGTAAAAAAAGGAATAATTCTATTCAATTGAAAGTATTCTTTATAAATAAATATTCATATACAATGTATTACAGTTGTCTAGCATCACTATATCTCGTTGTAATAGGAACTGTTTAAGGTGGTTAGGTGGTTACAATAGGTGCGAAGATGAAAAGATGTGAAATATTATTATAAACCAGTTTATCAGCTATTCCAGATAACAATTATATTACAATACTATTTAAACTGCAACTGAAATTTAAATTTCAAACATTCAATGACCCATAAGAAATTAAACATGTAGACAATTTCAAAGCTGTAGAGATTTCAATAATGCATAAAATACACAGAATATTTACACTTTATATTTCATATCAATAATAAGCTACCAAAATGATGGGTCAGTGTCTAGGCTTACAAATTCTAAAGTAGTAAACATTTACAGTAAATTCTCATTTTTCGCTAATGAATTCTGATAAACAAAGCATTTTTATAAAAGTTAGAAATAAAAACTGAAAAGTCATTTTTGATGTAGACTGAAAAAACACTCAAATGTTACATTAATATGCATTAGTTTTACATATTATTTGCAGTTGCACACAACAGCTGCCAGGACTCTGTAACGGCTCACCCTGATCACTACTGCAAGAAGACCATGAAATGACCATCTGGCCAAGGTCAATCATATTATCTCTATTCAATTCATCAACATATTTCTGAATAAAAGCTAACAAGAGCATTTTTGGATAAAGGAAAGGGTGAAATTTTAAGGACCATACACACCAAGTTTGGTTCAATATGCCCCAAATGTGTCAGAGAAGACTAGAATGTCAAAAGTTAACAGATGACAGATGCAAAGCTGAACAAGGATAACTACAAATAACACATTTTCCTATCGAAACCAGAGACTTGAGGTAGCCTATATTGCTAAGCTGACATGACAACTCTTCTTCTGTAAATGAATTAACCAAGTCCATTTGAAAACACATCAACTTTCTTGTCATAATTTAAATAATGTAATGACTGAACATTTCCAGCATGACTTTCAGAATAAAGGGGCGTTCACTGTACATTATTTGCATAAATTGAATATAAGAAAGAAAATTCACATAATAGTTTATTGTAATGTCAGTTAAAATGATTAAATTGCATATTTCAAAAGACTAGCTACCTTTAGAAGAACATCAGTAAGAGTGCAGCAATATTAAACACATGGAACATATAAACATTCCTACCATAAAAAACAAATGCAAATATTTTTACATTCCCCAGATTCCAATGTAGAATTTAAGTGGTCACTTTGAAGCCACACTATTGGGAAAATTACAAATCAACAAAGACAATGCCAGTATTATGTCTACACCTTTAATACAACTTCAATTTGTATACACACATCTACTTTTATCTTGTAATATAACATTACGTCGACATTATTTTTTAAAACTCCCACTTAAGGTCTATACATTAACTTATCCATTCAGTGCTTTGGTTCCAAATAGTCTTGCAGGTTTTTATGATGTAGTTAGATTGTAAAACTGATAATTAGCACCATGAAAAAGATGAGACAACAGATGCCATAGTGATGTCAGTAACCAACCAGGTGATCAGATACCATGCAACAAACTAGTAGACAGGGTCAAATGTTTAGCAAATATGTTATGAAGTTGTTTAGGAGTGCAGATGATGTTGGAATTTAGTCTGGTATGCAAAAAGTGCAAGATCAGTCATGTAACCTTTGAACAATCACATGACTTTTTCCTCTGCTATTAGACATACAAATAGCAGAAAATCAGATCTGGAATAGCTGCCTTACCTGGTTCCGCATTCTTAAATCTCGTTTTTCTGGAATCTGAGAAGTACAATGTATAAAAAATTCCAGTACTGACACATCAAGCAAGCGATTTCTCACCATATCACCAGGACATGCAAACAGAGGGGATATTAGATCTTGAAATATTACCAAACACACTTGGATATGCAGAGAGCTATATGTAAGGTGAAGAGCTTGGATATGCAAATACTCGTTTTTGATTGCACCAACAAAATTCGTACAAAAGTTAAAACATGTCTTTATGGCTGTTAATAGCCGACAGGAAAAGCAAATATCAACTTTTTAACCATATGTAAGGAATTTATTCGCTTATAGTAGTCATGAGCATGTGAACAAGCATTATATAAGTGCACAAGTTCCTATAATGGTGTAACAACTTTACTTAAATCTGAATTTTCCTTTAAACAAAAGTAATATTTTAAGATCTATGATGACTACAAGACAACATGGCATTTTCATAACAAAAGAGGAAATAAATAGCAAAAAGAGGCATTTTGACGACCAAAAATTAATGATGAAAGGAATGCATACCTGTACGGATCCCCCTAGTCTATCGGCAGCAAGGTTGCCACCCAGATAATTTCCCGGGTGCCGGGGTTCACCCCATGCATTACCAGATTGATATGTACTTGTCTGAAAATCAAATTAGTCAACAATCTCAGTGGCTTGTTATATAGAGTATAATTACTTACACACCCCACTACCATTGAAAGAGCTTTCAAGTATGAAAAAAAAATTAGGAAAAAATAAGTTATTTCAAAATGTACTTTTATTCTTCTAACTGCTGACACTGGGAGATTTAAAGCTATCTACAGCAATATATATTTTAAACCTACAGGTGCCAGTTTTCTTCATATTAGTTCCCTTGGAAGCTCTCTCAATACATTTTTAATCATATACTAAATGTCTTGTTTGAGGTATTATAGAATGGTTGTAACAAGCAACAGAAATGGGAATATTACATTGGATATTCCACTAATATACATACACTATATCAAAATTTTTTAGAAACCATTAGGTTTAAAAAGACCACTTATAACTAACTTGTGCCATGGCAACCAAAAATATCCATTCCAATGATTTTCTGCTATGTGCAGCTACACTGCATAGTTACCACTGGTAACCACTACCTTGTTTAAAGAAAACTAGACACACTCAAGACACAAGTTTGTCTAGCTTTAAAACAAACCACTCAATATGTTACAATATTTTACAGGTGTAAACAATGTAATAATGATGGAAGAGGGCATTCCTCATGTGTATTGATTTACAGGAGATCATCTCAGTAGCATTGTAAACATGTTTTGATGATCAACTTTTCTTGCTTTCTAAATCTACCATAATTGCTAGCAGCAATGATTTAAATGTGCAATACCATTACTCTTAAAAACATAAAATAATTTATAGAAACTTATGTGTTTTTGTTAAGATTTAAATCTACTTGTTAATTATTGAGATGGCAGGTCTTTCTTTGTACCATATGTAAATATAAATGTAAACTACAAAGTATGAAACACACAGTTTTAGAAAATTTTCATCAATACTGACAAAGAATGTTACTTTTCAGATTTGCAGCAATATTGTGTCCAAGTTTCACACCTTCATGACAAATAAAATAAAACCATGGAATAAAAGACCAACTAAAATATATTTGTTCTCCAAAAACACCAATAGAGATTATCAAAACTGAAATGTTGGCATCTAAGAAATGGAGAAATGAAATATTAAACTGTTATAGATACTAAAAGTATTGATAAACAGTTAACTATGTTTATCTGTTAGAAACTAAAACATCAATATACATACATTGTTAGTGAAGGTGGTGGGTATTAGTTGATCTTAGACAGTTCTTACATTTCAAACAAACATCTATATTTTAGAATTCAGTATACAGAAACATTATATCTGCCTGGAAAATGGTCCAATGAACAGTGTAAGAGCACTAGCTATATATCTATTATACCAAATCCACATGGCAAAATATTTCTCAAGCTCCTCTTGAAACATTCAGTCAATTATTTTTCCGAAAAACTTAAACAAATTGAAACAATACCACTATATAAAATATACACTAGAAACAGACTGAAGAAATCTGTAGAAAATGGGAAACAATATAGACACATTTCCATATTTCATTTTCCTCGACATTCAAGCACTGTAAAACTGTTTTTATTACAATAAATACTTTACCATCATAAATTTAGATATTCTCCCTATTCGCAGCTTGTGAACCGGAAGTACTACAAATAAAATACCCTTTGAGACAACCCCCATTCCCACCTGGCGCATGTGCACCCATACTCTCCATCATTTTTTCCGGTTTTACCAAACAGCTTGCACGTGAATTTGTTGCAGTCATAGTCTGTAATGTACGGAAGAGTTTGTGAAGATTTGTTGTATAATAATTGTATTATTACTTATATTTGTGAAGAGTTCAGGTAATATTTAGAAAAATTAGACTTACTTGAACATGTCAATGTCACAAAACATCTGTGACAAGGAGGAGGACGGAATAGAATTGTCACCGTGGCGGTCACTGACCACCACGGATGAATTTTGGGATAAGAGTGTAGCCCCTGATGCTTCCTTTCTTCCAGGGTTTATTGCTTCCGCCCCTCGTAGCTCGGCCTCTCAGCTTAGGCTTTCGGTGATTAATAAGGCTACCCATACCATTACAAGACCAGTGGACACCGTGGTAAGTTCTGTGGTAAGTTCTGTTTCCACTTCTGAGACTTTCCACACGGGAATAAGGAGTGATTCCTTTGCCAGGTCAAGGTGGCCTTTAAATTATCAGTACCCACCTCTGCCGGGCTACCCCCTTATGACCCTTTTTCCTTGCCCCCTGGTTGGCAAGGTTCTAGGGGCATGGCTAGTCGGGTGCCTTTAGAGTCTTCCCCTAGTGAAGATATAAAGGCCCTGACATGTTCAATTTCCAAGTTGCAAGCAGTGGTTAATGCCCAATTCTTGCAATTAGGGAATCGAATATCTCTCCTGGAAAATAGGACTCCTTCTTTTTCTGAGTCTTCCAATTTAGCAACCCAGGCGCCTCCTGCTATCCAGGAGGAGAGTGATAGCATTTCTCTGGCTCCTCGTAGTCAAGAAGCGGTTTTCTTGTCAGAGGATGAGGATTCACTTTCTGCAACAGCAGATCCTAGATCTCCTGTTGCACAGGAAACTCCATCTTCGGTTCCAGATTCTCTGAGGAATAGGGTGTATGCCATTCAGAGGGAGCTTGGTAGCTTCCCTCTTTCCTCCCCTCCTCATAAGACCATTCCACCGTCTGATTTTATGACGTGTTCTGGTCTTGTTAAGGACAACCCTAAGGGTTATAGGTCCTTTCCAGAGTCTGGACATTTTAAGTCTGCCTTCTTGACTATTAATTCTTCTTTCCAGGAGTTAGCTTCTTCAACTCCTCAGAAGTTCACTGGTTTTGGTCCTTTGTCTTTCCCAGGTAAGGTCAAGCCGAGGGATTTTGAGATCCACGGTTCTTCCATGGGAAAGTTGGCCCCAGCAGTTGATAAGGCTTTTTCTGGGGTTTTGGGTTCAAAACCAGTGGAGGGTTTGAGGTTATCTCAGGCTTTGTGGGCAAAGTCGGAGAACAACCCCAGACTTTTGTCTTCAGTACTCCAGAATGCTGAGCATTTTTTGGCAGCGGCTGGAACCTTGCTGAAAGACAAGGGAGAGGAGTTTAACGAGCTTAAGGCTTTTCTCCTGCAAGTGGATGGTAGCCTAGGGGCCTCGCAGTTACTGTTGCTTGGCACTCTGGCTAACTTTTCCTTTGCCAAGAGGCAAGAGATTTTAGAAAAATCTCCTGTCTCTGAGGTTTTGCAGGAGTCGTTGTTATTTTCTCCTCTTTATGAGGAGAAATTGTTTGGGATGTCCTTGGATAAACTTCATACTGAGGTTAACAAGGTCCCTCACACTGTGAAAGTTGATGTTCAACTTTCCGATGGTAAGAGGAAAGTGTCGACGTCTCAGTCACACTCCTCCTCTGCCAAACCTCAGGGTTCAGTATCTCGGCCCACACTTGGTGGGAAGAGATCAGCTAACCCTAGTTCTGCTGTTCCTTCTTCTTCTGCTGGCAAGAAGCGCAGATTTGTGAGGAGGAAGAAACAGCAGAAATAATGGGCTTTCCCCTCCGGTAGTACTTTCCCGGGTTCCCTAGGAAAAGATGTATTTTACTACTCCTCTTCTGGGATCCCAGTGGGGGGCAGGTTGTCTCACTTTCTTCCTCAGTGGCAACTGATTACAGAAGACAAGTGGGTTCTTTCAGTACTACGGAGGGGACTGGGACTTCATTTTCAGGAGGTCCCCCCATTGTCGTCAGTTCCCTTGGATCTTTCCCAGACAAGAGATTCTGTCAAGAATCGATTGTTGCAGGAAGAGGTGGGAACCCTGCTTCAGAAAGGTGTGTTGGAGGAAGTTATTCCACCAATCAGTCCAGGTTTTTATTCCCGTCTATTTTTGGTTCCCAAAAAGAACGGGAAAATGAGACCTGTACTAGACCTTTCGGCCCTGAATCGGTTCTTGGTGGTTCCCCATTTCAAAATGGAAACCAACAGGTCAATCAGGGCATCCATCCTTCCTGGGATGTGGACTACCTCTCTAGACTTGACCGATGCCTACTTCCATATTGGAATAGCACACAGGTTTCGGAGGTATCTCAGGTTGGTGTGGGCAGGCAAGGTTTATGCTTTCAAAGCAATGCCCCTCGGCCTTTCCACGGCCCCTTTGGTATTTACAAGAGTGTTTCAGACTGTTGTGGCTTTTCTTCACACCCAGTCGATTTTCATTCACTCTTACCTCGACGATTCTCTGGTGAAGAATCAGTCTTTTTCTCTTCTGGAAGAACACACCCAATTTGTAATCCATCTTCTTTTGAAATTGGGGTTTCTGATTTCTTGGGAGAAATCGGACATTCTCCCCAGTCAAGATTTCATTTTTCTCGGGGAAAGGTACCTTACAGTCTTGGGCATTGTTGTTCCTCCAGAGGAGAAAATTCTGAAGCTGCACCAGCTAGTGATCGAGATTTCGCAAGCCTCTTCAATCCCTGCTAGACGTTTCCTTCAGTTAGTGGGTTTCCTGATATCACTGATGGACATAGTACCATTGGGTCGTCTTCACATTCGACCTATTCAGTGGTATCTCATGGAGTTTTTGCATCCAGCATCTCAGGAATGGGAAGCTCTCATTCCTGTGCAGCCTCAACTTCTCCCTCATCTCAATTGGTGGTTACAGAGGGAGAACCTACTAAAAGGTTTACCTCTAGATCCCCCGGCTCCAAAACTGATGCTGTTCACAGATGCCTCCCTTTCAGGTTGGGGCGCTTATCTGGAAGGCAGGTCAGTTTCAGGCCTTTGGTCTCCTCTTGAGTTGGAGGATCACATCAATGTTCTAGAGATGAGGGCAGTTTTGCTGGCCCTGAGACACTTCATAGAAGTAGTTCAGGGTCAGCCTCTGTTGATAGCCACAGACAATTCAACTTTGGTGGCTTATCTTCAGATCCAGGGCGGAACCCTACTCTTACCCTCTGTTTCTTCTCTGCAGAGAGATTCTTCTGTTTTGCAACAGAATCGATACTTCTCTGACAGTGAGGCATGTACCAGGCAGACAGAATCTTGTAGCAGATCTTCCATCTCGCTCTCAGAATCCTGTGAATACGGAATGGGAATTACATCAGTTTTTCAGCAGATCATTCTGTTGTGGGATCGTCCCCACATAGATCTGTTTGCAACCAGTTTAAATCACGAACTGGAAACGTATGTATCTCCTATTCCGGACGACAAGGCGATAGCAGTAGATGCTATGTCGATTCCTTGGAAAGGGATGTTCAGTTACATGTTTCCTCCCTTTCGTCTCATTCCCAGAATTCTGTACAAGATTCGCAAGGACGGTTGCAAGACCATTCTTATTGCTCCAGCCTGGCCGAGACAGAGTTGGTTTCCAGATCTGCTGCAGTTGTCCTGCGCAAATCCTCTTTGTCTTCCTCTTCGGAAGGATCTATTATCACAGTTCAAAGGCAGGAAGCTACACTCGGGTGTTCAGCTTCTACGTCTTCACGCTTGGATGCAATCAGGTCAGGAATCAGAAAGAGAGGCTTTTCTGGCAGGGCAACCAAGCGTATCTCTGGATCAGTTAGACAATCCACAGGGGCCATCTATGACTCCAAGTGGTCAATCTTTTGTTCTTGGTGCAACTCGAAACAAATTGATCCTCTCTCAGCCTCTGTACAACAGTTAGCTGATTTTTTCATTTTTCTTTTTGAGGATCAAGGTTTTGCACCATCTACTATTAAAGGTTATAGGTCTGCTATTTCCAGAACTATTCACCTTTCTGGAGGTGAGAATTTTGGAGAAAACCAGTTTTTGTCTCTCCTTATTAAAAATTTTTACTTGGAGCGTCCCAAACAGAGAAGTTTGGTTCCTCCTTGGGACTTGGCTGTAGTTTTGAAAGCCTTACAGCTTTCTCCTTTTGAACCTTTGTCCTCTACTAGTTTCCAACATTTATCTTATAAATGTTGTTTTCTTCTGGCCTTAGCTTCTGAACGAAGGAGTAGTGAGATTCATGCTTTTTCAATTTTTTAATCCTGTATGCGATTTACAGCAGACAAGACTTCAGTGACACTGTTAACAGATCCTTCTTTCCTAGC
The DNA here is from genome assembly GCA_944474755.1 of Limnoperna fortunei. Lineage (NCBI taxonomy): Eukaryota > Metazoa > Mollusca > Bivalvia > Mytilida > Modiolidae > Limnoperna > Limnoperna fortunei. Next base: position 80,271,591 of record OX104116.1, read on the forward strand.
CAAGAATCAATTGGCAGACAAAGCCTCTGGGATTATCACCATTCCATCCTTACCTGCAGTGGCCGGTGATAAGACTTTGTGTCCAGTTAGAACTTTGCTGGAATATTTATCTAGGTCTTCTAGCCTGAGAAGACCTAACTCTACCTGTCTATTTATACCTATTAAAAAGGGAGTGCGGGATATTTCAGCAAAAACCATTTCTACTTGGATTTGTCAAACTGTCCTTATGGCTTACAAATCCTCTCCTCCTAATACTTTATCTAAGCATAAAGTTGAGGCACATGAAGTAAGAGCGTTAGCCTCCTCCTGGAATATTTTTAATTCCTCTTCTTTATCTGAGGTTTTGTCAGCTGGTTATTGGAGGTCAGACAGTACCTTCTATAACCACTACTTGCGCTCTATGCCCCATCATTGTGACAACCTCTTTGCTTTGGGACCTTTGGTTACTGCTCAACAGGTGGTGGTTCCCCCCATTATTGAAGGGGATTCAGCATTACCTTAAATTCAGTTTATATCTAAATTTATGATGGTAACGTATTTATTGTAATAAAAACTCAATTTTTAGAATTAAAATTTGGTTTTGTAAAATAAGAGGGACCATCATAAATTGAAGGTCCCTCCCACCTCCCCTTCATCCCCCTCTGGGAACTAGCTGTTTGGTTCACAGAAAATGATGGAGAGTATGGGTGCACATACGCCAGGTGGGAATGGGGGTTGTCTCAAAGGGTATTTTATTTGTAGTACTTCCGGTTCACAAGCTGTGAATAGGGAGAATATCTAAATTTATGATGGTAAGTATTTATTTTACAAAACCAAATTTTAATTCTAAAAATTGAGTTTTTATTCTACTGCACGAACGGTTGATTTCTAAGATCCATGAATTTCTAAACATGCTAGTCAATTTATCAGATTAAAATAAAACAAATAATGTGGTTTAAACCAACTATACTTGGTTCTGGAAAAATCTATGTATATACAAAGTACAAAAAACATAAACATCAACAACAATTAAATATGACTGTAGTAATCTACTTCAACAAAAAGATCCCTCCTTACTCTATGTATTCTTGTTCATTATCTAGAATAAATCATATAGATAGTGAAGGCCACACACAGCAATGATGGTTATACTAAATATAGCACACACTATTTAGAATTTACTACACATAGGTTTTAAGTTTAATAGGGAAAATGTTGAAATCCTTGATTTCCAAACAGCTTTTACAATTCAACCCAATCATAAAAATACGGCATATAATGGGACGTTAAATGATACCCCAACATGCTGCATTGCTTTTAATATTCATTTTTTTTACTGAATTACAAATCAGCCTTCATGAACAGCTGAGCATAACAACAATCATTACAGAAGACAAGTTTTATCTTGACCTTGGCCCTATAAAAATAATTGTAAATGGGCCTACTCAAAAAAAAAAAAGAATGTGATTGTTCTGAAAGCTTAACTTAAGCTTAATTTTATAGTTCTTAACATCTGTGCAAGGGTTTTCACAAAATCTGTTGACATGTTTCCCAATTATCTTTTGGAAACCATCAACTGTTAACAAAAAATAATTAATTGGACAAGGTCCAAAATCGACAAATTGGATTGTACTTAAAATTGAACTTGATCTTCATTTTATAGTACTTAACAGCTGGGCAAAATTTAAACAAAATCTTTTGACGTTTTTAAGTTATCATCTGAAAACCACAGAGGCCTGGACAGACAGACAGACACTTATATCCATATGGAGGGTATCAAATAATCCCCTGCCACTTTGTGTGGTGGGGTATAAAAACATAGAATTCATAATAAAGTTGTGATTTTTGACATTTTAAAACAGAGTACAAGCTGAGAGTGAACTATAACCAGTGCAGGCAGTGAACAGTGACCACTATTTACCTTCGTTTGTCTCACCTTAGCAGGTTGAACTGTATCATCCTTTGGCGCTGAAGTTTCTGATGGAGTAGGCTGCAAGACAAACACATGTGGCTTGAAAAAATGAGATGACCACAGACTTTGACATAATATATTTTTTGGTTTATTTTTTATACTACTGATAAGTAGAAAGTCAGAACTTCTCAGGTCAAGTACTTTTTTTTTGGAAAATGTCTTACCTGGAATTTTTTTACCAGTCATGACTGACGGTCAGGTGATGTTTGGGTTGGTTGGTCTGAGATAATTGAGATAATGGTGTGCAGATCAGTGAGATCTATTGGATATAGATGTTTAGCCACTGCAGTTAGGCAAAAGGTGATGAAAATCACAATCTTTACAAGATACCCAAAGGATGATTCAGGCCAATTTAATTTTAAACAGACATTTGATAGCAACAAATCCTACAAAAATTCAGTTTTTTAAGTCAAGTAGTCAAGTTTTTTTTTTTTTTAATTTGTCTTGCTTTCATTTTTTGCTGTTTACTGTTTCTATACAGTTTCTTAGTTTTCATGAATACCACAAAACACAGAAAAGACCATTAAAGGGCAATAACTCTTGTCACTTTTTGACTATTATTTATACTTTCAATCAATACTATTTTTATCATTAATTTTTCAGTTTTCCAGCTATATCATGGCATCTAGTTTTAGAAAGATTCTTCACTAGGTAATGCGTGTTAAAAGCAACACTCTTAATGGCAGTAAACACAGTCTCCTCTTTAATGACAAGCTAAATAGAAAGATTAATGATCAAATTTGTTGAGGAAGAGGTCAACATTTTCAAGAGATCACAACGATAAAAATACAGGATAAAACTTTATATTTCATTAATTTGCCTACAATTTGTTGCCTTCTAGACTAGCCATTAATAATGAACCTTTACCAAGTATAATCCATTCAAACACTTGTAATTGTAGTTGATGTAGTATTTTTAGTGTCTTGTGTATATTTGTTATCTGTTGTTTTTTTCATAAAATGTAAAATGAAATCATAATATAAAAAAGTGATCACCTGTCTACCAGTCCAATCAAACTCCCAATCTAACTCGTAATTCATTTTCTCTATTAGGTCAGTGAAAAGCTTCCGCAAGTATTCATAATCCGGCGTTTCAAAAAAGTCCAACCGACGTACATAACGCAAATATGTGGCAAGTTCATCTAAAATATGATAAAATAATTGTTTTAGCAGAGTTAATGCTTGATAACTAAAAATATATTTTTTTAAATGAAAGAGTTTTAATACATGTTGAAATGAAAATTCCTCAATATTTATAATTCATTGTTCATGAAATCCATTAATACATCAACTTTGGTTGATTTCATGATTCAATAAATCCAAAAATATTTATAGTACTTTGGTAATTTTGACTGATCTCAATAATCACCAAACTCATGAATGTTCATAATGAATTCATTAATATAAAAACAACAATCACCAGTATACCAGTAACAGTTATTTGCGTCTTACACTATTGATCCATTTTTATTCGTGTCAATTTTGGGATGAACAAATTTTGACACTTTTTTATGTGCGCACAAATTGTGCTTTTTAAAGTAAACTTATAATCTTATTTTTATTAGGGATTTTGATACATTAAAGATAAGGACAAAATACATTATCACTTGTGAAATATATAAAAATCATTTCCAGTGCAAGTTCCGATATTTTTATGAAAACGATTAAATATGTAAGTTCTAAATTGATGCTGCGGGTAATGCAAGAGTGAATAACAACAAATTGAATTAACAATCAATTGTTGCAATTTGGAGTAAAGATAATATATTAAACAACAATGTTGGACTATAAGCTAATGCTCAAAAGTTTTGCATATACATCAAATATGTATAATTCTTTAGTTGCTTCAAACACTGTGATAGAAATTTCTTCTTTGCAATTTGGGGTAGATATAATTTGTGGGCAAATTTAAATGTCTACACTTAAATTTTCAGTGCAACACCATGAAACACTGTACACCATGTAGACCTGACCAGTTGAGGTCCTTAAATTTAAATTGCAAAGTTTTTTTAAACCTTTATAAATTGAATAGGTTTTAAAACAATTAGCACTGTTGTCTAAATTATTACAGTTTAATCTTTTACTTTATCCTGCGATCATTACATTTTGCTGTACAATAAACATGACAGAATAAACATTTTGCTTTATTCATCAGTGCCCAATACAGTCTACTGGTACCCTTATCTTCAATGCAATGGCATTTAGTATTGTGTTCTGGCTTGCAACGCACTGTCAACTGATTTTTGTTTGTAAAAGTTATTTCTAGAATACGCAAAAAATACACATCAGCTAGAAATGCCCTTTTTTCATGTATTCATTGGTACAAAATGTATTTTAGGGTTGTAGTATAACTAGAGGCTCTTAAGAGCCTGTATCGCTCACCTGACTTACAAAAAAACTTTTTAAGACAATACTTTTCTTGCAAATTTTGATATTAAATGCTAAAGAGTTTATGTGAAGATGCTGTTTCTATGAATGCTGCCATGTTGAATTTACAATCAGCAGTAGGAGTGTTTCTGAGAAGAAGCAGTTTTTGTTTTTTCATAGGTTAGTATGTTAAGTGATGTTCCATAGTGGCAGCAATCTTGTATTTTGGATCGAAACAAACAACTCAAAATTGGTAGAGAACCATACAATATCACATATCCTAAAATCTGCCAAGCTGTTTGTGAGAAAACGAATTTTAAAATCTCAGCCAGTCAGAACGCATTTGCAGCTCAGGCAGCCATGTTGAATTTCCTATCGGCTCGAAACATACTTAAAATAATAAGATTACTATCACTTCTGCATTATTTGGTTAAATTGTGTGGAACTGAGTTTCAGAGAAGAAGCTGTTTGTATGGTTTTCCCATAGGGTCCTATGTTAAGCTGTGTTCCACCGTGGTGGCCTCTTGGAATTTAGATCGCCACAAAAAACTAAAATTTTGTAGAGGACCATCTAAGGTACATTTCTGCAATATTTCAAATCAATCTGCTAAGCGGTTTGTAAAAAGAAGATTTTTGAAATTTCAGCCAATCAGAACCCATTAGTTGCCCTGGAAGCCATGTTCAATTTGCAATTGGCTCAAAAAACTCAAAATAATAAGATAAATATCCATTAATCATTTCTTCATAATTTGGCTTCATTTTTGTGGAACAGTTTCAGAGAAGACGTTGTTTGTATGTTTTTCCCATAGGGTCCTATGTTAAACTATGTCCTGTGGTGGCGGCCATCTTGGATTTTGGATCGGAACAAAAAACTCAAACCTTGTAGAGGACCACATAAGGTACATTTCTGCTATATTTTAAATCAATCTGCCAAGCAGTTTATGAGAAGAAGATTTTTGAATTTCAGCCAATCAGAACGCATTAATGGCCCTGGAAACCATGTTGAATTTGCAATTGGCTGGAAAAACCCAAAATAATAAGATAATTATCCAACCTTCATTTCCTTATTAATTTGGCTTCATTGTGTGGAACAGTTTCAGAGAAGAAGTTGTTTATATGTTTTTCCCATAGGGTCCTATGTTAAACTATGTCCTGCGATGGCGGCCATCTTGGATTTTGGATCGGCACAAAAAACTCAAACTTTGCAGAGGACTATCAAAGGTACATTTCTGCAATATTTCAAATCAATCTGCCAAGCAGTTTATGAGAAGAAGATTTTTGAATTTCAGCCAATCAGAACACATTAACGGCCCTGGAAGCCATGTTAAATTTGCAATTGGCTCGAAAAACCCAAAACAATAAGATAATTATGCAACCTTCATTTCCTTATTAATTTGGCTTCATTGTGTCGAACAGTTTCATAGAAGAAGTTGTTTATATGTTTTTCCCATAGGGTCCTATGTTAAACTATGTCCTGCGATGGCGGCCATCTTGGATTTTGGATCGGCACAAAAAACTCAAACTTTGTAGAGGACCATCTAAGGTACATTTCTGCAATATTTCAAATCAATCTGCCAAGCAGTTTATGAGAAGAAGATTTTTGAATTTCAGCCAATCAGAGCACATTAATGGCCCTGGAAGCCATGTTGAATTTGCAATTGGCTCGAAAAACCCAAAACAATAAGATAATTATGCAACCTTCATTTCCTTATTAATTTGGCTTCATTGTGTGGAACAGTTTCATAGAAGAAGTTGTTTATATGTTTTTCCTATAGGGTCCTATGTTAAACTATGTCCTGCGATGGCGGCCATCTTGGATTTTGGATCGGCACAAAAAACTCAAACTTTGTAGAGGACCATCTAAGGTACATTTCTGCAATATTTCAAATCAATCTGCCAAGCAGTTTATGAGAAGAAGATTTTTGAATTTCAGCCAATCAGAGCACATTAATGGCCCTGGAAGCCATGTTGAATTTGCAATTGGCTCGAAAAACCCAAAACAATAAGATAATTATGCAACCTTCATTTCCTTATTAATTTGGCTTCATTGTGTGGAACAGTTTCATAGAAGAAGTTGTTTATATGTTTTTCCTATAGGGTCCTATGTTAAACTATGTCCTGCGATGGCGGCCATCTTGGATTTTGGATCGGCACAAAAAACTCAAACTTTGTAGAGGACCATCTAAGGTACATTTCTGCAATATTTCAAATCAATCTGCCAAGCAGTTTATGAGAAGAAGATTTTTGAATTTCAGCCAATCAGAACGCATTAATGGCCCTGGCAGCCATGTTTCATATATCAGCACCAAAAACTCAAACTTTGTTAAGAACCACCCAATAAACATTCCTGCCAAGTTTGGTTCCAATTGGCCAAGTGGTTGTGGAGAAGAAGATTAAAATGTAAAAAGTTTACGGCCGACGACGACGAAGACGACGACGACGACTACGACGACGACGGACGCAAAGTGATGAGAATAGCTCACACTGACCCTTTGGGTCAGGTGAGCTAAAAACAATATTCACAAATTGTCAGAAAAAATTAAGTGTATTTGTACTTGCCAAGAAAACAGGTGAGAAATGCTTGGCGAAGCCTTGATTTTTTACCTTTTTAAAATTATCATACAAATAAATTTCTATTTTCTAACAATGTGCATATATTATTAATTTATTTCACAAACAGATTATGGTTGCATGTACTGTCAAATTACAAACTAATAATAGTTTTATAACACAAAATTTAACAAGGATTTCCATTTGTATAAATGATTACATAAATAAACATAAGATATTTTGTGTTCTGGATGTGTACCCTTAAACAGCCTAAGCTTAGGACTATAACTTAAATCATTAAAGTTACCAGGAAAATTTTCACATAACACTTCTATAGGAGTTGCCCTTTTTGTATCACCAATCTTCTGGTATCTCTCCTTGAGTGTGTCAGCCTTTAAACCCTGCCATGGTAAACTTCCTCTAAGGAAGTACATAAACATATGACCTAATGCTTCTAAATCATCTCTTCTACTTTGTTCTGAAAAATAGTTCAAAACAGCTCCATTTTGTTGTTAAGTAATTGAAAACAAATGAATGGCCATATAACAGATTTTTTCATTTTGTGCCATAAGCAATGTATTTCATATAATTTCTGTAACTAAATGGCTTATAATGTACAACTTCTCATAGCTTCTCAAAGCTTTCATGTAAAGGTAAACCAGAGGCTCTCAAAAGCCTGTATTGCTCACCTGATTTTTTATAGGCAATAAAGATAGAATTTCACTGATAAACAGTAATTTTCAATTTTTTTACTGCATGAATATCTTTAACGAGAATATGCAATAAATCTGGGGGTTTTTTTGTTTCAACTGGTTCAATAGTTTTAGATAGGAAGCTATTTTAAATTTTCCTATATGTTTCTCTGTTAAATTAATTCCTACAATTGCATTAATTGTAGATATTTGATAAAATAAACAGGAATAATCTTTTAAGAAAACCATTCAATAGACATTCACACACAATGTGGCATGACAGCTTTGCAGTTTCAGCAAGGTGTCAATTGAATATTTTTCTTACTGAGTCTAGTTTTTTTTTAAAGTCTGTAATGGTAATTAATGCAGGCCATGTTTACTGTGTTATTGGCATCAAAAAATTGTAAAGAACCATCCAATAAATATTTCTAATAACTTTTGTTTCCACTGGTTGAACAATTACAGAGAAAAGGCTGTTTTTTCAATTATTTCTCATAGGGTCCTGTGTTAAACAGCAGCCATTATTAATTACAGATTGGCATAAAAACATAAACCTTATAGAGGACTAACCAATGAAAATTGATGACAAGTTTCCTTTTAATTGGTTAGCCAGTATCAGAGAAGCCATTTTAAAAACTTTTCCCCATAGGGTCCAATGTTAAACTAAGTCCTGTAGTGGTGGCCATTGTGTATTTTCTGTTGGCAAAAAACAAACTTTACAGAAGACCGTACAAACACACTGGCTTTTTGTTTTTGTTTCCATTCGTTAACTGGATTTATGGAAGAAGCCTTTTAAACCATTTTTCATATGTTAAGTCCTGCAAGGGAAGCAATATATGGTTTTCCAATCAGATGAGCTAATTACTGGTATGCAGCAGCATGCATAATCACACAAACACACAATCTTTTAAATGGTGTTGATAAACCTACCTTTTCCTAAATGAGTATTGATACTCATGTATCTAGCTGTTCCTGTGAGACTTTTATGCTCCCTATATGGAATATGTTTATGTGTTTCTGGGTCTATATATTCCTTTGCAAGACCAAAGTCAATTATATGTATAATATGTTGCTTTTTCGTAGACTGTCGTCCTATACAGAAATTTTCTGGCTTAACATCTCTGTATATTAAATGTTTAGAATGCACAAATTCCATCCGTGTCAGCTGAAAGAAAAAGTAATACTTAATCTATATACTGAACAATGTACAATAAGTAATATACAAGGTTATTTAGTAGTGCATCAATTTGTTGAGTAATTCTTACATGTGTAAATACACTAAAGAGCCAAGTTTACCAATTTTTACTTAATGGAAATTCTCTTTCCACCCTAGTACCAGCTAACATCATCGTTATCAGTTTGACGAATCAACATATATATGTGCTTTTTTTGCCTTTCTGCCAGACAAACCTACATCTGCCACGCTTCTTTACAGGACAATATTTAGCAAAGTGAATAGTAAAAATATCATCACAAGTGATGCTGTATGTATCAGATTAAAAAAGTGTGCAGAACTTATTCACCAAAATCAGAAATGGTTGGCAATTATTATAATTTCTGGTTTGCAATAGTCCAACTATCTGTAGTTTTAAGAATATTTCACTTGAAGCAAAATCCTTTGGTCCTGCTACCTCTATTATGTGTTCAAATATCCTACCAAATATAAATGTTGTAGCTTCAAAGCTGTACCATAAGATAGCAAGACAAAACATGTATGCAACCTACTATAAAGTCCAACTATCTCCAATTTGATGAAGATTTAATAAAATAAAAATCCTTTGATCCTGCACACATTCATTATGTTTACAAACATTTTGTAAAATATAAATTTTTGTGCCCATAAACTGTAGGAATAAGCTGGACAAGCCTTCCCGATCAACAAACACAGATGGACAAGGGTAAAGACTCAACACACCTACCTTTTGTTCCGGGGGCAAAAAAAATATATTCTGTACATGTAAAAATTAAAAAAAAAAGAACTACCATAGAAGTTTTATTTGCTAAAGTCCACAATATATAAAAAATAAACCTAGAGCTCTTGACACTTGGATCAAAACTTGACCATGAAACTCAAGACTTTAGGTGTCATAAACATTTAACATGAGATCCTTACAAAATATCAACAATAATAACTTTAACATATACTGTTATAAGGTGTTAACTGCTGCTTATTTATGACAGGTTTAATTTCTGTGAAGCTGTTCAAGTTGCTGAAGATAGTTTCTTCTTTCCTATTGCCACTGGTCCTGAATATAGCTGAAATACTGCTCGCTGGACATAAAGCCAACATCCAATCAACTAATCAACCTATTGTCAGGTAGTTAAAAAACTGCTGAAAAAGGGTCAATACATGTACTATATAAAAAAGGGAATAACAAAAAACAACAAATCAGAGTAAAGTCAAGTGGATTGCCTGACTTTGTATTCTTCCTTAAACTTAGGACAATCTTCTTTTGCTTTGATTGTGGAACTTAAAATGAATTTCTTCTTCCACTGTTTAAGATTTGCTGTTACTAGCCTTCATCTTGTACAATAAACCCGACAAAACAAGATAAAACACCATCACAAGTTCACAACATTTATATATACAACAACATATAACTGTCACGATTAATGAATCACAAGTTAAGGTGAAGGTACACATATATTCCTTCAGGTAATACTAATTTACCCATAACTAATTATTGCATGATTGATTGTTTAATGGACTGTAGAGTTCATGTTAGGTCAACCATGTTTTGAGAAGTAACATCTGCTACTGTTGATCAAAATATATTTTTTTCAGAACTGAAGGAGTTACAAAAAAAACTATTTAATAAATCAAAATGCAACTCATCTATCAATCAACTTCATGCAAATTGAACATGTACATCCATAATCAATTTATTCAATTAAAGCAATCCATTTTGATTCATTATAACTTCCTAATTGATTTCTTTTTTAATACTTGCTGTATTCAGCTATCTAGGAAATTAATATATGATGAAGTACATCAAACAATAGAATATTTACAGAATTTCATCACTTCAGATCTAAATAAGGCAAGAATATTAATATTGCTGTTCTGATAAATCATAAATGAGGCTGTTCATACATTTCTACAGAAGTACAATGATAACTAGACTAATAGATATTCATATAGCCAATTTACAGAGGGATAATTTTTTTAAGAGAATTTTTGAAAAAGAAAAGGAAAAAAATGTTTTACCCTATTTACATAATTTCTCATGTATGTTATATTTGTGTTTTTTCCATTTTGTTTACTATTAATGTATGTTTTTTTATCTTAAAGCCTTGTTTTTTATTCTTACTGTACATAAATATTGATTTTTAAGTAAAGGTTTCAGAACCTGGTCAGGATTATAACTACATTATAATTAGAAAAGACTTGTTTTTCAAAACAATGTTACTTACAGACTTAAACTTCTGGAATCTATTACATTGATTTAATGAAACACCAAAATCTTACTTCAAATTTACATCTTTTGACATGATTTTTTAATGATGTTAAACATTATAGTCTTTACTCCATATATTAAGTGGGGCAGACAATAAAAAACCTTAACTGACAATGTTGAGAACAATGTTTTTTACCTAACAACTGTCATTCATCAGACACTACACTGCCCTGAAGGTCAAAACACATTAAAAAAATTCAGGAACTATTTTTAAACATCAAGATTTAAATGACAACCAGTGATTGTCGTATAAAGAAGAAAATATCCTTTTACTGCCTATACAAATTGACATAAATATAGAAGATTATTACTTGTATCCATTTCAACCAAAAAATATAATTTATTCATGAAAATATCGTACATAGATGTCAAGGATGAGTGAGGTTATACTCACACTTTGACCAATTTAACCTGTCCTTATTTCAGTAATAGATGCTGAATTCTATGTTTAAAGATAATTTTGGATACAATGAACGCTATTTTTATTCATTAAAATCACTAACCATTTGTCTTCTAATTATACCATAATAACCCACATCTTATCATGCAATTTCTTACCAGTTGTATGGCTATCATTAAGACTGTTTTTAGAGAAAACTTTCTGTCACATAAGTCAAACAGATCTTCTAAACTAGGGCCCAATAATTCTAATACCAATGCATTATACTTTCCGCAAGGTCCAAAGTAATACACATTTGGAATTCCCTCTGAAATGAAATGACCAGCAAATTAAAGTTCCAGTTTTTTACTTTCTTAATTATGAAGATCTCAAAAAGATTATATTAATATACATGATATATTGAAGGATATATTTATTTGCTTATTAAGATTTTTTCCAGATAAGTAAACATGACATTCCATGAGGCTACCAACAAACAGTGATAATCAATACATGTACCTTACCAGCTGGTATATCAAGTTTCAATGTATTAACATTATTCAATATTCTTACATATATACAGCTAAATAGAAAATAACAGATACAGCCAAAATCCTTTTATGTGTTGATACTAGAACTTTTACAATAAAAAATTTCTGGAATGCAGAATTTCATAGTAACACTAATAAAGTAGATATTTTTGGACATAACTGATTTGTGAATTAAAAGTGTTAAAAGTGGTACGAAAGTAACTCGTTTTCAAAGAAAAATGGGAATTTTTATTTAACAAGTAATGTTGCTGATAAACTTAACAAATCAATTGATTCTGTAACATAAACTAGAGGCTCCCAGGAGCCTGTAATCGCTCACCTGGAATCCAAATGACTTAAACTATATTAAAATTTTTGAAATTAACAGTTTCAGTCTAGTTGTTATAGCTTTTAAGTTACTGTGCAAAAACTAAACATTTCTTCAAAAAATTTGTTAAATACAATAACTCCTATAAGGTGCCATCCACAATTTCTGAAAATTAAATGGTTTTTAGGCATTGTCCTTTAGGGTACTTTAGAAATTTACAGTTTTACTCTACTAATAGGTGTGTTATAGACTAATTTATAATTAAAAAACTGTTCATATGTCCAAATTCATAATGAAAGGGCAATAACTCCTATAAAGAGTCATCTTGCAATTTTTGGACTAAGCAATCATTTGTAGGGCTTCTATTGCTGATCATTTGTGCAATTTACAGTTTTAATCTAGCTACTATAGTTTTCAAGTTACAGGACAAAAATGGAAAATTTCTTAACAAAATTGTCATTTAAGGGCAATAACCCCTATAAGGAGTCATCTGACAATTTCAGACCAATTAAATGAATTGTAGGGCTTTTTTGCTGATCATTTTTGCAATTTATTATTTCACTCTAGCTGCTATGGTTTTTAAGTTACAGGACAAAAACGGAAAATTTCATAAAAAATTGCAATTTAAGGGCAATAACTCCTATAAGGAGTCATCTGACAATTTCAGACCAATCAAGTGAATTGTAGGGTCTTTATTGCTGATCATTTGTGCAATTTACAGTTTCAATCTAGCTGCTATAGTTTTCAAGTTACAGGACAAAAACGGAAAATTTCATAACAAATTGCCATTTAAGGGCAATAACTCCTATAAGGAGTCATCTGACAATTTCAGACTAATACAGTGAATTGTAGGGCTTGTATTGTTGATCATTTTTGCTATTTACAGTTTTACTCTAGCTGTTATAGTTTTAAAGTTACAGGACAAAAACGGAAAATTTCATAAAAAATTACCATTTAAGGGCAATAACTCATATAAGGAGTCATCTGACAATTTCAGACCAATCAAGTGAATTGTAGGGTCTTTATTGCTGATCATTTGTGCAATTTACAGTTTCAATCTAGCTGCTTTAGTTTTCAAGTTACAGGACAAAAACGGAAAATTTCATAAAAAATTGCCATTTAAGGGCAATAACTCCTATAAGGAGTCATCTGACAATTTCAGACTAATACAGTGAATTGTAGGGCTTGTATTGTTGATCATTTTTGCTATTTACAGTTTTACTCTAGCTGTTATAGTTTTAAAGTTACAGGACAAAAACGGAAAATTTCATAAAAAATTACCATTTAAGGGCAATAACTCATATAAAGAGTCATCTGACAATTTCAGACCAATCAAGTGAATTGTAGGGCTTTTATTGCTGATCATTTTTGCCATTTACAGTTTCACTCTACCTCGTATATTTTTCAGGTTATATTGTAAATACCAAAAATTTTGTCAAAAATCGTCAAAAAAGGGCAATAACTCCTACAAGAAGCCAATACACAACTTCGCACTAATAGCAACTATTGTAGACCTTAATGTGCTGATCAATTTGAAGTAACGGTTTTCTCTATAGCTATTATAGTTTTTTAGATAATGATCAAAAACCTGTGTTGACCCCCATGTTCTATTTTTAGTAACAGCGGCCATATTTGTCTGTTGATCAACACCCTGGGTACAAACTTGAAACTAGGAACCCTAAGGATGATTGTGGCCAAGTTTGAAAAAAATTGGCCCAGTGGTTTCAGAGGAGAAGATTTTTGAAAAAGTTTACGACGGACGACGGACGACGGACCGACGACGGACGACGGACGCCAAGTGATAGCAATAGCTCACATGGACCTTCGGTCCAGGTGAGCTAAAAATGTGATCTTTACACAACGGCTTTAATACACACACCATTTGGACATTCAAACTGCTATAAATCAATCAAAAACTTACCACTAATCCTCGAACCTTAACTTATATTTTAAGTTTCATGTAATAAAATTGACAAGATTGAAAAAATGTCAATTTTTTACCATTAAAAAGTAACATAAATATATATGCGGAAAAGTATAGGACATTTTTGAGGGATTTGATGGGTATTGATTATTATGCTGCCATGATGTTACCTGCTTGACCAAGCTGTTTATAAAATCTGTATTCTAAATGAAGCTGTGGAGCTCTAGACTTCATAGACTCCTACCAACAAAAAAAACCAAAATCAGATTACACAACAACAGGAATGTAACATGTTTTCATATGAGATAATCATACCACTGTATAAACAAATGCTCTGATCTAATCACACACAGTATACTATAACTTGTATTATTTCAGGTTGATTTCTACAGATTTAATTTGAAACTTGTTTTTAAGTAATAAAATTTAATAGCTAGTTTTGTCTTATCAGTTCACTGAGCTGAAGCTTTTTTATGCTTTCATGCAAAATTAATATCAGTGGTTGGAAAAGTATTTTTTAACCAATAAATATTGTTCATTACATTAATTTTACATTATATTTACTATCTTGTACACAACACATATCTATATCCATTACAATACAGATAATGAATATATATACCGGTATACTTTCTACTGTATCAAGTTTATTATGATTTACAATGAAATTTTGAGCAGCTAGCTGCAGTGGTCATTATGGTCATGGATATGAGAGCAACTCAAGGACCATAGAAGGTCCTGTGTAAATGGAGCTAAATTCTGAATTAACACCCTCCCGTCACCCAATTAAAGCTTCCAAACTGATACTTTAGTGAGTTATTTTCATTTTTTTTCTTAAACTGTACTTATTTTTAACTGTTGGAAATTCTTTATATCTTTCAGAAATAATAAATATAGATAATTTTAATTCTTTGGTGATGATTTATGATTTGTTTATTTATAATGACCACAGCAGGAATAAATTTAGATTTAGAAGATTCTAGTTTATTTTTTTCTAACAAGGAGCCAGCACCTTTAGTAACAATAAACAGCTGATTATCCCCTTCTACTTTTAAAGGACTAGATATATTTATTATCACAAACACGCCGGGTATTCGGACACACAGAACAGGGTGGAACACAAAAGAACGGGTGAGGTGGATGAAAACATCGTGTTCTGGTAGGTGTGTTATTTTCATTCTGAACGTATTGAAATAGGATTAAAGACAGAAATAAGTTAATGCAGCCTTTTGTATGTCCCTGAACTACTGGTACACCAAGTATTGTCTGTTTTTACTGGAGAAATAATCCACAGGAACGTCATGAACACGGAAATTACTTCGGAAAAAGTAGACTTCCAACTTTCGTTGATTGTAACTTCTCGCGAAGAGCAAGTTACAAAGTCTTTTTGGTCAATATAGATATCCCAATGCATACTTGATTATCTGTGAAGAATTTAACTTCTAACTCGACGTATTAAGCACAGTATTCTTCATTATCCAAACATAGTTAGCGAAATTTTGACACAACGGACCGCGGGTGATTCGAGACGAAGACCACTTAGAACGCGGGTGTTGGACACACAGAACATGGCGTTAACTAGCAATGACCTGGTATTAAAGAAGTGTCTAATCACTGTTTTATTTAGTTTTCTGTGTCCAAATGTTGTAGAACACCATTTTAAGTCATGTTAGTCCTATATCTTTGTTATAGAATACATTTTATGTGCACTTACGTATACTAAGTTAACCTCATTTCCCATTGGTTCGTGCAATATAAGTTGTCTGTATTTAAGCGTTTTGGTTCCATGATCAGATGAACAATGGTCTATAATTGTTTCTAAGCAAGTTTTTTTTACGCCAATAAAAGCATTTATATATAATATTAGTGGATTGACTTGACATAAACCCAATATAAGGACAAGGCTTAGAAACCATGGAAACGGAGTATAAAGGCTAGGCTCTGCCCAATCTTCCCAGTTTCGTGCCGAGTCCTTATATTGTGTTTATGCTAAGTCAATATACTAATATTGTGTTTATCCTGCAATCTATCCTAAAATATTTCCTCCTAAAAAATTTTGTAATTGTATCCTTATTAAGCCTATACACATAGTGCGCAGTATTTTGGTAATCAACATGATTGACGAAAATTGAGTGATGTTTCAAGAACGATTTCTGCTTTTCAAGGTGAATAATGAATAAAAAAGTAATGCACGTAACAAGTTTAGTAAAACATTATCAACAGAAATACAACAAGATACTATTTTCAATATCACATAAGTTGTACTGTATTACGAAACTCGTCGATTCGGCGTACAAACTTTTCCTGTATGTTTAATGGCGATCGCACATATATACAATATTCGTTCATTGTCATTAAATATACAGATTATTTGTACTAGCCTTAGAAACAGGTAGGAATGCGAGGTTCTATCGAGAATTTCTTACCTGTTTCTCGGCGAGTACAAATAAACTTTATATTTTCCGACAATGTACTAATATTGTTTTTATTCTGCAACCAGAAAATCCATTTTATACTAATGAAAAGCATTAAAAGTGCACTTTAACCGATTTTTGACTTGAAATTTTCGGCGCGTAATCATGTGATAGCCTGCCTTCACAAAGAAATATCGTATTTGACAACATGCCGTAAACCAGAACAGAATACTAAATATCGTTAAAAGTAAGGACAGGGCACCAGGAGCCGACGTCATTATTTACAATTCTAATATGACGTCCTTCATACGATTTGGCCCGCTATTACGTCACAATTAGAATTCCGACATCATATGAAAATAGTAATCGGAACATCTCTCGGCCATTTCCGTCAATGGTCGGGAAATAACCGAGGTGATCCGATTTATGAAAAAAGCAAAAAATCCGGCCGAACAACAAGAGCCAAAAGTCAAGGGACAGTTACAAATCCGGATATAGACAAACGCAATACAAAAACCAAAACACAAGAACAGAAAGAGAGTAACCCGAACCTAATAAAAACCATGGGTGCACTCAGGTGCTCCGGATCAGTAAGCAGTGTCTGTCTCTAATTAGACACCCATCGAGTTACTTATTGTCATGTCTAGGGAAAAGTTAAATCCAGGAATAGGAAACACCATGACGCAGCGAAAATGTCAGGTCGTATTTGAGACACTGATTTCCCATAAGGATCAATTAAGTCATGGTGACGACCATAGAACTTCTGAACAGATAACACCAACCTAGGTACAACAAACCCTTGTTTGAGTAGTTTAGCAGTCAACAGCAGTGATCGGTCAAGAAAATCGGAATACCTATCCCAGGATCTAGAATAACGTATAAGTTGTGAAATATATACACCATACGCTGGAGCTGCTGGAATGTTGCTATCAATAAACGGGAAGTTGAAAATAAGAAAGTTGAAGTCATCACGTTTGTACGGTAGAGTCTAGTTTGTAGTTGTCCTGAGTCTATTTCTAGAAAAGGTCTAGAAAAGTAAGAGGCTGACAGTGTATTGGTGGTATCTTTAATGTCAAGCTCGCAGGGTAAATTGAATTTAAATAGTCACCAAATTTAGCATTGTTGAGGGACAAAACATCAGCAATATAACAGAATGTTAAATTAAAGGTCTGGGCCAGTGTCTTTTCTTTCTTCTTCAGTAGGCCTTCTGGGAACTCAGCCTCATAAGAGTACAAAAATGGGTCGGCGAGGAGAGGAGCACAATTAGTACCCATTGGAATACCAACAGTCTGTTGAAAAACATGTCAACCAAACATGACGAATATGTTGTCCATCAGAAAATCTAAAATATGACAGATTTGGTCTTCAGTATTATATTTAGAGTCATTTATGACGAAGTAAGTTCTGTCATATACGCTTAAATGCAATTTTGTTAAGATTTCTCAATATTTATTTGCTTAAAAGGTAAGTATATTCAATAAAATGACGAGAATATATGTGTATGTCAATTTTATTTGCTTTAACATACTGCTGTGGGATATCTCTTATTAGTTTCAAAAAGCGTCCTCTTAGAGCCGCTGCGAAATTTTAACTCATTTGTTATACATATTAGAATTGAAATAGATTATTGCAATTGGTATCTATGCGAATTAGAACATGGTCAGACCTTATATTTTTCTTCATTTTATACCTCGCTGACAAATATATGGTCTGACCATGTTCTAACTAATTCGCAATAATCTATTTCTTAAATAAAGCTTTGCTTTATTCGTAGTGTCGTATTTGTATAGTTGAACCGGTAGTTGCAAAATAAATAGACATTCATGGTCTGGATTTGCAGGGTTGCGCCATAATACTTTTAATTTAGCCTGTTTGAAGTGTCTGTTTTAGAAGAGAAAAAACCAACACAGATGAAAATAATATATTTATTTATGGATTAAAACAAAAACACGTATTTGCGCGATTGCAACATTCCGATTTGTTTACATTTGGCAAGAAAGGTCAAACAAGTACATTACGTAGTTCTTAAAGTGGGCGTGGCTGAAACTCGTTTCATAGCCAGTGGCAGTGAAACACATACAAAATTTAAGCTGCTCTAATCGAAGGATTGCAGGATTGCAGGATAAACTATTCCTGAAAAAAAAATATACGGTTGCTCATTACAATAATAGAAAGGGACGAACAGTTTAAATAAAAAATATATGCATTTTCACCCGGTTCGTTGTGTTCTCTAAGGAGCACACACCCGCGTTCCACAGTGTCCTCACCCGCGGTCCGTTGTGTCAAAATTTCGACAAGTATGTTTGGTTAATGAAGAATACTGTGCTTAATACGTCGAATTAGAAGTTCAACTTTTCAAAGATAATCAAGTATGCATTGGGGTATCTATATTGACCATAAAAACTTTGTAACTTGCTCTTCGCGAGAAGTTACAATCAACGAAAGTTAGAAATATACTTTTTCCGAAGTAATTTCCGTGTTCATGACGTTCCTGTGGATTATTTCTCCAGTAAAAACAGACAATACTTGGTGTACTAGTAGTTCAGGGACATACAAAAGGCGTTATAAACTTATTTTTGTCTTTAATCCTATTTCAATACGTTCAGAATGAAAATAACACACCTACCTGAACACGATGTTTTCATCCACCTCACCCGTTCTTTTGTGTTCCACCCTGTTCTGTGTGTCCGAATACCCGGCGTGACAAAGCAACAAACAAAGCACTAAGAAATAGGACATCCTATTGGACATTACATGATACCCTGTCATGTTAAATTGCTTTAAATATCCATGAACACATTTTACCGAAATATCAGCCTATTCCTATGAACAGCTGAGCATGATAACAGTCCATCTCAGAAGACAATTTTTACCCTGACATTGAACTGATAAACATAATTGAAATGGACCCAACCAAAAAGCTTCAATGGGCTTAATCAATGTATAAGGCAATACTCTACCTTGTGCAGTCAATATATAATGACTATTTCATTAATGACATTGCCATAAACCAAGAAATAATTCTTTTGTTCAGCACACTTCAACTTTCACAAAGCTGTGCTCAAAAGAGAAACCCAGCTATAGAAACAATCATGATGTCATAAATGAAGAGTTATCTTTATCCTTTAATTGCAGCTTAGGCCATAATTAAAAATATGTTTGTTTGCACTAACGCGAGCGACCGGGAAAAAACCCGCCGACCCGGAAGTTTTTTATTAGCCCAAAAAACGAAAGTTTTTTTTCCGGAATTTTCCCGTTGTCGTTTCCGTCATTGTTCCATATTTACAATTATCGACATATTTCCGGTTTGTAAATTCTGCAAAATCATGGAAAACATCGACACATTTTCATATACCGGTATGATGCAAAAAAAAAAAGTTTACCTACCTACCGACCCAACCTGAAAACAATGGGTAGGGTAAGTCCAAACTGAAATATTTTTAAGTGTGGCCTTATATGTCAACAATTAAAATAAATTATATTTTTAAGAACCTGAGGTTTCAAACTAATTTAAAGGTGTTCATCATTCTTTTACAATTTTTCATTATGGGCCAAGACATACTTGGTTATTTCACATTGTTCCCATTCAGTATATCCTGGTAATAGCGTGTTATCCATTTGAACCACTAAACTAGAGGCTCCCAGGAGCCTGTATCGCTCACCTGAACCTGAAACCAAACAACCCTTTTTATCCAGCTTTTCTTTGCTATAAGGAATTGCCCAACACTTCTGCAAAAATCATTAATTTTGACCTTTTAAGGGAAATAACTCCTATAAGGAGGATCTTTTGATGGTTAGAGGGAGAAGGGAGGTTCACTACAAATTTGCTGTACCTGTTATACTTTTTTAACTATCAGTCGAAAACTCTCTTGACCCCCCCCCCCCTTTTTTCATTTTTTCTATTTTAATCCAACGTAGCTTTGTAGGTAGTCAGGTGTCATGATTTGCACAATTTTGGTAGAGGACATCCTGAAGATGATGTGTGCAATGTTTCAAAGCAGTCCTTTCATTGGTTTAAGAGGAGAAGATTTATTAAAATCAAGTAAAATTGATTAAAAAATGTTCAAGGAGAATAATTCTTAAACGGTTCATCAGACAATCTTGACACTAAAGTCATTTTTGTAGCCCTCATAGAGCAGAACAATCAAGCAATGATAACTTTTTCTCTAGTTCTAATAATTTTCAAGATTTTGAGGCATAAATGTCAAAAATAATCAATTTCGACAATTAAAGGGCAATAACTCCTATAAGGAGTCATCATACAACTTCAACCCAATGGAGTGTTTCGTAGAGCTCTTGATGCAGATGAACGCATGTCTCTTCGGTTTTCCTGTATCTGTTACACTTTTTTAAGTATAAGCCAAAAACTGTATTTTACCCCCCCCCCCCCCATCCTATTTTTAGCCATGGTGGCCATGTTGGTTAATCTGAAGCCATGGTTGGTGCAAACTTGGTTGAGGACATTTGACAGATGATGTGTACAAAGTTTCAAGTAGTACTTTCAGTACTTTCTGAGGAGAAGATTTAAAAAAATCAATTAAAACCGATTAAAAAAACAGTTCAAGGGGAATAACTCTTAAACGGTTAATCAGACAATCTTGACCCTTAAGTCATTTTTGTAGCCCTTATAGAGCAGAACAATTAAGCAATGCTAACTTTTTCTCTAGTTCTAATAATTTTCAAGATTTTGAGGCAAAAATGGCAAAAATCATCGATTTTGACAATTAAAGGGCAATAACTCCTACAAGGAGTCATCATACAACTTTGACCCAATGGAGTGTTTTCTAGAGCTTTAAATGTTGAAGAAGTAAGGTCTCTTCGGTTTTCCTGTATCTTTTATACTTTTTGAACTATAAGCAAAAAACTGTATTTTGACCCCTCTGTTATATTTTTAGCCATGACGGCCATGTTGGTTGGTCTGAGGCCATGATTAAGGCAAACTTGGTAGAGGGCATTTTACTGATGATGTATGCAAAGTTTCAAAGCAATCCCTTCAGTGGTTTTGGAGAAGATTTTTGAAGAAAAGTTAACAACGACGCTGACGACGACTAAGTAAAATGTGAAAATTTTGCAATTTATATTGGTATTACAGATTAAATCAAAAGTTGGTCAATCAGGTCGACCAAGTAATTTCTATGAACCATTGTGGCAGACTTTCAAAAGAATGTCTAAAATGAACAGTTTCTTTCAAGGCACTTTAGTGTGACTTTGGATACCAGATCGCTAATTTTGATGCCTACTTTGACCAGTGTAATGAGCCTTAGTGTTTGCAAACAATTTAAAACTAAAAAAAATCATTAGGACAAACATCAAGGGTTATATCTTGTGAACTTGACTGCAGACAATTGTCAATGCTTTATATGTAAAAAAATTTGTGTTAGGACTAACCTAAGTACAAGTCTGTACAATTGCCTTAAGTATATTTCAGTACTAATACTGTTTTATAATAATTATTTATTTAAACCCTTTAAGGTTAAAAACCATCAATATTTGTTCTCTCAGAAAACATAATACAAGCTGATGTTTTGAACAGTCATCCATCTTTCATACATGCCAACCTGCAGAAATTCTTGCACATACCAAAATACTGAATTGTGGACAAACCATCCACAAGGAATTTTTCAAGTTACAGTGACGTGCAAAAAGTATTCGGTCACAATGGCGGTCTTGTTTACGTTGCAAAGTGAAAGTCGATTTAAACGCCCTTGTCCTCTGATGTAAAACACATGTGACTTATGTAAGGTATTTTAAGAACTTCCATGTCCCAGGATAAGGCATAAAAATACCAAATTTCTGTCGTCTACTAATTGAAAGATCTGAAAAAAACACTAACAAAAGATGGGGCGGAAGATTCGGGAATTGTCAAATCATGTTAAGAAAATGATTAATGAGCTATTCCAGAATGAATGGATTTTCACGACAGAAAATAAGAGAAGTCTTAAATATTCCAAAATCTACTGTTATTGATACTGTTCGTAAGTTTTTGACTAGCGGTTCTGTAGAAAATAAGCTTAGAAGTGGCAGACTGGCTTTGGTGAAAGAACAGGCGTATCGGAAGTTGGAGAGAATAGTTAAAAACAAACCGTCGGGCTTCTCTTAGTGACATAAGTTGAAATTTAATGAACAAAATCCCGACCCTGTTACTAAAAGATGCATTCAACATCATTAACACCAGCACGGATACAATAGACGTGTATGCAAGAAGAAAGTTTTGGTCCGAGAGGTGAACAGACGGAAACGATTGTCTTGGTGCAAGGAAAAGCTTCACTGGAATCAAGTAATTTTTCCAGATGAGAGCAAAATAGTTATTGGACAAGTTCTTCTTGTTCACATCTGGAGGAAGCATGATGAAGGTTTGAGACCAGACCTTGTTGAGCATCAGTCGGCCAAGCCGAAGTACAAGGTTATGATCTGGGGATGCATTTGTTGGCACGGCGTCGGCAGGATAACTGCAGTAAATGGGAATATAAATGCAGCTAGGTATATTTCTATTCCTGTTGTTAATCTTTGGCATGTTATCGCTCTTCATTTTTCTGCTGGTGGATATTATTTTCAAGACGACAATGTGCCAGTCCACCGCGCTAGGGTTACCCAAGAATGCATCGCAGCAAACGGGATAAATGGTATGAGCTGGCCAGCTCAGTCTCCAGACATTCACATTATTGAGAATGTGTGGCTATACATCAAAAGGAAGCTTAAAACACGTGTTAATTTTATAAAATCTAAAGACGATCTGTTCCGAGAAATTGAAACAATCTGGATGAACATTACACCTGCCTACGTCCAAAGCCTTCACACGTCAATTCCCAAGAGGATCTTAAATGTTATTAAACTTAAAGGACACCTGACAAAGTAATGAAGGTAGGTAAATTAAATATTTTACACAAAACATAACACTTGTTGATATTTTATCCATTTTAATTTTCTACTTTCACTTTCATGTTTTTTAACGGCGGCCATTTTGGCCGAATACTTTTTGCACGTCACTGTAGTACGCACATCTAAAAGAGCAAATCTTTCTCTGTAATTAATCTTTATCATGTATATATGTACATACCAATTTTATGGCCACATGCTCATTATTGTACAGATTCTTTCCTGCAAAGAAAAACAATCAATAAAGTTTTGGTTTGTTATGACAAAGCATTTTAGTATAATAAAAGCAGTAGGCTATTGTTCTGTTGCTCATTAATGTTTTCTGAATTCCATATAATAGTTCCTAACAACAGACAAAGACCTGCTTAGGAGGATGCATTTAATTTTCATTATTAATAGTAATCACAAATATTATGGTTACATTAAAGCACAGAAAACAGATCAACTTTTATTCACCATCATGTTCGTGTCAATCCTACATTGTACTTCACATTTTCTGCATGGATGTACTGGTATATGATTCTTCCTTCAACTACTGTATGGTAATGTTAATTCCTGATTGTACTTATCAGGGGTCACCACTCTCTAAAAGAGTAGGGAGAAGTGACTTCTCCCTGAAAATGAAAAAGGGAGAAGCGAGGCCCTGATAGGGAGACTTAAAGACACCTAATGGCTACCTGGTTACATACATTTTTGTTTCATTAACATCAAATTTTTTATATTTGTGAATTTCCAGGATTATTTCTCTTGTGGTTTTTTAAACGTAACACACTTGGATTCAGTTTTTTTTCTTTCTTTAAAAAAAAAATATTCATGGTAAGCAATAACATCAAACTGCACATACCTTGGGGGAAAAAAAGCACCAGATACTGCAACTATTTTTCTAAATACTTCAGTACTTGCAGCCATACTAGTACAAGGTATTAACAAATAAAAATCGCAAAAGTCTGAAACGGCCAGGTTGCAAACCAAATGCCTTAATAAATATGAAAGAGAATGGTTTACAATTTGTTGCAAGATTGTTATGTCTGCATAAAAAATTGTAGGAGTTGATTAAACAAAATAGGTATCATCATCATCAAATGTTCCAAAAAATGACTGTTCTTTAGGCAGGATAATTAGGAAAACAATCCTTGAACACTTCCATAATAGCAGGTGCACCACTTCAATAAAAGTGCAATCTTTCTGTGAAGTTTCACAGTTCTAAGTTGAAAACTGTGGGAGGAGTTGGTTACACAAAATAGGTACCAGTATTGTCTTATGCAACTCTTACACACCAACTGAGAATGTGCTTGGTATCTTTAGGCTGAGCAATGAGAACCTTTCCAGAAGTATGGTCACAGGGTATTGGTGCATATACAACATCAATTACATGTGTAAGTACTGTACAAACATTCAGAGTATATATCAATTAAAAAAACGTCTTGAAATTTTTTACCTACTAATTTTAACCAAAATGGGATGCATTTAACTAGTCTAAATTCATGTAGAATATACTGTTTCATTTAATAACTGTGGTGCTACTTTTAAATTTCCTAGAGTCCATTATATACATGTTGGGGTATGTTGCTTAGAATGATTATAAATCAATTTATAGGTTATTAAACTGATAAGAATACAGAGTAGATACTAAATCAATTTATTGTTGATAATCAGACTTGAATATTCATCTCCTCTAGTAGATGAAAAGTGAAAAAATTTTCCTTGAACTACAACTTAACCTCAGTTCTGATTAAGCTCTTATTAAAACAAAGCAAGTTATTCCAAGCCTTGTGACACAATAGTGAATAAATGTCAAAAAAATATTGTACATGTAAGCCAAAACTTTCTTTGAATAATGTTTTATTTCACTAAAACTGACCAATTAATTCAATATAACACAAAAAAATAATAAAGGAATTTTATTGGTGACATCTACAGGTGTGCTTTCTATCAGGCTTATTACCCTGACCCCCTGCTTCTTGCATATTAACATCATGTAATTTTTCTCTTTATTTACCAGGTCATGGATATTTACACTCCAGTCATAAATATGTGTGTGTATATTGATTTTCTTGCTTGAAATGACTATGTACTTGAGGTGTTCACAAGTGCTAAATTTTTACAAAAGTTAAGAGACATGCTTCACTTTTACTACCATAAAAATCTTGACCAGGATAATAAAGGATGTCTGGTTAACATTTTACAACAAGGTGTACATAAACAATGTACATGTAGAATTATGAACCCTTAACCATTTTCTTTTCAATCCTAATATTTTCAGCCAGTGCTGTAACAATTACAGGTATTAAAGATTTTAATCAAAACTTGTAACAACTACAATAATAAAATGAAGGATGCTACATCTTTTTTCTTTTATGTAAAAAAATAACATAACTAGACAAAGTCGATCTAGCGATCGCTGATACCCCCGCTTTTGTGAAAATTTCTAACGTTTTTCGTGGACTGCGACCTTGAAATTTGATGGATTTCCCCCAAAATCAAAAGGCTTTTTACCAACCTGATATATAACAATATCCCAAAGTTTCATTCAAATCGGATGTAAACTTTTTGAGTTATTGTCCGGAAACAACTTTTATGTTAAAATTTCTAACGTTTTTCGTGGACTGTGACCTTGAAATTTGATGGATTTCCCCCAAAATCGATAGGCTTCTTACCAACCTAATATATGACAATATCCCAAAGTTTCATTCAAATCGGATGTAAACTTTTTGAGTTATTGTCCGGAAACAACTTTTATGTTAAAATTTCTAACATTTTTCGTGGACTGTGACCTTGAAATTTGATGGATTTCCCCCAAAATCGATAGGCTTCTTACCAACCTGATATATAACAATATCCCAAAGTTTCATTCAAATCGGATGTAAACTTTTTGAGTTATTGTCCGGAAACAACTTTTTTGTTAAAATTTCTAACGTTTTTCGTGGACTGTGACCTTGAAATTTGATGGATTTCCCCCAAAATCGATAGGCTTCTTACCAACCTGATATATAACAATATCCCAAAGTTTCATTCAAATCGGATGCAAACTTTTGAGTTATTGTCCGGAAACAACTTTTATGTTAAAATTTCTAACGTTTTTCGTGGACTGTGACCTTGAAATTTGACGGATTTCCCCCAAAATCGATAGGCTTCTTACCAACCTGATATATGACAATATCCCAAAGTTTCATTCAAATCGGATGTAAACTCTTTGAGTTATCGTCCGGAAACAACTTTTTTGTTAAAATTTCTAACGTTTTTCGTGGACTGTGACCTTGAAATTTGACGGATTTCCCCCAAAATCGATAGGCTTCTTACCAACCTGATATATAACAATATCCCAAAGTTTCATTCAAATCGGATGTAAACTTTTTGAATTATCATCCGGAAACCAAATGTGGACGGACATGAGGACCACTATATACCCCCGACTCTGTCGCGCGGGGGTATAAAAATGTTGAAAATGGATTTCAAACAAATAAAGTTTTTTTTTTTAGTTTTTAGCCATAGGATGATTGTTTTCCATAATAAATATTTAGTATGGCAACGAGAGGCAATTTTTATCATTTAATTACAACATTTAAAGACCGGACTTGGGGTATAAATAGAAGCCAATGATAAACAAAAATAAAACATTTTTGTGTTCATGTTGCTACTTGCTGGTTATTTTTTATTTTACAAAATAATTTTTGATGTGGAAAGTTTACAGAACACCTAAAAATAACTTAACCCCTATTGTTTAATGTGAGTGTACAAATATAATTTGAAGGACTAATGTTTGAAGGATTTAAGTTTAGCATGGTTTCATTGTTCTATATTTAGTACATGTTCAACATAAAGTACATAATAAAGTGTATAAATTTAAACACATGTACATGCACACAGAAGGACTGATAAATCTGGTAATTTTCTCTTATTTAGAACTTGGAAGGAAAAAAAAAAAGAATGGAATAAGGAAGAACTCCACTACAGCTATATTGAACTAGTTTTTTTAGTTAAAACATATTTCTTTAATGAACTTAATTTTACTTAGGAAACAACACAATATTTACTTACGTTAAATAATGATTTGATTGATAAGTAATGTCAAGGCTTACCCAAACTAACATATACATCCAGAGTCTTAACACCTTAAATAATCCTACATGTAACAACTTCAATCAAACAAAAGAAGCTAATTCAGCTTATAATAACACTGACAATGAAACAATAACACACAAGAACATTAATTTAACCAACATTGATGGATTATGCATGATTAACTAATCAACTTGATGAACATTAATTTCACCAATATTAATGCTACAACTTACTGTCCAACCATTAATGTACCCACAGGGTTCTCGTTAAGACGCGTATACGCGTCCTGGACGTGTCAAAGTTGTGTAGGACGCGCCATTTCTAGATTCCGTGCATCCTCGGGACGCATCGCAGTCAAATCATTTGCGTCCCTAAAATCAACAGCACGTCATTTACCTAAACCATACAGAACGACACTTTTACAATGGGATGTAATTCTATTTTTAGCTGTGATGCACAGCAGGTGAAATATATTGATCTCTGACAGAGACTGATGACCGATAATAAGTGGCTGAATTAACAAAAAAAATCTTAGCATGATTTAAATAATTTTTTAAGAAATTTATTATGTATTTTAAAAAACAAGTTTTTATAAACCAAAATTATAATATCTTTCTTGTACATCGCGCCGAAAGTAAACAAACATGTTTTCTATGTTCGTGGTTTTTAACTAAACAGTATTTAAGTGAAACACCTGGCTTGCAACTTGATTTAAACAGTTTTCTATTTGAATAATAAATTAATTATTTCAATTAACTTTCAGTGACTAGCTAGAGCTTGGAATCTTTGCGGGTTTACATAACCAATAATTTAATACAAAGTCAAAGGTTACAAAGAAAATATTTGCAGCAGAAAGATCGTTTTCTATGTTTTTAAAATGTGACCAAGTGAAACACTTGGCTTGTGACCTGATTGCAATGATTAAAAAATATTATTGTAATGATCAGGGACAGTTAGTATAGACTGTCCCTGTAATGATTAAATGTTGAATTAACTTTTGTTATTTCAAATGAGGTTAAGCAGAAATATTGTCAAGTTTTGGATTGGTAAATTTAAAAAATTTATTGAATAACTTAATAACTACTTATATATTAGTCAATTTTTTTAAACTGAACCAATATTTGCTCCCAGATGAAGCCATGCATACTTCAGATAACCAACAGAAATAAATGGTGTTAATTCATAATTCCCTTCCATAAAATGATACTAAAATCTTGGGATATATAAATATGGTCACAAACAATTATGTGTATCTTTCCATGCTCTTTCAGACTAAATTTTTATCTCAGTAGAAGATTACAACCCCACATTTTTAAGTTTGAAAAGTTTAAATAAATTTCACAGCAAACTTCATTATTGAATTGAAAATGCCTCAACCCTGACCAGCTTCTTATAAGTACACCCAGACAGTGAACACTGAACGGAAATATATCATACAATATTAGGCTGACACAAAGCAAAATTACCAAAACAAACATTTTTAATATCTTTTCATTCTGGAAACATGTCTAGATTAAGCTGTCATGTAATAATGCATGGATTTCAACAGGGATTTTAGTATCAAATAAAACATGAAGATGTGCATAATGTTACAAAACAAAACTTAATGTATTACTCATGTTAACGTCATACAGTACCGGTAGTTTGGTTCGAGTCAACTTTATGGACTCACCAAGACAGATTGAGACTCATCATTCCAAAAAGTGATGAGTCCCAGGACTCACCATAAAAAAATCCTAGTGAGAACCCTGACCCAATTGTAATGGTTAAACTACAAATTACTAAAAAGCCATCAATATATAGACAAAAAAGCATCCTATATATAGTAACTGCTATATTTTTGACAATGTGGGCATAAAAACTAGCGTTTTCATGTTTCTGTCTAGATTAGGAAGCACTTCTAAATTTGGTTATTAACAATCTGGTAATTATGCAATGAAAGCTGAACAACAATGAATGTAAAGGTATTTATTACATCATACACATGTACTATTCCCCAAGGCCTCAGCATTACTGGTATGGGGAGTCTTTGAATTGGTTTAACCAGTCACATACTTTGAAGGACATGACAGATGTAACTTAACTTTCCAATCTGATCCTGTATTACACTGATGATTATGTAAATCAGGAAGTCATCCATATATTTCTCAGAGAATCAACAGATTAATAACAATATAATCAATAACGTACTGGCTCAAATCACAGCTCAGAGATATACCCTACAATGCCAATCTCCTAATTAGACTGGATATGAAACATAGATGTGCATACTAGTACATACATGTATAGCAAAAAAAAAACCAATTAGTTCATATTTTTCAATCTTCCAAATAATTCTTGCATTATATATCTTATAAATAAAAATGATCAGACAGCAAATATATATTTATTAATGTAGACACAATTTTGCTGAATAATCCTTATTGGTATTCAGTGTACGTAAAGCAGCTGTCTTTAAGCAAATCTGGTACATATATACTATTTATAGACTGTTCACCAATGCTGACATATAGTCCTTATTAAATACAAATAATATATTAAAGACAACTCACAAGGAGCAGGCAAAGAACAATATAAATGCATTATGCAACAACTATATATAGTACTAGTATATAGCTGAAAAAAACCCATGAAGTTAACAAAAGTACATTCTTGGAAATAAGAGAGATGAATAAATTTCATAAATATTGAAAACAGTTCCCTTTCTCTCAATACACAATGTTTTTCAAACATGAAATTTTTGCTGTCTGTCATGGTTAACAAAATATATGCATGTATTTATTAATGCAGACACAGTTTTGCTGAATTATCCTTATTGGTATTCAGTGTAAAGCAGCTGTCTTTAAGCAAATCTGGTACGAATAATATATTGAAGACAACTCACAAGGAGCAGGCAAAGAACAATATAAATGCATTATGCAACAACCATATATAGTATATAGTTGAAAAAACACATGAAGTTAACAAAAGTAGAGGCTTGGAAATAAGAGAGATGAATAAATTTCATAAATATTGAAAACAGTCCCCTTTCTCTCAATACGCAATGTTTTTCAAACAAGAAATTTTTGCTGTATGTCATCATTAACAAAATTTTGTACACTTTTAAATTGAAATATTCTTTTTTACTTCAACTATGATCGCTACCTACTCTTTCGATTACAGAGAGGACTATTTTAAACATTACACTCATCATTGGATATACAAGCATATAAACAGTTTTAAATACTCTTGCAATCACCAAGAGTACTATTTCAAACATTACACTCATCACTGCATATTAATCAGGGGCCGCGCTGGGCTTCGCCAATGTCGCTAATTGCGATTTTTGTTCATTTGGCGACAAAATATTGCGTCTGGCGATTTTTTTTGCGCCAAGGTTTTATAGTGTTAAACGATGCATGCACGTTTTAAATTTATCGGTAATCCGCGATTGCATCATTAAAGATCCTTTGTCGGCTTCTATGGTCGTAAATACACGTGTATTGTGTAGTTTCCAGTGACATGTCTGTTATTTGGAGTTATTAAACGGAAATCGGCAATAAATCAATCAACAAAGTTGTCTGATGAAAAGCAGCTTTACCTGCATCACATTTGAGTACACGTGTAATAAAACAAATGATGCTGTTAATTAATTTATAAAAATAACAAAACAAACATATTTTTGTAGTAATATTTTTTTTTTTATAATGTAATTAATAAAATTTAAAATACCTCGTTGTTGAGTGATTTCCGGACCGGATGTCCGTCTTAATTTCATAATTAGGAAACTCATACACATGCGTAGTTCTATTTTCAGTATTTCCGGATTTATGTTCATTCACGGGAATAGATGTTTCTAATAAATTACTGTAAAATTTTGGTTTTCTGCCAAAAAGGAAATCACTCACACATCTTTTCATGATTAAAATACAATTAGTGTACGGGCTGCTCGAAACCAAACCTTTGAAAAATTGAATTAAGAGTCTGGCAAACTTGGATTTCGTCCGACGTTTAAGACTGTCAAACAAGGGTCCATATAACAACACAAGAAGAAACCAAATAGTACAAATTTTATGTCTGTTTATTTATTCCATAAACCATATGAAACATAAATATCTTACCAAGGCGTATTTCACCAAAGTTGCCATGACCAATTTTCTTCCCTACTCTGAAGTTTGGTCCAACCATAAGCACCCCAGAATTACTGGGAGCTGCTTGTCCAGTTCTTCCTGACGTGTGCATGCTGCTTCGTCCACTCGTTTTGCGTCTGCTTTGATCCTCACTTTTTTCGTATTCAGACCTTTTCTGCATAATAACACTGTTCAAACACACACACACACGTTACCTAGCTAATATTGTTTTCTACTAATAATAATGAAGTACAACCGCTATCGGTATCACTGACACTGGAACTTTGAATTACATGTTCCAGCACATGAGTAGTGCCAGAGTTGTTGATCATGGCAAGTTAGACACAAAATTAAGGGGTTTGTATTCCCTCGACCGTCACATTAACCGAAGCTTTGAGAACAGTTGTCAATGATATCTCGTGAACAGTGTCCAAAAATTTGATATTTGACCAGCATATTTGCGAGATCACTGAAATGTTATTGTCATTTCCACTTCATGGTTTCTCCTGTGGACTATATTTACCAGCTGTTTTACTAGAAAATTATTCCGCTTTTACAATGAAAAAGTGTTTTTAAAAAAATTCAAACTTCTTTGTTTGAAATATAACATTTCATCCACCGTAGCCTCCCTTAAATAATTCCTTTATCTGCTTTACTCGATAAAATAGCTGTTTTAACTAGCACTACATTTTATAGCAAACTTAGAAACCGGAAAACAGTAACTGGGTCGCCGGTACTTTGCGCAAGTCGGGAATTCCCGTTACCAGGTGGTTTAATATATTTACTAGTAAACATGGGAAAAGATATCAAAATAGCAAGGCGTTATAACTTTCACAATAAAAAACAAATAAAATCATCTTGATTAGAAAAAAATAACTAAATAAAGTTGCCTTGAAAACTTTTATTCGTCACAAACTTTTAGGTTTTGGGGGTCACCCCATTTTACGTCATTTCCGTCAACAAAATTTGCATCAACATGGCGGCTGTTTTCAAACAGCATCAGTGCATCTCGATTCTTTCTTGAACTTTATCGTTATTTGTTCAAACTGTTTGAAAGATTTTAATAGAGTTATAGAATATGGTAGAAAAGGGTAGATTCTTGGTTGTTATTTCTGTTTTGGAAGGTAATTATTCGCCGTCATGATGTTTTCTAAGACGTACAATATTCCCAAGACACGTCCGTTCTCGTCTCTATCGACATTGGACTACTTAATAAATCTACTTTGTAGTATTTTTCAAAATAAATTAGTATTTTACACTGAGATTGCACAAAATTGAAAACGTAATAAAAAGATTTATATACTATACAGTTGCATCAATCCCTAGTTTGTTTTTTTGTTGTTGCCGAAAATGGATCGTTATCGGGATGTTTCGCCGCTTTCGGCCATAGTACATTTCGGCCATACCTTATTAATACTATTTTAGTATTAATAGAAAAAAGTGCCGAAAGTGGCGTTAAAGCAATGTTCAAACAAACAAAATTATACCATATGATTGGCATCACTTGAATATATTTCTGAATTCTGTTAATAAATATTTATTCAGTTAACAGGCATGGATGAAACATTGCATGATTTCTTGGTACAGTAGAGGAACGGGTTATTGCGCGTCCAGTGATTATGTATCTTCCAATTTCAGTATTGTTAAAAAAATTTATCTTTAATTAAAGATTCCCTGGACTAATTGTGGCCTTTATATTACATTTTCAAACAGTTTAATAATGCAGCATATTTTTTTTTAAACATTTGTTTCTTAAATATCATTAAAAGCTAACTGGAAAGACCCAATCTTTAAAACTTCAATCAATCTGGAGTATATCAATGACTGGAAGATTACTTTTATTGTTAAAATTTAACTTTTTAACTTTAGAATTCATTATAAGAATCTTTTTAATCCCATATTGATTTTGTATGCACATGCACGATATCACCAAACATAC
Organism: Limnoperna fortunei; assembly: GCA_944474755.1. NCBI lineage: Eukaryota > Metazoa > Mollusca > Bivalvia > Mytilida > Modiolidae > Limnoperna > Limnoperna fortunei. Next base: position 80,305,169 of record OX104116.1, read on the forward strand.
CATTGTTTACATAAAATCAGGTCATGCAGAACAAAATGACAATAAATACTTTGCAGACAAACCTTGACAAATTTTGTTGTATGTTTTAAAAGAAAGCAATATATTCAAATATAAAAACATATTTTTCACAACTAATTATTTATTTCTGAAATTGAAAAATACAAAAATGCCTTAGGTGCACGATAAAACCGGACTACTCTGTAAATAAAGAAAAACAAAACTGAAGTTAAACAATTTATTTTTATTTGCAAAAATATAAACACATATGGCTTATATGAATATAGTCACAGCCTAAATGCAAGCTTGGCAAATTGTATTGTTTATGACATTTTTTCACAGCACCCTAACAGTGTCTCTGGATTCCAATGTCATTTGATGACGTGACCTCTTTCTTTAATGGATTGTGACATCAATAAACTGTCAATGTAAAATGGAGCTTTTCAGATTGCAAAAAAATTGTCTGACATTTTTGAAGTTATTTAAAAATTAAACACTATTTTTGATGTCAAATTAATTTTGTCTACTTTTAAAAAATTTATTTTAGTGCTTGTCTACAATATTTTCTTCGGATAGCTCTGCTACCATCTGAAATATGTTTATAGGGATCACATGACTTTTTTACACACACACGCATGTAACCAAAAATCTCACATCTGCAATGCTCACTATAATAGTAATCTTGTGTACTTACATGACACTACCTCAGTTTCTTTCCTACTCAGTACATATATTTATATAAATTATCAACACTCTCACAAATTAACAATATCAAAATTTCACAATCCTCTCAAACTGTTAAAAGCAATGACATGAATTTTTAGCTTTATTTGAAACAACAACTTTACAAAAAATTACATGTATCAAATAATTAAGTGTGTAAAAATATATAGATTGATTATAAACAATGTTATTAACATAATAACATCATTAATTTAAGGTAGATAATATATTAAACATTTATTAGATTCAAACTTTCTTTTTACCAATATACATTTAGAGAATATTGTCAACTAAAAATGTGGTTGCTAAGGCTATAACAATACGCCTAACCATGATACGATATGTATCACGATACAAGGGTGATGATTGGATACATTTCGATATGATTCATTTTCTCGTTAACTTCAGGGAAGCAAAACATTAAACCCTTATTATTTTGGTTTGTCATCTAGCCAACAGCTTTTATGTCCACAATTCTATTCAAGGGACAGGGTGCATGCTAGTTCAGAATTAGAGGAAGAAGCTTGTCCTTTTTAATGGGGATAAAGTACCAACAAATGACCAGAACTCTGAATATCTTAACAGTTTTCTTATATCAAAATATTCTATATTCAACAATACAATTAAAAAGAATCAACTGCTACATAGTTGTTCAACAAAATAACTGTTTGTTTGTCATTAGTACACAAGTTGATTGAATAATAAATAAAGTAGAACTAAAAGTAGAAAATGACATCATTGTCAACATTTATAATATCGTGTATATGTTATATAAATGCAACATTACAAATATTTAATCATATTAAAATTAATTTTTTTAAGGGACTGTCAAAATACTAATTTTTATTGCGATGCTGATGCTCTTTTCAATTCTATCAGCATTGTTTTGCAATCTCTGGCACCAAGTTTATATCCGCCCCGGAAAGAATTAAAATTTTCTTTAGATTTTGAACTGATTTCCGCTCGTATTTTCTTAGGCACTTTATGTACAAAGTATAGTCGGACAGGAACCAGCTTACAATGTTAAATTATTCCCCTTTGTTTAAGAACCGCATGTAACGTGATAAACATGATGCTATGACAAAAATAAAGTAGAATTCTGATCCAAATGAGAATAAAATTCAACGATTACATAGATAACTGTTAAAAAAGAGAGGGTCAATTAACTTCGGTTTTTGTTATGATGAACATGGATGAAGTGGGACCACCATAAGGCGACTTGTTCACCTCAGACTGAGTCGCATTCCAAAGCGAGCTCAGGATTCACGCTGTGCAGCAAAGGAAAGCTATAATTTTTAAGTTAACTTTTCAATGGGACCATTAATTTAAAACACACAATTTAATTGTCAAAATTGTTCCGAACCAAAATCAGGGTCCAATTTATCGAAAAATCGAACACAGCTAACATACAGAGAATCATCGAAACTTTGGTGAATTGTTTCACCTCTAGTGGCTTCCTTCCTGCAACAAATACAAGTACCATTTTTATTGCAGCAATACCACAAAGGCTTAAATAGACAATTGTTCAGTCATTTCGGTCATGGAACGTTCACAGACGTTTATCAGTAATAAAATTGATTGCTGCATTGTGATCGCCCTATTTGGTTTGCGGACTTTGTGGTATTATTGCTGAAATGTCTCCAAAGCAATAGATTTATAGATGTTTCATCCCCAAACTAATCCATCTCTGGACAATTCATCCCCTGGTCGTTCTGTCCACAGGATGTCCAATCCCAATAAAACAAGCGCTAATTTAATTTATTTGGTGATTTTTTTGTTATACAGCAATTGGATTTTGTCATTAAAAATAAGGGGAATTTTTAGTTTTCAAACTATAACTAAAAATGCTTTAATGAACTTTCCTGAAAGTTTAGAGAATTGTTTATTTTTATAGATGCAAGCTACCATGACTTTTTGGTAAAATTTTTATTTATCATTATGGAGTTATGGGACTTTGTTCATGAAAACAAAGGTGGGATTTTAAAGTCTTCATACTATAACTCTAACATGCTTTCAAGGAAAGGGGGTGGGGGGGGGGCTCAGTGATCAGTGGCCGACTGGTTAACTTGATAAGTCTACTATTGTTCATGTGGTCTGACAATACTGATGTATGGGTTTGAGTCTCATTGCAGGCAGGATGTTCTCCAATATTCATTGACAAGAATTGCCAGTTTTCCTCTCCCAATAAAAACTGGAAACCACAATTTAGCTGAAATATTGCTCAAAGTAGCATTAACCAACACTCATACAAACAAAACAAACCAAAATGCTTTCATCAGTTATTAAACATTGGGAAATTGGATTTTTTTTTATAGGACTGTAAAATAGGGGGGATTTGTTAGTTTTCAAACTTTAACCTAAGAAAACTTTCATAAATTTTCTTGAAATTTCTGGGCATTGTTGATATGCATATAATTGACTATGTCTCATCAGTGCAGAAAGAATTATGCATCAATGAAGTTTGTAGCTTTTGAGCTCATCAGATGGGTGTACTGGTATCATTTGTTAATGGTGCAGCTGTTTATTGTATGTTAACTTTCATTTTTAATATCAAAACAGGCAGACGATTCCCCAAAAGACAAAGACACAAACTTGTGGCTGAAGCAAGATTTGATGGTGAACTGTTAGCTACAGATCCTGTTGATCATGTTGAAGCCCCTGACTTTACACAAGAGCTGGCTTGGGAACTAGATAAAAAGGGCTTACAACAACATCGGTTGCAGAGAACATCTATAAAAATTCAGTGTTATGCTGTTGACACAGTTAGTACTATGAAGGAAGTGATTGGCTATGTTGTGCTTGATCTTAGATCAATACAAACAAAACAGGTAAAAGGGTTTTGTTATCAACTGTTTTTAGCTCTCACGTGGACCCATGAGCTTTTGCCATTGCTTGTGGTCTGTTATCTGTAGACCGTGAAAGACTTTTTAGCTCACCTGACCCAAAGTGAGCTATTGTCAACGTCTTTACAATGTTTATACATTTCATTATCTTTTTTGACACCAAAGGGCCAGTTGAAAATAAACTTGATCAGAATGTTCATTTGATGCACCTTTACAAAGTTTTTTATTCTGATTGGAAAACCAATATGACCAACAATGCAGACTTAGTTAAACATAGGATCCTATGGAAAAAAGGCCACTTATCTGAAACCGGTTAAGCAATAGAAGCAAAACTTACTTGCAATCTTTTTTTGGATGGTCTTCTATAAACCTTTATGTTTTTTATGCCAATTGGAAATTCAAAATGGCCCCACTGCAGGACTTACTTTAACATAGGACTGTATTTAAGGCTTCTTCTCTGAAAGCGGTCAACCAATCACAACAATACTTGATTGAAGTATTGTTTGGATGGTCCTTTATAAAGTTGTTTATTTTTATGCCAAAGGAAAAAATCAAATGTCCACTACCAAACCATTGGGGGCCATAAGTAAAAATTTGTTTGTTTGTCGCCCGACCCTGCAAAATGCGGCCTGACCCAAAATGTTTTTTTGGTGTGTTTTTTTTCTTTGGATGTATCATATCCAGCACAGAATAATAAAAAGGCTTCTTTTTTATGGAACTGGGAAACCAATGCCATTGAGATTCCAGGTGGCTGTGTCATATCCTTGGAACAGTCAAATGAAGGTAGTGGGACCTCATTGTTCAGTTCACTTTTATTAAAATAAATGTGATGTATTACAGCAATACTTATTTGATCTGATTGATATATTCATTCATGCTTTTATAATGGCACTTTTAATGTTAAAATATTTTAATATTTATCTAAAAACTGGCATATTGATATGATTATCCAGTTCATGTTACAGATAATGTTGCAGTTCATGACACTTGTTTTACCTATTTTTGAAACAGTTAGCCAATCAGTTGTCAGAATTTAATTTTAAATGAAGAAAACCAGCATGATGTCTTGTTTAAAAAAATTAATGTTTCATCTTTTATTGATTCTGCGAGGTTCTTTCAGCAAACTGAACTCAAGTTCAAACTGTACTATACTGAAGTGGATTTGACTATTTGTGTGTGTGTGTGTGTGGGGGGGGGGGGGGTTTGGACAAATAGACTTGCCAAAAACATCACTTAAAAAACTTCTCACAATCCAAATTGGCCTAATTCATAACTTGATATTATTGGCCATTGGGAAATTCTGTCTTAAAACTTTACCCCTGATATCCCCACAGCCTATCTGAAAGATGTTGACACTTACTGAAAATACAGAGTACTTTACTTGTGCGAATTGCATTCATTTCTCACCAAAGCAAATTAGAAGTTGCATGTAAGCAATAACAGGCTCCTAAAAGTCTTTGGTTAAAAATTTATCCTTTGGATTTGTTTGAAATATAAGATTTTTTTTCTCTTAAATGCATAAAGGAAATGGTTAAATATGTAATATAAAGGAATGCTGTCTTACAACAGTTTAATAACACTAGTTTAAAATTAAGAAAATCAATTTAGGACACACGCTGAGCCATTGTAAGCATGTAATTCATTAGTGTTGGAACACTTTTTTGAATTTACAGACTGCCAAGTGGTATCCACTTCTACATTCTAAATACAGTAAAAGCAAACCAGAAATCAAGCTGTCTCTTTATTTAGATGATGATAAGACAGGAGAACAACCAAGCTTTAAGGCAAGAGAGGCACCACCTAGAGGTATTTAAATCACCATATAATTAGTTGTTCTTATTAAGATTTTAAATGCCTTTAAATTCATAAAAACAACTTGAAATTTATATCTGATTGAATAATTTGTTTGCTATGCCATCTTCCATTTATTGTCTCGCCTGCGATTGCGGCGGCGTAAACACTTGGACATCTTGCTTCATATCTTTGTAAGCCCAAGACCTAGGTCCGTCAAATTTGGTCCAAAGGTAGCTTATGATGAGTACTTGCCAGTTAGTTACCTGTCATCTGACCTTGACCTTAATTTCACAGTCCAGCGACTACGTTAAATGTTTTTGGGTTTTACGGCAGTTCCTCTGTAACCACGCATAGTAGGATGACAATATTTGATATATAGGTTGTTGATGACTAGTACATGACTGTCTGGTAGGTGTCACCTGACCTTGACCTAAATTTCAAGGTCCAGCAACTACTTTAAAGTTTTTGGGTCGGTGGTTTCTCTGTAACCACTCTTGGTAGGGTGACAATATTTGGTATATAGGTTGCTGATGAATAGTAAAAAGTACATGGCTGTCTGGTAGTTGTCACCTGAACTTGACGACCTCAATTTCATGGTCCAGCCACTATGTTAAAGTTTTTGGATTAGGACTCTTCCTCTGTAACTGTGCATTGTAGGATGAAAGTATGTGGTATATAGATTGCTAATGATTACTACATGCCTGGTTTCAACTGACCATGACCTCAATTTTATGGTCTAGTGACTAAGTTAAAGTTTTATGATTGGTCCGTTTCTCTGTAACCATGCATTGAATATTTTAAATGATATCAATTTAATTCTATTTACTTAATGCTTATCACTTAATTTCTTTTCGTTACTGATGCGGAATTTAGGCGAGACAGGCGAGAGTGTACGTCTATATAATGTACATGTGTATTGCGATGTAAATTATTTAAACATTCACTAAAAGTTTGTTGAGTAACCAGTTGTAACAAGTCCATTGTTTCATGGGCAGAAAATACAGTCAAACCTCGATAAGTCGAATTTTGCGGGACTGTAAAAAATATATCGAGTTATCCAAAGTTCTAGTCAACCGAGTTTAGGGTGTGATTTTTAAAAAAACTAAGGGAATTTATTTCATGTATATTGGTTTCGAACTTCAGCATCGCTTATTTTGTCTCGGTATTTGTAGCGTGCGATATATGAAGCATTTTATCCATTCAAATAAATCGACAATAAATAATAAATGGTGTAATCACATTTTATGAACTTTATTAGGAAATAATGGAAATACAAGTCAACAACAATAACAGAATGTCTTTAAAGAAACAAAACTCGACCACATACATCATTGATCAGATCAAAATAAATTGTCAATAATTATCATTTTGAATTTAACATGACAAAATAATTTGGACATTAATTAGCGGATCATCAATTAACCTTAATAATGCATGTACTGCGCTTGGATTACCAATTCGCTTTATTAAATTGCCAATTCTAATTGTAATAGCCAATCAAATATCGTGTTTACTCTATGACAGATGTTTAAAATAAACAGACGCTTATTAAGTAACAATAAAATTGTTTGACATCGATATCAAGAGCAAAATTAACTTCGAGACAACGAGGTTAAAATTACACTAATTGATATTGTCTGGACTACAAAATCCATCTAGTTAAGCGAAATATCGAAACAACCGAGATCGATACATCCGAGGAAGAAATTCATTGTTGATCTGGGAAAAATGATGGGACCTAAAAATTATATTGACATAAGGTATCGAGTCAACCAAGTTCGAGACAACGAGGTTCGAATCTACATTGTATGGTTATACACAGAATCATTGAAATATGGCTCAGCTGTCAATTGAGTTATGCTTGGATATAAAAATATGATTGTGTCAAGATGTCAGTCCTAACATAACAGTGTTTACTTTATGGTTTGATGGGTTTCCATCACTGAAATAATTTGCAAAAAGACAGCAATTATTCAATTTTTTTTTCTACATAATATTAAAGAATTGGAAAATAAGCTGGGTAGGCCAAGAGCAAAACACTTTGGCTGATGACCTATTTGATATAGCATAACTTGTATATGTTGTCATTTTAGTAATAGAAGACCTTGCTGAAGGAGAAGGATATGTGAGGAGTTTACAACCAGTTTTAGTTGAGGATGAGGGGTACTATCAGATTGGTCCAGCAGATAAATGTAAAGATAATTTTGTATTATCAGTTACCATTGGATATGCTAATAATTTAGCACAGGTAAGTTTAGCCTGAAGAAGAATAAGGATTTTGAAATAGAGGGAACAGTTTTTGTTGTTTTTTTTTTAAAGCATTGTATGTCACAAGTGTCTGTATACAATATTTACTAACATTTTCATAGTTTCATTGTTTTAACAATCAAAATTGTATGACCATAGACATTGATGCCACACCATACATGTACATGAATGCCATATTATAAAATTAATATTTTATATTAAATTTGCAAGCGGATTTATATTCCTTTGAAGGAAATTGTGTTTCATGCCTTTAAATTTCTGGAAAACATGGTGGCATAATCATTCCAGAGACACTTATATAGGGACATGACATGGTAGAATGCAGCAGGGACAGGAAATTGTGGAGGGGGGGGGCTAGGGAGAAAGAAAAGGTAAGAAAAATTTTGAAAATGGAACTATTTTGGGCAGTTCTGGTGCTTTCTGAACTGCCTTTTATGAGTATGATACTTCATAAATGACAGGCTGTCCACCGCAATCTATGATTTTCAAGTTGAAAAACAATACATTTGGCTAAAATACTTTGTATTTTTCGGTCATCACATAAAAACTCTTTGTAAAAAAAGGGATGCGATATCATCCAATGGACCCCTGTTCTGCCAGCCATGTTGAAATGTCCTGAAGACGAAAACTGATAACATGAAAACAATCTTTGTGTTTCTGTAATATTCATGTTTCTGTATGAAATTGTCACATGAATGTTTAATGCCATGAGTAAAAATGGTAAAATTAACACATGTTATTGATCATTATCTATAACCAAATTGGAAACAAAACAAACCAGACGTAAAAAATAAGTAATAAAGAAAATTCAAAATTAGAAGCAAATAAAATGTTGTCAATATGACTGATTTTATATGGTCGGTTGGAAACAGCAAACAAACAATATTTTAATTTAGGGCTAACAAGGCAGCATGCATAATACAGTGTATCTACACTATTGTTGTTGTTTTTTCCAGTTGATACCAAGTTCACAGCCCTTGCCAGCAACAGCTAATGGTTACTTCTTCTACTTCTCACTACTGGGCAATGATGTAACAAATGAAACATTCCAAGATCTTATTAATCCAAATTTCCCAGCTGAAAGAGCATCAGTTAGGATCAGGTCAAGTGTTGATGCTTTCAGGACGTTTTTAGCCAATCAACCAGGTGTTCAGGTTTGTTAGTCTTTTATCAGTTTGAATTTGTTGAGATATTAAAATTTAAATATTATTTTGTACTGTTGTATACTGCAAGTTAAAATAACTTTGCAAAACTTATAACTTTTAAATGTGCAATATATAAAGCTGTGTATTTGTTGCATAACTGAACTGTGACAAATTAAATCTGTGCATCATGAAACTTTAGCAAAAATATATTTAGCAACAACTTGCACATATTTGAAATCTGACTCCACGCCTTGTTTGGTAAGTATCCGAGTGTTTATGTCCCACAAACTGATTTTTAGATCTGTTCTTTCATTAGTCAGTTCATCCTGCCTCAGGTTTACCTTTGTGTTGAAGTTTGTGACCGGATTTCACAAAATGCAAACCTGGGTTATGGGATAAAAAAGTAGATGGAAACTCCTCTTACAGTTTTCAACCAAGATCTCTGAAACTTCACAGAAAGAATGCACATGTATTGAAGTGGTGCACCTGCTATAGTGGATTTGTTTGATGATTGCTTTCCTAATTTTCCAGTCTTGGGAACATATTCTATTTTCATAACATCTGCAGAAGAAAGTAACTATTTTGTGTTAGTCAGCTCCTATTCAGCTTTCCACCCATATTACTGAAACTTCACAGAATGACTGCACACATATTTTAGTTGTGATCTGGCTATTATGGAATTGTTCAAGGAATGTTTTCCCATATTTCTAGACCATGGAACTTTGTTATTTGAAGCACACTTTATACATGATGGCTCTGTTTTTTTGTAATCGATTCTTTCTACATTTTTTGACACAGACTCAAAATCTTCTTTCAACAAATTGTAAACTATTTAGCATTTCTTAAGGCACTTGCTTTGCAACCTGGCCATTTCAAACTTTGGCAAAACATTTTTTGTATGGAGATGACTCAGATCTTCATGAAACAGATAGTTACAGTATGATGAGATCTCATCATTAGAAAATTCTATAGAACCGCACCTAATACATTGTACTTCATGCTAGAGTGAACTAGCCAGACATCAGTGTTGCAGAGACATGTTCTCACTATTATATTAACACAAAAATCTAAATAAATTTTAAAAAATTACTTATTTTTGTATTGTATTTCTGGAAATGCTGTTAAATGTCATCTTATTCCATTCATCTTTATGCTATTCAGATTCATTTATGTTGTGGTGACCAGTCATTGGGAAGTTGTGAAATACCTTTAAACACTTTGATAAAGAAGAACAGTACAGAAATTTATATGAAACCAGTATCTATTGAAGGACCATTTCAGGTATTTATAAAAATTCTACATTACAATATTTTTATTACAAGTAAAGGGTTTTCCAGTAACTATGTTGCCATGGCAGCTAGTCTTTGGTCAATTAATGGTCTTTTTGTGGTGTGACTCAAAGATGATAACTTTGTCTCCATTATCTAATAGCTACAAAAATGATAACAGCATGCATCACTATCCGTGACTTTTACTGTTAATGGTATCAATGCAGCTGATTGTTTAGGGCTTTGGGGTAAAAAGACAAAATTGAAGACAAAAATCAAGAAGTTAAAGGTTTTTTGATGTTTGAATTATTGATTAATATTGCAATATTTCAGCTATATCTTTACTTAACTAATTTATCTTAGTTTAATGACTTAATATGTCTACATGGCAGAACACGTTTTTATTAATAATACATTATGCAATGTTGTTTGTGGCTGCAGTTGTAACTCTATCAAGCAAGAAATGTATAGATGGATGTTGTGGAATACCTTTACAAAAATTTACAAGAATTTACCAAACTGTGTCACTACAGTCTTAGTCATTGAATATATTTTTACTAAATGACTAAGACTGTGCTGACACAAATTTTGTTCCATGAAACACATTACATCAGTGATTCATGATATAAACTTGAAATTTCAGTTGAATCCACCCAACAAGACAAAACAGCAGATTTCTACTGGACCATCAGATTTAGCCCCCGTGGTGGGAGTATCTATAGTTCTTAGAAAGGAAGATCTGGTAATTTAATCAATTACATAATAAGTTACATTAAAGTTGAATGATATTTTGTAAAGTTAATTTAAGACATGTGTGCTTGTTGTGAATACTTTTTGTAGTTATTTATTTGAATTTTATTGAAAAATACATACACATACAACAACAAATTATCTTTTGTGTTACTTTATTATGAAAAAAATCTTAAGTATATCAAATAATACATGTATAAAAAAGTTAACACAAACCATAATCGTACATATGTGACTTGTTCTCATAAACTTTGATGTTTATTTATAAATTGATTTTTATTTATTAAGATTTGAGTTAAAAACATGCTCTGAATATGCTAAACTTTTCTGATTTATGTCCAGGGTGTCATGTCTCCAGGTAAAGGACCAACAGGAGAACCTGTTCATGAAATTCCCAAATCTCCTACTAGATCACCTGCACATTCTCCAATAAGATCTCCTCCACGGTCCCCCAAAAAAGACAAGGAGAAGTCACCAAAAAAAGGAAAAGGCAAAGCTAAAGCCAAAGGTCGACAAGCTGAGACGATTCCCAAGGAGGAAGGTCATTATACTGATGACTTTGAGGTTGGGAATAACACTCAGGAGAATGTAAGCAGTCTGGAGGAAGACAGAATGAGAGAACGTAAGATCTGAGTACATTAGAATGGAATGTCTCTTTTACTGTACAAAGAACAATGGTTGTTACAATTATCAAGCACTTGTAATAGTATTAACATGATGTAAAATATTTTACAGGTTACAGCCTTTTTAAACAGGTTAATAAATCTAATTCTTTATATTACACTAGAATATTCTCATGATAAAAAAAGAAAGATCATATATGCAAACAAAATATATAATGTAAAACCTATGATAATATTTTCAGAGGCAGATAAGAGATTAAAGGAGAAACCTCCAGTTATTCCTAAAGGACCACCCAGTCCTATACAAGCAGGCCATGAGCATAAAAGATTGTCTGATCATGGTATGTTATCTTCTGTTTTCGTTATTAATTGTTTTTCTTAAACAGTACTGGTGAATTTCTGCAACCAGTAATCAAAATCACCAGTTGAAATCTCTGTTTTATAGGAAACAAGTATGTATCATAAAAAGAAATATTTAAGGCATACATGTATTTCAAATTTAAGTAACAGGTAATGAGTATAACCTATTAAGGAATTTGGAATATTCTATATAATTTTAACTATAAATCTTGACACTTTTCACAGTAAAATCATTGATGACATATCATGGAAATATTTTAACAGCTAAACAATATTCATTTGATGAAGTTACATCATATAATATGGGTTGCTCCATTTGAATCAGCCCATCAGATTTTAGCCACCTTTATGATACCTAGAATCAATTTATACTATTATCAGATGTAAAAAATTTTATAAGTATAAAATTTGTGTTATATTGGTGTAAAATGTGTAATATTATGATTCTGTAGTAGTAAGTTGCTGTAGTTTTGTATATTTTGTTTTATGTATTCTTTCTTTAAATAATTAAATTTCAGAGATCTTAAATCAGATATTAGATGTACAAATCAGTAAACATGTCAATACGATTGGGTAACTTTTCTGATGAATTTTATTGACAGGTGAACACAGCAATCAGACAACATCAACACACATTGCTATTCCTCCACAAGCCCATCATTTCACATTCTCCATAGATTTGCGCAGCATCAAAGATATTGATACATCCACAACTTATTTTATTTATCTTAAGTAAGTAGTCGGAACATGATAAGTATTGATGAAATTTACTTTATAAATAAATGTAGGTTCAACACACCATTCAGGACACTAAATATAGATGGACATTTTAACAATCTATATGTATATTGTATTTGGGATAAATTCCAGGATTGAAGCGAAAATAGTTAACTTTAACCTTCATGCTTTAGATTAAATTTACATAAAGGATCTTACATGTTTGGGGTTACGTTTTATGTTTCATTTACTTTGTTAATGATATGCTATGTGTATGTACAGAGTTTAATTACTATATGAAGTCATACAATCTTTACATACCCACGTAAAAGTAACAAGTTCATTTGCAGCCAAGTTCAAATCTTGAGTACTATGTAGTAAATGTGTATCACACGAAATTTAGGTAACATTTTAAGCATCAATTACTTCAGAATTAGGTCTGTTAATTTATAACGTGTATGCAATATTAGATACGCTACTGTGAATCCACACTGGATATGGAGCACTTTGTGAACCTAGTTCAGGGGTCACCACACTTTAAAAAAGTAGGGAGAAGTGATTTCTCCCTGGCAGCCAAACAGGGAGAAGTCAGGCCCTGATAGGGAGACTTCAGGAGACACTAGGGAGAAGTCAGGGGAACCGTAAAAATAATTAATTTCGCAGTAGTACATACATTTTTCATTATTTACATCAATTTCCAGGATTATTTCTCTTGTGTTTTAAAACCATAACACACTTAAATTCAGTTTTTTTTTCTTTCTTTTTCATTATTATTCATGGTATGCAATATCAAACAGCACATTACCTTTATCATTAATCAATAAAAAAACACCAGATATAGTGACTATTTTTCTATCTACTTCAGTACTTGTAGTCATACAAGGTATTTACAAGTAAAAATAGATCAACAAAAATATTTGTATATGTGTAGACATAAACTTATTCGTGAGTTCTTGTGTCATAATATTCCTAACAGTTTGTTATGAACATGCCAGGTTTATCTTAGCAAATTTCCAAAGAAGATAGATAGAATAACATTACATTAAACCCAGAAATAATTCTTCTGTTCAGCACACTTCCACTTGGACAAAGTTGTGCTGATCCAAATTGCTTCATGGGACAGCCATCTACAGAACTTATCATGATGTCAATAATTACTATACATCTTTATTTTTTTTAAGTGGAGCTCATATACTTATCAAATTAAATGGTTAAAGTACAACACTCATTGAAAGAAGTGAAGTTTGAAATCAATTAAAAGTGTTTGTTTATAAAAAAAAAAATTACGATTTTTCATTATGGGCCGTTGTACATTACTTTTTCTTTGTTGTTCACTTCCGGTAATTAGTCACTTCCAGTAAAAAAACAAATGGCGCACAATACATTTGAAAGACGTAAATCGTTTGAAAATATGTTAAATACGCATATTGTTTGCCGTTTTTTATTGGAATTAAACATTTACTGATATATTGGTAGTCTGGGTGAAGTATTTGAACCAGATTTAGGAGATAACTGTTTTGTATTTGAAGATTTGCCAGAATCAATTGGTGATTTAATGATCGGAAATTGAGTTTATCTGGACGCGTAAGCGAAGCCAGTAAACAGATATTTCTGACCATCAAATCACCAATTGATGCCAGCAAATCTTCAGATACAATACAGTTATCTCCATTCTAATGCTACGCAATAAAAAACTAAATTAACTGATTAAAATTGAAATTTTTTTTATTTGCCATAAATAACGTCTGCGCTTGCGTTAAAATCTGACGGCATAAATCGTGGAATTGATGCCATGAAATTATTCACGTTATCCAATCAGAATTGACATTACATCAAGAACTGCATTAAAATTACAAGTATCTTATGTGAACCATCGGGCGACTTAAGGGAAATGACAGGGCGACTTCGACTTCTCTTTTGAGGCGCCTTAGGGTGACTTCAGGTCCTAGTAGGGCGACTTTGTCGCCCTCCTCGCCCAGTGTGGTGAGCCCTGCTAGTTTACACAAATTGTGTTGGATAATGTGTTGCCTTTAATTACAGATATGTGTATCCATTTTTTGGGAGTGCATCAGCCATCATAACACATCCTCCAGTAGAAATCAGAAGGGGTATGGAGGTTCTGTTACCACAGTCTTTCTGTGCCTTTGATTTTGCCTGTAGTATTCAACAATTACAGGAGACATTTCTCAGGTAGGAATATGTATTTTGATGAATACATCATGTTTATTTGGTGATTTTCAGTATGGGGAACAGGTAAATGAAATCAGAATTGCACATAAAAGGATTTATATATAATATTGACTAGTTGTCACTTGTGTTGCTATATTTAGTAGAATTTCTTTGTAGCAATTAAAGTATAATGTGTTTAAGTTTTCTTTAATATCTAAGTTATATAATTAGTTTATAAGAAATTGAAACAATTGGAACCAAACTTCCCAGCAATATTTGTTGCATGGTCTCTTAAAAAGCAGTTTTTCATAAACCAGTGAGAAATTAAGTCTTCAGAATCGAGATTCATTTTTGATTCTTTTGTAAAATGTTCAAATGCCTTCTAAGAAACTGCACTAATGTTAAAATTTAATTCTGTTAATATTAAATATTGGGGTACAACAAAGGTAATTTAAAACATTTTTAGTGCATTTATAAGTCAAAAATTAAATGTATTTACATTTGTATCTCTTAGTAAAGGCCTGTCAGAAAGTATTGATTTTTTTTTCATAATAATATTATCAACATTATAAACAATTCAACATTTTTTTTGGTATTTATACCCTGCAACATAAAGTGGAAGATACAGCATCACATGTATTAATGCGATCTGTACTGCAAATCCAGTCATGTTAAAAGGTAATTTGTATGGTAAAAATTAAATTTTTCATAGTAAATATTTGTATTTCTAAATCTTTATAGTTTGAAGTTCAGTTGTTTTGCTTATCTGTTTTAAGAGTTCCATTAATGGTAGAGGTTTTCCACAGAGATAAACAACAGTCAAGAGATGTATTGTTTGGGGTAGCTAAATTACCGCTTGAACAGATAATAACAGCAGATAAAAACAGAGTTTCGGTATATATTTTATTTAAAAAATTATAAGACTGAACCTGAAGCTGTTAACACTAACCAAAGTTTGAATCTTATACTGTATTTTCTGCATGTTTAGTCAATCTGGACAATAAGTCAAACAGACGATTTTTTGTAAAATTCGGGTAAAAAAACATAGATAAGTCGAATTCTGTCCATAACTCGAGGTATCCTTGACCATTTTCTTTTGTAAGTACTCCAGCTCTAGAAAGATTCTGTGTCACCAACCATATATTGGCAAGTAGTTAATATTTAACGAAAGACCCATATGAATAAACAAAAACCATGCCGTAATATTTCCCGCCATTTTTGAAGAAATATAAACCAACCCGCATGTTCCGGATGTTTATTGGCATGTATCATAACACTGTTCATAGGAGCACTAAAATTCATGACAATCAGGAAAGTTCAATTGTTCTTGTTAGGTTTTCTTCGTCCTGTTTGTTGGAAGGTTTCTCTGATTATATCAAATTTTTGTTTTTTAACTACAATCAGAACGCTTAATTAACCAAGTCATTCAATTTATAAATTATAACGGTATCTGAAACATAGTCTCTGGGGTTTCCTTTCCCTTCTTTATTAAGCACAATATACTTCCTGCAACCAAAATTGCAGAAAAATAAAGATAAACAAAAAATGTCTAAGCATAATTTATATCGTTTATTTATACAAAACTGAATGCAGTAACATTGCAGATAGTGTCCTTAGAATCCTGCAAAAGAAAACTGAAATTTTCAGTACACGAAAAAACAATTTTTCCTCATTCAGCTTTTTCTGATTCAAGCCTTAGATAAGTAGATTCGGACGATAGGTCGAGGATAGGACTCCCAAGAAAAAGTGTTAACTTATCGTCTGGAAAATACGGTAATTAGTATTTTCATGGTTAAACAATACAGGATAATATGCATATAATAATAACAATGACAAAATTATTAGCAGCTCTGGTAAAATTTATTTATATCATTAATATAATTCATTAAATTTCTCAAACTTTGTTTGAAAGTAATTAAGTAGAATGGTGTTATTTTAGAGTAATACTGGAATGAATGGTTGGCGTCAGAGTTATGGAGACAGAGTGATTATTGTTTCTCCTGAGACGTAAGTTTTCATGATCATTATTGTCATTGTTTTGAGCTTTATTGTGCTGTCCATATAGCCAATAATTTAATTTGCTTTGTAAGCTGAAATCTGTTTGGCCAATTCAAATGGAGAAACCTATATTAAACCATATAATGTGCGTTCATCATGTGACCTATTCTAACACCATATAAATTCAAATAGTGTCATGACGTCATTGCTATTTTTATTGTTAAAATTTATAGTCAAAATTAAATTATGATGAATATTAAAAATGTCTGAACAAGTTATACTTTATAATATGGTTTGGTTCTGTTTACCCAATTCATATACTGCTTCTGGGTTTATTAGGCATAAACAGACCCAAACCCTGTTATATCATATAACCTGTTCAGAAATTTGAAGTATTCTTCTAATAAGATCCTAGACTTTCTTAGAAACAAAACTCATTTAATGTTAACCATTCTTACTGTCAAACCTCTAGTACATAGGTATGGTCACTTCAAAGCTTAAGAAATATAAAAAAGGATTTCACAAAAAATTACACAAAACCTCATCTCAATTAAACAAAACTAGTACGCTTTCCTACAGCCAGTGACTAGAACTGGAAACAGTTCATTACAATATGAAACATACAATTAAAAAAAGAAGATATACCCTCCACCTGAATTTTGGGGTATATAATGATGTGGTTGTCCACCCTTCTGTCGCACTATCTCTTATCTGCTTTTCCTGAATGGAATTGAATGAAACTTACACTAAGTGGAATAGAAGGAATTCAATAAAACTTTCATAGAATCTTTGTCATATAGTGCATTTGTTCACCAATATTTATATCCCTGCCTGAAGACAGAGGAATATATAGTGATGGCGGTGTCAATCCTTCTGTCACTCATTCCCTCCCATTTTTATCTGCAACTCCACATTTTCATTGGCATAAGGGGGTATTAATCTCTTATAGCAACTTCACCTACACCACAGAATGAAATTTGATAAAACTTTCACAGAACCCTTGACACATAGTGTCATTGTGCACCTGATATTTAACATTTAGATCAGAATGATATTTCTGGTTTCCCATAGAAAAACATGGAATTTTTCATTGACATAGAGGGTGCCCATCTCCTATCTCTTATCTGCAACTCCACCTACACCATTGAATGAATTTGATGAAACTTTCAAAGAATCTTTTTTACATATTGCCATTGTACACCTGACATTAACATTGATTAGAATGATATTTGAGGTTTCCCATAGATAAACAAGGACTTTGTAGTTGACACGGGATGGGGGGTGGGGGAGGTGGTAGGTGGCAACAGTACCTATTTTGTCCTCCCAAATGTTTTGAAAATTCTGAAGTGTGGGGTATCAGTTGTAAGTAGTGCTTGCAGTTTTTCTAGTTTACATTCTGATAGGAATGAAATACTGGTTTCCCATATCAAAACATGGACTATAAAGCTAGAATAATAATTCTATATGAATGACTACACATTTATTGTTTTATTAATTATTTACAGTGAACAAAAGGTAGGAGATATTAGTATGGTGCTGAGTTTAGAAGACTGGGGACCAATTACAGCCCAACAAATTGTTGTTCAACAAGAATCAACTACTGTAAGTAGAAAAGAATTAAACTTACTTTAAGAAAGTTGGGGGACATATAGGGCTTGCTCTAGGTTCTGAAAAGTTGGTTAAATAACAAATTGCCAACTGCAATTTTCTGTCTTTAATTTTCAAAATCTGGTGCCAAATCATAAAGGGATATATAAAATTACATTATTATATTACATTTGTAATGTTTAAAAGTAAAGTACAAAGCATTTCATTGCTATGTTTTATTTGTATTTTTTCAGATTTCTAGTCATCCAGGTAATGTCCAGCAACAGCTTCCACAGCAGCCCAGACCATTATCACCTGTAGAACCGAGGGAAACACAAGAATACCAGGCTGCTATAGAACTAGAGTTATGGAAGGAAAACCAAGAAAAAACCTTTGAAAATCAAGTAAAGAAAATTATTTTGGCATATTTGTTGTCAGACATTATTTGAAATTAAGGAACAAACAGTTTGGTTAGTTCTAGGCCGAATTTTACTGCAGGTCTATTTATACAAAATTTAAACATAATATTCATCTGTTTTACGTTATTAGAACTTTAGACATCGCGAAACGTAGGGCTATTCCAGAAAAAAATGTCTCCTGGGGGCAGAGCACACTTGAAATTAAGGGGTACCAACCATAGATTTAACTTAAAATTTAACCCCCCACCTACAAATTTCTTATATCAAATTAGGCCCCCTACCAACAGATTTTTTTTTAACATGCTTAATTATCATCAATTATCAATTTTTGGTTTTCTTTATAAATACATTGTAGCTTATAAATGGTTTATAAATGGAAATAACTTTCCATATTTTCCACATTCCCTCCACCCCCAAAAACCACTTATTGTCTAGAGCAGTTTAAATGCGAGTTCATTTATCTTAAAATGGAGCAGTTTCAGTATTTTTAGAATTCTTTATAGTTAGCAATGTTAAATGGAATATGGCTTAATAGGACAATCTAAAGACTCCACATTTTGTTCAATACCGATTTTTTACATTTTTTTATCACTATATGCATACATTTGAATATTCAACAAAACTGGCAAATAATAAATTTTAGACCAATCTATCATATTCCTTTTTATACATTTTTTTTACAGTTCAAACAAATTAGACTTTTAGCAATGATAAAAGTTCATATGGATTTGTGGCCTACTAACCTAGAACGAATAATCGTACCCTTGCTTTAAAAATTTTTTTTTTTTTTTGGGTGAATCACTCCCGGCACTTTTATGTCCAAAAGAAGTTTCATATACAATCAGACGTGGTCAATCTTGATATCTGTCCTCAGTGTCATCATTTTTTATCGGCTTGGTGTTTAAAATCGATCATTATTGATAGGTGATGATAGTTGCCATTTTTGTCTCGCCTGCGACGAAAGTCGCATGAGGCGAGACATATGTATGGGAATCGGGCGGCGGCGGCATAAACACTTGACATCTTGCTTCATATATTTGTAAGCCCAAGCCCTAGGTCCATCAAATTTGGTACAGAGGTAGCTTATGATGAGTACTTGCCAGTCAGTCACTTGTCACCTGACCTTGACCTCAATTTCACGGTCCAGCGCCTACGTTAAAGTTTTTGGGTTATGGCAGTTCCTCCGTAACTACGCATGATAGGATGACAATGTTTGGTATATAGGTTGCTGATTACTAGTACATGACTGTCTGGTAGGTGTCACCTGACCTTGACCTCAATTTTACGGTCCAGCGACTACGTTAAAGTTTTTGGGTTACGACAGTTGCTCTGTAACCACGCATGGTAGGATGACAATATTTGGTATATAGGTTGCTGATGACTAGTACATGACTGTCTGGTAGGTGTCACCTGTCCATGACCTCAATTTCAAAGTCCAGTGACTACGTTAAGGTTTTTGGGTTACGGCAGTTCCTCTGTAACTACGCATGGTAGGATGACAATATTTGGTATATAGGTTGCTGATGACTAGTACATGACTGTCTGGTAGGTGTCACCTGACCTTGACCTCATTTTCATGGTCCAGCGACTACGTTAAAGTTTTTGGGTTATGGCAGTTTCTCTGTTACTATGCATGGTAGGATGACAATATTTGGTATATAGGTTGCTGATGAATAGTACATGACTGTCTGGTAGGTGTCTCCTGATCTTGACCTCAATTTCACGGTTCAGTTACTATGTTTAAGTTTTTGGGTTACAACTGTTCCCCTGTAACTATACATGTTAGGATGACAATATTTGGTATATACGTTGCTGATGAATAGTACATGACTGTCTGGTTTGGTCTACCTGACCTTAACCTCAATTTCACGGTCCAGCGACTACGTTTAAGTTTTTGTATTAGGACAGTTCCTCTGTATCTATGCATGGTATGGTGACAATATTTATACAGGCTGCTGCTGATAACTAATGCTATTTACGTAATGCTTATGACGAAATTTATTTTCGTTACTGAAGCGGAATGCAGGCAAGACATTTTTCTGTGTCCACACTTGTTAATAACTCACTGTGCGTTGTGTATTAATTGACATTCGTGTCTCTTTTTAATTGCATTTACTACATGAAAAACATTGAGAAACCCAAAACTGAATGGCGTGTTGCATCTTGGGTATACATATGTAAATTACTGGATTCTTATTAAGGAGTGGTTGTTATAGTATGCAAATGAGCACGTTTATAATAAATTAGGTCACATTATCCATATACGGAAAAATGATAAACATAGCATTTTCTACCTTCATCTTCAAAGACGAAAAAGAGAAAATTTCTTTCTCCAATAAGACCGTTTATCGTTAGGGCTATTCCAGAAAAAAATATACCCCTGGGGTATTTTTTTTTTTTTATTTCTGAATGCAGAAATATATATACAAAGTGAGTGTTAAAAAAAATCCCTTCCCATTAAATTTAAATGTTGTTGAAAAAATAACCACTTTGTAAGTTTTAGTCCCCTTCTGGCACATCCTGAGGCTGATGAAATTATAGAGTTTGTATTCCAATTATCCGTCTAGTAATTTGTCCCCACTTTTACAATACAAAAAATGCTTTTAAAGTTTAATGTATCTATTAGATATCATTATACATAGTTGTATCAAAAGAATAAGTAATAATATGTACTTTTATAATAGTTGAAGCAGAAGGAAGCCTCATATATGAAGGCACTTGCTGAAGAGTGGAAGAAAAGAGATAAAGAAAGGGAAATATTGATGAAGAAAAAGGTAATATACTTTAAGTGTTATTATCTAAATTTTATTATTGTCGATGTTAGTATTAGTGATTTTTTTTATGTTAAAGACCTAATATGTGAAAAGGAATGATTTGGTGCAGTACATACGAATAGATATATGTTACCGTAAATACTCGCACTTAAGTCGGTTGGCTTATAAGTGGGTAGGTGAGTTTGGGGCTGAAAAATGTCAGTTTTGCTGTTGACCCACATATAAGTCGGTCGTGTTTTAAGGAAAATGTGAGCATGCTATTTTCTTGTGAGTGCTGGTATGCCAGAAAAATTCCATCATAAAAGCATGCATTCCTGGTACCCATTCGTCAAATTTCCAGTACGGAATCATCAAAGAATGGATAATAATTGGTGAAATACAGTTTATTTGATTGCATCGATAGAAACACTTATATATGTGTAAAACGTCATCAATTATTGTATACCTGGATTTGTCCAATAACCACGTAACTATACAAACTATGTATACGACTAAACATGGCAGTGAGAAAAAATCATAAAGCGTGTTCAACAATTGTAATCAGATTAAACAAGGTCATATTACAACACAATATATAACAATTACTGTCGGCTGTTGTCGTCTGGTCCAAACCCCATAAAGTCGTCTTCTTTGTTTTCATCGTCTTCATCTTAGTGTTTAAACTAGTGTGTTACTATGACACTTAATCAAGTATAATTAAAAGGCAATTAACATTTGATGATCCATAGTAAATTATTATTGTTTTGATACGATCTATCACCATACCTTTCATCTTTAAAAATAGCAGATGGCAAAATTAATTAAGACCATTGCTGTGAATGTCTTTATCTAAATACCAATCGGTAATTAGTCGTATCTAGCATATCACATAAATACACAAACAATGAAAACCTCCATGTGCAGAAATGAATAAACAACACAAATAAGTGAAAATCGGTACAAAATCCAATCTAGCAAGCAATTTTATTTCTTTTAATAACAATATATATTGACTTCTGCTCTTATTAAAGGAAACCAAACACGTTCAGTGTTTTCTGTCTATGTCCAGTCTTGAGATCTGACTTGGATTTTTTCCCCGTTGATGGATCTCGCTTATAAGTTGGAACCCCTTTTAGAAAACATATTTTTACTCCCAATTTCCCGAATAATGTTCGGGTATATACAGTATATGACATTTCTGTTGATTTTTATTTCATATTTTAAACACAGATTTTTCCCAGAATCCTTTAAGAAATAAAAAATTTTTTTTTGAATAAGTGCGAATATTAAAATGGCTTTCCATAAAAATATAGAAGGATTTGTAGTTATGGATCCTAACTGTAAATACTCACTCATTTAACTATGGTGCATATAAGACAACCCCATTTTTTCTGGAAAAAATTCAGTACTTTACTCTTGACCCTCTTACAAAATGACCATCAAGCCAGTAAAAAACTATGATGATATTTATAAATCTGACACATCAGCAACCTCTGATTGGATTATCTATTGACACTTAACATGTGCCAAGCTGTAACTAATGTGTTTATCAAACTTATAAATTCTAATGATAAACTTCACTTTTGTTAAATAAATTGATAATTAATCTAATTGATTTTTTTTATTAGGACAATCTAAACAACACATGTTTGAATTAAAAGTCTATTACCATTAATTACATACGGTAAAGTGTCAAATGTTAGACAATTTTTTAAACAGAAATTTTACAATTCCTCAGAAAAACTTTCACTTGAAGCAGAACTTCTTAGTCTTTTTAGAAGAACTGTTAGACCTTCAACTTTACAGAATAAGGTTTTGGTTCATCCACATTGCTACAATATATTGGATTGCATGCTAAAATTAAAACTTGTTAGACATGATAAAATTCTGGAATTCTGTAGGATTTCTGTTGCATTTGTGAAATAATGAAAATTTATTACATTAGTAAGATGGTGGAAATTGGTTAGATTAAGTCAAATCATGGACATCTGTCAGATTTGTAAAATTATGTAAAACTCAGATTTGGTGAAACAATTGCTGCATGAGTTAAATAGTGGACATCTGTTACATTTCAATATTTACTGATTTTTTTTTTATAACTCTTATATAACTAAGTAAAATGCAGGATATCTGCCTTTTATATCAATTTTTTTTTGTATAGCTGGCAGAGTATGCAAATTTAGAAGAGCAGCTTAGAAAAACCTTGAAGGATTTAGAGAAACGAGAAAAGCAGCTGGCAGCCAATGAACAGGAAGTTATGAGACTGAAGAAAGACTTACAGAGAGAACATGATGCTAAACTGCAAGAAATGAAAGAAGCTTCAAGGAGAATGAAAGAAGATTCAGATCACAGAGTGGATCTTGAAAAGTAATCAGAATTTTGTTAACTGTTTTTTTTTTCAGAGGAATTCAGAGATATAAAATAAAAATGTATTATTTGCCAAACATTGGCACACAAGGGGCATAAGTACATAGGTATGTAAGAAAAGTAACAACAAGGAAACATACATGATTATATGAGAAAATTGACTATACAGTGTAACCTGTCTAAACCTATTTTACTGTGTAAAATGTTCAGTTTTTACACGTGTTCAGGTTACTCTTTTTTTCAAAGATGATGTGACCTTGATTGGAATGACAATTATTTCAACCAACTGTTGACTTGAACAGATTCATGGACCTGACAAAATACTGAGGATGATACCAAGTGATGGCATGAACTTGGTTACAATACATAAAACATACTTTGAAAAATAGATACATTTTATTTTAAAAAAGAGCAATACATGTCATATCAGCCTATGAAGCAAGTGCATTAACCTTCCTAAAGAACTTGTCAATATTTGCCCAATGTTTTTCCTATTTTTGCTTTACAATTGTGTCCTCTATGATCGAAATAACTTTTTCAACAGGCTCTAAATCTGTCTCCCAGTCATATTCATTATTTGTGTCACTTTTATATTCACTCATAAGATCAGGTACCCATTCATTTATTCTGTTTTTAAATTGTTATCAACATTTTCAGCATCATCATCCAGTGAAACAATTGAGTCCTGAAATTTCAATTAATTTAATGGGGGTAATCATCTGGTTCTTTATTTAGTTCTTCTAGTGGGGTATCAACTTGGATGTTTCTTTATGTGCACATTTTTGGTGAAGGAAAAGATTTTTTTTCTTTCTGACAAATTTTTTTTTCTATCTCTTTTGAGTTTCTATTTTAAATAACGAAAAACTTATGTGAATTCTAATCTTACTCATTCGAATTTGGTTTACATATGTTTTAAAGCACCCTAAAGGTGACCTAACCAAGCTTATCAGCACATAATATGATATAATATGTTATTGATCTGTGTTTATGTAATGTAAACTTCAAAGGATTTGAGATAATTACTCCCTTGGCTTTTACAATTAAGGTTTTTATCAGATTGGACTGGTTTGATTTCAATGCATAAAATTTATTTTTACTGAAAAATAAGTTCAGCGTTTAGAATTGACAAGGTTAGGTTATAACAGTCAGAAATTGGAGTATTTTATATTAGAATTCAATGGGACATTGAAATTAATTTTGTTTTCTTTGTTAGACCAAGACAGTTTTCACTGTAGTTTGTTTCTGTACAGTTGAATGATTAAATATTTTTGCTTTATTGACATGCTAAAATATTTTTTGAAATGTATGTTTTACTGTTGATTTTTTCAGAGCTAAAACAAAAGAAATAGACAGTTTAGTAGAAAGATATAAAAGAGAGGTAATCTTGATAAACTTTAAAAATATTCTATTTACATTATCAAACAACTAACCATTTTAATGAAATATTCATCAATGCAAAATATTTTTTTAAAGAAAAATAGTTTTTTCTGCAGAAGATCTGGGTTTTCCTCCTGCAGTAAAAGACTATTGTATAATTGTGGAAAATGGCCTTAAAGCTAAGCAAACAAACAAAATCATTAAAAATCAGTTTTCATAGATTTGTGGGACATCTAAACCATGACCACTTATTCAGTCTAAAAAATAAAGTACCAAAGGATAGGATAGTAAAGATCTTAATATTTTCCAGTGTATAATTACATGCATGTCACAGTTTTTTGTTTCTTGTTTATCTGATGTATTTATTGTCTTACCTGTGAAACAACCTTTTGTTATTTGAATAAAGCATTGTGTAGTAAGTAAAATTTCAACAGTCTCCTTATAATTGTGTAAAAACAAAGACAAACAATTTTTATTTCACAGCTAAATGAAGCAGAAATGAAGTATCACAAGTTAGAAAAAGATTTTGCGGTATACAAAGAACAACAAAACTCAAAACCAGAAGTAAGACTTCAGGCAGAAATAAATTTGTTGACATTAGAAAAGGTAAGTTCTTCTTCCGACCACAAATTAATGAAAAGCAAAACACAAAAAATCCACAGATCTTGAAAATAGTAATATTGCCATATTACTGATCAGACTTGAACTATTATATAGTAAAGTACACATCCATGGCAGTTTTAACATGTGCATTATGAAAAAGTACAATTTTGAAACACTAACTTTGTTTTCTTTATACTGGTTAATGTTTGTTTGTTTGTTTGAATGGTGTTTTAACGCTACTTTTAGCAATTTTTCAGCTATTTCATGGCGTCCAGTTTTTATTGGGGGAGGAAGCCGGAGTACCCAGAGAGAACCCCGACCTGCGGTAGGAAAACTGGCAATCCTTGTTAATTAAGATTGGAGTCGAGTACACTATACTGGTTAAAGTATTTAAGTAAGGAAGTTAGTGTTTACATTATATGGTTTATATTCATTGTAGGTTGAACTGGAAAGGAAACTTGATGCTGTATCAAAGTCTAAAGTACACTATAAACAACAGTGGGGAAGAGCATTAAAAGAATTAGCTCGATTAAAACAGAAAGAACAAACAGCAGCCAAAGCAGAACTTAGGCGACAACAGCAAGAGTTGGAACATATGAGGTTACGATATCTGGCAGCAGAGGAGAAGGAGGTGGTCAAGTCTGATAAAAAGGAACTTGAAGAAATAAAGAATGAACTAAACCGGTAAGTACTGATAAATGTTACAATGAACATCTTATTCTTGATCAAACATGGAATATTTCACTACTATATGGTATTCTAACTTAAAAAGCATTTGTCAGATTGGCATGTCTCAGATGTTGTTGGCATAAAATATAATATAAATGACACAATGAGGTTAAGTATGGTTTGTCTGTCAAAACTTGTTAATATTTATGAATTTTTTTTTACAAATTTTAGGCATGTACTTAAAATATGAGTATGCATTTTTATTTGGATTGACTAATATGCAAATGAGAGATCCGGGATTATTTTTGACATTGTAAATTTCAAGTCATTTGTGTCAGTTTGAAAGCAACAATGTTTATTTTCATCAGAAAATTAACTAAACATAGTACTAGTGATTGAATATGATTTAATTGTCCTGACTGCCATCTGTGTCACCTTAAAAGCAATGTTTACTTTCATCATACAATATAACAAAATGGTACATTTAGAATGATTTTATTGTCTTCATTGAACGTCCTGAATATAGCTGAAATATTGCTTGTTGGACATAAAACAACAATCAATCAATCAATCATTGTTTTCATTGAAATGTTTCTTAAATAATAAATACAGTTTCTCCTATGGCCATATTTAAAAAAATGCCAGAGTATCATCTAATTTTACTAAAAATTTGTGGCAGGGGCAATTTTTTTTTTTTTTTTTTTCATTTTTTAAAGGACCAGCTTTTCTTTTTCAAATTAACAGTTGATTGTAACTGAAAGTTCCTTATAATTTAATTGAAATTGGACATGGCACAGGATATTTCCAGGATTTACATCGGTGGTATTTCAGAATGTGATTTTAGAAATCTAAAAAACCTGAGCAAGCAAAAATAAAAATCAACGATGTTTGTTATGGCCTAAAGACAAATAATGTTCTTTTAATACCCTAGTCTTCATAGGGGATAGGGGAAAATGGCTTTTGGTCTATGTGTGTATCTGTCTTACCATTTTTTGGTCACATTTTCTCAGCAATGACAAATGATACAATACTGAAATTTTTGTCAGTAGCTTTATATGATCAAGCCATATTTTGGTATTCATTTACAGACCTCTTTGAAGTTTTAGAGTGGGGTGTCATTCGGGAGCATTAGCTCACATTAACTTGTTAAGTTCTTTTGTTTGTTTCTAGGTTGAAACAACTAGAAGAAGAGAAGTTAAAGAACTCTTTTGATTATAGTCCCCGTGATGTGGATGGTCTGAAACCTCTCAAACCAGATTTAGATAATAGCATTGATGAACATATAACTCGACTAATAGAAGAGCGTGATACTTTATTACGAACTGGTGTTTATACAACTCAGGACAGAATTATTGCAGAATTAGATAGACAAATAAGAGAGTCAATGATACAAAAGAAAACCAATAATTTGTGAAATACAATTAAAATGAATGATAAGTAAGCTTGTCTGTGATATAATGATCCAATATTCCTGTGTAAAGAACAAAGGCTTCTTTGTCACTGGATGTATCTGAATTTTTTTTTGTATTTAAGATTGCCAATCCAAGCACACTGGTGGCTATAGAAAATTAAGTACCTTTGTCCCAATTGTCAGTGCTCTAATATTGTCATTTCTTTGTGGATTGTTTTAAATCCAACAACCATGTCTTGATTTCAAAGTTGTATTTGATATGAAAACTTTGGTATCATGTGAATTACAAAAATGAAATATTTAATTAGATCTACTGCCTTGCATTCTGGGATTTAAACATAATGAGAATTTTATAGACATTAGAACTAAAAAAAGATGCACAAAATAAGAAAGGAAATTAGAAATTTGAGATCTTCTGATACCGATGGACATTATAAAAATTCAATTTAACAAAACTAATATGTACTACTCAAATCTTTTGTTTCTGTTTTTTTTTATGCCAGTTGAATCCTGTAGCTGGATTTGTTTCATATTTTTATTTGAGTTAGTAATGTAGAAGGATTCAAGTTTTAAAAAAAAGTTTTTTAGTTATTATTAAGGAAATTTTTGCACTGAGATACATATTGTATTATCTTTTAAATTGAAGTTACAGGATTATATCCTTTCTGTAAATGATATTTCAAATCAGATGTTAAGAATGTATGGTGTTTTCAGGTGTTTGATTTCCGTCCATTGGTCTAACTTCAGGCTTCATTTCATTGCTGTTTCTAGATTAAAAGATATTTTTTTAACTTGGCTTTGAATTAGAATACATGTATTAGGACTTCTGAAATCAC
Source organism: Limnoperna fortunei (assembly GCA_944474755.1). NCBI lineage: Eukaryota > Metazoa > Mollusca > Bivalvia > Mytilida > Modiolidae > Limnoperna > Limnoperna fortunei. The sequence goes on from OX104116.1 coordinate 80,333,846, forward strand.
TTGAGGACTTTAAGGTAACAGTATTTGAAATAATATTTCATCATTATTTTTTTTGAAAATGATGATGTCCTGATGTTCAAAAGGGGAAATTGAAAATGATTTTAAAAACCCTTTAAAGTCCTTGAATTTGAAACAAAATTCTGTGTGGGATCCCTGCTTTTTGGAAAGACAGTTTAGTAGTTAATCATACTACAGGTAACAGTGTTTTATGATCAAGATAACAGATACATTTTAACATTGTTGTATTAACATTTTTTGACTTGTTTTATTTATTTAGAATTGTATATACTTATATACCAATACATTGTACATTGCTTAAGTTATAGTAATCTACATATAGAAGATATTCCACTTCATCAGAAAAATAAACATACATGTATAATCTCTATATTGAGTGGACTTTAAAATGTTTTAAATGTATTAAATGTTTTGACATCAAAAGGACTGGTCTTGGTCAACCCATGAATCTAGTAGAATTTATCACATATTTCATTTCTTATGCATATCCAACATGGTAGGGTTGTATTATGTGCAAACAGTTGTAATAGTATGATGAAGTTGGGTCAGTAGTCATGTAAATATTGAACTCCTCGTTTCTTCATTAAGGACATTTGAATGAAGAAACCTCAAATTTATCAAATGATTGCACACATTTTAAGTTGTGCTTCTGGTATTCTTGAATTTTTACACCTTTTCCAGTTTTGGAACTTAGTAATTTTGCGGAAAATGGTACCTGTTTCGTGTAATCAACTCCTCATACTGTTTTCAACCCAGATTCCTGAAATGTCATAAAAAGACTGCACACCTGTTGAAGTTGCCTGTCAGCTCTTTGGTTGCTTTGTTTGAATGATGTTTAAGGCCACTTTCAGCAATTTTTCAGCTATATCAGGGAGTCCAGTTTTTATTAGCTCAGGTGAGCTATTGCCATCACTTGGCGTCCGTCATCATCTTCATCGTCCGTCATCGTCGTCTTTGTAGTCCGTTGTCGTTAACTTTTCTTCAAAGGTCTTTTCCACCAAAACCACTGAAGGGATTGCTTTGAAACTTTGCACACATCATCAGTAAAATGTCCTTTACCAAGTTTGCGCAAATCATGGCTTCTGACCAACCGACATGGCCGCCATGGCTAAAAATAGAACAGGGGGGGTCAAAATACAGTTTTAGGCTTATAGTTCAAAAAGTATACCAGATACAGGAAAACCATAGAGACATTCCTTCTTCAGAATCAAAAGCTCTACAAAACATACCATTGGTCAAAGTTGTATGAGGACTCCTCGTAGAAGTTATAGCCCTTTAATTGTAGAAAATTGATCATTTTTGCCTCAAAATCTTGAAAATTATCAGAACTAGAGAAAAGTTAGCATTGCTTAATTGTTCTGCTATATGAGAGCTACAAAAATGGACAGCATGCCTCAAAATCTTGAAAATTATCAGAACTAGAGAAAAGTTAGCATTGCTTAATTGTTCTGCTATATGAGAGCTACAAAAATGGCTTTAGGGTCAAGATTGTCTGATTAACTGTTTAAGAGTTATTCCCCTTGAACTTTTTTTTTAATCGGTTTTAATTGATTTTTAAAAATCTTCTCCTGAAAGTACTGCTTTGAACCTTTGTACACATCATCTGTCAAATGTCTTAAACCAAGTTTGCACAAACCATGATTAACCAACATGGCCACCATGGCTAAAAATAGAACAGAGTGTGGGTCAAAATGCAGTTTTTGGCTCATAGTTGATTGATTGATTGATTGATTAATGGTGTTTAACGCCCGAGCAGCAATATTTCAGCTATATTCAGGCGATGAACATGAAATGGATGATAAAATGAACATGAAATGATGATGAATGAAAATGGGATGGGACACAAGGAAAAATAGGGGTAACGGATTTTAGATTGCCACTGGCAAATGGGAGGATGGATAGGGTAGGGCAATTCAGCCTCCTGTAGCGAGATCGAAATCCCTACTCATAGCGAATACTACAGCAGCGTTCTTTAACATGCGAGGAACGTGGCGTTTTTCTCAACATGGTGCACTAATATGGTTTGCGGTCAGGTTTTCTGTATTATGGCCTGACAACCCCAGCTTGCCAGGGGTACCCCAATCAACCACCTGGGGCACACATCCCAGTCGGTCTTTAGGCAAACTGACCTGACACGCCGGTCAGGGTACTGGGCGCTATTTATTCGCCTTTTACGACAAGCTAGCGCAACTGCGGTCTATTCTTTTAGCCACCCGGATCCCGCACGGGGCGGCTCATTGCTCATAGTTCAAAAAGTATAACAGATACAGGAAAACCGAAGACTTCATTGGAATCGAAAGCTCTACGAAACACTACATTGGGTCGAAGTTGTATGATGACTCCTTATAGGAGTTATTGCCCTTTAATTGTCGAAATTTATTATTTTTGACATTTTTGCCTCAAAATCTTAAAAATTATAAGAACTAGAAAAAAAGTTAGCATTGCTTAATTGTTCTGCTCTATGAGGGCTACAAAAATGACTTTATGGTCAAGATTGTCTGATTGATTGATTGATTGATTAATGGTGTTTAACGCCCGAGCAGCAATATTTCAGCTATATTCAGGCGACAAGATTGTCTGATGAAACATTTAAGAATTATTCTCCTTGAACATTTTTTTTAATCAATTTTAATTGATTTTGAAAAATCTCTTCGTTAACCAATGAAAGGACTGCTTTGAAACATTGCACACATCATCTTTAGGATGTCCTCTACCAAAATTGTGCAAATCATGACAGCTGACTACCTACATAGCTACGTTGGCTTAAAATTGAAAAGGGGGGGGGGTCAAGAGAGTTTTTGGCTGATAGTTAAAAAAGTACAACAGGTACGGCAAATTTGAAGTGAACCTCCCTTCTCCCTTTAAGCATCAAAAGCTCCTCCTTATAGTAGGTTTTTGCCTTATAAGGTCAAAATTAATGACTTTTGCAGAAGTGTATGTCAATTCCTTATAGGAAAGAAAAGCTGGATAAAAAAGGGTTGTTTGGTTTCAGGTTCAGGTGAGCGATACAGGCTCCTGGGAGCCTCTAGTTTGGGGCGGAAGCCCGAGAACCTGAAGAAAACCCCGACCTTTGGTAGGAAAACGGGCACTGAAGTTGCAGGTTCAAGTCTTACTGTAGGCAAGGACAAGATGTACTAGACGCCGACCTTAACAAGGATTTTTCTTAACCACTAGGTCAATTAAAACCAAACTTGGCCAAAATGTTCATTTGATTGACCTTTACAAAGGTTGTGTTTTTAGCTCACCTGGACTGAAGGGCCATGTGAGCTTTTGCCTTTACTTGGGGTCCTCGTTTGTCGTCAAAAATCTGTCGTCCATCATCAGTCGTAAACTTTTTAAAAATCTTCTCCTGATACCATTAGCTCAATTTTTTTCAAACTTTGCCACAATCATCAGGATTTCTAGTTTCAAATTTGTAGCCAGGGTGTTGATCGATGGACAAAGATGGCCACTTACTAAAAATAGAACATGGGTGTCAATGCATGTTTTAATCGATATCTTAAAAAATATAATAGATGTAGCTATAGATAAAACCATAACTTCAAATTGATCAGCATATTGGGGTCTTCAATAGTGTGAAGTTGTGTAATGGCTTCCTGTAAGAGTTATTGCCCTTTAATGACAATTTTTGACAAAATTTTCAGTATTGACAATAAAAGTTGAAAACTATAACAGCTGGAGTGAAACTGAAAATGGCAAAAATGATCATCAATTTACGTCATACTAATCACTTCATTGGTCCTACAGTTGACTTGGTCTGAAATTTGCATGTCTCCTTATAGGAGTTATTGCCCTTTAATGATGCTTTTTTATGAAATTTTCCATTTTTGTCCTGAAATCTAAGACTTATAACAGCTAGAGTGAAAGTGTACATTGCAAAAATGAACAGCAAAACTAGTTCTAAAAGTCACTTAATTAGTCTGAAATTGTCAGATTACTCCTTATAAGAGTTATTGCCCTTTCATAAAAAGTTTTCGTGAAATTACTAGTTTTTGCCTGTAACTTAAATGCCAAAACAGCTAGCTTGAAACTGTAAATTTCACAAATGATCTGCAAAGCAAAGCCTACAAATCATTGCTTAGTCCAAAATTGTTAGATGACCCTTTATAGGAGTTATTGCCCTTCAAAGTACTAATTTGGACAAAACAAGTTTTTGTGTTATATATTAAAGTCTGTAACACCAAGAGTAAAACTGTAAATTACTAAATTGACCTTAAGGACAAGGCCTACAAATCATTTAATTTTCAGAAATTGTCTGATGGCACCTTATAGGAGTTACTGTACTTAACCAAAAATTTTGAAGAAATGTTTAATTTTTACACAGTAACTGAAAAGCTATAACAACTAGACTGAACTGTAAATTGCAAAATTTAAATATAGTTGAAGTCGTTGGTGTTCCAGGTGAGAGATTACAGGCTCACGGGGGCCTCTAGTTTATTTTTATTTGAAAACCAATATGGTAGCAAACGCAGGACTTAGTTCAACATAGGACCCTAAATGAAAAAAGTTGTAAAAAGGCTTTTTCTCTGAAACAGTTTAACCAATGAAAACAAAACTGATCAATTTTTATTGGGTTGTCTGTGGGATCCGGGTGGTTAAAAGAATAGACCGCAGTCGTGCTAGCTTGTCGTAAAAGGCGAATAAATAGCGCCCAGTACCCTGACCGGCGTGTCAGGTGGTTGAATGGGGTACCCCTGGCAAGCTGGGGTTGTCAGGCCATAATACGGAAAACCTGACCGCAAACCATATTAGTGCACCGTGTTGGGAAAAATGCCACGTTCCTCGCACGTTAAAGAACGCTGCTGTAGTATTCGCTATGAGTAGGGATTTCGATCCCGCTACAGGAGGCTAAATTGCCCGACCCTATCCATCCTCCCATTTGCCAGTGGCAATCTAAAATCCGTTACCCCTATTTTTCCTTGTGTTCCATCCCATTTTCATTCATCATCATTTCATGTTCATTTTATCATCCATTTCATGTTCATCGCCTGAATATAGCTGAAATATTGCTGCTCGGGCGTTAAACACCATTAATCAATCAATCAATCAATCTATAAAGTTTATGGTGTTTTATTCAAATCAAAAATTCAAAATAGTGACATCTTTCCTATGGGAAAAGATTGAAAAAGGTTTCGTCTCGTAAACTGGTTCACCATTGGAAACAAAACTTACTAGCAATATTGTTCGGATGGTCTTCTATAAAGTTTATGTTTTTCATGCCATTCGGAAATTCAAAATGGCCACCACTGCATGACTGGTTTAACATAGGACCCAATGGAAAAGAGTTTAAAAAAGCTTCTCTGAAATAGGTTAACCAATGAAAACAAAACTTGTTAGCAATATGTTTGGATGGTTCTCTATAAAGTTCGTTTCTTGTGCCAATCGAAAATTTAAAAACGGATACCACCGAAGGACTTGTTTTATCATATGACCTTATGGGAGAAAAGTTTTCAAAGGGCTTCTCTTCCCCAGTCGAAACAAAACTTATCGAGTGTTCATTGGATGGTCTTCTATAAAGTTTATGTTTTTCTTCCAATCAGAAATTCAAAATGGCCACCTATATAGGACTTAGTGTATCATAGGACCCTTGGTGGGAACAAGTTTAAAACAGCTTCGTCTCTTAAACCGGTAAACCAATGGAAATAAAACTTAAGAGGAATTTTCCTCTATAAATATTATTGTGTTTGTCAATCGGAAATTTAAAATCACGGCCATCACAGGACTAAGTCTACGGAAAAAAGGTTTTCGAAGGCTTCTTCTCTGAAACCGGTTTACCAATCAAAAGAAAACTTATCAACATTATTGATTGGATGGTCCTCTATAAAGTTTATGTTGTTATGACAATTGGAAATTCAAAATGGCCACCACATCAGGAATAATTTTAAAATAGAAACTTAAGGAAAAAATGTTAAGGCTTCTCCTCTGAAACTGCTGAACCAGTCAAAAACAAAACTTATCAATATTTATTCAATGGTACGCTATAAAGTCTATGTTATTATACCAATCGGAAATTCAAAATGGCCACCACCGCAGGACCGAGTTTTGGTTTGAGCACCACTGATGACTCTTGATTTGACAAAACGCGCGTTTCTTTAAACACTTTAATGGCAGTGATAAAGTGATAAGGAATACATTGTGATAATATTGTCATCTTGTACATCCCTTACACCTAAGATTTCTTTCTCCTTGAACTGTTGACCAAGAAAATTTTTTACCTCTGGAATTGTTCAAAATATTTCACAAAATCCGGAAAATATACCCATAGGTTGTCCAACTACTGTCTGTATCTGTTACAACGTTTTAACCTTGACAGAAATCACATGGCTATACATTTTAAGTAATTGTCAAAGACAGCTTTTTCACATTAGGGAAATATTCACTCACACAAATTCCTGTTTCATTTTGTCCATAAAATGTATGTAGAGTAGAACAAGTAGCTGGTGAAGTTTAAGGGTAAATCATCCTTCTGTTACTTCTTGTTTCTTCTGATCAAGGTTATCTGTGACATTTTGTTAGCTACAATAATGTAGCTTCTTTTTTCCGACGCAGACGGTATATTTTCGAATTGTGACCTTGGAACTAAAAAGACACATGATATCGAATGATAATTGAAAACAAACTTGCATTCTGATTGGACAAAACTGGTTAAAAAAATTCAGCGTTCGAATAATTTACTATGTTATAATGGTTTGTTGACCATTTTATCTGTAAACAACCCCCACGCCGGTGATGTTTTCATAACTCAAATCATTGCATTGTATCACACGTGGGGTTATAACTAATTTCAGGTACGGTTTACTGAGCTATTGCGCGATAATATAGTTCGATGTTTGCATTTACCGAAGTAAGTACTTTCTATCTGTAATATTGTTTTGATTATTTTTCAGGTGAAAAACAGTATGTTTTGTATTGCGAAATGTAATAATTTTGTTCTTTGCATTTAAATAAAAATATAATTCTGTTTATATATTCTTACGCGATCAAGCTGGCTAGGTGAACGATCATATTGTTGTATTCATTACATTATGTGCACGTGAATATGTGTCATAACGTGTTGAACAAGTAAACATTGCGTACTATATCGTATTATTATCATAAATGCACATTAAATCTGCTCTCATCTGAATTTAATTATATAATTAACGCATTGTAAATATATCCAATATTATATCATAAATGCACATTCAACCTGCTTTCATCTGTATTGTTAATTGTATAATTAACGCATTGTAAGTATGTCCAACAATAATGAACTTCTTGCTACTGTTTTAATGTGTATTAAACAATTTTCGTGATGTAAACAATTAATATTTCATGGCTGCCTGTGCTGCTGCAGCTGATCATCATGATGTCCTAACAGTAAACCGATTTACACACATGTACATCTTTGCAAAATAAAATATAATACATAAATCAATGTATTCAGAATTTCGAATATTTTTAAAACAAACGAAAACCAGTCCTTTATCCCAATTCGGATTGCAGATTTAACAAACGGTACAAATGTAAATAATTTGGGACAAAGATGGCGTTGATGAGGTCTCATTCCATCGTAAATGTTGCATTTTAAAGAAAAACATGTCGTCAAACTTTCAAGTCGAATATTTATTCAGTGAACACTGAAAGTCTCAATAAATTATTTCTTGTACAGAAAATGTATCAATGTCTATGTTTTGGAGACGGAAGGTTCACACAATCTTGACATTTGAGTTTTGACCTTGCATACATTACTTTTAATAGTTGTGTACAGTACTGCTCAAATTTACCATGTCGCTTTCTTGCATCAAGTACTTTTGAGTTTATAAATAATCATTAAACACACCCGGAAAATATTCTTTTGATGATTTTTCTTATTAATAAATTGTTGTATTGTATGAAGACAGAAATATAGTCTCGATAAAAGTTGTTATTTGTTACAAAATATGTGGCCTTGATTGCATGTCGCCAAAAACCTATTAATGTATGTAACAAAACTCCTGAACATAACTGAAATACTGCTCGCTGGACATAAAACAAACAATCAATCTATTTTCTCTATAAAGCATGACCAATACACGTTTATTGACGTTCTTTTATTGGTTTTAGATCAAGTTGAATCCAATTATCATCATAACAAATGCTTATCTATGTTTCATTTAAATTGTTGTCAGCAACGAATAAAACAGCGAAATTTATTTTGTCACGTTTAAGAAATTAAGGTCCGTAACACCGTTTGTGAGCGCTGAAACACTAAAGACATTTAAATAATGTGTCATAACTGCTAAAATACATTGAAAAGCACTTCATAACATCATTAATATATTACTTATATTTAGCACCTAAAGGCAAAATAATTTAAAATGCAGTGCCTTTATTGTACGTAACATATAATGTACGTAATGTTAATGTATGTAACGGTAATTTACGTTACATTACATGTGATGTTATATATTATTTTCCATTACACTATTTATTGAAGATGAGTTTGCGCCAATAAAATTATTTATATTTGTATTTGTATTGTATTAATCTCTCATATTACAATACAAAATGACTTCCTGTTTTAATCCTCCATTTACTTTAATTGAGTTTCCCCGATATGGTTACAACCATATCTTCTCTTGTTACGCCATATTTTCTTGACTTGACCGCCCGACACACGTACACTTTCTCTCTTTATCGTCAAATTACTGCAGTACAAATGATCCTACACGAAGGAATTTAGGTCATTTGAATACTGTCAGAACACCATAATGACTTGTACGAGACACTTCCAGTGGTTCGATAACACTTTTTTCAACTGTACATGCACAGTATAATTCACTTATGGTTCCGTTACAGTATAATTCACTTATGGTTCCGTTACAGTATAATTCACTTATGGTGCCGTTACAGTATATTTCACTTATGGTGCCGTTACAGTATATTTCACTTATGGTGCCGTTACAGTATATTTCACTTATGGTTCCGTTACAGTATAATTCACTTATTGTTCCGTAACAGTATAATTCACTTATTGTTCCGTTACAGTATAATTCACTTATTGTTCCGTTACAATTATTTATTGGGACCTTAATTAGGCCCCCGCCACTTTGTGGCGGACGCCATATAGTGATCAGTCTGTCCGTCCGAAACTAATCGTGTCCGGGCTGTAACTTGCGTATCTTTTGATATTTGGAATGTGGGTAGATAATATCAAGGCGATGTGTCGCATACCATGGTTGATCACCTTTGACATGTATTGCTTTCTGCACGACAAATTCATGTCCGTGCTGTAACTTTTTTATCTTTCGAGGTAGGCTTTTAGGCGATGTGTCACCTTCCATGGTTGCTGACCTTTGACCTTAGGTCACATTATTGCTTTCTGAATGACAAATTCATTTCGGGGCAGTAACTTTTTTATCTTTCGAGGTAGGCTTTTGATGTTTGGAATGTGGGTAGATAATATCAAGGCGATGTGTCGCATACCATGGTTGATGACCTTTGACCTTGACCTTCAGGTCCGCGGGCCCACAGAGATGGGTACCATCTCACTGATATCTGGCTACCCATAAAATGTTTACATTTCTAGCTAGGCGTCTAAGAAAAATCTGTTGTTTCCACATACAAACGTTCCACATTTGACAAAGATGAAATCGTGACTTCTTTGAATATAAATTATGACAAAGAGTCTGAAGACTTATCATTGGATTCTTTAATTACATAAAAATTCTCACAAGGAAAGATGCAAAGCCGATTGACTAAGATGTTATCTGCAGTGAAAGAAGGACAGCAAAAATACTGTGAAACTGTTTATTCGCGAAGTAATACTAATCATATGTGAATTCTTAAAAATTCAAAAGAACTTTTGAAAAATTAAAAAATGAGATCGACATCGAAAATTTAATCTGTTAGAACCTTTGATTTTTTCAACTCTGTATATTATCTTGCCGCACGAAAAACTAAACTCACGTCTTAAGGATATGATATATAGCCTTCGCTTCCACATATGCTACAAATATGTAGTTTTAGGTAACGACAATGCGTTTTTTGTTTTAAAGAACTAAAAGGAAAATTATGCTACAGCGAAGAACATGTTTACAGTATGCAAAAGTTTCAGATCGACACTATATTCGTAACTTTTGAAGGATGTGTTTATCAGCAGACAATCGCAATTCCAATGGGTACAAACTGTGCCCCATTACTTGCCAATTTGTTTCTGTATTCTTATGAATCGGATTTTTTTCGACGTCTTATTAAAAACCAGAATAGCTGAAGCAAGGCCTTTCATTGACATGTAGATTTATTGATGATGTCCTTTCAATTTACAACCCTCTATTTGCTGAGTGGCTTCCGTTAATATATCTTTCAGAACTTGAAATTAAAGAAACCCATAAACGAGCTTCATCTACATCATTTTTAGACTTGCTACTCGAGTATGACACCAACGGTCATCTTAGCACAAGTATTTACGACAAACGAGACAATTTTAATTTCAAAATTATTAATTTTCCTCACCTATGAAGCAATATTCCAGCATCTCCTGCATACGGTGTCTATATTTCTCCATTGATCATGTATGCAAGAGCTTGCAGTGAGTATACTGATTTTTGCAAAAGTCGCACATTTCTTCGGTATAAACTTATTAACCAATGTTACAAGAAAAAAAAGGCTCGTCCGCACCTTTAATAAGTTTTACTATAGTTACTCGTCGAAATATATTCTCGTTTGAAATACAAACTAACTTATTTTCTACAGTAATGGAAGCGGGAGGTTTTGCATACCGTAAAACATGGTTTAACTTATTAACCAATGTTACAAGAAAAAAAAAGGCTCGTCCGCACCTTTAATAAGTTTTACTATAGTTACTCGTCGAAAAATATTCTCGTTTGAAATACAAACTAACTCATTTTCTACAGTAAGCGGAGGTTTTGCATGCGGTAAAACATGGTTTAACCCACCATTTCGTTTTAAATGCCTGTACCGAGTCAGGACCATTGCTGTAGTTGCTTTATGTTAGTTGTTGGTTCTGGAGTTTGCCGGTTTCTCGGACTTTTGTGGATTTGTGGATTGTCTATATTGACAGTTTCATCGGTGTTGGGTATTTTATTATTACCTCCATTTCATAACATTAAATTGCTATTTTATTAATTTGACTGTCTTTCAAAATGGGACTTCAAAGTAGAATATTTTAGAATTGTGTTGTTCTCACGGTAATATAACATATCAATTCAATGGTAATTTAATGTTATGAAATGGAGGTAATAATAAAATACCCAACACCGATGAAACTGTCGTTACTAAATGTAATTCGGGGGAACTAGATGTACCTGTTCAAAACATTGACTCAAAGTCGTTGTACGTTTCCAAGTTTTATTAATATCCGTATATTTCAACAGTTACCAATAACACCAATATAATAATATGCAAGCAGTAAGATATACTAGTAATATATTTCATATGGGTTATAGAGTATTCTCCTTATCTTATAGCAGAAAAGCCAGCTGCTTTATATTCACTATTTCATTCGTTGTACTAGACGATATCTATGTGAAAGGTTAAAGGCTAAAGGTTACGGGTTTCCTCAAATCAAATTTCGGTAAATACGCTGTCGGCCAGATCTACATCTATTCTGTCTTAAAAATTGAGCAGTCTAGATTTAAGTGCCTTGAACTTGGGACGATCATTATCAATCGCAGCTTGACCAAGACATTCATAGTAAACCTGTATCTGAACTCTGTGTTCTTTCTTACATACTTCAAGAGCACCTACAATTATACACATTACAAATTATTCCATTGTCCTGAGTTCCACATATGAAAACTTCTTGATATGAGAGCAAGTCAACAAAAAAGTTTTCCAACATGGTATTGTTTTTAAATGATTGTAGATCTCGTTTATTGTTTTCAATATTAATCGTGCGAACATCATAGTGCTTCAACCGATCATATCTTTAGACAGAACAAAATAATGTTAACATTCTATAGGAAACTTTTTCATGAAAAATGGAAAGAACTAGTCAAAGTTAGGTTATAAATAAATCATTCAACTGAGCGGAAAAAAACCTATATTATTTTTTATGATCACAGATACCCTGTTAATTTTTTCAGACAATTTCAAAGGGGCATAATTCATACAAAACATGTCGGAACCCTCATAATTTTCACAATATTTTGATTGGGTCTTTATGCATACAAATCTGTGGAGCACTTTCAGAAGAGATGACAATCTGTTCAATAGTATATTTAGTAAAATTTGTAATTATCACTGCTACCAAATTTTCCCAATAACCAAAATTGATTACATATCTTTCACTGAAATTTGTTTAGAATCAAATTTCTTAGGGCTTGTGCAAACCAACTGTGGCGATAGACAAACAGACAAAATTCCTAAGTTATTGTTCGGAAATGTCGGGGTATTTTTAAATTTTGAACTGTGTTGGGTGACTTGGCCTTTGACAGAATGTATTCACATAAAAAATTCAAAAGCTTCTTACCACCCTTATATGTAACAATATCTAATAGTTTTATTGGAATCAGATGCTTCAAATTTTTGTCAAAATATTTCAAGTTTCTGAATTTCCCCCCAAATTGATAGGCTTTGGATTAACCTGTTATGAAAAGATGGCAAAACAATCAACCACCAAAGCTAAAAGTTAAAAGACAATTACAAATCCGGATATAGACAAACAGATACAATGCATAACCAAATCACACACACGACAATAGAAAGTGAGTTACCCGGACCCAATAAAAAACTAAAACCAATGAGTGCACTCAGTGCTCCGAAGAGGAAGCAGCTGTCGAGTTACTTGTCATGTCAGGGAAAAAGTTAAAGTCAGGAATAAGAAAGACTACATATGACTAAGTGACAATGTCCGATAGTATTTGAGCTGGTTTTCACATAACAATCTATTAAGGAATGGTGACGACCATGGAACTTCAGAATGGACAACATCAACCTTTGTTAACAAACCCTTGCTTTAGTAGCTTAGTAATCAACGACCTAGAAAATCAGTAAAAAAATCGCAAGATATCGCATAAGGTATAAGTTTTGAAATTTACACACTATACGCTGGAGCTGCTGGAATGTTGCTAACGATGAACGGGAAGTTGATAATTGGGCAGAGTAAGTCATCAAGTGATCACGTTTGTTCCGCTGTCTATTTCTAGAAGTATGTTAATCATGAAGCCGACCTAAGTGTGTTGGTGGTGTCATTAAGTTCAAGCTCGCTTGGGTAGATTGAATGTGAATAGTCACTGAATTTAGCATTGTTGAGGGAAAAAATATTATCCATATAGCGGAATGTGAAATTAAAGGTCTGGGTCAATGTCTTTTCTTTCTTCAGCAGGCTTTATAGGAACTCGGCATATTTAAAGTACAAAAACAGGTCGAAGAGGAGAGTACCAAAATTAGTACTTACTGGAATGTCAACAATTGAAAACCTTATCTTCCAAACATGACACATATAATGTCAATCAGAAATTCGAACATTTGATAGATTTTGTCTTCATTATATTTATTGTCAGATTTAGAATCATTGATGGCGAAGTAAGTTCTGTCATGTCTAATAATCAGGTATTCTGTATCGTCTCATTTCGTGTTTCTTGAAAAAGCGATTCATATGAGGATTGGCCGTGTACAGTATCGAAAAACCAAATGTTTTAAAGCTGTTACATGAATCAGAAAGAGATCCAGACCTTCCGATTTCTATCGGGTTAATTGAATTTTTTAAGCATCTAAATTTCATTTATGACACGCCAGTAGTAGAAAGTGTCACTGTATGGTCAAGAGTTTCGATAGAGGTTTGGTGGTACACGTCGACGTTCCTTCTATGAAATGGTGTCTACCCGTGGTCAATATATATAAAGAAGAGTGAAAAACAATCTTTCAAATAGATTAATATGTCGAACATTGAAACTCAACTGTCTACAGACAGATAAGGACACGCACAAAAATGTGCTAAACAAGTTGCTGTCATACAAAGATGACAATAAAATGAGTATAGTTAATGGAATATAAAATTAAAACACGGGGCATTTATTTTGTCTGCTTAATCAAGTTTCAGACTAAAGTCAATGTGATAATCAAAGCTTGAATTGGTGTTTGGAAGCCTATAAAACTATTGTTTATTACTTTTGATAGTATATAAAATTTCAACTTTACTGGTTTGAAGGTTTTCTACAAATTTCAAGTTATTTTTTGTTAAATAATCATGTAAACCAATAAAAACATAATTTCGTGCTAAATTATTTGGCAAAACTTAGAAACAAAAAATGACTGATATCTTTAAATTAAAACTTCAGCTTTATTTTATCACCTAAAGCTAGCTTGAAATTTAAGTAAACAGGATAAGTAAAACTTGATATTATGTCTGAAAACAAAGTTGACATCGCTCGCCCTGATCAACTAAGCTAAAACCAAAAATATGATTTACCATTTAGAGTAAACCATTCAATATTTATTTCAAGAGTAATTTCACTCATAGGACAAACTGGTTCTCTGCATTACAGGACCCTGGGAAAACTGATTTACTAATTTCTTTCATGCCATGAAATATTATTATTTAGCATTTTGTTAGCAGGTCACACAGTAACTTGCATCTATTTTAAATATCATGACTATTCTTTCTGTAAACTTAATATTTAAAAATTATAAATCTTTCTCATCCTCTTGTAGAAACAAGAACAAGTCTGCCCTCTGCAGGGAAATAATTTGGCAATAAATATATGGTGCAAAAACGTAATGACAAATGGTATACATCAACAACAACACTTTGAAACGTTTATATGATTTTTCGAAATAGGACAGTGAACATCAATAATATGATCACGAGTACCACACAATACATCTAATTAAATCATTGCGCGGAACCTGTTTCAAACACGAGTATAATATGATGAGTGCATCGTGATAAAATTGCATCATTGGCAAAAAAAGTATTTCGACCTTTTCTAAGTGCAGTTTCGATTGTCATTTTAAGACTAAGCTTAGAATCAATTATTATGCAGAGGTGCAATGGATTGTCCCACACGGGTATGCGTTTCCCATCAGGTAGTTCAAGAGTAATTAAGAGTCTTAGAGCGATTATTCAGCGAGAATCGGACAATTTAGATTTTTTGCACTAAAACAAAAGTGCCATTTGGACGCATAGTTATAACATACATCAAGCATACGTTGCAATCTGTTCATATTAGTGCATATGCATGAAATGTCGTCAGCAAGTGGTAGACAGCAGCTTGTATACAAATACCAGTAATACATACACTTCCATCTGTCAAATATGGATCTGAATTCTGCACTAACATGAAATACATAAAACAAATTTCCTGACTTTATCGTTAAACTTAAATGCTTGACTTAATACCATTAAGGAGATCGGGTATGTGTCAAAGCTTACTCGGACTCGGACAAAAAGAAACTTACATTCCTTAAGAAACTGTGTACGTTCGACAATAAATATCTTGCCAAAAATATTTCTATATAGGCTGTTTTCCTACTTTATTAACCCGACAGGACGACATATTGGATTTAATGCATTCATATCATCAACATACTGTACAACTATGATCTGCATTTGTATCTAATGAACTTTATACTCGGTGGCGAATTTTCGTCCAAAACCCAATAAAAATTGATTGTGAATTGTGCCATCGACTCTATGCAAACAAAAGAGCGGAATGCAAGAGTGACATATGATTCCAAAGACTTCCAAAGATTCATATCTATCCATAAGTGACGGGAGGTGGGGTCATCATCCGGATTTCCCATCATAAAATTAGAAAATCCCAAATTCCCGGTCATAAAATGACATTTTCCCGAAAAATTTAGAATGTTAATCAATACAAAATTGTCCATATGTTGTCAGTTTTGCGAATATTTAGAAGTAGATCAACCTGAAGTTACTATATACTAATTTGACATAATTTTCATACTATTTTATTATTAATACCGAACACAAGTTCAGCATTGTAATGGGATAAGCTAACATGACACTTGTTAACTGAGATAATGTGATATCCACTGGTCCTCGGTATCCCTGCGTAGCATGCTGCAGTGTAAGGTTTCACATTTATTAAACCATAAAAACGAATCCCGGTAACTTTATATCCGAATTGCCGGCGAAAAAAGTGTGCTCTTTCCCGGATCTCGCTTCCGTTTTAATACAGAATTCCCGGTCAAATTTTTACCAAATCCCCAATTCCCGTTAAAAATATGGCCTCAGTGGCCTAGTGGTTAAGGTAGTTCGTCAACTATAGATCACGTGGTCTGTCAACCATGAAGTTGCAGGTTCAAGTCTCACTGCGGACAGGGTGTACTCGACTACAATCTTAATTGACAAGGATTGCCAGTTTTCCTTCTAAAGGTCGGGGGTTTCTACGGGTACTCCGCTTCCTCCCCAATAAAAACTAGACGTCATGAGCTGAACAATTGCTGAAAGTGGCGTTTTACCTGTCTGTCCATGAAAAAACCAGGCAATTTCCATATTTACTGGCACATTGAATTTGTTTAAATATTTTTATTCTTTTGAATATTATGTCAGTTAACAAGTATATTTTTACATAATTTAAGACGTTTTGGTGAAAAAAAGCATTTTTTATTGCCCTGGGGGTGGGAGGGGGGTTAAGTTGTACTGGTGTCCATCCATATGAATATTTTCGTCAAGTTTTTCTCAGAAACTGCACTTGATAATGATTTGAAATTTGGCTGTGTGGTTTCGGTATGACAAAACCATATGCCCTAAGTGACTTTCAGACCTGTTAGACACCTACTTCCTGTTTAGGACCAACTAATATGAAAATTTCCGTCAAACTTTTCCCACAAGGCATACATGGGAATGATTTGAAATTTGGCAGGGTGTTACAAACAGTATGTCCTTAGCGATTTTAAGATCTGTTAGACTCCTTCTTTCTGCTTGCATGTGGGCCGATATGGGAATTTCTGTCAAGCTACTCTCAGAAACAACACATTAGAATGATGTGAAATTTGGCAGGGTGGTTGAGTATGACATTGACAGGATATCAATAGTCCAGTATGTAATCCAGTGCTTTAGACAGACATCTCGGCCACCCAGACCCCACTGTTATTTTCAAATTTTATGTTTGTATTTTGTATTTGTAAGCTTAAGCCTCAGTAGAGTGTACAAACATCAGCAAACTCCACATACAGGCCTTTCTATGATAGGGCTATTCCAGTAATGTATGTTTGGGTGAAGAAAGACACTTTAGTGTAACAAAAATGTGTTGGGTCAGTGGTCATTAATTTTTTAAAATTTACAAAGTACATAGCTTTGTAGGATAAAATCAATTTTAAAATATTTTATGCATGGTGCTGTAAAATAAAAAGTGCCGCCCTTCCCCTTTTTCTGGAAAAGCAATTATAATTAGCTCAATGAAACATCTAGTGGTAGATTTAGTCAAAGTGACCTATTATTGATTCATTTTTACATCCATCTCTGGCTCAAATGTACCAAAAAACTTCTATTATGAGACTTCTGAAGAAGTTTGTTACTTGCTTTATGATATTGTTACTTTTTTATGTTTTTTTATTGTTTATGTTATTTGTACAAGTTATAAAAAAATTGTTACTAATATAATATGTATATTGTGTGTAAAAGTTATGAAAATTTTGAAGTTAACTAAAATAATTCAAACACACAAAGACATGTTCTGATTCATGAAGTCTCAATATAATGCCAAATACCCCTCATTACCATTAAACTTGAGTTATTACCTGCACCTTATCAATGGCATGAAAGGGATCGACATTGTAGTTTTCTAATCTTATACTGAAAGACCTTTTTATTAACAGATCTTTCTGATTTTTTTCACAGTGATTATAAACATATATTGAACATGCTCATCTTGCCATTTGGCATGGTTCTGTTATAAAATGGCACTTTGGCTGCAAGATGAACTTTTTTCAAACAAAAATATTGTGCATGTACGGAAGAATAGTATTTTGGAGGTCACTGCCTTTATTTTATTGTTGTTTGTGAAATGCTTCATTTTCAAGTCTTATTTTGCTATATCACAACACGAACAACTAATTGTATTTAATATGGTTATGGTCCATGGACTTGGACAATTTGAAAATATTGCAAGATGTGGTGCCATGTGCTTTCTTCTTGATATTTGGTATTTAGTTTTTTAAAGGTGGATTTATATAGTGGGATATGAATTCAGGTCTGTTGTTCTTCTACTTCCTGTTTTGATAATGTTCAGCATTTTCTGGCTTTTACCGATTTTCAAAAAACGGGTGGTAATTTTTGTGCTGTTGTGTTATTGACCTGTGTCCGATCCCAGTAAATGTTTTTTTCTAAACAAAAGAATATATATCACTGTATCACTCACTTATAATGGATTCCTTGTATATGAAATGGATGAATTTCTAGAACCTTTTGAAAATAGGCGATTTTTGCTAATTTGGCCTTTAGTGTTTTGGGTCGACTTTTTGAATATCCTACCTCATGACCATAATCTTGAAACCCAGATATTTCAGGTGGAATAGGTTAATCAAGAGGCATATTATGTCATATCGATGTCATTAAGACCTATTCAGAAAAGTTTTAAAGTAATGAAAATGCAAAAACAGAGAAAAAACTGGTTTTTTTATCTGTTTTTAGCCCAAATATATAAAAATCTTGGTAACCATGACAACCATTGGACAATTTTTTAAATATATTTATTTTCTTCATTTTATAACATGTAAAGAATATATATAAAGTTTCATTGAAATCTGAGTCTTGTGATGTGCCTGCTATTGTCTGGTTTTTTCATTTACAGCCTCAAAAACATCATTCAAACAAACAATAAAAAATGTCCAATCCCGGCGTCCTGAAAAAAGTCTTCCCGACTCTCTCAAAAAATGCCTTTTGGTATACCGTGATAGAAAATATCCCAAATGAATTCTTTTACAAACATTACGAAAAAAGTGGAACAATTTTATCAAATTCTCCTTGGCTAAAATTATCTACGACAGTGATCATTTATCGATTATGACAGTTTCCTTTTACTGTCATAAACATATTGTTCAGTCCTTAGAGCAAAATAACAGGGTAAAACGTTTCTCTACGTCGTCTACTAATGCATTAACGGTTGTCAGCAAGAGCTGGAATCAGGATATCTTAGTTCATAATTATAGACATGTAAATATTGTTATTGATATTTCGACATTTTAATGTTGCTTACACCTCTCTTTATGTAAACACTTAGTTACTCATGTTATCTGCGCATTGTGTTTCATATAATGAGGAAATAAAGATATGATTGAATGAACAACTGACATTTTGGCGGGAAACATGATTCTTACATGTGGTTTACTAAGATTTATGTATCGGGTAAAATTTTATACAATAATGAGAATTATTACACGGATTTATCTTATCATGCAGTTTTATAAATGTCTGTTGGTTTTAACTTCTTGCAGAGAACTTCATATCTGCAAGCAAACTAAAAAATAACTGAGAGTAGTAGCCACCGCCACCACCACTACCACCACCGCCACCACCGCCAATGCCACCACCACCACCGTGACCACCACCACCGCCACTGCCACCACCACCACCACCTACGCTTTTTGATCGACTAATTTTCTTAAGATTTGATTTTTGATGACGTAGAAATCGTGTAAGTGTCTTTTTTATCAGTTCCCATGACTTCTCTATAGTAAAGATGATGAGTAAAATACAAGATCTTTAGTACGGAGGACATAGTGAACGAACTTTCTGGTGGAGATCCGCTGATTATAGAGAGCACACTGTTTTACCAATAATTAATGAATAAATTGTGTGAAAGAAAGACGTAATGAAATATAACTAAAATATAAAATATAACGTTATCATTAATTGAAAATACAAATATATAGAATTGCGATGGACTCGTGCTATCTCTTGGTCGGCATTATGAACGACTTCCGATAAAGTGGCCTTATTTGCAGTCCTCGTCACGATGACTCATTGGAATCTGATAACTACATAAGGTTTGCGCGATGATGGAATCTCCTATGACTCGCGTTCTTCCAGTGACGTCATGAGAAAAGTGGACCATATATAGAAAAGGGGGCGGGGCGTTATCATTGAAAAGAAAAAAAAGGGAAGTGCTATGAATTAGTATACACCGCGCGATGATTCAGGCTATCGGAATCTCGTGGTCGGCGTGTCATGGATGACTTCCGGTGACGTCTTAAAATCTGTTGACCAAATAAGGACCTATACTGCGATGACTCGCGTACTTCCGTTGACGTCATGAGAAAGGTGAACCATATTTAGAAAATGGGCGGAGCTACCTCCCTTCCTCCCTGCGTTTTTGTGAGGTCTAAAACTGATCACACCCTACTACTTATTCGTAACAAGAAATCAGTAGCTGTATGACTGAATTAAAATTATTAGTAGATTTAATAACTGTAAATAATTTATATCATAATAAGTTTTCCAAACTTACTATTGGGTTCAATGAAGTATACCAGACATGTTCCCTTCTCTTTGATCAACTTTATGTCCATCACACCCTCTACACCTGATCGCTTTTTATTGTCGAAATAAAACTCAAGCATGTCGGATGATGTAGTATCCTGGAACCCAGTGACTACAACACAGTCAGTTACTGCTACAGTGTGGAGTTTAAGTAGCTTCCATCCACTGGCCTTTTAGAACAAACAGACTGTAACCTATCAATATCTACAAATACACAATGAAGAAATAAATCTAACTGGTAAAATGCTGTTTTCCTTTTTCATTTGTTTTCAACAAAGTCTCATTTTTCCCAATATAAAAAAGTCTTGACATGTTACCATTTGCAATGATAGCACGTGTTGGGTTTTATTTATACAATCAATAAGTTAAAGCACAGTCTGTCGAGTTAGACGAATACACTTTCGAAAGCGCAAGCGTGATTGTCTAACGAGGAAGGCGGTGCTATAAATTACTTTTAACATGAATAAGCCCCAAGATCCCGACCATTAATAATTGGTGACAAATAAGGAGGGCGGAGTTTATTATGGTGCGACCGATATTCGACCAATCAAATGAAAAGCTGATATCCGTGCTATCCTTTTGCAATGAAAATCAATATAAAATTTGACATAATTAAGGCGTAGTTATACTGTGCATTCTTGGTTCTTATTGTAGTTGGTTATTTTATGGCCGTTTTTCCAAGAGTTTAACAGACACACGTGACCTTTCATGCAATATTATACAAGTGTTTAAATTTAGAGCATACATACTCGTGTCTTGTTTATTCTTATAAAAGAACATATGATTCATGTTAAACACAGTTAAATCTTCAAATCACACTTACTATTGATATTCTGCTGTATGGGTCAGATGCTCTAACTCTCGATCAGAATACTCAGCTATTTTTAAAAGTGCAAAAGTTTTTTATTGACAGCAAAAGATTTGTATAATTACACTTCATTTCCATCCTATTTTGGTAAGCTTTGTATACGTTTTTTTTCTCTCCCTTACATATTTTCTTATTTCAAATTGTAAACCACCATTTAACATATTTTGTATCCCATACATTATAAAGCGTGCTAGATCTTTACTGTCTATTTACCTTGCATGTGTTAAGGAGACGGACCTTGTATAAGCTAAAGCTTGTTTCCGAATCCTTGCGTATTATAATGTTTGTAATGTTCGTATGTTTATTTGAATATGTTTAAACTAACACAGTTAACGGTGGTGTATTTTACCCTTATCATTACCAGTATAACCCTTCTGTTTGTTTAATTTTCCTGCTCATCAACGAGGCAGTAGAAGAGGGATTTCGAGCAAGAAAAGTCTTTTATTAGCCTTCTATATATAATAAATAAATCCTCGTTCAATGATTTATCCATTATAAAAGAAAACCATAGTGAAAAAAAGATTTTTTTGTATGCTTAACCAATGTGATTTATATAAAAGTGCACACTAATAATACTTTGAAAAATAAGGAATATTTACTACATTTGTATTGACAAATTCATGGTATTTGATCACAATTGATTGTACAATCCTCAGACTCTAATGGAAAAAATGTTAGAAAGTTAACATTTTTACATAATTTTACACGTAAATCACTCAATATTGTAATGCATGCAGTTGTAAAAGAAAGCTTGTGCAAAAACGTAAAATTTTTTAATTCCTTTATGCCCTCAAGAGCAATATGCCTCTTTATTAAAATCTGAAAACCTGGAGGCGCTGAAAAAGTCACTAATGCAGTTCCCTCTGCCTCTCCAAAAAATAATTTCTTCTGTCTCAACCTTGGATATGGCCTCCACAAAATTGTCTAATCCATCTTTAGTTGTACTACTAATATTAGTGATGAACACTTTATTGTCATATTTTGGTACAGGTTTCGGTGGAGGAGGTGGGAAATACTTATTGACGTATAGAGTCTGGCCATCTATTCTGTGGGTCTTTTTAAGAACTCTTTCAATGGCTAAAAAAGCAGAATATATAAGTATAATACATATAAATATTCAGGCATATATTTACTTACATGTTTTGGGAAGACTGAAGACCAATTATGAAACAAATATAATTTTAATTTTAATTTAAACATATTTATTGCCACAAAGTTATAACACTGGATCGGATACAAGTTATCACAACTTATCTTATCCTCTCCATATAACACAATGAATGCTACATATACATGCATACGTCAGCACATAATTAAGTACATACATACAATACATTTTAACATGTAAGATAAATATCATGCAATATTCAGAACAAATATAATAGCAAAAATACAATTACAATAAAAAAAACAGTAAAAGGGGGATGGGGTCATGTTTAACATTAACATTGAACCATATAAGGAGAGATGATACAAATAAAGCGGAAAGAGAGAGGAGCAGAAAGGAATCTACAATAAAGTTAAAATTATGATCAATTAAGTAAATCGTTTTGTTTGTTTGATAAATTGCTGCACTGCTAGAAAAAGCTTTAAATTGTTATCATAGTTCAAAGTCTCGCTACCAAAAAGTAAGATTTCAATGTCTATAATATCAACAAAATTTAGTTTTCTAAATAACTCAGTGCGGGGACCAATGTACAAAGGACATTCAATAAAAAAATGAATCGAATCCTCAAATATATGACCGCAGTTACAACTTGAATAATCAATTAAGTTTACCCGAAAGAGGTCTGCATTGAGGTTGCTTGATCTATGTCTAAGTTTAGTATGTAATATATTTAGTAATCTATTACCAGCCAGATAAAAATTTGGAGGTTTCACAAGATCTTTTTCTTTTAATAATAGTCTTTTCAATATTTGGTATGGCTCTGTGTTTCTTAAAGATTCGTTTAAGTGATTCCACCGTTGAATAGTTGAAGGAAAAAAAGAGTTAGTATATAGCTGTAATCTCTGTCTAGGTACTTGAAATTGATTCTGCGTTCTTAAATTCCTGACGTTTTCCCTATAAAAGGGGGATAAACAATCACTCAAATATGAAGGACAGTTATTATATTTAATTTGGTGAAACAAATTCAATTTCCTTCGTACTCTCCTAGATTGAAGCGTTTCCCATCCCGTTTCAAAATATAACGATTCAATACTCGCAAATTTTGGAAGACCAGTTATTATTCTTGCAGCTTCGTTATGAACTTGTTCAAGTTTATTTTTATCTTGAACAGAACAGCCATCCCAAAGCTCACAAGAATATTCTAAGATGGGGAGAATATATTTTGAAAAATGCTTATTTCATATTATTTTAAGCTTTTGCTTTTGTCAAATTTATCAACAATTGCATATCAGTATAAAAGCAAATTAGATATTTTGTATGAAACATTTATTAAGTGTCTTCCTGTAAGAACCTATAATACTTTGTTTGTTGTTGGTAAAAAAAACTTGAGTAATTGCAAACGTTTATATTACTGACAATGTTCTACATATTCTCTCGATTCTTGCATTCTGGGAAATCTGCTGGGATATGAAAAATAATGTAGAATCACAATCAAGACGTGTTAGAAACTTTCACTTTTTTAAAATTTCAAAGTTTTGTTATCATAAACAATAAAATGTGAAGTTTTATAGGATAATAATTTGGCGGAGTGAATATCCAAAATATGATCACGAGTGCCGCATAACGCATCTGATTAAACGAGTGCGCGGAACTTGTTCCGCGCACGAGTTTAATCTGATGCTTTATGCGGCAGGAGTGATCATATTTAGGATATTCACAATGCCCTATTGATTATCCTATTTATTATATAGATCAAAATTGTTTTCGTAAAATTTTAATGCTTAATCCTAAATTTTATGAACGGCGGATGAATATCTGTACAGTACAAAACCAACTGCAATATTTGGCGGGAAAAAACTTGAGAGTGAAATAAACGATAATTTTCATATGTGATTTACCGTGATTTCTGTCACTCGGTAAATTCGATATTTCATCTCTATCTATATAATAAAAACTGAAGACTTAATGGTTACAGTTTACAGTCATAAAATATTTATAGTGTTGTTTTCTTAAATGTGTCATTTGTTTATGTTATTTAGTCCTGTCATTAGCCATTCTACTTTGTCCTTGTATATATACACTAGGCCGGATTTTCTATTACAAAATATAGGATCTTATATCGCTACTCATGGATTATCAGATTCTGCAATCGAGAAGGCTAAATTATTTTAATACCATACAATTTATACAATTCCATAATTTAACTATCAAGATTAGAGAAATCCGATAATCCAAGAGTACTTATGTAATATTCTGTTTCTCAAATTTAAAAAAACAGCCAATTTGCGAAATGAAATCCAAATTATCCCAATCAAATTTTATGGACGTAAGGCGAATACACAGTAAACGGAAGTTGTTTTGTTTATGACGTTATATTATTAAACCAATCATCAGAATATAACCACATTTTCACTTGTGACGAGAACTATTTTTACCACACCTGTCAAGCAGTTTGAATAAAATACAAACATTACAGAAAACCCGTTTCATGTTTTAGTATGCAAATAATACAATGCAGGTAAAGGATTTATCGTATGAATACAATATTTTTTCATTTGTTTTAACAGTATAGATAGAAATTGTAGAAATATCGATATATTTGTTATGTCCCAAAATGGTGGAGATGCTCGATGAATCTTAAAATTCCCCCTATTCTCTTACAAATAAATCCCGTATCTGTATTATGTTATTTAAACCATTTCTGATTTATCACTGTAAATCAACACTGATATTTTTAAAAGTTTTAATTTTCAAATTTAGATTTTAAAAACATCTTAAATTACTATGTGCTTGAAATGTGTTCAAGAACTTAAATATTAATACCAAAAACAAATACCAGATATATGTCTTCAATTCCAAAATATCTTTCTCATTTTTAAAATGAGGACATATTGGCTTCACCTCAATTCGCACACTTTGGATTGTTTGTGTAGATTAAGCCCTCATGCCCCACTTCCGCAAATTTAAAGCAGATCAGTGGACCTCTACACTGACCAAACTTTTGATATTTGACAGCGCACCCGGTTCTGACTTAACATTGTAAAGATTGAGGGACAGTGGGAGTGTTGAAGCTCCACAGAAAGGTGTTCTAACACCTTGTCTTTTGGCAATAAATATTTTAATTCGTTACACCCCGAGGCTGTAATTCTCAGTCAGTTCGGCGAGGTCATCGTCTCGATAGTTAATTATTCTTTGACTTGAGTTCAATATTCTATGGAGGGGGGCCGAAATTTCCAAATCAAGTTTTTTTTAAAAGTTTTAGTAAATTAAAGGACTGTTGTTTTTATTGCATTCAACAAGAGGACAACCAGATTTAAATTTGGTTATGTTCGTGACGTCTACTGCTCAAACTTTTATCAATGTTTCAATAACGAAGAAGAGACTTTATATATTGGTTTACTAGGATCTTTACAGACAAACCAGTGGTCTTCACCCACTACGTCTTCAAGCGGAAAGTCATTTCTTTTTTTTAACCTTTTGGATTTGTGTTTCAGAAGCCGTGATGAGAGCAATGCAGAACTCTACCCTTGTCCCCCACTCGCCACGGAGTGCCAACAGCGGCGATGCTTAGCGGATTTCCAGCAGAAAACACCAGGGGTTCTAAGGATAGTATACTAAAACAGGCGAATTTCTTAACGAACGCAAGCCTCCGGGCCGGTTTAACTGGCGAAACAACCGTTCGAAATTCTGTCTATTTGATTGGACCATGAGCCACCGCCTTCTCAAATGCCTGTAACTCAATACATTTGATATCAAGATTCACTAGAAATGATCAAGCGATTTAAGAAAAATTATCACAAGCTTGTAAAGGGCCCGGCGTGACCGGCCGATTGACCGAACCGGGTCCATCCGGCCTCCCGTCTAGTTGAAGTAAGGGTCAAAGTGGTGTGTTGAAAATCTAAACTCACTCATTCAACATAATGGACTCGGCAGAGAGTGATCTCTCAACCACTAGGATCCCCTATCTCACCATCTCGGGTTGCAACACAAAACACAAAACATGTCGCCTCTATACAGCTGAGGAAGATTTGCCCTTCAGCCACCGCCTTCTTCGCAAATCTAATAAGGAAGATGTCTATCAAATGGGAAACACATTTCATGGAATAGTTAGAAAAGAAAATAATTTAATAGAACAGCTTAAATGAGAAGGATTCGCAAAGAGCAAGACATGACATGTTGATTCATCGACGTCAGTGGTGACTCGATTTCCCGTCTGGAAAAAGTAAGGTTTCAGTAAGTTATCGGGATCGTTTACCCAGCTGACTGAAATACTGTCCTGTAATCGACACGGGTCGAAATACATGGCAAGTGTTGCCTCTATTAGCAGACTTTTACTTCAAGATGAGGAAGCTGTGGGCCTATTCTCCAGTGGCCCAGGACCAACACCGGGTTCAATATAATACGTAAAATTATTCAGGAATATATTAATTTCCCCGTTTGTCAAGACTGTAGACCAATTAGAAAACAAATGTTTTTGACAAGTGCTTATTTTCTATCCTTTTTGCTTTTGCCGTTTTCCCAAATTTATCAACAAATGCATATCAGTAACAAATAAGGGGTTTTGCATGAAACATTTATTAAGTGTCGTCCTGGAAACTTAGAAACTTGTTGAAATACTTTTAACAAAAAGAACTGATTCTGTTTCATTTGGTCTTCAAGTTGGAAAATGAATTGCTGGACAATAAGCAACATTTTTTATCAAAATATTGAACTATTTGGTCAAATTGGACATCCAATAAAATTATGTTTTACATTGTAAATAAGATAGAAATATATTTTCTAAATTCTGCTGAAGACAGTTTATATATTTTTTACGAAATTCCCCTAATTAAGGTCTTTCCCCTATTCCAAGAAAAGACCTTCTTGTCTTTCTTATGATTATTATTATTATTATTATTATTATTATTATTATTATTATTATTATTATTTTTCTTCTTCCGCGGAGGTTTGCCAAAAAGTGTCTGGACGTATCATTTCGATACTTGGTAACATCAATCGGTCATATCCGGAGATGACATGGCTCATGCTTTTAGACCGATCTATTTTTAGTAACAGAGTTATCTGCCCGAACACGAAAACCCTTGTTAGCAGATAAACTCAGAAACCGTAACCGATTCTTAAAATCTGAAGAGTACAAAATGTTGCTGGACCTATGGCGATGATTTGTCATGCAAATTTTTTTTTTCCAATTGACTTCCTGTTTACGCGTTTTTGACCTGAAAAATGTCGCAACGCGTCAAATTTTTTTCTCAAAAACCATAAGTCCTAGAGACTTGGGACCACCACCATTGATCCTAAGTGACATATGTTACATTTAAAAATGTCAAGGTCAAAGGTCAAAAGTCAAGGTCAAAGGTCACCAAAGTTCTTGTTAGCACTATATCTCACAAACCATACAAGATAGAAGCAGACAATAAATGGGGAAAATACTCCTCTTATTAAGACCTTCATTTGGTACATTTGACCGGAAGCTGTGCGATGAACCGTTTTCGAGTTACTGCCCTTGACGCATTTCGGTTAATCGGTTTTTTGGTTAAAACTTGAAAACGGTTAGAGATAATATAGTAAACATATAGGTTAAACATGATCAGTAGGAAAAGAGCTTCAATTTGAGCCAAAGGTCAAAGGTCATAGGTCAAGGTCATACCATAGCAACAAGGTGACCGTTATAAAAAGTCCTTAGCAACCATATATTTTTAGAATCAGAATGATGTACTTTACTGAAATATGTCATTTCATGACAGGAAGTGGTCTTTTGTCCATAGCAACGGAATGAAAGTCCTTAACAACCCATATATTTTTTGGCTCGGGACCACTTTCTTTACTCAAATAACTCATTTTTATGACTGGAAGTGACATTTTGTGCTATAGCAAGACACAAAATCCCATAGCATCAACTAACTTTTCTTACTTCAGAGGAACAGTGGGAAAGACCTTCTCATTTGTTCTCAGAACAAATGAACTTTTAATGACATCTGTGTTTATTGTGGACTGTACTTTTCAAGGCAGTGGATTTGCAATAAAGACAACTGGAGTTCACATTATTGTTTCATCCATTTTCTCCCAAAAGCCAACATTAAAAAACATATTATTTAGGTGGATGATACTGTTCAATACTTCTCATAGAAGACAACTCAATGAAAAGTCATAAAATACACATGCACCAGTA
Organism: Limnoperna fortunei; assembly: GCA_944474755.1. Classification (NCBI taxonomy): domain Eukaryota; kingdom Metazoa; phylum Mollusca; class Bivalvia; order Mytilida; family Modiolidae; genus Limnoperna; species Limnoperna fortunei. Next base: position 80,362,440 of record OX104116.1, read on the forward strand.
TGATTTTAGAAAATTCACAGACAACAAATTACAAAAATTATCATTTGATTACGGAAACTAAAACTTGATAAATGACATAGTCAGTCACTGTGTTCTGTACTTTTCGCAATTAACTTACAAACTGCAGATTGTAAACAAATGTCAAACATATATAAAAAATGGACACGATTGGATTTTACATAGCAATCGATTAAGTCATGGTGATGGCCATAAACTTCTCTTTAGGAATAACATCAACTTAGTTACAAATAGTTACAACAAATATATGTCTAAGCAAGATGTAATCTTGTTCTAATACTGAATATAGATGAAATATTGTTTTTTTTGTATTGTTTGTGAGTATTAAATGAACATCATAATTACAGTTTCTCACATCATATTCTATATTAAAAGATATAGTCTGTATAATTTGATATTTAAGTCTAGATAAGACCTACCATCCTCTTCTTTAAACCACAGTATATACATGTTTTCTTCCTCTTTATATACCATTTTAACAACATCATTGTTTGCTCCATAACGGCCTCCGAAGTAAAAAATTATACAATCTTTTGATGTTGTTGGCTTCATGCCTCTAACTTCTATGGCAAACTCTGTTGGTTTATCAGTAACCTCCTGGTTTCCTGTTGGCTCTCCATCCTTAAGGAGATCTTCTGTGTGCATCCTATGTATCTCTACTTCAATTAACTTCTTATTAAATAACAGAGGTTGGTTACAAACTACACGTTCAGCAACTGCAATTATTGATAACTATATGCATGTACTAGATATGTACACATGTTTATCTGCTATTTTAGAAAACAAACAAAAAGTTTATTTAAGGTAGATGTAGCTTCACAAGATAAAAAATTACAAAATTTTATTATCAAGAATAATTTAATCATATTATTTGCAGGTTTATTATATTAAACGACTTGCATCTCATTTTGGCCAAAACTATATGAGGACTTTTAAAACAAAAAAATATGAGACCTTCCTGATGCCAAACATTTATAATCGTCCGTATATGAACTAATTTACATTAATAACTGGTTTTAAGCAAAACAAAGTTATAATATTATTCAAAGTAAAAAATCACGTGCTGTAATTAAATTAACTTTGATATCCCAAAATTCAAGGTTTCTGTATGTATATTTACTGGTAGTTGTATCAAAAAAATTATACTCGTATCTCGACCTGTGTCTAATTGGAAGCAGGCACTGCTTTCTAGTCCGGAGCACCTGAGTGCACCCATGGTATAATTGGTTTCGGTTTATGTTTTGGGTTTTTTTGGTTTTTGTGTTATCCGGATTTGTAATTGACCCTTGATTTCGGCTCTTGTTGTTCGGTCGGTTTTCTTTGCTATTTTTTCTTAATATTTCTTTCTAAAAGTGTAAAGGAACAGAGAACAGTATTAAATTAGTGAGGTAATAATGTATTAGATGCCATTTTACTATTTATTCTCTATTTTTGATATCAAATGACCTTTTATTTTAGAAAACCGATTATTTGATATTAAAAATTTGAAAAAAAAATTTCAATAAAAAAATCGAATATTTGGTATGAAAATAAGGAATAGTAATATAGTGTCTCATATTAATGTTTTGGATTAAAGCTGTTTCAGTACATATTGTTAGCAATAAAATCATAATATGTATTGTTTTTTATTTAATTATTATAAACATATTTATTTAAAAAAATGGAGCCACATCTGCGAACCTTTACCTTCTTGCCTCAACAAAGCACCTGGTTGCATAATGAGATTGCACTGGAATAAGGTTAAACATGCGGCAAGAAAATGGCAATATACATAATACTAACTACCCTCATCCTCAAATGTTATAATAGCTGTGTGACTCTCTTCTCTGAACTATACAATATATATACATAAAAATATGGAGAAAACTAAGAAAATAAAAATTGTAGACTAAAATGCATACTGATATTTGTAACGAGATAGAACCAGTTTTATCGCATAGTAACATTTTTTCATTGTATAGGAACATTTTTAACAATCTGTTTAATTTGATATTTAACACCGCATATTTTACTAGACAATTGGTTAGTTATATAATACCAATTTTAAAAAATAAAAAATGTAAATCAGAACCTCAGAATAATAGACTTAAAACATTGTTATCATGTTTTGGGAAAATATTTAAGCCTGTTTTAAACGAGAGATTGACAGAATATTACGAATCGTATTGTATTTTGAACGAGAATCGAGCATGTTCTGAAATGGGTTTTCCACAATAAAAATTCGTTATATGTACTTTTTGAATTAGCTTATGCCGAAAATAAGAAACTATATCGGACTTTAATGGATTTTGAAAAAAGCCTTTGCATTTGTTATCATTAATTCCTTTGTATAAAAATTTGTTGAGAATAATTTAATGTAAATTTCTAAGAGTTATTCAGAACAAGTATGAAAATGTTAGGTCTCGTAAATGTAAATTTAATAACTAATCAATCTCTGATGATTTGCCTGTGAAATGTACCCTTGGTGCTTTAATCAAAAAAGTTCATGGCTTGAAAGAATGTGGAATAAAAACATTCCAGAAATATTGCACATCGTGTATTGTGCCAATACTCGACTATAATTCTTCAGTCTGAGGATATAATGACTTCACAAGTATTGAAAACGTTCAGAACAAAAGATACTTTTTAGGAGTTCATAAGTTCGCTCCGAAAATTGCTATAGCTGTAGTTACCGTCACAACAGCGACGGCATTCTAATATGATAAGATACTGGAACAGACTTATGGATATGAGTGATACTAGACTTTGTAAACAGGTTATTATTGGGATCTGAACCGATGTGTCGATAACTGGTCATTGGAAATAAAGTCGGTAATGAATGACGTTGGTCTCCTTGAACAATTTTACAACAGAACTCGCAATTGTCAATGCCAACCTGAATAATAACTTTACGAACATGGTTACAGCAAATAGAAAATTCTGCAAAATTAAGAACTTACGCAGCGTTTAAATCAAATTTCCATGTTCAGGTGAACTTACAGAAATCAGAACGTTTGCACAATTTCGATGTGGAATTCTACCTTTACGTATAGAGACTGGTCGCTATGTTGGTGAGCCTATTACTTATGTGACCCTGGTAATATTGAGACTGAAACCCATTTTCTCACATAATGTACTTTTTATGGAGAACTAAGAAACGATCTTTATTCAAGTATCTAAGGACTAGATGCTTTCATTAATTTACCAAAATGTGAACAATTAATCCAGTTGCTAAAATATTTGCCGAGACAAACTGCAAGATATATTTCTAAGGCATATTTAAATTGAAGGCACTTCATTTACTCAAAATAATATATTTTCAACTCAATCATGTTTACTTCTTCTTTTGTTGTTATCGTTTTTTGAAATTTATATTTGAAGTGACTTATAGGTCCAATGGGCCGGGTGTGTTAAATTTGACTATTTCTATGTGTTTTGAATCTATTTTAAATGTACACATGTCACTATAATAAATAATTTACTTACTTACTTACTATAAAGTTCTCAAGTTGTTCTATGTTTTCGTCATTTTTAAATCTCAAAAGGAAAACCCCGATAACAAACTAGAATGTTGTAGAAGAACAGAAAGCACGAATATTTTATTCAGCAAGTCACAAAGGTAACATTAAACAGCTAGGAAGAATTAATGCAAGGACTTAGTTAACATGAGATTGAATAATTAAATCTTTGAAGAGGCTTACATCAAATTAAAACAAAAGAACATGCTGCAGAGACTATAAACCTTATATAAATGGAAACCTACGACAACGATATATTGAATATACTTATTAGAGGCACAGAATATGACGAAGTAGATTTCTTTGTTAGTTGTGTCTAAAACCAGCAAACATAGATGAAGCAGCAGTATATTAATTTGTTTAATTTCTTTGTGAGAACCAGACAAGCAAGCTTCTGGAACTCCATGACAAAAAAAAAATAATAAAGAAAAAAACGCCAGGGAACAAATGTTGATAATCTTCTATAGAAATCTGTAGACAATATGGAATAGAAAAAAGGCTAAAGACGGAGTAATTAAAACAAATCATAAAGAAAAAAAGTATGATTTGGCGTATAAAACACATGAAGTAGGAAAACTCTACAAGAAAATAAAAGAACAATCAGGATAGAGAACGATAATGAAAATTCAATCAATATTATAATTCAATAACTTTTAGATGAGATTAATATGATAAAAAACAAATACAAGGTAACAGCGGAAACAGAAATGTCCAGAGGAATTCTAGCATTATTGGCTTGACTGCAATAAACCTTTTCATATAAACATAAAGTGCAAGGCTCTGAGAAGCCAGGCTTTTGTTCCGTATGTGTGGACATCTGCTCTGTCTGTGTCCAGTCGGTTTACAGTTTAATCTGATCACGTCATCATTTTTAAATATTTTATAGTATTTGTCTTAGTTTGTGATCCATATCAAAGTAATACGGTGCCATGTCAACGAAGATATCTTGGGACTAGGATATGTCTAAAGATGGTCTTAGAACACACCTTAGACCGAAGTCGTGTTAACGAACGCATTTTAATTAAGGAGATCCCATAATTTTCATCCTAAAGTTAGAATGGCAAGAAGGGTGTCTAAAGATGGTCTTAGTATATTCCTGACAATTAGTATGTCCAACTTTTTCAAACCACCAAAATATGACTGCTATATACGAGCACATCAGAAGATTATATTCGTCGAAAACTTAATGAATAGAGACAACAGTTTGGATTATTTATTTATTATTTATTTTGGAAAATTATTAATTTATTTATATTGAATAGGTCAACAATTTATCCCATAATCTTCGCTGTCCTCCAATAGTTGACCTTGGTACATATTTTCTCCCATTTTGTCATTTCAGCACTATTTGTTGTTACATTAAAAGTTTAGCTGAATATAATATTTGTGTTGGCATTCACTTCAGCGATCAAAACTTTAAGTTCAGTCCCAGAAAAGTTGCGACTTCTCTTCGTACTTATGGTTTAACTAATGACAATTTCAACATGTTTAGATATCGAGCGGACCTTATAGCACAACCGTTCTATATATAGGTTAACCTCAACTAAAAAGCCAATCAGTTGATGCTGTTTCCAAAAGAAGTGCTTAAAAGAACCAAAGCAGTTCTACTTTCGCTTTGCATAAAAATTGTAATTCTGAATGAACCTGTTGAAAATTAAGTTTGTATGATGCATAAATATTTTAGAAGTGAAATGAATCCAAATTTGTTAATTTCAAGCAAGAATTAGATTTTGTACGAAACTTAATAGAATGTCACCTGTTTCTATCTATCTGACAACTGAAACTAGGTCTATTTGTGACGTCATTTTGTAAACTATACAAAAAATTCTTATTAGACTTTAATAATATTGTTGTGCCGGTCAGATATTTTTAGCGAAGACATGGTATTTTGAGGTAATAAGGTTGTCACTTATAGTGAACTTAAGGTAAATTCAGTATTCTATAAAATGTAATAATGGTGACCTATGTAAATCTATTAAGTAGATGTTAACCTATATAAATCACCGGTTTATAGTATTCCATAATCTCTAAGAGATTAATTAATGGCTTTGAAATAAATAACTTTTTGTGTTATAATATTTTAATACAAATTATATAGATTTATTTACGAAATTATCTCGAACTGCTAAATATAATATTATTTTTACATTTACATATACCTATTTCTTTGATAAAAAATATAATATGATCATCTTTTGTTGCTGTTGGGTAGGTCTAACTAAGTCACATAATTTCAATTTAAGGGTAATGATGAAATTAACTTATTTGTAAAATATTGACAGTCGCATTAAAATGTCATTTTAAACCTAACTAAAAAATTAGATTGGCAACATTTAAAAACAATTTTGATTCTTTAGCTTGAAATGATAAATTTATTGAAATTAAACTTCTATGTTGGCATGCTATTTTCTATGAAAGAGATGTTTAAATTAATTTGAAATACAAAGAAAATATCTTACTTTTACATAGGTCATAATATGGAAATGAATTTAATGAATTAAGTAATTCTTACAAATATTTTAAAATCATTTGAATGTTATATATATTTTGACTTTTATTTTTAAACATTAATTACAGATTGTCTTTGGATGGTCCTTAGATATTTTTAGTTAGGACTATCCTAAGATAGCTTCGTTGAACGCCTTAAGTCAGTCTTAGGATATGTTCGTAGACAATCCTAAGTATTATCCCAAGACGTACCCTAGGATTCTTTTGTTGACACGGCCTACTGATAACAATCATTGAGGTGTAACCTTATGCTCCTTTTGTAGATCCCAATATTTAAAAAAAAATAATAGTTTCCTCAATATATTCAGCGTTTTGATATGCATTGGGTTTTTTTTTATTTTGAAACAAAAATTGCTGACTTATTATGGAAAATCAGTCTATCAAAATGAAAAAAATGACTGCATTTCAAAACGCTGATTATTTTGAGGAAATAATTGCTGATTTCAAAATATAATTTTTGGGATCTACAAAAGGAGCATAAGATCGACCACACGCGGTAAGCAGTGTTTATTTGTCATGCAAGAAACCTCCACCAAAACACGCCGACATTTATTATAAGTTGTAAAGGGTTGGGGCCAGGAAAAAAACTTGTGACGCAACAGATTCTTTGAAATGACAGAAAATAGTTCAAAATGGAGAACCGACCCTTAATGACCGAAAGATGTTTCGATTGACTGTTTACGAACGTTCGTCTTTTTCGTGACTTACAATGGTATTCGCGAGACTTTTCCCGCTTCAATGGCAAAAGACAAAGCCTGAAGTGTAAATTTCCTTCGGTACGATATGTCCATCACAGGTAAGTCCTGGAGAGACATAACTAAACACAATACTTAGTAAACAAGTTAGAGAGTGTCCAGGTAGACGCTGTGGTTATTGTTACGGGGGGGGGGGGGGGGCACACAATTGACGTCGTTAGAAACACTTTATCAAGAAACGGATTTGGAAACACCTTCGGCTGGGAGGGAAAAACATCGACTTATTCTATTCAATAAGATTATAAACAAAGAATCGCCAAATTATTCATGGAAACTTGTTCCTAGTTAAGATGGTGGTCGACTATTTTACTCGCCAAGGCGAAAATATTGTTAATGTTCGTACATGCACGAACTTCTACTATGAATATTTTCTGCCTGCGACAATAAAGTAAATTTAAAAATAAATTGGAGATTCGTAGCAAAGTAACCTCAAAATACTATTACTACTATCGGCTCGTTTTTTATGCCATTTTGAAAATGCGACCAACGTGAAGATTTTAAAAATTGATTGCACCTCTTTGAAGTTAAAAAATGATCAGTATAAACGTTTTTCTGAATCATGCATGTTTATGTCATAGAATTGGGAAAAAATAATAACTAGTAACTAGTAATAACTGTGTTGGGATGTCAACACATTCAAATGTTCCCAATATGAACCCATTTGAAAATTTTAATAGCTGATTACACAACTTCAGGTCAGCCAAAACATACTCACAAAGTTTCGTGTCAATCAGATATCGTGATTCGCATCTCTATAAGAAAACGAGTCGTTCAAGATTTAAAGGGAAAGACAGAAATGAAGAAAAAAGAATAAGAAAAAAAAATAAGAAACCACACAATACAATGTTTCCAAAACTGTAAAAAATCTTGCTTTATTAGCCTTTAAATGAAGAACAATGATACAGTCATAATCTCCACAAGAATATTGCAGATCTACATGTACTGTAAGATATAATCAATAAGCAGTAATATTACCACAACAAATTGGGAAATTCACTTCGCGTCTTATTACTTAAAGTTCAACCGGACTTTGTGGTCCAACAGTCGTGTAAGTCTTAATGCGAATTTTTTACAGCAACACTAGTTAAGGTTTAGGTTTCAGGTTTTAAACTAATTTCAACGAATTTTTCAAAACTGGTTTTGGTTGAATAATGAGTACCAAATTATATGGTTTCGGTTTAGTTTTAGGAAGAATAAAGAAACATTCTTTAGTTTATAGGAAGCGGAAGATTACACAATTATAAATTCGGTAAAACTATTTCTTATATTTGTTGCATATGCTTTTAGACTGATGAGTTAACAATTTTTTTATTGGACTTTGTTTTCGAAATCGTTAAATGTCATAGAATTTGTTTGACACTTTTTATGTTTGTCTATTATTATTATTATTAGCTTCCACAGAAAACAGCAATGACATGCTCTTCTAACGATTTATCTTTTTTCTTTTTTTTCTTTGATTTTTCAAAATATTTGTTCCTTTATCTTTACAACATCTCCACACTGCAACATTAGTGCAGCCATTTTTTTAATAAAAACCTAAACCGGAAACCACTCCTGTATGTGGTTTGAATGGTTTGCGAAACCAGTTTTTGTTTGCTACTAACAAACGGCAAACCAGTGTAGGTTCCTAACTAGTTTAATCGGTTCTCATCAACAAATGAAACGTTTGATCAACTGAAACTGGTTTTGTGCTAACAAATACCCCCTGAGATCATAATCTGTAACTAAACTTTTTTTTAAAATAAGTTACCATTGTAATTACCAAATGGACCGTTGGGCATTTGCAAGGCCGATTATCAAAGGTGTACAATCCGTTGCCCAAAGGCATTTGAAGGTTTGAAACAATTAATTTGCACCCACTTTATTGATTATTAGGACCTTGGTACATGTTTTTTGTAGTTTCCCGTCATTAATTCCACATATCACATTGCAATGCTATTGTTAGATTGAACTAGTCTCGATCATCCAAACGCTTAATTACATTTGTGCGTCTGGATTCATCTCTATATTGAACTCGTTATCATTACGCCCGAACCTGGGCGTAATTTTTGATGGATGATCTCTTGTCTAAAAATTACGTCCGTTCATATCAAGAGGTGTATAACAAATTGTACCAAAGTTTACATTTGAATATTTTATAAAATATTACTTTATCAATCAGTTAAACAAATATTGTTGTTACGCACAATCAAGAGTTAATCTTAATGTTACGTCATATTTACCACTTGTCAACCGAGGCATGGAAAAAAGTTAAGCACACCCGAGTTTTTTTTAAGTCATACATATTCGAACACGTCTGGGCTAGCTAATACTGGACTGCCATTCGTTTTTAATTTGTACATCAAACTAAAAAATGCACTGAAACACTATTTTTACCAAAAAACTCATCATTTTATTTAATATCATTTCATCAAAATATGGACGGTCTTTGCTCTTTCACGTAGTCTTTAAAAATTATTGTCACCGAAATCTCCAAACTGTTATTTAATTGTCCAATCACACTTGAAAACGTCGATCATAAACACCAAATTGATTATTAGCCGTCGAAGAGTCAACATCGGGTATATCCACCGTTAGCATGAATGACTGCTGCAACCCTGCGTCGAATACTGACATTAAGACCTCTAATTTGTTGAAGCGTTATCTGTCGCCATTTCATGTGTAGTTGAGCTTCTAAAGGTCGCAAGTTCTGCAGCTTCGTTCTCCAGATATACCTTTACTGGCCTCGAACGATGAGATCTAGCGTTGTCATCCATGAAAACAGGTCATGACTCTAACGGGTGGTTTTTAAAATGAGGCACAACTACAGGTGTAAGGACGTCCAGGGTGTACTTTTCGCGATTAAGGTTGCTATTGATTGATACCAGCCCCACACCATAACTGAATCCCCCCCCCAAAAAAAAAAGAAGCACTGTTTTCTTAGCAAGTGAGAAGTGTTTTGATGCCTCCAAACACGGGTTCGCACATCAGTTACATGGAGTAAAAATCGGCTCTCATCTGACCAGTTTATTCGACGCCAGGTTCCAAGGCTCCAATTTTGTCTTGCTCTGAACCAGGCCAACCTGTTCCTGCAATGGCGATCATCAAGAATTTGGCGTTTAATAACTCGCCTTGACCCCAATCCCGCAGCTTTAAGACAATCTATTTCGTGCTGTTCTTGCTGACAGATTACGATCAGGTAACCATTGTTGCTCGAGACAACTGTTTGCTGCAGCCGGATTTCGCCTAGACAATCTACCAAGGCTCCTATCTTTACGTTGGGTTGTCACAGATGGTCTACCAGATCGGGAACGGTCTTTAACATCGTGTGAGGCAGCGTGTTTTCTTACCAAACGACTAATGACTGTAATGATAGCCAAGCTGACGTCCAATCGCCTTGTGAGACATACCAGTGGAATGCATGCCGATGATTTGCCATCTCTGTGCTTCTGATATCTGCCTGCTTGCCATGCTTATATAAATGACTTAGCCATTAGAATTTCGCCATTAAAATATTGATATGTTAAACGAAAAAAATAGTGCACTTTAAACGTGATAAATGGAGCAAGCTTCGAGTGGACAGAAAACCTCGCCTGATTAAAATTTCACACCTGAACGCTCTATTTAATAATACATTAAAGAATTAATACTGACCAAAATCATCGAAATTAAACTATATTTACAATAAAAGAAAAACAAATATATTCGGAGTGCTTACCTTTTTCCAGGTGTATATTAAAAGACTGTACAATGGATTTACTTTGCACATTGCACTCTAATTATGTGTCCCTTTTCATTCTGAATTGAAGTTGCGAAATCATTTATTGAGAAATTATTTTTTATGAATTGATCAATTTATGAAACATTACCTTTGAATTGTTTTGTCCAATAATTTATTAAACAATGAAATTAACCCACGCAAAAACCCTTTCTTGTTATAAATGATAAATAGATACATGATGAAATATACTGCGTTGATTTGTTACTACATGCAAACCTTATAGCTGTTTTTGCAATGTTGTAAACAAGCACAACACCAACCCTCTTCAGTCGTTTAGTTCATTAAAAAACGTTGCATCTTATACAGTCGTTACCTGACAAGTTCTGCTTTTAGTTGTGTTTTCAAATATATGTTTTCTTGTACTATTCTGACAATCTCTTGTTCTAGTTGTTCTTTGTCTTTCTCTAGTCGTGTTGACCACTCAATGCTTTGTTTCATTTCTGCTTTGCAACTCAACTTGTATTGCTCTTCTTTTTCTGCAGTTTCTTTCAATTTTTGAATCTCTTTTTCTTTTTCTTTTAATACTCTAACAAACATTATTTATATATTTAGTTCCCGATAAGAAACTGAAAAGGTTATTACAAAACGAAATTTATTGAAAAATGCATTGTGAACATATCATCATGTATAGATGTGTCGAATTTGATGGGTTTATATTTCAATGTACTACAAAATAGAGAGAAAATCTAGCCCCCTTTTTGAATTTTACATTTCAACAATTCACACCTTTTACACCATACAGAATTGAACTTTTCTCCATAAAAACTAAAATACTTGAGAAAAGAACTTTCCCTTTCTTTGCAGCAATCTTGCATCCTCGCCAGGTCTTGAAGTATGCATAAATGTATATGAATTAATATCGTATTCTACAGTTTTCTTCCAAATACAATGACTTCGATTCCAAACACATTTTGATGTCTAAAAGAAAGCTTATGCTCAAGATAAACTTGTATAAAGCTTTAAGAAACTGTATGATCGACATCATGATCTTGTTGGTGCATACAAAGTAAGTCTCTCTCTCTCTCAATCTCTCTCTCTCTCTCTCTCTCTCTCTCTCTCTCTCTCTCTCTCTCTCTCTCTCTCTTGTTGCTGTTTATAATTTTGTTCAAAACTTAGAAATTTAAAAGGTGTTTAAACTTTGTAAGGACCGTGGCGTTCTGTAAATATGTAACCCATTATAATTCGCATCCAGGCTTTTGTGTTATAACCTGACAATCCCCACCGCATCTGAGAATTAACCCGGTAGCCCTGGAAACCGTTCTCATGCCCAGGAACTAAAATTTTATTTAAAGAGTTTACATACAATAGAACGAAACAGTAAAAGATTTAGCTGCAAAAATATTAGTTCTACATTTTGTTTTCTTGTTAAACAGCAAACCCATTTTTGCCTACATACCACAATACAGCATTTACAGCCTACAATAAATGTGTTTACTTAAACAATGTCAACAATGCCATCAAGTCTAGAGAATTTTTACATCAATTGTGTCAATAACAAACTCAATGAAAATATCTTCAATTGCTTATGAGTATGCATATCGATGGCGTATATTTAGGTAACCGTTCTACTTAAATCTCAGATGATATTCACACGTAAGTTTTGAGGTATTTTATTTTAAATATTTGTTTGTCTGAACGGGCTCATTTCTTACAAAAATACATATAAAATATATGATTAGAAGTAATTTCAGATGGCACAAGCCAGTTGAAATTTTTAACATATGTCAATTTACCTAAACTGATTCTTCAAAATCGCTGATTGATACAAAATTATTTTTATTTGTAAATTCTAATGGGCGATTCTCTATCATTTTGTGCAGTCCAAATTTAAGCGAAATGAATTTTTTTGAATGGGTCAAAGTGTCGTTTTAAGAATATACATTGGTTCAGTGATTTTAGATGAGATAAAAAAAAATCATTGTAACGGCGTACAAATACATTAAAAATTGTTGTAAGAAATCAACAGTCAAAATAAAGTATACCACAAGGAAAAGTTGTGAAATCGCAGACATTAGCGCAATTATATATATATATTAATGTATTATTATCTTCTCTGTAACTGTATATGTTTATGAGAATAAAGTCATTCATTCATACAAACGTCTAAGTATTGTGACAACCATATAATATCTATCCAGCGGATTTCTGAAATATCAGAAATACAGGGTTAATATCAAACTTATATACGTCTACAAATTAAGCCCAACACTGTTAGAATTAGATTTTTAACACTGTCAAATTTTAGTTTTCCCTCAGCGGGATTCGAACTCATACCCTTGTGACACTGTGGCACCAATTCGCCTGCACTATGTCCAGCGGTCTAGACCCCTCCTCGGCCAAATCCGCTATGTAAAAATATAGCTTTATTAACCGGGGTGAATCGTAGACATAGACATAGTACATGTGTACTAGCGTGACGATGGAATTTTCGTAACCAATATGTATTAATTTGACAGTAATCTTATGCTGATTTTTTTTTTACGTAAAGGAAAACTTTAAGCAAATGCGATAACCAAGTACTGGAAAGAAAACATGGTATGTTCAATAGCTCATTTCTTTTTATTAAGACAAAGAAGAATTTTTGACAAAGCTTGATTTATAAAACTTATGTTTATTACTTATACTGGAGCAATGACTAGTCAAAATTACAACAAAGTTCCAGGTGGGTAATTCCCTGACATAAGATCGGTTATTCAATAACTGAGCTATTAAAATAAACTAGTATTTCTGTGAGATAATACCCCTTCTATAACTTTAAACACACACTTACTACCACACACACATAGACGGAAAACAATATATCCCCAATGGGGGGATATAATAAATCCACAATATGGCGATCATGCAAAGCTATTAACACAATTTCAGTATTGCATCATTTGTATAATTGCTAAGAAAAATATGACAAAAAATTCTGCGAAAACTTATGCTCACATACACTATACAGACCGAAAACAATATCCCCTATCCCCTATGGGGATTGGACTTGAATGATCTAGCACTAGTAGTTCACCTTAAATTGACATAAGAAATAAGTTCTATCCCTTAGACTTGCCTTCCACGACTAAGGCATGCCAGACAAATAAATCACAAAGTTTATCTCCACATTAACAATTATTGCAGTTAGTTCTTCCTTTTAATATTTTAAGTTCTTTACAATAAATGTAATTTATTATTCAGTGGATATGCCTTGTTAGTTTTCAAATCTCAAGAAGGATGTTTAGTTATTTCAACTGGACACTGCATGATGCTTTTATGTAAATTCATGTCTTATTACCTTGCCTGTTTTGTATTGTTATATTTGTTAAATAATTCCAACATTCTATTCATAAATTGCAGCTTTTATTTTAATTTCAACAAAATTTCTTTCAATTTGTAGAAGTACTTATCTATATAAAGATCAATGAAGATAGAAATACCGCAATGACAATGTAACATAAAACGAAGTATCATAAAGACAAAGTAACATAATAAAGAAATATATGCAAGTATATGTTTGTTTGTTTGTTTGTTTGAATGGTGTTTTTACGCCACTTTCTGCAATTTTTTTCACGGAGTCCAGTTTTTATTGGGGGAGGAAGCCGGAGTACCCGGAGAGAACCCCCGGCCTGCGGTAGGAAAACCGGCAATCCTTGTCAATTAAGATTGGAGTCGAGTACACCCTGCCTGCAGTGAGAATCGAACCCGCAATCTCAGTGTTGAAAGACCACGTGATCAATGGTAGACGAACTACCTAGACCACTCAGCCACCGAGGCCCCTGCACGTATATGCATATAATGACAAAGTACATGTATATGCAAATAATGTCAAAGTATATGCAGGGGCGTAGCTACGTTATGCCCGAGTAGGCACGTGCCTACACTAAGATTCGGCGATTTTTTCGTAATTTTTAAGTGTATTAAATTTAAAATTTCCTCTTCAAGAAAGATTTTAACAACACAATTACATGTTAAATTTTACAACACAATAAATGCATTACTGAAAGAGCTCCAAGGGCCCCCAGACCCTGCGTCGAAAGAACATGTGCCTATACTCTTGAATGTTTCTGGCATAACGCCCATGATATGCATATAATGACTTGGTATATGCAAATAATAACAAAATATATGCATTTATACTGTGTAAAATAAGCGTAGCAGAACAAATTTTTGCGTTATTCGGCACTTAATTCTTACGGTGTTTAGTATTCTGTACTGGTTTAAGATCTGTTGTGGAATACGATACTAGTATTTGTTTGTGACATCAGGGAATCATGCCGAAAATTTAAAGACACGCAGCGACCATAGCAAAAAGGGGGAGCAAGTGAAAGATTTAATTTTAATTAGATTGGAAAAAATAAGGTATCCAAGCTTCATTTTTGTATAATTTCGTTTCGTTGTGTGGACCAGTGCTAGAAAAAAAATGTTTGTTGGTTTTCCCCATAGGGTCATATGTCAAACTAAGTCCTGCGATTGCGACCATCTTGGATTTTGGACCGGCAAACAAAACTCAAACTTTGTATAGGACCATCTAAGGTACATTTCTGCAATATAACAAATCAATCTGCAAAGCAGTTTGTAAGAAGACGAATTTAGAAATTCAGAAAATCAAAACACATTAATGGTCCTGGCAGCCTTGTTGAATACTTGTTGAAGCCCAAAAAATCAAACTTTGGAAAGAACTATCTAATACACATTCTTGCCAAGTTTAGTTCAAATTGGCCAAGTGGTTTTGGAGAAGAAGATAAAAATGTTAAAAGTTTATGGACGACAGGGACGACGGACGCCAGGTAATGAGAATAGCTAACACTGACCTTTTGGGTCAGGTGAGCTAAATACATTTTTGATCCTTATGTTAGTATAACCATTTATTTCTCAGATTACCATAGATGAATGAAATTGTTATAACAAGCCTCAGTAAAGTCATTATCACGTGGCCATTATAGACTATAAAGCACATATCTATACGTTCTGATGACTTGTGATCTTCAACCCTTATCTAGCTGACCCATTATGTTGTTGTTACGTATTATAAATACTAACCGTATTGGGTGTTTATTGTGGATTTTGTCTACAACTAAATCAATATAATCATCTTTGTCAAACGTTTCAATGGGGTTTGGTTCTTCAATATTTGGAATGTCGTCAAGGTCATCCAGTTTTTTCGCCAGCGATTTGTGAAGGACACAAAACGCAACATCATGGTTCTGAAGAAAAAGCTGTTCCAGTTGGAAACATATTAGCTTGTACTCGTTGTTTATTTTCTCTAACTTAGCTACTGAATGCTTCAATTCTTGTTTTTCGGTCTCGTAGTAGTCAGAGGCACGAGTAATGTTTATTTCTGTTAAGAAATGTACAACTCCTTTGAGGTCATCAGAAACGTGGGTTACGTTGTTGATATATTTATCACTTTCTTCTTTCAGAAATGCGGCGTCTTTCAATTTTGTTTTGTCAATTAAATTGGACAACCTTACCATTTTTTCCTTAAGAATGACCAACCTTTCACTGACCTCTGGGCTGGGCGCCATAAAACCTTCCTGAGTAAAAATGTTTTGCTCAGCATGAGAATTTTCTCAACTACCATGACAACAAGGGAAAAGAAAAGATTTGATTGGATGAAATTGAGAATAAAAAAATTCTCAGCAAAGAAAATGTTTATGGCGCTGGGCCCTGACCTTGCTTTCGGTGAATGCGTGTCCATTGTGGGTGGTTGTCACGCAGGAAGAGCACGTTAAGGCTTCACACGTTAGGCAGTAATGAGCAAAACAAAGTTTGTGTTCGTCACATACCAGATTTAATGAAAGATCAATGTTGTTGGAGTCAGTAACAAAATGGCTTTGTGTAGCTGGAAATTTCGCATGAATAGTGTTGCATGAATCGCACAAATTTTGCTTGCATTCATGGCAAAATAACCTCCCTAATCCTTTAATACAAACATCACACTTAGTAGACGAGGTCTGTGCCATTGAAGTAGACTACCCGGAAGTAAAATGCCAGTGACTCAAAGACTAAAAATGTACGGAAACACACTGAGGACTATTTTAATATTTAAAGCCGTTAACCTGTTATAAAGACAGCAAACTGACTGATAAATGTTAACCGCTACAGGTTGGTGATAGTTCTTTAAGAAATAGATTATTGCGAGCGGGCTTTATGGGAATTAGAACATGGTCAGACCTTATATTTGTCAATATTTTATACCGAGCGATGGCGAGGTATAAAATGAAGACAAATATAAGGTCTGACCATGTTCTAATTCTCATAAAGCCCGCTCGCAATAATCTATTTCGATTCTAATATGCTCTAACAAATGTTTTAAAATTTCGAAGCGGTTCTAAGAGGACGCTTTCAGTGGTAATATTGTTGTTTTGAAACTAATACGATATATCCCAAAACAGTATGTTAAAGCAAATAAAATTGACATAAACATATATTCTCGTCATTTTATTGAATGTACGTACCTTTTAAACAAAAATATTGAGAAATTTTAACGAAATTGCATTGTTCCAGTTTGAAATTTTCAGTTCAGCGTAATATGACGTCGGAATTCTAATTGTGACGTCATATTAATTCGAATGTAGAATTGTTAAAAAAATAATGTATCGGGAGTAGTTTAAATCATATAAATCTCAGAATTCGTACTAAAAATAACTAATTTATTAACAATAACGATAATTATGGATAACACATAACAAACGGCATTTGTAAGTCAGTTTTTACAATTACACAAAACACGCAGTTTACGCATGTGCGAACTAAACTTATTGGAATTTTGACACGGCTTTGTCTACATAGCTAAAGCAGGACGTAATATTAGAATTTCGGTTTACAAACATATTTGCGAATTTTGTGAACATGAGTAGTTTCACAATGGCAATTGTGACCAAAATTTTGCTTTACAATAAATTTCATAATTTTTGCAGCTACTTAAAAATAATATTATGGTATGGCATATTATGGAATATGGCATATGACACTCATGTCATGACATCATAATTCTGCAACTGTAGTTCTTTGCCTCTTAATCAAATTTTTATTAAATTATTTCACTGCGAAACATTTGCCACATGCATTAATCCAAAATAATTTTATTTTGTGTATCTGACCTATTAGAACGAATAATCGTACCCTCGCTTGGTTTTTTTTGGCGACGGCAAATCACAAAACAAACTTCGGATTAAAACGGCAGTACAATTCGACCTACTGACCTATATGCAATCTTACATAAAATAATCAAATGGTGTGGCCAATCTTTCCCAATAGAGAACTGTATCTAAATGACATTTTAGATAAAAACGCTATTTTATATCATTCGTTGTTCACAAGATCATCTGTGAACATAGAAATATATTGAAAACAAACTTAAGTAAGTTACCATAACTTGAGATGTCTGGTCATGTCTTGGATGATTTCTTGGAGATAAAACATACTTTAATTTTTCAGGCCAACATAAGACCTTCGTGCACATACTTTTTTTTTACAGAAGACGGTACCTATTTTGTTTAATAAACTACTGCAGTTTACAGCCTAGCTACAATGATCCATGGTCCTTAATATAGCTGAAATACTGTCCAATATATGTTAAACAGCAATCAACCATGTAATTTAAACATCTGTTCAATCTGTTCCAAGGTGGAAAAATACACTCAAATTTATAAATAGCATAGTATAAATAAATGATTTTTCTTTTCATCGCATCTATCATTAAGTATAACTAACCCAACAACAACACGTAGAATGGAAATATAGGAGCACGCCACAATATCTAGTTAATCTAATTTTGAAGCGTGGGACATCAGAGCATTCTTCATATGCAAAACGGCACGTGTCTTGACAGGTACATCTCAGTGTTTCCCCAAACTCTCTGACGTCGAACTCTCTCATCAAATTCTAAAAAGGCGTTGGAGGACAAAGGATTCGCTAAATAATTTTCATCAAAATCTGCTTCTATTTTATCCTAGTTTAGTTGGGTCAGTTCCAAAATGAAAATGAAAATAAAGTTTAACATATTTTGTGCATGCCCCATTTTTCTTGATTATCTTCAAACCAAGAATAAATAAGGTAACAAGTCCAAGCAGATTCTGGAAATACTCTGATGTCCCACGCTGCAATCAAACTCTTAAAAAAAATCGACAGCAAAGGATTCTCGGAATAAGTCTGAACAAATATATAATTTTGTAAACTTTAGTGATCTTGGACGAATGTTGGATTTTGACATTATTCAACTTCCTTAGATGTATAGCTCGGTTGATTAGGGGTTTATAGATACATGTGATGATGCAAGAGATAACGGTCGCCAATTTTAAGCAATTCTCAATTAGGACAAAACGGCTAAAAAAGTTAGAACAACTCTTTTTCCATTTTGTGCTTTATAGATTTTATGTCGCCTGCAGCAATTGTTCAGGTTTATTGGGTCTATTGTTTATACGGGACGGGCACCACAAGAAAATTACACTTGGCAAGAAAACCAACAATCTTTGAAGTTAAATTATGAAGTCAACTCATTGGACTCGGTAACATAGGACTTTATAGTCAGTACAACAAGTGCACTATAATGGAATTCATTCTTCATTAGGCGTGATAGTTTTTTTTATCTAAGACATCTCTATATGTAATTTTGCTCAATCTTTATATTGTTTTAACAAGTGAAAAATTGGAAGCATAACTTTGACTTGCTTTTAAACATATTGCAAATGTTTCATCTGTTATAACAATGGAGGCGTCGCCTGCATCAATACGATTTTACTCTTCTGAGTCTCGACTGTGAACATTATTTGGGATAATAAAACAGCAATTTATGTCGTCAAAGTTTTAAGTACAAAACTAATTAATGTGGTATTTAAGAGTTATATCGAACTTTTGAATAATTTGTGTTATAACGAAATTATTATTAATTCGATAACAATTGAATTCAACGGTCAATTATTGTGGTGAAGTTGATGAATTACTGAGTAATCCCGAAAATAACCTTTGGCCACTGTTGGACTGATCTCGGAAATGCACGTGTCATTCTAGGTTGTATTATGAATCTCCTTAAAATTAAAGCTGGCGGTATTCTTCGAAATAGCTGTTGTCTGCGAAACTGAAATCCGTTGCTTTCATCGCTTTCATCATCATTATGGTTAAGCCTCCATCGATTATTTACCAAACTTCGCGTTATCAGATTTGTGTTTAATCGTTGGGCAATATGTCGCCTGTAGTTTGAATTTAAAGTGTTGTGTGGGGTCCTCCCTGTTCCGCCAATAAAAGAAAAACCGCTGGGAAACTCATCGCTGTCATCTGAATAATATGGAATATGTAAAATTGATTAAAACAGAAATATTTACAATTGCAGTAAAAGCAGAATAAATATCAACAATCGATTTTGAAATGAGTGGAATCAACCCTAAATCGCCTAAAATAAACATAATCTAATAGTTCAAAATATTTTAATAACACGAGTTTTTTATATTTAACTGTTGGTTACATCTTGTAGCTGGTATGTCTACGTTTACTTGCTAGTATTCTAGTTCACCCACTGTTAGCACACACACACACACAAATAGCTTTCCTGATGTTGCATCAGTATACTCATACCTGTAAAAGAATGTCGATAGCACCCATAGGGAGGTTGTCCACGCTTCATACCTGTATTAGACTGTCGATTCCACTGGAATAGGGGCTGTTCATGTTTCATACCTGTATTAGACTGTCGATTCCACTAAAAGCTGTATACTTCATATACCTGTATTAGACTGTAGATTGCACCCATATAGAGGCTGTCCATGCTTCATACCTGTATAAGAATGTCGATTGCACCCATAGAGAGGCATTCCATGCTTCATACCTGTATAATAATGTTGATTGCACCCATAGAGAGGCTGTCCACGCTTCATACCTAAATACGAATACCGATTGAACCCATAGAAAGGCTGTCCATGCTTCATACTTGGAATAGGGGCTGTTCATGTCTCATAACTGTATAAGACTGTCGATTCCACAATTGCTATATTCTTCATACTGGTATATGACTGTCGATTCTACCGATAGCTGTCTACTTCATACCAGTATTAGACTGTCGATTCCACAGATATCTGTATTCTTCATACCAGTATTAGACCGTCGATTCCACAGATATCTGTATTCTTCATACCAGTATTAGACCGTCGATTCCACCGATAGCTGTATACTTCATATCTGTATTAGACTGTCGATTCCACTATTGCTGTATACTTCATACCTGTATTGGACTGTCGATTCCGTTGATACTTCATACCTGTATTAGACATCGATTCCACCGATAGCGTATACTTCATACCTGTATTAGACTGTCGATTCCACCGATAGATGTATACTTCATACCTGTATTAGACTGTCGATTCCACCGATTGCTCTATACTTCATACCTGTATTAGACTGTCGATTCCACAGATAGCTTTATACTTCATACCTGTATTAGACTGTCGATTCCACAGATAGCTCTATACTTCATAACTGTATAAGACTGTCGATTCCACTGATAGCTGTATGTTTCATACCTGTATTAGACTGTCGATTCCACCGATAGAAAAGCTGTCCATGACAGACTGCACACGTAACCATCACAACAACAAAGCCCGTTGTACAACCCATTATCTGCAATAAAAGTGTACAGATTACTATCTGAAATGCAAACGTACACACTAATATCTACTAAGCGAGTATACGTCCCAAAACATTTTCTGCACAACGTCAAGGGACGTTTTAAACGGCCCATAATAACGTCAAAAATATATAAGTACACGTACATTTCGATCAAATCCCTATAGGAATTAAATCAGTTACAGAATTAATCTTCAAACTCACGTGAACAATCACTGAGCTTAATATTTTTATGGTATTTTAACCGAAAACTAAATCGAAATCAATTTGCTTATTTTACAATATGAAAAGAAGCAAGGAGAGAGGTAGGCCGAATTTTAATGTCGTTATAATCCGGTGTTACTTATGTCATTTGACGAATTCGCCAAAACCAAAAATGCGAGGGTACGATCAAAACAAACGCTCGTTAAACCATATTTCACGCATTACGCGCAGGGGCATCAGGATGAAAGAAATTGGGGGAATAGATTTGCTAATTTTCTACACACGCGTATACACAGACTTCTTGTACTCCTAGATCATCTGCAATATTGATAAAGAGTATGCGTGGCATTCCATGTTGCTTTTGAAAAGTATCATAAATTTGTTAAAAGCATCGCAATACTTGACGATATGTGTTGTTGCCAAATAAATCGCAACAACAACGCGCGACATACCCTCTATCGCTTGACAAGTCAGTTGCACGTTATTGCAAGAGTTGCGGAAGTTTCAATCTTGTAGCGACATTGCTGCAAGCGACACCATAAATGAGGGCCCTCGTATGTTAAAGGTTAAAAAGCACATGGTCGTTGTTCTTCGAAAATGGAGGGGGCAAAGAAGGTCCAGTCAAAACTAACTGTGCAAAGTCTCCCTGTCTTCTACTTCTTTAGGACGGGATTATCTACTCCTGTCTCCTGTTATATATAGCCAATATATTCGGGCCTTATGTAAAAGATACAAATGTGTATATGGATCTTCTTTCGCAAGAATGTTCGTTTTGACTAAAATCACTAAACAACGCGAACTATAAACGATGGTGCCGATATGATATTTTTAGATTCGCATCTCTACGCCAACGCTAAAATTGCTTTCGCTACATATGAATATAAAACCAACAACTGCTATTCTTGCCAATTACAATAACTATATGCATAAAAAAATATCGGCTTACTTTTAAAAAGCTAGGATTTTATTGTTTTCACGATATATGTCGTCAATGTATAAGTACAGGTAATAAGAACAGGTAGATCCAAGCTCCGGTACTTTGACAAGAACCGCGATACTTTTGAAAGCAATGCGATACTTGGTAAAAACATCGGCTTACTTTAGAAAAGTAGCCAATGAAAACAATCAAACATGTAATAAAAGCATCGGCATAATTTTAAAACCGTCGGCTAACTTCCTGTTCAAAATTTACCAATCAAAATCTCAAACATGTTGATTTAAGACGTTAAGTAAATAGTTAACACAAGAGGTTTGATAATTTCACTATCGTTTATCCAATTCACGCAGAAACTGCTTACTCCGGGTTTTGCTGCACAAACGTTGTCTCCATTTAAGAAATTTTATGGAAGACATCATTTACTTGTATACAAATACGCGATATCTGTTTTTCTAAAAAGTACAGATGAAGGTTT
The DNA here is from genome assembly GCA_944474755.1 of Limnoperna fortunei. Lineage (NCBI taxonomy): Eukaryota > Metazoa > Mollusca > Bivalvia > Mytilida > Modiolidae > Limnoperna > Limnoperna fortunei. Next base: position 80,385,193 of record OX104116.1, read on the forward strand.
GTTGCAAAGTTTATATAGTATCTTTCTGTACAGAAATAGACTCACTCTGGATTTACGGCCAACGACACGGATATGTTGCTACTTACTCTTCCGTAGCACACGAGTTCATTTTCTGGAAAGTTCGTGTTTTTGCCTTGTTTGTGTGTGTGTTGTTTTGTTCTGTGTTTGTTGTTGTGTGTACCAAGGCTTTGTGTCAGTTTTTGACTTTGGTATTTGTTCTTTATTAATAAAATTAAAATATCATTTACTAAGTGTATTTAGTAACTTGCGTAATTTAAATTTCGTTCAAAGCAAACCAACTATAAAAACAAAACAAAACAAAGAAATTTAAAACTCTAAATTTTGATAAATTCTTTGACGTTAAACGAACAATATTAACTTACCAATTGTTGCTATTATGTCCTCCAAGTACAAAATAAAATTTGATTTTGTGTCTACATAAAAAAATAAAAACAGACGTGAAATGATCAATTCATGTCAATCATGTTTATTTGTTTTTGTTTTTAATAAATTAAAATCATAGTATGTTATTACAAACAAAATATTTTTCATGAACTCATCATAAGTCGTGACAATTGCTTTCTGTGTCTGATGTTAGGCGCCATTCGACAAAATTAAACTAAAAGTAGTATTACTAGGGATACTTGGTAGATACTTGCAAACTACAAACAATTATATAAACACATTTATACAACATAAAAAACTTAATTTTGAGGTTCACTTGGAAAAATTCTACATTATTTTTCACCTCGAAAAAGTCTTAAAATTAACTTGATAACATTTGTAACTTTACAAAGCACATAAAAGAGAATGTTTACAATGAACTGTACATATGAATTAAAGAAAACAAATCTATACAGTAATATTTATTTGTCTTTAAATATTTATACGTTTTAAAAAATACTCTAATTCGTTTTCAAATCATGTTTCGTCATAAAAAACATGACATTAAAATATTTGGAGATGATTACTTATGTCAATAAATACAAGGAAATATAATCATTTATAGTAAAGCATTTATTACTTATATCATCATTCTTTAGCAATTTATACAGAGTGAACTAATTAAACAGCTACTTCAAAATATTAAATTATTGTAGCAATTAAACGACAAAACTGGCGTATTCGATTATTTTAAGAGAGTTTCAGCAATTTTTTTATTTGAGACTCTTGTTTTAGGAAGTATTTGAGACTAAGTGCCTTGTCCAAGTTATAATTCGCGTTCTTTCTAGTTAATCAGGGACAAGTATAGACTGTCCCTGAGTTAATCTACTTCCTCGCAAGACCCGGGCACTAGGTAGAGTTATGTCGCTGCTTAAGTGGCGGATATGTGGACACATTTCTGGACATATATGACTATGACGGAAAGTCAGACCGCGGACCATAGTGGGTCACGTGTTAGGAGAAAACCAATCACATTGCAGAATAATGTACCTTTTGTAGTGTTCAAAAAGAGAAGGCTCATCTTAGCAAACAAACGGTTCAATATTCGGTTCATACTTACTGTTGGTCCATTTCCATTTTCCCACTTTGATGTTTTGTTCGTTAACTTTTTCTCGTCCTGATGAAAATTTAATCGCTTGTCAATCAATCAATCATTGCTGTGAACATGGCGAATTACTAGAAACTAAAGCAATGATTGAAATTATTTCACAGTCGCATCTAAGTCAGTTGTCGGACTCTTTCTTTTATTTCCACTTTATGAGTAAAAGACTTCCTATTATTTATGATCATTTATCGGTTTCTGATTTTGTTCCGCCGAGTCTGTTTTCCCATTAAAACATTTTTTTTCGGGAAATGTGTAGTAAAGAACATTTTGTATCTTGAATGTATTAGACATTTTAAGCTTTTGCGATTACCCTGGCACACCGAACATTTTTTCTTCAGTGAGTTATTTCCTCCGTCATAAAAACGCTTGTGTGCAGATAAAAGGCGTTTTTCCCCCTTTTTTATTGCACGTTGTAGGTCATGAACCAGATGTGATAGAGACTTGTTGTTTTCATCGTCTTTTTTTACCTTTGCCTTTAAAATAGGAATGTGTAATCAGGGATTACCATTTGAACTTTTTACATTCTAGGCGTATACATCTACATACTGTGGTTAAAATTTCGAGTCCCAACCTTGGGAAATACATGCTCAACTATAACTATGCAAGTTTTCCTGTAGATCGGGAACTCGCACCAAATACTCCTACACTCTCCCCACCAATAAACAATTAACATTCTGGAAAATTTGCAGATATTGACCTAAAAACTAACTAATACACAAAGTTTAACTTCTATGCATTTTTTGTCAGACTGGATATGCAGAGAATTGAATAAATGTAGTGCCTACATAGTTCCGTATAACTTTATTTGAAACATGTTTCGGTTATATCTTTAAGTGATTACAGATGTTGTGATGTAATGAGCCATTTCCATTTAGCAATACAACAGCCTTTAATGAAAATAGGTATATGCCATTTTTGTATTTATAAAATTGTAAGCAATACCCCCACACAGGCAAATTTATAATCTTGATAATCATTGTTTAGATTTGAGATAATACTGACACACAAACATAAGTTTTGAGGATATTTAACACAGTGAAAGTATATCCAACATCATATACATATTGAGGATGTTTGTAAATCTGTCCAACAGAGTGACCAATAAAGAAAATAGTGAGTGATATTAATGCCACAGACTACAAGCAGAAAAATTCAGTAGTAAGAAATTTCAGTAAATTGCATTAAAATTCAGGAGGATATACGGTACTATCACTACATTACTAAGAGTTACAAGGTCTGTTGCTCCATACTGTTTACTTTTTTTAACTTGTACAAGAGATTTCAAATGCAAGCTAGAACATGCCCATATAATTTATGAAAATCTAGAAGCCATATGACATCTTTGGAATGAAATCAGTTTTTTGTTGTTGTTTTAAATAAGTATCATAAATAACTTTTATTGAAGTCAGCAAATAGGTGTAGGAAGAAAAACACTATTGGTACTGTATAGGACTACTGTGTCCCTCCCATCTCCGGTAACTAGGTGGCAGTGGGTCTGGACTGCTCAATGTCCCAGAAACTCAGGGGATAAATGATGTAAAATCCTTCATTCTATATGTTTTTTGCCACTAGATGAAATCATTCATTCCTGATGTTTTCTGGCCTCTAGATAACTTCTTTAAGTCACCACTTTTGTTGCATAATACTTCCAAGAAAAATGTGTCAATTGTTGGTATTGTCTGATCAATTCTAACTACCAGTTTTTATGCATATGCAGAGTCAGTCATGGTAAGAGAATAAAAAAAAGAACAACTTGTGAACCAACTAGTTGCAATCCATTTATTAGACATTTGTGCTTCAGTTAGTTTGTAAAATGTTTGCTAAAACCACGTGTTATTGTTCAAATGTTTACATGCCCCTCATTTGCCTGCAGTTTCATGGGATAAAAGTGTTATATCTTATATGAACTGCAAAAAAAAGGAACAGGAACTACTCATATTGTAATGATCTACAGAACTGTTTGAAACTGTATTTTGACCCAAACTGGTCTTCTAGTTATTATTTCCAAGCAACTTGGATAAACCAGAACATATGATCATTGTGATTTTATAAACATTATAAACAAATTGGAGATCATGACACTGATAAAATGTGTCCAGAGGGTATCAATACTTAGCTTGCCTATGTGTGCTTCTTTGAGTAACAGTGATAGTTTTACGTAACTAACATACATTAAAAATAATTTGTTAAAATAATCAAGCTACCTTTTACCATAAACATGTAAATTAAAATTAAACAAAACAATTCATGTGTAATGTATTGGTGAATGGGAAAGAGCAACATTAATGTTAATTATTACAATAACACCAATACTATGATAAAAACAACAATGTTCATGGTGATTCTGGAATGTCATAATAAATTATAAAACTGATGTCTGATTAATGTAACAACTGATGTCTGATTAATGTAACAACTGATGTCTGATTAATGTTACAACTTAAAGAACTTATCCTCCAGAACATAAGTCTAGTTTATTGTATTTGAGCAAAATGCTTTGAATTTTAAACAAAAGAGCAAGCCCCCCTTATTAAAATTTGGCTATATTGTTTTATTACAGTAAATATTATGTATGTCAGTTTTTTTGTCTTTGTTTAACTTCTTTTTTGTGTATGTTGCATATAATGCAAATAGTTTGTCTCTGTACCAATGTATATGGTTGTAAGAAATAAAGTTATAGTTATAGATGTCTGATTAATATTACAACTGATGTTTGATTAATGTTGGTTGTATGGTGTGATAACATATAATTTTAATAATGTGGATGATATTTACACCCAATTAAAATCTTTGCTGATTTAAATGAAGCAATACAAACATCTATGGCACAATTTAAAGCAAATCATACTCGTGTTATAATTAGATTTGGTAAATATTTTATCACATCGGAATAACTATCCTCTTAAAATAATTTCATTCATAATCTTTTAAAAACATAAAGAATGTATCTAGAATTCAAGAAACACAAAAAAATTAAACAGCATATATATCATATACATGCAAAAGCAATCACAATAATTTCTTACACATAAACCTCACCATTCCATAAATCACTGAACAACATAACAACAAATCACCAAACATTAATGAAAAACATAAAAGAAAGGTCAAATATTAGGGCATAAACTACCAATATGACTATCAACAAAGTTAAGGCATACTTGACTGAGATACTACTCAAACTTGCTTATATTTACTTCAATCAATTTGCACAAATCCTACAATAATAACATTTCCAGTTTTTTTATTACTTTTTTACTTCACTGCAAAGATATTGGTGATATTTCTGTTTGGAAATTGAAAAGATATTCACTGATGATGTTAATTTTCATGTTTTATCTGAAGTTTCTCCTACAATTAATGTCAAACTAGTCTGGGTTTTCACACTTTTACACAAAATAAAGGTTTTGTACAAGTTTAGTTCTGTTGAAATATTCTGTGTTTTGTTGAACTATAGATAAATGACTTAGATTTTACTGATTTAAAGGCTGTATGAATTTGTTTGGACATAAGTGCTGTTACTTAGAAAATATACACATGCCTATCAACCATGTGCCTTAACATGGACATATGAACTACCAGTTATAAATAATCTGCCTTATATTTCATGTAAGAAAAATGTTGAAATCATGTATGATACATTGTAATAAAATGCATAGAATCACAACACTAAATATCGGGTACCTAACAAAAATATATTTACCGTTATGATCATCGCCAATGTGTTGGCAATTAAATTATTAACAGCAAGAGCTTTTGGTTTAAATATGGAGTGCCAAGGTGACCATGTACCGATTTGACCAAGTGGTGATCTGATTAGTATTCGTAGCTAATACCTAGCTGGGTCATCATGGAATTTGTCTGGTGAAGTTCATAGCAAAGGGTAATCCTTTGACTTGTTATTAAAGAAAGCTTGTTGTTCTTGCATTGTTTTGGTTAATTCTGTCCTTACCAAAAATGGCATGAACCAAGATTTTATCAATACATGTATTGATGTCAAAATCTGTTAACAATCAAAAGTAAACAAAATGATTAAGCATTTATCAGATGCAATACAAAGAATAATATTCCATAAAAAAACAAACAAAACCAAAACAAAACCAAATGGATTTCAATAGAATTATGTCATTTAATAATGGTCAACATACATATCATTAATATGCATTTTTAAACCAATAATTATTTAAAAACAATAAGATATTCTGGATAAGCCTGTGTGTCATGGAATATGACGTAAATTCCAGGCATTGCCGGATTGTCTACCACACTATCATATAAAATATGGGAACCTGCTGCCCCTGGTTTTTGTGGTGGCACTTTCATGCCACCTTGTCCTTTAGTAAACTCTCCAACCAGAACTTTACATAAGTACATTCTCTTGTTACCAGCTGGATCAGGACGAGCATACTGAGACTGTGCAGAATAAGTAGGATTTACTGCAAAGTAAACTCCATTACCATAAGCTACAGCTGAAATGAAAAAAAGTAGTGTAAATGGCCTTGATTTGGCATATGATTTAAATATAATGTTAGCTTTTTTTACACAACCACTTAAACACAAAATTAAATCTGTTTAAAGGAATATTTTTCTGTTACTATTCCTGTTCTACATTGATCTTGTTTTTACATAGCAATAAACTTGTTGTAAGAAAGTTCATGCCAATAATCTAATGTCATTGAGTGTATTAGTTAATACAAACCATTTTTGCCACAATAACTTCTGTTGAAACCATATGTATTGATACTGTCAATAGCATCTATTGCTGTTCCATGCCAGAGCTTCATTTCATTATTGTGTCCTGGAGGGTTTGTAGAATCCATCAACTTTTTCTTTGCAACATACTGTTGCTGTAATGTTCGGTTTTGTATTTTTTCTACCTGTAATGCAGACAAAAAAGTACCAATTCCAAAGTAATGTGACATATTATACATCCGAATGTTCAGTTTTAACAAGCATCACAGATGTGATCTATACGTGTCTGAAAAAAAGTCACATGTTCAATATGAAAAAACTGATTTCAGATGGTAGCTGAGCTATCAGAAGAAAATATTGTAGACAAGCACTAAAATAATTTTGACACTGATAAAATTGAAGTGTTTGATTTTTAAATAACAACAAAAATGCCAGACAAATTTTTGCAATCTCAAAAAACGTATTGTTTGCATTTTTGTGATGACACCAAATACATTATAAAGAAAGACCTCATGTCATCAATGGAATGCAGAGGCACTGTGAGAGTGCTCTGAAGTAACCTCATGAAACATAAAATATGTGATGCTCACGTTAAGGCTGCATATATTATATTCATATTATTGTAAAGCATGAATTTGACCAATTGTTAAGCAGAAACTAGAGACTCTCAACAGATTGCATCACTCAAAGGATTTATAAAGTTGAAGTTTCCCTGGCCCTTGTTATCAGTTTTTGGGGGTCTTAGTTCTTTTTGTCTGCATCTTTTATAAACTTTTAAACTTCAATCTTCTCAGGAACCAATGTGCTAATTAAATCCATACTTGGGGCCAATGTTTACTGACCAGCCCTCTACATGGTGCTTTTCTGATAGGAGATTTTTCAACTTAGTTTAACAAAGGAGCCTGTCACATAAAGGTTCAAAGGCTTCTTCTCAGAAACTGCAAAGATGAATGTTTATTGATTAACCCTCTACAAAGCATATGTTTTTTGTTCTGAAATCTAAGATTGCTCACAACGCAAGACTTATTTAAACAGAATCAATGGGGGAAAAATGTATGCAGATATGGATAAAAGACATATACCATGAATGTTCATTGTATGTTCCTCTTTAAGATTGTTTTTGTTCCAATTGGAGATTCAAAGATGGCTGCAATTGCCAGACCTAATTTAACTTAGAATACAATAAAGAAATCTTTTCTAAAACAGTTTAACCAATTGAAACTAAACTTATTACATGTACCAATTTTCACTGAATTGTCATTTACTATGTTTTGTACTATGCAAATAAAAAACACAAGACCATATGCATGAAACTGCATAGCTGACTGAACTAACACATTCATGATTTTTTTTTTGGAAATCTAAGGTGGCTGCCACAACAAAACTTTAAAATATAAACCTACAGAAAAAATGGTTAAAACGACTTCTTAGCTAAGCTAAAATCAAACTTATCAGCAATATTTATTGGATGATGCTTTACTGCTTTTAAGTTTTTTTGGAAATCAGAAACTTAAGATAGGGCTAATTGTTCAAGAACAATTAGAAAGGTCTTTCCCAGATTCCTGTCAGAAATTTATTTTTCGTCATCTGTTGGTTTGAACTCAACTTCATAGGTTGCTGGGCAATTCTTTAGTCAGAATAGACCATTTCTGTGGTCTTGAGTTAAACAAACAATGGTTGTCAAGAACTTTTGTGGCCGTTGCTAGGGAAAAAATGCCACTTCCAGAGGTGTTTACCCCTTTTCAGTTCTCCCAGTAATATTAATTATTTTTTTCAGTAATTTGGCACATTTATCAGTAATCTGAAACTTTGCACATAAAATTCTATGTCTGAACTAAGAACAATATTAAAAGAGTTTCTGGCCAGTCTTTTACTATAAAACATCTTTCTGATGCACATTTTATTGATCAAACATTATTAAAATGTTTATTCAATATTGTAATACCTTTACAATTTCACAAAATCATAACCAAAAGCATTTGAAATTTTATATTGTAATACCCATAGCTGCACATGTTTCAAACAAAATCAAAATCACTTTGTTGTTTTTTTAACACCAAAAATATAATACCAAGCGTCCAACTGACAAAGACTAAAAAATAAAATTGTTACAATGGCAGAAATGCCAAATTCCAGGTGCATTTCTGTGATGCGTATTTTTAGACCCTAATTCAGAATGATTCTGGAAAATCCACCTCTGCATTTCCAGCTGTAAAATGACATATTTCAGTAAGGTATATCATCCTGATTTAAAAACTTGACCTGTGACCCTTGAGATTGTGCTCAAATTGAAAGGCTAGACTGGGTGATCATATTAAACCTAAGTTTACTATATTATCTCTAACCGTTTTCTAAGTTATATGCAAAAAACTGATTAACCACAATAAGCCAAGGGCTGTAACTCGAAAAAAGGTTCATCTCACAGTTTTGAACAAAATGCATCGAGGAGTATTTTTCCTTTTATTGTCTTCTTCTATCTTTTATAGGTTTTGAGTTGTAATGATAACAAGATTAGAAGCCTAAGGTCGAGGTCACTTCTGAACTTTAACTTTGAGATATTCTTTAAGGACATATTTTGAAGGATGACAAATAGTAAGGACTTCATGATTTGTACTTACGGTTTGTGAGTTTTTGTGGTAAGCGGAGTCCTGTTTTAGAAATTTTTAGCCAAGTTATGTCATAAAGTTATCTCAAAAGTTCCTTAACATTGTCACTTTTCAGTTTTCTTGTATCTGTTATAGTTTCAGAGATTACATGAAAACAAGGTTTTCGGTATTTGGGCAGATAACTCAGTAAAGAAAAAATGTTTCGATTTAACAGTGTGAATTCCAAATAGACTTTCAGTGGCCAAAACTTGTCCCAAAACACCAAAAAGATATGTAGTGTAGTTTTTTAACTGTTTGGTTTTGAAAGTTGATGGGAAAAAAAGAAAAAAATAATGCAAGCAAAAACAATAAGGTCTTCCCACAGGAAGTGGGAAAGACCTTAAAAATGGCTGCAACTGCAAGACTTGATTAAAATAAAACACAATGGGAAAATGCTGGGACCTTATCAGACACACTGAAGATAACAGCAATATTCATCAGATACTCCATTAAACAGTTATGTTTTATATACTTGTAATAAAAGTTAGCCATGAACACAAGTCTTTGTTTCCACTGGACATTATAGGTCAATGTTCAAATGCTTTCTAGAAAATGAAAAGCTTAAAGCCATACTGAATATAAATGTTTATTGGATGGTCCTCTACAAAGTTTGCATTTTTTTTGTTCCAATCAGAAATCCACATGTGTTCATAAAACCCTTCCAATATTTCACTGACCACAAGTCGCTGTTTTGATTGGATAAATAGCAAATAAAAAAACTTACTTTCATACAAAAATTAGTTTGAGGATATACCACTCCAAAAGGCAAGCAGTAAAATAAATACAACATTAAATGTATTTATTTTACTGCTTGGCTCTGATTTCTTTTAGTAATGGGATTGGTTTATATTTGTTCAAGTTAAGAAGTCATATAAAATTCTTAACTTAATTTGTCAGGGTTTTTGGACACAGAAACCATAACTGTTGAGGATGCTACTGTGATATTCAGGTCGATGTCAGCTGTGACCTACAAGACAGTCATTTACTATTTATCAGTAGCCTGTATACCAAAAATTGTCATCCTACCATCAAGTTACATTGAAACTGACCCAATCCAATAAAGTACCATCAAATGATGCTTACAAGACTGTCATGCACTATTCATCAACAACCTTTACACTAAGGATTATCATTCTAGGATGCATGGTTAAAGACAAACTGACCTAATGCAACAACTTTAATGTAGTCTGTCATATGACCATGAAATTGATCTCAAGGTCAGGTAACACCTGATTGACTGACAAGTACTTATCATAATCTACCATTTGTCAACCAGCTAGCAATGAAAATATTTGGCTGGTTGGCAAATATAAACCTTAAGCCTTTTTTTGTTTTTTGAATTACAAACCAAAATTGATGGGATCTAAATTAGACCAAAATTGATGGACCTATGGCTTAAGATTACAAAGATACAGGTGAAATGTTAATTCCACTGCCACAGGAAACCATTTTTGCCATTGGCTTTGGTTGCAGGCGAGACAACTAAAATGGACAATAATTCTGTATATAATGCTTACTGCTTGATTTACAAATCACTGATAAAGCAAATACTTGTAATGATCATCTATGAGTGTGTTGTAACTTACCTTTATAATGCTAGAGTACTTTCCACCCATCTGTGTTTGGAAGTCCTTCATAAGATCTAAATATTCCTTATCTGTTGCATGTAGAGTTACTATTTTTATATTCTCACTTTGATCCATTGGTGCCCAATTTGCAGGCATATCAAATGCTGAGTCTGCAAACATACAATGAAATGTAACATTTGTATAAAACTGTCAGCTATCTTACTATATAAAGATGACATTGTCAGAGTAAAAAACTTGAAGCTAGCAGCAAGATAATTGGAAGGTTGGCCAATAAACCAGCTTAAGTAAAACCCTAAAGTCATTTTACAGGTTGCATTACTTAACAAGAACAAGGATGTGAATTGAACATCAAAAAGTTGCAGACCTGTTATAAAAGGAATTACAATTATGACACCTGGTAATTTAGATTTGACTTATTAAAAATGGGGCACCACCTGATAGGAACATCGAAGTGTGAAGACTCTGGAATTATGATTTTTTGATTTACATAATCTGAATCTGAATCTAGGTAAAAATAAAGCAGAAAAATTTAAAGGCATTTAAAGGGACATTTAATGTTACCCAACCATGGTGCATTGTTGTTAATACTCATGAACACATTTTACTGAATTAAATATCAGCCTATAGGAACAGCCGAACATGATAACAGTCCATCTCAGAAGAAAACTTTTACCTTGACCTTGGACCTATAAATATAATTTCAAATTGGCACAACTCAAAAACTACACATGGGATTGTGATGAAAATTCAACTTTTTGCAAAGTTTAAACAGTCTTTTGACATGTTTTCAAGTTAACATTTGGAAACCACTAACGATGACCTAACAAAATTTTAATTAGACCAAGTTAGAAACTACAAATTGGATTGTGCAAAGTGTACACAAAATCCGTTGACACATTTTCAAGTTATCATTTGGAAACCCCTGACAGACTGATGGACAGACAGACATTAATATCCAAATGGAGCATATCACATAATACTTTATGTGGCTGACTGGCTGGGTATAAAATAGAATGCAGGAACTTTAAAAATAAAAATCGATCAAAGACAGAAATGTCCGTATTTCATTAAAAATGAACAAAGTCCGTTAAAAGGAAGTAGGTGAGCGATAGACCTGAAATCGAATCCCGTGTTATGGAAGGCCATGCTGATGCTGCATACCAAATTTCATGAGAATGTGATTAGTACTTGCAGAGAAAACTGTTACGAAAATTTTTTCCCCGTCTGCCCGCCCACCATTCACTATACTATAACCTACATTTTCACTCTGTGAAATCCGGCCAATAAATAATCTACCAGATAACCTACCTGTTTGTTTTGATTTTCTAAGAACAGCTACAGTATCAGTTGGATCATCTTCCGGATACTCCTCGTAGGTTGTGAAGTCCACTATATACTTGTTGCCACTGTTATCTAAGAAGAATGCTTGTTGATCGTTATTTCGTAAAGCTTGTTCGAGTATCAGATTAACCTCTGGCGGATATTCCTCCAGTTTTTGACCAGTGTCTTCCACAGAGATAAAATACCACTGTACAATGTCAGCAACTAGCTTGGCATGCTGGTGCTTCTGTTTCTTTCTGTCCAGGTCTCTTATGATTTTATGAGTTTCATGTAATGCTTCAGACAAATTGTCTGCTAATCCCCTAATTTTTATCCGACCAATTCTTTTAGAAATTTCAATTTCTACTTCACACATGTCTTCTAATCTCATTATTTTAGCTTCCTATAACAAAGGAAAAAGATCTTTCAGGTAAACCTTCACAAAAATGATTCACATAGTTGGCCATAATAACATTTGAATTCACTTAAATTCACTTTTAGTTACACCCATTTTTCTTATAAAACAACATTTTTTGCTCAAAAATATCAAAAAGTCACCACAAATATAAAGTCTTATAACAGAGTTTTGTAAAGTTTACAAAATGAAGTCACAAATAATGCCAGTTTTATTTGTCTGATTGATAGAGACTGGTACAAGTCTCTGTAGTTTTATAAAATAAAAAATATTTAATTGAACTCAATAATTTTGAATTCATTTCAAATCTTAAATATTTTTACATCACATAAACTTATATAATTGTAAGCAGAATTACATGTATTCAGAATTACAAATTTGATGCAAAGTGAAAGTAGAACTATTTTGTTTCTTTTCAACATTACTTATGACTACAGCATCATTTTGTAAAGGTTGAAGTTCGAATCAAAGTAAAAGGTCTGGCAATAATTGAGAAATCTTTATCAATAGTTATGAAACCCTGCATCATAAAACGTCAGTGCACCAATTGTGTTATTATATAACATAGTTATAAAATTATAATAGACAGGACTTTTTTATTATGTCTTTAGTTTCCTTGAAATTTGAAATAACCCTTTATCAAATCAATAATTTTAATATAAGACCATCTAAAAAAATTATTGGTTTGCTTTATCCCAACCCACATTTCTAGAAGTGGGCAGGTAGGTAATTTTGCCTTCAGATTAAAATTATGATTTGAACAAAAGTTTATATTGTAGTAGAATATATGCTGTATCAGTCTTTAATAAAATTCAGTATTAAAATACACCAGAATCCTTTGGTATTAATTTTCTGTCAGAGAAAAACATTTGTGGATACAATTGAACCAAGTTATTTTCCAGAATTTTAAGGGCTTATGTCACTTTTGTGGTCTGAATAACCATCTGCTCAGATGCATCCATTGTACTGGTGACATAGTGTAAACAGTATAAACAATTACAACATGTTACTTCATATACTACATGTATTTTATTTCTTAAGGGTATTTTTTTGTTTGTTTGAATAATGTTTAACGCCACTTTTTCAATTTTTCAGCTATATCGTGGTGTCCAGTTTTTATTGGGGGAGGAAGCGGGAGTACCCGGAGAGATCCTGCGACCTTCCGTAGAAAAACTAGCAATACTTGTCAATTAAGATTGGAGTCGAGCACACCCTGCCCGCAGTAAGACTCGAACCCACAACCTCAATGTTGACAGACCATGTGATCATCAGTAGACAAACTACCTTAACCACTAGGCCACCGAGGCCCACCTAACTTAAGAGTACAAAACAAGTATACAGATAACAACAACAAAGTTTTTCATTCAATAAAAATGTTTAAATTGATCTTTTCTTCCATAATGTTTGCTTTTAATTAAAATAAAATATATTTGGAAAAAACTTTCATTCTAGTGTAAGTGTTTGTTTTTTCCATCCATTACAATTTTTTTATTTTCTAATTGGTCATTGTTGATAATCCAGGAAATAAACAAATGATGCGTAATCCATTTGAAATGCATAAAACAATTGGAATTAAGTTGGAAATATGTAAAATCTATGCAATTTTTATTGGTATTACATATTTAATCAAAATGTAGAATTCTTGAAAAATCTGAACAACCAAATACACAAGTATTTTCGGTGAACCATTAGGGCCACCTAAGGGATAGCATAAATAATCGCGGTGATTTACAATAATATGGAATAATTAGGTGTATTTATGTTGCTATCTAGTATCATGACATTTTGACAATGAGTGTGTTACATACTCAAAGGTGATTTTCTTTTTATACAGCAGATGTTATAAAAATCAACAACTTTGTGCGGAACATCATCCTCACTTAAAGTATCCAACAAGTCTTGGATTTTAAAACAAAAGTGACAATAAAAATTTAAGTCGCTGCGTTTCGGGCAAGTCAGTCAGAAACAGCAAACAAACACTTTTTCAAGGATGGCCTAACAAAAAGAATCAAGCTAACCATATATGATAATTTCTGATGAACATGCTATGCAAAACAATCATTCTTCTCAAGAAAACCAATTTTGCACTCTCTTTGAATTACTATTATATCTTCAAAATGAGAGGCCTCGGTGGCCGAGTGATTAAGGTAGTTCGTCTACTATTGATCACACAGTCTGTCAACACTGAGATTGCGGGTTGGATTCTCACTGCAGGCAGGGTGTACTCGACTCCAATCTTAATTGACAAGGATTGTCAGTTTTCCTACCGCAGGTCGGGGGTTTTCTCCGGGTACTCCAGCTTCCTCCCCCAATAAAAACCGGATGTCATGATATAGCTGAAAAATTGCTGAAAGTTGCATCAAACAACATCCAAATCTTTAAAATGAAAATATAATAGCCAATCAAATAAAAACAAAATTTTGTATTGAACAGAATATGTTTTGCTAACCAATATGATAGGAAATAGAATGTCACATGTATTGCTTTAGGTCTAAAGGTAAAAGGCAAAAATAGTCATTATGCTGTAATATCAAATATTAACTAGATTGAACTACTCTTAGAAATGAAAGTTTGGTCAAAAGTATAATTTTACTAGTATTTATATTTGGTTATAGAAATTTAACAACCAATCAAATAAACAATTATTTAAAAATAGATGACAGTCTTTAACAATTTTAAATAGCTAGTTAAATGCCTGGTATTGTTTTCTTTTTGAAATGCATTTACCTCATCTTTAGTCAAGTCCTTAACAACATTGTCTTCTATACATTTCTCCTTAAATTCACTGTCCATGCTTTCCTCCAAAGACCGCAATGCTGCATCAGCCGAGTTCTGAGTCTTGGCATATATAGTCAAGTTCAGAGTAGAACGAGGCATTTTACTAACTTTCCATTGCACATCTTTTACAGGATTTTTATCACCTGTAATGGTCAATTGTAATAGACAATTTTTAGGATACCCCTTTTCTCAAAAATATAACTGTGTTTATGTTCTTATGATGACTGAAGGAATTACCACAAAGAAGCAAGAGGGAAAATGGAAATTGCAACTGTTATGAGATTGTGTTTATCATGAATTTTTTATACTCTTTTACCATATTTATTACACATATCTTCAAGTATATATTTAGCATATCTCAAAAGAAAAATAAGTAACAATAAATATACCTACCTGTATTTATAACTACACACATATATAAAAACAATGGGGAAAAAAAAGACGCATAATGGGCTCGACTGATGATGCATGCTAAATGTGATGCCATCCAAAGTTTATGGGGAGAACACTACATATCTATATTATAAAAGTATTTAGAAACTCTATACATAGTTTCAATTAAATTATTTATATGGATAAACAGATTAACAAAACATGTACTATCATATGAAGACCTACCTACATATCAAATATCTAAAGCCTAGGTAAAAAAAAATTATAGAAAGCTAGAAGATATTGTAGTGGTGGAACAAAATCTTTATCATCTTGACGTACCAAATCCTATCCAGCCGGCTAATCTGTTTAGCACTCCTTGACACTGTTGATCATATCGCTGCAGACATTTTGTCATGGCCATTAAAAAATTAGACAGCATGTGAGATTGGAAAATTATGACATGAACTTCTTTAACATCTGGATTCTTCTTCTCAAAACTGATCAAAGCTTCAAATAAACTCTCTGCAACTTGCTCTATTGAGTAACTGACTCCAGCACCTAACAAACGAACACAAAATTTAGTAGCAATAAAAAGACCAAATCTGAAGCATTTTTTAAAACAAATGGTTGTGTTGTTGGTCAATGGTCAGAATCTATTTCAACTGTACTTAAATTATAGGAATATGTATTATATATTTTACTATATCAATAATAAAATCATTTAAAATTTCCCCAACTGTAAATCTTGTATAATAACTATTTATGTTTGTTCGTTTGTTTGAATGGTGTTTTAACGCTACTTTCAGCAATTTTTCAGCTATATCTTGGCGTCCAGTTTTTATTGGTAACTATTTATGAAAAAAGCAATTAAAAAATTATTTTACATTGACTTTCAACACATATTATTGCAGATTATATCATATATTTGTTTTTCCCTCGAATATACATAAATATATAAATTTAGTGTAATAGTTTTTCAAATCTTAGGGTATTTAATGCCACATTAATAGGCTAGGACTTCCACTCATGGAGTAAAAATCCTAAGCCATGAATTAAGAAAGAATTCATGCATACCATACTTTATAGTTGTTTTAACATGGGTGGTTATTATATTCCAGAATATTTTGCCCAAATATATCAAGAATATAATGACAACCCATGTTAAAATGACTATAAAGTATGGTATGCATGAATTATTTCAATTCTGATTATGACAAATGCAGTAATCTGTACATTGTATCGGCATAAAAATATGCACAACTGTATGGATGTTCCACATTGCTAATGCATGTCATTATGTACATTTGCTGTGCGTTGAAGCATGCAAAAAACAGAATTCAGTCTAAAAATAACAATTTCATGAGCAAAAAACAATAATTATGGTAGAAAAGTAAAATTTTAAAAATAAAATCCATCCTACTGAAACCGACAACTTGTGCCTGTGTAAACTAAATTTATTGGAATTTTAACACAGATTTCTTTATATAGCGAAAGCATGACGTCATATTAGAATGTGACATTATATACTCATACATAACATATAATAGCAAGCACAGCCACAGGAGTGAGCTCTACGGCAATTATGTGTCACATGATAAAAACCAAATCAAGTGATTAAAATCTGCTTAATTCTGATATTGATTTCTTTTTGCCCGGAAGTTGTTACGGTCAAAACACTGTCTCAAAGTGAATGAAGAACAGCACACAAAGTTAATTTAAAGATAGACTTAAAAAATTTTTTTACATTGATCAAAAATAAATGCTCTTTTTAAAAATAACAAAAATTTCGTACAATTTTTTCGCAATCTCTTAATCGGTCTATTTACAACTGACATTCATGTGATGTCACCATTACATAGAAAGATGTCACATGAAAACTGGAATTTAGAGGCACTGTAAGGGTGTTTGGAAGTAACGTCAATTATGAAATGCACATTACCGGTATATATAAATAATTTTATATGGTCTGTGCTGGCATTTTGGCAATGCCTACTCCATATTATATATACAAGTCCCTTTTGCATCTTTATCTTGCCATCCCCATTCATTCATCAATATACATTTATTGACTTTGATATAGGTTAATACCTGGTTTTATCAACCTGAAAAAAATTATATCCACCGAGCCAACGGCGAGTGTGGATATTATTTTTTAAGGGTTGATAAAACCGGGTATTAACCTTTATAAAAGTCGATGAATGTTTTATTATATGACTTTTACACTGGAAGTCTCTTATAAAAAAGGATAACAATAATAATTTATTTCAACAATAACAAAAGTTAACCATCACATTTTAAATTAAAAGAAATTAACATTTTCAAACTAAAATTTAGAGTAATATAAGAGCAATTATGAAAAATTGGCAAAAAAGGTTCCTGTTCATTGACAGCAAACCTTGTCTGCTGCTGCTCATCAGCCATTTCGAAACAAGTCAACAAACAGAATGTTTTAAAAGAATGATTTTGATTGGCTGATGTTTTTTAATTCAACCAATCAAATTAATGCTTATTTCCTATTGTTGAATTCTATTTTTAACTACTGAAAAGTGATAAATATTCTAATTTTAGCTACTCAAAAGTCAAAACTTTTATATCAGTCTATTTTTATCTACTTTGAGGTTAACACACCGTCTGCACAATACTTTTCATGATACCCTGGGCCAATCAAAATCAAGATAAATGTCAGTCATATAATAAATGTTTTTAGCAACATGCAGAAGTTATTCCTATTGTGACAATTAAATTATATATCTGTACCTTTATTGTACAACATATCTAATATTATATGCTGGACCAAAAAATAATGTGTGTATTCCTCTTGAATAAGGCATACTGAAAGTTCATGGTACTGTATTGTTTGCATCAATATCATCTTCAAATATACTGAATTTATATAAAGATGTATTTTACTACCAGTACTATCCAACATTTGTAACAATTTCCATGTTAAGTATTAATGTACTTAATACACTTGTAACACTGACCTGACCGACCTGTTCAAGCACCTATGTGTTAACCTGCAGACAAAACTAGAAAAGTCTATGTTCATGTTTTTTAATGTAATACTAGTATACCAAGATTTGCTTTAATAATAGTAAGAGTTTGTACATATGGATGATTTTATGCAACTTATCCTTATTTCCAACAAAAAATTTCAGTGTGTATACTACTGTTACCTAGAGCTGGTAAAGCTACGCTCTTCTTGCCAAAGTCCTCAACTTTTCTCAATACAGTTTTGAATTTATCCTTCAAGTCTACATGACTGTCTTCCATATTGATATGTATGATGTATTCACAGGATAGTGAGCCTCCTGCTGAGGTAATAGTAATTCCTTCTTTTATCATTTCTTTTTCTTTAAGATAAGAAGATAACCATAAATAATCAGTAAATTTTACTAGCATATAGCAAAACCACATTCAATATACAAACCTGGAAAAAAGTATTGAAACACCAAAATATGAATGGAATAAAAGACATAAATTTTAAATGTTTTCATGCAAGTAGTGTAATTTTTGTATGAATAAGTACAACTTTATTGATTATTTGAAAATTGTTGTGTCATTACTTGCAAATAAACAATTTCAACTTGTAAGCTATGTAATTAAAGTTTTTATAGGTGTCACCCTTTATGTTTTTTATAGGCTGGATTGACTAAATCATTATCAAATTTTGATGAAAAAAGTCAACCTCAGCTGTCAAATGATGTCAGAGAACTGATGCAAGAATGTCCCAGCTCAGACAAATTGCTTGTGGTGTAAACATTCAGTAATAAATACTGTCAAGGACCTTAGAAGATCTGGAAGACCCCCCAGTAACATCTGACCATGAATATAGGGCTCTTGGCAGAACTTCTTAGGCAAAACTCGTTTGTTAACAGCACTGTGTTGAAATAACTGTGGTTGGCTAAACAGTGTGCTTTCATCAAGATTATTATGGAGTAGACTCAAAGCTTTAGGTTACTGTTCAAGACAGCCTGTGAAACTTCTATTGCTCACAGACATGAAGAAGCATGTTTGCAATGGTGCCAGGCCTGTCGTCATTAGGATTTAGCCTCTTGGAGAAGGATCCATTGGTCTGATGACAGCCTCTTGATGTTGCTCATGTTGACAGCATAGTACCAGTATGGTGGCAACCTTACAATACTTATGCTTATAATAAATGCAACATTGCCGAAACAGTTCTGTTTGGTGATGGCTTAGTTGATGGTTTGGGGGTGTGTTTCATATGACTATAAGCTTAACCTTATAACGTTTGCAGTAATTTAAATGCACAAATGTACCAGAATGACATTCTGGAAACAAAGTCTATTGCCTCATTTTGACTATCATCCGCTACGAACAAGACACATCTTCATTGATGACAAAATTAGACTGCATTATGTTCACCTTGTGAGGACTTATTTAAGTAAAAGTGGACACATTGCAATGACCAGCAAGAAATCCAAACCTGAATTCAATTGAGCAAATCTGGGATATCAACTGTTTTCATGTGAGAGGACAATGGCCTCCGGTACCAACATTTGCAGGACTAGACCAGGCATTACATCAGGAATAGCAAAAATTGACAAACAGCAAATTTATTGTTTAGTTGGTGGTATGAGGCGGCATTTAAAGACTGTCAACAATGTGAATAAAAGTTAAGCACAATATTATATAAAACTTTCAAACAGAAATTGAAACCTAAATACAGCCAACCTTCTGGCAACTTTAAGTGTTTTTAATGGAATGTGAATTACAGTAAATCAGGTTCTTTTGGTTTCAGTTTTATTTTGATTTATTGGTTCAACACACCAACATCAGACGGTTTCAGAGAAGAAGCGTTTTAAACTTTTTCCCATAGAGTCCAATGTTAAACTAAGTCCTGCGGTGGTGGCCATTTTGAATTTTCAATTGCCATAAAAAACACAAAGTTTACAGAGGACCATCCAAACAATATTGCTAGTAAGTTTTTGTTTCCATTGATTAACCGGTTTCAGAGAAGAAGTCTTTTTAAACTTTTTCCCATAGAGTCCAATGTTAAACTAAGTCCTGCGGTGGTGGCCATTTTGAATTTTCAATTGCCATAAAAAACACAAACTTTACCGAGGACCATCCAAACAATATTGCCAGTAAGTTTTTGTTTCCATTGATTAACCGGTTTCAGAGAAGAAGCCCTTTTAAACTTTTTTCCCATTGGGTCCTATGTTAAAATAAGTCCTGCGGTGGTGGCCATTTTGAATTTCTGATTGCCATAAAAAACACAAACTTTATAGAGGACCATCCAAACAATATTGCTAGTGAGTTTTGTTTTGATTGGTTAACTGGTTTCAGAGAAGAAGCCCTTTTAAACTTTTTTCCCATAGGGTCCTATGTTAAACTAAGTCTTGCGTTGGCGGCCATATTGGTTTACCGATTCAAATAAAAAACACAAACTTTGTTGAGGTCCATCCAATAAACATTATGGCAAAGGTTAGTTGCAATTGGCCAAGTGGTTTCAGAGAAGAAGATTAAAATGTAAAAAGTTTACAGACGCCGCGACGCCGACGGATGCAAAGTGATAACAATAGCTCACGTGACCCTTTGGGTCATGTGAGCTAAAAAGGGTTAATTTATTATACATTTAAGCAACTAAAATAAAAAGACACCCTTTTCTCCTTTCATAAAATCATGCATGTGCCATAAAGTGGTGAATAAGGGCTTTATCAAAATGTTTTTAGTGGCTGGGGGTTGGAGGGCACACCAGGCCCCCTGCCTCTCTTCTTATTCTGTGCAATTTAATATATGGTTCTTGATAAAGGCCATCTTAGTTTTAGGATCAGTACATAAACCTCAAATTTAATAAAGGACCAAGCTGATGTACATTTCTAATATCATAATTCAATCTGACAAGCAATTTATCAGAGGAAAAGTTTAGAAATTTTAGCCAATCATAATGCATGAAAGTCTTTGGCAGCAATTTCATATATTCTATCTGTATCACAACTAAAACTTTGTTACACACCATCCAATAAACATTCCTGCCAAGTTTGGTTTAAATTTGCCAAGTTGTTTCCAGTGAAGAACATGAACAGTTTATGGCTGATAACAATGACAGATGCAAAGTGATTCTCAGGTGAGTGATAAAGCAGTTAATAACATTTACTTACTGGCGGAGGGTAGGCTTAGGGCTTTTTCTAATTGAGTACCACCTTTCTTTAATATTGCCTGAGAAACTCCACCTTAAACAAACAAAAATAATAAAGACAGTTGTAGTATTTTTGGTAATAACAATATCACTGTTTACCACAACTGAAAAGAAGAATAATTTCTAAGTTCAAAATATGTGAATTTTGACATCTGCAGTAGTTTCGACTTGTTTGATCTTAAAAGTCGAAACACTAAACATCTAAGTTGTATGGCCACAACTAATGAAAAACTTAATGTGCAAGAAGAACATCTTACACAGACACACATTAAGATCCAAAAACAGATCAAGTGAAATTAAACATACTATATCAGAGGAAATAGTACTGTATACAGTCAAAATATTGCAAAAAGAACAATCCTGTTTGTTTGTTTGTCAGAATAGTGTTTAACACCACTTTCAGCAATTTTTCAGCTATATCATGGCGTCCAGTTTTTATTGGGGGAGGAAGCCGGAGTACCCGGAGAAAATCCCCGACCAGCGGTAGGAAAACTGACAATCCTTGTCAATTAAGATTGGAGTAGAATACACCTTGCCTGCAGTGAGAATCATCCCGCAATCTCAGTGTTGACAGACCACGTGATCAATAGTAGATGCACTGCCTTAACAACTCAGCCACCGAGGCCCATAACAACAATACTGGAAAACTCAATGGAAATAAATTGTCTACACTGATGCTGGTATGTCTAAGGAAACAATTTGTATATGGCTTACAAGATAGATGACAGGGTGCTTCATGTATCCCCCAAAACGTGTTTTTCAGGACTAGAAAAATTAACATTTAAGGTATCTGGACCACAATTGACAGTGTGATCAATGCTGGTGTCCAAGGTGTCCACTGATTTCTAACAGAGCAGACCTCTACAATTTTCAGCAAACATCGGAAATACTATTTGATTAACTAAATTTGTTTACATAAAACTGATAACAATGACTCTAAGTAAAAGTATAATTAGCAATACATGATTTAATAGAGATGTATTTCTTAGTCCAAAAATTAAAATTAAATGGTAACGTCAATTATGGGTCAGAAACCATAAATTAAGTAATAAAAGTATCAAATTGGTATAAATATAAATGTATTTTTATGCAGCTACCTCTTTTCAAATCCAAACTTTTGTTGGTTCCATTAACAATAACATCAAGTGCTGCTTCAGTTATGTCCCCTTCATAAACTTTTAATGTAATAGACCCTATGTCAACACTGGCTTGCTTATTTCCTGTCATTGCTTGTTTCTGCCATCCTCCAGAGGCTGTTTAAATTATAATATATCAAATGTTAAAACATAACTAATACAATCATTTCCATGAGAAAAAAAGATAGAAAAAAAAATAGTGGAACAGAAGATCAGAAACATATATTAAAAGCAAATAAATATATCAAAGGCTCCTCTGTAAGACAACAACTGCATTAAACAAAAGAAAAAAGGTGCCAAAATGATTTGCACCAAAATTACTACTTTTGATAGATATTTGTTTGTTTCAAATTGTTTCATGCCACTTTCAGCCAATTTTTCAGCCTTTTATTGGGGAGAAGGCTGAGTTCCCTGAAAAACCCAAACCTTAGGAAGAAAAACTGGCAATCCTCAATAAAGATTTTGAGTCAAGAGCACCCTGACTTCAGTGAGACTCGAACCCGCAATCTCAGTATTGATGGACAACATGATCAAATGTAGACGAACTACCTTATCCACTCGGCCACAGAGACCATATGATAGAAGATCATTAAATAAATTAATGATATATCCGTAATTCTAATATGAAGAGCCTAAAACGGTTCCGAGTCCACACCAGGTGTAAAACAAGTATATATTCCTCATCAATGTCATAAACAATCAACACTCTTTATGGCAATGTCATACCAGTAGTAAGACTTTTCACCTATTAAATTAACGATGTCACAATCAAATTTGTGTCCTAAAAGACCCACAAGTCATACGATTCAAAGGTTACACTGTTAAAAAAGTTAATATATATGTCCTATTAGAATTAAAATAATTCATTGGGGATAAGAATATATACTTATTTTACCACAGTCTGCCCTTTATGGGGCAACGCTCAGGGTAAAATATTGGTCATAAAGGGCAACTGGTGGTAAAAGCAGCTTATATTCATGGCCCAAATTTATTATTTCTAAATTAAATCAATCAAACATCATCAGCGGAAATGTTGTCAATCAGATCATACCTTAGATTAAACTGTGACATAGTTAGCTTATTCACACAGCAACATAATGTTTTTGTTTACAACTTAATGACAACATAATGAAAGATTTTGATATGAATTTTGAAATATTACTGGAAACAAGAATATAAAGGAACCTATGAGCTACTGCTCACTCAGTATACCCCCGTTATTCCCATCTCTTTATAATGACTAAGTTGATAAGTTGGTATACAGGAAGTAGATAAGCAACAGAACTGAAATCCGTACTTGCAATAAAGGAGCACATGGTAAGGTCACATATAAAATTTCAAGTAGTTGTGATAAGTAGTTGCCGAGAAAACTGCTCACTCAGCATACCCCCGTTATTCGCATCTCTTTATAATGACTAAGTTGATAAGTTAATAAACAGGAAGTAGATATGGGACAGACCTGAAATCGATACTTGGAATATAGGAGCACATGTAAGGTCACATATAAAATTTCAAGTGGTTGTGATAAGAATTTGATGAAAAAACTGTTACAAAAATTTTCATCCATTGACCACTAATGTTGAAAATTCACTAAGTTAGTAAACAGGAAGTAGATTTTGTTTGTTTGAATGGTGTTTTAACGCCACTTTCAGCAATTTTTCAGCTATTTCATGGCGTCCAGTTTTTATTGGGGGAGGAAGCCAGAGTACCCGGAGAGAACCCCCGACCTGCGGTAGGAAAACTGGCAATCCTTGTCAATTAAGATTGGAGTCGAGTACACCCTGCCTGCAGTGAGAATCGAACCGGCAATCTCAGTGTTGACAGACCACGTGATCAATAGTAGACGAACTAACTTGACCACTCGGCCAACAGGAAGTAGATATGGGACAGACCTGAAATCGGTACTTGGAATATAGGAGCACATGGTAAGGTCACATATAAAATTTCAAGTGGTTGTGATAAGAAGTTGATGAAAAAACTGTTCTGAAATTTATGTTGAGGACAGAAGGTTGGACAGAGGTAAACCAGTATACCCCCCTCTTCTTCAAAGCAGGGGTAAAAAAAATGTTAAAATATAAATTCCATTATAAATCTATACCAGACAAAAATAAGCAGCACAAAAATATATGTTTTGAACAAAGAATGGAATGTATGGCACACCGACTGACTATATGGACCAGGTATTTACTGGTGGTGTATTTTCCTAAGTAAAGATTTTTTTAAAAAGAAACAAATATGTGACAAACAACATGTAATTCTTTTGCCCTTCTATATTTTAAAACATTTTGTCCTATAGCCTCCTCATGTTTTCTACAACAGTTTCTGTGTCAATTCAATTCAATTTATTCCCTACCCTATCACAAAAAAACCTTAACCGTGAAAATTAATATAAGTGATTAAGTAAAAAAGTACCTATATGTTTATACCTATTGCATCATAACACTATGTATCTAATTTATACCTTAGTGTACCTAAAAATTGAGAATATGTATAATTTGATATTATTTATGTACCTGCGTTGAAAAAAAAAATAGAAGTTTTATAAATGCTCAATTTATACCTTCATTATTTCCAGCTTGTTCTGAATCAAAATTTCTGGCTGTTCTGCCTGTATATTCTCCACTATTTCTTTTTATTTGCTCTTCTTCAAATGCCTACAATGTTAGATTTAAAAAAAATAAATCATAAAAAGTAACTCAATAAATTTAGTTAGAACAATTACTTCTTGTCAGATGTTCATTACATGCAATCATATAAGAAAAAACTAGAAGTTCTTGTCAGCAATGCATGTGTGCAAAAAGTTGTAGTATTCTTTTCAATCCTTCACTATATTTCTTTCGAGAAATATATTTTTTTTTAAATGCATCAATACATTGTAGACTTATTAATTTTAATATTGTTAACATTTTTGTCACAAAAACTATGAACCAGTCCTTTAAACAGGAAATGTTTGTTTGTTTGTTTGATGGTGTTTAATGCCACTTTCATCAGTTTTTCAGCTATATCATGGCGTATAGTTTTTATTGGGGGAGTACACGGAGAAAACCCCCGACCAGCGGTAGGAAAACGGCAATCCTCTTCAATTAAGATTGGAGTCAAATACACACTGCCTGCAGTGAGAATCGAACCCGCATTCTCAGTGTTGACAGACCACGTGATCAATAGTAGACGAACTACCTTGACCACTCGGCCACCGAGGCCCCTAAACAGGAAATGAAAAATACATATTTTTTTAGAATGCACATTTTAACAATAAATATTTCTTAACTTTTAAGACCATTACAGTTATTATTCACAAAAGGAGGCCCATATTGTTATATAAACATTAAAAATCAATCATTACATTCGTCATTAAACCATACATGGTAACTCAACTGTAGTGATGTTTTATCCTGCAACATTAAGGGAGCATTGTGTGAAACAAAAAAAACAAAAAACAAACACAAACACAGAACACAAAATTTTTGGTTTACAGCACACCTATAAATTCCATAAGGTATGCACCTAAGTGTGAGAAAAGGAAAGTTTGTGAAATTTAACAAGTTTGTCAAAATATAGAGAGAAAGCAAGATTTATATACTATATATAATAATAATACCTTGATAGTTGGGAAGTCTTGATCATACACAACAAATCTAACATCACAAATCGAGGTTGATGCATTGACTTTAGAAAACTTGTCCACAGTTGCAAACATGCTTCTGGCAGCTGCATTTTTTGGATATCCCAGGTTTCCTGTTCCAAGGGCAGGGAATGCTATGGACACAAATCCCTTGTCACTGGCTATCTGGAGGCAGTTCTTCATGAAGGTTTCCATTACCTAACAACATAATTCAGTTAATTAAAGTTAAAAAGTAAACACATTTTTATACAACCACAAAAACTACGAAAACATATTTTGGCATGGAAGTTTTCAGCATTATCTGACAAAATCAGTTATTTCTGGGGTCTGAATATTGATCTAGTTTATTATTTAACCAATATGATCCATCAAACAAAACAAGGTTGGAAATGATAATATGTATCCTAAAATAGGCAACAAGATAATAATCAGCATATTTTTGATCAGAAGACATAGGCTTTCATGTATCATATGGAGTAAGAGTATGTTACCATGTTTGCATAGAAGTTGTTGAAAACAGCCAGATGTAAAAATTAAAACTTTGATGTTTT
Source organism: Limnoperna fortunei (assembly GCA_944474755.1). Lineage (NCBI taxonomy): Eukaryota > Metazoa > Mollusca > Bivalvia > Mytilida > Modiolidae > Limnoperna > Limnoperna fortunei. The sequence continues at coordinate 80,412,028 of OX104116.1, forward strand.
TTCAAATCATTGTACAAACATTAAAACATGGATGCATTTTTCATGCAGCTTTTATGGATTTTACAATTATGGGGTTAAATGAGGTAAATTTTGTCCATCTTAATCCCACTTTTGATGTTTTCCAGACATTTGTGTAACATAGGAATTCAATATAGTAATAGGGCCTCTGTGGCAGAGTGGTCAAAGTAGTTCATCTACTATTGACCACATGGTCTGTCAACACTGAGATTGCAGGTTTGATTCTCACTGCAGGCAGAGTATACTCAATTCCAATCTCAATAAGGATTGGCAGTTTTCCTACCACAGGTTGGGGGTTCTCTCCAGGTACTCCAGCTTCCTCCCTCAATAAAAATTGGACACTGATATAGCTGAAAAATTGCTGAAGTGGCATTAAACACCATCAAATAAACAATATAGTAATAAAATATCCAGGTCTTCATCTTAGGTTGAAAGGCCAAAGGAATTCAAAACAGATTTATAATTTTCCAGGATTTCCTGTTTTGTAAGAGTCATCTTTGTATATGTAATATGTAATATACAAATAATGCCTTACCTTTGTAGCTGATCCACCATTCCACCCTGGCAATGCCCCATGACATACAAGTTTACATTCCAGTTTACCCCCTGATGTGACAGCAACTTCCCCCAGCTGTATACCACTAGGGTATTTCTGGGTACATTCTGTCTGTAGTATCTGACCCCCTAACTTCAGTAGGGATTGAGACACAGCTCCCTGGTTCAACTGTAGGGTTGTAGATGTTGTATTGACTATTACATCTACCTATTATGTAAAATAAAATACATAACTTACACTTAAAGCAACAAAATTATTTTCTACAGATTGATAAAACTACAGGGTATTACTGATAAAGGACACAATTTAATTCTTTTCTGTAGCTTAAACATTTTTTTCTCATTTTCCACCTTTTCAAGATTGAAACTAGAATGGGAATTTAATGATAACCTGCAATGTTGTATTGTTATTAATACTCATGAACACATTTTAATGAATTAGAAATCAGCTTATAGCCTTAGGAAAAACTGAGCAAGATAACAGTCAAGCTCAGATGACGATTTTTACCTTGACCTTAGACCTATAGACTACATTTAAATTGGACTAGAACTAAAATGGGATTGTGCAAAAAATTTAACTTGATCTTCATTTCATAGTACTTAACAGCTGTGCAGTTTTCACAAAATCTGTTTTTTTTCAAGTATAATCTTTAGAAACTGCCAATGTTTGAAATTGTTTTTTAAATTGGCATTTTTTTCAAAAACTACAAATGGGATTCTGCTGAAAATTGAATCTTAATTTAATAGTACTTAACAGTTATACATCGTTTTAACAAAATCTAATGTAACTAAACATGGCACAAAGTATCATTGAGTGCAGGAAATTCATGTTTGTTCAAATGAACCACAATACCCTCTTCAAACTGTACAAATCTTTATTTTATGAAATTTTGTTCTAATTTTCATCTAACTTGGCACAAAGGATCTTTAGTCTATAAACTGCATTATATTCACAAAGACATACAGCACTAAGAAAGTCTTTAAAGTCAATTTCTTATTTTGTTACATTTTATAGTGCAGTAACTCCCAAAATTATTTATGAATGAAATTTTTGAATGCAGAATTAAGATTTTTGAAAACCATTAACTATATGCATTATGGGATACAGAGATATAACATGTTATTCCAGTCTTAGACAGGGTATGTCACATTCATTTCATTGCTCTTCATTGAGCAGAAGCAAAGAATATGACATTATATACACTGTATCAGACAGAAAAACTAGTAAATTAAAGCTCATTTCTATAATTAGGAATATAAATCTAATTGTTATTTCTTCTGGAAAATTGTAATTATCAGTATTTCTTTGGCAATGTATGTTTAAAGTGAATGCATACTATGTTTAAAAAATGCTGAAGTACATTTTAAAAACATCACAATTCTTTCTGTCAAATGGTTTGTCAGAAAATTATTCGGAAATTACATATCAGGATGTTTTAGTAGCCCTGGCAGCTATGTTGGATTTCCATTTGGCTCAAAATAATAAGAGAACTACCCTGGCTTTATTTCTGTATCATTTAATTAAAATGTGTGGAACAATTTCTGAGAAGCCATTTGTATGTTGTTCCAATAGTGCTTCACTATCAGTATTCACGAAATTAGATCTTGGCTTGTCGGACCTAAACACAACATCTGCCGGACAAGTTTAACATTTCTGTTGTAAATTTAACAAATTTGCCGGACTGGAGTTAAATTTGCCAGTTTTTTGCCGGTCGGGTTCGGCGGACCGGCACATTTCGGGAAGACTGCACTATGTTCCGCAGTAGCTATCTTGCATTTAGGAACAGCACAAAAATCTTGAAAATGATAAAGAACCATCTGAGGTACCATTCAACAATCTCACAAAACAATTTGTCAACAGATTTGTGAGAATTTGTTAATTTCTACCAATAAGAACATATTTATGGTCCTAGCAGCAATATTTGATTAGCTACAATAATGTAGCTCCTCATTTTTGTTTTTATAGAAGGAGCTACAAAGAGGTTCCATTACTCGTAATGGAGCAAGCCAGGAGTGATTCACACCCAGGGGTTTTATGCATATAATAATATAATAATGTTATTAAACTATTTTTCCTAAATTGCTACATACTTGTTAATGTCTTAGAAGTTTAACTGATATTTCTACAATACATAATTTGTTACAGAACTGTAGTTTTACACTTTATTCGTAATCTGTCATTGTTGTCAAAATTTGAATTCTGGAATTGCATAATTTCTGAATCGATTTGATAAAAATGTTCATACATATCAAGTTTTTCTGGATTTATTGCATTTACTGGGATCACATTTTTAGCAATATGATTCTACAATTCTATACTCCACAATTTTAATTTTGTCAACAATGCCATGATTACAAAAAGTGTTAAATTATTAGACATTGTAAAATGTCAGCTAAATGGCAGAGAAAGGAAAAAGTATAAATTAAACAAAAATGCAGTTTAATAGCAGAAAATATGTATAAACACCAAGATTGTTTTTGCTCCATTACAAGTCATGTGACCTTTTGTAGATCCATCCATCCAAAAAAAAAAGGAGCTACATTATTGTAGCTAATATTTGATCACATGACTGTGGTCAGGTGAGCTAAAACAAGTCATTAATGGTAATTTCACTTTTAAGAGTTAAGTCCTCAGAAAGAATATCAATAAATTGTGGAGAATTTCTTTAAACAATGTCCGAAGAATGGGAGGGGATGCAGTAAGTGCAGGTACAAGTTTGTTAACATTTATTGCACGTTTCTTGCTTGTCAATTTTAGCACATGTTGCTAGACAGCACAAGATCAATACAGATTTATGATATATGAATGTGTCTTGACTGAAATTATCCGTACCAGAATTACAAACTGATCTTATATCACTCATATGGGGCTTGATCGGCCAGTGGTTTAAGGGAAACTTCGCGAAAAAATGAAAATTTGATATGTTATTTTTCAAATAAAAAGAAATATAATTGCCTTTTCATGTTTTATTGTATTCTTAACGGTTACGCTTATAGAGTGAATTAAAGGTGGTAAAATTTTGTGTATGAGGGCTGCCACATTGACAGTATTTTATCATGTGACTGCGTTTGTGACGTGATAAATGTAATTATCCAGTAAATATGATAAATAATCCAGTTTAAAAATATGTTTTTCTGCCTTTGCTCTTTGAAGAATATTAAAACTGTGGCGATGACTAATAACCAGCTGACAACATAAGATTACCAAATACGTCTTAATGTGATCTTTGTATTAATAAAAATATTTTTCGACACAAATTTTAACCTGTCTTTATTTAACTCAGATAATTACCTAAATAATAATTGTAATAAAAGATATATTTGTATATTTATTTTTTTAACATAAAATAAAATTCCGTAGACAATTTTGCACGTCTTGAAACGGCAATTGTACTTGGACTTGAAAATTTTACAGGTAAATCATTACTCGTTTTTGAAGTGTAATTAACAAAATTAGCAGGTAAACAAACAGGATGTTTATTGCAATTACTAGTCAAACATTTGACGCCGACTTTGAAGTATGAATATTCGGACATTTTTAAAAGCTAATCAGATTGAAAATTAATCGTGTACTTCAAAATCAGAACGACACGCCCTTCCTGTCAAGGACAGGTATCATTTGAATACACCGAAGTGTCAGAACACAGGATGTATATAAGATTTGGCATACCTTTAGATGCCATGTCAGAAGAAACGTAAAACTGACACACTGTCTTGTCTTGTAAGAAGCCAAAATTTGTTTATATTGATATAAGAAATAGAGTTGTTCAACTGCCGTCTCACAAATTTTTTCAATGGGAAGAGCATTTTGAATCAGAAACCAATGATTGGTCAGTGTTTTTCAATATTGCAAAAAAGGCATGTAAAGATCCTTACTCATACAATTTTCAATACAAGTTTTTACATAGAATTATTCCAACCAATGATTTTTTGTACAAGATAAAATTTAAAGAAACAAAGATGTGTACTTTTTGCATTGATAGTGTAGAAACTGTCTCACATCTTTTTTATGACTGTAATATTACAAAAGAATTTTGGAATTTGTTTCAAATACTCTTCAATGAACTATTTGTAAATACTGAATTTATTAAGAAGAATATATTTTTGGGCTTTACAAACGAACCCCTTTTAGTAAACTTACTAGTTATTTTAGCAAAGGATATTTATAAATGTAAACTGAATGAAACCAAACCTAGTATTATTGAATTTCAGTGCAAAATTAAATATTATAAATGTTGTCAACATCAAATAGCTTTAAACCAGGGTAACATTTTACTTTTTGAAAAGTTTTGGGCCCCTTCCCTTCATCTTATTTGATTTTTATTTATTTATTTACTTTTTTTTACCACTTTAAAACTTCAAATGTATGTTATGCTATTTATCCTATATTGTTAATTCAATATTGTTAATTTAATAAGGCACCTTTTTATACATACAAAAAAGTCTTTAACTGGTTTAGTGAATTTGGTGTGTGAAAGTGTGAGCGAATGTATGTAACACTTCTTGTTTATATTTCCTTCATTGTTCTTTAAAACTATACATATGTAATATAATTAAGTCAGCTCTTAAAAAAAAAAAAAAAATAAAAAAAAAATAAAAGATATATTTGTATATTTATTTTTTTAACATAAAATAAAATTCCGTAGACAATTTTGCACGTCTTGAAACGGCAATTTTACTTGGACTTGAAAATTTTACAGGCAAATCATTACTCGTTTTTGAAGTGTAATTAACAGAATTAGCAGGTAAACAAACGGGATGTTTATTGCAATTACTAGTCAAACATTTGACGCCGACTTTGAAGTATGAATATTCGGACATTTTTAAAAGCTAATCAGATTGAAAATTAATCGTGTACTTCAAAATCAGAACGACACGCCCTTCCTGTCAAGGACAGGTATCATTTGAATACACCGAAGTGTCAGAACACAGGATGTATATAAGATTTGTCATACCTTTAGATGCCATGTCAGAAGAAACGTAAAACTGACACATTGACTCAAAATATACACATGTAAAATTTTGGAAACTGTGTTACGCACAAGCACAATAAATGTTACCAGTATTGATAATAATAATAAATGTACTAAACGTGAAGTGAAATTTTGATGCGCGAAAACAGGGTATTTAAAAATATTTCATTAATAAACGTTATTTCTAAAATAGTCAACTTCACAAGCTTTTGTATAAAAAAAGTTTTGTTCAATAAGTTGCATAATCTGATTAAGAATTTTCAATTTAATTTATATTTATAGACAAAATTCAAACGAATATTCGATGAAAAATGTGGTCACTATACCATTAAACTATCCTCCATTTAATTCTGGAAAATGATATTCTCATGAAGTTGTTGCTGCTGTGGACATAGATCGTTTTTTTGTTTTGCCTAGATCATGAATACGAAACGTAATCTTGCCACAACCTTGTCTTATTGTACGACCTTCTGTTATTGACCCTTTCGCGTTATTATCATACGGCAACTTTAAGTTACTTGGATGTCCAGGGATCTCTAGTATAGCCATCTAGTGACCAGATAGTGACAAGATGGCGGACCTCCATAAGTGCATTTTTTACACGGTAAATTCAATGTAATAACTTAACCATTGAAAATATAATAAAACATCAAGAGGCAAAAGTGTTTCTTTTTATTTGAAGAATAATATATCAAATTTTCATTTTTCGCGAAGTTTCCCTTTAGAGTAGTTAGTCATCTACAGTACTTTTAATCACATGTCAACACTGAGGTTGAAAAATCAAGTGTTACTGAGGGCAAGTGTTCTTGATTTAATCTTAATTGACAAAGATTGCAAGTTTTCCTACAGAAGGTCAGGGTTTACTATAGTACTGCTGATTCCTCCCCAAATAAAAACTTGATGTCATATTATAGGTGAAAAATTGATGAAAGTGGTTTTAAACACCATTCAAAAAAACACACAAGCAAAAAAATTAAATCTATCACTGATATATGAGTAGTTTTGCTGCATAATTCACTTGTTTATTGTGAATGAAAATACATGGTATATATCATTTTATTTACATGGTTTAAAACATGTTTGGTTTAGAGATTTTTACATGGTACATAAGTTTTTTTACAATCAAAGTGGAATGAAAGTGGCCATGATGCTTTTTTTTCTCAGGGGCCCCATATGGGATAAAAAAAATGTTCTATGTATACAGCTGTAGATGTATACATAGCCTTATGTTAAAGGCTTGTTAGCCAATCAAAATGCAAGATTTTTATATGAGATTACTCATTTATAAATTGGTTTACCTCCTGTGTGGCAATCTGTCCTTTGACTAGGGTAACATTGATGTGACTTCCTGGAGAATGTATATTAGCATATGAGGGAACACCTGTATACCTGCGTTGTTCAGCTGAAGCTGCAAAATGAAACAAAAAAATTTATGAAATTTGTGTACCCATAAGCTGAACTTAAAAACATGAAAACAGTACATGACTGATGAATCTTGTATATAAAAATAACTTAAAAATACAGAAAAATTACAGATACTAGTACTTCGTGTGAAAAAACAAAAAACCTAAGTACCACTTGGACATAATAATCTGTATACCCAAGGTATATCATGTCCAAAAGCACATGTCATAAAATATTCCTAATCCATAAACATATACATATACCTGTAAATGGAAAATGTTGTTTTACATTTATAAAATTTGTGTATATCATTATAATTATACAAAGAAGTTAAATATTTAAAAGCTACAAAAAAAAAAGAGGGGAAGAAATTATGTCAGTTCAGAATTTTTTGCAATGTTTTCATTCTTGCAAATATTGTGACAGGCTCTGAATTGCAATAATAAGAATATTTTTATCTCAGAATTATATTCATTCCTGAGGTTTGTAATAGATATTGCAAGTTGCTACAAGGAAATAAATTCTGAATTTACATAAGTTTATTATGCTTTTACTTTATTTTAATTCTCACATGTACTTCTAACAGTTACTGTATAAAACTCTAAAAACTATGAGTGTCTTCTTCATTGAAACCCCCTCTCCAGTGCTTTATGCTCCTGTGAAGGTATTTTAAAAGCTTACAAAAGATATTCTACTTTTTCTATTTAAGTTTAAATCTATGCAAATGCAATTTCACTTGGAATCCAATGATTTTTGTTATGTCTTTCAGAACATATATGGACCAAAGTAATTTCATATGGATGTAACGGCTACAAATCAGATTACGTATTCAGAACTAATCTAGATTTTTGGACATTGTTTGATACTTAGAATACTAAGGCCATAATGAAAAAACTATCCTAGATTCTCATCATGCCAATTTTTTCTTAAATCACATTTTGAAAAAAATATTGCTGACATAAATTCTAGAAATAGCATGCATCATATCAGATTTTGGTTCTGTGATATTCAATTTTCAGGTGACTTTCAGTTTAAATAAAGTTCTATATTAAAAAGAAAACATTGTCTTCTATTTTATTTTCTTTAAAAATGCCCCCCAAAATAAACAATAAAATGCATTTTTTTTTTAAAGTTTGATATAGATCCAGCATTTTTTTTTATTATGGCCTAACAGATAATGAAAAACTTTCAGTATAATATAAATAAAAATGTGGAACCAATTCTTCCTACGAAAATGATCAATTATTATGGAAAAGTAACAAAGACATTAAAAATATAACATACTGCAATGAAACCTCCTATTAGGTGATACAAACCAATCACCAATAACTCCCTTACCATGTCTATTACGGTTTGATGCACCAGCAGCTGAAACATTAGATCTGCCTCTCTGTTTTGTGATAGTTTCCTTTCCAAAAAATTTCTCAAGAGCTGCAATAAAATGGTTCACTGATTCATCCTTCACATCACATAAATAAACCTGCTGAATACTGGTGGTACGGCCGTTTTCTTTAAAGAAATCACGAATAGCTTCTACAATAACTTTTGTTGCTTTGTTAGCAGGATATCCAAAAACACCTGTGCTAAGCGCTGGTATTGCTATACTCTGATATTTTTTCTCCTCTGTTTTTTCTAACGATGACTGTATACATTCAGAGAGATATTCATCCTCTCTATTCATGCCATTTTGCCAAACTGGTCCAACTGCATGTACTATCAATCGACAATTTAAGTTTCCAGGAGAGCTACAGAAAACTTCACCTTCATACATCTTCTTGGACAAGTTTTTTCTGTTAATATAAGCATTACATTCCTCCTGAATACTTTTTCCACCTAAAAATGGAAAAGAATGATTATTATTAATCATGTTTATGAGTAGCAATCAGCTTATACCCTTTGAAATAAAAAAAAAAATAGCCCAAATCAAAGATATACAATCTATACTGTGAGTAAAACACAAGTATGCTTTAGTAAACAAAATGTTTATTAATAAAAACAAATATTTTTTAGTAAAATACAAGAAGAAACTTACACTACTAACAAACAAATTCAACCACAAAAGTAAAACAACTAACTAGAGGCTCCTAGAGTCTGGATCGCTCACCTGAACCTGAAACCGATTAAACAACTATGCAATTCCTCTTTTTTTAGCTTCTTTTTCTTTCCTATTAGAAATGTAGTGACATGGTTAGGGCCCAAGTGAGAATTTTTTAAATCAAATAATCTATTTATTATTCTTGTGTCAAAAACACCAAAATATCCCTTTCAATATTTCTATTAATTAGAAAGTGTTATATTTAATTTGACTACTTGTATTTTATTTACGAAAACTTCTATATGCCGTTTTCTCCTCACCATAACAACTTTTATAGGTAGCACAGTGCCGATATCTCCAAATCTGTACATCGACAAAGCACGATATTTCCATTCTTAAAATAGAATATTTGCACACTGTTAAGAAATAACTCTACCTTTTGTGTTAACTTATATTTAAATAAACATGTAAAAGATTTAAAATGCAAAACCTTCACAAGGCCACACGATCACACACAAATTTGTGCACAATGTACATATGGGTACTGTTTGTGTGCTAATCCAGGCTTCAACTGAAACATTACGAGTTTATATTCGCAGATGAAGATTAATAAGCAAATTACAAAATCAAAGTTTTTAGTTACTGTAAATAACAATAAGAAAGAAGATGCATAGTAGAGCTATTCAAGATTAATACCATACCCTGGATCATGTAATTAATAGGTCGCCTCTGAACTTCGCAGATGAAGATTAATTAGCAAATTACAAAATCAAAGTTATTAGTTACTGTAAATAACAATAAGAAAGAAGATGCATAGTAGAGCTATTCAAGATTAATACCATACCCTGGATCATGTAATTAATAGGTCGCCTCTGAACTATTTTCACAAGTAGAAGGTATGTTATTACACGCCTGACAGCAGTAAAGTCTAGGTTAAAAGCGTTAGCATAGGGAAAGGTTATTAACATTTTGTAGATCTAAATGAGATGAACAAGTATTGAATTGCTAACTTTTTTCTTTACTTGTAAATAATTTTCAAGAATTAGTAAAAAAATTAAAATGCAAAAATCATCAAATTTTGACAATTAAAGGGCAATAACTCCTATAAGGGGTTGACATACAACTTCTATTCAATGAAAAGTTTTGTAGAGCTTTTAATGCTGAAGATGGAAGTTGCATTGGTTTTCCCCTATCTGTTATATTTTTTAAATGAAAAGCCATGGTTAGTTGGTGGCCATGATTTATTCAATCTTGGAAGAGCACCTTTCAATGATGATGTATGCAAAGTTTTAAATTAATCCCTTCAATGATTTTCGAGAACAAGATTTTAAATAAAAGTTAACGAACTGACAACGATGGATGACAAGTGATAACAATAGGTCACATGAGCCTTCATGTCAGGAGAGCTAAAAATTGAGAGTATCAACATATTGTATAAGGGCTGTTTTAAAAAAAATGACCCCAAGATGTAAAAGAAATGGCAAATTTTAACATGAGCATATCAAGTTTTTGTTCATAATTTCCAAATGTGAATGCGTTGAAGTTAATAAATCAAAAAAGAAATGAATAAAAAGGAAAGAAATAAAGTTTTTATAATATTTTATTGAACAAATTTTGAAATATAAAACACCTTTAACAGTTATACATTTTACTTTAGTTTAACAATGTTATGCTTCATATAACTTGTTGCTGTTTTCTTAAACAATGTGACAAATACTAATGACTTCCTGTGCAAGATTTTGAACAATATGCAATTGTACTTTTTCAAAAAAATAATTTTTTTCAAGAAATTTTGAAAATTCTTTTGTTATCTACCTCTTAAAATTTTTAGTAAGTCAAAAGTAGTATGTCTTTTTGCATATGGCAACACAATTATTAAATTGTAATTAAAAGTCATCCCTGGAGAAAAAAAAATTCATAATAAAGTTAAACCATTTGAAAATGATAGGTTGTAGAAAAAGTACTATGTTTAGCCTGATTTTGTTGCACTCCTGACACTCCAGGTTAAAACAAATAAAAGAAGGAAATACATTCTTTAAAAAGTGCTGAGGTAATTTTGTGATATTGCTGGGAACAAATTTCATATATCTTGACATTTTCAATAGAATATTTGAGAAAGAACAAAATTAATATATAAGCTGTTTAAAAAAATAGACCCCAACAGATTATGGTCCTCTAATTTTGTCAAATTAATAGATATATTATTTCGAAATAGTTAAAAATGTATGTCTAGTTGTATGGAACATGTCTGCAAAAAATCTTGAAGATATTTCAGAAAACAAAAATGTTATGCCAAAAAACCATGCCAAAATTGTCAGGAGTGCAACACTTTTCTGTGACACCTAAATATGTCATTTTATAAAAGGTCACAAAATTGTCAAATCTACCAATTCTTTTTATATTACACAGTTTCATGTGTTAACTTATTGAGAGATATAAAAAGAAAGTATGTTGTATTTTAAAAAGTATGAAAATTTTGTTTTGAAAAAAAACTACCCTGTCATGAATGCAACACAAATTTAAGCAACGGTGCATTTACTTCTGTGTAAAATTTTTTTTCCTTTTGTTTTCAATGATTACACCAAAACAAAATCATAAATATACCTTTGCTGCATCAAAGCAGTTACAGCAAGATACCCTAAAACTGGTAAACTGATTAGGGACACCAAATAAAACAGAGCACCCTAAACTGTCAGGAGTGCAACAAATAACATGTTCTAAGATATGTTTTCTTTATAAGTTCACTTTTTGTGTTTTTTCTTTATTTTTCACCAGAAGCTACACAGAAGCATTGAATAAATATTCAGATGCATGATAATACCTTTAACATTCATTTTTTAATGTCAGGGGTGTAGCAGTTTGTTTAAAATTGAGCTTCAGATTTTATAAAAATTCATATATTGTGTTCAATTTAGTTGGCTATCATATTGATACCAATTGTTTCTATAATCTGGAGACACCTTTCCCAATTGTAGTCTTTGTTCCATCCATATGAAGAACCATAATTTTGCAGTATAGTTGCAATCGTCTATTCATTTAAATATTGTGTCAGGAGTGCAATATTTACATGGATGACATTTAAAACAGGACATCTTAGATTAATGAACAGATATGATTTTCAACAATTTATTTTTTTAATGTGAATTGCAAAATGAACATATAAAAGAATTAGCTGTTGGAATATGTCTCTAGATTATAAAAAAACAGTTGGTATCAATATATGAGACAACTAAATTGTACACAAAAAATGAATTTTTATCAAATTTTATGCTCATAAAATGCTATTGTAACACTTAATTTCTAAGAAAAGTTTCCTTGACTTAAATTAAAATAATTATAATAAATAAATCCTCATAAAATATTTCATATTATGATACAATTGAAGATCAATAAAAAAACTGCTGCACTCCTGACATTAAAAAAATTAATGTAAAAGGTATTTTTCAGCCATCTGAAATATTTATTCAATGTTTCTGTATAGCTTCTGCTAAAAAGTAAAGAAAAACACAAAATAAGTCACATTACAAAGAAAATATATCTAAAAACATGTCATTTGTTGCACTCCTGACAGTTTAGGGTGCTCTGTTTTATTTGGTGTCCCTGATCAGATTACCAGTTTTAGGGTATATTTCAGTGACTGCTTTGAGGCAGCAAAGGTAAATTTATGATTTTGTTTTGGTTTAATTATTGAAAACAAAAGGAGGAAATTTCTACCAAGAACTTAATGTAAAATGGCTTAAATTTGTGTTGCACTCCTGACAGGGTAGTTCTTTTTTCAAAACAATATTTTCATACTTTTAAAATGCAACATAATTTCTTTTTATATCTCTCAATAAGTTAACACATGAAACTTTGTATTAAAAAAAGAATTATGCACATATTGCTAGATTTGACAATTTGGTGACCTTTTATAAAATGACATTTTTGTAAAGTGTCACAAAAAAGTGTTGCACTCCTGACAATTTTGGCATGTTTTTTTGGCATAACTTTTTTGTTTTCTGAGATATCTTTAAGATTTTTTGCAGACATGTTCCCAACAACTAGACATACATTTTTAACTATTTAGATATAATATATCTATTGATTTGACAAAATTAGAGGACCATAACCTGTTGGGGTCATTTTTTTTGAAACCGCCCATAACAGCAATACACTTATATTTAATATAAATAGTACTGACAAAACTAGAGGCTCCCAGGAGCCTGTAATCGCTCACCTGGAATCCAAATGACTTAAGCTATATTAAAATTTTTTAAATTAACAGTTTCAGTCTAGTTATTATAGCTTTTAAGTTACTGTGCAAAAACTAAACATTTCTTCAAAAAATTCGCCTAAATATAGCTGAAATATTGCTGCTCGGGCGTTAAACACCATTAATCAATCAATCAATCTTCAAAAAATTTGTTAAATACAATAACTCCTATAAGGTGCCATCGACAATTTCTGAAAATTAAATGGTTTTTAGGCATTGTCCTTTAGGGTACTTTAGAAATTTACAGTTTTACTCTACTAATAGGTGCGTTATAGACTAATTTATAATTAAAAAACTGTTCATTGGTCCAAATTCATAATGAAAGGGCAATAACTCCTATAAAGAGTCATCTTGCAATTTTGGACTAAGCAATCATTTGTAGGGCTTCTATTGCTGATCATTTGTGCAATTTACAGTTTTAATCTAGCTGCTATAGTTTTCAAGTTACAGGACAAAAATGGAAAATTTCATAACAAATTTGTCATTTAAGGGCAATAACCCCTATAAGGAGTCATCTGACAATTTCAGACCAATTAAATGAATTGTAGGGCTTTTTTTGCTGATCATTTTTGCATTTTATTATTTCACTCTAGCTGTTATGGTTTTTAAGTCACAGGACAAAAACGGAAAATTTCATAAAAATTGCAATTTAAGGGCAATAACTCCTATAAGGAGTCATCTGACAATTTCAGACTTAAATAGTAATTTGTAGGGCTTGTATTGCTGATCATTTTTGCTATTAACAGTTTCACTCTAGCTGTTACAGTTTTTAAGTTACAGGACAAAAACAGAAAATTTCATAAAAAATTGTCATTTATGGGCAATAACTTATTTAAGGAGTTGTCTGACAATTTCAGACCAATCAAAAGAATTGTAGGGTCTTTATTGCTGATCATTTGTGCAATTTACAGTTTCAATCTAGCTGCTATAGTTTTCCAGTTACAGGACAAAAACGGAAAATTTCATAAAAAGTTGCCATTTAAGGGCAATAACTCCTATAAGGAGTCATCTGACAATTTCAGACTAATACAGTGAATTGTAGGGCTTGTATTGTTGATCATTTTTGCTATTTACAGTTTTACTCTAGCTGTTATAGTTTTAAAGTAACAGGAGGAAAACGGAAAATTTCATAAAAAATTACCATTTAAGGGCAATAACTCATATGAGGAGTCATCTGACAATTTCAGACCAATCAAGTGAATTGTAGGGCTTTTATTGCTGATCATTTTTGCCACTTACAGTTTCACTCTACCTCGTATAGTTCTCAGGATATATTGTAAATACCAAAAATTTTGACAAAAATCGTCAAAAAAGGGCAATAACTCCTACAAGACGCCAATACACAACTTTGCACTAATAGCAACTAATATAGACCTTAATGTGCTGATCAATTTGAAGTAACTGTTTTCTCTATAGCTATTATAGTTTTTTAGATAATGATCAAAAACCTGTGTTTACCCCCATGTTCTATTTTTAGTAACAGTGGCCATATTTGTCTGTTGATCAACACCCTAGGAAACTAGGACCCCTAAGGATGATTGTGGCCAAGTTTGAAAAAAATTGGCCCAGTGGTTTCAGAGGAGAAGATTTTTGAAAAAGTTTACGACGGACGCCAAGTGATAGCAAAAGCTCACATGGACCTTCGGTCCAGGTGAGCTAAAAATGTGTAAAAAATACTTCCACATAAGATAATTTTTTTTTATGAAGAAATATATGTTTTATTAAAATAAACATTAGATGATTCTATTATATACTACTCATATTAAATTGTATGATTATTTCTTTCCCTTTTGTTATTGTCAAGTGTTGGCCTAAACTTGATTTGAATTAATTACAAAATCACTGCATCAGAGTACAGTTAGTTATTTTTATTTTATTTATTTTTTTGTGTGCATTTTCAAGTGTTTTACACAACAAAAAGGCTGAAGAAAATCAGTTATGTTTTAATGATAATTTGCAAGTAGCAGTGTTACAATTGAAAATTTAGGGCAATTACAATTATTTGCATATAATTACTATTTTGCTTAAATGTCCTTCAATTGTGCAAGCTGAGAAAATCCACACTACTACCATGAGATAGATATATTAACATACGTTTTAAGGACAAAGTGATGTCACAATGTTACAAAACAGCGATAAAGATATTAATGTTTGTTTTATATCATCCATCTTATTATCCAACTTACTGCAAGTGGCTCGAAGATAATTGGAAATAAAATTATAATTATTCTATATTTATATATATAATTAATTATTTTACCTTTATCCACAATAACTTTGGCTAGCCCACCGACATGTTGGAGTTCCTTGTTAGCAGCATTAACAATAACATCAACTGTAAGGTCTGTAATGTCACCAACCACTGTGGTAATGGTCTGACCTGTTGGTGTTTTACATTCAGCTGTTTCTGTCCATCCTGTACTTGATGTACTTGGTCGGACTTCCTCTTGGACTTCATCATCACTGTTTTCCCCTGTATGCATTTCAATGACAACCTTATTCTTTTTTTCTAACTGAGAAATTTTTGCTTTACCATTCTCACTGTGCAAATGTCTGACCACACCTGCCTTGTCCATGGTGTACTTCTTTCGATAAATAGATTTTATAATATCATTAAGTTTCTCTTTTGCTTTTGCAACACCAGCAATATTTCCTCGGATTATCACAGAAATATTGTCAATTTTCAGCTCTACATGTTCTTTTCTAAACTCTTCAACTAATCCACCTATTTCTGTGCTATACTGCTCTTGTAAAAGTCTCATCTCAGGACTTGGCAACTTTAGTTGTTCTTCTGATAAAGCATGATGAAAAAAGATGTCTCTCACCTTTTCCATAAGTAGACCTTCATCTTCAGCAGAGGTTAGATAAATATGGACAATTCCATCATTTCCAACCATGATCTTAACACATGCATTCTTGTATTCAGTTTCTATGGCTTTCACTTCATCATTCCACACTTTTGTTTTCAATAAAGCTGACTCTTTTATGTCTGGAGTAATGATAACCTCTTTGACTGACTCTTTGAGAACACTGATAGCTTTAACGACATCTTCATCAGAAAAAGAATACATCATTATCTGTTTATCATCTTGTATGTCCCAAACACCTAAAACTCCCTTCTGCTTTAACTGCTTTCCTAGGAACTGTCTGACCTCTTGTATTTGCAAATATTGTATAAATCCATCTGAGGACTGACCAGCAGATGCCCCAACTATTCCATTTATTTGTTCATACATTTTAACTTTGGCAGAGTTTACATCACCAAACATACCAGTGAAGATCATGACATTTTGCTTTTTAGGGTTAACAGTGACCTTCAAACCAACATATTCCTTCATTATTTTGTCCATAAAGTGCAGACAGAGTAGTATACGAAGCTGATAGTGTTTGAGACTGACCTCTTCTGTTATTTCACGTTTTTTCCTATCATTTTCAGCAGCAACATCTGCAATGATTTTTCTAACTTTCTGTCCTACCTCATCAGATGGAATCTTGTGACCAACAATTACAATTTTATGCTCCTGTTTAACAACTCTGATAGCTACACTTTCAGGGTTAGCAATATTTATTTCTCTGATCTGTGCCATGACATCATCCCATGCATCCTGCAGTGTTTCTTCTTCTAATACACATAAGAGTTCAAAAAATTTATCCACTTCTGCTTTTATATCTTTAGCCCAGGTCTTGGCTAATTTTCGACAATCTTTCACATCTTCAGATAAGGTGCATGCAATTTCAAGAGTATCTCCAATATCCTTTCCAGCTGGCCATACAACTGAGGCAAAATGATTTGACAGTTGTTTTTCAAAAGCTGTCTTGTTCATTGAACTATTTAAGGTAAATTCAATTTTCTTAGAATTTAAATTTCTGATCAGCGTAGGTTTCAGTGCTTTGAAGGTTGGACCATACTCATCTACTGCTGCTTGACCAAGACATTCATAATATACTTGTACCTTTAGTAGTGTGTCTTCAACTTTGTGTTCCCTCTTACAAACTTCAAGTGCACCTGAATGTCAAATAATATTTAAAATTATGACATTTAACTATTAACTTTAAATAAAATACATGTGATCATTCACTTCTGACCAACTGTGGCATTCATTCCAAGTTTTGTTACATGCATTTTCTAATATGATATATGTTTAGCTACTCATTTTAATGAGACTTACATTATTATAGTCAGGTTTATGTGACTTTTAAGGGAAACTTTCGAGCTGCAATTCAAAGTTCAGCTAGTGCTGATTTAAAGTTCGAAATAAAACACGCTGAATCTGTTTTGGTCAACACCTGCTTTCAATATTTAGAATTTATTGATCAACCAATGGATTGGAACACACATGTACATTATAGTACATTAGATGATAACAATAACAGTAACAAAATTTAATGGGGAACAAAAATGTCATCCACAACAATCATTTAAAAAATATTATTGTTTTAACAGATTGTCTCAAATTGCTCTCTATAAGCATTAATACATTACACATTACACATGACCATGATTATAACAATATACATTTATTGTCTCTTGAATTGTATTACTACACCTACTATTGGGTTCACTGAAGTAAACTAGACATTTTCCTTCCTGTTTCATTAACTTTATGTCCCTCACACCCTCTACACCTGATCGCCTTTTATTGTCAAAATAATACTCAAGAGTGTTAGAAGATGTAGTATCCTTGAATCCAGTGACTACAACACAGTCAGTTATGGCAACAGTGTGAAGTTTTAAGTAGCTTCCATCCAATGGCCTTGTAGAACAGGCAGTCTGTAACTTGACAATATCTACCAATAAACAAGAAAAATTAATCACATACCTTGCAGAAATCTGTTTTCTGTTTTCTATTTTATTTTTTATTTTTCCACCAGGTCATTAACAAGTTTTGAAATATTACTGATAGTTTTAAATGTTGTCATTTTGCCTAAGGAACAAGCAACAGAGAGGTTTAAAATAACAACATAAACGTCCAGCCTGTGGTAAAACAATGATAAACCACTGCCTCTGTGAATTATTTCAATTCTAATATGGAAATTACAATACATTATCAATATTTATGGTACCTATTATCCAACAGCATTTCCACCATAAAGTGGCTTTTCTGTCAATTTAACACAAAATGTGTTGCAATGGATAAAGAGCATCTAAAAATAGCTTTAAATTATTGTATTTTTTTGTGTTATTAATTGTGAAAATATTCAAATAAAGTTCATAAAAGCTTTTTTATGCCAATATTTATTTGTTGAAATGTATTCAGTATATGTGTATAGAGATACAGTACTTTTGAGTGGCATGTCAATGTATTTGCAGTGTAAAATAATTTATCATTTTATTTCTTTAATTTTTACATAATATTCAACTACCTTAATCATTGTAGGAAAAATAGTTCTTGTCACTAATAAATATGAGGTTCTCATCTGTTGATTGGTTTAAAATAATAATGTCACAAACAAATATAATGATGTAGTGAACAAAATAACTTGAATTTATCAGTTATTAATTATTCATGACCAAAAAATTGGGTTTGGGAGAATTTGTATTTAATTTCTCGATGTACTACTGTTAAAATTATATAAACAGAATCTAACATTAGTACTTTCTGAACATTACATTTGTTTAATCTTGATAGTTAAAGTATGGAATGTTAAGTCCTCGCCAAGGCTTGGACTTAAAATTCCATAATTTAACTATCTTGATTGGAGAAATCACATAATCCACTCGTAACATTGTAAGATCCTGTATTTCTTTTTACTTTTTGCATATTTATGACCTTAACATGAAGCTATTTATAAGAGTATTTACATCATACACATACACTTTCCAATGATAGTACAGTTTTATAACTGAACCTCCCTTCAACAGACACAGATCTGAGATATACTTGTAACTTGAACAAAAAATACCTGGAGGCTTTGAGAAAGTCACTAATGCAGTTCCATCTGCTTCTCCAAAAATAATTTCTTCTGGTACAACCTTGGATTTGGCCTCCAAAAAATTTTCTAGTCCATCTTTAGTTGTTGTACTACTAATATTAGTGATGAACACTTTATTGTCATATTTTGGTACAGGTTTTGGTGGAGGAGGTGGGACATATTTCTTGACGTCAAGTATCTGGCCATCTACTGTGTGGGTCTTTTTAAGAACTGTTTCAATGGCTAAAAATACAAAATCATGTGATTTTAGAGAATATCATGTGTAGTTTAAAAATGAATCCTCTTGTTTCTATTTCAACAAATTTTGATGCTATGTTATTATTTTTATGTTTATTGAAATTTTTACACTACTAAATATAGATGCAGATATTAGTTCCAGTTTGATTTCATTAAACAATCAATATAAACAAAATTGTGGGTGTACAGAAAAGAATATATTAAAATAATTGCAATTTTAGATGGGGTTATCAAATGTAATATAACAATTAAGAACTTTTAATTTGGTCAATATGGTTTATAAAGTCCATAATTGATAAATATTACAAAATTAATGACTTTGAGCCGCTAGGCGAGGTAAATATACATTTTTGAGGGCTGAGAAATCCTGATAGTGACTGTATATCAAAGTCAGTATAGTTTTATTACATCAGAAAATTAGAGGACTCTTTACATTTTGTAATTGTGGTAATGCTGGTTACACTTAATTTTTTAATGCTGCATTTTGATATTATTTGCTGATAATCTTGAAATTTAGTTTCATCACATTTCTAATATCAAGAAGAATATAAATAAATCAACTATTTTATTCTTTTTTTAAACAGTATATTTTATAATTACAGGTCATCAAATTCAATGACCAGTAAAATTGAATTTTATAGTTATAATGGAATAGTCATAAAACACTGGCTTGAACTAGTAGTTACCAGATCGATATTGTATTCTGCTGCATAGAAGTAAAGAGGAATGCAATATCAACCTGGTAACTACTGGTTCAAGCTGGTTTTTTTTCATATTTTAATGTCATTTTTTGTACTGTTGCCATTTATCATGACCCAAAAGTAGTTTGTGACCATTCAAAAACACACTATTCATGTAATAATCTATTCATGTAATAATACAAATTCTAATATGACGTCCTGCTTTAGCTATGTAAACAAAAGCCGTGTCAAAATTCCAATAAGTTTAGTTTGCACATGGGTAAGCCGTGTGTTTTGTGTAAATGTAAAACCTGACTTAAAAATGCAGTTTGTTATGTGTTATCCATAATTATCGTTTTTGTTAATAATGCAGCTATTTTTAGTCTGAATTCTGAGATTTTTATGATTTAACATACTCCCGATACATTATTTTTGTAACAATTCTACATTCAAATTAATATGACATCATAATTAGAATTCCAACGTTATATTACGCTCCACTGAAAATTTCCAACTGAAACAATGCATTTTTGTTAAGATTTCTCAATATTTTTGTTTAAAAGGTACGTACATTTCAATAAAATGACAAGAATATATGTTTATGTGTATTTTATTTGCTTTAACATACTGTTTTGCGATATATATCTGATTAGTTTCAAAAAACAGTATTACCATTGAATGCCTCCTCTTAGAGCCGCTTCGAAATTTTAAAACAATTGTTAGACATATTAGAATCGAAATAGATTATTGCAATTGGGCTCTATGCGCTGGTTATAAAATACTGACAATTATAAGGTCTGACCATGTTCTAATTCACATAGAGCCAGCTCGCAATAATCTATTTCTTAAATATGACATAAAGTGCATTGTAAAATAATTCCGACTGGCTTAGCCAATGGTGTGTATAGATGAAAAATATAAATTATGTATGTGTGATTCATATATTATATAACAATTTAGGACTAAGGACTTTCTCTTCCCTCAAAATTGGTTACATGGACTGTGTAGAAAGATACTGACCTCTGATTTCATCATCAGTCAATATAATTCTGCAAGATCATGTGTATAGACCTCTTAAAAAGTCTATTATAAATCAATATAATACATATATATAAAATAATTCAGGCATATATTTATTTACCTGAATTTTTCTAAATCCATGTCATGCGTTTGTGGGTGTGTGTGTGTGTGTATGTGTGTGTGTGGTTGAAGGGGTGGTTGGTGTTTAAGATTGACAGTTGTCGAGTCTCATATCTCCATCAAAAGGTCAATTCCACTGAATTATTTGAAGGTTATTAAATCTGTTTAAAGGATTTATACTTCCATCTGTAATGAAGTTTATTGATGTATTGCTTAAGCAAAGCTAATGCACATTATGTTCCCATACAAAATTTCGATAGGAATATAGTTAACATTACACAGCTTCAATTCATGAGTTATAGACATTATAAATTTTAAAGTCTACATTGTACATCTCATTTCATTTGTGCATTTCAGTTAATTTCTAATTTTAAGAAAAAATTAATTCCATCAAAATGATATTTCATAGTTTTTCATAATTTAATTAGAAAAAAACATTCTAATAAAAAATCTAAAGGTGGAATAATTGAAATTGTTCCAGTGTAATACTTCTATAAAAAAAGTTGTACATATGCCATAGTATAGCTTTACAGATACATTTGGAGCAAACAATTTTTATGTAAGTTCTCTTAAAATAGTTCATTTCATTACGGAGATTTAAACTCAATACATGGGATAGTATCAGTGATCAACTATTCATAAGTCAATTACATATTTTATGAACTTTCATCAATTAACTAACAACTTGTTACTTCTGGTATATGAAAAATGTGGGCATGTTCATCAATACAATAATGTATGCAATTACTTTGTTGCATATATACAGCTAGTCATCTCATGAAAAATTTAAGGCATTAACAAGCCTTTCTGCTAAAATTCTTTTTGTGCATGGTGCACATTTCATTACAATCAGTAAAATAATAATAATAATAATAATACTTTATAATAATAATAATAATACTTTATTTTATGAGGGTAAGCTCAGTTAGCTACACTAATCTTCCCTGAGGCCCTCAGATTAAACCAAAGAAAATAATGTAGTACAGCATAAATTGATCAAATTGTGAGACAATTATAAACATTGCATATATATTGTTTTTTGTTTAATGGTGTTTAACACCACTTTCAGCAATTTTTCAGCTATATCATGGAGTCCAGTTTTTATTGGGGGAGGAGGCGGGAGTACCCAGAGAAAACCCCTGACCTGCGGTACGAAAACTGGCAATCCTTGTCAATTAAGATTGGAGTCGAGTACACCCTGCCTGCACATTGCATATATAGAAAAAATACATGTATACAGAAAGTAACATACAAATTGGTGAAAAGTTATACATTGTCCTGATGGTCTGAAGAGTATAATAAGTAGTTTTTAATATTTGTCTTGAATACATTTGTGCTAATAGATTCACGCACTCCATAGCAAAGGGGCTGAATATACAAAGGATTTTTTTAATTGTTCAGTTTTTGGTTTAGGGACATCGAGATTTCCTTTTAAGGCGTTTCTTAGAGGGTATGGGTTCGTTTCAGAAATATATGACATTTTTTATTGAGGTAATCTGGAGCCTCATTTTTAAGCATTTGAAAGTAAGTAGACATTTGTGATATTTAATTCTTTCTTCAATTTTCATCCAGCGAAGATATTTAAATAAAGGCTCTGAAGGTGTTAATGGATCAGCATCCATAATAAGTCGAGCTGCTCTTTTTTGCAGTTTTAAAATTCTGTTTAGTCCTTCATTATTACAGCTGCCCCATATTATACAACAGTAATCTATTAAGGGTAGAATATATCCATTGTAAAATAATTTTCTTAATTCAAGATTTAAATATTGTGTGATTTTTGAAAGAAGATAAATTCTAGATGAAATTGTGGAACAGACTATGTCTACCTGATTGAACCAACTTAGTTGTTGGTCTACTTTTATTCCTAATAATTTTTCACATGTCGAATTTTGTAGTTTATTGGAAAAATTGTAAGGCAAAGTTCATTCACTTGTGAGGAAAGTTTTTGTCTAGTTCCAATTATCAAACATTTTGTTTTATTTAAATTTATGAACATGTTATTTTCATGACACCATTGTTCTACACATTTTAAATCTTGTTGTACTTTAACCTGTAGCTTTTTGATATTTGAACCTGATGTGGGTATAGTGGAATCATCAGCGTACATATCAGTTTGGCAATTTTTAATATGTAAAGGGAGATTATTTATAAATATTATGAATAAAAGAGGGCCTAGTATGGAACCCTGAGGTACACCAAAATTTATGGAAAGTTGATCTGATTTGATATTTCCAATTTGGACTTGCTGTTTTCTGCCATGAAGATATGATTTGAAAAGTGCAATACTATTTTTATCAAACCCATATATTTTCAGTTTACTACATAAAATTTCATGATCAACAACATCAAATGCTTTTTGAAAATCTAAAAGAACAGCCAGATTTATGTTTCCATTATTGATTTCTTGAAGCAATTTGTCAATAATGTTTATAAGAGCAGTTTGACAAAAATGATTTGGTCTAAAACCAGATTGGGCAGGGTGTAAGAGATTGAGTTTTATTAAAAATTTATATAAATGCTGTGATAAATGCTTTTCTATCAGCTTAGTCAATGTAGGCAACACTGAGATAGGTCTATAGTTTGAGGCTAAAAATCTTTCACCAGTTTTAAAAACTGGTGTTACTTTGGCATTCTTTAAAATTTTAGGATAGGTATTAGTATCTATTATTCTATTAAAAATATATGTTAAGGATATGGCAATTATTTGGGGACTTATTTTAAGTATTCTTGGTCCAATGTTATCAGTTCCAGGGGACTAATTTAATTTTATTATTTCATGGTAAATTGTGTTTACTTCAACTGGAGGAATTGAGAATGTTTTGCTAGTTGGGAGTCTCATTTTTACAAAGTTGCTTAATTGATGGAAGTAAGTACACATACCTTCATTTAAAGTATTTGTTAAATACATAATAGCAAGGAAAACGACCAAAGTACCAGAGCCAAAAGTCAAGCAATGATTACAAATCTGGACTCGGCCAAACACAAATTAAAATTGCAAAACATCTAAATTGTGTAGCCTAATCCTAATAATAACAATGGATGCTTCAAACCAGTAAGCACAAGGCCTGCCTCCAATTAGACACCTGTTGAGTCACGCATAATAATGACCAGGGAAAAGATAAATCTAGGTGAAGGAACGACTATTTACAACTCAGCGATAACGTCTAATTATATTTAAGAGTTTGATTTCCCATAACAATAAATTGGGTTATGTTGATGATGATAGAACTTCTGAAGGGATAACAACAACTTAGGTCCAATAAACCCTTGTTTGAGTAGATATGTAGTCAACAGCAGTGACCCATAGAGAAAATCAAGGTACTGATTGCTGGATCTAGTAGCATAATAAAAAGTTGTTAAATGTAATCACCATATGTGGGTGCTGCTGGAATGTTGATAATGATGAAAAGGAAATTGACAAAGTAATGTCATAGAATGAAGTTTTACCAAGTCTACTTCCAGTAAAATTCTTAATAAGAGTGTGACCATATTCTTATACTGAAGTGGCTGAAACATTGTTTATTGTTTCTGAAGAATTATTATGAGTGTAACTAATTCTATATTTACAGATATAGTCTGTATAATTTGATAATTAAGTCTAGATAAGACCTACCATCCTCTCTTTAAACCACAGTATATACACGTTTTCTTCCTCTTTATATACCATTTTAACACTATCAGTGTTTGCTCCTTTACGACCTTCAAAGTAATACATTATAGCATCTTTTGAGGTTGTTGATTTCATGCCTCTTACTTCTATCGCAAACTCTGCTGGTGTATCAGTAACCTCCTGGCTTCCTGTTGGCTCTCCATCATCCAGTGGATCTTCAGTCGGTATCATATATATCTCTACTTCAATTATTTTCTTCTCCAATAACAGAGGTTTTTTACTAATTACACGTTCAGCAACTACAATAGTTAATAACTGTATGCATGTACAAGATACAAATGTTTATTTTCTTTTTAAGTAAAAACATAAATTTATTTAAGTAAGGTGTATCTTCACAAGATAAAAATTATATTATCAAGAATATTTTATTTAATCACATTTCCTGTGGTTGTATTTCCCATTTTGCATAGCATATATGAAACAATGTGCATCTAATTTTGGATGAAACTTTGTTAAAAAAAAATTATTACATTTCCCTCAAGGTAAACATTTAAAGTAGTCTGTATAATAAGTCATTTGCAAATTTACATTTTAAACATGGATCTCTGATTAGGAGCAAAATCAAGTTATTATATCATTCCAAGAACAAACTGTTTGCTTCCACCATTAATATCCCCAAATTCAAGGCTTCTTTATGTATTTGTACTGGTAGTTGTTTAATCAGCAATTATTGAAAGTTCCCTTCTCGATGTTTAAAGGACACCATTATATATTAATTAGTTTCAAATCTAAATGCACTGTATTAAACTTTTTCTAGTTTATGTTTAATGTTAAGAAATACAAACATGAAAGCATGTCTGCAAACCTCCACCTTCTTTCCTTCACAAATGTAAGGTACATATGGAGTTTAGAATTCAATCAGTTCTTAGACTGGACAAGAAATATACACAATACCTACCCTGATCCTCCTCAAATGTTATAATAGCTGTATGACTCTCTTCGTCATAGTCTATTTCCTCTATATCACCTCCTCCCGATTTACGCTTGTTTTCAAAGAAAAATCTGATAGCATCTCCAGAGGTACCAGGTGGGATTTTTGAAACTTTTATCATCTTAAAACTTTGTTCTTTTTTTTCTTCAGTCTCTAGAATATACCAAAACATGAGAATTATACTATTACATATAAAATAATTATTTAATTATTTTTTCATGACATTTTTGTGGTTTAATGCCTCAAGAAGCCCCAGTACCCCATGAAAACTGGCAATCCTTGTCAATTGAGGTTAAATTTAAGTGCACCCTGCCAGCAAAATGTCTAGAACCACAATGCTGACAGACCACATGACCATTATAAGATGACACATTACCACTGGTTTAATACATTAACCAATTGGCCCCATAGAAACGAAAAGAAATGTAAAAAAAAAAATAATAAAAATTCTAGATGATAGCATATGCAATTATACAGTATTGAAATTTATAATTTATGCATTGGACTTATTGCCATTTCGGTCAATTCCAGAATAAATCTGATTATTAGTGCTGGCAGTTTAATGATCAACTGGAGATGAAACTTAAGGGATATCATATACAGAGTACATTATTTTTGGTGAATATATAATTAAAAGGTGCAAGGAGAGTAACTTACAAAATAAAGTTTGTCATACACAATCTGGAACATTTTTTTATACACAATTAAAAAAAAAAATTTATATTATATATAATATTGATATATAACATGTCTTATATTGATTAACTACTATAATATTTACAAAGAGAACACTGACGATATGATATATTTTGCTGAACCAGTCCAATATCAGCATTTTCCCGATTGGACCTGTATTGGCCTGATTGCTTTGGACTGGTTAACTAATAAAGACATCACTTCGAGATGATTTCTGTACTGGCCTCATTATTGGTCCTTGGCACAAATTTAGCATGTAATCTCCAACAACTAAAAATTTATGTTTTGCTGTACAATAAAAGCAGAAAAGTTGAATGAATGCAAGTAAATACTGTTCCTCATATAGGATTATTTTCCCTTATAAACAACGCTTTTCTCACCCGAGGTATAGAAATATCTCATGGCTTCCTGTTGGCGAGATTTCTCTGTCTCACCAGGTAAGATAGCTTATTGTGATGTCAATTAATTATGATGTCATTGATGTCAAGTTACATGTACTCAAAGACTACCAAGCATACTGAAGAAATGCCTTCTAAAAAATAAGTCTCAAACCCATGGGCAAAGACATCTGTTATTCAATCCCTTGGCAGAACCTCGGGATGGACAAAATATCTTTGCTCTTGGGTTTGAGATTTTCTTGTCTTGCTTTTCCAATTGTGATAAATACTTTTTATCTCCTCAAGAAAATACTCATGCAATTGACAATAACTCTTTTATTGTTTATATTTTTACATCGTGGAACACTTAGAAAGTCTGCAAATGATATTTTATTTCATAATAAGACAAAAAATGTTATTTGGTTTTTCTTAATGTTGATGTAGACATATGAAAAGTGCTACAAGTACAAGTAAGAGAAAAAAACTTAACATACTGCCACTCTTTCAATGAAATTCCATCAAAATTTGGTTATGAATAGAAGTGTTTTCTTAACTTGTAAATACAAAAATTAAGCCTTTTTTACCACTAATATATCTCTTAAATGTAAAAAACAGAAAAAAAACCAATTTGTCAACAAACCAATATAGTTTTAATCTGGTGTCAAACAGAAGATAAAAAAATTTAAAAAAAAACAACAATATTTTGTTTGTTCTTTGTGTAAAACCAATCACTAAATAGGAAATAAAATATGTATGACTGACAATATATTCTTGATTCTTGCATTCTTGGGAATCTGTTCAGAGTATGAATATCATAAAAAATAGTACCACAAATAAGAATCTTTCAATATTTACAAATTTTAATTGCTTCATCATTCTAAGCAATAAAATATGACTTTACAATCTCTTAACATGGCTACTTGAATATGTTTTCTTAACTTTTTCATCTCTGATGTTATAGTCTTGTTATGTCTCCCAAACGAAGTTTTAGGAGACATATTGTTTTTGTCCGCTTTCTTATTATTTTCTTCTTCTTCTTTCTTCTTTTTTCTTTTTTCCGTTCAATCTTGTCTACATATTTTCTCTAAGAAGCAGTGTCCAATCAAGATGAAACTTTGGGAACATTTTGAGGGTGACCTGAAGTTTTGAATTCCACTTTTGGAATTCTCAATATGGCCACTATTTTTAAAATGGCAGCTGTTTTAAAAAAAGGCGGCTGTTGTCCGACCTCACTAATGGTCAGAGCAATTTCACTGAAAATTGGTATACTGAAACAGCTAACTTAATCCTGAGTATTTTTGCCAAAAAAAAATTGGACGTGAACGACATTTTGAAATGGCGCCATCTGAACACCACCTAAAAATGCCCAAATTAAAAAGTCATTTGATTGCAACAAAATGAGGTACACAGATAGATTATGGTACCCTGAGTGTGCCATTACTTTAAAAATTTGTGTCCAACTTCCAGTTTCAAAAAGGCAGCCATTTTAAAGTTATAAAAATGGCAGCTGTTGTCAAATCTCAGTAATGGCCAGAGCAATTTTAATGAAAATTGGTATACTGATACAGCTAACTATCCTCAACATTTTTGCCAAAAAAAAAATTGAAGAATGTGTCCATGGGACACGGAAGCTCCCGCTAAAGGAAGTCCCAAACAGTAAGTAGTTGTCCGACAGGTCTGAAAGTCGCTTAGGACGTACAACTTGTGATACTTAACCACCCTGCCAAATTTCAAATTGTTCTTATGTACAGTTTCTGAGAAAAGCTTGACGGAAATTTTCATACTCGTATTAACACATTTTCATATCGGCCCAGTCACAAACAGAAAGTAGTTGTCCGACAGGTCTGAAAGTCGCTTAGGACGTACAACATGTGATACTGAACCGTCCTGCCAAATTTCAAATTGTTCTTGTGTACGGTTTCTGAGAAAAGCTTGACGGAAATTTTCATACTCGTGTTAACACATTTTCAAATCGGCCCAGTCGAAAACAGGAAGTAGTTGTTCGACAGGTCTGAAAGTTGCTTATGACGTACAACTTGTGATACTGAACTACCCTGCCAAATTTCAAATTGTTCTTGTGTACGGTTTCTGAGAAAAGCTTGACGGAAATTTTCATACTCATGTTAACACATTTTCATATCGGCCCAGTCGCAAACAGGAAGTAGTTCTCCGACAGGTCTGAAAGTCGCTTAGGACGTACAACATGTGATACTGAACCACCCTGCCAAATGTCAAATTGTTCTTGTGTACCTTTCTGAGAAAAGCTTGACGGAAATTTTCATACTCGTGTTAACACATTTTCATATCCTCCCAGTCGCAACAGGAAGTAGTTGTTTAACAAGTCTGAAAATGGCTTAAGACGTACAACTTGTGATACTGAACCACAATGGCAAATTTCAAATTGTTCTCGTGTACGGTTTCTGAGAAAAGCTTGACAGAAATTTTCATACTCATGTTAACACATTTTCATATTGGCCCAATCACAAACAGGAAGTAGTTGTCAGACAGGTCTGAAAGTTGCTTAGGACGTACAACTTGTGATACTGAACCACCCTGGCAAATTTCAAATTGTTCTGATGTACGGTTTCTGAGAAAAGCTTGACGGAAATTTTCATACTCATGTTAACACATTTTCATTCGGCCCTGTCCCAAACAGGAAGTAGTTGTCTGACAGGTCTAAAAGTTGCTTAGGACGTACAACATGTGATACTGAACCACCCTGCCAAATTTCAAATTGTTCTGATGTACGGTTTCTGAGAAAAGCTTGACGGAAATTCGTACGACTTACAGACAGAAGGATGGACGGACGGACTGACGGACAGATGGACGGACGGAGATGAGTAAAACTTAATGCCCCACAACATGTCGTCGCGGGGGCATAAAAACTGCACGTGATCGACATCATTTTGTGATGGCAGCCATTTCACCACTTCCCCCTCGCCAACATCAACTTAGTCCGATTGTAACAAAATTTGATATGTAGGTAGATTTTACTGCACAAACTAAGAATATCATGTCTATTTGGGGGGTTTTTAACATGAACAAGAATATAGTGGCCATGTGAACTGTAATTATATGACTTGCCTAAAACGCCGAATCAACTCCTAATCAAAGTCATACATTATCAACACTCTTCATGCTGACGTAATAGAAAGATTTTTCACACATTTTACTGGCATAACAATCAACTTTGTGTCTTCAATGGCTGACAAGTCTTTCAACTCATACATGTAGGTTATGATTTTGATAAAAGTAAATTAATATGTTCATTGGGGATGCTAATATATAGCAATATAGGAATAGACATATATTTGAAATTGTCCCCTGAAATGTTTGATGAATCTCACATTTCCCCTCATTCTCTTACAAACAAATCTAATACCAGTTTTATGTTTATTTATTTCTCATTTATCACGGTCTATTAACACTAACAGGGATCGTCTTAAAATACTATGTTCTAGAATGTGTTCACAAAAAACAGGTATAGTGTAGTATTTCAACAACTTATCATATTTAAATAACTTAAGTATTAATACCAAGAACATGTACTGTATATATTTCTGGGAAATAATATTATTTAAATATAGAATCTAATGTTGATCATATGTACAGCATTTTTAACTATAGTTAGATCTTTAGATTATAACAGGGTGATGTTAAATTGCTGTCTGGTTCACCATTTTTAAATATGTTATGTTGATTCTGTTACCATAAAAACTATTGTAAAATCAATTATTTTGAAGTTTGTCTGGGCTTTAACCATGTATTGTTGATGAATATGTGTCACTAAAATTATTGTTATTGAAGTAAAACAAGCACAGTCTTAGGATACCAACCAAGTGTGACCAATAACATTCCAGGAAATTATGTGCTACTAAATTTAACTAAGTAAAACTAAGAAGGGAAATATTGGCTTAGGATGAAACTAAAAAAGGTATACTTACTATGCACTCAAATAGTCAATAAGAATGTTTCAGGACCCGTCATTAAAATTAATGAAATATTAAGAAATGAGTATCCATTGTCCCAATTATCATGTGTAACGTTGTATCATCAATTATACCTGTTTGTGGGTGTGCATTGTGTGACATTGTATGTGATATTGTGTCATTAATGATCCCTCTCTCACAGATAATTATTTTGATTTAAATCACAATTTCATTTTTTTTGCTGGGTTGTGTACATGAAGTACAAACTTGAGTTACTAGTATAATATTGTGCAATCTAATTTAAATTTAATCTTTCACTTGCTCCCCCCTTTTTGCTAAGGTCGATGCGTGTAGCGACCATAGCAAAAAGGGGGGAGCAAGGGAAAGATTTAATTTTAATTAGATTGAATATTGTGAAGTCAGGTGGGAAGGAAGGTTAGAAAGAGTGTGTAATCAATTCCTTCAACAGCTTTCTAACTAAATCTCTTAAACTTTACAAAAAGATTGTCCACATATTGAATTTGGGAACATGCTGATATGGAATTGCTAAATGATTTTTTTTTCCTTTTTCCAGACCTGAACTTAAGTGTTTTTTTCATGGAAATTTACTTAATACAGTACCAATTCAACATTAAGCTTTCAAACCAGACCCTTAAGCTTTACAGAAAGCCCAATTTTATATTGAATTGTGCACCTGCTATTACGATTGTTTGTTGTTTAGTTTGAATGATGTATAATGCCACCCACAGCAACTTTTCAGCATTATTGTGGCATCCAGTTTTTTTTTGGTGGAGGAAGAAGGAGTACCAATAAAAAACCTCCGATCTTCAGAAGGAAAAATGGAAATCCTTGTCAGATAAGATTTAAATCGAGTGTACCCTGCTCAAGTTTAATTTTAATTTTCGACCAAGAAATACAACTTTATTATATCAATGTATTGCTAATTAATGATACAATTGTTTTACTTTGAGCCAATGTTAAGTTTTGAGTAAAAAAAGTTAGTTACTCAGATAGTGTTTTCAATGTTTGCCTAGATCTGCTCCATTAAAAATCCATAAACAACAGGGACACATGCTATAATCATGTGGTAAATTATGGTCCAGATACCTTAACCACTTGGCCACTGAGACCCCATGCTATTATAAAATTGTTCCAGTAATTGTTTACCATTTTGAAAGATTTTGAAAGAGGATATCCATATTGTGTAATCAACTCCTCCTACAGCTTTCAACATAGACTTCACAGAAGGGTTGCACACATACAGAAGTTTTGCACCTGCTTTTATGGATTCCCATTTTCCAGACATTGGGAAGTTGGTCTTTTTTTGCAAATTTGACAAAAGACAGTACCTATTTTGTGCAGTCAACTTCTGCTGCAGCTTTTAATCTAGATCCCAGAAACCTTACACAAAAACAAAACACATACTGAAATATTGTGCAATGGGAGTAGTGTACAATAGATTGCAGGATAAACATAATTTTAGTGTATGGACTTGACATAAACATAATATAAGGACTCGGCACGAAACAGGAAAAATCTTGTCTTTATGCAAGCTTATGCCACAACACTAATATTATATATATAAAATGGCATCAAATTATAAAGAATAAGAAAAACATTGTGAAGCATATCTAATGTCAGACTCCATGATACGATCTGACAAGTGGAAAGCTTTAGCTAATTCATTTAAAGTAAAATATTCAATTACCATCTTTTCTTCATAATTATTGAATCGTCCAACTGTATAATAATTTCACATCAGTACAGATAAAATCCAATAACAATTTTAAAAGCATGTGAACCTCATCTTCTATGTATAATTACCTTGCTTTTCTGGTTCTAATTTACTCCCAAGCATTTCTAAGCTGTCAGAACTGAGATGTTGCATAGGTTCAGTGTGACATTCCTGGAAGTCCCCCCCATCAGGCTCTGATGTGTTTTCTTCATTGTCTGTGAAGCTGTTATCAGTGTGCACTGTCTGTTCAGGGGTTACATTAGTTGCTGCAGACATCAAATTACTCTGTTCTGTATCTGTACTGTGTCCAGGCATCTGACTGACAGGTGCCTGTGCCTCTGCAGGGGGTGGATGTTGTCCCATGTATGGATAAGGTGGATAGAATGGCATGAATGGTGTATGTGGGTAAGGATATGGATCACCTTTCTGTGGATACTGATGTGGCTGACCAGGGTAGTTAGGATAACCATAACCAGGATATTGATACCCAGGGTATCCTGGGTAGACAAGTGGATGAAGTCCTTGCTTCTCTTGGGGATTACCTCTGGCACCATCATACTGAGGAGGTCCATAAAATCCAGCCTGTTGAGTGCCATACACTCCATATGGCACTGGTGGAAGTGGTGGTTGATTAAAACCTGGACCATACTGATCTTCAAATCTCATTAATTTCTTTTCAGGTGTTGCTTTATTGAAGTCTTGTTCAGACTGAGGTCTTTTTAATTCTGGCTGAGAGGGGGGACTCATTTGCTGTGAGGAATGTGGGCCATGATTATACGGTGGTGGTTGATTAGGCTCCATATTTTGACCTACATGTGGATTAGAAAATCCAGGATATTGTCCCTGTGGACCAAGATAATATGGTAACTGATCTGGATTTCCATGTCCTGGAATTGGCATTGACATTTGTTGGTGTGGATCTATTTCTGAATAACCTGGAGGTTGGTTTGCAGCTTCGTATGGATCAACTGAAGGTCCTGATCTTTGTTCATCTTCCTGTGAAATACAGAATTCAACTATTTTATAGCTTATGTCACAGACCAATAATTTATAATTCACATTTGTCATAAATTATATAAACAAAATTCAACATTTAAAAATAGGGTATCTAATGGGACATTTAATGATACCCCGCCACGATATTCATCAATAGTTAAATATATTTGTATATACTAGTATACTATACTGTATATACTATGCATCCACTAGTATATAGAGACAGAAAGAAATGAGTTATCTTTCTTAGACCAGAAAATTTCATTATTGTCAAATTTAGAAAATTTATAAAGTGGCAAAACTTCAATAATATTTTTCCGATCATCCTGAAAATTGAACTTGACCTGTATTTTATTGTACTGAACAGCTGTGCAAAATATTATTCAAATCCCTTGAGGCGTTTTCAAGTTATCATCTGGAAACCTTCGGGGTATTTGAAAATTTATAAAGTGGCAAAACTTCAATAATATTTTTCGGATCATCCTGAAAATTGAACTTGACCTGTATTTTATTGTACTGAACAGCTGTGCAAAATATTTTTCAAATCCCTTGAGGAGTTTTCAAGTTATCATCTGGAAACCTTCGGGGAACGGACGGATGGAAGGACGGACGGACACCGAACTAAACTGAGGGTATAACATAAGACCTCGCCACTTCGTGTGGCAGGGTATAAAAACTATACAATAAGAAATAAAAGCTCCATATTTTGCTGATGTTTTGAAGACCACTGCAATCTTAGTCGAAGGCATATATACAAATGACAAAAAGATGTATATGTGAACATCAATAACAACAACAACGTAACAATACAATGATGAGAAAATTCAACAGATATTTCCAACATTAGGCCCCCTAAAAGCCAAAATTATTGTACTTTTAAAATAAGTCGCCATTTACCAATCAGTACTTTTTTCAGTTAGTGAATCAGTACTTCTATAACATGATGGAGAAAAATACCCAACAAGAATTACTGTGAGCTGATGCTCCCTGTTAATACCCTTGAAATTACTGAAAATAAATACCACAGCATGCCATAATTATGCAAGATATTGACCAAATTTCAGCATTTAATCATTTATCATTGATGAGAACAATGTCACTAAAATAGTTTTGGATAAATACACACACACACACAGATACACAATGACTATAACTAACATACACAGACTGAAAACATTCTACCCCTATCCCTTATAGGGAGCGGGGGACTAATTTAATTATATATATTATATATTACAGAGGGAAAAACATGTTTTTATAATCAGCTTTTTAACCTTTGTAACTACATTGGATTCCTCTTAATTGCATAACCTTTATTTGTCAGAGAAAAATAAGCAATTAACAGAAAGGCTTATTTTTAACAGAAAATATAAACTGTTCACTTAAATTGCCTAATTGAAAGCTGTGCTCATCGATAAAACAATTCAGGTGATTCTTTTCTAATGCTTTAATTTTTGTAGCAACAATTATAATATAAAACAAGGTTGCCATAACATGCTTGGATGATTGTAGTGCAAGACACTGTTATTTCATCGTTAGGTATTTTTTACAAGTAATTATAATAAGTCACTTTCTGGCTAATTTCATGCAATAAACAGGAATTTTTGAATTTCTTAATATTTTTATGCAATTAACAGAATTTTTTAAAATAGAGAGTATATGAAATGGTTTGGTGTTAAAAAATTGTATACAATTTAATATTATCACAAGATTCTTAATATTCCAATCTTTTTCCAGAAATTCTCAAATCTGTTTTTTTTTTCACCATTCAGTCCTTTAATGTCAAAAGGTATAGACAATGGTAACCAAAATATTCTTCATATCAAGACCAATACACTGATATATCACCAGTATATTGCCACTTTTAACATAATGCATATACATGGAACAAAGCAAGCCAAATACATGGATATCTTACAATACTAAATTACAGCCACTGAAACGGTCCCTATTGGACACTAAGCCTGAGCCATAAAAGATATAAAAGGAATTGTTTCCACATAAAGAAACAGAACAGAGTTCACATGCTTTTTTTTCTAATAAATATCTAGCTACACCCATAAACCAATATATTGCATATCTCTAGATAAACAAATGGCATATAATAAGAAATAATTAACTTTACAGACTGCAATGAAATAAGAATATTAATATGATTTTTTGGAATGAAAGTTCAACCATTATCACAGGGTTAAGTACACCTGTGGATCATTATAACTGTTACATACCTGGATCCATTCTAGAGAAATATCACAGGGTTTAGTACACCTGTGGATCATTATAACTGGCACATACCTGGATGCATTCTAGAGGTATATCACAAGGTTTAGAAAAGCTGTGGATCATTTTAACTGTTACATACCTGGATCCATTCTAGAAGAAAATCACAGGGTTTAGCACAGCTGTGGATAATTATAACTGTTACATAACTTGATCCATTCTAGAGAAATATAACAGGGTTTAGTACACCTGTGGATCATAACAACTGTTACATACCTGGATCCAGTCTGGATGAATATAACCTGGTTAATTACAGCTGTGGATCATTACAACTGTTACATACCTCGATCCATTCTAGAGGAAAATCACAGGGTTTAGCACAGCTGTGGATCATTATAACTGTAAAATACCTGGATCCATTCTAGAGGAAAATTGCAGGGTTTAGCACAGCTGACTGTGGATCATTACAACTGTTACATACCTGGATCCAGTCTGGATGAATATAACCTGGTTAATTACAGCTGTGGATCATTACAACTGTTACATACCTGGATCCATTCTAGAGGAAAATCACAGGGTTTAGCACAGCTGTGGATCATTATAACTGTAAAATACCTGGATCCATTCTAGAAGAAAATCACAGGGTTTAGCACAGCTGTGGATCATAATAACTGTAAAATACCTGGATCCATTCTAGAAGAAAATCACAGGGTTTAGTACAGCTGTGGATCATAATAACTGTAAAATACCTGGATCCATTCTAGAAGAAAATCACAGGGTTTAGCACAGCTGTGGATCATAATAACTGTAAAATACCTGGATCCATTCTAGAAGAAAATCACAGGGTTTAGCACAGCTGTGGATCATAATAACTGTAAAATACCTGGATCCATTCTAGAAGAAAATCACAGGGTTTAGTACAGCTGTGGATCATAATAACTGTAAAATACCTGGATCCATTCTAGAAGAAAATCACAGGGTTTAGTACAGCTGTGGATCATAATAACTGTAAAATACCTGGATCCATTCTAGAAGAAAATCACAGGGTTTAGTACAGCTGTGGATCATAATAACTGTAAAATACCTGGATCCATTCTAGAAGAAAATCACAGGGTTTAGCACAGCTGTGGATCATTATAACTGTTACATACCTGGATCCATTCTAGAAGAATATAACAGGGTTTAGCACAGCTGTGGATCATAATAACTGACAACGGCCTCTTAATTATTTTTGTATAGGGGAAACTATTGACATTTTTTGCTCTCACTTAGGCACCAAGTTTCGTTGAGTAATGAGAGACCCCTCAAAATGACCGGAATAATTTCACGTATATCACAATAAATTTTCGGGGTGCCATGTCACATAAAATTTTTTGCAAATTTAGAAAATCCAAAGGGTACTCATGGAAACTCCCTTACACCCATAAAATAGTCCAGAAATAGGCTTTGAACAATCAGAAAAAAAATACCCAATACATTTAATAAATTATCGGAATAAATTTATATATAAATTCTATATGAAACTGCTTTTTAAATACAGCTCCAATATTAAAATTCCATTGAATAATAAATCCACTGTCTATGCTACAGTTTGGCGCAGTCAAATATCAAAATAAGAACTATTTTCCTCTCCCTCAGTCAAAGTTCATTTACAGAGCCGTTGTCAAATTGAAAACAAAATTTTCAATTTTCACACTTTTTACTGTATTTTATTTTTGTTCCCCATATTACGAGCAAATCTACCAAGTTTCATCTCATTCCGAAATAAAATAAAGCCGTTTCAACCTGTTTTATGAACAAACTTTAACGCTTTCAATTGTTCAACTCAACACTTGATTTAAAAAAAAATCAACAATTTTCATGTTTCATTATATCTATAGCTGGATGATAAGTTTTCGCTTTCGCAACCTATATATATATGTCATAATAAACCATAGGAAGGCTATATCTTTAAAAAATATCAATACTGAATTCCAAAGTTATAAAAATTTTACCTTTTTAAGAAGAAAATTGGGCACATTACTTATCTTTTAGAACAAATTTTTACATTTACTTTCTAATTTTTGTATTAATTTCACAATCAAACATTCTTAAACAGTACTCAATATATAAATCAAATAATTATGGTTCAGAAATGGGTGTACATTTGTATTTACTAAAATTCAACTGATTATTAATAGGTTAATAGCAATATTCCAAAGAAGTTTCTTAAAAAAGGGATTTACACAGCCAGGAGTTTTGAAGTACCCTTTATGACATCATGCAAACTGTGACGTCATAATGCTATGATGTTGTAACCATATATTGTAAACAAGTAAACATCAATACAAGAATTTGAAATAAATGGTGAAAGCAAACTAGAGGCTCTTAAGAGCCTGTATCGCTCACCTGACTTACAAAAAAACTTTTTAAGACAAGACTTTTCTTGCAAATTTTGATATTAAATGCTAAAGTGTTTATGTGAAGATACTGTTTCTAAGAATGTTGCCACGTTGAATTTACAATCAGCAGTAGGAGTGTTTCTGAGAAGAAGCAGTTTTTATGTTTTTTCATAGGTTAGTATGTTAAGTGATGTTCCATAGTGGCAGCAATCTTGTATTTTGGATCGAAACAAAAAACTCAAAGTTGGTAGAGGACCATACAATATCACATATCCTAAAATCTGCCAAGCTGTTTGTGAGAAAACAAATTTTAAAATCTCAGCCAGTCAGAACGCATTTGCAGCTCTGGCAGCCATGTTGAGTTTCCTATCGGCTCGAAACATACTTAAAATGATAAGATTACTATCTAAGATTCACTTCTGCATTATTTGGTTAAATTGCGTGGAACTGAGTTTCAGAGAAGATGCTGTTTGTATGGTTTTCCCATAGGGTCCTATGTTAAGCTGTGTTCCACTGTGGCGGCCATCTTGGAATTTGGATCGCCACAAAAAACTCAAATTTTGTAGAGGACCATCTAAGGAACATTTTTGCAATTTTTCAAATCAATCTGCTAAGCGGTTTGTAAAAAGAAGATTTTTGAAATTTCAGCCAATCAGAACCCATTAGTCGCCCTGGAAGCCATGTTCAATTTGCAATTGGCTAAAAAAATTCAAAATAATAAGATAAATATCCATTAATCATTTCTTCATAATTTGGCTTCATGGTGTGGAACAGTTTCAGAGAAGAAGTTGTTTGTATGTTTTTCCCATAGGGTCGTATGTTTTTCCCATAGGGTCCTATGTTAAACTATGTCCTGTGATGGTGGCCATCTTGGATTTTGGATCGGAACAAAAAACTCAAACCTTGTAGAGGACCACATAAGGTACATTTCTGCTATATTTTAAATCAATCTGCCAAGCAGTTTATGAGAAGAAGACTTTTGAATTTCAGCCAATCAGAATGCATTAATGGCCCTGGAAGCCATGTTGAATTTGCAATTGGCTGGAAAAACCCAAAATAATATGATAATTATCCAACCTTCCTTTCCTGATTAATTTGGCTTCATTGTGTGGAACAGTTTCAGAGAAGAAGTTGTTTATATGTTTTTCCCATAGGGTCCTATGTTAAACTATGTCCTGCGATGGCGGCCATCTTGGATTTTGGATCGGCACAAAAAACTCAAACTTTGTAGAGGACTATCTAAGGTACATTTCTGCAATATTTCAAATCAATCTGCCAAGCAGTTTATGAGAAGAAGATTTTTGAATTTCAGCCAATCAGAACATATTAATGGCCCTGGAAGCCATGTTGAATTTGCAATTGGCTCGAAAAACCCAAAACAATAAGATAATTATGCAACCTTCATTTCCTTATTAATTTGGCTTCATTGTGTGGAACAGTTTCAGAGAAGAAGTTGTTTATATGTTTTTCCCATAGGGTCCTATGTTAAACTATGTCCTGCGATGGCGGCCATCTTGGATTTTGGATCGCCACAAAAAACTCAAACTTTGTAGAGATCTATCTAAGGTACATTTCTGCAATATTTCAAATCAATCTGCCAAGCAGTTTATGAGAAGAAGATTTTTGAATTTCAGCCAATCAGAACACATTAATGGCCCTGGAAGCCATGTTGAATTTGCAATTGGCTCGAAAAACCCAAAACAATAAGATAATTATGCAACCTTCATTTCCTTATTAATTTGGCTTCATTGTGTGGAACAGTTTCAGAGAAGAAGTTGTTTATATGTTTTTCCCATAGGGTCCTATGTTAAACTATGTCCTGTGATGGCGGCCATCTTGGATTTTGGATCGGCACAAAAAACTCAAACTTTGTAGAGGACTATCTAAGGTACATTTCTGCAATATTTCAAATCAATCTGCCAAGCAGTTTATGAGAAGAAGATTTTTGAATTTCAGCCAATCAGAATGCATTAATGGCCCTGGCAGCCATGTTTCATATTTGATCAGCACCAAAAACTCAAACTTTGTTAAGAACCACCCAATAAACATTCCTGCCAAGTTTGATTCCAATTGGCCAAGTGGTTGTGGAGAAGAAGATTAAAATGTAAAAAGTTTACGGCCGCCGACGACGACGACGACGACGACGACGACGACGGACGCAAAGTGATGAGAATAGCTCACACTGACCCTTTGGGTCAGGTGAGCTAAAAAACATGTTTTTAAAATTAGTAACCGAGTGCATTTATTGTGTACAAGGTCCATGGTTACCAAATGAAACCACTCCACCTACTGATATGTCACTTTTATATATATATGCGCATATCCTGGCTTTTTCCATCTACATGTGCACACTCCCCCCCACAAACAATGTTTAAGCTATCTTTGTAATCTCATGAAGACATTTCTGTGATTGTATTTCTAAAATAGGAATCTGATTATTATCTTCTAATTTTGATCTTTAAATATGGATCAATTTCATATATTTACAATAAAAGCTTCATTTTATAGTTTGTTTACATTCTTCAGTGCCTACAATTATCTCCCTTGGTTGACAAGGTTTAAACTTTATTAGTGTCTATTTTGTTAATTGCTAAAAGGTAGAAATATGAATGCTGATTACAAGTGTTTCCCCTTGGTAAAATTAAGCATTTGAGGAAAAATGCTGGATTTAAATACATCTTGTAGAAATGGTCATGCAATCATAATTTGTTTGGGGGAAAAGTGTGTGCTAGATTATGACCCGACTCTATCTGTTGCTACTGGATCAGTTTTTCAGACAAAAATTAATGATATAAATAAAATACAAACCATATTTTACTGGCTTTGCATGCTTTTTGGGTAAACAGTATCATGGATTTGGTTGAAAGTACATTTGTGAGCAATATCATATAGAACCTAATCTTGCAGATTTCCCATGCGCTATGTTTTGCTGTTCTAAAGGGTTGAAGTACACACAGGTATTTTTTTTTGGTTTTGTTCAAAGTTAAATTTATTTAGTTGCAATAGTGTTTAATAACTAAATTAATTTCGCCTCTGTTTTCCATTGAGTAATTTTTGGCAATTTTTTCTTAAATTCTTTGTTGTTTCTGTCTACAAGGAAATCTGACAAAATTTTGTATGCCATTCAAGGCCATGTAACTTACTGTTTAAAGCCATAAATTTTTATGTTTTTGAGTAAAATTTAGACAGAAAGATGTATTTTTTAATTGTTTACTGTTACCTGACAGAATAAAGTGAAAGTTACAACATTATAGCTGCAGTGGCTGAACTAATAACATCATTGACATACAAACTTTTAGACAACAAAGTAAAAAATCAACACTTCAACTTGACAACGGCCTTAATTATTTTTGTATTGGGGTAACTATTGACATTTTTTGCTCTCACTTAGGCACCAAGTTTCGTTGAGTAATGAGAGACCCCTCAAAATGACCGGAATAATTTCACGTATATCACATTAAATTTTCGGGGTGCCATGTCAGATAAAATTTTTTGCAAAATTAGAAAATCCGAAGGGTACTCATGGAAACTCCCTTACACCCATAAAATAGTCCAGAAATAGGCTTTGAACAATCAGATAAAAAAATATCCAATACATTTAATAAATTATCGGAATAAATTTATTTATAAATTCTATATGAAACTACTTTTTAAATACAGCTCCAATATTAAAATTCCATTGAATAATAAATCCACTGTCTATGCAACAGTTTGGCGCAGTCAAATATCAAAATAAGAACTATTTTCCTCTCCCTCAGTCAAAGTTCATTTACAGAGCCGTTGTCAACTGTAAAATACCTGGATCCATTCTAGAAGAAAATCACAGGGTTCAGCACAGCTGTGGGTCATTATAACTGTTACATACCTGGATCCATTCTAGAGGAAAGTCGCAGGGTTTAGTACAGCTGTGGATCATTACAACTTTTACATAACTGGATCCATACTGAAGAGAAAATCACAGGGTTTAGTACAGCTGTGGATCATTATAACTGTTACATACCTGGATCCATTCTAGAGGAATATCACAGGGTTTAGCACAGCTGTGGATCATTATAATTGTTCATACCTGGATCCATTCTAGAGGAAAATTGCAGGGTTTAGCACAGCAGTGGATCATTATAACTGTTCATACCTGGATCCATTCTAGAGAAATATAACAGGGTTTAGTACACCTGTGGATCAAAATAACTGTTACATACCTGGATCCATTCAAGAGGAATATAACAGGGTTTAGTACACCTGTGGATCATTATAACTGTTACATACCTTGATCCATTCTAGAAGAAAATCACAGGGTTTAGCACAGCTGTGGATCATTATAACTGTTCATACCTGGATCCATTCTAGAGAAATATAACAGGGTTTAGTACACCTGTGGATCAAAATAACTGTTACATACCTGGATCCATTCTAGAGGAAAATTGCAGGGTTTAGCACAGCTGACTGTGGATCATTACAACTGTAACATACCTGGATCCAGTCTGGAGGAATATCACATGGTTAAGTACAGCTGTGGATCATTACAACTGTTACATACCTGGATCCATTCTAGAAGAAAATCACAGGATTTAGCACAGCTTTGGATCATTATAACTGTTACATACCTGGATCCATTCTAGAGGAATATAACAGGGTTTAGCACAGCTTTGGATCATTATAACTGTTACATACCTGGATCCATTCTAGAGGAATATAACAGGGTTTAGCACAGCTGTGGATCATTATAACTGTTACATACCTGGATCCATTCTAGAGGAAAATCACAGGGTTTAGCACAGCTTTAGATCATTACAACTGTGGATCATTATAACTGTTACATACCTGGATCCATTCAAGAAGAATATAACAGGGTTTAGCACAGCTGTGGATCATTACAGCTGTGGATAATTATAACTGTTACATACCTGGATCCATTCAAGAAGAATATAACAGGGTTTAGCACAGCTGTGGATAATTATAACTGCTACATACCTGGATCCATTCAAGAAGAATATAACAGGGTTTAGCACAGCTGTGGATCATTACAGCTGTGGATCATTATAACTGTTACATACCTGGATCCATTCAAGAAGAATATAACAGGGTTTAGCACAGCTGTGGATCATTACAGCTGTGGATAATTATAACTGCTACATACCTGGATCCATTCTAGAGGAATATCACAGGGTTTAGTACAGCGGTAAATCGTTATAACTGTTACATACCTGGATCCATTCTTGAGGAATATCACAGGGTTTAGTACAGCTATGGATCATTATAACTGTTACATACCTGGATCCAATCTAGAGGAATATCACATGGTTTAGTACAGCTGTGGATCATTATAGAGTTTTTATCTCGTGTTTCAACTCTCTTCTTCTTAATATAAGAGTCTGCTTCTGTCAACATCATAAAAAAAATAAGTTTTATATGTTTACAATAAAACAACAAAAACAAAACAGTGAAAGACTTGATTATTTTCGAGGAAAGTATT
The DNA here is from genome assembly GCA_944474755.1 of Limnoperna fortunei. Classification (NCBI taxonomy): domain Eukaryota; kingdom Metazoa; phylum Mollusca; class Bivalvia; order Mytilida; family Modiolidae; genus Limnoperna; species Limnoperna fortunei. The sequence goes on from OX104116.1 coordinate 80,455,664, forward strand.
GCTGGATAATGTCAGATTTGGGCTTTTTTTATTGAAAACCAGGGCTCCAGGAAGTCTGCAATAACTCACCTGGACAGTAAGCAACTTAAGGTTATCTTTATTGGATGTGCATATCTGATAAAACATTAACTTGAATATTTAATAAGCACTAGAAAGACATTTTTTTTAACCCATGGTATTGATTCTGGTGGTTACTTTTATGACAGCAATATAAGGAATACAGTTGTAGGTTAATATGACAGGATTTTCATCAAACATGTCTGGTACGTCCTACCAATTTTGTTTTCACTGTGATCAGGACTAATATGACATTAAAAAAGAACTAAAGTTACGCTTTCACTGATTACAAATTTACCTCCTAATAAATGCCTTATAATTTAATAGTTGCCACTTTGGTAGGTGTACATTTGTTTTGTACCCCTCACAGGTTTTCTTGCCCCAGAAATAAACTTTTAAATGTAAAGGAGGACCGTATCCATTACAAATTTGCGGACGTAATTAATCGTTAATTGCTAATTATTTAAAGCAATAATCAATATAAAAATTAAATATTTTTCATATGCAACATTAACTGCATGTAACCTTATATGGGTTAATACTGCACTATTTCTCTGTGTTTTGTGATGCTCGCTTAAAAAAGGGGTCTTTAATTTTAGTAGTATAGATGTCTTGCTGTTTGCAGTTTCTAGATGTATTATAGTTTGCATATGATGGCCAAAAAAAACCACACAACAATATTTGAGAACTACATGCTGCTATTAAAAGGAAAAATCCTTCAACTGTTGACTTTTTAAACTGAAATTTTTCCATGTAATTGATGAACACTGTTTAATTTACGTTATTTCACTATTTCAAAGTACAGGATTTGCTACCAATCAACCTATGTATGACAAGCTGTTGTGGAATTTGTTCCATTTTTATTTTATTTATATTTTAGTACTCAAAGTTATTATAATTTGAATTACAAATATCAAATAAAAGAAAACAAATTAAACAACGGCCATGAATGCCTAATGTGATCTTTTTTTATTCATATTGTTAAATCTGTTAAAAAAAATCTTTTTGGATAGCAGAATACTTTGAAATTCTGTCGCCTTTTTGAAAAGTTCAATTAGTGTTTGCATGTATTCGAGTGGAAAAGATCATATCGAAACCAACAATATCTTTACTTGTACTTGCTCTGGGTTCTAGAAAGTTAGAGCCAAAAAAATCTACAACTGTAATTTTCTGTTGCAAATTTCTAAAGCTTGGTGCAAAATAAAACTTGTGTGTGTATTAAGTTTTAGCAGCAAGCATCAAGCATGAATAAACAGGTACAACCATTGACATTTATGATCAATTCTCTTCCTATTGAATTTTAAAGGCATGGTAGACACTAAAGGCATAAAGTTCGAAAATATGCAGCAAGATATTTTCTTACAGGTATAGGTATTCTTAAGAATCTTAGTAAATCAGACAGATGCCTTGCAGTGCTGATTTATGGTAAGAAAACCCCAATGACTAATGTGATGTTAAGATATATGCAAGATGTGCAGTGTAGTGAAAGAATATACACAGAGAAAACACCTACATCTATTATTTTTCACATTATTAAAAACTGTATTTTTTTGTTTTACCTATTTTCTACAAAATAGTACATATTTATTCCATATGCATACAGTCCGAGTTGTCTTTTGTATGGTACAAGTTGTCTGTCTTGTTCCAATATCATAATGGCTGGACATGGGTGTTACTAAAACGCGGAAACATAACCCGGAACGGAAATGGAAAAATGAATAAATAGATAGATATTTTGACCTAATAAACATGACTGTCTGATATTTTTATATAGGTACATGTATGTGATATTAATTGTCACTTCAATAAAACCGCTAGGTAACATTATCAAAACAAGTTTGGTGCCATGTTTATGCATGCGTACGACTTGTTCAGTTTTATGACTGGAATGCATGGTAAGTTAGTAATCACTATTAAAATAAATATTTTATTTTCATTTGATGCAAATTCAACTGGGGCATGTTTCATTGTTGTTTTGAACTTTGACTTGCATGTATTGATCCCGATATTACAAGTTACCACCCAGAAACGAATTTCTATTCTCCCCATTTAAGCAGCGATAATGAATTGCTCCTCTGACGAAGAATAGTAATGAGTTTTATCTTTGTTGTTTTTTTTATCTTGTTTTTGTTCGTTTGTTTGTTTTTTGCAGATTTTAAATTAAATCATTTGATAAATTGGCATGATACAAAAGCATTGTCTAAAACTTAAAATCATTGGTAACCTTTATAGTTTTCAAGTTTAAAGCATTCACAAAAATCTTTGGACAGACTGTATACATGTATGGTATGCCCTATAAAAACCACTATGATTAGGAATTGACTTGACTTGGGGAGTTTTTTACGTCCTACACCGACAACTTAAGGTTAGTGAGGACACCTGACTCAAAAAATAATGCCAAATTTAAAATGTCCAATTTTTTAATATATTGATATTAGGTATATACTCTTTCTTGTGTAAAAATAATGGACCCTCTTTCCAGGCTTGTTTTCGCAATATTTAGTCTCAAAATTTCCCAAAATTACTATAGATTATATAGAAAAAACCAAATAATTAGCATAATATCTTGTCTTAGAAAAATTCTACGAATTCAAATCCTATTTTTATTTGATCAAAATTAATATTATACAATATATTTTGAAATAAAACAATAAAAACAAGGGGTCACCAGCTTAAATTTTTGTCTACATTACAAGCCTTTGTAATTTATGGGTAAATTTTCTCATGAATTATCTCCCTTGTTTAATTTAACAAATGTATTTATTTTTGAATAGTTGATGCATTTGTTTAATAATCAATGCATTTTTATTAAGTTTTAAAATATGAAATAATTTTAAAGAAATTTTTAAAATATATGTATTGGCATAATTCATGTAATTTGCACTTTTTTGCATTTTTAGCTTTTTATGGTCACATGACAGGTGTCCTCACTAACCTTAATGCCCTTGGTCGGACGGTGATTAGGAATTAATATCTTATTTTATCTTTGATAGAAAAATTTCGCATTTGAAAATTTTTTTTTCCAACTTAATTATTGAAAAAAAACGCCAATGAATTAATAACGCTATATATTAATATCTAACACTACCAAAATCTTCTTTTTTTACATTAAAACTCCTTTTATAGTCTTTTGAATATTCATATAGTATACGTAATGTTACATTTTGTGACAATGTCATACATTTGTAGTTTTATGTCATTTTTTATGTTGACTCTGGTCCAATGAAATCGTCAAATGCATCTTTTGTCTACGCCTACAGAAATGTAAAATTATTTGCGTTTTTATAAATATCTATGAAAACTGAACCCAAGTCTTCTGCTATCTTCAGAATTTTCGAATTCTTTTGAGCTTTCTTTTCAATTCTTAGTCACTCGGTTTGTAAACTCTCGCGTGCCTGTCTTTTGAGTTTTTTCTCTACTGCATTTTGAAGGCATCTATTTTTAATCACTTCTTAGTTATCAAAATGAAAATACAAGTAAGCAGTACATGTTTTCAAATTTTCTTAGCTCAGGCTTTTGAAAATGATCACAAATAATTAAAGGCTATTTTAAAATTGAATGCAGCTAAGGGTTGCACTTAATGTAAATATGCAAAAAGATGTAACGGATCAATCTATATTATTATATTTGCAAAAATCAAGTCTGAGAAAACATTACCGCTATATCTTATTTGCACTGCAATTAGCAATACGCCGGAAACATTTTATAATTTAAAAATTAAAATTTGCTATTGATGGAAACAAGGAAATGGCGTTTAACTGTCTATTTTAATACACCTACGTTAAATAGTTTATATTAAACATGCTGTTGATAAGTTCTGACCACATGCAGATCCATAAAAGGGGCTTGTTTGGGGGGGTACCAGTATCCCATATCTCCTTAAAATTTTTCATTGAATATCCCATATCTAAAAAAGTGTTTTCTAATATCCAATATCCCTGTAAATAATATCAGGTTATTACATGGCATTTTTGATATCATATGTATTATTAGCCCAAGGTTTGATATTGGCCCAAGAGCCGCAGTCTCGAGGGCCAATATCATCTGAGGGCTTATAATGCATATGATATCAAAAATGTCATGTAATGGTCTTTTATCATATGCTTCATCAGAGGAAAATGGATATATCAAAATCTCATCGACTTCTGGTACCACTGTTCCTATGCTCCAAATTAGTTTCAAGGAATTTAAATAATATTTTCAGATCACCGAGTGTTTGATTCTTTTTATGTGTAAGTTTTTATTGACTCAAAATAATCCGTCCAAAGTATTGTTCATCTCCGATGCATTCTTATCATTCATGTCGTCTGTGTATCATTAGACGTCATATTTGTAAACAATTCGGTAATTTCAGATCTTTTACGGAAAGGCATGTGATAACACTTACGGAAAAGCCTGTAATAACTTTCGAAAGCAGTTAATAACATTTTGATATCAGCCCGCTTTGCCAATCTGGTAAAATATCAAATTTTTACCCATTTATTCCTTTTATTATACAGTAAAAAATATAAGTTATTTACAATAAGTATATGATAAAATGGATTTAAATATCCATAACCCAGTAAGTTTTGCCTTAAATATCATGTATACCATGAATAAAATAGGTGAATATCCCATATCCCAATATGCCAACACAAGCTTCATAAAACACTCATTCCGTTTTCTGTTTCGTTTCCGCGTTTTAGTAACACCCAGCTGGACATACTGTCCTGTTCCAATATCAACAACAACTTTTATTTAGGAAAACAGCATAACATTCATCCCCACAGTTAACATGACATTAAATTCTTCATAAATAAGATAACATGTACAAGATGAATAAAATATCACATTAAGAGCAAATGAATTATCTATTTTCAAAATATGCATCTTTGTGTATTTGTATATAATAATAGTATCATCTTTAATAATTTTTCCAATGTGGATATAGACATGATAGAGTATGTGTTTTCTGGACACAGATCATTGGTGTGTACATTCATTTTTGTAAATAAACTAGTCACAAAGCATTCAATTTTTTACAGTATAGAAGAAAGTGTTATTCATCTTCAATTTCCTTACATTCTGTGCATAGTCTTTTATTTCTCTAAATTTTTGGTCTACAATATCTACCCTTTTCAATAAGTAATTGTGTCAAATAATTTCAGTTTTAGTTTTAAGTTTATATTGTTTGAGTTTAGAATTTTATTATCGACAGAAAAAAGAGCTTTCAAACTTTGGTTACACAAGTGTTCAGCTGCATGTTTCAGATTGCCAATAAAGTTTAATATGATGCCTATAAATATTTACTGTGTTAGCTGTAGACCAAAATTCTTATTAGCCAATTTGGCTAATCACAGCTTTTTTGGCCTAGCCAAATGTCAATGTAATTAGCCAGAAACTTCTTCTGACTTCTCCCTGGCAGCCAAACAGGGAAAAGTGAGGCCCTGAAAGGGAGACATTAGGGAGAAGTCAGGTGGACCGTACAAATAATTAATTTTCGCAGTAGTTGCATTCATTTTTTCATTATTTACATCATTTTTTTAATAATTGTGGATTGCCAGGATTATTTCTCTTGTGTTTTTAAACCATAACACACTTAGATTCAGTTTTTTTTCTTTCTTGTTCATTATTATTCATGGTATCCAATATCAAATAGCACATAACCTTTATCATTATAAAATCAATGAAAAACGGCACCAGATATAGCGATTATTTTTCTATCTATTTCAGTAATTGTAGCCATACAAGGTATTCACAAATAAAAATAGATCAACTAAAAATATTTGTATAGGTGTAGACATAAACATCATTCATGAAGTTCTTGTATACATTATAATATTTCTAACAGTTTGTTAGGGGTCATCCATAATTGTCAACATTTTTCACGAGTTTGCAAAGAGCACTATAGGGGGGAGGGGGTTTCAATTTCAACATTTTTTCAGTACGTTCTTTAAACTCCCGGTAATGTGGATGTGCAGACTTGCAAAAAATGTTGACATACTCTTTTGGAGGGAGGGAGGAGGTTTTCAAAAAGAGTGCTCTTTGCAAACTTGTGAAAAATGTTGACAATTATGGATGACCCCTTATGAACATGTCATGTTTATCTGGGCAAAATTTTCAAAGAAGATAGATAAAATAACATACATAACATTAAACCCAGAAATAATTCTTCTGTTCAGCACACTTCCAATTGGACAAAGTTGTGCTGATCAAAATTGCTTCATGGGACACCCATCTACAGAATTTATCATGATGTCAATAATTACTATACATCTTTCAAGTTCAGCTCATATATTTATCAAAAAAGATTGTTAAAATACAATACACTTTGAAAGAACTGAAGTTGTTATACCAATGGAAAGTGTTTGTTTATCAAAAAGAATTACGATTTTTCATTATGGGTCGTTGTACTTTACTTTTCTTCGTTGTTCACTTCCGGTAATTAGTCACATCCGGTAAATAAACAAATGGCGCGTAATCCAGATGAAGACGTAAATCATTTGAAAAAATGATCAATACGCATATTGTTTGGCGTTTTTTTATTGGAACTACACATTTACAGATAAATTTGAAGTCTGGGTGAATTATTTGGACCAGATCATATACAAGAATCTTCTGTGAACCGGGGCGACTTGAGGGCCATACTGGCAGGACGACTTCGACTTTGAGGCGCCGTAGGGCTACTTCAGGTACCACTTCACTCATTGTGGTGAGCCCTGAGATTTTATGCAAGAAACTCAATTTTGAAAAGAGTTGCCGCTTCGCCATGTTTCATAATCATAACCAGGTTCGAACGATTAGGAAATATCGGGAAACCGTTCGACAAGTCTAACATTGAAATCGAACCCCGGTTCGGATGTTACACACGCAGAATCGGCAATTTTCACATTCAAAATTCCTGATTTTTATCTTTTCCGAACCAGAACTTTTTTACTTTTCAACATTTAGATTTACTTTCACTTTCGCCATTTGGCGAACGGGAATGAAAAATAAATCGCCAGTACGGATTTAAATTCTCATTGGCGAGTTTGGCGACCTATAGTGCTCACACAGATTTATATTTTTTAACTATCTCAATCAATGTTTCATTCATATAGAACCTGAATTTGGAAAAATCTGTTGTGACCTTGATAAATACAATGACTTTAGTTTTATTTATGTTAATTTTTAATTTCCAATTGGAGCAGTAGATTTCCAATGTGTTTAAACAAGATTGTAGTTCCTTTTCTGTCTCTGATAGTAAAAGGAGGTCCTCAGCATATAATAGACAATTCAAAAATGTTGTATTTAGGTGTATTTGACATCATAATGGCTGTACATGCTGCATTGTAGGATAAGAGTGATTTTTTTAAAATGTGTATTATAATTAAGGTCACATAAAGTACTGTGGTTCTTACATTACATTATAGCTACTTTCGTTTTGTTTTGCAACTTACAGTTAGTGTTGTACTCTTGAAGGTTACAAAACGAAAGTAGAACAAACTTAAAGTACTTAATGTCAACTACTGTATAGCAAAATTGCCAAAGCAGAATTGATGTACAGTTATTCCTCACATTAAAAATTCACAAAATTACCACATTATAAGTCACTTTTCTTACCATCTTCTGATTTAAACAGTAGAACCCAGGAAATTTGAACACCGTCACATACTGATGGATTCTGCACCTTTTTAAGTTTAATCACATTGTCGAAAATTTCTCTGATATTTGTTTCATCCCATTCTTTATCCACTTCGATTATTATACATCTTTTTAGTATGTAAGTCCGTTCCATCTCTCCTAATGAGCTCAAAGGTATAACAGGAAGTAGGTTCTGATTGGTTATTACTTTTCAGAAAGTGAAAGTAGATTTTTAGAAAGTTTGCGTAAATGATCGTAAATATATAAGTTTAGCTTTTCTAAAAAGCTAACCCACCGTCTCTTAGCTTTATCCATTTTTGTGGATTTTATTTAAGTATCTGTTGTTTGTATTCTATAACAAAATATCTTTTAAGGACATTGTTTACACTATAGTATAAACGCTTGAGACTTGGAGACTGATGTCGTCACTTCACATGTGCTTTAAAAAAAAATATTTTAACAAAAGTTGACTACCTGGACAAAATAAAGAGGTGAAAATATGTGTTCTATTCGCATCAATATCAAGATATTATAAAATATCATCATTTTTTCTCCGAATAGGCTTAATAGGATCAAGTAGGGAGATTTAATAGTTCTATAACATAAAACCTTCCATTTCAGGTTTATATTTATCATTTTCATCTGACTTTTACATTTTTTTATTATTATTTGAAATGTGAATTTCACTAAAAATATAAAATATCAATATCCGATAAAAAATGTTGAAAATAAACATGAAATGAGAGGTTTTATTAATGGAACTAGGAGATTTAACAAACTTGATATTTATAGATTTAGTGAACCAAATCCACGTGACCAAATCGAGTAACAGATAGTCATTTATTCGTCATTTATTTGTTCGTCATTTTATTACATATTATGTATACCGTCTCCCATTGGACCGTAATATGATACAAGATACAAGATATTTTATTTAGCAAATCGAGGCGCCAATTTCTGAGCTACAATCAGATTCAGGGACAGTATATATAGATACTAGTTAGTATAGACTGTCCCTGTCAGATTCAATATGGAAATATAACAACATATAATAGTAAATAAAGATAAACATGGAAATTATAAAATAAAAATGAGTACAAATTTATACTATTAACATTGAATCAACAGATTTAATTCTTCTAAATTCTTTGATCTTTTTCTCATATAAATCCGTCAGTATCAGTTGTATATTATATAGGATAAGTATAACTGGTTTATCCTCTTGGGTTAGTAGCAAATTGAATTTGTTTGTATCAGATAAATATTGAAAGTTTTTGCATAATTTTGTTAATTTTAGAAGATGTTGATGACGAACATCTTTATATAAATTACAATTGATTAAAAAATGAAATTCGTCTTCAGTTTCATTTCCACATACTTTACAAGTTCTATCTTTAACTTGAAGTCCAATATATCTACCTCTCTCTATTTCAAGAGAGTGGTCACTTATTCTAAATTTAGTAAGTATTTGTTGTTGTTGTCTATTTCCTATTGATAAGTATAGTTCAAATTTAAAGTCATTTTTAAAACTTCTGTATGTTCTTAATTTATTTCCACTTAAGTTCTTTCTATTATCATTATAGAGATTTTCTTTCCAAATGCTGATAAATTTGGATTTTAATTTAGTCTTAACATTGTTAATAATAAAGTGCGTTTTAAATTTTTCAGGATTTTGATATAAAAATTCTAGATTTAAATATTTTAAAATTTCTCCGATACAACCAACCCAAGAGTCTTTGTGATCACTGTCCATGTTTTGGGAAGGTGGATTTAGTGTTTCTAATATAACACCAATATTCTATCATATTTAATAAAACAGAATATATAATTGGTAGGGTACCTAATTCTCCTCTACAGGCATCATTTGAAGATCTTATTATAACTCCTAAAAAATATTTACAGATTTTCGTATGATGTTTCTCAGCAACTAATAAGTCAATTTCTTTTATATATATTTATCTAAATTATTAGAGATTTTATTTGGGGGAAAATAACCCCAGATCTCTGATCCATGTAACATAACGGGTTTTATTGTATGCTCAAAAATGTGAAACATAATTTTTGCATTTGGAATATTGTTATTAAAAGTTTTTTTCAGTTTTAAGAAGGCTTTATTACCCTTATTAAAAAGTTCATACTTGGCTGCAGAAAATTAAGGAGTCAGATGCTGAGAAAACTAACCCTAAATACAAGTATTGCTGGACATTTTCAAGCAGTTGATTGTTATATTTTATTTGTGTTTTGGATTCTTGTCCTGCTTTATTGAATACTATGACTTTTGTCTTTTTAAGATTAACTGTCATATTCCAGTCTTATGAAAATAATGAAAGTTTATCAACACATTGTTGGAGACCTTTTTCTGTTGTTGAGAGTAGCACAACATCATCTGCATATAACAATATTCTATCATATTTAATAAAACAGAATATATAATTGGTAGGGTACCTAATTCTCCTCTACAGGCATCATTTGAAGATCTTATTATAACTCCTAAAAAATATTTACAGATTTTCGTATGATGTTTCTCAGCAACTAATAAGTCAATTTCTTTTATATATATTTATCTAAATTATTAGAGATTTTATTTGGGGGAAAATAACCCCAGATCTCTGATCCATGTAACATAACGGGTTTTATTGTATGCTCAAAAATGTGAAACATAATTTTTGCATTTGGAATATTGTTATTAAAAGTTTTTTTCAGTTTTAAGAAGGCTTTATTACCCTTATTAAAAAGTTCATACTTGGCTGCAGAAAATTAAGGAGTCAGATGCTGAGAAAACTAACCCTAAATACAAGTATTGCTGGACATTTTCAAGCAGTTGATTGTTATATTTTATTTGTGTTTTGGATTCTTGTCCTGCTTTATTGAATACTATGACTTTTGTCTTTTTAAGATTAACTGTCATATTCCAGTCTTATGAAAATAATGAAAGTTTATCAACACATTGTTGGAGACCTTTTTCTGTTGTTGAGAGTAGCACAACATCATCTGCATATAACAATGAACTTAATATGCATGTATTAAGGCATACTGGATCACAAGGTGCATCAAAATAACTTGTCAATTCGTTTATATACATTTTAAACTAGTTTGGACCTTTGCATACACCAATGTTACAATTAAAGAATTCAGTTTTTTGCTTGGTCAACTTTGACACAATAGAGAGAGTTTTCATACATACTTTTGATGATATCAAAAAACTTACTGCCAACTGCTAACATCTTAAGTTTGTATAAGAGATGAATATGGGATATTGAATCAAAAGCGCGTTTAAAATCTACGAAGCAGGCATAGAGTGGTTTTGAGTTGTTTCTGACATACTTTTGTATAAGTGACCTTAAAATAAACATGTGATCGCTTGTTCGACATCCTGGTACAAAACCAATTTGTTCTTTTCTAATAATCAGTCTATCAGCTAAAATGTAGATAATCTATTATTCAATATTCGGTTTAAAAGTTTACCAATATTGTCACCTATTGATAATCCCCTGTAATTTGAAGGGTCTAGTTTGGATCCGGATTTAATGGACTAATATAACTCAGACCCCAGGAGTCTGGGTATACACTAAAACTGAAAATTAAATTGAAAAGTTTTTTAATAAAGGTAGTAAATAAGATTGACTATGCTTGATCATTTCATTTGATACTTTTGAGAATCCTGATGCCTTATTAGATATAAAAAGCTGAAATGGACAGATGACTTCCAAGCTCCCAGCATAAGATCGCAATAGTCTAATATTTAAAATAAAGTTTTAGGTGAGTTGTTTTGTAGTTAGTTCGTTGGGAAATGTGTGTCTGCAGTGTGTAAAATGGTTCTATATTTGTTTGCTGTTCTGTTCAACAACACTTATTTCCCTTTCCCCTTACAAATCAGCATACAACGAAAATGATGTACTTATTAAGGTCACATGGATTGTTGACCACTTTTTTCGTTTATGCGTTAGTCTAGAGCTCATATCTTTTGTGTTATACTTACTTTGTGTTTGTAAAATGTTTCTTATTAACTCTGAGTTGCTTGTGTAACGGTAGAGCACGAAATCATGAATACCGTGTGGCCTCCCTGGATCTTAGTATAGTGCATACCAGCCCTCTAATCGAGTGAGTTAGAGTAGTACTCCGTTAGCTCAGTTGACTTTGACTGGCTATATGACTGGGACATCATCACCTGGACATCATATACCATACAGTATTGACGTTCTTGATGTAAGGGGTAAGGGGATGGGCTCAGTGTGGTAAGAAAGCCTGTTATTGTGTCTTTTAGTCGAAAGTCGTCTCAAGATCAAAGAGGAACAATACCCATTGAATAGTATGTTGAATTGTATTGTTTTAATAATTTAAATGGTTTCATAATATTTATATTTTTGCTTGGAAAAACCCAAACGTTGAACTAACAATTGTTTTCCAGCCTAAAATTTGAGGTTTAAGTTGCTATTAAGGAGAAAAATATATTTTCAGTATTTAAAATAAACAGAAAGAATATGCAGTAAAAACCGTATTTTGATAAAAAAAAAACCAATTAATGAAATAATAAAATTTGTAATATTTGTACTAGACTATATAAAATCTGTGTGACATTTATTCTAATGTAACAATAATGTATTTATTATGTTAATACACATTACTATTCGAAATTCCGTGTACATCTCTTTCTACTAATTATGTAAGAATCGAAATATAACTTGCACTTTTTTAGTTGTTTTTGTTTACATTTTAAAATGTTCCTATCTTTAATTTAGAAAAATCCATATCTCGATGACTTTCTGTTATTATAAGATTTTTTGTTGAGCTCTTAAAAGTGATTTAGACAGTTTTACTTACAACAAATACCTGGTTTCAATTCTAGTTTCGTATACAAAAATTTAACTTTACATTTTCACGTGGGGCCTCGGTGGCTGAGTGGTTAAGGTAGTTAGTCTACTATTGATCTCGTGGTCTGTCAACACTGAGATTGCTGGTTCGATTCTCACTGCATATACAGGCAGGGTGTTCTCGACTTCAATCTTAATTGACAAGGATTGGTAGTTTTCCTACCGCAGGTCGGGGGTTTTCTCCGGGTACTCCGGCTTCCTACCCCAATAAAAACTGGACGCCATGATATAGCTGAAAAAATTGCTGAAATTGGCGTTAAACTCCATCAAACAAAAAACAAACAAACAATCTTAATTGACAAGGATTTCTAGTTTAATTCCTACCGCAGGTCGGGGGTTTTCTCCGGGTACTCCGGCTTCCTCCCCCAATAAAAACTGGACGCCATGATATAGCTGAAAAATTGCTGAAAGTGACGTTAAACACCATCCAACAAACAAACAAAAACATTTTCACGACCGAATGAGTGGGTCTTTTATTTGGGCTTTATTTTCATCCTTCAGTTTATTATTAGGTATTAAACAAACGATTAACAAATAAACAAGACGTATTGAATATACGATTGCATCGCAGAAATATCACCCACACCCCAGGGGCGTATCTAGACTAGTTACATTGTGGATTCACAAAATATCTAGGGAGTCCTAGGGCATCCCCTTGGAACAATTTGGAATTTGGTGCATTTTGCGATTGTTCAAAGGTGCTTTATTTAGTAATGAAAATGAACAGTATATTAATTGCAGAGATAGCATGGATAGAATGTACCTGTATACCCAAAGAGCGAAGATGACTCCTGTTACTTATGTGATGCTTTGTTGTTATTAGCACGTTGTGTGTCTTGGACCGTAGAAATAGGTTCCTGGCGTATATGTATTTTATGCATGTTCTGTTTAAATCTCTTGTTGCTTTTTGTGCCAAAATTTGCCTATTTCAAATTAAAAATTTTGTTCCCTTCTTTTATATTCCTCTCCTTTCTTCTTTCTCTTTTTAGCGTTCCTTCACTATTGAAAATCATATACCAACGTCTACAATTTAGAATTTTGAATGTTTACATGATGACTGTTAAATTTCATGCAATAAAATCTAGGTGATAATAAGAAAAATATCAAGTAATGTACTAGATATAATTTTAAAATTCTTAAATATAATTTTAAAACTTTATACATTTGATAGCCTTTGGAGTCATTGGTGGAAAATGGGAATAAGAGCTGTGTTGTGTTCTACTGTCTGATGGTGTAAGTATGTTGATGTTTGTACTGATACTAGGAGATCTACAATTTTATAGAAGAAAACTTATCTGTATTTAAAACATCGGACTTTGAGATGGTGCCAATTTAAATCTGCGCAATTTCAGTGACGAGGCTTGAATTATGATATCGATTAAATGTAAAGTGGGACTTTTTCGATTTGGTTGATTTGTTGTTTTTGGCGTAGATCCCTAATAGTTGAACAATATTTTAATTCTGGCAGGACTAGAGCTTTGTATGCATGAGATTTTACTTTTTCAGTCGAAATTTTGAGATTTCTTCGTAAAAAGCCTAACGATTGATTTGCTTTTGATGTCATGTTATTAATATGCTTTTCCGATTTTATATTTGATTGAAGTGTTGCACCTAAGTATTTAGTGGATTCTACATTTGAGAGAGAATGCCTGAAGTGTGTAATTAAAAGTATGCGGAGTTCGTTTTTGTGTAATGCTTTGAACGCTGCATTTATCAGGGTAAAAGTGCAGCAACCAGTCTTTTTCTTATCCACAAATGAAAGACATACACATTACACAACACAAAACTAAGTCCAATATTCTACTTTTTCTTGTTGCTTTTTTCACTATTTGTTTTAAACCGTGACCTTGTATTATGTTTTATAATTGTTGATGTTGTTTTTGCCCAATCTAATTAAAATTATATCTTTCACTTGCTCCCCCCTTTTTGCTATGGTCGCTACACGCAGCGACCATAGCAAAAAGGGGGGAGCAAGTGAAAGATATAATTTTAATTAGATTGCAGCGACCATAGCAAAAAGGGGGGAGCAAGTGAAAGATATAATTTTAATTAGATTGGTTTTTGCCTTACCAGTGATAACACTATGTGTTTCCAGTTCATCATATGACCTAGATTAAAATCTCCACCTACAATTATAACAGACTTTGAATGTGTATTTATTCTACTTTATGATTGATTTAGAAGTTCAAGAGGTCCTTCTAAATATAAATGAAGTATTTATTGAATAATAGATTATGTCCGCATTCTTACAGTATACTTTCCAATAAAAGATGGACACCACGATAAAGCTACAAAAGTGGTAAAAGTGGCATTAAACAGCATTCAAACAAAACTAAAATTTTTCTGTTACAAAATTTAAATTGTATTTATTTTTGCTTTGTATAACGGTACTTCTAATGCTTTGATAAAATAATTTTAGCGCTCTCCTTTTGCTATATATTTGACAGTTAATTATTTTCCAATATCGGTCGGTTACTGAGACACATATCGTATTTGTGAGAAAAAGTGTGATTTTTTTTCATAAATATTAGTTAATAATAGTTATATCTATCATTTCTTCAAGGAGTTTTCATAATAAATATTCGGGATTTTACAGCATTATACTAAAATTGTACATTTTCTGCGGTTCACATTTTCGATGTATCGGTAATTTATTGTGACATATATATACTTAGGAATACAATTTATTATAATATTTTCTTGTCGTATGTAAATAATACACTACATGTACAACAAAAGAATGACAACAAAATTATAAATAACAAAATCATTTGTATTACTTTTCATCATAATTACAACAAATAATCTTTTTAAATTCCCTGTCGGTGAAAAAATGCTTACCGGTTAATATCGCTTCTTGTTGCTAAATAGGGAAATCGGTATTTTGTGATACCTTTTGTTCTATACAGATTTGGTTCCCTACCACGATCGTGCGATTGTCCGATTGTCGGACGTAGGAAACGGCCATGGCTCTTTAAGAAAATGAAAACGGCACAGTAAGGAATTTAGACAAAAAGATTACTATACCAAACTTGTTATTCTAACAAATGATTTCAATGACCAACCCTTCTCGAATGTATAAATATATTCGCGACCCCGTCCCAAATTCCGGGAATAGTTATTGGGCTTGGCGGACGTCCTCGGTATTTTATTCATTTATTGTAAAACCAATTAAACTAATATTTATAACGCTGTAGTAACAATCATAAAGTGGGAAATTTATGTAACTAACATACTTTTAGTTGAAAATGACACAAGACCAAAATGAAACGGAATAAGTAAAGTGAAAACAAAGAGGGGTCCCACTATTTACCGACAAGAACTGTCAAGAACCGACAAGAAGATATAATATGGGTATCACGAATAACAGAAAACAACCGAAAACAAGAGGAATAACCGAAAACAATAAAAAAAGTGACCGAAAAACGCATTAAAATTAATGTTTTTTGTTCAAAACTCGTTTAACTTAATAGAAACGCTATGCAAAAAGTTTTATGAAAAAATATTAATGTATGACAAAGTTATAGCACTTTTTCCTTCATGCTATACAAATACGATAATATACATTATTCAATATGGCGACTGAATATCACATGATTCGATCAAAGTACTGTAAATGCTGTGATTAGGCGTGAAATTTGACTGCATGGTGAAAATTGATAAATATTACTTTAAATTTTACATTTTTATGTTTTATGATTGATGACTGAAACATAGCTTTTAATGTAAAAATGTAAATTAAAGATAATTTAAAGGTGGTCACTCTGCATTTTTCAAGGCAAGGTAAAAACAGATACCTTGGCTGCATAAACCCCCTAAAATAAAACAATTTCAAAATTATAATTTTTAATTGAGATTGTAATTAAAATGTATTTTTTTAATTATTTAAATAAAATTTATTGATTAAAAGATTTAATTAATCCTTTAAAATAACCCAGAGTTATTTTTTAAATTATTATTAAAAACTGTAAAACTACTAAGATATCCTGCACGAGGCTCGGGCATATCTGTCGTAGTCAACAAAATACTTTATTTAGTTTTATGAAGAAAGTTTAAAACTACTAAGATATCCTGCACGAGGCTCAGGCATATCTGTTGCAGTCCACAAAATAAATTATTTAGTTTTATGAAGAAACTGCGCATTTTTATATGTTCCGCACCGAACAGAAAACACCGTCTTAAATACTGTTATGTTAAAGTGTCTATAAAAAACCGTCTCTTCCGTATCTGACCCCGAATCAAGTGCCCTAGCTCTCTTATGGGTAGTTGTCCTCTCGTTTATCTTCCGTTTTCTCTGACCCTTCTTCTTTCCTAACGATCTTGGCTTGATAACATTGATGTTCCCGTCTGTCGATGTTAAAGTACATTTATCTGGCGGTTGATAAGCCTGGATTCGTCTGAATAATCTGTCTGATAATGAGAAAACTTGTCCATAGGTCTCTAGTTACAGCCTCTCTGATTTGGTAACTACTTTGGCGTCCCTTGGTTTACACTCAACAACGCTACGCAACCTACGATATACACTACAGACAATTTTAGACTGTTAATTGGTTAAATTAGGTGAAAAGTGTATACAATATTATATAATTGTCACAAAGTAAAAACTTCACCGATTGTATGTATAAATTTATGACAATAAATTGATAATACAAATGGAACAACGATATCGATTAATTTTTCGGCACGTGCCAGAACTTTGGCTATCAGGTGTTAATTGACACGCCGCTAGGCAAAATATTTGTAATACATTATTAAAATTTTATCTTTATTAAAGGTGTAATTAAATGTAATGAGAATGTCGCATTTGTTTTTTACTACACTGATTGTATGTATACATTTATTATCTCATTAATTACTATACTATAATCTTAGGATAATCTTTTGTATATATTTATGCATGTGGATGTACATTTTATGCAATAGTATAGAATAAATGTGTATTCTGAACATGATGTCTATTAAATTAATATCGGACCAGGCAGACAATAGCGAGTCTGACATTGGCACACAAGCACTGTGAACCCATTGTTCACATTTGGCACACTGGATGCTGGATTCAATACACTCTCCATCACACTGAACGCAAGGATAAGAAATCATTTTGCAATGATAACTGGGACTTGGTATAAGTAATTTGGTATTTTTATTTACATGACTAGAATAAAAACATCCACTGACGACCAATTATTTCAACCGGTTTATTTTTGAGTAATCTAATTCAAACATGTTCAGAAGCCAACCATACAAATGCTTTTCTTGTACAAAGCAAATGAGCAAAACCAATCAGTGTTTTTTGGTAATTAACTCATTTTTTTTTTTACAAACAACCTTTTATTGGGGTTTCTTTATTCAATTATTTTACAACAAAGACCAGCATGATAAAACAATTGTTAACTGATATCTGCAATCAAGTCAAGTCATAATGTAAAATTTAAAGTAATAATTATCAATTATCACCATGCAG
The DNA here is from genome assembly GCA_944474755.1 of Limnoperna fortunei. Lineage (NCBI taxonomy): Eukaryota > Metazoa > Mollusca > Bivalvia > Mytilida > Modiolidae > Limnoperna > Limnoperna fortunei. The sequence goes on from OX104116.1 coordinate 80,473,658, forward strand.
TCAATAGTTCACGACTAATCACAGCATTTGCAGTACTTTGATCGAATCAAGTGATATTCAGTCGCCATATTGAATTATGTATATTATCGTATTTGTATAGCATGAAGGAAAAAGTGCTATAACTTTGTCATACATTAATATTTTTTCATAAAACTTTTTGCATAGCGTTTCTATTACGTTAAACATACAGTTTTGAACAAAAAACATTAATTTTAATGCGTTTTTCGGTCACCTTTTGATTGTTTACGGTTATTCCTCTTGTTTTCGGTTGTTTTCTGTTATATGAGCTACCGGTATAATATTACCAACAAGAAGGCGTTGTTTACTGACAAGAAACAATTTTTCACTGACAAGAAAGAAAAAAAGATTTTTTGTTGTGATTATTATGAAAAGAAATTAAAAAATAGATTTTTTTTTACTTTCGGTGTAATTTTGTTGACGTTGTTTTGTTAAAGTTTGCTGTAATTCGTTATTAGATTCCGCTAATAATAACAACAAAACAAATAATAACCAATGTAATAAAACAAAATCTTCGACTTTTTTACAACACCATAAAAAATCTTGAAAGGTTATAATTTCGCTTTCAGCTGGCTTTTATAACATTTTGTTGGTTTACGATAAGCATTTAACGGTTCTTCAAAAGAAACAATTATCACGAGGCATGTGTCAATTATGGCAGTGATTGCTAATTGTAAAACAATCAAAGGATTACACAACCATAAATGATATTACCGACACGTGCCTTCAATTAATCATCCCAATTATCAATTATTATATAGTGCAAATTATTGTTTAAAATTATTATATGTTTAAGCATATTTTTTAAGAACTTACTAATTTATTATGACTTAGTTATAAACAAACTTATTATACTTTCTTGTCGTAGGTAAATACTACACTACAGTACATGTACAACAAAACAACGACAACAAAATTACACAAAAAATTTAAATATCTTTTTTTTTAATTTCTTTTCATAATAATTACATCAAATGATCTTTTTTTTCTTTTTTGTCGGTGAAAAAATGCTTCTTGTCGATAATTCACTTCTTGAGCGTTTACTCAAAAAAATAAAATATATCCTGCACGATACATAATAATTGTCATATGGTTGTTTTCATGGGTTAATTTGTATCTAAAGTCGAATTTGTTACAGCAAAACTAGTTTAGGTTTAAGGTTTTAAATCGGTTTCAATGAAGTTTACAAAACTGGTTTTGGTGTACTGATGCGTACCAAAGAATTTGTTTTCAGTTTAGTTTTAAGAAATGAATAAAGAAAAATACAAGTCAAATCGCCCCACGGAAAAAACGCCCCCAATGTAAAACTGCCCCCTGTAATAATGCCCCACCTTTTACAAAATTGCCCCCATCAAAAAGGTCCCCATATTGAGCAAAATCGCAACATTTACAAAAATCACTACTTACAGTAGTACACATTTTATTTTTATTAATTTTTTTCATTTGCTTATCTGTTATGATCTCTGTTAAGGTAAATCATAAATATGTGCTGTTTCTTTGGTCTTATTAGAATTATGTATGTTCAAAGTTTTTAATTGTTCTTCTTTTTATAGGAAATTACGAAGACACGACAACAACAATTTAATCTTTTTCATTATAGCAGAAAACAAGATAACAATCAATGGGTACATACATGCATAGTGCACTTTATATTCTTTTGACGATTTTATTTTAAATAACAAATCTTTGATTATTTAATCATAATTACAAAAGAATGATATAGTTCTTACCAAAAATCTTTAAGGTAATTAGGATACTTGTAATAACTTAAGCAAAATAACGACATAATCGATCATTATTAACAAAATATTTCTAATTTTTAATCAGTGACAATATATTCCTAAAAGGAGTAAATAATCGTATAACTTAACAATTTTATACTACATATAATGTGGTATTTTTTGTAAGTGGGGCGATTTTGCTGAAGGTGGGGCGTTTTTAATGGGGCGATTTTGCTGAAGGTATGGGCGTTTTTACAGGGGAGATTTTACAGTGGGGGCGTTTTTACAGGGGAGATTTTTCCATGGGGCGATTTGACCAGCTACCATAAAGAAACATTCTTTAGTTAATAGGAAGCAAAAAATACGCAATTATAAATTGGGTAAAACAAATTCTAACAATTGTTGCATATATTTCTATAGTCAGACTACTCACTGAAAATTTTGTTGGACTATCGTTTTTGAAATCGTCAAATGTCAAAGACTTGTTAGACAATTTGTATGTTTGTCTTTTATTAGTTTCCCCAGAAAAAACAGCAATGCTATGTTCTAGTAAAGATTTATCTTGTTTCTTTGATTTTTCAAAATATTTCTTCGTTTATCTTTACAACATCTCCACATTGCAACATTAGTGCCACCATTTTTTAATACTCAAACCTAAAAACCTAAACTGCAAACCACCCCTGTATGTGGTTTGCAGGGTTTGCAAAACCAGTTTCAGTTTGCTACTAACAAACGGCAAACCAGTTTAGGTTCCAAATTAGTTTCAAACTGGTTCTCATCAACAAATAAAAGTTTAATAGACGGAAACTGGTTTTGCCCTAACAAATACGCCCTTACTTTCCTTGTTTGCAAATTTCCTTATTATTGTATTTTATTTAATGTTTTTTTTTAATTTTACATTTATCACATTGCAAAAGACAGATTTATTCCAGAATTCCTCTATATAGACACATTTTGGTAATAGTCTATAGTATAAGTGTTGACATATTCTGGAGAGGGTTTTTTGCGTGAAAAATGAAAACTGCTTACCGCCTATGATTCACCTTACGCTCCTTTTGTAGATCAAGAAGGATACTTTTGGAAATCTTTAATTATTTCCTCGAGATATTCAGCGTTTTGAAATGGGGCAGTTTTAAAATTTTCATAAGGCAATTTTCCATACTAAAATTTGACCTCAATTACTCGAACCGAAGTGTACTTTAGGAACAATCGATAGTTTTCTACTCAAAATTCTTCGGGTGAATCCTGTGATGTCATCTGCAGTGAAGGCGGGAAAAGTCTCTTGGTTTGTCCAAATACCATTGAACGTCACGAAAGCAGAAGAACATCTGTAAACATCGTAAGGTCCCTTTAGAAACAAAAATGTCTGACTTATTATGTAAAATTCCTGTAGCAAAAGTCAAGGACCATTTATAACAACTAAACAATTAGGCATATTATAAAACATGGACAGGTTATTGTATCTACATTTTTTTTACTGAATTTTCGTAATAAAAAGGTAAAATATAGAATAATAAAAAAATCGAAGCAAAAAAAGTTTTCCAAGGGGGTTTGGCATTTAGTATAGTAGCTTGTATGGCCAAACACTCGAATTTCGTCCATAATTGAATTTTGGCGATTTTTCCTTCAGCGATGTTAACAATGAATGAACCCAAGGCTAAATTACTTTTAAAATATCGTTTATATTTTAGATGCTAATCAAATAACTCCTAAATAATAGAATATATTGCGTTTCAACAAAATTAACATATGTTAAAGGGACACACTTTCATCGTCCAAATTTGAGTGAACTAGTATATACCAACTGCAGTCTGATATGTAAAAGAATTGGACTTTTGTCTACTTTATCATTGCAAGCTGGAATGGACTATGTCCTCTAAATAACAAACACACATTATAATTAAACTCTAGAAAAATGACAATTTTTTCAATGAACTTTATATTTTATATGGAAATTAAAAAAGATGAGATCTCAAAAGCTGTCTCCAATGAATATACATGTCACCAGGACTGGATAACTTGCTGTATGCTTTAAAGTGGTCAAAATGTACTTTTACCATCTCTCCACCTATTAAATGACTTTCTAACAAATTTTTTCCCCAAAATAGTGGGTTGAAGGATATATTGTTCCAGTATTTAATTCAGATGAATTGATATTTCAAACGCTATTAATTATAGCATATGTGTCCTAAAAGAAGTCCTTCAATTGGACCAGATGTATTTGTAACTGGTTACAAGTTTTAAAAACTTTATATTTTATGGAATTATGGGTGACATTTTTGTAACTGTCTGTCTGGTTACAATTTAAATATTTTTAGGGGGATATTTTCTACAACAGTTACATTATGTGTCCAAAAAAAATAGTGTAACCTATATGTAAATCATTTAAAATACAGTCCCAAATATTTAATAAAACAATGGAACTGTTTTTTTATTGTAACCAGTTTACAATGGCGTAATCTAAATATAACCATTTTAACATAAACATATATTAAATAATAAATACTTCACTATAAAACAATTTTTGTCATTCGTAACCTTTGTGTACAGTATTGTACATCTATACTATACATAAATTGTAACTTTGTAACTGGTTACAAATCTTTACTATATAAAATGTGCACTAATTTCTTGCCATATCTAAATTATAGAGGTATTGCAGCAGCAAGCACCATTGGTAAATATTTATCACTGATCAGTATATATACCTTTTTAACAACAAATACAATTATTCATTAATGTTGGATTGGATTTACTGGGGAGGCGACAACCATGGATGTCATGTTTATATTGAAATGCAATTTTGATGAATATTGTCAAAACAAAGATGGTAGATTGTATGCCTGCTTTGTTGACTTCCAGAAAGCTTTTAAAAAGAGGAGTAGGGACACTTTTTTACAACATAATAAAACATGTATGAAGTAAGGAAATCATGCATCAAAATTAAAGACAGCATACTAGACTATTAAACTAGGTGTTTTACAGGGTGGTAATTATATAAGCCAGAAACTCTTTATAAGATCTTTAGAAAGGATTAGCTAAACTGTCTGAAAGATTCTCTAGACCTGGTTTAAATTGATACTCCAATTAACTGCTTGATGTATGCTGATGAATACTACAAAAAATGGTCATCAACAGGTGTTTAAATCTTAACACAGACAAAACAAAGTTTTGGTTTTCAACCAGGTAGGCAAGCACTTATGTCATTCATTTAAATACCAACAACACAAGTTGGATTGTGTGCAATAATACAATATCTTTATGTGTCTATTTTTCTGCCTCAGTCTCTTTCTTATGCTCAAAACAAACTACCGGTATATAAAAAGGCTTTACCATCCTCACAAGTCAGTGTTTCTGTGTCCACATTTGTCCATGTGGACACAGAAACCCTGACTTGTGAGAATGAGGCTGTACAAGCATATTACAAATTACAAAATGACCCCTCTCTATGATCCCCAAGCTGAAAACAAGTTAGCATGTATTTAATCATGCAATTAAACCAATTCTGCTTTACTGGTCTGAGATTTGGGGGCGAATTCAATCTTATATCAGCAAATTCTGGAATGTGAACAAAATCCCACCTCTAAGATATATCAGTTCCATATAAAATTCTGTAAAAATGCAACTTTAGTAAGTAAGGAAACAACAAACTTTGCAGTTTTATCAGATCTAGGGTGCTTTCCAGTCTATTTGAAATGATTAAAACCATGTTAAATTTTTGGCAAAGACTAGAACATGACTACCAACTAACCCAGTTTTTTTATCTTACTAAATACATATGAACACTCCAAGAAATTATATGTACAATGCAAATTATCCTAGTTGGAGTCAATTAAAAAATAGACAATTTCCCTGACCTAGGTCACAATATACAATTATTGACTTTGATGTAGGTTGACATCTCATTTTATCAACCCGAAGGAGGTTATATTTACCAAGCCATTAGTCAAGGTAAATATATTTTTCTGAGGGTTGATAAAAATTAATGTCAACCTATGTTAAAGTCGAGAAATGTTTTATTATATGAATAAATTTAATATGAAGGTATTGATATCCAGTTCAAAGTTCATTCAGGCAACAGCATCATACATAACTATTTTTAGACACTGACAGGGTTCTGGAATCTATTTTTAGGATACTCCAGGGAGACAAAACTTTCCAGCACACTTGGCTCGAAAGCTGGGTCTATTTTAAGCAAATTTCAGGTAGTCATTGTGGAAAATCATTACTTTTGAAGTAATTTTAAGCCAATCAAATGAAAGAATATTTATAGTCATATAATAAAACAATTTACTTGACAACAAAATTATGAAGCCAGACATTAGTAAATCCATAAGGTTTTCTTATACATGTACCAGTATAAAAGCCAAAACTGTCCAAATGCTCAGATGGAAAACTTGGAATAAATATTAAAATGAAGTCAAATTTTTGATATGAAAAATATCTTGATATGATAAAGAGTTTTGAGCTTAGGAGAAGCCTGAGCCAATTTAAAATGTCAGCACACCACTCACAAATAGAAGTAGGTAGACACCAGGTATCACTCCACACTTAAGGATCTGTCAGCATTGTGAGCATATAGAGATGACAGGTCAACCTTACATAACTTAATTATTGAATCGCATCAAATTGTTTTTCCTGCTACATGTTCTTTTGTTACATGAAACTGAATACATGTACTCAGTATATACATTGGACATAAGGAAGAGTGTGTCATCATTGCAAAGCTGTGCACACACACATCTTTGATCATTATCCCTTGGTGTCCGTTGCAGACCTACAAACTGTCTGAAATAAATAATTATTATACTTATTCTATTTTATAATCCCTATTCATTTGTTTGTTTATTCTATATTGTCTATATTATCCTTCTTACTCAGATATCACATACTAGATGACAGTTTTGTACTTCATTTACTTGTTTCTCTACATTAGAACACGTTCCACCTCGCCTGAGTCACAGATACACCTATATAATGCATTCTAATTTATGCACTTACTCATTTTATTTATTTTATTAATTGTAATACCAGTATTGTACACCAACTTATAAATGTTTTATATTTCATTGCTCCTTGTGGGACCTTATATATAATTAGCTTAACTCATAAAGAATTTGAATTGTAATGTGTTACGTGGCGTGCATATGCAAGACTTGAAATATTGCATTTTGTCTCTTTGCCAGCTGGACGGTCCATCATCTAAAAGTTCATTTCTACAATAATAAAGTTATTTTGTCACCTTTACAACTACTTAACTTAAGGAATGATTAGTACAGATATATGAGATTATAGTGTTTTTTTAATGTTTGAATGTATAAATATAGCAGAAAGAAATAAAACAATACTAACTGAAATAAAATAAAGCAAAACAACACAATTAACCTAAAAAATAAATTAAAGTTACATGTATGTTTGCATTTGTTTGTTAAAGATATTATAGGTTTTCTGCCAATGGAAATGTATTATTAGGATCCAGTTGCAGTGACAGATAACTTTGTCATCTACTCTTGCTTTAGAATCTGCTGTAATTCCATTGAATGTGTACATGTTCAAATCAGTTTTTCTGGTTAATATGCATTTATGTTTGATTGGTTACTTCTTCTAGCAAAGCAGAGAATTATGTCTTCTATAAATGCACGTTGCAGTTTAAATGTGCCTCTCAAGACCTGCTCCTGTGCTTTAAATATAAACGTCATCCTTGTTAAGGCGTTTACAAAAATTTGTGAACTAAGTACTTTTACTGATTGAAGACTTTAGCTTGATATTACACAATACTTATTAATTTCATTGGCATTGAAATACTGTAAAGAAACTATTAAATCAAGTTTGACAAAATCTGCAATACATGTAGCTAAATTACATCTAAATTACTTTCATAATGCACTTCCTAGTCCTATGTATCTTTTTTTCTAGTTTTTCCTGAGATTGCACCAAAAAAACCATACTGCTATATTGTACTCCTTCAATTGCCTTTCTGTCCTACCCCTTTCCACAAATTCTGTACTTGAATTTTGATTATAACATGACAAATGTGCCAATCTAATTAAAATTAAATCTTTCACTAGCTCAAGGCTGTTTTTGTTATTGTTCACAGCAACAATAACAGAAAGAGGCAGCTAGGGAACAGTAATTAGAAATACAAATGTGTCTTCTGTGTTCCAATTTGAGTCTTTTTTTTTCATGATTTTAATTTTGAGAACACTGATATTTTGATCCCTATCAAACAATTTCCACTGTGTCAAAATAGGACATCAGAGGTAAGTGATTATAGCCTAGTAAGGGCCTTTGCTTTGTTTAAAAACAACTGCATACCACAAATCCATAAGTAAGACATCGTTATTTACATCATTTAATGCATCAATAATATATCTCCTAAGATAAACACCTATAATGCAGTAGCATTACATCAATATCTGCTTGAAAGCTATCAATCCAGATTTTGACATACTAGTACATTGTATATGGGGGTCTGAAAAGTAATGGAAAACCGAAATTAATTTATTTTGCAGTAAATGACCCTTGCAGAAAGTTTGATATATAAATGTCAGAAGCCCTGACTTGAGGATGCTGTTTTATGTTTGTTTTAATTTAGCAGTATTTTTTACAGGGTTCAGATGATAAATGTATTTTAAAGATGGATAGCTGGTTGTAATAAACAAGTGCCGGAAATGGATTACCTGCCTGAGAGTCCTTATGAGCGTATGAGACCTTTAAGAGAGAGTTTTGATAAACGACTACACACATTTAATAACTGGCATCACACTTCTGTGGACCCTTTAGACCTAGTACGAGACTATTTTTACTACCTTGGTATCGATGATAAATGTCAGTGTACACAATGTGGTGGTGTTCTTGGTGGATGGTCGCTGGGAGATAATGTCCACCGAGAACATCGTAAACATTTTCCAGACTGCCCTTTTATTCAACAGTGTTTACAAAATCCAGAACCAATAAATCCTCCTCAAGGATATGTTTCCCAAGGCTACAACTTTGGAGCACAGAATCCAGAACAAAGTGTTCCCATGGAAACCAGCCAAACTCCAGCCGATAAGCCTGGTGTTACCAGGCCAAAGTACAGAGAGTATGCCTTAGAACAGACTAGACTAGCTTCATTCACTGGATGGCCAACACAGATGAAACAAAAGCCAGATGCTCTAGCTCAGTCTGGATTTTTCTATCTTGGTAAGAAAATTTGATCAGGAATATAATCATAAACAATAACAGATATGATGGTTACTGTCACTGTACAAATAATGAATACATGTCACAGAAATACAAATAAGTATACATTATACCATTAACACTGCATTATATGTATTAAAATGGCATTTAAAGGCTCATTTGATTATTCATCTCCAATAATCAATAAAAAATAAATAAAAACACTATCAATTGTTATACATGTTCATAAACTATACAGTTGACAATTTTTCTAAAGAAAAAATATGTGTGGTTTTACTGCTGTTAAAGGCATTCATGTTGTTGGCATGGACTTACTGCTATTGGAGACAGTCATGTTGTTGGCATGGACTTACTGCTATTGGAGACAGTCATGTTGTTGGCATGGACTTACTGCTATTGGAGACAGTCATGTTGTTGGCATGGACTTACTGCTATTGGAGACAGTCATGTTGTTGGCATGGACTTACTGCTATTGGAGACAGTTATGTTGTTGGCATGGACTTACTGCTATTGGAGACAGTCATGTTGTTGGCATGGACTTACTGCTATTGGAGACAGTCATGTTGTTGGCATGGACTTACTGCTATTGGAGACAGTTATGTTGTTGGCATGGACTTACTGCTATTGGAGACAGTTATGTTGTTAGCATGGACTAACTGCTATTGGAGACAGTCATGTTGTTGGCATGGACTTACTGCTATTGGAGACAGTCATGTTGTTGGCATGGACTAACTGCTATTAGAGACAGTCATGTTGTTGGCATGGACTTACTGCTATTGGAGACAGTCATGTTGTTGGCATGGACTTACTGCTATTGGAGACAGTTATGTTGTTGGCATGGACTTACTGCTATTGGAGACAGTCATGTTGTTGGCATGGACTTACTGCTATTGGAGACAGTTATGTTGTTGGCATGGACTTACTGCTATTGGAGACAGTCATGTTGTTGGCATGGACTTACTGCTATTGGAGACAGTTATGTTGTTGGCATGGACTTACTGCTATTGGAGACAGTTATGTTGTTGGCATGGACTAACTGCTATTGGAGACAGTCATGTTGTTGGCATGGACTTACTGCTATTGGAGACAGTCATGTTGTTGGCATGGACTTACTGCTATTGGAGACAGTCATGTTGTTGGCATGGACTTACTGCTATTGGAGACAGTCATGTTGTTGGCATGGACTAACTGCTATTAGAGACAGTCATGTTGTTGGCATGGACTTACTGCTATTGGAGACAGTTATGTTGTTGGCATGGACTTACTGCTATTGGAGACAGTCATGTTGTTGGCATGGACTTACTGCTATTGGAGACAGTTATGTTGTTGGCATGGACTTACTGCTATTAGAGACAGTCATGTTGTTGGCATGGACTTACTGCTATTGGAGACAGTTATGTTGTTGGCATGGACTTACTGCTATTGGAGACAGTTATGTTGTTGGCATGGACTTACTGCTATTGGAGACAGTTATGTTGTTGGCATGGACTTACTGCTATTGGAGACAGTCATGTTGTTGGCATGGACTTACTGCTATTGGAGACAGTCATGTTGTTGGCATGGACTTACTGCTATTGGAGACAGTCATGTTGTTGGCATTGACTGACTGCTATTGGAGACAGTCATGTTACTGGTATAGGCATGGACGTACTGCTGTTAAAGGCTTTCGTGTTATAGGCATGGACTTACTGCTGTTAAAGGCATTCGTATTATAGGCATGAACTTACTGCTGTTAAAGGCATTCGTGTTATAGGCATGGACTTACTGCTGTTAAAGGCATTCGTGTTATAGGCATGGACTTACTGCTGTTAAAGGCATTCGTGTTATAGGCATGGACTTACTGCTGTTAAAGGCATTCGTGTTATAGGCATGGACTTACTGCTGTTAAAGGCATTCATGTTATAGGCATGGATGTACTGCTATTAAGGTTATAGGCATTTTCGTCTGTTAATGGAAATTTCTGGTACAGATATGAGCTCACGTGCACTCACTGTTGTACCATCCAGTCAAAATGCCTGATCAAGTTTTATGTTTTGGTTACATAACAATGTTCTTGTTACAAGTGTTCTAATTGGATGTCAAATATTAAATGAAGGAGAATCTATAGAATATTGCTATGTGAAAGTTGTAGGTTTACGTAAGAAATAAGTACTTTTGGAAATTAAACCCAGTGTGATCTTCCACTCATAATAGAAATTTTTTATTTCTTTTCATCACTTATGGAAGATCATCTGGTCTTTCCCAGAAATGTATGTAGGAACTTATTATTCTTCCATAAATGTCATATATCTCATATAGATAAGCTCACATGCACTCATCTGTACTCATTGGTTCATCCAATCAAATGCCTGAACTAGATCATTGTTATGGTAACATTATGTTCTTGTTTAATGTTCTTAAATCAGGCATTCTGATTGTATGTCAGATAATTGAACTTACAGAGTTTTTAAGACATTTCATTATGGAAGTTGTTGGTTTATGGAAGAAATAGGTACTTTTATGCACTATTGGGAAAGCCCGTATGTTCTTTCATCTCTGATAGAAATGTTTGATGTCTTCTTACTTGTTCCGCTGCACTCCACTCGGATAAGACATAAAATTCCTGTCACTCTTTAAAGCCACCCAGTCTTTCTATAAGAATGGTCTTACTCCTGTTGGAGACAGTAAAATTATATGCACATTATGACACATAGGCATTATAGACATGTAGACAGTTATATTGAATTGTTGGTATGGTCTTGTTCTTGTTGGAGAGTATGTTATTGTTATGTTGTTGTACAGTCCTATTTTATAAGATTAGGCCTGACATGTCTTATGCAGACAGACCTGTAAGATCTTTACACCTTAATTGTCATTACATCACAACCATCTTCATGAAACATAGGTAGTTGTTCCTGCATCTAGGGAAACAAGTATAACATCTTCTAAATACATGCTTCATTTAAGAATTAAGTGTGTTACTGCAATTTATTATAAAAATTATTTTATTATCAGGTCAGGGTGACAAAGTAAAATGTTTCTATTGTGGAGGTATACTGTGGGATTGGGATCCATCAGATGAACCCAATACAGAGCATGCTAAATGGTTTCCTAAATGTCCATGGCTATCACTTAGTAAGGGTGATGCTTTTGTTGAGAAAGTTCAAAAGGTAAGTTTAAAATTACATAATACATGTATGTTCTAGTAAATGTAAGGTTATCAGTGGCTGTTCATGTCACAATTGTGATGTTTCTATCGTCTTGCATTTTTTATCGCTATACTTTTTAAAGGCATCTTGTTACTTGTTAAAAGCATGACTGTTACTTGTCAAAAGTATCTCGATGCTTTTCAAAAGTATCGTGATGCTTTTTGTCTCGCCTGCGACGAAAGTCGCTGGAGGCAAGACATATGTATGGGAATCCGGCGGCGGCGGCGTAAACACTTGACATCTTGCTTCATATATTTGTAAGCCCAAGCCCTAGGTCCATCAAATTTGGTACAGAGGTAGCTTATGATGAGTACTTGCCAGTCAGTCACCTGTCACTTCACCTTGACCTCAATTTCACGGTCCAGCGACTACGTTAAAGTTTTTGGGTTACGGCAGTTCCTCTGTAACTACACATAGTAGGATTACAATATTTGGTGTATAGGTTGCTGATGACTAGTACATGACTGTCTGGTAGGTGTCACCTGACCTTGACCTCAATTTCACGGTCCAGCGACTACGTTTAAGTTTTTGGGTTACAACAGTTCAGACAACGAAAGTCGCTGGAGGCGAGACATATGTATGGGAATACGGTGGCGGCCTAAACACTTGACATCTTACTTCATATATTTGTAAGCCCAAGCCCTAGGGCCATCAAATTTGGTCCAGAGGTAGCTTATGATTAGTACTTTCCAGGCAGTCACCTGTCACCTGACCTTGACCTCAATTTCACGGTCCAGCGACTACCTTTCAGTTTTTGGGTTACGACAGTTCCTCTGTAACTAGGCATGGTAGGATGACAATATTTGGTGTGTAGGTTGCTGATGACTAGTACATGACTGTCTGGTAGGTGTCACCTGACCTTGACCTCAATTTCACGGTCCAGCGACTACGTAAAAGTTTTTGGGTTATGACAGTTCCTCTGTAACTACCCATGGTAGGATGACAATATTTGGTGTATAGGTTGCTGATGACTAGTACATGACTGTCTGGTAGGTGTCACCTGACCTTGACCTCAATTTCACGGTCCAGCGACTATGTTAAAGTTTTTGGGTAACAGCAGTTACTCTGTTACCACGCATGGTAGGATGACAATATTTGGTATATAGGTTGCTGATGACTAGTACATGACTGTCTGGTAGGTTCCACCTGACCTTGACCTCAATGTCACGGTCCAGCGACTACGTTAAAGTTTTTGGGTTACGGCAGTTTCTCTGTAACTATGCATGGTAGGATGACAATATTTGGTATATAGGTTGCTGATGAATAGTACATGACTGTCTGGTAGGTTCCACCTGACCTTGACCTCAATGTCATGGTCCAGCGACTACGTTAAAGTATTTGGGTTACGTCTGTTCCCCTGTAACTATGGATGGTATGGTGACAATATTTCGTATACAGGCCGCTGCTGATATTTAATGCTATTTACATAACGCTTATGACGAAATTTAGTTTTGTTACTGATGCGGAATGCAGGCGGTACGTTTTTCTGTGTCCACACTTGTTTTCCATTGTGATGCTTTTCAAAAGTATCACGATGCTAATCAAAAGTATCGCAATGCTTTTAACAAGTATCTCGATGCTTTATCAAGTATTGGGATAGAAAAAAGCAAGTTGATAGAAACATCACAATTGTGACACATTCGGTCATGGAAGATGAAAAAAGCAAATAATGCTTTTTAAAAGTAAGCCGATACTATTTACAATATGCATTCAATTTATTCCATCCAGATGATTTTAACAAGTCTCTCAATGCTTTTAATAAATATGGCAATGTTTTTAACAAGTATCTCGCTAGAAAAATGCAAGCCGATAGAAACATCACAAATGTGACATGAGTGACCACTGATAGTCATCACTCTCCAACAAAGAACATTTGGTTGAGACAGTTCAAAGTTAAGTGCTACTAAAAGGATAAGTTGTTTTTGGTTAAGACTGATTTTGTACTTATTGTGACACATTGATTTTAATTTACCTTATTTTACAAATAAATACAGAAATCCTGATATTAAATAATTTGAGTCTATCAGCAGCAGACATGTCCATTATTGTTGACAAGATTTCAGATGCATACATAAATCATATATATTGATCGGATATGATTGAGATTGAGACTAAACAATTGTCATTTTTGTTCAATCTGTTTTTAGGGTAAAACAAGCTAATACTGGATTCAGCTTGACTACTTGTAGTCTTTTTTGGAATAAAACTGCAGAGGACAGTAATAACATGTTGATGTGATCTTAGTTCTGATGCAAATTAATAATGACAAAATGTAGTTTTTATACCAATCAAAAAATGCAATAATCATTTCAATGTAATATAACAACATATCTATATCTGACCTTGGCATTATAGACTCCTGTACCTGACCTGGGCATTAACAGAAGTTCTGATGTTAAATAGAGACTCCTTTATCTGACCTAGCATTAGAAAATTTCTTTTATTCCTTATTTTCGGAATACAAGAGTTACTTTCCATTTTCAAGAGTTGTCTTTCATAACAGCAGGTATCTAGTATTGAACAGATCGGGAAAAATCACGTTTTTATTTTTTTTAAATAATGTCTGTGGACTGATTCTTCCAGTACAACTAAAAAAAAACTGCAGAATTAGTTTGCACATCATAATAAATTTTAGCGGATGCTTTGCTATATGTGAATAAAAAAATATTGAAGAAAAACAACTTTTTACCCACAGTAGGTACTATAAAGTACCTGCTGTAAAGAACAGATAACTCTGCAAATGGTAGATAACCGCAAGTAGGGAATTACATGAATAGAATTTTGTGTATTTTTGATTGGTCTAAAAACAACTTTCTGGTCACTATAAATCACAACAGTACTAAAATTAATTAAAAACAGGCTTAAACTGGTCTAAACCAGATCAATATTGGATTCCACTCGACTGCTGTGCAGTGGAATGCAATATTGACCTGGTTTAGACCAGTTGAAGCCTGTTTTTCATAACTGTTCCAACATAACTATAAATTTCAATTTTAGTGGTAATTTAATCATCTGTAATTATAAAATATTATGTTAAAAAATGTAATCCCGATAAAATAATTGACTTTTAATATTCTTTGCAATATTTGAAATGTGACAAAACTAGAATTTCAAGATTATCAGCAAATAAATATCAAAATGTAGTATTAACAGAAAATACTAAATGTAACCAGAATTTCAACAAATACAAATTGTAAGCATCCTCTGTTTTCTGATAAAGGAAGAAGGTGATTTTATTCATGTAATAAAACATTTACTGACTGATATACGGCCAATATCAGGATTTCTCAGCCCTCAAAAATGTATAAATTATATGACTGTAAATAACTTAGATTTTCATTGGTTCAAAGGGTACTTTACGTATTATTGCAAAATATGATAACCACCGCACAATTATGCAGGCAAGGTCATCTTTACTTGTGTAAGCTTCAACATGTACCTAAATATAGTATCAGGGAAAATCTGTACATTTTTTGTATATATGTGTAATATGTGTAAGCTTCAATTTTTATCTTTCTTTGTTGATAAAATAACTTTTGAAAAAAATGTTTTGTTGTATGTGTCATATAATAAAACAATTGCTAACTTTAGATTTCAGTTGATCAACCCTTGAGATCTATAATCACCTCGGCCAATGTCCTCGGTAATTATCTGATCTCTTGGGTTTCAGTTGATCAACCCTTGAGATCTATAATCACCTCGGCCAATGTCCTCGGTAATTATCTGATCTCTTGGGTTGATAAATCTTGATATTAACCTCATCTAAAGTCATTAATTGTATAATATTCACCTCCTAGCAGCTCTGTGAATATTACATTTTTTCTGGCTGAGAAAACCTGATAGCAACCATCAAAGTCATTACTTGTATAATATTACATGGAGAATCCTTTATCCGACCAGAGCATAAGAAAAAGTCCTGATACTAGTAATATGAATGTAGGCGCAGCCTAAATGCGAGCATCGCACATTGTTGATGTCGTTACTTCAGAGCGCCCTAACAGTGCCTCTACATTCCATTGATGACGTGGTGTCTTATCTAATGTGTTGGTAACATCACAAAACTCAATTTCAAATACAGCGTTTCAGATTGAAAACAATTTGTCTGGCATTTTTGTAGTAATTTAAAAAATAAACACTTTAATTTTATCCATGTCAAAATTATTTTTGTCTACTTTTATATTATATATTTTTTCGTTCGTCTACAATATTTTCTTCGGATAGCTCAGCTACCTTCTGAAATGGATTTGTTCATATGAATCACGTGACTTTTTTTACACACACGCATGTAACCGTATAGTTCGCATCTGCGATGCTCGCTATCACACGAAGACTCCTGTAAGCATGTATTTAACCTAGCCATTAGAATAAGTCCTGATATTACATGGAGATTCTTGAGTCCTGAGAGTATATCAAAACTCTTGTTTTAGGCAATTGCAGAAGCAATTGGGGTTAAGGGATAACACTACATTTAAGTATAAAGCCTTATTATTTTTTCATGTGGTGTAACAAAGTACATATAACAGATGTGTAGAAATCAAAATAGATAACAGCAAAACAATACACGGATAAACTTCTTAATAAAAAATAATGTTCTATTTAAATCATTGTAGACTGCAACAGCCTCAACTGAACAGTTATTTCCAGATTTTTTTTACCAGTAATAAGAGATTCGAATGTAAAAAAATTTATTATTTATTTTAGGATATGATGAACATGACTATGAATCCAAGTATGTATAAACTACAATATCTCATACTGGTAAACTATTGCTAACTTAATTCATAAGTCCTTACATAAATGTGGCTAACCTGTATTACTGCTGTATTGAAGAAAGAAAATCCATTAGGTTTTTGTAACATTAAGATGCAAAAAAATGTACTGGCACTACCATAGTTGAGACTGTTACCACCATAGTTAAGACTTATACTACAGTAGTTGAGACTTGTACCACAGTAGTTGAGACTTATACCACAGTAGTTGAGACTTATACCACAGTAGTTGGGACTTATACCACCTTAGTTGAAGCTGTTACCACTGTTACAGTAGTTGAGACTATTACCACTGTAGTTGAGACTTGTACTACTGTGGTTGAGACTGTTACCACTGTAGTTGAGACTGTTACCACTGTAGCTGAGACTGGTACCACTGTAGTTGAGACTTATACTACTGTGGTTGAGACTGTTACCACTGTAGTTGAGACTGTTACCACTGTAGTTGAGACTGGTACCACTGTAGTTGAGACTGTTACCACTATAGTTGAGACTGTTACCACTGTAGTTGAGTGTTACCACTGTAGTTGAGACTGTTACCACTGTAGTTGAGACTGTTACCACTGTAGTTGAGACTGGTACCACTGTAGTTGAGACTGTTACCACTGTAGTTGAGTGTTACCACTGTAGTTGAGTGTTACCACTGTAGTTGAGACTGTTACCACTGTAGTTGAGACTCTTACCACTGTAGTTGAGACTGTTACCACTGTAGTTGAGACTGGTACCACTGTAGTTGAGACTGTTACCACTGTAGTTGAGTGTTACCACTGTAGTTGAGACTGGTACCACTGTATTTGAGACTGTTACCACTGTAGTTGACTGTTACCACTGTAGTTGAGTGTTACCACTGTAGTTGAGACTGGTACCACTGTAGTTGAGACTGTTACCACTGTAGTTGAGTGTTACCACTGTAGTTGAGACTGTTACCACTGTAGTTGAGACTGGTACCACTGTAGTTGAGACTGGTACCACTGTAGTTGACTGTTACCACTGTAGTTGAGACTGTTACCACCACTGTTTACACATGTAGTGTTGAATTGGACACTTTCTGCACATTTTAAGTTGTAATTTTTATAGTACGGTAATTTTTATAGTACAAGGATTTATTTCTTTACTCTTTTATAGGTCAACCTGAAGAGACTGCTGTTAAAGTTGTGGAGGATACCCAGCCTAAAATAGTTTCTGGTACTCAGCCTTCATCATCCAGTACTGCCACCGGCCCAGCTAGTAGTAAAAATTATTCTACAGAATCACACCTTAATGAAACAGAGAAAATCAGTAAGAATATCCGGTGTTATACATGGGTTCAATAAATGGTTCACCAACATAATAACATTGATATGAACACAAACAGACCAATGTTACAGATATTAAAGTGTTTTCTTTTGTACTAGACCATCATACTAGGTTTTTATATAAGCTAATATTAACTTTTATACACCATGTAAACTCTTAAATCCATGCCTTTCTCTGTTCTTTTTCTATGGAAGAAGCTATAGTACTCAGAGAGAACTGTGACCTGTTAAATAATCATTATCAATTAAGTTTGAAGTCTAGCACCCCTTGCCACAGATCGCATCAGTGGTAGCTAGTGTTCTGAGTATTCACATTTCACTATTACATGTATACAAAATTTTCTTGCAGTTCAACTATATATAAATCCCTCCTAGATATTTTTCTGCATGAAAATAATTATCTTACCGGTAACTTCAATCTTTCCTACATTTCACTTTCATGTTAAACAATAATTACATGATACACAGTTTTCCTTCTGCCTCAATAAATCCTAGTAGCTAATTTATTCTTTGACATACCACTGAAAAATAGTGTGGGTGAATGAGTAAACATGGATGAGATAATCTTATGATTACTTTGCATTAATCAGCTCCCATAATGCTTTGCATTTCTTCAAAGTCTGGAGGGGCCTTTGTGGCCACGTTGTTAAGGTAGTTCTACTATTGATCACCTGGTATACTGAGATTGTAGGTTTGAGTTTCACTGGGTGTGCTCGACTCCAATCTTAATTGAAAAGGATAGCCATTTTTCCTACCGAAGGTGCTGTAAGATTTGTATGAGTTAATTAAGCACGGGTAATAGACATAACATGTCTGTTTAGTTCTGACACTATAGTACAACTGACAAAGATAACACTCTAGGTTACATCGACTAGACATATCAATCAACAGCACATCTGTTTGTTATTTAACTTTTGAAATTAAACCTTTGAACTAGACTTGAACTTTTACTTGAACTCTTGTAGACAGTAATTTCACTATGTTACAGGTGCGGGGGCTATTTTCGTGTACTATGGCTTCCTCTCCCAATAAAAACTGTTCACCATGATATAGCTGAAAAATTGCTGAAAGTGGAGTTAAACATCATTAAAACAAACAAACAAGTCTTGTCTTGAGAATTCTGAGATGTTAACAAAATGAAAATTAAATGTTGGAAAGAAAGGCAAATGGTGGTATTGAAAGTAGAAATCAACATAATTAGCTTATTTGATGTTAAGATGATTATTTTCACTTCAAAAAATATCTACAGAAGTGATTTATATATATTTAAATCACACCGAAAAATTTGTATAACATCTGGAAATGGGGAAATGTGCTCACTCAGATGCCTGTCACAAAATCTGCTTGTTTGCTAATGGCGTACTCTCGGATGTCCCACACTACCATCAGAATCTTAAAAGACATTGGACAGTAGAAGATTCTCAGACTACCATGTGATTAGTTATTTTTTTTTGTTCTTTGTTTTTGATTGAAATCAAGCAAATTCTGTCTATTTTTGTCTACTCAGCATATAAGCTGGTATTACAACAGCAATTGACGTGTGTTATTCCCTGATTGGTGCATTAGTTCCCCTTCATGTTATAATCAATTCACTTGGTTTGTGTGGTCGTTTTATAGAAAATTATATCTCCATCTATTGGTGCATTATAAACTTGTATTTATGTATACTTTGTTTCTCAAAAAGCCTACTGCAAATACATTTAAGTGTCTAACCCAAAATGGAAAATTCTCATTTCACTACACATAAAAAATTTATTGAGCTTGTTTTGTGTTGTCTCAAAGTCATGAACTGATCAGTCAACAAAAGGTCATTTATTCATTTATTTTTACTCGACATAGAAGTTCTGTTAATTTTTATTTTACTGTTTTTCTTTTGTAGATTTACAAGAAGTGATAGAAGAAAACAGAAGAATTAAGGAAGAAAAGCAATGTAAAATATGTATGGATGCAGATGTTAGTGTTGTATTTTTTCCATGTGGACACCTGGCTTGTTGTCCTAAATGTGCTGTTCCATTAGAAATTTGTCCTATATGCCGGAAACCTATTGAAAAACAAGTAAAAATTTATTGGTAAAATCTGTATAAAAATGTATATTAAATACACTTAACATATTTTTTTGCTACAAATAGAAAATGCACATGTGCTTTACATATATGAATATTAAACTTGCCTAATTCTTTTTATAGCTCCCCACTAAGGTATAATGAAAGGGGTGTCCGTTTGCTACACTTTCTCTTATCCTCAACTCCTCCTACACCACTGAATGGAATTTGATGAAACTTTGTCAGAATCTTTGTCACATAGTGCATTGTGTACCTGATATTTTACATTTTGATTTGAATGATTTTTGGGGTTTTCCATAGCAAAACATCGACTTAGTCATTCACATAAGGGGTACCACGCTCTTATCCGCAACTAGACCTACACCACTGAATAGAATTTGATGAAACTTTCACAAAATCTTTGACACATAGTCCCATTGTGCACTAGATATTTTACATTATGATCCGACTGATTTTGTTGGTTCCCATAGAAAAGCATGGACTTTGTCATTACATAAGGGTCCCCATCTCTTATCTGCAACTCACCTTCACCACTGAATGGAAATACAAGTAGGTAGGTTTTCTGTACTTTATGATTGATTTTTGGCCGGGTTGCATGAAGCACAAACCTGGGATATAGTATGGATGTCGGGCTGGCTGGATGGGAAAATATAGTATCTGTTGTGTGTAATAAATTCCTACAGTTTTCAACTCAGATCTCTGAAAATTCACAAAAAGATTGCACATGTATTGAAGTTGTGAACCTGTTATTATGGAATTGTTCAATTTTTTCTTATTTTCCAGATATGGGAACTTAGTCATATTTTAGAACATTTGCAGAAGATTGTACCTATTTTGTGTAATCAACAGTTTTTAAGATCTCTGAAACTTCACAAAAAGGTTGCATGTGTATTTTTGAAGTGCACCTGCTATTATTGTTGTGGGATTTTTTAAAAAATTTTCTGAGAACTTAATTTCACCAATGATGAAACGTTTGTACAGTTTGACATGCATGATTTAATGCTTGAAAACAGCAAAGAGAAATGATTTTACAGAAGACAAGGTAAATGATGAAATGAAGGTAGTTTCATTTGTACAGATCATATTGTTTTGTTAAGATCCTCCTACATTTCAAAACAAAACAAAACAAAAAACCCAATGTTAAAGCAACAACATTGTTTGCCATTCACAATTGATAAAACATGGTCTTTGCAACCCAGCCATTTCAGACTTTTGTGATTTTTTTTATTATTTACAAAATTTGTTATGTTGAATTACAAGCATAATAATAATTTCAAATTTTTATAGAAGTTTTTTTAAAAGTTGCTAATAAATTGAAAAAAGATCATTGCATCTTTTGTTAGTGAGCTCCAGCATAATCTATAAGCAGCCATACAAACATTTAGATGATTCGTTGAATTTTGAGGTTTGTGTTTTGTTTACTGTGTGGGGGTTGTGAAATACTTTCCTACGCCCAGGGTTTACTCGTTTTATTTTTGTAGATAGCAGAAACTGGTTCACAACTGTATTAAATTTTTATTTATACACAATAAAATGTCAGTTATATGTTTATTAAACTCAACGTGTCTAATAGAGACTCATAAGTGTCACTCAAACAAATATTGTAAGGTAAAATCATCAAGGTGATTATACTAAAAGTTACACCCCCTTGCACTCAGTGTTTTGCTTCCATTTTTTTATTATTCCATATTGTACCTTTTTAGTGTTAAAATCCAATTTAAAACAATTCTACACGATAACACGTCCATATTTTATATTATGCCTTTGTTGTTGACATGTTCCAAATCATCCTTGACATTTGCTATGGGAATTTTACATAGGAAGTCAGCCTTTTGAGTTTCTGAAGGGACCTAGTGTTGTTTTTAAAAAGATGTTCTGCTTTTCTAATGTTTAGTGTTATTCGGACAAACCGCAAGGCTTTCCCGCCTTAACTGCAGACCATATTACCCAAAGGATTTCGAATATACAACAATGGACTCGTGCAAACATACAATTCCGTGTTATTTAGGTCAACTTTACTCTAGAAAATTGCTCTATCAAAATGAAAAATCCACTACATTTCAAAACGCTTAATAACAGTGGAAAATAATAGTTGAATTCAATTAACAAATTTTTTTATCTACAAAAGGAGCATAAGCTGCACCATACACGGTAAGTAGTTTTCATTTGTCACCCAAAAACAAAAACCCAAAATAAGTCAACATTTAGTATAAGAGGTTTTATCGTCAATATCATAGTGTTATACCAAATCCAGTGCCATCTACACTTTGGAAAAAACTGACAATTTAAAACTTTTTTGAAATTTCATGCAGTAAGGTCAGACTATTACTATATCACTGAATTGATTAATTATATTCAAGTCAGCACAGACTACCTAGGCTGGTGATACAATGCTACAATCTGTGATATGCTGTCGGTGAGACAATAATTCAACTGTAATGTTTTTGTATTTCGTTTACCTGGTGTATTTATACATTATAATTTGCTAATAATTGTGTAGATTTTAATTATTATGTGTAAATATTAAATATTATATGATAAACAATATTATTGATTGTATGGTATGAACCAGTACTGTAGTTTTTTTCCTTATGATATCGATATTGATAAGGGTTTGTAATCATGACAAATTGTAGCCTTCATTATTCATTACATGTTTCTACAGCTGACATCATATGGTATGGATTTGTTTGTACTTTCATTTTGTTTGTAGACAGTTGAGTTCCCAAGCTCTACAACTGGATCTAATGTCAACCAGTTTTTTTAAACAATTTACCAATATTGTCCTTGAGTTTAGATTGATAAATGAATAACCTAAATTATTTGTCTCTATAAAACTGGACACAATGATATAACTGAACATTTGATGAACATCGCATAAAACCTCAAACAAGCAAACAGATATCATTCAATTCCTAATTGCAAAATTGCCTTAACAGTTTTTATGCCCCCGCGACGACATGTCGGGGGGCATTAAGTTTTACTCATGTCCGTCCGTCCGTCCGTCCGTCCGTCCGTCCGTACGTACGTACGTCCGAACAAATTTCCGTCAAACTTTTCTCAGAAACCGTACATGAGAACAATTTTAAATTTGGCAGAGTGGTTCAGTATCACAAGTTGTACGTCCTAAGCGAATTTCAGACCTGTCGGACAAGTACTTCCTGTTTGGGACTTCATTTGTACGTAAATACGTCCGTCTGTATGTACAAATTTCCGTCAAGCTTTTCTCAGAAACCGTACATGAGAACAATTTGAAATTTGGCAGGGTTGTTCAGTATCACAAGTTGTATGTCCTAAGCGACTTTCAGACCTGTGGGACAACTACTTCCTGTTTGGGACTTACTTTAGCGGGGGCATCCGTGTCCCATGGACACATTCTTCAATTTTTTATATAGTGTTCATGGTGTTCGTCCGTCTGTCCGTCCATTACACTTTCTATTATTTGCAACTCCTCCTACACCACTGAAAGGAATTTGATGAAACTTACACAGAATCTTTGTCTAATAGTGCCATTGTGCAGGAGATATTTAACATTTTGATCGGAATGATATTTGGGGTTTCCCATAGAAAAACATGGACTTTGTCATTGACCTAAGGGGGTGCCTATCTCTTATGTGCAACTCCTCCTACACCACTGAATGGAATTTAATGAAACTTACACAGAATCCTTGTCACATAGTGCCATTGTGCAGGAGATATTAAACATTTTGATCGGATCGATATTTGGGGTTTCCCATAGAAAAACATGGACATTAAGGGGGTCCTCATCTCATTTGTGCAACTCCTCCTACACCACTGAATGGAATTTGTTGAAACTTACACAGAATCCTTGTCACATAGTGCCATTGTGCAGGAGATATTTATTATTTTGATCGGAATGATATTTTGGAAAAACACGGACTGTCATTGACATAAGGGGATACCCATTTCTTATGTGCGACTCCTCCTACACCACTGAATGGAACTTGATAAAACTTACACAGAATCCATGTCACATAGTGCCATTGTGCAGGAGATATTTAGCATTTTGATCGGAATGATATTTGGGGTTTCCCATAGAAAAACATGGAGTTTGCAATGGACATAATGGCATACCCATCTTTTATGTGCATCTCCTCCTAAAACAAATGGAAATTGTTGGAACTTACACAGAATCTTGGTCACATATTGCCATTGTGCATTGGATATTAAACATTTTGATCAGAATATTATTGGAGGTTTGCCATAGAAAAACATGGACTTTGTCATTGACATAGGGGATTCCATTCTTTTGGGGATTGGGGAGGGTTACATGTATTATCTGCGCCTTCATGTTTAACTAGATAAAGTTTCAATTTCACAATTAAGAACATCTGAATTTTCAAAGTAATTGTTAAGCGGGGTATAAATGGTGAGCATTGCTCACAGGTTTTTTTACTCTAGTTTCTTCTCTTATTTTGGTGATTTAAGATGTTGTTTTTAGTATTTTAGTACACATTATGTTTTAATCTATTCTTCATTGGAAGTTTTTTTCATTATAATGCTTTGAATTATTTATCAGAAGATTATTAATGGATTTTACCGACTTGATGCATTTTGTGATATAGCAGGTGGACAGGTTTCTGTTTTCACCATTTTGAAAAATATTGTCATTTTAAAATGATTTTGTTGGTATTTTGTTTTCATTTAGAACATTATATTTATTTAACAACAAAGTGTAAATAGACATTTTCTATCTTGTAAAATTTGTTAGATAAATGGGATCAAATAGCATGTCTAAATCTAAACATGTACTTGTGGGTGTCATTATTGGCAGAAAGAGTTAAAATTATGAACTACAGTAGTTCATCTGATTTTATTCCCATTTAAAAGGTTTAAAAATAAACATTATTTTCTTCAATGTTATGATTATATAATTTCTAATATTAGTTTTATTTTGAATGGTTATTCCTGTACTTCAACCTTAAGGAGTTACTTGTTTCTTTTTGCAAGGTTATAAATGGGTAATTCTTTTACTAAAAGACAAACAAATTAAGAAACATGTAGAGTAATAAAAAAAGAAAATGAAAATAAATAAGATTTTAAATCTAAGAACGAATAATTGCACCCTCGCTTTTTATGCCCCCGCGACGACATGTCGGGGGGCATTAAGTTTTACTCATGTCCGTCCGTCCGTCCGTCCGTCCGTCCGTCCGTCCGTCCGTACGTACGTACGTCCGAACAAATTTCCGTCAAGCTTTTCTCAGAAACCGTACATGAGAACAATTTTAAATTTGGCAGAGTGGTTCAGTATCACAAGTTGTACGTCCTAAGCGAATTTCAGACCTGTCGGACAACTACTTCCTGTTTGGGACTTCATTTGTATGTAAATACGTCCGTCTGTATGTTCAAATTTCTGTCAAGCTTTTCTCAGAGACCGTACATTAGAACAATTTGAAATTTGGCAGTGTGGTTCAGTATCACAAGTTGTACGTCCTAAGCGACTTTCAGACCTGTCGCACAACTACTTCCTGTTTGCGACTGGGCCGATATGAAAATGTGTTAACATGAGTATGAAAATTTCCGTCAAGCTTTTCTCAGAAACCGTACATCGGAACAATTTGAAATTTGGCAGGGTGGTTCAGTATCACAAGTTGTACGTCCTAAGCGACTTTCAGACCTGTCGGACAACTACTTCCTGTTTGCGACTGGGCCGATATGAAAATGTGTTAACATGAGTATGAAAATTTCCGTCAAGCTTTTCTCAGAAACCCTACATCAGAACAATTTGAAATTTGGCAGGGTGGTTCAGTATCACAAGTTGTACGTCCTAAGCGACTTTCAGACCTGTCGGACAACTACTTCCTGTTTGCGACTGGGCCGATATGAAAATGTGTTAACATGAGTATGAAAATTTCCGTCAAGCTTTTCTCAGAAACCCTACATCAGAACAATTTGAAATTTGGCAGGGTGGTTCAGTATCACAAGTTGTACGTCCTAAGCGACTTTCAGACCTGTCGGACAACTACTTCCTGTTTGCGACTGGGCCGATATGAAAATGTGTTAACATGAGTATGAAAATTTCCGTCAAGCTTTTCTCAGAAACCGTACATCAGAACAATTTGAAATTTGGCAGGGTGGTTCAGTATCACAAGTTGTACGTCCTAAGCGACTTTCAGACCTGTCGGACAACTACTTCCTGTTTGCGACTGGGCCGATATGAAAATGTGTTAACAGGAGTATGAAAATTTCCGTCAAGCTTTTCTCAGAAACCGTACATCAGCACAATTTGAAATTTGGCAGGGTAGTTCAGTATCAAAAGTTGTACGTCCTAAGCGACTTTCAGACCTGTCGGACAACTACTTCCTGTTTGCGACTGGGCCGATATGAAAATGTGTTAACAGGAGTATGAAAATTTCCGTCAAGCTTTTCTCAGAAACCGTACATCAGCACAATTTGAAATTTGGCAGGGTGGTTCAGTATCACAAGTTGTACGTCCTAAGCGACTTTCAGACCTGTCGGACAACTACTTCCTGTTTGGGACTTCATTTAGCGGGGGCATCCGTGTCCCATGGACACACTCTTCAATTTTTTTAAAATATTTTTTTTTTGCGAGGGTACAAATTTAGTCCCATTACTCGTAATGTAGCAGAGCGGGAGTGAATCACTACCCGCACTTTGATGTCCAAAAGAAGTTGCATATACAATCAGACGTAGTCGATCTTGATATCTCTCGTCAGTGTCACAAATTTTTTATCGGTTTCGTGTTTAAAATCTATCATTATTGATACGTGATGATAGTTATTGCCGTTTTTAATAACCCGCTGTGCGTTGTGTATTAATTGACATTCGTGTCTCTTTTTGATTACGTTTACTACATGAAAACATTGAAAAACCCGAAACTGAATGGCGTGTTGCATCTTGGGTAATATATATGTACATTTATAATAAAATTAGGTTACATTATCCATATACGGAAAATGGTCAACATTGCATTTTCCACGTGTATCTTCAAAGACGAAAAAAGAAATTTCTTCAATAAAGATCGTTTCCCATTAGTTTCACAATGTCTAAAGCTTTAATTACTTAAAGAAGATGAATATTATGTTTGAATTTTGTATAAATAGACCGAAATTAGAATTTTTTATTTGCTACATTACTAGCAATAGGACTAAATACTGCCGTTAATCCGACAAATCACAAAACTAACTTTGGATTATAATGGCGGTAAAATTTGGCCTATTTAAAACTATGAACCTTAATAATTCTTCATTATTATTTAAGTAAATGCATTAAATTTTATTAGTGCACAAAGAATATTCTATTGGAATACAATTACTTTTGATTCAAATTAAATAACATTGTAATATAATGTTTTATATAAAGTTTTGTCTGTATTTTGTCAAAATCTGAAAAATTAGTCATTGATAAACCTGTGTGATACAAAACTTAGTATTTTCTATATAGGTGATACAGGATGTACTTTTGATGGAACTATTTCTATGACAACTTAATATGTGTGATGTTACTATATTTTATAAACAAATGTTTTTTTTTAATGTTAGCTTTTAAATTTTAAACATTTAGTTTTGTTCTTCCTTTTTTTACTTCTTAATGTTAAATAAACTCATTACATACATTTAAGTGTAGGTACAACTACCTGTATCTCATCTCGACAGTTGCATGCCTTCCACATCACAAATTGATGCTACTTGTCTCGTAGTGATATGAATGTACACAACTGTCTCAACATGATACAGGTAGTTGTACCTTCAAAATGTATGTAATGTGTATTTATCCATTAATACATAAATTTGTCAACATCCATGGCTTATTTTCTGATCTTTTGAACATATGCAGAAAGCTTAAGTAACTACATAATAACTATTCAACATTTTATTTTATTAGGTATGTACCTCATTTCACGTTGTTCTGAGAAAATCTCCAAGTGGTGTTAAGATGAATGCTAATGTTACTGTTTAATTTATTTATATTTCCAAGACTTTACTAAACAAATCGTACATAATGAAATATAAACTATTTATACTGAATCATCATTGTCAGAAAGTTACAGCAAGCAAGTGACTGGTATGTAATCTCTAACTAGAAGTAACATGTCAAAATCAATGGATAAGTTTTTTTCTATTCTCTTTTACTTTGACACATCTGTCTCTATGTATAGGAGTCAGATTTGGCAGTGCTCTCTGTGTCCACATGATATAAAAACAAAAATATTACATCCATAATTTACTAGAGATATAGACCGTGAATGATTATTGTTATGGATATTATATTGAAAATTTGAACAGGTAGAACACAACTACATGTATAATAGCAAAATGGATTAGTAAGTTATAAGTTAGTAGGTTTGTATTTGACATCATGATAAGAGTGTTCCTAGTTGATCTTCCATGTGACATTACATACTCCTAGGAGCCATATTTTTATGAAATAGCTTGATTATCTATACAGATATATACACTGTGTATTGTTGTATTTAACCTACATGTACTTAATGTATATTCCTTTTGTGTATTTCTGTGAAAACACATTATTGATATTTTTCTTGATTACATGCCTTGTTTTTATAGCATTGTTACAAGATTAATTTCCCTTACAACCTGACATCTAGAGCTTTTTAAAAACAAATCCTCAAAAACAGTTTAGATTTACCAGGCTTCTCGTTATTTCAATATTTTAAATTTGTGAATGATTACAGTAAACTTTACAAATAAGATATTAAAAAATAGTTTAAAAATTTGACTTTTTCAAATTGCTTATAGGAGCTATTGATGTAACAAAATGTATTTTTGCACATGTATAGACTGGGATATGGTTGCCTTAAATCTTGCAACAGCTCTGTTTTTATTCAGCCAAAACCTACACAAATTTTGATGTAACTATGTTGCATTTGACCATCTGAGGATGTAAATCTGTGATTTTACTGTGACAATTTTGGATTTGTTGGCAATATATAAGCAAAAGCACTAAATTGAATATTTGTGTCAGTAAGTCTAGAATTGACAGTGGCTACAGTTATCTCTATTCTAATGCATTTACTTTAAAGCAATAAACTGACCGTTTTATAATCTGGAAGTCATTATTTATCTGCTCATATAATCCAGACAAGTACACTGTTGAATTTACTGTATTAATTTTGAGAATTATCTAATCAGAATTGACAATACATAGATATTGCATTAGAATGGTCTTGTACAATGCTTAATTTAGTCTTTTGCAGTGTGCCACTGCTTTTGTAAACAAAGTATAGTTTATTTGAACATTCCTGTACTTCATGTTGTTATTGTTGAATTGTTAAGTAATCCTACTGCAACACAATGGTGCACACAGTAATGTTTTTAAGTCACACTTTCCTACAATCGGATCACCTCGGTTATTTCCGCCTATGGTCGGAAAGTAATCTCGGAGGTAAGTGTATGGATGTGGACCAAAAATTGGTCCAAATGGGATACGGTTAGGTGTTTACATAGCAAACTTAATTCAGTGCGATGAAATAGATTATCCTTTATTATTCAGCTATATAGATCTTTATCAAAGCAGAACTAAAAATCCGGTAGAAGATTTTATTTTTAAAAATTAAATTCGCTAACACTGCCAACAAATTCCTTCTCTGACAACGTTGAAATGGATAAGTATTTGTTTACAATTTGACGTCATCAGTAACAATCAGCTAATGACTGAAAATAGTTCAAAATGGAGGTCACTTACCTCCGAGGTAACTTTCCCGACCCTTGACAGAAATGACTGAGAGATGTTCCGATTGACTTTCCTATTTGTTACATAGACAATATTTGTATATTGACTTTTAATATACTGTGATTATTGAGGCTTAGAACTTTGCAAATCCAAGACTGTACAAAACATTGTCCGTGTTTCATGCAGTCAGTATATTATTTTTTCAGTATTCTAATATTATGTTTATACTGCTCATCTTTCATCTGATATTTACCCACATCATACATAGTTTTGTGTTTTTCATATATATGTTTAGCAAATAGAAAAAAAATGTGACCTTTGCACATTGCACATAGTATTCTATTCCTTCAGGTTTGCTGATATAAAGTTAAAAATTGATCCCAATCTCCATGCAGGAAGAGTTATCATTCCTTTCTCTTTAAACTTCATATTTTGCAACCATTTCAAAATTAAAAACAACAGATGTCAACATTGAAGGTGTTAATTTAGTCTCTTTTTTAGCTTACCTGACCCAAAGGGTCATGTGAGCTATTGTTATCACTTTGCATCCGTCAGTGTCGTCGTCGGCGTCTGTAAACTTTTTACATTTTAATCTTCTTCTCTGAAACCACTTGGCCAATTGAAACCAAACTTGGCCATAATGTTAATTGGATGGACGTTTACAAAGTTTGTGCTTTTTATTTGGATTGGAAAACCAATATGGCCACCCCCGCAAGACTTAGTTTAACATAGGACCCTATGGGAAAAAAGTTTAAAAGGGCTTCTTCTCTGAAACCGTTTAACCAATCAAAACAAAACTTACTAGCAATATTGTTTGGATGGTCCTTTATAAAGTTTATGTTTTCTAAGCCAACTGGAAATTCAAAATGGCTGCCATCGCAGGACTTAGTTTAACATAGGACTCTATGGGAAAAAGTTTTAAAAGGCTTCTTCTCAGAAACCAGTTAACAAATGGAACAAAAACCTAATAGCAATATTGTTTGGCTGGTCCTCTATAAAGTTTGTTTTTTATGACAATTGGAAATTCAAAATGGCCGCCAACACAGGACTTAGTTTAACATAGGACCCTATAGGAAAAAGTTTAAAAGGCTTCTTCTCTGAACCAGTTCACCAATGGAAACAAAATTTACTAGCAATATTGTTTGGATGGTCCTCTATAAAGTTTGTGTTTTTTATCCCAATGGGAAATTCAAAAAGGCCACCACTGCAGGACTTTGTTTAACATTGGATCCTATAGGAAAAAGTTTTAAATGGCTTATTCTCTGAAACCGGTTAACCAATTGAATCAAAACTTACTACCAATATTGTTTGGATGGTCCTTTATCAAGTTTATGTATTTTTTATACCAGTTGGAACACAAAATGGATGCCACAGCAGGACTTAGTTTAACATAGGACCCTATGGGGAAAGGTTAAAAAAGGCGTCTTCTCTGAAAATGGTTAACCAATGTAAACAAAACTTACTAGCAATATTGTTTGGATGGTCCTTTATAAAGTTTATATTTTTTATCCCAAACTAAAAATTCAAAATGGCCACCACTGCTGGACTTAGTTTAACATTGGACCCTATAGGAAAAAAGTAATAAAAGGCTTCTTCTCTGAAACCGAATCACCAATGGAAACAAAACTTCATACCAATATTATTTTGGATGGTCCCTTAAAAATTATGTGTTTTTATGCCAATTGGAAAATCAAAATGGCCACCACCACAGGACTTAGTTTAACATAGGAACCTTTGGGGAAAATGTTATAAAGGCTTCTTCTCTAAAACCGGTCAACCAATGGAAATAAAACTAACTTAATATTGTTTTGATGGTCCTCTTTGAGGTTTATGTTTTTTATGCCAATAAGAAAATAAAAATGGCCACCACAGCATTACATAGATTAACAGTGGACCCTATGGGAAAAGGTTTTAAAAGGTTTCTTCTCTGAAACTGATTAACCAATGGAAACAAAATTTACTGACAATATTGTTTGGATGGTCTTCTTTAAAGTTTATGTTTTTTATTGTTTGAATGGAAATTCAAAATGGCCACCACCGCAGGACTTAGTTTAACATAGGACCCTATGGGCAAATTGAAAAAAAAATCTTCTCTATAAAACCGGTTTACCAATGGAAACAAAACTTTCTAGCAATATTGTTTGGATGGTCCTCTTTAAAGTTTTTGAAAATTACAGGACTTAGTTTAATATCAGGGAAACACCATTTTCATGCCTATAAAAACTGGTGAGTGATACAGGCTCTTAAGAGCCTCTGGTTATTTCTTATTTTAGATTTAAAAAAAAACACTTATTTGTTGTCATAGCTTTCGTATACATTTTCAATAAGTAAAATAAAAATATCTTGCCAGAAGGACATTGCATTTTTAGATCAGCTGGTCTGTAAAAGACATGTGTACTTATAAATATAGATATGTGTCATCTGAAAATTATAATCTGTTAAAAAAAACGGCCTCCTTACATTTCTAACCACTAGACTTGAAAGATCTTGTCTGGCCAACAGAAAGCCCACAAAAATTTTCTTTTCTTCCACCAGTGTGTCCATTTCATGGTCTGCCACATTTGGCCAGATTTCACAAAGTGAAAATCCGAGTTATAAAATGGTGAATGTTGGGATGGGAAAACATTTTTGTTACAGTTTTCTCAGCAACTACTAATCACATTTTCTTGAAATTTGGTATGCAACATCAACATGGCCTCCCATAACGTGGGATTTTATTTCAGGTCTGTTGCTCACCTACTTCCTGTTAACAGACTCTAATTTTTAACGAAATCTGACCATTTCTGTCTTTGATCAATTTTTAATTATCATATGAATGCTTTTTTTAACCCACATGATTGAAAGAAGTTCCTTCCAAGCTGGTTTCAGAGAGATTGAGGATTACTGAATAATTACTCTCTGTTTGGAGATTGAGTTTGTTCATTCATGGAAATCTGTGCATGGCATGAAAAGCAATTAAAATACATAGAAGCGTTCACCATTTTTTAATTTAGAGGACCAGATTAAATTGCAACATCAAAGTGAAGACATCCTGAGTCCATCTTGCAAAGTCAATAATATTTAGACTACCAGGAAGTCACATGTATTTTCATTGATTATATACTATAATGACAAAAAATAAGTTCAGTGAATTTCAGCTGCTTTGATTTGTCGGTTATATGATAAATGTAATTATTTATTTGTTTACGATATTGCATTTACCATTAATATATGTTAGATAATCTTGATATTAAGGAGCCCATTGTTATATATTTTTATTCTGTGCGTATAAAATAGTAAAATATAATGAAGGAAACAATAAAAAGACTTTTTAGTAGTTTTTCCTACAGTATTAACAGTGATCTTAATAGATGCATTTCAAAGTATAATGCAGAAAAAAGTGGTACCTATGATTTTTAAGTACATGTACATGCAAATGGAAATATTTCACAGTAAATCAAAAGATACTGATCGGTAATACTTAACAAACGCTGAAAGAAGACATGCAGATAAACAATGCAAGTATCGCTTGCTAGTATTATTGGTGTATAGATGTCAGTTTAACATATCAATGTCTATCTGTTTTCAGTAAAAATGCTTTCAAAATTATTCTCGTGTTGACACATTTATCTACCTGTATTTGTTGCAAATTTCTTACAATCACTAGAAGTTATTTTTTATATTAACGACTTTTTAGCTCCCCTGACCCAAAGGGTCGTGTGAGCTATTGTTATCACTTTGCGTCAGTCGGCGTTGTTGTTGTCATCGGTGTCGGCGCCTGTAAACTTTTTACATTTTAATCCTTTTCTCTGAAACCACTTGCCTAATTGAAACCAAACTTGGCCAGTGTTCATTGGATGGACCTTTATGAAGTTTTTTTTATTTGGATTGGAAAGCTGGTATGGCCACCTATGGTAAAAAGGTTTTAAAAGGCTTCTTCTCTGAAAACGGTTAACCAATAAAAACAAAACGTACTACCAATATTGTTTGGATGGTCCAATTTATACCAAAATCATCTTAAAAGGAGTTATCGCCCTTAAAACATATTTGATAAGTTTTTTTACTTCTATCTTTAATACTTGCATAGAAAGAGAGAAACTGTAAGCATCACTAATGATCAATAGGACCAGAACTATACATAAGTCAAACTTAAGTAAAATTGCTAATGTATGACAATTTATCAGTTAGCTTTGCTCATCACTGTCAATTTTTCTTCCAAAATCTTTGCTGAAACCTCTTGGACAAATTTTCCCAAACCTGGCAACAATCGTCCATATGGTGCAATGTTTCTAAGATGTCTCTTGGTAGTGATCCATTGACATTAGGGTCAACACATGTTTAACCAATAGCTCAAAAATTTACGTAGTGTTTAAAAAATACCCCAATTTGATCAGCACACCAATCTTTACAAATTTGTTAATTTGTCCGAAGTTGTGTGATGACTAAGGGTCAACACATGTTTAACCAATAGCTCAAAAATTTACGTAGTGTTTAAAAAATACCCTAATTTGATCAGCACACCAATCTTTACAAATTTGTGAATTTGTCCGAAGTTGTGTGATGACTTTCTGTAGGAGTTATTGCCCTCAAATTTCAGTTTTTGACAAAACCATCATTATACCCCCCGCTTGAAAAGCGGTGGGTATATAGTGTTCATGGTGTCCGTCCGTCCTTCCGTCCGTCCGTCCGTCCGTCCGTTACACTTTCTATTGTTTGCAACTCCTCCTACACCACTGAAAGGAATTTGATGAAACTTACACAGAATCTTTGTCTCATAGTGCCATTGTGCAGGAGATATTTAACATTTTGATCGGAATGATATTTGGGGTTTCCCATAGAAAAACATGGACTTTGTCATTGACCTAAGGGGGTCCCTATCTCTTATGTGCAACTCCTCCTACACCACTGAATGGAATTTAATGAAACTTACACAGAATCCTTGTCACATAGTGCCATTGTGCAGGAGATATTAAACATTTTGATCGGATCGATATTTGGGGTTTCCCATAGAAAAAACATGGACATTGTCATTGACCTAAGGGGTCCTCATCTCTTATGTGCAACTCCTCCTACACCACTGAATGGAATTTAATGAAACTTACACAGAATCCTTGTCTCATAGTGCCATTGTGCAGGAGATATTTATTATTTTGATCGGAATGATATTTGGGGTTTCCCATAGAACAACACGGACTGTCATTGACATAAGGGAATACCCATTTCTTGTGGGCGACTCCTCCTACACCACTAAATGGAATTTAATGAAACTTACACAGAATGTTGTCACATATTGCCATTGTGCACTAGATATATAACATTTCGATTGTAATGATATTTGGGGTTTCCCATAGAAAAACATGGACTTTGTCATGGACATAAGGGATACCCATCTCTTATGTGCAACTCATTCCTCCACCACTGAATGGAATTTGTTGAAACTTACACAGAATCCATGTCACATTGTGCCATTGTGCAGGAGATATTTAACATTTAGATCGGAATAATATTTGGGGTTTCCCATAGAAAAACATGGAGTTAGTAATGGACATAATGGGATACCCATCTTTTATTTGCAATTCCTCCTACACAACTGAATGGAATTTGTTGAAACTTATACAGAATCTTGGTCAGATATTGCAATTGTGCATTGGATATTAAACATTTTGATCAGAATATTATTGTAGGTTTGCCATAGAAAAACATGGACTTTGTCATTGACATAGGGGATGCCATTCTTTGGGGGATTGGGGAGGGTTACATGTATTATCTGCAATTTCGCCTTCACGTTTAACTAGATAAAGTTTCAATTTCATAATTAAGAACACCTGAATTTTCAAAGTAATTGTAAAGCGGGGGGTATCAATGGTGAGCATTGCTCACAGGTGTTTTTACTCTAGTTTTGTTTACAATTCAACTTGAAATTTGAGGGCTAGAATAGTTCTATAGAATTCTATAATGACCACTGCCTATAGAAGTTATGGCCTCGTAATGGCATTTTGAAAAGAAAACTTTCAGTTTTTTCCCTGTAACTTGAAAATTGTAACAGCTAGATATTGCCTGGTAACTTTATCCCTATAATAGCTACAGACATTAAAATTACAAAACTATTCAGACAAGGCCTATGAATCGCTCATTAGGTCCGACAATATCAGATGCCTCATAATAGGAGTAATTGCCCTTTAACGACGGTTTCAGACCAAATTATCAGTTTTTGTGTTAATGATTACAAACTCTAACAGCTAGAGTTATACTGTAAAGTACCAAAGAAATCAGTAGAACAA
Organism: Limnoperna fortunei; assembly: GCA_944474755.1. Lineage (NCBI taxonomy): Eukaryota > Metazoa > Mollusca > Bivalvia > Mytilida > Modiolidae > Limnoperna > Limnoperna fortunei. The sequence continues at coordinate 80,509,832 of OX104116.1, forward strand.
TGCCTACTAATGATTTAACTGTCCAGAAATTGTCTTATGGGAGTTATTGCACTTTAATAACAATTTTGAATGATAATGATTATGTTCTTCTTGTAAAAGCTTAAGTGAAATTGTTAATTTAAAAAATGATCATCAAGACAAGGTCACTCATTTTGTACTATTGTTATTACTTGAAATGATAGAAAAAAACTAAACATAAAAAAAGCTTCACATACAAGTCAAGTAATGTTTTATATGACAAATTGTCAGTGTAATTATATTAGTTATTGCCGCTACTTTACATATTTATGATTTTTTGCTGTTTTTTTGTGTGGCTGTTTTCTTGAAAACCATTATAGGTAGCGCTAAGCTGTTACACGTTTATATCGACAAGACAAAATCCACAAAAAGTAATTGGACTAAAATTGTGAATCTACCCTTTGTATGAGTTATGACTATTTTTTTTCATCTAATAATGGGAAAACCATATGCAAATATGAAAATTTTGGCAAGACTATATCTATATGTACAAATAATATGATAAAACGTTTTTATGAGTTTTTGCCCAAATGTATATGTAAGTGAAGCAATGTTTTGTCCGATATCTTACCCATCTTATTCAGTTAGTGCATTTGTCTGTCTTACAGGCCTTTGGTTTATTTTCATTTACACTTTCTTTTCCAGCAGTGTCAGTAGGTAAGTAGATGTGCCATTAGTTCTCGTTTTCCAAGCTTAATCTTCTAATGTTAATCTTCATGGAACTTGGCTGCAAGAAGCTGTTTATTGATCTTTGGTGGCATTAGGTCGAAGTTCTATGTTTTTGTTTGTTTTATTAAATGTTGTTTGTGTCAATTTCAGCAATTTTCAGTTGGATCGTGACGTACAGTTTTTATTGGGGAGGAAGCTGGGGCATCCTGACAAAATGCTCGACCCTCGTAGGAAAATAAGCAATCTCAAAACCTGCAACCTCATTGTTGACAAGCACGTAATCAATAATAGAGGTCAAACTACCTTAACCAGGTCACAGAGGCCCCGAAGATCAAGGTCAAATGACCATATATTAAAGGTGGACACTTGGCCCTATATGTCATCTTCATCAAACACGGATGCATTGTGCCTCAAGTTTAATATATAAATTTATAGGGGTCATTTGGTTAAGGTCAGTCCACAGCAAAACATTGAGGCAATGCCTTTTAAACTGCTGACAAAAAGTTCCTGCCGGTCTGTGGTTTTAAACTGGTACTTTTACAGTTTCTTGACTTGTATCTGCTATGATGTAGCTGAACATTTACTAAGTTGCGTAAATCTTGTAAAACTATTAATTGCATTATATTAAATGCCTGTCAAATAATATATCAATATCAATTATTTAATATTTTGCATAAATTGAGTTGCATGATATATCAACATAAACATAGAATGAAATTGTTACATAATTGCTGTAGGAAGACATTCTCTTTCTGACAGATAGTGTATTTACCATTTCATAATAATAGTACTACTGATTTATAGCATCACTATCTACTTAACATTTTACATTTACACAACTTAAAAAATGTCTTCAGTGAAGGTAGAAATTCGATTTTACATTGCTCATTTATCAATGTAATTAAAATTATATCTTTACTTGACTTCCCAATTTTTGCTATTGCCATTGTGTCCTTCACAGCGACAATAGCAAAAAGGAAAGAGCCAAGTAAAGCTATACAAATTTAATTAGATTGTGCATTTACTCACAAATATTATCATGACTGACAAGGTTTTTGTCACTCTCTACCCATTTTCTACTATGCACGAAAGGACCAAATATGTTTGATTGTCTTTTGTACTTAAGCGTTCCCGTTTTCAAAAGTGATACCAAACAGCCTTTAAATTCCTGGTTGTAAAGCAAATGCCTGAGTACCTAAGTAGTGGTTGAAAATTTAGTTTGAAGAAAGTTTTAGGGTCGGGGTTAAAAACTGTACGTTGACTACCCACTGTGAAATTTGCTGAAAAATTACTGTTTTCAAAAAAGATTTGACCCATTTCATACTGGTAATAGCCAGTGCACACATGCGTGCAATCTTTCTGTGCATGTTTCAGGGTTCTCTTTTGAAAACTGTTGATTACAGAATAAAAGTAAAGTATCTCTACAATGTGTTAAGATTTATGTTCCCATGTATGGACAATTTTTATAAATTCATAGAAATATCATTATAGCAGGTGACGAACTTCAATGTATGTGTAAACTATCTGTGGATAAAGGTATCTGGTGTGAACACCCTAGTAGTTGAATATACAAAATAGGTACCACATTTTTATGTTTCAAGAACAATTATTTGGAAAATTTGAAAAAATCTCAATTTCAAAAACATATGCCAAACTTTTTAAAACTTTAAAATATGTGTGAAATATTTCTGTGAAGTTTCATAGAACTAGGTTTAAAAGGAAAAGTGTACTACTTAGATCTGTGTGGATACTTTTTGAAAAGATTTTTAGATCTGGGTTGAACAATAGCGGAAGTAAACTACAAAAATAGGAACCTTACTTCTCCAGCCTGCTTGACTGACAACCATAATTGTGCTTCAAGTAACCCATTTCCCCAAAATGTATTTAAACTCCTTGTAATTAAAAATGGTCATTTCTTAGCTTAACTGTATATAACAAATGAAAGAATCCAATTGTTCGAAGATCAATTGAGGGATTTCCCGCACTTTGGTGATCTTTAGAATAGATTTCATAATGATCCTATCGATTCTCAGAACGTTGCCAAGCAATGCACACTAACAGGTACAAAATATAGAACGTGGCCTTGACCTTTGACCTTGTAAACAGACTCGAGGTCAAAGGTCACGAGGGTCACTGGGGAAGACCCCATGTCTTTATCACTACCAGAAATAGTTTATGAGTTGCATGTGAAAAACCAATAAGTTACATATTATAATGGGAGATATAAACTACTATAAAATAACTTCAAATCCTTTTCCTTCAAATGTGACAAAGTTGGTCCTTTGGGAGACCATTATTTTGCACTCTTTGGTTTCCCACTGTCTTTTATAGTACAGGAGAAGTAGTTAACACAAGCAGAGATCAAACTCTAACTAGAAGCTCTTAAGAGCCTTTATCGCTCACATGACTTGCAAAATTTTTTTCTGAATTTCCAATCAGCAGCAATTTGTAGGACAGTTTCTGAGAAGAAGCAGTTTTTATGTTTTTTCATAGATGAGTATGGTAAGTGATGTTCCATGGTGGCAGCAATCTTGTATTTTGGATCAAAACAAAAAAACTCAAAATTGGTAGAGGACCATAAATATCACATATCCTTTGTGAGAAAACGAATTTTAAAATTTCAGCCAATCAGAACGCATATGCAGTTCTGGCAAACATGTTGAATTTTCTATCGGCTCGAAAAACTTAAAATAATAAGATTACTGAGATTCACTTCTGCATTATTTGGTTTAATGTGAGGAACAGTTTCAGAGAAGAAGCTGTTTGTATAGGTTTCCCATAGGGTCCTATGTTAAGCTGTGTTCCACGGCGGTGGCCATTTGGATTTGGGATCACCACAAAGAACTCAATCTCTGTAAAGGACCATCTAAGGTACATTATCGCAATATTTCAAATCAATCTGCCATGCGATTTGTAAAAAGTTTTTTGAAATTTCAGCCAATCAGAAGTCATTAGTGACCCTGTAAGCCGTCGAAAAACTCAAAATAATAAGATAAATTATCCATCCATCATTTCTTCATAATTAGGCTTCATTGTGTGGAACAGTTTCAGAGAATTGTTTTTATGTTTTCTCATAGGGTCCTATGTTAAACTAAGTCCTGCGATGGCGGACATCTTAGATTTGGATCGGCAAAAAAAACTTATTTGCAGAGGACCCTCTAAGGTACATGTATGCAATATTTCAAATCAATCTGCCATGCGGTTTATGAGAAGAAGAATTTTAAATTTCAGCCAATCAGAACGCATTTATGGCCCTGGAAGCCATATTGAATTTGCAATTGGCTCGAAAAACTCAAAATAATAAGATAATTATCCAACCTTCATTTTCTTATCAATTTGACTTCATTGTTTGGAACAGTCTCCAAGAAGAAGTTGTTTTTCCATAGGGCCTTGGAAGCCATGTTGAATTTGCAATTGGCTCCAAAAACTCAAAATATTAAGATAACTATCCAACCTTCATTGTGTGGAACAGTTTCTGAAAAGAAGTTGTTTGCATGTTTTTTCCATAGCGTCCTATGTGGTGGCAGACATCTGGGGATTTTGGATTGGCACAAAAAACTCAAAACTTTGTAGAGAACCATCTAAGGTACTGTCAGAAATTCAGCCGGGGATAATTATACACAATAACAAGGAATAATGTATATTACATGTTCTAAAATAAGTAGTCACCGCGACCACTGCGTGGACTTGTAACTGTTAGAACTTCTTCGTCAGAGACATCTTTACAGTTCCATGGGTAGTTTACAAGTCAAGTCAGAAAATCCAACATCTAGAGGGGTTCCGAAAGTGAGGGTCATTTATTGTTCTGGTTATCTTCCTCCTTAAGATGGCAAACAACGACATTCCTCTCCATTATCTTCTTTTAGGTTTGGTCCCTCAGTTATAAGCAACTTAGGAATAAACAGGGTGGAAATATTGCAGATGATCGGATGGCTTGTAATGATATGGTTGAGTTCACTGGACATAAAAAATTCTTCCATGGTGAAGTACAATATAAAACAACTTCAATGGAAGGTAATGAAATGATTATCTGCAGAAGTTCCCCTTGGCAAACATGAACATATGATGAATATGAGTAGTGTTCAGAGAAATGTTGGCTCTCTTCGGTACAAATATGGGAATGATGATTACAAATCCAATGGGAAAACATGCTCTTCTGCTACAATATGAGGATAATGCTTAATATGGCTTACATCAACAAAATGACAAGCAAAAAGATTAATATTATGCCAAAGTCGCACAACCGATTCCACTGCAGTACGTGAAGTACAAACGTATTTACAAAAACAGCATATAAATAAAATACTTAAATACTATAAATTCTTCTTGTCGCTGGTGGTCTTGAGGACCTGCTCCAACGGGATGCTAAGGATTTCAGCTATTTTACTGGCCACATGTATGACGACGGATGGATCGCTGATATTTTCACTAGTAATGAATGGTGCGTCATATTCCAGGACAAAGTTGGTAGTGAAGTGTTCTCTGAAAAAGTTGCTGACAGTAGGTTTTGAAAATATAAAATGTGTAATTCCAAAGATGTTGGTAAATTTATTGATGGCTTGATTGCAAATTTGAGGGGTGCCGGAGAAACAATGCCATTGCATAGTCTAAGACTATTGGAATGTTTTGACCACCACTAACTAATGTATTGGGCATAAGCAACTCTTTCACATAAAACTGCCTTCTATATCTTTATTAAATTCTACCGGAAATTGTACATGGTAATCAGGTGGTACGACCAGTCTTTTATTAAGTTGTATTTTGTGGACTGTTGACTGTTTATGCCCAATTTTGAAACAGTTGGCCTTAATTCTATTTGGTGATGGAGAGCGTGATCTATTTCTAAGAACTGTCTCTCTGAAACCAAGTTTAAGATCTTGCTTATGTCACCTTTCATTGAACTTATCTCTTCCTCTGTTTTTTCAATTCGATTCTCCAAATTTTGTCTCCAAGTATCAACTTTATCTATTTTCGGAGGCCCTTTATTCGATACTCTAAACAGTTGGTTCTGAGTCGATGTCTGAATCAGATTCGTCTGGGAACTGTACTTGTCTTATTTCTGGTCTTTTCTGCCCCAACAAAACCCTTCTGTTATGCATGGCACTCTTTATACGTTGTAGTGCTTGATCTATTCTTTTCGGGTCTTTGTTCATAGCTAACAGTGCAGCCTGCTTGTCTTGACAGCCTCTAAGGAAAAGTTCTGTTGCCATCATTTCGACAATCTCTTCTGAAGCCTCAGCATACCCGTCCGTTGCCATTTCTTGAACTCTTTCCGCAAATTCCTCTATTTTCTCATCTAGTAATTGTTTCACATCTTGCAATTGTGTATTGAATGTGATAGATCTTTGTCACCAAATCTTTGTGTCATCTTGTCCATAAATGTATTAAAATCTCCCTGGACTGACTTGGGCAAGTGCTAAAAAATTTCAAAGCCTTACACCTTAAGCATAGCAACAGATAGTCCAGTTTTTGCTGTTCATCCCATTCAAAACGTCTTGATGTGTGTACAAATTGTAACTGGTATGACTTCCAGTCACCAGTGCCATCAAACGTCGACAACTTAGGAAATTGAGAAAGGAACAAACTCTTCTTTGGCTCCTCATTGCGTAATGATCTTGTCCTTCTGTAGTCGCTGACTTCAGACCGTATGGGCTCATATTCTTCATCATGTAATGTACTGGTATACACATTTCTAGGAGCTGGAGACTCAAATGCTTTACACGTTCTTAAGATTTTTTTACTCTACTCTCTTGTTCTTTCCTCTCCTCTTGTAGAGACCTCTCTTTCTCATTAGCTTTATCGATGGTGTATGCCTGTTTTTCTACTTTTCCATCAGTTTTTCTACCCTATATTCTAGTTCTTTTATTTGTTGTGCGTTGACATGTTTTTGTTCTTTTGCATTATTAACATATGCTGTTGTTCATCTATTAGGCCTAACATCTTTTGTCTCTCCGTCTTCAACTGACCACAGAAGTTCTGTTACTTATTTTTGATGTAGCTGTTCCTGGTTTTTGTATTTCATTCTTTATGGTTTGTTGTGCAATGGCTTCAGTCTCTTTCAGCTGTTTATTAATTTTGTCAATGAAATTGTCTCTATTGTGAATTTCTGTACTTAGTAGCTCATTTTGTTTAGATACCGTCTTTAATTCTGTAGTTTCTCTATATGTGTGTCGAAATCATTTTGCATCTTCTTAAGTTCTTGATTTTTAGCCACTTCCCCTTGTTGCAAGATGACGTTTTCTGTTTTAAGCTTCTCTACCAATTTCTAGAAATCTTCCATGTTCAATTTGTGCGGTGGGACCAAAACTTATTATTCCGGAGGCTACCAGAGGGTCCCAGATTGTTGGTGGAATTCCAGGAATGTGTTTCATGGTTTCTATGGTAAATGGACCACCTGTTTGTCTGGGATTTATTATTGCTTGGGCTCTCTTTTCGCATATATCTCGAATTGACATTAAGTCATCTTTGGTCGCCGTATTTATGTTGACTATTGACATTGTAGAAGTTGACTGGGAATTTATATTATCGCTTTAAATGTCTAATTTCGGCAGGGGGCACAAGCACAAAACCAAAATGAATCTGAAGTTTATTATTTAAATTTCAAAATGTGGCATGGGACACCTGCTCAATAAATAATTTTTCCCTTTTATTTATTAATTTATAATTATTTTAATAGTATTTTTTCATGTTTCTGACATTAATGAGTATTAATTTATTTTATAAACACTCACTACCGTAATCGTTATGGTTGTCCATAGCGATTTAAAGATCGGTCCATCTCATTTTTATTCCGAATTTATTTATATTTATTTTTTTTTGTTAAAGTGTTAAACTTTAAACACGCAAACTATCACGTGACTACACAAATAATAATTGTATTCTCCTTCATTGCGTTGTTTCGAAATGTAGGACCAGAAAGTGAAAATGAATTAGACCCTTTTTATTTGTAAATGTGTTATGTGTATTTCATACAACAGCTAGGCAAGGGTCACCAGAATTGCACGGGCTAATTTTCCCGCTTAAAATATCACTCACTTGATAATTTTTACTTCGGACACCATTTGTCAGAAATTCAGCCGGTGATAATTATACACAATAACAAGTATATTACCTGTTCTAAAATAAGTAGTCACGGCGACCAATTCGTGAACTGTTAGGACTTCGTCGTCAGAGACGTCTTTACAGTTCCATGGGTAGTTTACAAGTCAAGTCAGAGAATACTAGTACCTGGGGAAAACCTTGACCTGCGGTAGGAAAACTGGGAATCCTTGTCAATTAAGATTGGAGTCGAGTACACACTGCCTGCAGTGAGAATTGAACCTGCAATCTGTGTTGACAGACCACGTGATCAATAGTAAACTAACTATCTTAACAACTCGGCCACCGAGTCCCCTGAATTTTTGGCCATATTTCACAGAGTATAAATCCGGGTATTAAAATGGTGAATGTCGGGCGGGCGGTGTGCTGGCTGGGAAAATATTTCCGTAACAGTTTTCTCAGCAACTACTAATCACAGCCACTTGAAATTTGGTATGCAGCATCAGAATGGCCCCTCATAACATGGGATTCGATTTCAGGTCTGTCGCTCGCCTACTTCCTGTTTAAAGAAATATGGGCCATTTCTGTCTTTGATTGATTTTTTGTAAAGCAATAAAGAACTAGAGGCTCCCAGGAGCCTGTATTGCTCACCTGAACCTGAAACCAAACAACCCTTTTTTATTCAGCTTTTCTTTGCTATAAGGAATTGCCCAACACTTCTGCAAAAATCATTAATTTTGACCTTTTAAGGGAAATAACTCCTATAAGGAGGAGCTTTTGATGCTTAGAGGGAGAAGAAAGGTTCACTTCAAATTTGCTGTACCTGTTATACTTTTTTAACTATCAGTCAAAAACTCTCTCGGACTCCCCCCCCCCCCCCCCTTTTTCTCATTTTTTCTATTTTATGCCAACGTAGCTATGTAGATAGTCAGGTGTCACGATTTGTACAATTTTGGTAGAGGACGTCCTAAAGATGATGTGTGCAATGTTTCAAAGCAGTCCTTTCATTGGTTAAATACGAAATGATTTTTTAAAATCAAGTAAAATTGATTAAAAAAATCATACAACTTGAACCCAATGAAGTATTTCGTACAGCTTTTGATGCAGATGAAGGCATGTCTCTTCGGTTTTTCTGTATCTGTTACACTTTTTTAAATATAAGCCAAAAGCTGTATTTTACCCACACCCCCTCCTATTTTTAGCCCTTCGGGTCAGGTGAGCTAAAAATAATAATAAACACAAAAAATACAATAAGGACATTCCATCTGGAGACAGGAAAGCCCTTAATAAGTTATTACAGTTAGTGAATTCATGTTCATATTAAATAGTTCTTTATATTGGTCTGTAGGTCTTTGAAGGCAAAAATAAAACACTGAACCCAACATTTATGTACAAATTATATTTCTCTTCATGTCACATGATTTTACAATGATTTAATGAGATAACAACAATGAAACAGACATGTACAACATGTGACCATATTTGGTCATTTCACACTGTGACATTTCTGGCCAAACAACATGAAAAACATGACTGTTTCACACAGATGACCTTGTAAAGGTCAACTATTACACACCCATTTGCCACAAAATTCACATTCTTAGTGATTTGGTAATGTTGGTATATTTTTTACACTTTATACATGACTATTTTGCCACATTAAAAAATGTTCAAAACTTTGACTCTTATGAAAGCTTCACTGAATGGGGAAAAGAACAATCTTGTAATAATGTAAAAAAACATACCTGTTCTTATCAGCAGGAACCTGATTGTATATGGTATACAAATATTTGTTAAAAGAAAAACAAAGATTTTCTGATTTTTTATACAACTTACTGTTTACAAAATGGCTGCATTTACAAAAAGCTTAACACAAGTGACATTATGGAATACTTCAACATCAATTTCATTAAAACATTTTGCCTTTGTTTCAGCAACACCACCATATAAAAATAAGAAACATGACATCTCTTATCCTTCATATATATGACATAATTATACAACAATTCTATTTCTCTTTTTTTGTACAAATTAATTAAATATCTTATGTACACAATAAATAAGACAAGTAACCATGGATACTTATACACATAAGTCTTGAAATTATCTAACATTCACTAGTCATATGGAGGTAACTATATTTTTCACTCTTATAAACCTCAACTACATGTAAAAAGAAAAATGAATCACATGACAATAGAATTCTTTTTACAAAACATATTTAAAAAATGCAGGCTTGGGTAACAGGTTAGAATGTTTGCCTACTATAACAGATTAGAAAATAGTCAAATTGCTTCTTGCCTAGCGTAGCATGTCAGAAAATGATCTGTTGTCTGAATGCACAACACATTGGATAATGCTATGTCTGCCCAGTAAATGATCTAGCTTTTGTCTGCCTATTATAACATGTTAGAAATGTATCTAATTGTCACTTCAGCAAATACCAGTATTACCACTGTGTTCATCACATACTTGTATACATTATTATTTATGCACGGAATCTAAAATTAAGATTTGACCTTATCAGGTAATTTCAAGACTTAATGATAAAACAACACTCTCATTTCCTCACATTTGGGGCTTATAAAATGTTGTTTAATTAAAATCATTCATTTCAAAGAAAGCACTATAACTTAACAGTCACACAAATAAATAGGAAATTTAACCTAGATGTTTATTTTAATAGGGACATTTTTAAAATGACCAAATGCAGAACTTTTATCAGAACCTGAAAGAAAATGAATCTCAAGGATATTAACGTTATAATATTACACCTGGTAAAACAGATCAATTACTATTTACAAAAGTTTTTATAAATGCCTCCAACAAAAACAACATATACTTTTAATATTTTGCATTGGGTATAGTTAATGAGGTGAACCAATTACCAATGCTTATTTCTTTTAAACCCAACATAAATTATTTCTGAACATTTTAAGTTAAAGGTATTACAACAATGACAAAGAATGCTAATTATGCCAAATCTGGTGATTAACAATGAATGCTGTTGTATCATTTAACCATTTCAAAAGCATTACGAATGTTACACACAAAATATACAAAAACGTGTGTATTCCAATTATTTCAGGGTTCAGTTGAGACATGCTACACCCTAATATCAACATGAGGGGAAAATGACTTCGTTTTACAACACTAAGGTAATTGCTTTAAAAAAAACTCCAATGACAGAAGTCACATTTCCGGTATACTGAACAACTACAATACTACAACTATGAAGTAAGCACAAAGTTCTGGAAGCATTTTTTTCCACAATGACCTTTAACCCTCTGATGTTATATTTACACATGATGCAACAGAATGATTTCCATAACATTAATGATTTTTTTTTTGGTTCAACAGAGAGACAGACATAATGGCAATGTTTTCTAAAACATTAATACTTGCTTTGTTTATAATTACAAATAATTAAATAAAAACACATTTGTAACAAATCAGAGTCAATATTTTTCAACAAAAATAATAAATCATACCCATTTACAAATCAGTATTTCCAAAATAGATCACTACATTTTAGTTTTTCGTAACAAGGTAGTAACAATATAAACATATGACCTCATGCATGTCAGAATCTACAGATGCTGTGTCTAAAAACGAATGTTTTTTGTTTTCTTGTAATTCAATATAAACATTGTTAACTTGAGTAATAACTTGTAGGTGGTTTCAATTGTGGTTCTTAATTCATAAATAAAAACATCAAAGATCTTCCTTATATTGACATAGGTTTATATTGCACTCTGACAGCTTAACACTTGTTTTTATACATGGAATCCTAAAGATTCTACTCTCTCACACATTCACATAACAGAAATTTCTAAACACTATTTTACTGAGCAGATATTTAGATGTTTCATGATTAATAAATGAGAATACTTCTTCTTAAGCTTTAAATAACAATGAAAACAATGTGAATTGTTTGCTATGGATCATGTAATTTTGACATTCAGTTAAAACCTAAATGTAGTAATTTTCTTTATCTTCTTTAAAACCAAATATAATAGTTAAGAGAATTAAGCATCATTGGAAATATTTGTAAAAGACCATTATAAGTTTCTAACCATTGACACAGTTGCATCTTGGAGATTTCCAAAAATTAATTTAAAAAAAATTGATAAAAGTTGTCATTATTTTATTTAAGATTTTGTGGCACAGCTTGGATAACTCTTTTTATACAGTTTTAAATATTATGAAAACAACAATTTTTTATTCATATTGTGAACTCCTGTTAAAAGAAAATATCAGTACCTCTGACAAATGCATCGTTACTCTGCACTCTTTTAAAAAACCATAGTGAGGAAAATGTATAAAATTGATTTAAAATCACAATTTCGTCCATAAAAACAAGTACTCTCATAAAAAATGACACATGATTTGTGCACCATAGAAAGTTATCCCCCCTGTCCCTACTTATTTACACATATATACATTGCTTATGTTAAATGTTTTTTGCCTTTATCCATTCCCTAGGCTTCCTCCATTGTACATTAAAAAAATGTACCTTTCTGTTACCAATCTGAAATAATAAACAAAATTCAAATTAATTAATATATTTGAGAGATGTTCCATTATTTTTATTATTAATTTCAAAGATGTTGAATAGGTCAAAATATTTATTACATGAATTTATTTTGTAAATAGAAAACTGTATATTTCTTCTTAACTCAAGTAGCCTTTATCAGAGGCCATGTTTTCAGTACAGAAAAGTTGGTCTTATTACACACATTCAGAAGATCAACTACTGAATTTAGAGATGCAATCATAATGCATAAGGATCAGAAACAAAAAATGTTTTCTGTGAAATCAAAAATCTTTCATTTCAACTATTTTGGGCATAACCATGAAATGCATGATAAAGTTACAATGTGCATCACATTGTTTTGGTTCCCCCAAGATATCTAGGCACGATAGTGACAGTAAAATAAAACTGCTGAACAATTTACTTCTTCTATAACAGCATTAGAGATATTAACATTTACTTTTAGGCTGATGATGCTGGCTTAAAACTGAGCCAGTAAAAACAAATATTTAAACTTTTTGTATTGACCTTAAGGTTTATACATAGGCGTAGCACCTGGAACGTATCAATAACTTTTGCAGGTACGGCATGCCGTACCAATAATTTTCAGAATAAAATAAAATATTGCTCATGAAACCCATATTTTAAAACTTGAGAATAAGTGCTAGGAAATTGCCTGAATGCAGGATTTTGCACCATTTACCCCTAGAGCTTCCCGGGGGCCTCAAGCAGCCCTGAAACCCCTGCCGAAAAGCCACCTCTGCATGGTGGATTCCGCTACACCAATATCAAATGCGATGCCACGCCTTTGTTAAATTGGCTATGTAAGCATTATGTAACTGATATCATTTGTAAATTATTTTACCTAAAAAAAGTATTTCACAAAAAGATCAGTTTTTTTCCTTAATCTTGATTTAACTTTAAAATGTGCATGAAAGCAATTAAAATGTGACAATTCCTTATAAGATGGTTGATGAGGTATCCTTATATATACATAACTGGATAATTCACTCAATAATATCCATTAGGAAATTCCAAATACATGATTTAAAATTTAATGTATTTATTTAACATCTTGAAAATAGGAGATGAAAGTATAATTCCTAATGCCAACATTTTGTAAAGATAAGTAACCAAGTCAGTACTGTTATAATCAGGACATCTTAATGATAAACTTTCCTTTAGTTAGCAATTTTCTAAAAACAATTTTTTATCTTGAGACAAGATATAACTAATGAAGTTTACACCAATTCTTCCTTGTTTACTAAAGTCTGCAATAGAGGATACAGGAAAATACTTGTGCCAAGTACTAAGTCATCGAGTTTTAACGCCACTTCTAACAATCAAAAATGTGAATTTACCCCACGTTTCAATATGACTAGGATTGTCTACTTACTGTAATTGAGATTTGGGCCTAACTCTGGGCATACATCATTCTGAAAGGAAGGAAATGAACATCTCTGTTAGAAACTTCTTTATCTCATAAGTTAATACAAAATCATTTCCTTAAAACTGTTTCTACTTAAGTTTTAGAAATCTCTTAAGGATCTTGTGTAAGCTACATGTACAAAAACCAGCAATACTGAAAATTGTAGAATATTTTTATCACTTTATCTAAAGTAACGCTAAATTCCACGTCAAAATATTTCAACAAATTCTTATAAACCATAGCAAGTTAAAAATAAATTAACAGAAATAAAAAAATCCACTCCCTTAAAATACAATGTTCATGTAAATCATGGATTTTTATCTTTGTTGAATAAAAAAAAATCAGGAAAAACAGCTTTTTCACTTAAAAGGAATATTTATGTCTTAAGACAAATCTTCAAAGCAGGCTATGTTATTGTCTTTTTAAATTTCTCATGGAAATTAGATTCTATGTATACTACAATCTGGATACAAATACCCTATTTAAAGAAGCTTTAATTTAAAGCTTTTTAAACGCTGAAAGAATCGGCTCAACGTTTTAGTGCAATATTTTATAAAAAGAACTCAAGACATATGAGATACATAAAACAAATTTGCATCAAGTACTAAAAATACTTTTTATTAGGAAATGTTAAATCAATAATTTTAAACAAGATATCCAGTTCTAAGAACACAAATGTATATCTAGTAGTGTATTTATTGTCATGTAAAACAATACTCAGTGATTATATAAATATATATATGGAAATAATCATCATAAATATGCAGTATAAAGTCACACACACAAAATGATTAGTTACAAAACGGCACATATAAAGAATATATGGTAACAGTTGAGATATACATTCTGCATTAGACGAGCCTTAGAAGACATAACAAAACAAGAATTTTTTTTTTTAATTTTGCATTCTATTTCTGGCCAAATTAAAGTCTTTGTATCGGTCAGCAGTAATTAGGTGAATTTTTTATAAGACAAATTTAAAACATAAATTAACAAGCTATTTAAAAAACTTGTGGATGATGAATGGTCCCAAAATATATAGGAATATATTTAGACCTATTGCAACATTTTAAAACTAATTTCAAGAACAGCATTTGATTGTAACACAGTATTTAGTATGTTTTGCAGGATTTATTAGTTCATTTTATATGGCAGCTGTAGGATGAATTCATTCAGTCCTTGTAATGTTGTGTTTTAATTTAAGAATATTTTTGTTCAAACCCTATTATTCATTTGTCCTCAATAAACCGGACTGATTTATTACTAACTAAAATGAAATACCAAACTATAAGACATAGCAAAATAAAATGACGATACTTCTCTCAGTTTTGTCATGTATAAAAATTAAAAAATTAATAAAAACAGGAAAAGTTGGCCAAAAAGTCCAACTCACCCCACCGATAGATAGCCGATGGTCAATCATGGGCTGGACTTGATAAAACTTAATGCCATCACACTGCCGACACCTGCCCAAAATTAATGTTCAAACTATAAATCTGATTTAGATATACTCACTCGGCATCAATTTTTGTTTGAGTTTATTACAATTTATAATTTGCATTACTGGTGTTTATTAAGCCAACAGCTGCTATGATATCATACGTCAGAATTTTACTTATTTTTAGTGGAGATACTCCAACCAAACAAAAACTGATGCCAATTTTGTAATACACTGCTAAAAATTAACATGCACAGTTTTAAAACAAGTAAAATAACATTGTTATTTTCATTGTAAATTTCAAGCAGTTTAAAAAATAAAAACATAAAGCAGATTTATAGCAAATTTTGGACTGAATATGTCAAAATTAAGCAAAAAAACTAATAATATATGCAGAGAACAGTAAAATAAGTGTATTTGATATTCTGCTTGATCATGGCTTTTCCATCAGCAGGGTTTGTGTTCTGATTGAAGCTGAAATTGTTCACAGAAATCTAAAACCTTGTTCACAGAATATCATATTTTAATGTTCAGTGAACACGGTTTAAAAGTTCTCATTATCTAATATATCTACAAGTGTGTATATAGATCTTGGTAATACAAAGATTATGTAGTATAACTGCTCTGAAACTTTGCATTGATTTGTGTGCCAGTTATGTCATCAAAAACATCACAATTTCATTACATCTCAGTATATGTTATTAGTGTTGGGCCAATAATCAATTATAAAAAAAAGAAAAGGAAATCTAATATTCAATAATCCATTAATTAGTAACTAGGAAATAAGAAAAACTTCTTACTTGCATTTAGAAGTTTGTAATGTTAGAATTTAGACTTTCGAATGTTTAATTAACTAATCAACACAAGAATAAATAGTTGTAACATTTAAGCCTTTTATACAGCAACTGTACAGTCCACAGTTGGCTGGTTTACCATAGCCAATCATTAACAGATAATTGGTCGACTTGTTGCCCAACACTATGTCATCTGTATCAAATAAAAGTCTGCCAAAATTTATACACCTATTTCATCAATTTCTTATCTCAAAGTTCAGAGTTGTTTTACTCATGTAATTTTAAAGTTATATAGCAGTTTTGTTGAGGAAGAGAAAATAATTGTGATATGTTACAAGTTTATTTAATTATATAATATCCAACAACCAACAAACAGCTGTAAAGAACTCTGGCCAACACACAATCTCACAAAATACCAAGTAACAAGACATGCAGAACAGGGAATTTTGTAGAATATGTTAGAATAAGGTAAAATGATGAGGTTAAAAATTAATAACAACTTCTTCCTTCATTAAAGTTAAATAATTTTTTTGTTTGTTATAAACTGGAATAAAAACGTGCTTCAAAAAATTTAAAATCATAACCATTCTATCAATAGTGCTTTTTCTGGTATGTTCTGCATATTTTATTAACTTTTGCTAGTTATGTCGTCAATCCCTTACTGAGCTTTGAAGAATATAATTATGAAAGGTATCAAACATTTTTGTCCTGTACAAATATTATTTTCTTTTCTGACTTCAGATTTAGTCAAATTCAACATAGCTCAATAAAGCATGCTGTTAGCTAAGCTGTACAAACATACCCTGCGGCATTTGGTATCCCATCATACCTTGTTGTTGACCGTTATATTGTTGACCTGGAGGCATCTGCATCTGACCCCATTGCTGCATTGGCATATTCATGCTGTATGGTATGGAAACAGAAATGTTAATTTGAATAAAGTATTAAAGTATAATAACATTTTTTAATGGGTTTAGTGCCACTTTCAGGAGTTTTTTTTGTTTTAGCTACTGTCATGATGTTCATTTATTATTGGGATGGAAGTCGGAGTACCTGGTGAAAACAACTGAAAACCACTAACCTTCTGTAGGAAACTAGCAATCATTGTCAATGAAGATTGGAGTCCAGCACTGTGTGGTGACTAACTACCTTAACTACTAGGCCACCAGTGCCCCATCACAATGAAGATTGGAGTCCAGCACTGTGTGAGGACTAAATACCTTAACAACTTGGCCACCAGTGCCCCATCACAATGAAGATTGGAGTTCAGCACTGTGTGATGACTAACTACCTTAACAACTTGGCCACCAGTGCCCCGTCACAATGAAGATTGGAGTCCAGCACTGTGGGATGACTAACTACCTTAACAACTAGGCCACCAGTGCCCCATCACAATGAAGATTGGAGTCCAGCACTGTGGGATGACTAACTACCTTAACTACTTGGCCACCAGTGCCCCATCACAATGAAGACTGGAGTCCAGCACTGTGTGAGGACTAAATACCTTAACTACTAGGCCACCAGTGCCCCATCACAATGAAGATTGGAGTCCAGCACTGTGTGAGGACTAAATACCTTAACAACTTGGCCACCAGTGCCCCATCACAATGAAGATTGGAGTCCAGCACTGTGTGATGACTAAATACCTTAACTACTAGGCCACCAGTGCCCCATCACAATGAAGATTGGAGTTCAGCACTGTGTGATGACTAACTACCTTAACAACTAGGCCACCAGTGCCCCATCACAATGAAGATTGGAGTTCAGCACTGTGTGATGACTAACTACCTTAACAACTTGGCCACCAGTGCCCCATCACAATGAAGATTGGAGTCCAGCACTGTGTGATGACTAAATACCTTAACAACTTGGCCACCAGTGCCCCATCACAATGAAGACTGGAGTCCAGCACTGTGTGATGACTAAATACCTTAACAACTTGGCCACCAGTGCCCCGTCACAATGAAGATTGGAGTCCAGCACTGTGTGATGACTAACTACCTTAACTACTTGGCCACCAGTGCCCCATCACAATGAAGATTGGAGTCCAGCACTGTGTGATGACTAAATACCTTAACAACTTGGCCACCAGTGCCCCATCACAATGAAGATTGGAGTCCAGCACTGTGTGATGACTAACTACCTTAACTACTAGGCCACCAGTGCCCCATCACAATGAAGATTGGAGTCCAGCACTGTGTGATGACTAACTACCTTAACTACTAGGCCACCAGTGCCCCATCACAATGAAGATTGGAGTCCAGCACTGTGTGATGACTAACTACCTTAACTACTAGGCCACCAGTGCCCCATCACAATGAAGATTGGAGTTCAGCACTGTGTGATGACTAACTACCTTAACTACTTGGCCACCAGTGCCCCGTCACAATGAAGATTGGAGTCCAGCACTGTGTGGTGACTAACTACCTTAACTACTAGGCCACCAGTGCCCCATCACAATGAAGATTGGAGTTCAGCACTGTGTGATGACTAACTACCTTAACAACTTGGCCACCAGTGCCCCATCACAATGAAGATTGGAGTTCAGCACTGTGTGATGACTAACTACCTTAACAACTTGGCCACCAGTGCCCCATCACAATGAAGATTGGAGTCCAGCACTGTGTGAGGACTAAATACCTTAACTACTTGGCCACCAGTGCCCCATCACAATGAAGATTGGAGTCCAGCACTGTGTGATGACTAAATACCTTAACTACTTGGCCACCAGTGCCCCGTCACAATGAAGATTGGAGTCCAGCACTGTGTGGTGACTAACTACCTTAACTACTTGGCCACCAGTGCCCCATCACAATGAAGATTGGAGTTCAGCACTGTGTGATGACTAACTACCTTAACAACTTGGCCACCAGTGCCCCATCACAATGAAGATTGGAGTTCAGCACTGTGTGATGACTAACTACCTTAACAACTTGGCCACCAGTGCCCCATCACAATGAAGATTGGAGTCCAGCACTGTGTGAGGACTAAATACCTTAACTACTTGGCCACCAGTGCCCCATCACAATGAAGATTGGAGTCCAGCACTGTGGGATGACTAACTACCTTAACTACTTGGCCACCAGTGCCCCATCACAATGAAGATTGGAGTCCAGCACTGTGTGATGACTAACTACCTTAACAACTTGGCCACCAGTGCCCCATCACAATGAAGACTGGAGTCCAGCACTGTGTGATGACTAACTACCTTAACTACTTGGCCACCAGTGCCCCATCACAATGAAGATTGGAGTTCAGCACTGTGTGATGACTAACTACCTTAACAACTTGGCCACCAGTGCCCCATCACAATGAAGATTGGAGTCCAGCACTGTGTGATGACTAACTACCTTAACTACTTGGCCACCAGTGCCCCATCACAATGAAGATTGGAGTTCAGCACTGTGTGATGACTAACTACCTTAACAACTTGGCCACCAGTGCCCCATCACAATGAAGATTGGAGTCCAGCACTGTGTGATGACTAACTACCTTAACAACTTGGCCACCAGTGCCCCATCACAATGAAGATTGGAGTCCAGCACTGTGTGATGACTAAATACCTTAACAACTTGGCCACCAGTGCCACATCACAATGAAGATTGGAGTCCAGTACTGTGTGATGACTAAATACCTTAACAACTTGGCCACCAGTGCCCCATCACAATGAAGATTGGAGTCCAGCACTGTGTGATGACTAACTACCTTAACTACTTGGCCGCCAGTGCCCCATCACAATGAAGATTGGAGTTCAGCACTGTGTGATGACTAAATACCTTAACAACTTGGCCACCAGTGCCCCATCACAATGAAGATTGGAGTCCAGCACTGTGTGATGACTAACTACCTTAACTACTTGGCCGCCAGTGCCCCATCACAATGAAGATTGGAGTCCAGCACTGTGTGATGACTAAATACCTTAACAACTTGGCCACCAGTGCCCCATCACAATGAAGATTGGAGTCCAGCACTGTGTGATGACTAAATACCTTAACAACTTGGCCACCAGTGCCCCATCACAATGAAGATTGGAGTCCAGCACTGTGTGATGACTAACTACCTTAACAACTTGGCCACCAGTGCCACATCACAATGAAGATTGGAGTTCAGCACTGTGTGATGACTAACTACCTTAACTACTTGGCCACCAGTGCCCCATCACAATGAAGATTGGAGTCCAGCACTGTGTGATGACTAACTACCTTAACTACTTGGCCACCAGTGCCCCATCACAATGAAGATTGGAGTCCAGCACTGTGGGATGACTAACTACCTTAACAACTTGGCCACCAGTGCCCCATCACAATGAAGATTGGAGTCCAGCACTGTGTGATGACTAACTACCTTAACTACTAGGCCACCAGTGCCCCATCACAATGAAGATTGGAGTCCAGCACTGTGTGATGACTAACTACCTTAACTACTAGGCCACCAGTGCCCCATCACAATGAAGATTGGAGTTCAGCACTGTGTGATGACTAACTACCTTAACTACTTGGCCACCAGTGCCCCATCACAATGAAGATTGGAGTCCAGCACTGTGTGATGACTAACTACCTTAACTACTTGGCCACCAGTGCCCCATCACAATGAAGATTGGAGTCCAGCACTGTGGGATGACTAACTACCTTAACAACTTGGCCACCAGTGCCCCATCACAATGAAGATTGGAGTCCAGCACTGTGTGATGACTAACTACCTTAACTACTTGGCCACCAGTGCCACATCACAATGAAGATGACTAACTACCTTAACAACTTGGCCACCAGTGCCCCATCACAATGAAGATTGGAGTTCAGCACTGTGTGATGACTAACTACCTTAACTACTTGGCCACCAGTGCCCCATCACAATGAAGATTGGAGTCCAGCACTGTGGGATGACTAACTACCTTAACAACTAGGCCACCAGTGCCCCATCACAATGAAGATTGGAGTCCAGCACTGTGTGATGACTAAATACCTTAACTACTTGGCCACCAGTGCCACATCACAATGAAGACTGGAGTCCAGCACTGTGTGAGGACTAAATACCTTAACAACTTGGCCACCAGTGCCCCATCACAATGAAGATTGGAGTCCAGCACTGTGTGATGACTAACTACCTTAACTACTTGGCCACCAGTGCCCCATCACAATGAAGATTGGAGTCCAGCACTGTGGGATGACTAACTACCTTAACAACTAGGCCACCAGTGCCCCATCACAATGAAGATTGGAGTCCAGCACTGTGTGATGACTAAATACCTTAACTACTTGGCCACCAGTGCCACATCACAATGAAGATTGGAGTCCAGCACTGTGTGATGACTAACTACCTTAACTACTTGGCCACCAGTGCCCCATCACAATGAAGATTGGAGTCCAGCACTGTGGGATGACTAACTACCTTAACAACTTGGCCACCAGTGCCCCGTCACAATGAAGATTGGAGTCCAGCACTGTGTGATGACTAACTACCTTAACTACTTGGCCACCAGTGCCCCATCACAATGAAGATTGGAGTCCAGCACTGTGTGATGACTAACTACCTTAACTACTAGGCCACCAGTGCCCCATCACAATGAAGATTGGAGTCCAGCACTGTGTGATGACTAACTACCTTAACTACTTGGCCACCAGTGCCCCAACAAAAAGGAAATTAACTAAATTCAATATTTTTGAATCAATACATTCATTGGTGAGATATAACACTAGATAAAATCCACCTACACAGATGTTTTACAATATACAGTATCTACAAAACAAATCTATATTTTTTTTTTAAGTATTGCAGTTTCTCAAATTATTATTATTCAAAAATGAAACAGTTCAAATTATCACACTGAAAAAATAAATACAATCGATATACAACAATCTGTCACCACAGATCTTTACAGTACATGTAAAAAAGTTAAATGGTTTTTTGTAAACTGAATGTTTTTTCTTGAACGACGATAAAAATTCAAATGATAAAATTCTTACATGTCATCTTTCATTTTTAGAAAACAACTCACTAACATTTCAAAACACTAGTTATGACTCAATACTCAATACATTGTTGGTACATTTTACTATTGTCACACATTTTTTAAAAACTTTATGTAGCTTAATCCTGAAAGTTGGTAAATACATTTATCTTTTATAATGCACTCATCATTCTCATATTTTCTTACCACTAAAACAAGTGTGGACACAGAAAAACGTCTCGCCTGCATTCCGCATCAGTAACGAAAATAAATTTCGTCATAAGCATTACGTAAATATCAGCAGCCGCCTGTATACAAAATATTGTCACCATACCCTGCATAGTTACAGGGGAACAGCCGTAACCCAAAAAACTTTAACATAGTCGCTGGACCGTGAAATTGAGGTCAAGGTCAGGTGGAACCTACCAGACAGTCATGTACTATTCATCAGCAACCTATATACCAAATATTGTCATCCTACCATGCGTAGTTACAGAGGAACTATCGTAACCCAAAAACT
The DNA here is from genome assembly GCA_944474755.1 of Limnoperna fortunei. Taxonomy (NCBI): domain Eukaryota; kingdom Metazoa; phylum Mollusca; class Bivalvia; order Mytilida; family Modiolidae; genus Limnoperna; species Limnoperna fortunei. The sequence continues at coordinate 80,532,219 of OX104116.1, forward strand.
TTAACGTAGTCGCTGGACCGTGAAATTGAGGTCAAGGTCAGGTGACACCTATCAGACAGTCATGTACTAGTCATCAGCAACCTACACACCAAATATTGTCATCCTACCATGCGTAGTTACAGAGGAACTGTCGTAACCCAAAAACTTTAACGTAGTCACTGGACCGTGAAATTGAGGTCAAGGTCAGGTGACACCTACCAGACAGTCATGTACTAGTCATCAGCAACCTATACACCAAATATTGTCATCCTACCATGCGTAGTTACAGAGGAACTGTCGTAACCCAAAAACTTTAACATAGTCGCTGGACCGTGAAATTGAGGTCAAGGTCAGGTGACAGGTGACTGACTGGCAAGTACTCATCATAAGCTACCTCTGGACCAAATTTGATGGACCTAGGGCTTGGGCTTACAAAGATATGAAGCAAGATGTCAAGTGTTTACGCAGCCGCCGCCGGATTCCCGTACATATGTCTCGCCTCCAGCGACTTTCGTCGCAGAAAGTCGCAGGCGAGACAAAAAACATATCAATGACTCACCTATATGGATAACTACCATAGCCTGCAGGATAGCCTGATGGCATGTTGTATCCCTGTCCCATATTCTGGTATGCTCCAGGGTACCAGTAGCCCATGTTGGCATAATACTGGCTGTATGAACCAGGTGAACTGGAATACTGCTGCTGTGAAGGTTGTTGTTGTGTTGGTTGACTAGCCTGAAAAATAGAAAAGCAACATAAAAGGCTTTCTTTGTGGAAGCTTTGTTGACTAACCTCAACTGTATTACCTAATAAATAAATAATGAAATAAATAAGAAAAAAAAATTTTTTTGGTCTCCAATCATAGGATGTTGTTCAATGAGGTTTGTGACATGTTCCCATTTGAATACTTTCTGCCCACCCTTATCTTATACCTGGTGTGAAGTTTCATTCCAACTACCTGCCCCACTCCTATCTTCAGATAAATCCAACCTTCTAGTGTGGTGTTTCACACCCACATCCACTGCCTACCCCCATTCTGCAGACAAACCCTACCATTTAGAGTAGGGTCTAATACTTCCCCCCCAATCTTTAAATAAATCTTACCATCTGGTGTGGTGTTCCACTCCCACTTCCTCCTCCAGCAGAAGAATTTGTCTGACTAGGTTCGTTGGATTCCTTCCCCCATGAACATTTAACTTGTTGGTCCGCTACCATTGTACCGTTTACAGAACATATAGCCTGTGCTGCTGCCTGTTTTTCAGCAAATCTGAAACATAAACAATCATGCTAAAAATATAACAATCCCAATGTAGGTATTCTACAAAAGAGTATTTTATTATACATAGTAATCATGCATTTTCTGTTTACCTTGGCAATTACCAAAGTACAGGAGATGTTCCAAATAATGGTTAACCTTTACAGAACCTAACAATTTCATATAAATGTCAAATGTTTAACAAGTACAATAAAACAAATAGAACACTGTTAAATTTCAAGAAAAAGGGTTATATTCATCCAGTTATTATGTCCACTGTTACACACAAATTTTTACCTCATACTTATTAATTTTTGTTTCTTACATCATAAAATTCTTGCACAGAAAACAAAACCCCCTCCATCAGCAGGTTAAAATCCATTACTGGAATACATGTTAGAAGAATGGTCTATTCTTAAGAGATAAGCAATGTTTCTCACATATACAATAACATTAGATGAGTAATGTTATAACAATGGCCATGCATTACAATGACTTACCTAATAAATGAATACCCTTTGTCTTTAAAAACTCGTATTTCTTGAATCTGACCAAATTGATTAAATGTCTGTCGCATAATTTCCTCTGGAATATATATAGTCAGAAATTAGAACAAATTTAAAAACACACATAACTAGATATCAGTGGATGGTAACCATCTTGGTGGGCCCCGACTACTTAGAGGTCCAAGATCAGCAACCATGGTATTTGTCATATCGCCTCAATATTACTGTCCCGTATCCCAAATATTAAAAGCATTTCTCAAAAGACAAAAAGTTATAGGCCGGTCATGATTTCTTATAGACATAACAGACTGATTACTATCTCAAGGAGGCAGGGCCCTAATTACTTACAAAGTAATTGGTATTTCTAAATAATATACAACATAAATTTCTAATGACTTTATAATAAATGGTTATTAAAATTAATATCAATAATATATGCTATTTATGTGAAAGAGATTGCTTTATGTGGATAAAATAAACCATTAGTTGATTACAAAAATCTTCTTAGTCTTTCATCTGACTCCATTCCATGTAAATCCTTGGTAAATGATGTTTCATAACTTTTCAACTATATCATGATGTCCAGTTTTTACTGATGGAATAAGCCGTAGTACTAGGTAACCCCCCCCCCCCCCCCCCCAAACGTTTAACAGGAAACTGACCAAAAACTTGTCTTCAATCAACAAATTTGTCGACATGTTATTGTACATTTTGAATTTATGCGTGTCCACATTATGCAAATCCCATTAAACCATGACTGATAGTTGTTTACTGTCATAACAGTTCTCCATTTCAGCTTTCTAAATGTCATCTTATATAGCATTATTATTACAGACATTAAGCTTGATCTTCAAATGGAAAGAAAAACACCTTAATTAAGTCTGATCCATGTTTGTTACCATTGTGATTTTATCTTGAATTCATATTTCAACAATTTCTCCTTCCTAGGTACAAATAGGTATTAGCACCAAGTGTAACCTGTAAACAGTAGATACAAATTCACTTGACCTTTAAAAAAAAACCACATAAAGATGTTAGACCTGTTAACATTAAATCCAGCAGAACATGTTAACTTGGTACTTTTACTTAGAACTTACCTGTTAAATTTTGAGTTAATCCACCACAATAAACTGTACAATTTGTTGAACTAGATTGGCTATAGACTTCATCATATGACAACTGTTTTACTGGAAATAGAGAATGTTGTAGACAGTTTAACACCATTATACCTTACTAGAAGGATTGATTGATTGAACATTAACACTATAGTTACGTCAGTATAACTAACTATTAGGAGAGGAACCAATGGGGAACTACAAAACTGAAGCAAAAAAAAGATAACAGTAAACAACATTTAGAGAACAGATGGATATAAACATCTATTTGAATAAGTGACTGCCTACCTAGTTGACTGGTTTCAGATATTCACTTCCAGGGTTGCCATAAATTTACGATCGTATATAATTAAGTTTAGTCCTTATGTAGTCTACTATTGGTTTCGGAATAAACTTTAAACTTAAGAAGTCTGCAATAGTTTTCAATTTAAATATACCAATGCTTGTTAGTTGATTACTGTTTAAAAATTAAGTTCTAATTACTTTTTCTTTTGCCATAGTTGACTGTTTAAAATGTTGAGATACTGGTTGACTAAGGTTTCTGATTTAATTTTTTTGAAAGTTATCATAGTTCTTTTTAGTTACTGTAGTTTATTATGGTTTCTGCTATAAGTTTCTGTAGATATTAGTTTAATACCATTGTTTCCCACCATAGTTTTGAGTTACTGTAACAGATTATGGTTTTTATTGACTTTTTGGACTTATGTTTTTACAATAAACCAGTATCATACCCAAAACTATTTCTCAAAGAAACATTTACTGCATTCTACCAAATTAAGCTATGCAGAACTGACAAGCTGATACAGACTTTAGAAGTTTGCAATTCTCCAAGGCTGAACAACTTTATATCACCCAGTTGTTAATGAGTTTCTTTTATATTACAAGACAGCCATGTTTTAATAGATTTATTTGTATTGACATTGAAAGTTCAATATGAAATTCAGAATGACAAAAGAGTTAATCAAGACCCTACTGGGATTAAAAATATGTCTTTTTATATTTCTAGATGTATGTCTAATTGAACTGTACGACCAAGAAGTCAATCAAATAGTAAAAATGAAAAATTCTTGCTCTTTATAGCTAAGTTATATATCTTTTTTTTAAAAATTATTTCAGTTAATATAACATAAAAACATCAAGAATAAGAACTGTTTGTGAACTAGAGGCTCCCAGGAGCCTGTAATCGCTCAACTGGAATCCAAATGACTATATTAAAATTTTTGAAATTAACAGTTTCAGTCTAGTTGCTATAGCTTTTAAGTTACTGTGCAAAAACTAAACATTTCTTCAAAAAATTTGTTAAATACAATAACTCCTATAAGGTGCCATCGACAATTTCTGAAAATTAAATGGTTTTTAGGCATGGTCCTTTAGGGTACTTTAGAAATTTACAGTTTTACTCTACTAATAGGTGTGTTATAGACTAATTTATAATTAAAAAACTGTTCATATGTCCAAATTCATAATGAAAGGGCAATAACTCCTATAAAGAGTCATCTTGCAATTTTTGGACTAAGCAATCATTTGTAGGGCTTCTATTGCTGATCATTTGTGCAATTTACAGTTTTAATCTAGCTACTATAGTTTTCAAGTTACAGGACAAAAATGGAAAATTTCATAACAAAATTGTCATTTAAGGGCAATAACCCCTATAAGGAGTCATCTGACAATTTCAGACCAATTAAATGAATTGTAGGGCTTTTTTTGCTGATCATTTTTGCAATTTATTATTTCACTCTAGCTGTTATGGTTTTTAAGTTACAGGACAAAAACGGAAAATTTCATAAAAAATTGCAATTTAAGGGCAATAACTCCTATAAGGAGTCATCTGACAATTTCAGACTTAAAAGTAATTTGTAGGGCTTGTATTGCTGATCATTTTTGCTATTAACAGTTTCACTCTAGCTGTTACAGTTTTTAAGTTACAGGATAAAAACGGAAAATTTCATAAAAAATTGCAATTTAAAGGCAATAAATCCTATAAGGAGTCATCTGACAATTTCAGACTTCAAACGTAATTTGTAAGGCTTGTATTGCTGATCAGTTTTGCTATTAACAGTTTCACTCTAGCTGTTACAGTTTTTAAGTTACAGGACAAAAACGGAAAATTTCATAAAAAATTGTCATTTATGGGCAATAACTTATTTAAGGAGTTGTCCGACAATTTCAGACCAATCAAGTGAATTGTAGGGTCTTTATTGCTGATCATTTGTGCAATTTACAGTTTCAATCTAGCTGCTATAGTTTTCAAGTTACAGGACAAAAACGGAAAATTTCATAAAAAATTGCCATTTAAGGGCAATAACTCCTATAAGGAGTCATCTGACAATTTCAGACTAATACAGTGAATTGTAGGGCTTGTATTGTTGATCATTTTTGCTATTTACAGTTTTACTCTAGCTGTTATAGTTTTAAAGTTACAGGACAAAAACGGAAAATTTCATAAAAAATTACCATTTAAGGTCAATAACTCATATAAGGAGTCATCTGACAATTTCAGACCTGTAGGGTCTTTATTGCTGATCATTTGTGCAATTTACAGTTTCAATCTAGCTGCTATAGTTTTCAAGTTACAGGACAAAAACGGAAAATTTCATAAAAAATTGCCATTTAAGGGCAATAACTCCTATAAGGAGTCATCTGACAATTTCAGACTAATACAGTGAATTGTAGGGCTTGTATTGTTGATCATTTTTGCTATTTACAGTTTTACTCTAGCTGTTATAGTTTTAAAGTTACAGGACAAAAACCGAAAATTTCATAAAAAATTACCATTTAAGGGCAATAACTCATATAAGGAGTCATCTGACAATTTCAGACCAATCAAGTGAATTGTAGGGCTTTTATTGCTGATCATTTTTGCCATTTACAGTTTCACTCTACCTCGTATATTTTTCAGGTTATATTGTAAATACCAAAAATTTGGTCAAAAATCATCAAAAAAGGGCAATAACTCCTACAAGAAGCCAATACACAACTTCGCACTAATAGCAACTATTGTAGACCTTAATGTGTTGATCAATTTGAAGTAACGGTTTTCTCTATAGCTATTATAGTTTTTTAGATAATGATCAAAAACCTGTGTTGACCCCCATGTTCTATTTTTAGTAACAGCAGCCATATTTGTCTGTTGATCAACACCCTGGGTACAAACTTGAAACTAGGAACCCTAAGGATGATTGTGGCCAAGTTTGAAAAAAATTGGCCCAGTGGTTTCAGAGGAGAAGATTTTTGAAAAAGTTTACGACGGACGACGGACGACGGACGACAGACGACGGACGACGGACGCCAAGTGATAGCAATAGCTCACATGGACCTTCGGTCCAGGTGAGCTAATAAATTGATGGTAAGGCAAAATTTCCAGTGTTACCTTCTTTTGGAACAGGAGCTGGAGGTTTCCGTGTGGCCCAGTTTGTCCTGATTGGTCGACTACCTAACCATTGACCATTCATACTCTGTATAGCATTTTCTGCATCCTGAAAAGTATTCAACAGTTTAAAAATCCTTAAAAAAAAAATTCTATAAATTAATATTTTAGCATTTATTGGCCACAGAGTCAGAAAAACTTATAATATGAACTACACTACTACACCTGTTGAAATAGCATAATAGGTTGTGAAGACTCACAGTCATAATTTAGTTACACCAAGAGTTCTGCATGAAAATGCAAAACAAGACTCTCTTTGAACTTGTCCCTGCTCATCATTGTAATTTCTATTTTAGTCCCTTGACCTTGTAAATTCAATGTTTCATTTTAATCTATGTTTTCAATCAAAGTCAATATTTTACATAAGGTAATATTGAGTACACCTATTTACTACAGTCAATTTCAATGTCTGTATTTGTATTGTTATTACATTAATCAGGGTTCTGTTAGAGATTTAATTATCCTCTAGTATTGTATTCTATAATGATATTTTTGACTTGAATTGTTTAATACCTTAGCTACATTGTATCTGAACTAAAATGAACTTTATCATTTCAAACTAAAGAAAAAAAAAAAAAAAACAGACAATTTTCTGTTTTTACTTTGAAAAGGTAAATCAGAATTAATTTTCCACAGATAACATGAGTATATTGGATTTGACTTGAACATCAAGACAAAGAATGGTCAACATCTATCATTACCGTTATACAAGATTTTTGAATTTCTAACAGAGACAATATTTCATATAGCACGGAATTGCTAACCAATTTATCTCTGTTTATTTTAGTTGGGAATCCATATGTTAATTTCCTGTTCCCTGTAAGCGCTTTGAGAGGTGGATTATTTTTTCTTAATTACGTGAAGCATGCTCCAGAAGATTACAAGCACATTCCATTTACATGGTCTTCCCTTATATGTATCTGTGACAGGGATCAATTTCCTGAGTTTACAACGTTCCTCATAACGGTAATCAAAGATTAGCTAACATGTGAAAGAATTTATTCCCAGGACAAAATTACTGTAATCTGTTGACATGAGGACTGATTAAAATTGAATGAGTTGCATAATAATCATGGAACCATGCTACCAACCAAACACTGTAAATGACTGCTGATGGAATTATTCTAGTCATTCTCTAATGAGGTCACGATTTGAAATGAAATTTAATCCATTCTCCTGTTTAAACAAGTAACATTTTAACCATGTTTCAAGAGAATGCTCTCTCTTTTTTTTTAACATGTATTAAATATTTTTTGATAAAAAATATTCTTTCCCAACTTTCGCCATAGTAACAATTAAGCTAACCAAAAGTATCTCTATAATTAACCTGCTTTAAAAGGTCATACAATAAAGAGGCGTTACTGTAACACAGTACCAAAGTGAAGAGTTCTATGTAAATAGGAATACAAAAAGTGTTGTCTTTGGGTGTAATTTTAACAAACAATTTTTGTGGCCTAATTATGAACATTTCTTTCACAAATATGAATATCTACAACTTAAAATAATACTTACGACTTTTTTAACAAAGGAGACAAAACCATATCCTTTGGATTTCAGTGTCTGTGGATCTTTTATTATTTTACAATCTCTGAAAAAAACAAGAAAAAAAACCTTGCAATTAAGTTTATTCATATAAGGAATTAGGTAAACATGTAATGCTTTATTTAAAAGCAGATGTATTTTTCTATTCAATTAGGTTTTAATTATTGCAATTAGATTCAGAATGTTTGATAATGCTATTCAATGTCAGATTGATCAATAAATTTCAGCATTAAACTAGGACAACACTAAAAACCCTTACACTGTCACAAAAAATGTTGATTTCCAGTAAAACAGGTGATTAATGCTCTGACTGACATATCTATATGGTTCTAAAGTTTGGACAAATAAATTAAAATTTTTTAACCATAAAGAATATTATTTTTGTAAATTTTAAATTTAACATTGAACAATGGCATAAAAAAAAATTCTAGCCGATTTCTTGGTTGAAAATTTAGCCACATTTTGTGATAATAAAATATTGTGGTAATGAAACAATAGAATACTAAATATGATTTAAAGTAAGGACCAAGATACCAGGAAAATTTATTTGAATACTTAATAATAATAAAGCAAAAAAAAAGTCATTGGTATAGAAAATTTAATGATTGCAGGATAAAAGCTATTCTAGTAGTGATCTTCACAAGATGAGATTTTGGTAACCAGTTTTATTCTTACTGCCTGTCCTAACTTTTAATTACCTCCCCTATAATTAATTTCAAACTTGGTATATCGGTTACCGATCTTAAAGAATCTAATGATTATGACAAGAAATCAAAATCAATAGCAGAAAAACATGACCAATGGCAATTGTGATGAAATAAGGAAAAGAAACATTATACACTTAATGTCTTGACAATATTATTTGCAAGGTGTTCCATTACTATACTGATAATGTAAAGGTATCAAGAACATTTCAAAGCAAATCCTGCCACAAATTAAAGTACTTAAATTCTCACCATCTGAAATTGACTAGAAAAGTACATTGTTAGGATTAACCGTACTATTGTTTTGTAACAAACAGGACAGAAATGTCTTTAGAACTAATGCCAGAGACCATCATTTGCAACACAACAGCATTAAATTCTGATAGAATTCTGATAGAATTCTACATGTAATCAATGTAGTAAGCCAATGATTTCAACAATGGCAATTCATTTCCATTTTATCATTTCAATAAGAAAACTAAACATATAATTGTAGTTAATTATAAAGGTCTTGGATGGCAGACCTCCCGTTTTAATGGTTATCCAGTATCGATTTCCCAGATCCCTCTTGTTTCAAATAGAGAAACAAGTTTCCAGTTAAATGACACAACTACTCATCATTTTGCTCACGAAAAAACATTTATATGCCCCAGATTAATCACTTTGCTTCTTGCCGGGGACCAACATTTATTCTGGTGTCAGCTGCAATCTTAAAGAAACTCTAATACATCACAACAGAAACAGCTTCAAGTTGTAATTTGGATTCAATTTTGCCTGTAGCCATTAAAATTCCATCTGCCTGTCATGTACAACTCTTGTGCACAAATCCATTTTTTTTTCTGAACAAATGTTTTGTACAAATAACGTTTACAAAAACAATATGGATAATTTAAAAAGAAAACTTTTACCAATAATTCACCAGATCTGTGATCAAATTTTACCCATAATTCACCCGAGCTACAGCAGCTTGTTTATTGACTGATTTAAGTGATATTAATTCTTTCTTCCAAAGATTTGTCACGTAATTAAGAACCCCAGGGGATGAGTTTTTCTTTCTTCTATATCTAATCAAATTCTCAAATAATTTACTGTCCTTTCAGAATATTTTATTTCTAGAGCAAATTCTAATCTTATATTAATGAGAACTTATAAATCTAACAACAGGAACTTTTAAGTGGAACATTTGTTTTACTTAGTTTTGGCAAAACAATAAATTATCTTTTTTTGAACAAAAATAGCAACAATAACACATTACTGGAAAAAAATTACAAACAATGGCGTCAACCTATGCTGTAGATGAACCTTGTAAAACACTGCTGAAAACGGGAAAGACAACTATAATCTGAATCATATCAGTATGAACAAACATTAAAGAAATTCATCTTGTAACCACTATGTTTCCAGACAAGTGAAATGCAAACGTGGCAAGTACTGTCATTGGACCATCGTAATGTTTATGATTTTAACAAAAAAGTAAAAATACAATAAGCAAAATATAATTACAATGGTATTTTCTAATGAAGCCTTTTTTTTAACTTTTACTTTAAGTATTCAATCGTCTGTTTTTAGCTGCTTGTATACCCGGAGTAATACCAACATTTCAATATTTATATACTGTTTTTACTATGTTATTTAGATCATGCTACTACTTCAAATAAGATCATTTTCTGGAACTGTTTGAAACTGATTCTAAAGCTTACTAAATAAAATAAACTTCTATCACCACACCCTTCATAACTGTAGGAGAAGAAATCATTATTACCAGGTAATGAAATATTTCTGAATTGACAACAGTATCTTCACAACAAGGAATGTTAAAGTGCCCTCCCGGGGAAAGTACAATCAACATGTATGTTTCTCTTGGAATGAATAAGACTTTATTTGCACAACATCATGGCTAAGTATTGTTGTAGGTGTTGAACTTAATAACTTTAACAGAAACTTGACAATATTTAAATACAGAGTAGTGTTTTCTTTAATGATATATACATAAATAGATCCAATATACGATGAGGATAATTAGAATTCCTCAGATTACAAGGGGTGTGGTCTAAGGCATCATATGAATCTCCAAGCACAACAAGGAATAAAGGGGAGAGAACTACTATTGATGAAATATATGTATATAAATTAGATAGAAAACCATTTGTCCTCTAGTTTAAAAAAATTGTGTCTGATGATTATAAATAGATGATAATTTAAATATCCATTATTTTTAAGCATATATATATAATATAAATTAATAAAGAGAAGAAAAGTGAAAAGTTTCTAAAAATTTCCTTATTTCTGAATAATGCATACAGTAAAGAGAGAATAAAATAACAAAAAACAAAAAAAAAAATATAAAAAAGTAATAGAAAGAAAAGGCATACATGGCCTGAGGCTTGGCTCTAGCTGACATCATCTCTTTTTCATCTGTAGAAAGATTAATTATTTTAAAAATGTAATAATACTTCTAGATTTCCACTTAAATTGCCAGTAAAGAAATAGATCCAAATAAAACAGGTAAATATATTTAATCCTGTGATGCTAAAAAAAACCTGTCAAGTATACTTTACATGTAGTCAGCCGATTCACTTTATTATTTAATATACAAAAATCAAAACACAAACACTCGAGAGGCAAAGAAATTCTGTAACTTCACAGTAAAATCTGGAATTAAAACTAGCGGCTTAATAAGGAAATGAATATATTTCATTTAAATGCAAATTGCCAATTATCAAAGCTATAATTTATTACGTTCACGTCCAAGCTAAATGAAGGATACATCAATTGCAAGCTTTGCATTATTTTAGTTCTCGAGTACTTTGTACCCCCACGACTTGTCTGCACCCATTACTGACAAATAAAATTCTAAAAACCAAACATAGCTTTCTGAAAAACATAACAACTACAAATTCCTTTGTGGTTCCTAAATACTTGCTATTTTCTCCATAGCTCCAATTTATTATTCAGGAAATTAAGCAGGCTTTTCAAATTCAATTGAAAACAGATAAAAGACGCATTTTAACACAATCAAGTGGACTTGAGAAACAGCTGATGTTTGGTCCACGACCTTACAACATATTGTTAATACCATGGCCAGCCATTTGAACAAAGATCCTAGCCAATGTTAGTCACATGTTTACAGACAACCAGAGTCACATCTGGATATTCACTATTATCATCGGAGTTAAACAGAATATGACCAGAGGTCTAATGACAGTCTAATACCTGCTTACAAATTAAATTAACATAAAATTATTTAGTGACTGTCAGGACTGCTAACCTGACTTTACTAGGTAACTCTTTACCAGATGCCACTAAAGTACTAAGACTTATTTTACAAATACTACATAGAAATAAAAATTCCGTTGATGCCCTTAACCAATCCACCCAAACAAATGTATTTAACATAACAAAATGAAAGAAAAATGTGTAGTCAGACTCCTACTATATTTATATATCAAAGGAACTTTATAAGTGAATATTTATATATTTAATAATATAAATAAAGAATATTTAACTGCAATTTTTGAAACTTTCCTTTTATAATGTTTTTTAAGAATGAACCAATCAAATTGTAACAATTTCTTTACTGCTGTGTTAATTGTATTGATAAGCTACAAAATTCATGACAAATTGTTTATTTATTTTTGATGGACAAAAAGCATATTGCCATGTATCACTGACAACACAGCTATTGCAAATAAAAATTAATTTAAGCTTTAACTTAATTTGATTGTGCAATCAAATCGATTTGAAAACTGCTAGAACAAGCAGTGTTGGTTGTTAGAAGTGTTTTGTTTCTGGTAAAATTTTAGGTAATATACGAACACAACACTTTCCCTGATGATATTTACCAGCAATGCATCTACAAAGCCAAGTGAATTAGTCCCCGGTGACTAAGCTTCCAATATAATTTCTTAATTTGTGGCACTGCAAGATGAGTGAGATAAACCAAAATTGACTTTTTCTCTGTGCTGCCTTGGTAAAATATCTCTCCTGGGACTAACCCCTGAATTGATAATTGTTAAATTAGTCCTGTCAAATCCCACACTATGAAGATAAGGCCAAAAAACTAATTTGAAAATTGCTCTAGGAATAATAATCAATAAAATACAACACAATACGAATTCACGAGGAACTGAATTCCAAAATAATAACTTATTACACAGGGACATTGTAAAATAAAACAATGAATTCTATTAATTTCACTATGGAGACTTGTACAATATTATTGGTTTATTGTCTTGTGGTGTAAACATGAACTACTTTATCCACTGTATGATTAGTTAAAATGAAAGCAGAGTGAACGTTTTTATTGGTCATGTGGGGAACACCCACTTTACATATGGACAATTGTATTTCTCCTAGTTACTAGACTTGCCACAAGTCCCTTTGCTATTAGAGAGATACATCTTTATTATCAACATTTCTTATACTATCCACTTGTCTACACCTTTGTACATCAGTGGATAGTATGGGAAATGTTGATAAAAGATGCATCTCCATAATAGCGAATTAAAGGGACTTGTTGCAAGTCCCTTTTGGAATAGTTACCAGCATTCAAAGAGTGCAAATATGTAGACAAATTATTCCTATACAATGTTATGATAAATGGTTGATTAGTAAAAAGTCATTTAGCCATTGCATGATCATGGCAACTAAACAACACAGGATAAATTAAATGATTTGATTATAAACCATAAATTTTTATCAAAATAATTTCAGCAAACACAAAAAAATGTATTTCCAAAATTTCTATGAATCATATCAAATTACAGTTTATTTTTATTCGTCATACACCAACCAATAATTTCATCTATTAACCTGTTTCTTTTTCGAAAATAAAAGACACATCTAAGAGTTGTAATTTAAAGACTAATGAATGGAAACTGAGTGACAGATTGACATGGAAACCAAACAGTCCATAAAGGCAACCTAACTAAGAGGTCTTTTTCTAGAATCATATCAATGATATAAACATGTATTTAATAGACTGTGTCTACAGATATATCCTGTCTACAGAATATTGACCTGTCAACTTCTCCACAGTTTAAATTGAAACACATGAAATTCTTTAACTACAAAAAACAGTGAATTTCTCCAATCTAATAACATTTATTTTAGTGTTGATCCGACAGATTTTCCACAGTTCTGACGATATATTGCCTTTCTAGTCAATACAAAATAAACATTTTCCTTCACAATTCTAATTTCCTTTCTTGAATTTAAAATGTCAGACATGCATAAAATTGCATCTTTTACAAGAAAGCACTGATCCATACTTCTTAAACTTTTGTTCATCAAGGATCAAAGACATTTTCAGACTTCCTAACACAAGGATTAGCATGTTTGTAAAGATAGCATCTATGTTTCCAAGCCATGAATATATTCTACCATGACTTCTGAAGTATACAGTTTTTTATACATTTGTTTTATCTTCTTTATTTAATACGGAAAGCAAGCAGAAATTTCCATGTTTTATGATTCACGTTATTATCCTTTCATTAACCCTGTTTTAAGTTTATAAACAAACACTATATCTCAAAGGAAACAAACTTGGTGGTAAGTCCAATGCCTTTAATCATTCTTGGAAAAAATAGAAATTTATTGCTAATGTGTGGGCAACTCCCAAAACAGACTTAAGGACAGAAAGACTGCAATACTACAAGCTCAAATTTGAGTTTTTAATATAACTAAGTAACAGATCTATTGTATAACAGAAATTTAACCATTTATTGATGAAGTTGAACTTAAAGCTTGGTAAGCATTTCTATATATAGCTGTATATATTCTACCCTTCTCAGGAACAGCTTCTATAGGTTATTGTGTCACTTTCAAATCTGAACTATTGTATTCCTAAAAGTAAATATTGACCCTTTCATCATCGATTATTTTGTGGGTAGGATTAAACAGATATCGTATTAATTCAATTCCAAAATATTAGACTACAAAATTAACAGGTTCTTCAGCAGTGTACAATTTATTTGTTTATTTTCCATTTGTATATAATAAGCAGACACTTCAATACTTCTAAATATATAATAAATTTACCATTACAATGATTAGAACTCAATAGCTGGGAACACTTTTCAATTTCTATAATTCAACATAAAAAATATTTGAGTCATAAGTTTGATCCTATTTCTCGCTTACTGATTGAATACATCTGACAAACATGGATTTAAAAGTTTCATTGTTGATCAGTGAGCCGTGTTATATATACTTAATATAGGATGCTTTCAGTTGTTGTGGTAGAACATATTAAAAACTGTTTCCATGCAAACATCAAAATATGTCATAGACATTCTAGTACATAACCTGTCAATTAATTTAATTGTGTAAATACCGATTCTGACAATTTTGATACAAATGAGATATGATCTGAGTACCACAGATCTGTAAATGTTCTAATCTTATGTCATAAATGTGCCAGAATAGTCCTATAATCTAAGATGACTCAGACGAAGCAAAAAAAAAAACCCATCCAGTAACCTAAAATAAAAACTTAGAATCTAATCAAAGCAAACTTGTAATGGTGCAGCTTTTAGGTCTAAAATAAGTCCTAATTTCAGTAATGACAATCTGCTCATAAGTTACAAAAACTTCAGAATTGACAACTGGAACAAATGCTGATTTACAAAGGATTAAAATAGTAGTTACACAAAAAATCAATATATATGGCCAACCAGGGTCATTAAGCATGGACTTCAAATAAACAAGTCCATTCTTCTTTGGAATAGGGTAGACAACATGCAGATAACCTAAGGGTGAATGATAAATGCATAAGACCCAGACTACAGTAGAACTGTTAAAAATAGCTCTATACAACATGTCAGCTGTAGACATTTGAAGATTGCACAAATTCAAGGCCTGTTTTTACTTTCCACCCATATAAACACATGGGCGGCTAATTGGGAGGCATTGCTGCAGCCACTCGGGGACTACATACATTCAAGGCCAGTTTGCACAACCCTCCCAGATCTTTAAAAAAAATGATACCATATGTTCCCACTTCCCAGCCCTTGGGACTTCACCATTATATAACCCGGGTTAACACTCATGCAACCTGGCCAAAAAGACACCAGACCCCATTAAGACTGAAGATAAACTACAGCATCATCTCTGAAATCAATTAAGAACTGCAAGATCTATGTCTTTATATGGCAGACAGAAATAAAATATCACTGGGGATTATGTAAAGTAATAAGAGTCGAGATAACTGTAAGAGAAGTGTCGACTGGATAATTAGCAGCCATTGTAAAACTTTAAATAAAAAATAAGGTACCAGGTATTGTATCTACTTAGAAAAAGGAGATTTGAAGATTTGTTTGTCTGTTTATTTAAGGTTGTACACCACTTTCCAATTTGTTCAGCTATATCATGGCATGATTTTATTGGGCAAGGAGGCTAAAGTACCTAGAGAGATTCCCTTGCCTTTGACATGATAATTGGCACTGTCACGTGTCCATAATCCACAGACATCATGTGGCCATAACTTGTGACAATAGTTTATAAGCAGACAGCAGAAATGAGGGTGTTTTTTGCAGCCAAATGAAGATATGATAGTTTTGATAGTTCAGCATTGTTTTGTTTGGCTCTAGTCCATGTACTTCCAGTCAAATATGCATCATGAAAGCTTCCACATGACCTTACTTCTATGTCTGAAAAGTATCACAGAACCCCTAGGCTGACATATCAAAACAGATATGTCTGAACATCAATAATTGATAACCAAATTTGAATCCAGTGATAATATTATGACAGGAGTCCCATGAGGAGTATTTAATAAACAAATTTTCTTTCAGGAGTTAATAATACAGAAAGCCAGACATCTATATAGCAAAACATTTACATATAACTTTTGAATATTTTATGTGATCATGACAAACATGCAATTTACTTTAGACTGCACTACAATATAGCAACCTTCAGGGAGATTTCCAGAGAACAATAGACGAATACATAACAATATAAAAATGCCACAGCAACAGAAAACAGTGTCACTACGACCTGATGATAACACCTCAGATCTGTTGTGTTCTACCATATTTGATATTCCATACATGCAGCTAATTTTACTACCACTATTGTCACTTATAAGACCCTAATTAAGTGACCTTGAACTTAAGATATATTAACAAGCCATGTTTGACCTGCTTTGAAATTTGTTCAGAATTAACTACTAAGCAGTGACAGGCTACATCCAATTGCGCATTGGAAAGGATTTTCTCTTAGTATACAAACTTGCATAGGCAAGGAAATTTACAAAGCTGAAATTCTTTTTAACTAAAAGCAATATAACTCTGTATTGTGTTATAGCATGTCTAACTGGAAACAAAACATTTTAGCTGAATTCTGTACAAATATCCTGAAATTCTAGATTTAGTTTTTCTTTTATTATTATTTTCAAAGTTTATTATAAAGCTCTCTCATATTCTAGTACTGGCATATGAAATATTTACAGTTATACGATATCCAGGGAAACGTGATCTGTTGATCAGTTCTTTAAAGGTTCGTTAGGAGCGGAGTAATGGCTTGGACTAATTCAATGGAATGACAGATTTTCCAAGCTTTAAAGAAACATCAAGTGTATTAAAGTTTTTATCTAGAGACAACAGGAAACAATAAAACCTGTCCCGGAATGACAATGTTTCCTGATCATTTTCTCCGAGACAATTTGACCACACGATTCCTTCATGTCTGAACATATTAGGCTTACATGTTCAATACCTTGATGTTTTTGTGACTGGAAATCATATGCATTAGTCTCCCGATTTATGACACAGCTTACACTCGGCTTTATAGAGACAGGATATTTTATGTGTTTGTTTTGTTCATTTTAAGTCATTATGTCAAATAAAATTCTATTAATGGATGCATTCAGGCATACTGTCACAGCCAGGTTGAAAAGTGAAAAATTATTCAACAGTATACAGAAAGAATAATAAAATAATGACATTTACTTTTAAATCTATGAAGTCAACTATGTACAGGATCAACGGTCTTACACATCATGGTTTTCTTTAGTCGTGTGAAAATTAAAATATAGAATTGTTAAAATCCATGCATTTTTAAGAAAGATGGTTTTTAAATAACTCTACATTAGTGACGGAGTCAGTCTAGTCCTTTAAGAATTGTTCATAATGAGAGGAAATTTTAAACTTTCATCCAGCACACAAAATAAAATAATTCTTTATTCCCAATTTTATTACTTCAGTTACATGCTTGGAGTAGCTATCAAATATTACAATAGCAGTCTCTCTCTTCAGATAACACTTTTAAGAAGGATAAGACATTACATTATTGAAAAAGACTTATTAACCATTCTTGTTAACAAATGTTTTTTGTTGTTTATGATGTTTAATGCCACTCAGCAATTTTTCAGCTTTATCATGGCATCCGGTTTTTATTGTTGAAGGAAGCCACAGCCTCTTGATTTGTTAAAATCCATCTACATTTTTTTCAACAGAAAAAGTTCACAAGATTATTTTCTTGCCCTGAATTCAAATTATCAAGTGTGTCCTTAGTAAGATATAGCATATGGCCTGAATTTAACAACTTGCAGGAAAATAATATAATCATGCACACTGCCTAAGTACTGTTGAAACTCTGAAGGAGTATCATGAATTTAATCAGTAAAACCGTAGGGTTGGGATAAAAGGAAGTTGTTCTCCAACCCCCCCCTCCCCAAAAAAAAAATCAGTTGAAAATAAAACTTTACAGAATGAAAACACTCATTTGTAGCCATAAGTCACAAAAATTAAAAGAATATAAGTGTAGTCTTGGATAAATTTTTAATAATTTCTGGTTTAGCAGATATCAACAATTTATAAACTGTGTAAGAAACTTAAACATTAAAAATTCAATGTTTTAAAAATAAATTTTGCCACATGTAGTTACATATTCACTCATCCAAAAATCAAGATAGCAGACACAATAGAAATTTATCATGTCATTATGTAAAATACTTTTCTGATTGTTGTTTGGCACAAAACCTTTTACAAACTAATGTGATGAACGACTAGTTAACTCATCAAGTCTCTGTAGAATTGTAGAACTTCTATAGATAATTTTGTCCAACACTGCCCGCGAGAGTAAGCTGCTACACACAGCTGTGGATACCGTACTTAAAAACAATGATGGAATTTTGTTGTTTTGTATTGGACACAAACTAAAGTCTTCCACGTAGTGAGAGGATACTATGAATGACACTAACTTATTATCACATCAATTCCAATTCTAGACGTGTCTTCATCGATCTAATTCATGATAAAAATGCGAGGAAATCTGCCTCTGAATGTCTTTTCTAATGAACACAAATAGATAACAAATTGAAATATAATGGAATCAATTGCTGTGCAATTGATATTAAGAAACACAGAAAATAATGCAAAACTGATATGGAGTAATAAAGATATGAGTGACAATCAAAGCTGTCAACAGTGCAGGGATATTGAACAAGACTGATGAAAATGAAGAAACATATTTCAAAGATTTATTACGAAAATCTCGGAAAAAAATTGATCAATTTTTCCAATTCCCAAAACACTAAGTCCTGCCTAAATTGCACCCTTTTGATTAGAAAAGACTGATTTTGTTTACTACTGTTTACAAAGATTTCAAAATATAATAGAAAAATTCTCCAAGGACAGAAACAGCAGGATTTCCTGAAACAGGAAGTAGCTGATGCTGCACACCAAATTTCATGAGAAAGTTATTAGCAGTTGCTAAGAAAACTTATGAAAATTTATTCCCCGCACACCCGCCCGACATTCACCACATTATAACCTGGATTTTCACTCTGTGAAATCCGGCAAAAAAACTGATACTTCTTTTACACAAGTCACAAGACATACAAACTATTCAGGTGTTCAATGTTTTTATATAAATTTGGACAGTAAATCAATTTCATGTAATTGGAAAGATAACTCTCCTTTTAATTAAAAAGTCTGTCTATTGCAATACCTATATACAATTTTTAGTCTGTCTATTGCAATACCTATATACAATTTTTATTAACATTCTACAAAATATGTTATATACTTTTTGATTTTATAGAAGAAAAATGTACAATTTAATAGAAGTAACGTACTTAATGTAAATTTACTACTGTTGATTTTTTTATCTGAACTAGAAGCCGCAGATGAAGTTACCTCTTTATTAATGTACCAAAACTCTTTATAATACAATGATAAACTACTATTCAGTGACAATACTATCAAAGTTATCTGAACTATTGAAGTTGGCAAACATTTTTGTGCTATAATTCTGTAATTTTTATAATCATTAAATGATGCATGTTTCAGAATTAATGCTAGAAAGAGAGATACTATCAGGAAAATATTTCAGACACAGTTATATATATTTCAGACATAGTTACATAAATTACAGCTGGTTAAAATATCCATGAGACCAAAATATATTTTTTTATTTCTTTTTCTTTGCTTTATAAATGATGCCATTATGGGGAATTTGAGATAAGGATTCAATAAATGGCTTTTAAATATGGAATAATAGCATTTCTAGACAATCACAGTAATTTTCACATCTTAGATATACGATTAGCCTTTTGTAAGTATTTTGAAATTACGGTTGGTAGATATCCGTAACAAATCATGTAAGATATATTTTGTTTCATCATATTTTCTGACCTACAGGATAAAATAGGTTTTCTTTATCCAAAAAAATAGAAACTTTTGTTTGCATATATTTATATATAACCTTATTGTCCTCCTTTACAGAAAATTTTACAATTTCACTTTCTACAAATATTAAATTTGGATGAGCCCAATCACTTATTTTTAACAAAGACCATTTTAATAAGGATTCATCATGTCACCTTCTACTTACGAAATTTCACCAAATGGTTGAAATGCTTCCCGTAACTGTTGCTGTTCCATGTCCATACTTAAATCCCCCACAAATATATGGTAATGTTCTGTAAAAGACAAATTTTATACAAGGGCAATAACTATCATGTTTTTAACTAGACTCTAAACAAACATGACTACAACTTTCTAACTGTCAACATTCCAGCAGATCCCGCGTATGGTGTGCGCATTTCAGACCTTATATGTTATGCTAGATCATGCGATTGGTATTAAGATTTTTTAGACTGGTCACTGCTGTTGACTACTAAGCTACTCAAACAAGGGTTTTTTGTACCTAGGTTTATGTTATCAATCCAGAAGTTGTATGGTCACCAACATGAGTGAATTGATCATTATAAGATCCATTTTTCAATTACAATTGGACATTTTCTTTACTATAACTGGATTTGACCTTTTCTAGACATAACAAAGAGTAACTGGACAGGTGTCTAATTAGAGACAGGCACTGCTTACTCATATGGAGCTCCTGAGAGTACCCATGGATTTAATTGGGTTCATGTATTTGTGTTTTTGCTTTTGGTTTTGTGTTGTATATGTTTGCCTATATCCAGATTTGTAATAGTCCCTTGACTTGGGGCTCTTGTTGCAACAACACAGTCTATATCCAGATTTGTAATAGTCCCTTGACTTGGGGCCTCTTGTTGCAACAACACAGCATTAAACTACTTGACAAAGTTGACAAGACATTATTCAGGATGGTCAGTACTTGAAAAGATCAAGATTTACTTAGACTTTCTAACTAGTTTTATTATATTTAATAATCTGTTTAAGAATTAATTCCACATGTTTAAATTTACAGCTACAGTATGATACCACTAGCATGTTCTACAATCTGGCTTATATCCTTAATGAAGCTTGCAATAAGTATACAAATTAATATTTTTGTTTCAATCTAAAATCTTGCTTTATCAGAAATGAAATTACGATCATTACTGATGCAATGTTGATTCTGATCATCAAGTTTTTTGTGTGGACAGTTTTAGTATAACAGAAGGGCAACATGTAAATATACTCCTTAAGAAGAGATTAATTTACACTCAATTCTGCACCAGTCATCCAGAGGTCTAACGGACGAAAATGACAGACAGAAAAAACAAAACACTTAATATGGTCATAATCTACGAGAGGAAAATTTCATAAGCCTTAATTTGACTGGTCGAAATATTAATATAACTGTCAGATGATAATGATCATATGCTTTCTTTTAATCTATTGCTATTCAATGCATTGTAGGTCTTGAAGCTCATAATACATCTTAATACATGTAATTTCTGTGTTGAAATGACATTATTCATATCTTAAGGTTTATCATATTCTGATGTAAGTCAATATTAAGCCTGCTTCTATTCATTGCTTCCGTTAATTAAAATCAGGATTCATTTAATGACTTATTTCTACATGTGACTTAATGTACATGTAGAAGATTAGTCCTTAGATTAATCAAGAGAAGACACTTGATCACGCTCCAGACACTCATATATAACTTTAAAGCTCCAACTACAAAAAGAATATGCTGACAATTTTTCACAATGACAGCATGTTCATTAGAGCACTTGAAGATTATACTGTGACTGCTGCCCTTTCATTATTGGCTTCCTGAGAAAGAAACATGTTTACTTCTTAACAAACTTCTTTCATTTGTATACAGATGTGTCCCTCAAATTACTGTTTAGGAATGAAGGAAACAATTTACATCGATGATTCCAAGACATTTTGTCTAAAAAATTCAATTAGAACTTAATTATAGCCATTCTTTGAAATTAAGAGTCATGTATAAAAAAGAAAACGAGAGACAATTTTTAAAGCTTTTTAAAAAAAAAAACCATTAATGATTAATGATTTATCATTGAACCCATTAATACTCCTCAGTAAACAATATCATGAGCTCCATCTATCCTGATTCATTATGTTTTTAATAACAACAGATTTCTTTGATTAACACAAAAATTAAGCTTGATTGAAGACTATACCTTCCAATCAAACCTGTCATTTACTGGACAAATAATTACGTTCTATAGTGCTCTCCTATTATTATGCCTACAAAAGAGATGTTGGGTACTTCAGCACTAACTCCTGACGGTAAATCACATAAAGTGATAGTGTCTATGATTTTAATTTAAAAAATGAAACTCTAATTTTAGCCTCGTACTTTTACTAAAAGATGATAAATTTCAAATCTCTAGTTCAAAATTTATACTATAACTGTCGTTTTATGTAAAAATACAATTTTATAAGCAAAATTAATTTTTGTCTGGTAGACAATAATTACATCGAAAACATGCCTACATTAATATCACCTTTTTTCGCCAAGTTTACCACACATGCGTAGTTGCAGACTTTATTGTAAAGAGTGTCGCACGTGCAACAAAATACAAGAGGGAGAAAGAGAATTTTGACCGATTCATCATGAAACAGAAAAAGACAGGAATTGTAGGCCAAATATAATTAGGGAAGGATAAGTTTTGGAGGTGAAATCAATCGTATTGAAATAAAGAGTGTGCTTGGAGTAGACAGGCATGCTGAAGTTGCCAAAAAGTCTGTTGGAGGTGTATGCATGTAAAATGATTAAATAACTGTTAATTGCACATATAATTTAAGAGATTTTTAATATATATCGGGCGACTACTTCTATTAGGAAGTGTCTCTTTTGACTAAAGTGCTTTTTGCAATTCTTCCCATAATATGAATAAAATTTTATTTTATCGCTTTTTGCAAGATGAAATTAAAATATTTATTATCTGTTGTATTAAATATATGTTATTGTTAGTTGTAGAAATTAGTTATCAACAAATATTTACTCTGTTTGTAAATGCATGTGTTTACCTCGTCATCCACATTGCTATGAACCGCCAATCAGCTGAATCGGCAATCATCAGAAACAAGGACAGATGCATAATTAGTATGGAAAGGCCAGCAATGTTTTTTAACGGTAATTTAATATTTAGAGGTTTATTTTCAACATTTTAGCGAATTTACCGACTAATTATGACATTATCAATTTATTTCATTCACTAAAACAGCTACTAAAGAAGTGTGGACTGTGAGCACGCTCACCAAGGGATACCCACAGCTTAGCTTTCAAGTCCAATTATCTCCCCTGAATAATATCCGACAGCAACGAAAATTCTTCATGCACACCGACGTATGATGTACTTTCTTCATGTAAAGTTTCGTCAAAATCTGTCAAACGGTTTAGGAGGAGTTGAATTTACGAGGTCTCCCACTGAATACTATATTTAAAAAGTCCAATGATCTCCCCTAAATAATATCCGACAGTGACGAAAATTCTTCATGCACCTCTTCATATGATGTACTTCCTTTATGTAAAGTTTCATCAAAATCTGTCAGGCGGTTTAGAAGGAGAAGTGCTTACAAGGGATGTGGACAAATGGAGAGAGACAGACAGACAGACAAGGTGATTCCTTAATACTCCCCCAAACAAGTTTGCAGGGGGTATAAAAATTACCAAAATTGTAGACTCTATCACTTTAATGAAAAGTAAGCAATGTTTAGTAATTATAACATAGAAAGGAGATTTCTTGTTTGTTTTTTGTTAATGGTGTTTAGTGACACTTTCATATATATCATGGCATCCATGGGGAGAAAGCCATTAGTACCAGGAGAAACTGGCAATCCTTGTCAATTAAGACTGGAGTTAACTTGAACTCTCAACATTAGGGCCGACAGACCATGTGATCAATAGTACATAACTATCTACTTTAACCACCCTCCCATTGGAAGGAGAACTGGGTATAATTTTATCTTCCATTACAAAAATGCTGGAAAATGTTTATTTTTAAACAATGGCATGCTGCAAAGCACTGTCCACGATAAAATTTGACACCAGGAGGAACAAAGGGAAGTAATTCATATGATTTGCCATATTTGCTTGCTGTTAAATTTTGCGGTTTTAAACAAATGATGGATCATATGGGTAATTTAAATAAAATCTAAATATATATATATATATACTTACTACTAGTGTCTTGTTTTGGTGCACTGCTTGGTGATGTGGCCCAATTTACCTTCATTTCCTGAAAAAGATTACAAAGTTTTAAACTTCCCTGTTCACAAAACCATCAATAAGTATGACTCACTCCCTGTATGTATTCTATGCTTCCATGTTAGTATATATTCCAAGTAAAGCAGAAAACTATAGTAACAACAGGACATAATAAATAATGATCAAAAACAAATTTCAAATTAACTGAAGACCACACTGTTAAATTATTTGATAACTGTAGCAATCAATAAAACAAGCAGAAATGCATGTAAATAGTCATTTCGTTATACATCACCTTTTGCACATGAGGAATGACAAAGTACATAATTGTACCATTGTTTAACAGTACAGGTTGTACATGTACAGAATCCATGTGGACACAGTAAAGGACAAAAAGTACACTTCTATGGACATAGCTGATTACTCATAAGGTGTACATTATTATGCATGAATTGGAAACAAGTGAAACAGCTGTGTATTAACAATGTATACGACCATCTGTTTCAGTAACAGCTTATTAAACAGGTATACATGATATTTCTTTTCAAATAAAATTGAATTTCTCTGATGAACATAGAATCCAATTTTAAATAATTGATTTGCCAAGTGGCAACTGGAACATTAAAACAACTGATATGTCCCCTACAAACCACAGTGAAAAATTAATTTAATTTGAATTGAATTTATCTTTATTAAGTTTCCATGTAAATGATATTATGAGACATATGAATCAGATCTATATTTCTGAATTTCTATTGTGACATGCTCTTGACAGTTCCAATCAAATGCAATCTTCTGTCATGTAAATGAATTCGTGAAAGTAGATACTTTTGGAATTAACCGAAATTTAAAAAATTTCCCTGTCATCAACCTCTGAAAATAATCTTACCATGGACACACCAGTAAGAAATTTTTTGTAGCCATATATTATGTTTTTATAGTTTAACATGACTCTCATGTAAAATAATCAAATCACAAGATTACTGATAGGAAATCCAGAAAAAAACTTTCTTAAAGAAAGAGAGTGAACAAAGAAATATCAGGGTCATCAATATCAGGTATATTACAGTCCATTGATTCGGTTTGATTTAAATCCTGACAAAAACTGAAAGGATGTTATTAATGAAGCATCAATAAATCTCTTTTCTACTCCACATCATTTACAAGATAGAATGTTTTTTATTCAATTTTGATCATTCAAGAGCAAATAATATCTGCTACAACATCTCTACTGTTGATTACTTAATTCCATAAAAAATAATTAAGTAACCAAGTCGATGATAATTCTCCAAAACAATTGAATTATATCATATAATGGTGTTAGTCTTGTTTTATGGCATCATTAGCTCTAGAAAAAGGAGACGTTATAGCAGATAATATTTCACATTGTTTCATACAGATTATTCATAGGCAGTGGCATTTACTCCCATTTTAACTTCTCATTCTTTCATACTGTTAAACGAAAACTTGCAATAACTTCAGAACTGCTATATCCAAAATTAACATTGATGCTTTGAAACCAATGATGCTGTAATTAGACAAGCAATGGGGATTTTATACTCCATTGTGTCCTTTGTAGGGATATAAACTAATGGGATGTAACCCCAGACTGACGAAAGAGTGAAATCTGTCTTATACAACATCAATCCCTGGATCTCAATAAATCTTTTAAAATTTCGAATGATTTGGTCAAAGCTTTTTAATGTTACCATGTGAAACCACACATTTTGACACTGTCCATGTCATAAAGGGACTTAACCCTGTAAACACAAGTGAAAGCAGACAAGTTCAAACTCTGTGTTTAGTGATCACCAACAATATTTCCAAACTTTACAAGGCTTTCTGTAGGTACCATGTGAAACCCAACCCCTGAACGCCTGAAGTCTATTGGTGGGGTCATAAAAAAAACCCTCAAATAAAAACCAGGGAGTGAACCAAGGTACTACTTAAGAGGAAGCATTCTCCGTATCATTTATAGCAAATGCTTTCTTTCAGTCATATATCATGCTGTCATTTTCTAGAGACAAAAAAAAATAACCAGCCATTGCAGTTGAAGTTTGTTAGAGGTTAACTGTGTATCAAGACTTAAATTTCTATGTGCAGAGTAAATTACCAAAGAACCACAGTAGTTTGTGTGACAGGTAAATACGTGTTATTGGAGGGATCTAGGCTCTAGAGAACTGTACCAAGATATGTAAACACTGCAAGGTACAAGACAAATTTTTTTCAAAAAAAAAAGAAACATTTTAAGATATTTCCATGAAGCAGAACCACAAATGTTGGGACACCAAATTGCTTTCAGTATACAGACAATAAATTTTTAAATTGTTTTTATTGACAAAAAAAACTTCAGAAATTGTATCAGATAGTCTGATCATATACTACTATAACAATTCTTTTGTATAGGACAATGAATATATATAACAAGATAATGCAAGATAAATTTAATTTTTTATAATATTTTAATATAGAATTCCCAGAAAAGTCTGCCATAAAAAATTACAAAATTTATCAACGTGAAGAATGTATTGATCTTTGAAACAAAAAAAGAATTTTGGTCCTAATGAAACATTTCCACATATTACCTGGAGATTAGCTGGAACCAAGTGATACTGTACTAATGTGTTCGTATTGTAGATAAAATGGTCACATTCCAACATTTTGAGGTGTAAAATCTTGTAGTACTAAAACCAATTAAAATGTCCTTGTAATCCAATTAATTTCACATTGAAATTATTTGTCTTTTCTCGTAATGTCAATTGATTGCTGTTTTATTCTTTTCAACATAATATACGATAATGTCAAGCCAGTAAATCCAAAATTATAAGAAAAACTCTCTTTTCCATCATACGATTATCGCTTGCTTTTTTAAACACAAGGAAGCAATAAAATTTAGGTCACGGTATGAAGATGACATTATTAGTGTAATTAGGAAGTATAACTGTAGACAATACTAAAACATGATTAACTCATGGTATCACTTCTTCCTCAAGGGAAGTGTATCGTAACATAAAACATCATTATAATGGTGCGAGTAATTCTTCCAACTAGATTAACAACTACTCCATTATTGCAGGTTTTTATGTCTTATTTAAAGATGGAATTTCATTTCCATGCTTTCAACAGAGGAAAACTTAAGAGAAAATTAACTGCTCTATGAGACATGAACAGATCATAGTGAAATTACAAATATTAATGAGACATAAGTGCAAAAAGGTTGGATTTAAAAGCCAATCCTGTCAGTTCATTAAAAGAAGCAGCCAACACCCTTCAGTAAGAGTCATAAAATCACACCCAATAAATTACTTAATGTAACTATGCACACTATTGCACTAAGAGTATTATACAGCCTTACTGCAAGCACTGAAAGCCAAACAGGTTTCACTTAAAGCCTTACTGTAAGCACTGAACCATAAACAAGTTTCTGAGGTTACACTTTAAATTAAACAGATTTCTTTGTTAATACCTAAGTAGGATCTGCTTATACAGAATGACAGAAATATAACAACTACAGGTATTCTGAAATCAATGCTTCCAAACAGACTATAAGCTGCACATCTAAAGTACTAACACAGGTATACACATGTGTAAAGGCAGTGACATTTATTTCTATTTAAAGTACAGGCGTTTCATTTTCATGATCGAGTACAGCATATTTGATGCAACCCCACGCCCCCTACCAGCCTTAAATATTAGTAAAAAAGTAAAAATGTAAGCATACTCTGCAAAAAAAAGTGCAGAGGTGTTCAAAAAGTTTGTTTTGTTTGTTTAAATGTTGTTTAATGCCACTTTCTGCATTTTTTCAGCTACCATAGATAGGCCAGTATTGTCTGCGGTCTTTTCCTTTTATTCTTACTTGGAAAGGAAGGGTGGGGATTACACCTAAATACAGACTAGGTAGATTTTTTTAGATCTGTTGATTGTGTCACTGGAGGTCGCTATTTGTTTGTTATTTTCTATGTGGTATTTTCAGACTATTATAACACGATTCTTTTATCAATTTCCAGATGTATATTTTGTATGGATATTAATTTTTATTTTAAAAAATATGATTACTAATATAATATTGATTATATAGGTCGAATAAAAAGTAAAACAAATACGAAAATAGCGAAAATAGCGGATGTTTAAACTGTTTGCATAAAATGCGAAGGCATCATATTGAAGATCAGAGTTGTGATTGTAAAAATGCAGGGTTTAAACTTTTTGGTTTTCTGTGGTTTTGTTATTAATTAAAGTTGACAAATGGGTTTGGTTTTAAAAAAGTGTGAGCATTCGTTTTAACAACAATCAAATTGACGATAATTTAATTTTTATTTATTACAATCACAAGAAATAAATCAAACTATAAACATAAATCCTATTTCAGGAGAGAATAAATTGCATATTTCAGTTAAAACTTGTTAAAGCACGGCTAAGTTGGACTCCAATGTCGTCATCTCGGGTTTTGTGAAAACTTGAACATATGTATTGTACAAGCATATAAGAATTTTTCAGCATTTTTGTGGTCCAAGTAAAGGGTGCAGACAATACATAAATGTGGAATACACATGCCTTTTTACAGTATATCATGGTGTCTAGTTTTTATTTCGGGAGGAAGCCGGAGTACACAGGAAAAAAAAGACCTTCGGTAGGAAAACTGGCAATCCTTGTCAATTAATATTGGAGTCAATTGCTCCCTGCTCGCAATATCAGTGTTGACAGACCACATGACCAGTAGTAGATGAACTATCTTAACCACTCTGCCATCAAGGCCGCCTGTTTAAAAGGCAGACAAGCTGATATACATAGGATGAAGTTATCTTTTACAAGAGATAGTTACAATCTGGCTGTTCAACGAGTTAGATGTGTACATGGTAAATGTAGTTTACTATTTTAACCTAAATTTCAGAGATTTAAAAGTATGCTCAGTAGTCAATACACTTTCTGTTTAAAAATAAACTTTTGGAAAAATAATACATAAGCCTCTTATGAAACACAACACCAAAGTTTAACTGTCCATTTTCTAACTTAACTTTAAATTGATTAATTTGAAAATAGAATGAGCCCAAAATTATATTGAATGTGCCCCATCACGAGTAAACCTTACCTTAATCGGTACAGTCTGGGTTGCTGTCTCCGTTAACATTTTCTCTATCATCCCAAATCAATAATGCAGTTTATCGAATGAAACTAATTACAGCAATTTATTTCGAGGTAGATTTCAATGTAACATGTTACATCACCTGTCAAGCGTCAACTATTTTAAGTAAGGTATCAAAGACTTAAGATTGTAGAATGATAATATTGTAGCGTCAAAATACTATCTTTGAAGACAGTAAGCAAGTATCATAGCATATCAAATATTAGAAGCACACGACAGAACAGTGAATTCAGAAATAATTATGATGAGAAATTCTTTGAAGATTAAGCAGTGTTTTCCTTTGGGTATTGGAGAACACATTAGTCTATTGATATGCTTGAATATGGGGTATATAATCAATACATGATCTATGTAGGTATTGTTTATTTTGTCACCTTTTGTATCCATCAAAGAGTAACATGTATCAATGGAATGCTGATTGGTTCAAGTGAAAATTGCATCATTTTTATTTCATAAGTTTCCTTATCAGATACCAAAACTTGTTTTTCTTATTGGTTACAGTTAAAATAAAGCTGCAAAGAATTAACCAAATAAAAACAACAGCCACAAACTGTGTTGTGTTGAGAGGTGTGGAAATGCAATGCACAGCATGCACTTCAATCTTGGTTCCCGATAAAAAAAATTAAAAAAAGATATCTGACAATGTTCCTGTGAAAAAAATATAGAAGAACTTATTATTCAAATTTACAGTTAACAAGCATGAATGATGAAGTAAAAAAACAACATATTTGTATGTGAAATAGTACATTGTATTGTTTTCCAGTGTTTTTTGGGGGGAGGGAGGATGAAGGGAAGGATTGACCAGATGTACAGGATAAAACTGGTTGCTATATTATCAAATGGCATTATATTTATAATGTACATATAAAGTTCAATAACTGATCAATTAGAAAATGCAGTATATTTAATTTAGCATAGTTAAATATTTATATCAAGAGTCATTGGGATATACAGTGAATGTAACTGTTAATCCAAACTAGTAGAATTTAGAGATAAACTAACCCAAGATGAAATGACAGAATAAATTTATAATGACGCCAAAAGAAATTGGTACACCCTAAAATCTATAACCGCTCATTCTGTTTGGAAAACACCATCCCCTATCTCTATTATACAGATTTAAGCATCTTTGACATGATACAGAAACCTGCCAGTCTTCAAAATAACAGCATACACCCAGTGGGACAGTTTGATGTAATCAGATTGTTATATAAACACTGCTTAACAATACTTGATGGAATTTGGATTCCTATTGTTTTAGAAGGATCTGTACTTCCACGATAATTAAATGCCATCAAAATATTGGTTAACAATATTCAATTGAATGATTTGGATTCTCTTAATTTACTTAGGAGATTGAGTCGATAGAGGCAGAAAAATTCACTGTCAGTAGACTTATTATAGGGTAATGCTGCTATACAGATTGTATGTTAATTCAAGTGTGAAATGTTACCAATACCAACCTTTTTCTTCCAAAATACATTTTATAGATAATAAATAAAAACAGCAAGACACATTTATTTTCCACCAAATGACTATGATATAAGGAAAAGGTTTTGAGAGAGACTTATAGTTATTGAAGGTTTTCTCAACAATTGCCCCACACGTTTTGAGATGTTTCTATTCTAGATTTTAAACCAACTATTTACAGTCCTGGAATATGGTCACAGCTGACCTAAGTGACAACTGCTATTACTTTCTTTACTCACCAGACATGGTTTTGTCAGCCAGTGAGAAAAAAGAGAGAAAAAACATGACAAAAAAGTGAAATTACTATAAAATAAAGAAACTTGATTGAAAATTGATGATTCTGTTTTAGAGTACAAAAAAATGATTGTCTGTAACTTAATGCTTGTATCAAAATAACAAATATAACGTATATAAGGTTTTTTGTTTAAATACGTGTAGTTCATGTATTAAATGAGAGTTTACTTGATCTCGTCTGAAATAGAAAACGGGAAAACAAATGCAATTGCAAACTAGAATTATATAATTGTTAAACAAGACCCCTTCACAACAAAAATTGAGGCAAAATATTGGATTTTATTTGATAAGCTTAATAGCCAGCATTAAGTTCAAACTTGCTTATTTTACATGTAACAAAATCTTCAGGTAGCACAAAACTGAAGCCCTTCAATAAGACCATAAAAATTCAATTCATTTTTATTTGCATTATTCAAAGGACGAGAAAACTTGTCAACGACATTAACATGTTATAAATAAAGGTAAAAACATCGGATATTTTTTATTAAAGACCAATACTCATCACACGCTTCACGACTTAATTGGGATAGTAATTTGAAGGCATGCATTATTCATGGAAACACATCAGTTTCCAACGGAACGGTATTTGAACAAGATCAAATACAATTGATATTCTAAACAGGTATAAATCTTTTATGAAGCAATTTACAAGAGTAAACCAAACGGGATCAACTAAAGCCAATAAAATAAGCTAAAATGCGACCCCTGCCTCATTTTACACTCTATTAAGACCGAGTTCTACAAATGATAAATTTATCATAATTTCCAAATTATTGATTGGCAATATAAAAATATAAAATGTCAAACATTTCTACTTAAATTTATCAAATTACCATCCATTAACAAACAGCAATATAGACTGGGATATAATGAAAAAAGTTCGGGAAGACATGAGATATTTCCCCCAGGTGCATCCGTTTCCATGTTTACCTAATCTCAAATCAATAGGTGGATGTATAGTGTAAAAAGTGTTATTGAAATAATATAGGAAACTTTCTAAACAAGCAGTCATTTTTCATCACGGACAATGAATTATTCATACGTTCATTTTCAAAATGTACAATTTGAAAATGTGACATAATATCTAACAAATAAAATTCTGTGAGAGCTGAATGCACCAATGAAGATATTCCATCTATTTGTTGTATTTTGTGGTGTTCACTTGAATAGTAAAGGCTTGCCAAGTCATTTGTAATGAATTTAAAAGATAATTTAGTGCTTTTTCAAGAAGAAATCATTAAAGATTAATAAATATTTAACAGTCTGAATGTCCTAAAATTTATATGCATGTATGTTCATTTGGATTAAATCATTGATACTGTACAATATATATTTGTTTTTCTAGTGACTTTTGTAAAACTGGAAAATAAAACTGAATCAGTTCAATGTGACATTACACCAATATGAAAAACACCAGTTTTGGCATGAAAAAAATTTATTGCACACATATGGAGGAATATGTGACTGCATGAAGCATACCAACACACAACACCTGAAAGCATGACAACAAGTTTTCAGGTCAATTACCCAACATGCCTGTGGCCCTTTCTTATTTGCCTATGCATACTCCTTGAATATAAGATTCCAGAAGTCTGCACATAAATTCAAGCTTTGTATTAATGGTTACTGAAAATTCCAAGTTCTAGAAATTTTGCATTCTCTTTCAAATCACAGTAATATCCGAAATATAACATTCAATAATAATATTTTGTACAATTTGTTTCTTTGAAGCTCAAGCAACTACAGTTGATGTTTTTCTCTTTTTTATAAAACCTTTTTTTCTAGAAAAGGCTTTCTAATAAAATCCATCTTTAATTAATATCAAATAACAGACTCAATGTCAAACCTCTGAGCCAAATAGTAGAAATCCAAAATCCATGCAATGACTATGCCAACACACTTCAAATCTGAAGTGTTTTCTTTATAGATGCTGTCTCATCAACATTTATACCCCCACCCCACAAGGCTACACAGTATAAATATCACAAGGAGAAAAACTGGTCAAACCTATTTGGGAGGCATCAAACAACCATTAGGCATATTCCTTAAACAATGACATTAAAAAATACAAAAACTGCATTTGAAAACCAAGCCACAGAATCATGATTAATAGAACTAACTATACAGTACATATATTCACCGGTCCAATAAATTTTTATTATAGGGACACACAAAAAAACAGGCCAATCAACACTTTTTGTTCATCAATATTACACTAAGAACTGTAAATTAGAACAGTTTATTACCACTGTCGAGGAGACAACCAAAGCCACATACATCTACAATATGATGACTAGTTTTATCCCTAGACGATATTCATCAAACCTATTCAAAGGCTAACCAAGAAATGACTTTTTTTTGTCCAGACAGTTAAGCCATACTCTAGGCAACTAGCTAAATTTTACAATGGTTATTGTAATACATAAAAACATTAACAACACAGATGCGACTGCCATTTGACATTGTGATTAACTTCTTTTAATGGTCTTCTTCCAATAATTATTGTCACAAAACGGTGGACAGTCAACACCAGGAAATTATCACGATGAAATTACATCTCATAATCGGTACTCTTGAATAGCCATAGTATGTAGACAAAATGTAAAACTCTTGTACATAGCATCCTAGGGGGATACACTTCAACAGAAAAAAACAACTGTATCCACCGCTAGCAGTGTTTACTGATGCTGAAAGCAAACACAACTTTAATGATAAAATCCATTATGGAATATAATGGCTGCATTATCACTTTCTGACAGACACTGTAACAGTCATACAACATTATCTTAGCACGTCCAGTCCTTATATAAACACAGACATCAGATTAGACTATTCTTCTCACATTGTACCAAAGAAAGTGATATATTTTCTTCACACCAATGAATAAAAATGCTGGCTTGCTGACACTTTCATGGAACAATCCAACTCCATCAAAAATATTTCAGAAATGTTTGTCTCCATCTACCAGAACTTTGAGTTTAATTCAGTCAAGTTAGTACAGGGTATAATTAGTACTAATGGATAAATAGGTGTAGATTTTGAATGACTGGGTTGAAGATTGTCTTAAATATTTATATTGGATTAATTGATTTCAGCTATATTCAGGACATTATTTATATTGGAAAGAAAACAAAAACAAGTAAATGATGAAATACAGAGTTTTCTAGACAACCAAATAAATTTCTAGATTGTAGTATTTTAAACAAGGACCATATTTTACTATTTACTTGGGTAGCTATTATAAGTAAGAACTGGTTATAATGCCAACCAAGACCATGTGTAGCCTTTATATCAACTGTACAAAGATGTTAAGGTCTTTCTAAATAATCACTATAAAATTGATTTAACACTTATGACATTTCTAGCTTTTAAACACTTCTAATTACTCATCCAAACATGCAAAGTAATTGTCTATTGCCCAAGACCAATGCTATGCTAATTACTTATAATTAGGGCTTCTTTACAAAATTCAAAACATTTTTCAAACATTATTCATTTAAAGGTACAATTTATTTTTCCACAATTACATATAAGTACAGTCACAGAACACAAAGCATCTCATCTGGGCGAATTATTAATAATTTTATATTGACATGGGTTTTTCTTTTCTATGGGAGAACTCTACTATGCAGCCATGATAATAAAGATTGAGAAAGGTTTTAATAATATAACCAGCTGTGTAGGTAACATCCATTGTGAACAATCATCAGGGCCTTACAATTATAACTCATGTTCCAACCAAGAGTTTATTTTTAGTATTTACCACAAGTAATTAAGTCAATGAGTATTACTACCTTGAGATTTAACTTTGATAAAATTTGTCAAAACTTGTTCACTTTAAAAAAATATTCCAACGTTTGTTAATTTTGTCCAGGCAATATGAATGAATTAACAAAGAAATATTAACACTGAAAAAAGTGAAACACATGTTGCCTTAATATAAAAACTTGTATATGCAGAAAATATATTCAAGGATTTCACTTTCATATAATCCCAGTCGCTTAAACTGATCTACAACAGCTTGTAATGTCCACTAAATAGTTTACTTTTCATTATTTAAAATTGTTTTTTGGTTGGTATTTTGGAAACTAAAATTTACTTTTAATGTGATATTAATATACACAAAAATTTTACCAGAAAACTTCAATGTCAAAATGAACACAAGAACTGGGACTCTTGTCATACCTTTGTCAAAACCAAGTTGAGATACTATAATATACATGACGGAAGTTTGAAAATACTTAAAACTTTACATCATAACAATTTTACATATGCTGGCAAAAAAGGAACAGAAAGAAAGAGCACAAAAAAGGTACAAATGTAGTGCTGAATAATCCTTATAAAAACCCTTTCCAATAAAAAAAAACCCTTCCACAAAATATGAATTAGACTAAAGACGCATTCATGTACAAGTAGTAGTTTTTTAACACATTTGGAAGAAATGGATAAAAAATGTGTAAAAAATTAATCCTAGTAAAACTGACCACCGTGATCAATGATATGTATCTTTGCCGAGATCTGGGAAGTGATGTGCCTTATAATGGCTGGATCAAGGAAGATTAGAGACCATTACTGTGGGTCCACAACTAACCATTGAATACATATAATAAAATGCTGGCAAAATCATGTAATGGACAATTGATGACATATTCAGAAGACTTAACTTCATTTCCCACAAGATTCAATCACCAAATCTGTCTTTTAAACACTTTTTTCATTTATACATCTGTTATCAACAAAAATGTCATAAAATGATTTAAAATTTATTA
This sequence comes from Limnoperna fortunei, assembly GCA_944474755.1. Lineage (NCBI taxonomy): Eukaryota > Metazoa > Mollusca > Bivalvia > Mytilida > Modiolidae > Limnoperna > Limnoperna fortunei. Next base: position 80,568,305 of record OX104116.1, read on the forward strand.
CCCTTGGCAAAAATAGTGATCAATAAATGGACAATATGGAGCAATTTCAAACAAGGATGTATCCCATAATCGAGTAACACAAACAACTTATACCAATACTGCCAGAAGCCATTTTTTACAGGAAGATATGTTGGACCCTAGTGTTGTTAAACTGCTATACAAAAAAATCCAATTATCCCAAATTATTCAGTTAAGGAATCTATTCAAATATGTATTTACATTTCTATAGGGTACACGAACAAAACATATTTTCCAATTTCTTTTCATAGTTTTTAATTGGCTCATGATGTAATCAAAGGTTAGAGAGCCAATATAATATTGAGATCATTTAAACTTTTCCTTTTGAATTGATTAAATCAAAAATAAAATTTAAATTTCAAATGATTTGAACCTAATACCAAAGAAATTAAACTTTTCATTCTCAGTAGGACAGCCGATATCGACATAGCCATGTTTAAATTGCGTAATTCTTTAAACAGTCAGTCCCTCTTAAGATTTTATCAAAGATTTCCTCCAATCTGCAGAATTTAAAAGAGCAACAAACTTGATCTTCAAAGAAATATTAAGTGTGGATACTTGATAAAAATTATGATGACAGTAATGCCAATCAGTTTTAGTCATTAGGAGGATATTTTGTGACTATTTTCTAAAATGGTTAAAATATGTATATGAAATAGTTTTTATAAAATTCTGTTTATCTTGTAAAACAGGGGAGAAAATCTGAACTTTTGCAATTACATTATTTTCACAATAAAAAAGAAATGCATCAATAATTACATTTAAATATATCTATGATAAAAAATGTGAATATGTCTATAAAATATTATTTGTAGAAAATTCAATCAATGAACTGCAAGTTTTAAAAAAGGAAGTAAAAATGTCCCACAAATTAAATTAAATAAAATTACATACCATTAAATCCGATTGCTTGATTGGAAGAGGCACATATTGTACATAATATTGGTAAGGATGCATCCTGACGTTGTTGCCTGCGAACCTCCTTAGATTAACAATGGGCTTTATCCGAGGAAGAGTGGAGGCCGAGGCTAGCTGTAATGCAGCTATGGTGCTGAATTGATCCAGACTGATAGTACCAACTCTCCACACTGACAATTATACACTGTCACAGCTCAATATTTCTCTGATCAGGTAAGTGTGTGTGTCAGCTTTCTAATAATCCGTTCAATATTCACCACTTTTTTCATACACGCACGGCTGTGGACAATTTTGAAGTAATAAAGAAGATTATCACTATAATTTTTCTTTTTCTATTTCAATGAATGTTGTGAGAAAAAGTCGCATAAATAACTAACTATTACGATAATGAATGCTAATGTACAGTGTTAAATCTAGTAATTGGTTTCACAATCCATTGCAGATCAGTACTCGTAAAGGTACGACATGGGTGAAAGATCAACAGGGGACACTGAATGACAAGTCAAATATGTCTCCTGGCCCTCTCTCCTTAAAATGACGATCAATCAGTGAATCATACAACTCCTGTTATCCAAAGAATTATCCATGCATAACCACATCAAGTTTACAGTTCCCAAGCAAATTCTTTCAAGTGTGACTGAATTTCATACATTTGAAATGAAATTGAAATTACCTTTTTCACTGATGCACTCGGTCTAGAATAGCTTCATATATTATTAACTTTAAACATTTAAATATCAAAGTCGCTTTTGTATAACTTAACATTTGCATGCTTAAATTTATATGAACCAATCCATAATTATAAAGCGGATTTATAGAACTATAAATTTTACATGAAAAATAGACAAAATAAAGATAACTTCATTTCTTTTCCGAACCTATGCCATCCCCTGGGAAACTTGCACCACAAATGTCTCCAAATAACGATCACATGAATACAGTATTGTGAACAGAAGGATTTTAATATTTTAATCTTTGTATGATACTAAGAACTGTCAGCAACTGGGTTAACGAAAGTAGGTATTCATATTTTGTGGTTTTATGTAATATGCAACAATTTTTCTGCTAAAAACTGTAGAGAAGTATTATTGCAACAAAGAAAATTAATTACTTATTAAATGATGATGAAAAAAGTTTACAATAAAGAGTGTTCACTTCCAAGTTCCATTTTCTCATCACTCTCAGAAATAATTATTATAACAGAAACCAAAAAAATCTTTTCCTTTTGTAACCTTTCTGATTATTTTCTAAATCATACACAACTGATTTAAACCATTACTAAAGTGGAACAACTACTACTGAAATGAACTTCATACAGTAACCCGGTAATAGGTCACAAATAGCAAAATTATACAAAATTATGGAGAATAATCTATGACCTCTAAAATATTTTCTGACAGTTTAAAAAAGCTTAATTCCCTTAACTGTTCAGTGCTAGACACCGATTTACATGTATTCTCAATAAAAATACTACTTTATAAACACAATAGTAATGACAAATAACCAATTCTCGCTATTCCGACCTAAAAAAAATGTGCTTGTCGTCAAAAATACATATTAAAAACTAATCACATTTTCATGCAAGCTGAACACCTAAGTGTTACAAAAAGAACCCAAAATAAAATCAATAGGTTGAAAATATGCTTAGAATGGATTGAATGAATAATATAATTTTCTTAACTTTAGGGAAAATGAAATCTTGTTAGTAACAGCAGCCATGTTTTCACGAGGAATACAGGCTGTTACTTACAAGGATAATAGAGTCAAAATTACACAAACAATATTAAAAATAAATTTGGGGAAACTAAGGGGGCAATCAAGAGGCTAAAATAAATGCATATTTAAAGGATAGGGGGGTTTATGCTGCTGCTAGTCACTGTACAACATTATTTAATTAACTGTGGTATCATGTATATGTTATAGGCTCATGGTTATACAACAAGTAAACTGTAGGAATAAAATGTCACCAAAAACAAGGACACCACACAAGTCTTTTATATTACGTAATTTATACATGCAAGAAGACACATTTATTCTCTCCAGACTAAATGAAGAAGCATATTTTTTTTTTGTAAATTCCTCGTATAAAACTCTGACAACAATAGCATTTAAAAAATTTGATCAGAAAACAGGTATCCCAAGAGGACTGAATGGCAAGCTCATGACTTAATACTGTTATATAAAGACAAAAATAAATTAAAATCTTCAATATACACAAATTATAATCCATATCGAGATCAAAAGCAGATACTACTTCCTTAATATTTAACAAAATTTTAAACCATATTAACTCATGATTAATACAGAATGTAATGGTTTTTATATAGCCATTAAGTAAATGGCAACATATAATGAACTTTGACTTCTACTTAAAGCAGTAAAAACTATACAGATCAATAAAGTAACAAGTGACTTAGTCTGTAACAGGTGTGTGAAGCTAATCCTGTAACTCATCAATATGAACAAACTTTTAATACCTTAAATACAGATTTCAAATGTTAAACGTTTTTGTATTGAACCTCAGTCTGAGTATACATAGGGCATAGAATGTCTGAAATATCAAGATACAAGTACTGTCGTTCATTTTTTTAAAAACTTAATTGGTCTTAAAATGTGCATTTTTTAAAACTGAATAATAATTATTGACTACTTTGAAGAAACGGAAGGGACATTTACACATTTTCAGAGATCCAGACTTAAAACCGTATCCCGCAGCAATGCATATCAATAGATGGCACTGAAAAGAGGGGAAAGGTCACTGAAGATGACAGCTACAGAAAAGCTAGATCTCTGGAATGGATAACTTTGTCCATACAGCATTATACTGCCCTGGTAATAAGCTCCAGAACATTGCAATACTTTTTTTAGAATTTTAACCACATTTTGATACTATTTCTTTTGACAACATATATTGACAAATCCTGTTTTATACTCAAATTTATATAATCTTGATATATTCGTTAAAAAGCTTTTAAGGAAATGACAAAATGCTTCTCAGAGAAATGATCTATGCTGGTTTTATCCATAAAAGTTACTTTGGAACATTTTATCTTTGTATTAACATTTAATAGAAGAGTGCACAAAAGTGTATTAATTTTATAAACATTTTAACTATTATCTATACGTAATGTGAAAATCAACCTTTAGAAAAGAAATGTTAAGGCTATCAAATATGGTTTAGTATTAAATGAAGGTTTCAAAGCTTGTTTGTATTCACAAAAGGTTTTGCAATTGTTGTCTAACATAGTTATAGAGAAATCACAAGCTAAACATTACTTTAAAAAAAATAGGAAAAAAATTGCACAATTTAACAAATTTAATGTTAAAAAAATTACTTTCTTCACACAAGAAATGGTGAATGTTTGAAACAATTAAGATTTGATATAAAAAATAGTGAAATGTTGCTGCATTCTAATATTTTTGTCCCAAAATTGACCTTTTCTGTCAATCAAGTTTTAATATTGTTTATAATAAACATTTGGAAAAGTAGCAATGAAGAAAGAATAACAAATTGGAAACTAGGCAATAAATTCAAGTAGTAATATTTTTGACTAAGAAACAAACAATGGGTCCGATCTTTCACTCTAATCTGTTATAACTCTGACAAATATAGCAATATAAATAAATCCCATCAGTTTTTCTCCTAATCCTAAAGTGTTAAAACTTATACAAGGAAGAAGTTAAAAACACTTATGTTTGTATTTGATGACAAGTTGGCCAGAAAATATGGAACAGTTGTTTGTAGAGCCCCTCAGGGAAGTTATGATGAAAGTGTAAACTATCTAGAATTAAAAATTAGGAAGTGTCTATATCGGGTAAACAACATATGTCAAAATCAATCCATCATATGTAATCTATAATGTATGATCGATGTTTGGTCATATACAGCTCATGTAACTGATTCACTACAAATTAATTTTTTCTGACGGCCATGGGCAAAACACTGAAACCTGCCTGAAACAAATACAAAATACAATAGAATTGCTTAGGAACAGTTCCCGAGGACAGGGAATCTAGCAGATAGTTATGTCACCAAATCTAGTTAACAGATGGAATTATTTCCTTAGTTCAGAAAACGATGACATTCTAACATTCATATAGTGGTAAAAGGTCAAGTAACATTCAGTAAGATATTCGTGTATTGTAATCAAGGAGAAATTCAGTCAAACATTTTCTAAAGTAAATTTTTACTGAAATAAAATTACTTCATGTTTTATTCCTAAACTAAATAACTCAAACAGCTATAAAGGGTACTGAACTTCAGGTAGCATAACAAATCAATTTATAACAGAAAAAACATACAAAAGACTTAATTCCGTGGGAAGTAATAACATGCACTCAGGATCTGCAGTCAGAGTCTGCATGTCGGAGCAAGTATGTTTGGTTATTCAATCATTGAAAATAAATTGGAGATGGTTAGATTATAGCTCTAAGCTTTTGTCAAAGCTTCTTAACACAGGATAATATACAAATAAACATATTATTTATTCAAATAAAGTTTGTATTCTCAATTTATATTTCATAGACCTTCATAATAAAACTTTTAACTTTAATTTCAATGCCTTCTCAAACATATCAAAAGAAATTTATCACCTTTTTCTTTTCCATACAAATGTCAACTTACTATCATTGTATTTGAAATCATCTTATGCAATCCATTTTATTTCGAGGTAAATTCAATACAATCTCTATAATTTAAGTTGTCTATAAAATAGCTGTTTTTTAGAAGGTACCAGTGTACTATTAAATTTTACAAAGTATATTTTACCATCAAAAGTGAAGCTAATTTGAGAACAAAAAAACAATAATTGGTAATTCCAAAACCAAAGATTATTGATATCTATTTGCAACTTCTCCATTAATAGTTTATTTTACATCATTCCTTCAAAGATTTCACAGGTAAAGTACAAATGACCTCTACGCACAAATTAATCTCTTTTTTTTTCGACAATAAATGACCAAAAACTTTTTATTCTTTATTTTAAAAAATCAACACCCAATGTTTCAGACCAATCCAAACATTGTTGGACCAACTGTCATGACCAGTGCAAAAAATTAGAGTTCTGACATTTTCCAGTGAAGACCTGATAACCCACTGTTCAGCCAACAGTATTATGAAAAAATTAACAAAAATATATAAAAAATGGTGAACATTGTGTGTATTTAACTTGATGTGTCAAATGTTTTGTGTTCTAAAATGGAATATGCACCATTTGTTTTATTTCTGTGATACATTTAATTACTGAAAATTACCAATGGGAAAACCAAGAACAGCACAACAGACCTGAACAACATATCGCAACTTAATAATATTTACTTTAAATTGCATTTCTTTCCTAAGAATAAAAGCAATGAAGGTCCAGTAAAAAGTTTAGCGTAGTCTGATGTTTACCAACAGTTAACACTACTACACAATTGTATGCTTTATGCATAAATATAAGAAATCCGTTTCAGTAATCCCAGTCAGGAGAAATCCCACATTCCTTGTGATGAATTGTAATAATAATCATGGTGGATCTTCTCATGGAATTAACTAATACACCTTGAGTTTAAATAATTATGGACTTATGTCTTCTAAAACTGAAGTTATTGCAAAGTTATCCCAATCAGGTAGTTATATATAAATGCTGTATAAAAATAGTGAAACTAAATGCAAATTTAACGGGCTTTATGAGAATGTTAATTTACAAATCATATTCTTGTAGCATAAAAGATAAAAACTTTTCTGGAAGTCTGGATGTGCAACATATTAATTATACCAAAACATTAAAAAATTAGATTGAAATTGATCACCATAGTGTAACACTGTCCAATATCCCTAATGGACCAGTGTGTGCCTGTCTGTTTATATACTTGATTGTAGATTAGCTTTAATCTGAAGATAAAAACACAAGAAAACACAAATAGCTGAAAACTAAATCAAATTATCCTTAAATGCTGCCGAAACACTTCAAATGTAAAACATGGTAGAACTTGCACCTAAAATAAATCAAAGAATCAAAAATCATTTCTTAAATTGAAAGTTATGGATCAATTCTCACTTCTTTGGTAAAAGCAGAGAAGTGCAGAATATAATTTCACAGTAAAATAAGTAGGTGAGAGTCTAAAACCTGACAGAATTATTCTCACAAGAGTGTAGCTCACTTTTATGAAATATCATGACACCCCTTACTGTCATTAATATGAAGGCATTATAAATCATTGAAAAAATTCATATTTCTCTTGACAACTGATATGCTCCACCAAGAACATCTATATTTTTGTCAATTACTGCAGTGCTAAGTGTAAAATTTACGTGATGCCACTAAACAAATAGAAATTTATAGCACAAGCAACGTTAAAACATCACGTTTCGTGATTAATCAAATGAAAACAAATGATGGATGTTACGAAGCCTACATTACTTTACAATATTTTCGCTCTTATGATCTGCAATAGGCTTTCAAAAATCAGAGATTTTTTTTAAAGTTTCAATCAATGATATTTCCCAATGGTACAATATGTAAAAAAGGAATGACAGTTCAATATTTTCACTGTTACACAAGCATGGAAGCTTTTACATCATATTCTTTTGTCATTTTTATTTCAAACGAAATAAAATGGGATTCAGTTAATCAGTTTGAAGTGAATGAACCATTTTATTCAATAAATTTAAAACAAATACAAGGCAGCATGAGAAAACGATTATTTAAATCTGCAATTTACTAAAATAACTATAGCATTTAATTCCATCATTGTGGTAAAAAGAAATTTAAATGAATCAACATTTAAATGATGAGATGAAAGTCTACCCACTTTTAACTAAACTGACTAAAACAGAAATCCCTCTTTTCTAAGACAAAATTCATAATGACATAGCAAGCCATGGACATCCAAACAAAGTATTGTATTGTCATTGAGAAAAAGGGACAGAAGTATAGAATAAATTTTATAAAATCTAGGAGAGACCCTTCCCCTGCAACAGCCCATGAACTGCAGAAGGCAATGCAAGCAGAAACGAATATCTGACAGAATGCTGGACCAATGGAGAACCAGAGCTAAACGGGAATTTGGAAGGTAGAGTAAAACATGTCAATCAATCAATATAATTGTTATGGCAACAATTGTGTGTTATTATTTCGTCAAAGAGATTTAGTTTGTCAAAGGCTTAATTTTTTGTTTGTTTTAATGTTGTTTAACGTCAGCAATTTTTCAGCTGTATCATTGTGTCCAGTTTTTACTGGGTGCGGACGCTGGACTAGCCAGAGAAAACCCCTGACCATTGGTAGTAATACTGGCAATCCTTGTCAATTAAGATTTCGTCTAGTACACTCCACCCACAGTGAGACTCGAACCCGTAACCTAAGTGCTGACAGATCAAGTAATTACTGGTAAATGAACTACCTTAACTACTCGGCCACCGAAACTTAGACTTATAAATGCCACAGTACATCAAACAGGTTGCTATGGTTATGTCAAAGGACTATAATTTGAAAGGTGATGAGTTAAGATAATAAAGATTTAATATGCTGAATTAGTACTTTGAAGATAGTACATATACTTTTGCTAAATTTGGCACCAAAATTGTATTTTAAGCATGAATTAGAACCACAAGTAAATTTTTAATTTTAAAACATCAAAGTCAATGCCATGACAATACAGGCATGTTGTGACATATTCCATTACCTGTACAGGTATTAAACTGTTGAATCACAACCCAAAAGAACTCAAATCATCAAGAAACTGCTAAGGAATGGCTATAGTACATCAAGTCAGGATCAACACATGTTTTATATGAGATTCTTAACAATACATTTCCAATATCAAAAACTGTTTTTTAAAGGTGAAAAAATCCATTACAATATTCAATTACCGTGTAGATAATACAGCCATAGGCATACAGAGTGTTTTTCCTCCAATAAGTTATAATCTAATTACAGTAGAAACCAAGTTTAATATTTAATGGCAGTATGTTATTGAGCCGACTGTGGGGTACTTTATAGCTCTTCTACAATGACTCAATAACTCCATCTCTAGGGATCTGAAAAGTTAATAAACAAACTATACCATAGTGGTCATGGAATACACATTCCACAAAGGATATTGATCTACTCTGTTGATAATCAGCTCACAATGACAGATTCCACCATTATTAAAGAGAAAAGAAAAGACAAAGAAGTCATGTAATGAAAGAGTATATGTCTACAGACTAATGAAAAATTCTATACAAATAACAATTCTGTGAAGTCTTCTTTCATTATTTATGAACTGTGATAAAGTTAGTTTTTAAAAGACCAGTAAGGATAACATTCAACAACAAAAAGGAGAATATAAATTCCTTGACGATATTTTAAAAATTATTTATCACTTATTTAAAGCCAGGGGCAACATTTTTGGGTTTGGGATACTCATTTTTTGTTTTTTCTTTTTGTATATGTTTGTTTAACATCCATTTAATTTAAGCTTGTGTTGTTTGTTTGGTTTCCTTGCTCTTTTTCCTACATCAGTTTAGTATATTACTGTTGTATGAAGAAAATCTTGTAAAAATAAAGTCAGGTCTAACGAGCACCATGCATGTTAGATTCTATCCATTGGTGTTCACACACTCACTTTCCATAACAATAAACATAAGGTCTTCAATGTCAATGGTATTCAGTTTAATAAAGAAACTTAACTCCCCTGCTAAGAATGTTTAAGGACATAACTGAAACTAACATTTGAAAAGAAGATTTATGAAGCTATGCAATGCATTCCATTTCCTTTAGTCCAACAGTACTTTATGCATTTTTTAGTTTAAATAATTAGATGTAAACATAATACATATTTATTGATGTGCCTTAAAATCTATTTGAAATTTGTGTTCAAAGATCTTACAGTTTTACATTAATAATATATCAAACATTATAATTTCAACAACCTTCAAATAAAAGCTACACCATAATATAGCCAAACCTATTACTTTCAATCTGTGTAATGCATTTATGAGTTTGATAATAGTATGTCCCACTTCAATGAGTCTCATTGTATACAGACTATACTGTATAATGAAGGTTGCTTAATTACTGCACAACAAGCTCCTTCAATACTTATAAAGGGGATTCTATCTTGAGGACAACACAATGTCCCCCAATCCATACACGGAACACTGCATGTTGAGGACAACACAGTCCCCCATTCCATACATGGAACACTGCATGTTGATGACAACACAATGTCCCCCAATCCATACACGGAACACTGCATGTTGAGGACAACACAGTCCCCCATTCCATACAAAGAACACTGCATGTTGATGACAACACAAGGTTCCCCAATCCATACACAGAACATTGCATGTTGAGGACAACACAAGGTTCCCCAATCCATACATGGAACACTGCATGTTGAGGACAACACAAGGTTCCCCAATCCATACATGGAACACTGCATGTTGAGGACAACACAAGGTTCCCCAATCCATACACAGAACATTGCATGTTGAGGACAACACAAGGTTCCCCAATCCATACATGGAACACTGCATGTTGAGGACAACACAAGGTTCCCCAATACACACATGGAACATTGCATGTTGAAGTAAACACGTCCTTCAATCCATACACGAAACATGGCATGTTGAGGTTAACACAATGTCCTTCAATCCATATACAGTGCAATCAATGTTGAGGCCAACACAAGGTCCAGCTAACAACTTAAGATTGAGGGCCTCTAATTATCCTTCAATGTGGGCAACCGAGCAGAGGTAAGTGTGTGCAAAAAAGAAAACAATTACCAGTAAAAAGCTGAAATACCAGTTATCTTACCATAGTACATTAACATGTGAACAATCCAATGACCTATATGGCTTACCACAGAATGAACATGCTGACCACATTGAAATATGATGACTATTGTAATACACTGGAACACAACCTTGCCATATAGTATTCCAAGGCAGTAGTTTGTGCCCTTGCATTTGTCCTTACCATAGTAAATTAACATGTGAACAATCCAATGACCTATATGGCTTACCACAGAATGAACATGCTGACCACATTGAAATATGATGACTATTGTAATACACTGGAACACAACCTTGCCATATAGTATTCCAAGGCAGTAGTTTGTGCCCTTGCATTTGTCCTTACCATAGTAAATTAACATGTGAACAATCCAATGACCTATATGGCTTACCACAGAATGAACATGCTGACCACATTGAAATATGATGACTATTGTAATACACTGGAACACAACCTTGCCATATAGTATTCCAAGGCAGTAGTTTGTGCCCTTGCATTTGTCCTTCCTGTTGTTTGTTATTGTTTACTTTTTGGTGAATTGTTGTGTCTAGTATTTGAATTGCAAGATTTTGTTTGGTTCATTTACTGTTTATAAATCATACATTATATTTTTATTTAAAGAACAATATTTTAGCTTTTGATTTAATAAACATTGTATGAGAATTGTCAAGCTTTTCTTTCTATTAATTAAACAGAAATTAATAGTTATCAGGTTAATTCCTAAATATTCAGAGAATTTTATCGTATAATTTACATTCAAATTAAATAATTGATTGAATAATTTACAAAAGATAAATAAGATATTTATAAACGTGTGAAACATATCCCCAAAGAAACATAGTCAGAGTAAGACTCACAACAGGGATATATCACTGACTTAGAAAATACCCCAAAGAAACATTGTCAGAGTAAGACTCACAACAGGGATATATCCCCAAAGAAACATTGTCAGAGTAAGACTCACAACAGGGATATATCAATGACTTAGAAAATACCCCAAAGAAACATTGTCAGAGTAAGACTCACAACAGGGATATATCAATGACTTAGAAAATACCCCAAAGAAACATAGTCAGAGTAAGACTCACAACAGGGATATATCCCCAAAGAAACATTGTCAGAGTAAGACTCACAACAGGGATATATCCCCAAAGAAACATTGTCAGAGTAAGACTCACAACAGGGATATATCCCCAAAGAAACATTGTCAGAGTAAGACTCACAACAGGGATATATCACTGACTTAGAAAATACCCCAAAGAAACATTGTCAGAGTAAGACTCACAACAGGGATATATCAATGACTTAGAAAATACCCCAAAGAAACATAGTCAGAGTAAGACTCACAACAGGGATATATCCCTAAAGAAACATTGTCAGAGTAAGACTCACAACAGGGATATATCCCCAAAGAAACATTGTCAGAGTAAGACTCACAACAGGGATATATCAATGACTTAGAAAATACCCCAAAGAAACATAGTCAGAGTAAGACTCACAACAGGGATATATCCCCAAAGAAACATTGTCAGAGTAAGACTCACAACAGGGATATATCCCCAAAGAAACATTGTCAGAGTAAGACTCACAACAGGGATATATCAATGACTTAGAAAATACCCCAAAGAAACATAGTCAGAGTAAGACTCACAACAGGGATATATCCCCAAAGAAACATTGTCAGAGTAAGACTCACAACAGGGATATATCAAAGAAACATTGTCAGAGTAAGACTCACAACAGGGATATATCAATGACTTAGAAAATACCCCAAAGAAACATAGTCAGAGTAAGACTCACAACAGGGATATATCACTGACTTAGAAAATACCCCAAAGAAACATTGTCAGAGTAAGACTCACAACAGGGATATATCACTGACTTAGAAAATACCCCAAAGAAACATTGTCAGAGTAAGACTCACAACAGGGATATATCCCCAAAGAAACATTGTCAGAGTAAGACTCACAACAGGGATATATCACTGACTTAGAAAATACCCCAAAGAAACATTGTCAGAGTAAGACTCACAACAGGGATATATCACTGACTTAGAAAATACCCCAAAGAAACATTGTCAGAGTAAGACTCACAACAGGGATATATCCCCAAAGAAACATTGTCAGAGTAAGACTCACAACAGGGATATATCACTGACTTAGAAAATACCCCAAAGAAACATTGTCAGAGTAAGACTCACAACAGGGATATATCCCCAAAGAAACATTGTCAGAGTAAGACTCACAACAGGGATATATCAATGACTTAGAAAATACCCCAAAGAAACATAGAGTAAGACTCACAACAGGGATATATCCCCAAAGAAACATTGTCAGAGTAAGACTCACAACAGGGATATATCACTGACTTAGAAAATACCCCAAAGAAACATTGTCAGAGTAAGACTCACAACAGGGATATATCACTGACTTAGAAAATACCCCAAAGAAACATTGTCAGAGTAAGACTCACAACAGGGATATATCCCCAAAGAAACATTGTCAGAGTAAGACTCACAACAGGGATATATCAAAGAAACATTGTCAGAGTAAGACTCACAACAGGGATATATCCCCAAAGAAACATTGTCAGAGTAAGACTCACAACAGGGATATATCCCCAAAGAAACATTGTCAGAGTAAGACTCACAACAGGGATATATCCCCAAAGAAACATTGTCAGAGTAAGACTCACAACAGGGATATATCAATGACTTAGAAAATACCCCAAAGAAACATTGTCAGAGTAAGACTCACAACAGGGATATATCAATGACTTAGAAAATACCCCAAAGAAACATAGTCAGAGTAAGACTCACAACAGGGATATATCCCCAAAGAAACATTGTCAGAGTAAGACTCACAACAGGGATATATCAATGACTTAGAAAATACCCCAAAGAAACATTGTCAGAGTAAGACTCACAACAGGGATATATCACTGACTTAGAAAATACCCCAAAGAAACATTGTCAGAGTAAGACTCACAACAGGGATATATCACTGACTTAGAAAATACCCCAAAGAAACATTGTCAGAGTAAGACTCACAACAGGGATATATCAATGACTTAGAAAATCAACTTTAACTTTCTATATCAAAATCTAGGTGCAAAAAAATGATTATCAAAAACTGAGAAAAACTCTTAATGTAAACACCAAAATTAATCTGTGTGTGATATTATACATCATAATTTAGATATTATTCATATTTGACACAGTATATGGAACAGGAAAATGACAATCTCTTCCATCATTTGATCTACAGATGATAAATCAATCGGATTTTCAAACAGTAATATGGGTATAATATGATAGGAAATTACCTATAAATTAACGCAGGTAATCTACTAAAATAAATGACCACTCTAACTAATTCCAGACTCATCTATTTCACAATATACCCCGAAGATTAGAAAATGAAATTAGCTTCTTTTTCTTCAGCTGGAGATGGGAATGAATGACTGTCTCATCTGCAGGAAGGCACTCAACTGAAAGTGAAATACGCAAGATATTTGCCAACTCCTCTTTGTTTAATTAGAAGACTACGGAAGATTTTGGAATGTCTACGCTATCCAGGAATAATTGTGTTTGAAGCAAGGAAAATTTAATAATCATTAAGAAAGCTAGGATATTAGATTCTGTTGGTTTTTAATTGAAATTATATTAGCTTTGCTACCATATGAGGTCAGCCCCTGTAATGATAAATAAAAGAAAAACAAATCTGAAATAAATTATTAAAGCAATTTAACCACCATAAATCGTACCGGTATGCCATGTTTACCAGGATAGTGACAGAGTCATCAGCCTCCCTATTGAATAATTAATTGTTGTCGCCCTGAAAGATAGTTTTAATGGGTTAATCTTTATCAAACAAATTAAGCACCTCGAAAAAAACGCTATTCTCAAAGTAAACAAGTCGTAGTTTCTTTTAGCTACATTAATATTAACACTCTGTAAGCAGTGTTTACTTCAAACAATAACTAAAATGGTCAGGAAATTTTTCAGTGGAAATTATACAACAGTTGTTTCAAACATTTCCAACTTCTCAGTCCTTATTAAAAGACAAGAAATTGGGAAAATCGTCTCCTTTTGCAGATTAAGTCTTCATTTATCTATTGCTCTTACAACAGTCACTACTATGAATGTATCGTAATGTTAGTCAAATATGTCCCCATATGTTGTTTTCTCTAAGAAACGGTTAATGACAGAGTCTTTTGGTTTTATGATATGCAATTAAGTTGTTATGGATGTGCCATTTTCAGTTGTCCCATGTTAATTAAAAACAACCACAAAGCCTGTCAGATTTGCTTGGAAAACAGGTACTTTACAATATTCAGGTTCAAGACATGTAATATATGATGATATAGCCTAGATGGCCATTTATATCAAATAAATACATCCAGCATACATTTTGTAAACCAAACAATATTCCTATTATATAAAAGCTTTCAGATACTGAAACATTCCTTCATACAACTGCAGTTTTTTTGGTTGAGAAATGAAAGAACATCCCACTCTTGATTCAGGGCAACCATCAGAAAAGAGATGACTACACCAAAAGGGATAACTGTAGTTAGGGTCATCCATAATTGTCAACATTTTTCACCAGTTTGCACAGAGAACTATAGGGGGAGGGGGTTTCAATTTCAACATTTTTTCGGTACATTCTTTAAACTTCCGGTAATGTGGATGAACAGACTTGCAAAAATGTTGACATACTCTTTTGGAGGGAGAGAGGGGGTTTTCAAAAAGAGTGCTCTTTGCAAACTTGTGAAAAATGTTGACAATTATAGATGACCCTTATACATGTTTGGTTATAAAACATTTTTTTGCTAGATTTTAAATTAACAATTATTTATCAAACCAGCTGCATTAAAAAAAATCTATTTATCTAGCTAAAACGATACAAAAATCAATGTGTTTATAGATTAACTATAAACAAAACAACAGGTACCAGGCAATTTTGATTGGAAAGGAAATAACTTCTTTATAGCTTAAAAATGTCAGAATACATAAATTTAATAAATTTCAATTAATTTCATGACATTTTAAATACAGATAATTTATACATTTTACAGGACATAACTTGTCAGACAGTGATTCAAACATATTTGTTCATGGGCAACAATTATTTTCAAACATAAAGGACAGTTAAAAAAATAATTAGCTTTTATGACTGAAAACCTTTTCAATTTTAACATTCCACTCCAAGCTGAACAGAACATTGCATGATTTCTACATTTTCAAGTTTAAAACAATATCCTCTGTCGTAATAAGTTGTCATTGATTTCATTGTCATCTTTGTGACAGTCGTGCTCCGTAAATATTGTAAATCACAAAAACGGACCGAGATAATTTATATAATTATATATAAGTGGTGGTGATTATGGAGGCATTCATCCATTAGCAAAATAATATCTTTGTCACTAGGAAATATCTAATAATGTGAAACCTTCTTAGTTCACTGGTAATCACTTCCTACGACATGCAACATTGCCACGATCACATCTTGATTATTTCCCTTTCTGACAATAATTATATTTCAGTTATGTGATATAATTACAGTGTATCAAATATACTGAATTGAAAAGATTGTAAATGTGTAAATTATTCTCTGAAGTAACGAGTTGATAACCGACTTAATTCTGTATTGCCTTCAATATAAAATACCATAACTTTTGCAAAACAAAACAACTCAACAAGGTACAGCAAATAGTTCCATTGTTAATTGTGGATAAAAAAATGTTTTTAAAGAAAAAAATATCTGAAGACATTTTCAGTGACCAGTAAAATTTTACTTACATAATTGACAACTGCTGTATGTACTATTCTGGCAAGTCCTTGCTCTTATTTGGCCAACAAAACAAGATGAAGTCAATTTCACAAAATGTTTTAAGACATCATCACTATGTGTGGTGGCCTGGTGGGGCCAGGAGATGTAAGGTAACAGTTGAGGTAATTATATGTTTGGTGTGGAAGGCATTTACAAGACTAGAAGGTAACATCTGACTAGAGCATGCTTTTTATGACCATCACTTGCTTAAGATTATGCTAAACATTACTTAGTTTTTGTTGAGTTTCATTAAGCAAAAATCTTCCCATGGATAGATAGAATGACTCTGTCAATTCTAACATGTTTCAGCTTGATCATAGTAAATCATTGAAGCTGAAGCACCTGACAAACCAGAGGCTCTTAAGAGCCTGTATCGCTCACCTGATTTTATAGGCAATGAAGATGGCATTTCCCTGATGTTAAACTAAGTCCTGTAATTTTCAATAAACTTTAAATAGGACCATCCAAACAATATTACTAGAAAGCTTTGTTTCATTGGTTAACCGGTTGTATAGAGAAGATTTTTTTTATTTGCCCATAGGGTCCTATGTTAAACTAAGTCCTGCGCCGTGGTAGCCATTTTGAATTTCCAATTGCCATAAAAAACATAAACTTTATAAAGGACCATCCAAACAATATTGCTAGTAAGTTTTTGTTTCCATTGATTAACCTGTTTCAGAGAAGAAGCCTTTAAAAACTTTTTCCCATAGGGTCCTATGTTAAACTAAGTCCTGCGGTAGCGGCCATTTTGAATTTCCAATTGCCATAAAAAACATAAACTTTATAGAGGACCATCCAAACAATATTGCTAGTAAGTTTTTGTTTCCATTGATTAACCGGTTTCAGAGAAGCAGCCTTTAAAAACGTTTTCCCATAGGGTCCTATGTTAAACTAAGTCCTGCGGTAGCGGCCATTTTGAATATCCAATTGCCATAAAAAACATAAACTTTATAGAGGACCATCCAAACAATATTGCTAGAAAGTTTTGTTTTGATTGGTTAAACGGTTTCAGAGAAGAAGCCCTTTTAAACTTTTTTCTCATAGGGTCGAATGTTAAACCAAGTCCTGCGGTGGCGGCCATTTTGAATTTCCGATTGGGATAAAAAACATTAACTTTATAGAGGACCATCCAAACAATATTGCTAGTAAGTTTTGTTTCCATTGGTTGACTGGTTTCAGAAAAGAAGCCTTTCAAACTTTTTCCCATAGGGTCCTATGTTAAATTAAGTCCTGCGGTGGCAGCCATTTTGAATTTCCAATTGCCATAAAAAACACAAACTTTATAGAGGACCATCCAAACAATATTGCTAGAAAGTTTTGTTTTGATTGGTTAAACAGTTTCAGAGAAGAAGCCCTTTTAAACTTTTTTCTCATAGGGTCGAATGTTAAACCAAGTCCTGTGGTGGCGGCCATTTTGAATTTCCGATTGGGATAAAAAACATTAACTTTATAGAGGACCATCCAAACAATATTGCTAGTAAGTTTTGTTTCCATTGGTTGACTGGTTTCAGAAAAGAAGCCTTTCAAACTTTTTCCCATAGGGTCCTATGTTAAATTAAGTCCTGCGGTGGCAGCCATTTTGAATTTCCAATTGCCATAAAAAACACAAACTTTATAGAGGACCATCCAAACAATATTGCTAGTAAGTTTTTGTTTCCATTGATTAACCAGTTTCAGAGAAGAAGCCTTTTAAAACTTTTTCCCATAGGGTTCTATGTTAAACTAAGTCCTGCGGTGGCGGCCTTTTTGAATTTCCAATTCCCATCAAAAACACAAACTTTATAGAGGACCATCCAAACAATATTGCTAGTAAGTTTTGTTTTGATTGGTTAAACGGTTTCAGAGAAGAAGCCCTTTTTAACTTTTTTCCCATAGGGTCCTATGTTAAACTAAGTCTTGAGGTGGCGGCCATATTGGTTTACCAATCAAAATAAAAAACACAAACTTTGTAAAGGTCCATCCAATGAACATTATGGATAAGTTTGGTTTCAATTGGCCAAGTGGTTTCAGAGAAGAAGATTAAAATGTAAAAAGTTTACAGACGCCGCCGACGACGACGACGACACCGATGGACGCAAAGTGATAACAATAGCTCACATGACCCTTTGGGTCAGGTGAGCTAAAAACTAGATTCAAAACATGTTTTTCGAGTTGTGAATCAATTAGGTGTTCCCTTTCTGAAATCATACAACTCTGGCACAAAATATCATACCTGATTGGTGATACAGTGAATTTTACAGGTGTTCTCATTAACTAGTCTATTTGACAATCAAAACTCAATTAACTCATGCAGCCTTTGAATAAGAAGATCAGACTCAATTAACTAGCCAATACAGCTAACTCTGAATAAGTAGATAAAACTCAATTAACTAGCCAATACTGCTCTCTGAATATGTAGATAAAACTCAATTAACTAGCCAATACTGCTAACTCTGAATAAGTAGATAAAACTCAATTAACTAGCCAATACTGCAAACTCTGATTAGGTAGATAAAACTCAATTAACTAGCCAATACAGCTAACTCTGAATTGTTAGATAAAACTCAATTAACTAGCCAATACAGCTAACTCTGAATTGGTAGATAAAACTCAATTAACTAGCCAATACTGCAAACTCTGAATAAGTAGATAAAACTCAATTAACTAGCCAATACTGCTAACTCTGAATAAGTAGATAAAACTCAATTAACTAGCCAATACTGCAAACTCTGATTAGGTAGATAAAACTCAATTAACTAGCCAATACTGCAAACTCTGAATTGGTAGATAAAACTCAATTAACTAGCCAATACTGCAAACTCTGATTAGGTAGATAAAACTCAATTAACTAGCCAATACTGCAAACTCTGAATTGGTAGATAAAACTCAATTAACTAGCCAATACTGCTAACTCTGAATTGGTAGATAAAACTCAATTAACTAGCCAATACTGCTAACTCTGAATAAGTAGATAAATTTCAATTAACTAGCCAATACAGCTAACTCTGAATAAGTAGATCAAACTCAATTAACTAGCCAATACAGCTAACTCTGAATAAGTAGATAAAACTCAATTAACTAGCCAATACTGCTAATTGGTAGATAAAACTCAATAAACTAGCCAATACAGCTAACTCTGAATAAGTAGATAAAACTCAATTAACTAGCCAATACAGCTAACTCTGAATTGGTAGATAAAACTCAATTAACTAGCCAATACTGCTAACTCTGAATTGGTAGATAAAACTCAATTAACTAGCCAATACAGCTAACTCTGAATTGGTAGATAAAACTCAATTAACTAGCCAATACAGCTAACTCTGAATAAGTAGATAAAACTCAATTAACTAGCCAATACAGCTAACTCTGAATAAGTAGATAAAACTCAATTAACTAGCCAATACAGGTAACTCTGAATAGGTAGATAAAACTCAATTAACTAGCCAATACAGGTAACTCTGAATAAGTAGATAAAACTCAATTAACTAGCCAATACTGTAACTCTGAATAAGTAGATAAAACTCAATTAATTAGCCAATACTGTTTACTCTGAATAAGTAAATCAAACTCAATAAACTAGCTTACACACATATAACTTTAATAAGTAAATCAGATCCAATCAATGTGCCCATAATGCAAACTCTGAATTAGTAGATCACATCCAAAAGCTAACTCTGAATAAGTAGATCAGATCCAAAAGCTAACTCTGAATAAGTAGATCACACCCAGTTAACTAGCCCATACAGCTTTAAATAAGTAGATCAGACAAAATGTTGGCCACCAAAGAAAATTGAGAATCATTCCCTTTTCAAATTGAACAACAATGATAAAATCCTTTTTGTTACAAAATCTATAATGACTGAAAAGTGTCAGATAGCACTAGATTGAGTTTTAGATTGTCACTGTAAAACAATGAAAACAGATCCATTGTCCTAGCAAACCTTTATAAAGCAATATGAAAAATTCTTTCAAATCAATACCATACTGTGTTGACAATATTTTTTTTATAATCGTTACCAATGCTGTACTAAAGTCATTCAGTCTCTGAGCACCCATTTCAAATTACTGAAACAGATATATTCATTTAGGCGTATAATGATCTTGTTTCATTTACGATTGCTGTGTTTAATCCAAATCCCATTACAACAAGAATGCTTCAGTAATTTGTAATTTACATTGTTGACAACTATCGCTTCTGCAAATATTACAATTTTTTTGTTTGTTAAATCCATTAAAAACTACTCAATACTTTATTTTCATTTAATTGTTCCAAACATCAGCTTTCACAGTATACAAAAATTCTGTTTCATTCAAAGATTTCCCTATATTAATCAGAATAATGGAATTAACTTGCAGATTGTGCTCTAAATTTAATAGAAACATTTGTAACTGAAATGTATCAAAAACAACTGCAGATGATTAGTGAATATTAAATTCTAAAAAGATTTGACAGGTGGAGTAATAGGATACGGTTTCTGGAAATGGCTAAAATATTGTTGACTACTAAATTAAATGAAACAAAATTCAATTATTATACTAATTACTTAGTACATAAATAAGCTTACTACAGTAATAAAAGATGCATATCAATTCTATACAAGTCCTAATTGCATTAGGGAACATTCTCGAATTCTGCTAAAATGCATTCCCTGAGTCTATGTTAATAAACTTGTATATACCAACGTTTAACACCGGGTAACTAGGCCAACCAATGAAAACTAGATTTATGGCTTAATACAAGACCATACAGAAAGACAAGACTTGTTGTCTGTTAAGTCAGACTAGTTCTAAAGAATGAGAAAGCAGTTCTTTAAACATGGTGCAAATTGAAATAAACTTTATTTTCCATGTCTAATCAGCATTTTAAAATGTGACAGATATTTTGTTTTGATAGGTCAATTTTTGAAAGTAAAATTTTGTCAATTTTTGAAAGTAAAATTTTACCTAATCAGAACCAAAGTGCAAATTGGGAACAGTCTATTGTTGTCAATTCGAAATCCTTCGGGTAATGTCGTCTGCAGTAGAGGCAGGAAAAGTCTTGCGGTTTGTCAGAATACCAATGAACGTCACGAAAGCAGACATAAACAAGGCTAGGTCACTTTAGGCCACACAAAATTAATTTTAAGGTTCTCAGGCCAAATTTTTCAAAAATAGATGAGGGAGGGAGGCTTTTTTTTTAAATCTTTTTTTTGGTCTAAAATCAGACGAGGGAGGCATTTTTTTATTCGTTATCTTGCACACAATTTAACTGGTAAAGATCTCAATCGATACAGCAAAGAATTTCTATATTAAACATTCATATTTGTATATAAAATGTATTTAAAGGTTATTACATAAAGAACCCTTTTTAAATTGTTAAATTGTTTATGCACCTGGGCTATAGTATAGTGAAATTGAGGGGAGGGGGGCAGGGATCGTCGCAATGCATCTAGATGCGTACTGAACACGTCTTTGCAGCAACTAATGCATACTAGTACAGTTATCAGATGTTTACGAATTTCAGTCGTGTCAATTTCGTCTCCAATGCATGATAACATATCATACAAATGGTGATCGAAATTAACCTGTTTCTTCAGATTTTCTACAGGTAACAATTATTTGGGCAGCAAATATGTTTTAATTAGGATATTTATTAGACAATAAATACATTCAGTATGAACATAAATTAGAGTAAATTAACCTTTAATTTTAATACATTTCAATTCGATTATCTGATTGATATACACTAGATTTAGGATCTGAAAGACTTTACTGTGTCTGTGGTCAGGTTCAACCTTTCTGTTGAAATTGATTGTATAATGTTCTAAATTACAAATAGTTCATTCTAATTTGAGATTATGCTTGGGTATAAAATTAGAAAAAAAACTGATTATTTTATAAAGAAAACAATGATAATTTGTTGGGTGGAAAATTCGTTTTGAATGTCAGCATCTGCATTATTTTGACATTCATTTCCAAGATGAGCCAGACAAGACACGAGTCTCTCTTTAATGGGGAAACATCAGCATGTTTCAAGTTATGATTGCAGTTCAATCATACCCCAGAAGACTGATAAAAACCTTGACCACTAGAACAGCATAAAGCATGTTGCCATATTTTATATTTTATAAAATAACATAAATGATTATGGGTCTGTCATCGAAGAAATTGGTTGTATGCAACCACTTAGCTTAACTGCAATATGTGGCACTTATGAAAATTGTTTGGGATTTGCCATTTTCAAAAATGATGAGTCCAGGACTCACCATAAAAAATCCTACAAGGTATCACTGAAAGGGTACATATTTTGTGTAATCAACACTTCCTACAGCTTTTAACCTATATCCCTAACACTTTCCAGAAGCAGATTGCACATATTATAGTTGCTACCTGCTATTATGGTATCGTTTTATGAGATGTTTCTATATTTGGGAACATCAAATCCTACAGCTTTAAACCCAGATCCCTGAAACATCACAGAAAGATTGCACACGTATTGGTTGTGCACCTGCTATTATAGAATGTGTTTTCCCTATTTTTCCAGGATTGGGAACGTCGTAATTTTTCAATGAGGGTACCAATTTTGTGTAATCAACGTCTCCAGCTCGCTACCCAGATCCCTGAAATTGCACTAAAAGATTGCACACAAATTAAAGTTTGCACCTGATCTTATTTATGGAATGTTATCCCATGACATGTCCACGAGAACTTCTTTCATCAAATTTTAAAGATAGTACCGTTTTTGTGCTATCAACTCTTTCCTTTTTTGTAACAAAACTGTGAACGATTGTCCGTTTAATAAAGCACTTGTTTTGCAACGCCGCCATTTAAGACAAACGATTTTTTTTGTTTATGTTTCTCGGCTATGCGATCTCAATAGTCGTGAACACGAACGATTCCTTAACCCTCGCTTGTATGCACTATGTATTCTTTCGGAAATTATCATTAGAGTAAGCAAAGATGTCCGATGTTAAGAAGCGGATCGGACCGGATAATTTTTTTTAACGGAAACGGCACCGCATTTCCGGATTTTTATTTTATTGAAAACCCGATAAAATCTTCAATGCGGCGGGGTGAAAACGGATGCGCGGGGCCCGAGTACCATAAATATAATTTTATATGGCCTTAGTAACAAAAATGACTGCCATATTATGTAAAATTCCTGCAGCAAAATAAATAACCATTTGCGACATGTAAACAAACTAGAGGCTCTTAAGAGCCTGTATTGCTCACCTGAATTAAAAGACTTTTGATATTAAATGCTAAAGAGTTTATGTGAAGATGCTGTTTATATGAATGTTGCCATCAGCAGTAATTTCTGCTTTCAGGACAGTTTCTGAGAAGAATCTGTTTACGTTTACTCATAGGTTACTATGTTAAGTGATGTTCCATGGTGGCATCAATCTTTGTATTTTGGATCAAAACAAAAAACTCGAAATTAGTAGAGGAAAAGCTGAGGTACATTTCTACAATATCATTATTACTTCTGCCAAGTGTTTCACGGGAAATTTTTTTTTTTTTAAATTTCAGCCAATCAAAACGCATCTGCAGCTCTAGCAGCCATGTTGAATTTCCTATCAGCTAGAAAAACTCAAAAAATAAGATTACTATCCAAGATTCACTTCTGCATTATTTGGTTTAATTGTGTGGAACAGTTTTGGAGATGATGTTTGTATGGTTTTCCCACAGGGTCCTATGTTAAGGCATGTTCAACAGTAATGGCCATCTTGGATTTTGGATCCTAACAAAAAACTCAAACTTTGTAAAGGACTGTCTAAGGTACATTGCTGCAATATTTAAAATCAATCTACCAAAAGATTTGTATAATTTAGCCAATCAGAAGGCACTAATAGCCCTGTCAGTCATGTTTAATTTCCTATTTGTTAAAAAAAACTCAAAATAATAAGATAACTATCCAAGCTTCTATTATGCAGAATTTGCCATAATTGCGGGGAACAGTTTCAGAACAAAGAAGCTATTTGTGCATTTTTCCCATCAGGTCCTATCTTAAGCTGACCTCCTGGTTGGTGGCCATCTTGGATTTTGGAGCGTCACAAAAAACTGAAACTTTGTAGAGGACCATCTAAAGTACATTAATGCAATATTTCAAATCAATCTGCCATGGGGTTTGTAAAATGGAGATTTTTTAAATTTCAGCAAATCAGGATGCATTAGAGGATCTGGAAGCCATGTTGAATTTGCAATTGGCTTGAAAAACTCAAAATAATTAGATAACTATTCAACCTTCATTTCTTCATAATTTGGCTTGATTGTGTGGAACATTTGCTGAGAAGAAGTTCTTTGCATGTTTTTCCCATAGGGTCCTAAATTAAACTAAGTCCTGCGATTGTAGCCATCTAGGGTTTTGGATCAGCACAAAAAACTGAAACATTTGTGCAATAATTCACATTAATATGCCAAGCAATTTATGAAAGACGATTTTTGAAATTCAGAACGCATTAATTGCCCTACAGCCATGCTTCATAATGACCAGCAACAAACACTCACTTTGTTAAGAATCTCCCAATAAACATTCCTTCCAAATTTGGTTCCAATTGGCCAAGTGGTTTTAGAGAAGAAGATTGAAATGTGGAAAGTTTACTGCCGCGGTGGACGACAAGGGAAGCCGAAGCCAAGTGATCATCCTCACTAGTTAGGGTTCCTGCATACAAGAAACCCTGACAAACTTAGCTAGGAAATTCTGGTGCGAGAAGTCACTATTTTTATAGGCTACATCACAAAAACACCAGTACATATAGCCAATCAAAAACTCACTTTCAAACACAACTTGGTTAGGGGATATCCCGATGTCGATTGTAAATAAACAAAGGACCACTTGAAAATAAGTTGTAAACTGTTAATTGCTTGTTATGATTGTGATATTTATGAGTTTAGTTTATCTCTTGATCCACCTGCCACCATGTTGTATATTCTTCTTCCAAACACTTGCTTCTTTTCAGCAATTGTATGGGTTAATATTATTTGAAAGTGTGACGTCATATGAAAACCTTCCTAGCCTGACTTGTGAGGATGCCAAATGATGAGAATAGCTAACACTGACCTTTTGGATCAGGTGAGCTAAAAAGGCATGGTATGAAATATGGACAGTTATAGTGGAACAATTTGTAATAATAAAAAAAAATGCAAGCAAAACCTTAATGCGCAGGGTGTGTCACTTTCAGTATAGTTCTTACACAGGTGAATTTGGAAAGAGAGAATAGTTTTTAGGTATCGAAAACAAGTTTTAGTGAAACTAGAATAAGGCAAGCAAGACCAGTTTAGTTATGTGACAATAGTTCAATGCAAAGGGGATAGGTTTACTGGTGCTTAGGTAAACAACTCTTCTTAGGTAAAAACACTGGTTCTATGGAAACAGTTTTTTGGGCAAGAGAATTAATTTTGTCCTAATTTGAAAATAATACTTACTGAATTTAAAATGATTCTATAGAAAGTGACAATGCTTTTGGGAAGAGACGCCAAATTTGTCACAGTAGCTCTAATGAGACAGATGTTAGTCTTGCTTTTTGTTAGCATATTCTCTTCAATTCATAAACAAGCAGATTGGAAGGCAAGTTCAGTTATATTTTTTATATGTGTGATATTGAAAAAAAAACTATCTTACATATACAATTGCCAGCACAGGGTGTTCAGGCAATAAAAGTGTACACAACACAATATCTTACTTCAGACAAATAACTTCATATTCAGAATTAAGATCTGAGTAAAATTAGTCTGTTACAGACAAAAGTAATTCAATAAAATGTTAAAAATGTTATAAAAAAAATTCCCTAAAAAATCTCTAAAATAATATGTCTAATGTTTTTATTACAGGTTTTAAAATATAATATCTGGATTACATATTTACAATATAAAACAAGTCAAAAATCTTCCACACACTTATCAGCCAGTTTCAAAAGACCATCCCTCAACATTCCTGATCTGAAGATTATTAGACAAAATAAACGTTTAGACATTTACCAAGTCCAGTTTTCATTACTTATCAATTCAAGAATCCCCAAACTCCATTTTTTTATTTACTGTCAGTTCGTGCAATAATTTACAGTAATTTGGAAGGATATCAGGCCAATAAATGTATCACTTGAACAAACTAGCAAGACAATATGCCAATACACATCAATATAGGAAAATACAGTTTATGTATTTGTTATTCTAATGATATAACGAGAAAATTTATCAAAACATCCCATTACAACTTTTTTCTTTTGTATTTATCATGGAAAAATCAATTTTTCAAATTTACATAAAGCTGAATCTATATCTGTGCTGTTATTGAGATCAAATGGTGTTTTATATAATCAACTGAAATTTGGGTTGTGCAGAACAGGAAAGCAAATAGCACAAACAAAAATGTGGAGAATTGCTCTGGTCTTACAGGGTAGTTGTAATGCCTACAGTCTGAAGTAAAAAATTTAAGTTGACATCTAAAAAGATGGATCACCAACTCATGTATCAAACAAGAACATAGAAATCTAGAATAAAATAACAATTGAAAGCTTTTTTCTCTGAAGAGAATCAATATTTGAAATGTGTCCTTCGCTGCTAACTGTTGTTTGTTTCCAACAAATCTTGGTATACATGCTACACAGCTATGTCACCATTAAACTTAATTTAACAATCCCACTGCGTTGATCGGAAAATAATACACCATGAAAGGTTAGCAATGCAAAAAATTGTATTGTTATTTAGAATCCCTTTGAAATCAATAATAACTTTGTACTGTATCAAACAATGGATGCCAGTAACTGAAAATACAAAAAGACATGAAAATCCCATCTGTTCTTTTCCCCGATTCACAGGCGAAACTTGTCAACTTCTTGCTTAATTATGAAGGATTACTGACTTCCAAGCTTCCGGCCTGACAAACAATCTATATAAAGGCTACACAATGTTCAATTTCAGATAATTACAGATATATTACATACCAGCATTTTCATTTCTTTCTTAAATTAATTTTTTATTGTTGTGTTCTGTGTTGAAAGGCATCATCTTTTAGTGAATGTTAAGTTTTAACTAATGGACTTGGACATTTAGGTCTTTTTCTTGAAATAAACTCTCTAAATAATCTCAATAAGGTCTTATGTTAGCCCATACAACTATCTAATAATTAATTTAGAAGGGGTGAGAGAAACAAAGTTTCTAATAGATCTGTCACCTCTCTAAAGAGAATTTGGTGTTTCCATTTCGGTCGACAAGTGTCTGTTGATGAGGATTTGTGTATCTATTAATGATGAGATTTGTTGTTAAAATTCAGGCTGAGGATCCATGTTTCTATTAGTGTTTGGAATTCCATCCTTACAAGTCAGTGTTTTTGTGTCCAGATGTGTCCACGAAACACTGACAAACTTAGCTAGGAAATTCCCGGGCTAGTAGTCACTATTTTGATTGGCTACATCATACCTGCATGAAGCCAATCAAAAGCTCGCTTCCATTCAAGTTGGTTGGGGGATATCCTGATATAGATTGTAAATAAACCAAACAGATGCTTTACATAGACCATGTGAAATTCAGTGTATTTTTTACAGTAGTGTTACTAGTTTGTTATTACTGCTTTATTTATAAGTTGCGTTACGTTTTCTACACACTCAAGAATGAGTAAGAATAACTACTGCCAAACACTTTCTTCTTTCAATCAATTTCATTAGTTAATATTTTAAAGATTTGACGTCATATGAAAATCTTCAACCCTTGGAATTTCCTAGCTTAGTTTGTCAGGGTTTCGTGGACACAGAAACCATGTATTATGAGGATGTTGGCATTCATTCAGGCTAAGAATTATGGGTTTCTTTTGGTGATTGTTGTTTTTATTCAGTTTAAGGGGTTTTTTTTGGTGAATGAGTTTTAGTATTTGATGTTTCCATTCTGTTGTTGTTTGGTATTTCTATGCAGGCATATGATTTGGAGTTTCTTGTGCAGAAGAGGATTCAGTGTTTCTGTCAAAGATGATAATTTGATGTTTCAATTCTGAAGATTCTGTGTTTCCGATGGGGTTTGGTTACCATACAGGCTACCGCTAAGAATTTAGTGTTTCTATGTTCGCTTTTGTGATTCCAAGCATGAAGAGTTCCGTTTCTTTTGTAGATAATGGTTTGATGTTATTCAGGCTGAGAATTCAGTGTTTCTATTGGTGTTTGGTGTTTCCATTCAAACAGAAAATTCTTAATTTCTATTGGTGTTTCTATTCAGGTTGAGGAATCTGACTTTGTATTGGTGTTTGGCATTTTCATTCAGACTGAGGATTTAGTGTTTCTTTTTCTGCTTTGGTGTTTCGATGCAAGCAGAGGTTTCTTTTGTTGATGAGGATTTGCTGTTTTCATTCAGGCTGAGTATTCTGTGTTTTTATTGCAGATGAGAAATCTATGTCTTCATGCATTTGTGTTGGAAAAGAGAATTCAGTGTTTACATCCAGAGTTAAGATTTTGTACAGTTGAACTTCAGTGGCTAAAACTTGGTTAGCTCAAACAACATTAAATTCTCCAACTGTTTAAAAGTGACCAGACTTCTAAAACCATTCGAGAAATTAATGTTGCTCATGCTTACTAAGTCTGAGGATTTGATATCATTATTCAGGCTGAGGATTTAGGGTTTCTATTGCTGTTTGCTGTTTCCATTCAGACTGAGGAATAAGAGTTTTATTGGCTGAGGATTTAGTGTTTCTATTGGTGTTTGGCATTTCTATTCAAGCTAAGGATTATGTGTTTCTATTGGTGTTATGCATTTCCATTCAGGCTGGGGATTCATTTTTGCTATTGGTGTTTGGCATTTCTATTCAGGCTGAGGATTATGTGTTTCTATTGGTGTTTGGCATTTCTATTCTGGCTGAGGATTTAGTTTTTCTATTGGTGTTTGGCATTTCTATTCAGGCTGAGGATTTAGTGTCTCTATTGGTGTTTGGCATTTCTATTCAGGTTGAGGATTTAGTGTTTCTATTGGTGTTTGGCATTTCTATTCAGGCTGAGGATTTAGTGTTTCTATTGGTGTTTGGCATTTCTATTCAGGCTGAGGATTTAGTGTTTCTATTGGTGTTTGGCATTTCTATTCAGGTTGAGGATTCATTTTTGCTATTGGTGTTTGGCATTTCTATTCAGGCTGAAGATTATGTGTTTCTATTGGTGTTTGGCATTTCTATTCAGGCTGGGGATTTAGTGTTTCTATTGGTGTTTGGCATTTCTATTCAGGTTGAGGATTTAGTGTCTCTATTGGTGTTTGGTATTTCTATTCAGGCTGAGGATTTAGTGTTTCTATTGGTGTTTGGCATTTCTATTCTGGTTGAGGATTTAGTGTTTCTATTGGTGTTTGGCATTTCTATTTAGGTTGAGGATTCATTTTTGCTATTGGTGTTTGGCATTTCTATTCTGGCTGAGGATTATGTGTTTCTGTTGGTGTTTGGTGTTTCTATTAAAGCTTAGGATTCTGAGTAAGCGTTTAATTCAGTGTTTACATCTAGAGTGATGGTTTGGTACAGTTAAACATTAGTAGCTAGAACTCGATTAGCATGAACAGCCTTAATTTCTCAAACTGTTTAAAAAATGTGACAGGACTTAAAAAATGGTTCAAGATAACCAAGTCTGAGATACCAATTTTCGACTGTAACTCCTCTATGATATAAATATATAGGTCGACAAATTAAGTTTGAATCCCACTGAAGTTAACCTAAAAAATTGACAGAATTAAAATTTAATTCTATTAGTGTTGGGTTTAATTTGTAGATGTATACAAATATTTAGCAGGGGTCACCACACTTTAAATAAGTAGGGAGAAGTGACTTCTCCCTGGCAGCCAAACAGGGAGAAGTCAGGGCCTGATAGGGAGACTTCAGGAGACACTAGGGAGAAGTCAGGGGGACCGTACAAATAATTAATTTCTTAGTAGTTACATACATTTTTCATTATTTACATCAATTTCCAGGATTATTTCTCTTGTGTTTTAAAACCATAACACGCTTAGATTCAGTTTTTTTCTTTCTTTTTTTATTATTATTCATGGTAAGCAATATCAAACAGCACATAACCTTTATCATTAATCAATAAAAATACACCACCATATTTGTATATGTGTATACTTCATTCACGAGTTCTTGTATCATAATATTCCTAACAATTTGTTATGAACATGCCATGTTTATCTGAGCAAATTTCCAAAGAAGATAGATAGAATAACATTACATTAAACCCAGAAATCATTCTTCTGTTCACCACACTTCCACTTGGACAAAGTTGTGCTGATCCAAATTGCTTCATGGGACACCCATCTACAGAAACTTGTCATGATGTCAATAATTCCTATACATCTTTATTCTTTCAAGTGGAGCTCATATACTTATCAAAGAAAATTGTTAAAGTACAATACTCTTTGAAAGAACTGAAATTTGAAACCAATTTTAAGTGTTTGTTTATCAAAAAAATTATGATTTTTCATTATGGGCCGTTGTACATTACTTATCTTAGTTGTTCACTTCCGGTAATTAGTCACATCCGGTAAATAAACAAATGGCGTGTAATACATTTGAAAGACGTAAAACCATTTTTTATTGGAATTACACATTTACTGATAAATTGGTAGTCTGGGTGAAGTATTTGGACCAGATTTACAAGTATCTTATGTGAACCATCGGGCGACTTAAGGGAAATGACAGGGCGACTTCGACTTCGCTTTTGAGGTGCCTTAGGGCGACTTCAGGTCCTAGTAGAACGACTTTGTCGCCCACTTCGCCCAGTGTGGTGAGCCCTGATTTGGTATTAAGTCTGTATATATGATACTTAAAAAATCTGCTGTATATATTACTGTATGAATATCTTTGTACAAAAATCCCCAGCCATGGTTCATATGATATGACATTGATATTGAAATACCATTACTATTTTCAACAAAAGTTATTTGTGTCATAGTGACTAAATCAACTTGCTATACCAAGAAATATAGTAATAGAAGCCACATGTATAGCAATTGGTAACAGATAGATTACTACATTAAAATAACAGGTAATAATTCTGTCATAATGAGTGTTTACAGGTAAATAGACAGTAATTGACATTCTTTGATCATCAAATTCAAAATAATAATTGTCCAATGATAATTATAATATCAAATAGAAAAACAAACATTCCTATTAGAAATCAATTATAACTTGAATGTTGGCTTACACATGCAGTTTAATAACCGGACGATTGCACCAGTGGAAAATGATTCATTTAATGTGAATATATTCAAAAAACAGCCACACACAATGTAGGAAATTCATTAAAAAATCTAAAATAAGATGCATCTATGGTACAGAACTGATAGATTTCTGGAAATCATCAAATTGTTTTGGCTCGAACTGGTTTTGATGACCATTTGAGTTTAAAGAATGGAAGTTCTGATGTATTCCTAGTACAGAATGGGATTTAATGATTTAAGATTCAGTGATTCTATTGGAAAAGAGGAGTCAGTTTTTCTGAAATGTGCCAGACCACCTTAAAGGCAGTTAAACTGAAAGGTAAAGTTTTACTGAAATGTGCCTGACCACATCACCTGAGAGGCAAAGTTTTACTGACATGTGCCTGACCACAACAACTGAGAGACAAAGTTTTACTCAAGTTTGCCCGACCACAGCACCTGTAAGGCAAAATTTTACTGAAGTTTGCCTAACCACAGCACCTGAGAGGCAAAGTTTTACCGAAATGTGCTTGACCACAGCACCTGAGAGGCAAAGTTTTACTGAAATGTGTCTGACCACAACACCTGTAAGGCAAAAAGGCAGTTTTACTGAAATGTGCCTGACCACAGCACCTGTTAGGGATATTTTACTGAAAAGTGCCTGACCTCATAACCTAATTAGCAAAGTTTCACTGGAATATTCCTGACCACAGCACCTGAGGCCATGTTTTGAATTTTTCTGACCAACTGTATGACAAAAAATACAAAAGAGTGTGTAGCAAAAATGTGTATGCTAAGACAATTTATTTTATATGCTTCACTGAATGTTTTGATTTTCGGAAAGTCTTCATTCAGACTGTGATTCAGATTATCTGTTGAAAAAGGGATGGGGTGGTTCAGGCTGGTGAATCAATACCTTATTGGGACTAATATATGGTTTAATCTGTTGGTTAAAGAACACCATATATACCATATATACTTTTCCTATGGTCTCCTCATGTAGCAGTGTACCCTGCAGCTAGTAAACAGAGCTTCAGACAAATGTATCAAAATAAAATATGTTTAAAAATGAAATTATAAATCTGTTTAAGTACACCCATACTAAAGAGACCTTTTGACTTGTGAATACAATGCTCCGCTCAAAATTTTTTACAATGATAAACAATTGTGTGCACATGCACAAAATTCAAGGTGCTTTCTAAGCACTTTTCAAGTTAAATCATGCTCTTTAAAGTGGGGCAATATATAAACTGGTAAAAGTGCAAGAGTAACACAACAGTAAACTAGAATGAAAGTTTCTATATATAAACACAATTTATAATTCAACTATGATAGGTATGTTAGTACAACACCACACTCTGCTAAAAATAGCATACCATAGTCATGTAAACTGACAATAAAATTCTATAAACAGTTTTATCCCATTGTAAAAAGTGTTTAGATCTTCTCATGTCACATAAATAATTAATGATATACCAAGACTTGGTTAACTTCAATTAGCTCAAACTCATTATCAAGTCTCCATACCATGAAATGGCAGACTAACATGAAACTATTTACAGAAACAGCAAAGACAATGAAAGACAGATATGAATCAACCAAGGTACAAAAACATTCAATAGATAAATATTTTTCTTACAGCAATTTTGCAATATACCGGTACAAACTGCATTAAAATTTAAATTATATCTGTTTAACCTTTAAATATTAGTCCAAAAATAAAGAACCATATTTTAATTTTATAATAATAAAGTTCTATGAATAAAAAAAAGATAAATAAATGAAATCTTTAAAAAAAATTGTGTCCCAGAGACCAGACTTTTTATATACATATAACAAGCAGTATATAGGGGGAAAACCTTTTGAGCAGCTTAAACCATATATAAGTAAATTTTTTTAAATCCGAAACTATGTCCCTCCCTCATAAGGATATTGTTGATATGTTAATATCAGGCCCCACCCTGATATTGTTGGTTCCTTAGAAATAAAATTAAAATGCACTTTTGTGTCTCTGTGTACTGTTGTCAGCTTGGTATACTACACAGTATGATAGATACAGCAATGTGTATCATACACAAACAATTCTGGTTCCACAGTGATTTCCTGCTGTAAACAATATATGAAAATAACCAAGTGTCAATTTATACGTAAAGGAGATTGAGGACCATATGTAGTAAATAATGTATATATCAAAGTCTCCTCTGAAGTCCCCTTTTAAGGAATAAACTTCCAGTTCATCTCACAAAGGCTTCAGTTTTATCTATTTTTACAGAATCCTTTACAAAGAGACAGATATTTTTTTTAATTAGTGACCACTTACCTCTATCTTGAATCATCATCTGGTCATTTCACAACAAAAATGTCACCTTTACATGAACATCAACTTCTGAACATAACGCAGGCATTGTATAAAGGTAAAGCACAAACGAGGCTTGTTCAATCACCTAGGGTAAAGATGTCTTTTTCTTTGTCAAATTCAACCAAAATCTTCTTTGCATATTACTCCTGTGCAAGTATACAAAACTACAAAGTAAAATAAACCGGAACTTACCCGTCCCATACACATTCTTTTATTCATTGCAGATAATGCTGCTGCAGCATCTTTATGTTCATAGAACTCAACAAAGCAGTATGGGTCTGCTCCAGGCTGAAAAATACAAACTATCTCACTGAAATCTCTACAACAATTGACCGAGATCAAGCCTTACTGATCCTGCATTTTAGCAATTTTGTTGTCAATCATTTTTCAGAGCATCATGATTTTGAGATTTCAATAAAGTACAGCTCCAATAAGCCATTTTGACTTCATATCCTAATAACCTTTGTGACCTGACCCTCCCATCAACTTTTTCAATTTACTGCTTATTAAATATGAACATTTCTTTGTGACCGTTTGATGAATTTCAATACTTTATTAAAATATTTCCAAAAAATTTAGTACCAAAATCTTTAGACAGCCTAAATATGAATTACTCCCTAAAAGAATTCTTGATAAATACAGTATGCCTTACAGAAATATCTGATGTGAATGTTACAAATGGACTACATAATGTATAAAAACAAAAAGTCCATACCCACAGCCCTCCATCAGACCTGACTTTGTGTCTGGCTTGTGGTCCTGTCTGCCAACCTTAAAGACAAGTTTTATCAATCAGACGTGAAAAAGTTTAGAAAAAAAATAAGAAAATTTGTCTTACCTCAGAACCCCTTTTTATGTATTTTTGCAGATTCCTTTAGACTCCTTCTGTCATGTAAACTGTTGATCTAAGATTAAAATGTCAGTTCACAGCTTTCAACGTAAGTTCACAAAATTATTTTCAACTTTCAATAGACTTTAGTTTGTCAATTTGTTAATCAAAAATAAATATTGTGTCCAAATTTGGTAACATAAAAAAATATGCAAATCGATCAAATAGACTAACAAGAGCTGTACTTTATGAAATATACAAAAATGCAGAAATGTATTCAATGGTAGATCAAAGTAAATGTTTGAAAAAAAAACCATAAAAATTAGTTTCTGTTCAATTTCCAATACTATCTTTTACAAATAAGAGAAAAAAATATAATTATACTATTTATACATGTAATAAGATTTTTCAATAAGATCTACCAATGAACTTTTAAATTTTCCAAAAGACAAAAAATGAGACACATTATACATTTAAATGCAAATAAACAATTAATGCAAAACCAGTAAGACCATACAATTATAAGCATGATCCATAAATATATGCAATATAACAATATATTTTTACTTATTTTACTCAATACATTGATACTTTTTATTATAAAACACAATAAGGGTGCAAGTCCTAACTGAAGCTGTGATTTATCAAAGAGAGATAACTCTCCCATTTTTACTGATCATTACAGACTGAACCAACAATGTTAGAAGATTCAAGTTTTAAAGTAAAGTAAATTTTTTTCTGCCAAATTTTAGTTAAAGATCCATACAGATTTTCATAGTAAACAAATTATTTAAGACTTGAAAAAAAAATGCTACAGGACATTACCATGTACTACTCATGATAGTCATAGTTCTAGACTTTCTGAATGGTTTGTTGAAAAATAGTAAGCTTTATTAGTTCTATATTTTCCAAAACTTTAAAAATTTAAATGTTGTTTATTAAATAAAAGTGTATTCCACAAATATCTTGGGGAAAGAATGAAGGTTTCAACCTGCGAAAAATTAACACTGCTTTACTTTCAAACTTGTAAATCTATTAACAATTGTGCACAGTGGTTCAGTTATGATTTTAAGATGTTTAAAAGAGATATAAATGAAATAGGACCTACTTCAGGCGTGGGTTCCCCTCTAGCATTGGTCGTTGTCTGTAATAAAAGCAATAGTACATTGCCAATGACACACTATATAATTTTGTTAATTTCTTTCTAGTTATATATACAAGTTGTTAGTTCAGTAAACAATTTTTTGCTAATTACAAAATTAATATGCATTCAAATTTTAATCAGAGCATAGGCTTTATCATCAAGCAAAAAGAATGTGTATTCCAACAATATCCTTAATCTGTAATTTCCTACCAATACACATATAACTGTTGTGTCAAGGCACCTACTAGTATGCTAAGACAAATAGAAACTTAGGTAAAACCAGCAATTAAAAAAACTGTTTAATTGTCATATGTTAAAACAAGTGTCTATACCATGTTGCAAGATCCATTCAAAGAGCCTAAAATATTTAACAACTTGACAACTAGACCATCCTAAACAAAAGTACATCTGCACATTAACTTCTAATGGACCAACATTCATGAATATCAAACATACTATTTAGAAGTTACTGCCATGAGGTGATCTGTACAGGAAAGTATCAAAATATGGGTGCTAATGGGGTCAAAACTCTTGAAAATTCATCCTAGCTACATTCACATTTGCAATCAGGATCTAACAAAAAAACTTTTACATTAATCCAAAGCATCACAAACATATGATTAGGATTGGGTGAATACATAAAATGCCATATATGCTGAAAAAACTTGAAGAACAGGAAGATACGTTATTCATCTGCACAACAATACATGGCTATATAAATCTATTGGACAGAAAAATTAATTATTGGAAAGGGAAATTCTACATAATCCTATCTACTGGATAGATCTGTTACCTTACAAGTTTTAAAAGATTTAGGAGTCTTTTTGAGAAGACTGATTTTGATATACCGGTATATCACATCATAAACTGTTTGCAACAAGATGGGGTGGGGTTATAAAATCCACTACTTGTGCAAATCTGTAATAAATTAATTAATAATAGCAATTAGGTACACTAACAAAAGATGTAAGAACTGTACATCACTAATGGTTGAGTACATGTGTATACAAAACTGGTACAAATTGACATCTGAGATCCGACTATACCAGCTACCCTGATGTTCAGGATCATAGGGGAGGGCATAACCATAGAAATACACCAGTATCAAATATAATAGCAACATATTGTTCTGTACTGTTTTACTTTATTTCTGAAAGAGATAACATACTGTATTGGACTGATCTTCTGGAAACAATATCCCTGTATAAATTTAAATAAAATAAATATACGTGTACAGTTTAACCAGTTAGAACCACAAAATTATTTAAAGTCAATTTTTCAAAATTACAGTTAAAATTGAAAAAATAACAGGAAATAGTTTTTAAAATTTTTAAAGCACAAGTGGTTTGTACCAGGAAAATGTCCAGGCAGTGGTAGTAATCACAAATGACAATATCATACACTTATAATGACCTAGAAATCTACTTCCCATATCAGGAATACAATACTCACCTGAAATACAATGGGGAACACTTAACAGTACAAAACTTATAAAGATACTTTAACATTTTCTTATTTCCTTACTTACATTTAGGCACTAACGTTTTTAATTCCTACTCCGTTATAAAATTACACTTTACTAATAAATGGTTATATCAATTTCAATTAGTGTCAAAAATGGATTCATATTTCTGTTTGATCATTTATTTCAATACTTCAAATGTTTAATTTTATCACAAATTTTGTTACAATTGCTTTTCAAAATATACAAGTCTACCAAGAGGCAATTTAGCAGTTTCAAAAACAAAAATTGAATATTTAATACTGCAAAGAAAGCAACATTTATAAATTGCCTACCATGCAATAGAGTTCCTGTCCCCCATAAGCCAATGTCAGCTGCGGCTGGGGACCGTATATAGGGGTTAGTAGTACCAAATTATCCATTCTGTCAGGGAAAAACGTCAACACAAACACAACTGCCAAGGACACTGAGTCATAACAAGCCTTTTTTATTTTTCAAACTTGCACAGATTACAACCCAGGAGTAAAAGCAATTTGTTAACAGGATAATTGGTGACATTTCAGCAATTCACGCTAGGAAACTCAGCCTTTATTGCCCACAATAAATATCCTGTTATTAAATCTATATTAACAATTTTTTCATGTTTTATTCTAGTTGGTAATGTATATCACATGATACATACATGCAAATGATATAACATGTTGTTCTGAGAATGTCAAATTTGTCACATCAAACCAGCTTAACCGATCAATATTAAATGCCACAATTTAAAATCAGACAATTTCTATTTGATAAAATTTTAGGATTAAAGTTAAATTCAAAGTAGAAATGTTCCATAAAATATTAAAATTCAATTTATCCCACAACATACAGCTATTCTGGAATTCTTATTAGGACAAGATGATATAAAATATTATACATATATTGATATTCAAAGATCAATACTCAAAATTATTATATTGATCTTCTACTCTTTATCTGAATAAAGACATTTTAAAGCAATTTTATGCACAAAAATATATTACATCATGGTGAACAGAAGTTGAACAAACATGTTTAAATATTAAAATAATTTAAAAATCACTGAATCTGAAATAGCCGGGTTGTGGAGCACGTACCATAATAAATTAGCCTCACCCTTAAACTTGGGTATGGTTTTTAACGTACGGTAGTTAGTACAAGGGTCTGTGTCAAAACTGTACTCAACATGTACTGTAGTGTATTCTGTAAAATTAGACGAAAAATATGATACAAAGTTCCTAAACAATTCTATAAAATTAGGTGTACAACCTCCGGCTCAATGTATGTAACATCTTGTGAGGTTTCAGTTATCCCTTTTGAAAGGATAAGTTGATTATACAAAATTGGTACCATGTGCTGTAGAATTTAATGAAAAAAAATTATACAAATTGGAAAAAATGCTAAAGGCCAATTCATCCAAGTTTTATAGAGCCAAAATATAATAAATATGCATAACCCATACATATACAAATAAATATAGTGTTTTATAAAAAATTATATATACTGGTATAACTTCAATTAATGTTTATTCTAAATTGCTGGTATTTCTAGTTTATTGTGCTTTCTTATATATTTAAATCAGAAACATCTCTGGCACATTTGGTTATATTTCTGAAGTAAATTGAAGAACTTTGACAAATAATTCTTTATCAAACATCTGTTCATGTGACAGTAAAAGATTGGTTTGTTTTGTTTTTGTTTGAATGATGTTTAATGCCACCCTCAGCAAATTTTCAGCTATATCATGGCATCATATTTTTATTGGGGGAGGAGGCTGAAGTCCTAGAAAGAACCCCTGACTTTTGGTAGGAAAACTGGCAATCCTCATCAATAAAGATTGGAGTCAAGTACACTATACATGCAGTGAGACTTGAATCTGCAACCTTGTTGTTGATAGACCACACGGTCAACAGAAGACAAACTACCTTACACTTGGTCAATGGTAAAAAATTGGAAACAATACTCGTTTAAAGCAACATTCAACTGTTTAAATTTAGGTTCAAAATATAGGATCTCTAGATGGTTTTTAAATGCAATTTTAGCTGTATCAAGACTGGGTTTGTATAGCTTTGTAATAAAACTGTAGATCATCATACTAGGCTAGGTTTTGATAGCTGTCCTTGGGTTGATGTGTCAGCCAAGGATAAATACATGTACTTACTCACCCTCCTGAATGCTTCCAGTCATATCAGAAATTACTGCTTTGATCATAATTAACTGAGTTAATACCACAGATTATGTGTGGTAGGGTACTGCCATGTTTGGAACAATATTCTCCAACCATGTGAATGAACTTTGTCATTTCTACTCCAAGGGTAAATGTTAAACAATAGTGTTAGGTCAATATAAGGTTATATTTAAATAACTTTCAGACATCCTTGTGGGTTCATGTTAAATAATATTCAGTATGACAGTATTGATTGGTGAATTGCAAATTGAATAATAAACAAAACTTTAAAAATTTATTTTAAATTCTAACAAAAATAAGACATCAAATGCAGATCAATTACCAAATATGGAGCCTTTAATTATATTAGTATCTTTCTCCCCTTTGAGTGAAAATTAATTTCAGAATTACTAACAAACTATATGGTCCATCTTAATTGAAACTTTAATAAAAGAATTATAAAAATTATAAAAAACAAAACTAGAGGCTCCCAGGAGCCTGTAATCAGTTACCGACAACACAAATGCCTTCAACTATGTTATGTAAATTTTTACCGTTTCAATCTTGTTTGTTATAGCTTTTATGTTACTGGCAAACACTAAACATTTCTTCAAAAATGTACAATTTAACTCTTGTTAGGTGACATTAAACAATTTCTGAAAATTAAATGATTTGTAGGTTAATTTAGTAATTTACAGTTTTACTCAAGGTGTTAAAGAGTAAATTTATAATACAAATAGACTAATTTATAACACAAAAAACTTATTATTTTGTCCAGATTCCTAATTAAAGGGCAAAAACTCTTACAAAGAGTCACCTAACAAATTTGGACTAAGCAATTTTTTGTAGGCCTTGCTTTCCTTATAATTCGTGCAATTTACAGTCTAGCTGCTATGGCATTTAAGTTACAGGGCAAAAACTACAAATTTTACATTGTACCAGAAATTTTTATTAAAAGGGAAATAACTTTCATAAGGCGTCATCTGACAATTTCAGATCAATTAATACAATTGTAGGGCTTGTATTGCTGATCAGATTTGCCATTTACGGTTTCACTCCAGCTCTTATGGTTTTTAAGTTACAGGACAAAAACAGAAAATTTCATAACAAATTCTCTTTCATGGGCAACAATGAATAGAAGGAGTCATCTGACAATTTCAGACCAATAAAGTAAAATTGTAGGACTTGTATTGCTGATCATTTTTGCCATTTACTTTTCACTCTAGCTCTTAAAAGTTTTCCAGTTACATTGTAAACACTGAAAACATTGTCAAAAATGGTAATTAAAGGGCAGCAACTCCTACAGGAAGCCATTACACAACTTCACACTAATAGCAACTATTGAAGACCTCAATAAGCTGTTCAGTTTAAAGAAATGGTCTCTATAGCTATTATAATTTTTGAGATCATGACACAAAAAATTCATTGACACCCATGTTCTATTTTTTAGTAATGGTGGCCATCTTTTTCTGTTGATCAACACCCTGGGTACAAATTTAAATATAGAAACCCTAAAGATGATTGTGGCCAAGTTTGAAAAATTTGGCCCAGTGGTTTAAGGAGAAGATTTTTGAAACAGTTTAAGACGGACGACAGACGATGGATGCCAAGTGATGACAAAAGCACAAATGGACTTTAGATCCAGGTGAGCTAAACTAGAGGCTCCCAGGAGCCTGTATCGCTCACCTGAAGCTGAAACTAAACAACCCTTTTTTATCCAGCTTTTCTTTGCTATAAGGAATTGCCCAACACTTCTGCAAAAATCATTAATTTTGACCTTTTAAGGGAAATAACTCCTATAAGGAGGAGCTTTTGATGCTTAGAGAGAGAAGGGAGGTTCACTTCAAAATTGCTTTACCTGTTATACTTTTTTAACTATCAGCCGAAAACTCTCTCGACCCCCCCCCCCTTTTCATTTTTTCTATTTTAAGCTAACGTAGCTATGTAGGTAGTCAGGTGTCATGATTTGCACAATTTTGGTAGAGGACGTCATAAAGATGATGTGTGCAATGTTTCAAAGCAGTCCTTTCATTGGTTAAAGAGGAGAAGATTTTTTAAAATCAAGTAAAATTGATTAAAAAAATGTTCAAGTAGAATAATTCCTAAACGGTTCATCAGACAATCTTGACCCTATAGTCATTTTTGTAGCCCTCATAGAGGAGAACAATTAATAGCTGCAAAAATGTAGCTCATTTTTTTTTTTATGGAAGGAGCTACAAAGAGGTCCCATTACTCGTAATGGAGCAAAAACACTTTTGGGATTCACACATATTTTCTGCTTTTTAACCTTTGTCTTTATCTAATAAATATGTTTTCTTTCCTTCGCCGTTCATCTGATATGTCTACAAGGTCTAATTAAATAATTTTAACACTTTTTCGTAACTTTTTCGAAATTGTGGAGTGCAGAATTTCGGAATCGTATCGGTAAAATTTGTAATAAGGGGACATAATCATAATGCAAATGAATACAGCTGAAATCATCCGTAATTACATTTTTTACCAAATCGATTCTGATATTATCGAAATTATGCACTTCCGGAATTCATATTTTGTTAACAATGCCATGATTACGAATAAAGTGATAAAACTAACGAATACCGTGTTGTGGAAATATCTGTTAAACTGCAAATACATAAAAAAAAGTATGTAGCAATTAAGGGAAACAGTTTAATAGCTTATTATATGCATAAAACCCCCGGGTGTGAATCACTCCCGGCTTGCTCCATTACAAGTAATGGGACCTCTTTGTAGCTCTGTCCATAAAAAAAAAAAAAAATAGGAGCTACATTATTGTAGCTAAACAATTAAGCCATACTAACTTAGTTCTAATAATTTTCAAGATTTTGAGGCAAAAATGTCAAAAATAATCAATTTGGACAATTAAAGGGCAATAACTCCTATAAGGAGTCATCATACAACTTCAACCGAATGGAGTGTTTCGTAGAGCTTTTGATGCAGATGAAGGCATGCCTCTTCTGTTTTCCTGTATCTGTTACACTTTTTAAATATAAGCCAAAAACTGTATTTTACCCGTCCCCCCCCCCCTTCCGTCCTATTTTTAGCCACGGAGGCAATGTTGGTTAATCTGCAGCCATGGTTGGTGCAAACTTGGTTGAGGACATTTGACATGCTAACTTTTTCTCTAGTTCTAATAATTTTCAAGATTTTGAGGCAAAAATGGCAAAAATCATCAATTTTGACAATTAAAGGGCAATAACTTCTACAAGGAGTCACCATACAACTTTGACCCAATGGAGTGTTTTGTAGAGCTTTAGATGCTGAAGAAGGAATGTCTCTTCGGTTTTTCTGTATCTGTTATACTTTTTGAACTATAAGCAAAAAACTGTATTTTGACCCCCCTGTTCTATTTTTAGCCATGGTGGCCATGTTGGTTGGTCCGAGGC
Source organism: Limnoperna fortunei (assembly GCA_944474755.1). Classification (NCBI taxonomy): domain Eukaryota; kingdom Metazoa; phylum Mollusca; class Bivalvia; order Mytilida; family Modiolidae; genus Limnoperna; species Limnoperna fortunei. The sequence goes on from OX104116.1 coordinate 80,611,336, forward strand.
CATGATTTGTGCAAACTTGGTAGAGGACATTTTACTGATGATTTGTGCAAAGTTTCAAAGCAATCCCTTCAGTGGTTTTGGAGGAGAAGATTTTTGAAGAAAAGTTAACGACGACACAACGACAACGGACGCCAAGTGATGGCAATAGCTCACCTGACCCTTCGGGTCAGGTGAGCTAAAAAGTTATTTTACATTACACTAAAAATTTTTAGTGTCATGGCAATTGGTTTTTAAACCATCATTTTTAACAAACCAACCCCATCTCAGCAATTGTCTGATGTTTGCTGTGCCTACCATAAAACAAATCAAAATAAATGCTATTCAATGGGTACATAAATTTTATGTATTTTTGGTCATTTTCAGTCAAATTTATGCAATCAGTTAATTTTATTATTTCAAGCTGGAAAATATGCCGAAAACTGTTTGAGTCAAAATGTAAGCTGAGTGGACATTTGTAGCCACATAAAGTGGCTTTTGAGGTTGACACATAAATAATAACAGGCTTTGTACAAGAAAAAAAAGTATTTCTGTGACACTGATGTACCACATGGCAGAAATAGGTAAATGCCCCTTTTTTCTAAGTTCACTCAACCACAAAAAAGGTATTTCATCATGTTTTAGTCATAAAAAACAGCTATGATATCTTTAACTGAATGAAGATATAACTGATGCCATAATGGCTTTATGGGACACGAAAATCCTTGGCTATATTGAATTGAGGGTTTTTACAGGAAAACCAGGAAACTTAATGGTTTGAGTCAATCTCATCTTTTTTGAATTTGGAATTTAACTAGTGATACCAGATTTGACAAATTTGTGAACAATAGATGATTACGTAGACCTATAAGCACTTGGTCATCATGGCACAGTATTACAGATGCTACAACACATTTACAAACTTGTGACAACTAGCATTAATTATCCCAACATTTTACCAGAAAAATAATGTATTCAGAAGGACTTCATGGATACAGTATCTACCTGTATGATTTCTAAAAATAGGAAATATAAACTGAAAATTGTGCATTTAATGTTACCTTCAATGAGATGACATTCTTGTTATTGTTAGGAGCTTAACTGTAACAACATTTGTTTCATTTAATTTTTTTTAGGAATTAAAAGTTACCTAAACAGGTGCAAACAAATTATGTAACTAAACTAATGGTTTGATGACTACTGACACAATATGTCAGCCAAACAGAGGCTAGAACAAATATGTCTTATTATACTACAGGTTAGTTTGTTTGTTTAATGGTGTTTAACGCCTCTTTCAGCAATTTTTCAGCTATATCATGGCGTCCAGTTTTTATTTGGGGAGGAAGCCGGAGTACCTGGAGAAAACCCCCGACTTGCGGTAGGAAAACTGGCAATCCTTGTCAATTAAGATTGGAGTCGAGTGCACCCTGCCTGCAGTGAGAATCGAACCCGCAATCTCAGTGTTGACAGACCACGTAATCAATAGTAGACGAACTACCTTGACCACTCGGCCACCGAGGCCCCCTACAGGTTAGTACACTATCATATAATAAGATGAAAATTACTAACCATCTTCAATGTGTTAATTAAAACAAAAAATAAATTACATGATATTATGAGATAATCAAAATGAAATAGAACAAACTATCAAAAATGTTATTTACAGTTTCAAATTCTGTTTTAAATATGGAAACATTGCAATCTAATTAAAATTAAATCTTTCCCTTGCTCCCCCATTTTTGTAGTTGTCACTGTGAAGATCTAACAACATCCCATTACAGGTATCTCAGGATGAACTTCAGTACCCACCAATCAAAAATTGGTTTTGGAGAATCCTCTGTTATTATTCGGCATCTCTCTGGTGGTGTTGTACCATTGTCATCAGTACATACGATGTTAATGATAAAAACTTATCTTTGATTTGTAAAATTTTTGGGGATGCCCATATTTTCCAATGGATAAATACACATTACATACATTATGTGTAGGTACAACTACTTGTATCACGTCGAGACAGTTGTGTACATTCGTATCACTACGAGACGCGCAGCGTCGATTTGTGATGCGGAATATATGCAACTGTCGAGACGTGATACAGGTAGTTGTACCTACACTTAAATGTATGTATTAAGTTTATCTAAAATTTAAGAAGTATAAAAAGGGCAGAATAAAACTGAATGTGTAAAATTTAAAATTTAGCATTCAACGAAACTTTTGTTTATAAAATAGAGTTCCTAACGTCACAAGTATTATGACAGCATATTTCATTCATAGAATGAAAGTAATTCAACGAATCATTGGTTATAACATTCATTGTGACGTCAAGAAGTAGTTCTGACAAAAGTACATCTTGTATCACATATATAGATGATACAAAGTTTTGTATCACACAGGTTGTATCAATCGCTTATTTTTCAGATTTTGACAAGATACATACTTAATTTTAGATAAAATTTAAATAAAAAGTTCAATATGAGATGACCCGTAATTGTTGTTAGATCTTCACAGCCACAATTACAACCAGAGGCTCTTAAGAGCCTGTATCGCTCACCTGATTTTATAGGCAATGAAGATGGCATTTCCCTGATGTTAAACTAAGTCCTGTAATTTTCAATAAACTTTAAATAGGACCATCCAAACAATATTACTAGAAAGCTTTGTTTCATTGGTTAACCGGTTGTATAGAGAAGATTTTTTTTATTTGCCCATAGGGTCCTATGTTAAACTAAGTCCTGCGCCGTGGTGGCCATTTTGAATTTCCAATTGCCATAAAAAACATAAACTTTATAAAGGACCATCCAAACAATATTGCTAGTAAGTTTTTGTTTCCATTGATTAACCTGTTTCAGAGAAGAAGCCTTTAAAAACTTTTTCCCATAGGGTCCTATGTTAAACTAAGTCCTGCGGTAGCGGCCATTTTGAATTTCCAATTGCCATAAAAAACATAAACTTTATAGAGGACCATCCAAACAATATTGCTAGTAAGTTTTTGTTTCCATTGATTAACCGGTTTCAGAGAAGCAGCCTTTAAAACTTTTTCCCATAGGGTCCTATGTTAAACTAAGTCCTGCGGTAGCGGCCATTTTGAATTTCCAATTGCCATAAAAAACATAAACTTTATAGAGGACCATCCAAACAATATTGCTAGAAAGTTTTGTTTTGATTGGTTAAACGGTTTCAGAGAAGAAGCCCTTTTAAACTTGTTTCTCATAGGGTCGAATGTTAAACCAAGTCCTGCGGTGGCGGCCATTTTGAATTTCCGATTGGGATAAAAAACATTAACTTTATAGAGGACCATCCAAACAATATTGCTAGTAAGTTTTGTTTCCATTGGTTGACTGGTTTCAGAAAAGAAGCCTTTCAAACTTTTTCCCATAGGGTCCTATGTTAAATTAAGTCCTGCGGTGGCAGCCATTTTGAATTTCCAATTGCCATAAAAAACACAAACTTTATAGAGGACAATCCAAACAATATTGCTAGTAAGTTTTTGTTTCCATTGATTAACCGGTTTCAGAGAAGAAGCCTTTTAAAACTTTTTCCCATAGGGTTCTATGTTAAACTAAGTCCTGCGGTGGCGGCCATTTTGAATTTCCAATTCCCATCAAAAACACAAACTTTATAGAGGACCATCCAAACAATATTGCTAGTAAGTTTTGTTTTGATTGGTTAAACGGTTTCAGAGAAGAAGCCCTTTTTAACTTTTTTCCCATAGGGTCCTATGTTAAACTAAGTCTTGAGGTGGCGGCCATATTGGTTTACCAATCAAAATAAAAAACACAAACTTTGTAAAGGTCCATCCAATGAACATTATGGCCAAGTTTGGTTTCAATTGGCCAAGTGGTTTCAGAGAAGAAGATTAAAATGTAAAAAGTTTACAGACGACGACGACGACGACGACGACGACGACGACGACGACGCCGACGGACGCAAAGTGATAACAATAGCTCACATGACCCTTTGGGTCAGGTGAGCTAAAAAGGGGGTGTAAGTGAAAGATTTAATTTAAATAAGACTGCTAAACATAGTAATTAAATTCTTTAAAAAAAATTTTTTGCCAGATTTCTGATGATTGCAGAACATTACATAGGTTTGCTTGAAAACAATGGACATCAGGGACACCAAACATAGTCACATGATCAATTATGGTCCGGATACCATAAGGCCCTGTTGTAGTGCACATTTGTTTTGTTTTGGAATGTGCAAGAAAACATTTAAAACAATCTAATGAGTTTTTAATAATGTTTAATGCCACTTTCAGCAATTTTTCACCCTTCCCACAGTGAGACCACCTGAACCTGCAATCTCAGTGAAGACAGACCATGTGATCAATAGTAGATGAACTACCTCAGCCACCCAGGCAGCATCAATCTTATATGTAAAACTCCTAAAGATATTTTACTTGCTATCAACAAACATGTAGCCTTAATAATACTGCTATATAGTTAATTTTACATCTATTTTTTCAAAACTTGTAATAATGCTTGAATTCTTACTGTGACATCACAGCAGACTATGCTTATTAGCAACCTAAGGTGTTCTAAAAGCATACAAGTGTATGAATCACGCCATATTAGAATAAAAATAATTATAAATAAATACTCCACATTTCTAAATATAAATTGAAACTAGCAGGCTTTTTGTTATACAATGCAGCATTTTTATTTTCCAAACAGCATAATCAAAATATAGCATTTTTACTTTATACATAAATTTGATAGGATAAAAGCAATATCGCATGTTAAAACAAATTCTATATTTTCATTTTGCATGCACTGCTGGGGTATAGCAATATTGTTCATCATGAAACAACCTCCTGTCTGTAGACTTGTACTCACTCACTCGAAATTTCAATTCACTGGTTTCTAAAGAGCCAAAATGATCATAATAAACTAATTGCTGAAGGGAACCTATTGATTTTATTATAACTGATAATTGATATATAAATAAATTACAAATAAAAACAAGCATGAACACAGAAAAATGTACTGCATGCATTCTCAATCTGTGTCAGTAAGAAAAATAACTTGATGAGCAACATGTAAAAGGCATTATATTGCCATCATGTAAAATATACAATGCATGGTTACAGAGAAACTGACCTATTTTTAAAAAGTTTAACATCACTTTACCAAGGTGAAGGTCAGGTGACACCTGAACTATTTAGCAGATTATATACCAAATATTGTCATCCTACCATGCATTCTTATTGAGTAACAGGCCTAAAACAATATCTATAATGTAGTTGCTTGACTGTGATATTGAGGTCAAGGTCAATCGACACCTACCAGTCTTCATGTACATTTGATAAGCATTATATGTACCAAGTATTGTCATCCTATCATGTACAATTATAGAGGAACTGACCTAATCCAAAAACATAAACATAGTCACAGGACTATGAAATTGAGGCCAGATCAGGTGACACCTACCAGACTGTCATGGACTAGTTATCAGCATTCTATATACCATGCGTGGTTTCTTAGGAAATGACAATCAAATAACATTAATGCAGTCACTTAACTGGATGAGACCTGAAGTCCCCAAAAAAGAACCTCAAAAGTAAAGTTCAAGTTGCCGTGTTTCTTAGATAATCTCCCCAAAGTCGACCCAATGGTTAACAGAAGATACTTCTATATCTGGTCAAAATGACCTGTTTTTGATTAAGTTGTATCATTACCTATACAAAATGCAAAGAATTCATTTTTTCATGTTTCAAATTGATTATGCACCATTTTTTTTATTTCCGGGATGTGTCTAAAGTCGATTTTGAAGAATGAGAAATTGTAACTGACCATTACAAAAACCTTAAACTTAAACTTCTTTCAAATATATTTTATTTTAATCATTGATATCAATATATTAGCAGCAATCAAAATACTTATAATTACGGCCTCATAATAGTTTTTGTAGATGGGTGCCTCTTGTTTCAGGTTGGTTTTAGCACAGCTCTATGGAAGTGTGCTGAGCAGAACCATTATTTCAGGTTTTAATATAATATTATTTTATTTTTATTCTTTGGATATTTTTGCCTACATAAACATGGCTGGCATTTTAACAAAATTTTGTTAACATTATGATCAATGTATGATGTTTATACACATATTTTTGGTTAATGTATTTTTATTTGTTTATACCATGTATTGATGCCAGTGGACAGAAAAATAGTTGTCATATCTGGTGGGATTTTTTAATGATTAATGGTAATAGTATGGTTGTCTGATATAATGGCTTACCATGAATAAAGAAAAAAAAAAGAAACAGGTGTGGATACAGAAAAATGTATAGCCTGCATTCTGTATCAGTAACAAAAAAAATTATGTCAGTGTAAACAGCATTAAATTGTTATTTAAAATATACCATGCATGGTTACTGAGAAACTGACCTAATCCAAAAACTTAGTCACTGAACCGTAAAATTGAGGTCATGGTCAGTTGACATCTACCAGTCAGTTATGTATTATTCATCAAACCTATATACCAAATATTTACCGTCTGCCCAAGGGCATTAGGTTGTCGGTGTAGGACGTAAAAAAACTTCCCCATTCAATCAACCAAATATTGTCATCCTACATGTACTAGACAGTCTGGTACTATTCATCAGCAACCTATATACCAAATATTGTCATCCTACCATGCAGCAAGTCCATAAACGGGAAGTAGATATGAGACAAGACATGAAATCGGTACTTGCAATTTAGAAGTTGACCACATGAAAAGACCAGTATACCCCCTCTTCTTAGAAGCGAGGGTATAAAAAAAACCCCTCTTCTTAGAAGCGAGGGTATAACAAATTTAACATAGTCGCTGTACTGTGAAATTGAGGTTAAGGTCAGGTGACTGACTTGCAAGTACTCATCATTAGCTACCACTGGACCAATTTGATGAAACTAGGGCTTAAGCTTACAAAGATATAAAGCATTATGTCAACTGTTGACCACGCAGGCAGATTCCCATATATGTCTCACCTCAAGCAACTATCGTCGCATTAGAGACAAAACTAAATCCAATTGTGTTATAGTTTAAATATACAAGAGAAATTATCGGTAAAAAACCAAAATTATTAACAATTTGATGAAAATAAAAAAGAAAAAATTATGTAACACCTGCAAAAATGAAGTATGTTTATAGTCTCCTCCAATTCTCCCCATAAGGGGCATACCTTCCCCCTACTTTTTTAATGTGCTGTGATCCCTGAACATGTTATGTGTTAACACCGCCGCAAGAATATGTCAGGCCTTCAGCCACAGTCACAGGCAGGACACAAAAGGAAAAGTTAAAAGGTAACAAAGCTTCATAATTAATACAGGTTTGAACCGTCACAATTGGATGCCTGTATAGAAAAATTTAATAAAATTTAACTATAGTAATACTACATGTATTTATATAGAAAATCATTAAGTTATTGTGGCAACACTTCATTCAGTTTGTTTTCAAATATAATGTATATTTTAGAAAATTATATTCTGAAAGTTGCCAATTTAAGCAGATAAATAAGCAAATAAAATGGTTTATTGTTTTATACACACATTATAAATGGCAACTGTTTCAGCTGGTTGACATATGTTGTACCAATTTCCATTTTAAACAATATCTCTATCTTGAACAATAGACTTGCAATGATGCATAAAAATCAGTTGCATAAGATAGCAATTTCATCTGTTTAAAATTGCAAATAGTATAGCACATGAGTGCAGAACAAATAGCTATTAATAGGGTATGATACTGGACTTAATCCTTTTATTGTTACATAGATTTCATATGACAAACATTAAGATGCAATCATACATCAACTGGTTTCTTTCTTCTTGGATCATGGCATACCCTTTCTCAGTTATACAAATTCTTCCCAAAAGGAAGACATCAAATGTATATGCAGGGGCTGCTCTGGCTTCTAAAAAGCTGGCGCCAAAAAAATCGCCAACTGCAATTTTCCGTCGCCAGTTTTGTAAAAGTGTCGCCATATTAGAAATCGCAAGATCACTATATGACATGGCGAAATTGTTTAACATTATGTGCGACATATTCTGTAACGTCGGACGAAATCCAAGTTTGCCGGACTCTTAATTCAATTTTTCAAAAGTTTGGTCTCGAGCAGCCCGTACACTAATTGTATTTTAATCATGAAAAGATGTGTGGGTGATTTCTTGTTGGCAGAAAACCAAAATTTTACAGTAATTTATTGGAAACATCTATTCCCGTGAATGAACATAAAACCGGAAATACTGCAAATAGAACTACGCATGTGTAAGAGTTTTCTAATTACGAAATTAAGACGGACATCCGGTCCGGAAATCACCCAACAACGACGTCAGTTTTCATACCTGTATTTTATTAATTACATTATAAAAAAAATATTACTACAAAAATATGTTTGTTTTGTTATTTTTATAAATTAATTAACAACATCAACTGTTTTATTACACGTCTACTCAAATGTGATGCAGGGTAAAGCTGCTTTTCATCAGACAACTTTGTTAATTCATTTATTGCCGATTTCCGTTTATTAACTCCAAATAACAGACATGTCACTGGATACTACACAATACACGTGTATTTACGACCATAGAAGCCGACAAAGGATCTTTAATGATGCAATCGCCGATTACCGATAAATTTAAAACGTGCATGCATCGTTTAACACTATAAAACCTTGGCGCCAAAAAAATCGCCAGACGAAATATTTTGTCGCAAAATGAAAAAAAAATCGCAATTGGCGACATTGGCGAAGCCCAGCGCGGCCCCTGTATATGATTACATTATGGAAGGCGACTAAAAGCTATATATGTAATAACAGTGAAAAAGCCAAAGTTGAATAATACATGTATTTAAACTACATAAATTACAATCCCATACTCAGAATCTACTGCACAGTTAACTACATTTGCATCATTGTTTATTATTAGTCATAGTTTCCCTCTACCAGAGTTATCTAGCTGTCAGCCCAGGACAGAATAAAGAATAGAATATGTAAGACGAAAAGTTGGTTTTTTATCAAATATTTTTTTTCATTTATAAACTGCAGCAACCTGTTAAAAGAAAAATCAACATATTGGTCTGAAACAAAGCAGCCACAGTTACATTCTGAAATCTATCCATTTCAATTTTTACATCTACATTTTAAAAATTGATTTCACCAAATTAAGCACACATGGGTGACTTGCAAAAAAGTCCTTATGATTTACATACGGATGTACAAACCACTTCTTACATGTATGACAAGTGCTTTTAAATTTTCTGAGAAAAAACTTCCTGGTTGAGTTATTCAACAATAAAAAACAAACTTTGTGGTTCCAACATTTAATATAATAAAATACAATGACAACAAATTTCATTGATTCTGAATATACAAAAATTCTTTCTGAGACATGTGAGTGACATGACTGGTACATAAGAGTGTCTTATTTTTATTCTAGCTTTGTTCTAAAACATACCTCGTATATAATTTTGCAACTTTTACAAGGTCCAATTTGTCCAAAGAGAGCTAGAATAAGACTTTCTGTTACTGATGGATCCAGATTTCCGACATACCTGTATGAAAATAAATAATTATCCGTGATTATTACAAACACATGGGAAACTGAAAGTAACAGTCATGGACTTGGAACAATAACATGTGAAACGAAACAATTTGAAACAGATTTGTGAACGGTTAAGAATGAAAAATATACTTACAGTGTTCTTGGATTAGCTTCGTCCATTGTTATCTGAAAATATAAAACGATTCTTGTTATAAAAGTGTCAAATATTAATTATACTACTTAAACCAGACACAAATTTTGGACAACTATACCTATTTCGACCCGGGGAATGGCGACAACACGTACAGGAAGTTGGTTGTCATACAGTGCATTGTGGGAAGAAACTAACCAAAAACCGAATAAAAAAGACAATACAGCAAACAATTCACTTACCATTCAATTAAATTAAAGATTTCACAACAAAACAGCAAACAACCAAACTTGACAAAAATTAAATAAGAGAAATGACAAATACGACTGCATAAACTACTGCCATCAGACCACCGACGTCAAGCATTAATACGAGAGCATAATTGGCTTAATTTATAGTCACATACATCAGAATAGAATAATATTTTCTGGCTAAATTACGCTATGTGTTAATTAAGTATATATACGAAGCAAATGGGGGTAGTTTACTTTACAAATTAAAGGTCCACCAGAGGGTCCAGTAAAAATCGCACTTTACATGTGCAATCGAATGATACCATGTCGAATTTGTTTTAGTGTGGTAGATTGCGCTGGGTCGATCATTGTTTGGTGGGAGACCTTCTCCCACACCAAGGGACCGTCTATAGTATAGACTGCCCCTGCCCACATTAACAAATAACCGGTATAATTGTGTGTGTGTGTGTGTGTGTGTGTGTGTGAAGTCTATTTTTACAGGTTCCTTCCACAGAGTGCAACGTAGGTTAAAAAGAGATGATATATACATAAAATATAATACATGACATGACATGCACATATTAATAAGGTTTAGAGGACTGGAAAAGGCAACTGTTGCTGCCGAACTTATGGACCTCTCTAAGGCCTTCGACTGTTAAAAACACAATTTACTAGTTTTAAAACTAAAATCATGCCGTCTGTCTGATTTAGTTTTACTAGTTATTTGTAAGTAAGAAAGCAATGTGTTAAAATGGGTGTAAATTTTAGTACTTGGAAAGCCATGATATCTATAAAGGTTCCATTCTTTGACCTGTTTTTTTCAATTATTTTTATTAATGATATCTTCAATTTTGTCGATCAGATTGTATTGTACAACTGCAGATGACAATACGTTCCGGTGTCATACGAAAATGCTCATTGACCTCTTAACCAATAAATTCCACTAAAATCTTGTCAGTAAGCTAATCAAATGTAGCTTCTCTGATGCCATGTGTCATATCAAGTAAAGGAAAAGTACAAAAAATATAATTGGTCAAAATCACTCTTGTAGCAATATCATGTGACAGAGCGCCATTTTACAAAAACTTGGTTTACCAAATCTTCGAGTACAACGTTCCCATATATTCCAAATTATTCCATGTTCCAAATACAGGACGTATTGTAAATTTTATCCCTGTGAATTGTTGATTTATTCATTTTCTAAACATTTGAATTTCTTATCTAAGTTTTTATGAGAAAAATCATCAAAATGCACATTTCAACTGTCCGAATATACCCTCTGTGACATTTATTGTTATTAGGGTAAATTCAGTCACTGCTATTTGTATTAAATATACAACAGATTGTCTTCTATAAAATGTCTAAACACAAATGCAACTGTTTATAAAGAGATGTGGAATAAATGAAAATAGATGACATTAAAAGACAACATCGATTAAACAACCGTTATGATGTTTACTATGCCAGCCCACACTATATATACATATATATATATCTATGTCTGTTAGACCGTTGCGTTTGGTCCTTTTAACGGAATGCTGACTACATTGTCAACAATCTATCATTTCCTAATTATAAGTTGATGACTTAGCTTTGCTTAACTTTGCTTGTCCGAATATACCCAAATCTGGCCGAATGTACCCTGAATCATGTTCGCGGCTTTTACAGTAATGTTGAACAAGCGTTGATAGTATCCAATCAACGAACTTCTAATTTTAGTTCAGAAAATAACATGACTTTCCAGTAAACTTTCCCTGGCAAAGGTCACGTGAGCAGTATGGTCATACAAATGATTGTTTGTTAGAAAATCGAAAAAGTGTCCAAATGCACCCAGTCTTCCCCCAGACCCCAACTTAAATAAGGTTGTAGAAAAGGAAACTTTGAACAATACTTATAAATTGGTTCTCAACAACCAAATGAAGCAAACACGGATAAATTTCATAGCCCCAAAAGCTCCTCAAAAACATTACTCCGAACTTAAATGGAACCTCTATATAATTCAAAAAAGAGTCAAACTTCTGGGTGTGACTGACAAAATTTGAGATTTAATACACACATTTCACACATATGCATCTTGACAATAAAATGTTTTAAACGAATAGGTAAGAATATAACAAATCTGTGTAAACTTACTATTCATTTTTCTTTCATAATGAGTAAATTTAATTATTGTCCAATAGTCTGGCATATCTGTGGTGAAAGTAACACAAAGAAATGGAGAAAAATCCAAGAAAGGGCAATTCGGTTTATTTTATGATAACTACACCTACACATATGAATAACTATTAGAAAAGCCTGGTTTACCTACTTTAAAAATAAGGGGAATTAGATACCGTTATTTGGAAATCGAGGTGTTTAAAATTTTCATGGAAAAAGTCTAATAACTTACAATGCCTCTACATAGCAATAATATTATGTGAATACACAAGATGACAGCAAGTATAACATGTACTATAAATAACAAAAATACGTTATATAATAATAATAAAGAAGAACATACATACAACTTAACATGAAAGTAAATGGAATACCGGGTATACAAGGTATAAAAGTTTATAATAAAACTTTTAATAAACTTTTAATAATAAAACAAAACTAACAAATATTAATCACAGAAATGTCTGGTTGTATTTATATAACTATGAACTTTTCTAAATATCGTGATATTATGTTCATCACCGAGTAAGGGTGATCCGAATAAAATTACTTCAATTCATACCGCTATAATAGGCTAAAGTACTCTAAAAAGGTGAACTCTCTGATGCTAGGTAAAGGGGCATTCTAGAAAATAATGGATTGCATCTCCAATGGATGTCCACAAAAACAGCCAGGTTCGTTCACCAGGTTAACTTTATATAAGTCAGCTTTTAGTTGCAGCGACCATCGCAAAATGGGGGGAGCTGAAAAATTTAATTTTAATTAGAATTAATTTGAAATTCAAACACAGCCATACGGATCATATACTAGCATCACTAGCATTTACAAACAATATCTGTACTATGTCTACTATATTACATTGCTTCCACGATTCCCAACACAAAACAACCCATCTTGAAGAAACAGCAAAAGGAATTTTCTTTATATCAATCAAGCAAAACCAAAACAATAAAAAATTAACGCAAACCCAGCGCCATAAAACCTTTTTGAGTACAAATGTTTTGCTCAGCATTTTCTCAATTACAATGACAACAAAGGAAAAGGAAAAGGAAAGATTTGATTGGATGAAATTGAGAATAACAAAATTCTCAGCAAAGAGAATGTTTATGGTGCTAGACCCTGATAACTTCGATCGAGATCAACAACACAAATACATGTCTTGGCAGTATTACAAGTACAACAGGTGGCACTGCTGACGATGTTCAGGCTAGAAAGAAGAAAGCACTACTGACATTCTCCATATTGAAGCTTATTTGTACAAGCAGAACCATACGGACATCCACCAAGATCCGTATTTTCAACACCAACGTCATATCTGTTCTGTATTGTAACAAAACTTGGAGAGAAACTTCGTCCACAATCAAGTCCCACCAAGTATTTGTGTAAACAAGTATCTGAGACATATAATTGACATACGGTGGCTAGAAAAATAACCGTAAAGAACTTTAGAGAAAGACCAATTACAACAATCCATAGAGACTGAAATTAGAACAGGACAATTAAAGTGAATTGGCCACACTTGAAGAAAAATTACACAAAACAAGCTTTGGAATGTAGTCGTCAAGGACAAGCAAAAAGAGGATGATAGGAAATAGACAACTGGCGAACAGGCCTAAATAAGAAAGTTAAAATTAACCAAGAAATTGACCTGAAATTAACATGTATACCCATGGTCGAAGGGGATTATGTCAAGTTAGTCAAATAATTATCATCTTAATTGAGTGTTGCCATTATTTGAGATAAACAGTACGTATAATGAGGTAAAAACAAAAATACACGGATTTTGGATCTATGTCGAATTGGGAGTCTATTTTTCTTAGCATGTTTCAACATGGGATCCACGTCAAAATTTATACGCCAGCGTTGACATTTTTTTCTACTGTTGTTTTAATCAACAATGTTTGGACAAAATGCAAGATAACCCCATACTATTTAGGGTAGTTTCAGAAGTAATCTGCAGATGACAAATATTTATGTTCCTGTTCATACGTGTTAATGATTGTATCTAAGTATCAACTGGATTAAAATTAATGTAGACTAAGATGCTGTAAAAAGCATTATTCTCTAGCAGCCAAGACACAATTTAAACAACACTGACACTTTTTGTATCTTTAATATTTCATGCTAATTACCATCTTCGCTAGCCAAGGCGTACGATTCCATCCTTCTTCATGCAAAGTTTTACTATCTGATCGTCTCTTATAGCTATAAGGATTACAATACGATTCTTTCATCTGTCCAAGGCTAACGAAGATGACTGATAACATCACCAAACTTAATATAGTTAATTGAAATCACACAACACGTTTCGATTTCGCTCAAGCATTTTGCTGTAGGTACGACATCAAGTATTTCCCAGAGCATGGCCTCTACTAGATTCAGTAATATAACACTGCCCTCATATTGGCGTCATTAATGCCTTTAAGGATGTTTGCTGGTCATACAAAAAATAACAAGAGATTATAAAATCATGGATTTTCGGATAGCCATACCTTAGTTTGCATAAAAAAATCACAAAAATGTAGGTATGTGAACATTTTTAAGAGCTAGGGAAGTTAGTTTAACATTGTATTTTACTGGATCAATTATTTGCCAAATTTGAGGTAGGGAGCTTCCCAACTTGGCAAGGTATGAAAAGATAAACAAAATTGAAAAAATAAACATTTTATTGATTAAATGTCTAAAGATATTAGTTAAGTGTTATAACATATTCATATTTTTTCAATAAATTACACAAAGATGCTTTAATATGACATATTTTGTAATGCATTAAAAAAGTACGGGAAAAGGAATAACATACCATTTTTAGCAAATTTGAAGGGAACACAAAAACAAGAAAAATATAATTTTTTGTAGAAAGTGTAGATAATGAACCTTACTTTTAGAAAACAATTTAAAACATGCATGTCCGTGTGCAAAATTTTAAGTAAAAAAAAAGATTTATGGCATAAAAAAGTACGGGAAATTGCACCTTTTAGAATATTTCTTTATTTTAATTGCTTTAATGGCATCAAATTAATGCAAAATGATAAAATTTTCTTTTTTCAAGCAATTAAGATCTTGTTTTTACTTTTGTGCATATTCACTTGAAGAATTTATAAGGATTAAAGATGATTTTGGGGTACCCAAAATAAAAAAGTTTATGAAAATAATTGTCCATCTAAAACTATATCATCATAGCTACAATGACATCAATGGTTTAAAGAATTTGACCCAATAACATATTCTAATATGAAGCTGTTATTAGGTTTTCCAGTTTTTATTCTTTACTGTGTACCCGAGTCTGACTGTATACATTTTTGATTTTATAAATGCAAAGTTTAACTAGAATGCTGACAAAGTCAGAAAGGGCCCCTCAGCAAAAATCTAAGTGTTTTCAAAATTATTCAACAAATTTACTTTAAATTTAAATATATATACCATGAAATGCTACATAGCAAGTGTTCAAAATTTCAGAACTGTACTATCAATAGTTTTTTTAAATTAAGCGTTCTCGTAGTCCAATTCTCAAAATCTATAATCTTCTATAAAGTTTTCCCCAAAAATATTTCTCTGATTTACCCAAATTTTAATTTGCACATTCATGACATGCTGCACAGCAAATGTACAAAATTTCGATCTGTTTTATTTTTAAATTTTTTTTAGTTTTAGTGTTCACAAGAAATTGTAAACATATTGTATGATGGATAGAAGGACAGATAGACAAAGTGAAACTATAGGGCGTCCCCATCTTCGGAACCCTAACTAAGGACTAGTACAGTCATGGCGTACATTCCAATACAGTACAAAATATATATACAAATATTCATTGACATAACATAAAGCATTCAAATGTCATATAACAAGTACAAACATTCTATATTGAAGTATAATTGAACATTACCATAAAAAGAATTGTTATTTACATGTATCAAAACTAGTTCTAATGATCAATCTATAACATGGACAACAGTCCCAATTTCTTCAGGTGTTGTAGGGTTTAATAGACCACAGTGACACTTTTATACATCGATTCAAACTAGAAATAATGTGAGATAGCTCACAAAAGGATGTGCCTGTTATCCATATGGTTATGTGTGTAATGTATTAGAGAAAATAGCAAGTTAAATGGTGCTTCCCTATGCCCATATTATTATTATATATTATTATTATAACAATTGAAAGAAAATAGAAGATCACTTCAAAGTGGCCATAGGACTACTATGCATTGAACTCAAGCAATAACGTTATTGCAAGTCACTTTAATGAATGAAAATAAGAGAATGTCCTTCATAGAATTGTCAATTCACTGTCTCCTCTAAAATAGATTACTAGTATTTACGAAATGATGAATAAAAGGGAAGTTAATTAATTTATGTTATTCATAATACCAAATAACGAAGAAGACACTTTGTGTTTTAGATTAATTTTATCATGGTTAAAAATAAAACTCTCCCTATGTATCTTATATAATAGATGTTTCATACTTTGAACCAGTCCATAAATATCATGTCATCCTACATACAATGTTTTTGGGCTCCCCAAGGTCACATACAATGTTGTTGGGCTCCCCAAGGTCACATACAATGTTGTTGGGCTCCCCAAGGTCACATACAATGTTGTTGGGCTCCCCAAGGTCACATACACCCACTAAGAGTTCTATTTAACAACATAGAAAATGTTCTTATAAGGTATGTGCACAGACAGTCAGACAGAGTGTGATTACTATATACCCCAACCTGTTCAGGATGAAAAAAGTTAACATCATTACATATTCTGTAAAAAATTTGACACGTTTGAAATAATCTTATCAGATTTAGTGACTCTTACATTTGAACCACACTGTTCAGAAAAAAGATCTTTAATACCTGATTTCCCATTTCTTGAAAATGCTAACTTGAAGTGAGAAAAAGTCAGACCACTCTTTCTTATAATATTAGCAGTTCTCTTTGTTATTATTTTAGAGTCAACTAACAGCTTCAAAGATGGCAAGTTTTTATGCAATGATTTTAAAGCACAATATTGAAAAACAATACAATCCTTGTGCTCATAAGCTGATCTGATCTTATCTATATAATTGGCTTTTTCATTGACTAGAGTTCTCAATGAACTTACATCTTCGTCAGCATTATGAGCACCATAGGACAAATCAATTAAGTCTTTACATAGTAAAGACTGTGAATAAAATTGACGCCCAGGATAAACATTTTTAAACAATTTCAAAGTGTCAACAAACCAGTAACATTAAACTGAAAATTTTCCAACAATTTACAATTATCAACAGCATTATACAAAATTAGGCAGTCATAGTTAACAATATTATGCCCAAAAATGACGTTGTTCTTAGATTTCTCTAAGAATTTAACAAAATCTAAGAGACCAACACGAACTTTAACAGCTGAAACAGCATTGTCATTTAAATACAGTGTATTATTCCCAAATGTGAGTCCTGTCACCTCTGCAGCCTTTGGATCTACCTCTTCTGCAGGCAAAATATAAGTTGAGAATGTGTCACAGCCAGTCTCTCTCAATGCAGAGATTTGCATAATATGAGAAGTTCTTTCTAAAAAAACAAATGAAATATTAGATGGTTATTTTCTGGTTGGCAAATATTATCCTAGGTTTATGTTCCTGGTTTCAGTATGATGTCATAGAAGCTAATGCAACACTTAGATCATGGAAAATAGATCTTATTGCACATTATAGTAACAAAGAATACTGTGAGCGAGCTAACAAAAAATACCTTCCCCTCTGCTTTATATTGAACTGAAAAAAAGTGGTATTAATTTTCCTTGAATGATATCCGAGAGCAATGAAACTTCATGCACTTCTCCATATAATGAACTTCCTACAGGTAAAGTTTCATTAAAATCCATCAATATATATTGGAGGTAGCTAATATATACACAAAGAAGCTAAGCGTGGTAATTTGGTATAATGACGATATGGACGAAATCTGGGCACTTCAAGTTGCATAATAAATGCTGCTAAAAATCAAATCATACTAAAATTATGTTATTGAACCATACGTAAATGGGTCTCAAACTGCATGGTTTACTAATGCCACATGGAGACTTCTATCAGAAAGACGGAAAGCCAAACGTCGTAAGCGACGTTCTAAATGCGTAAAAGCGATAAAAAAACCAGACAAAATTCCTTCAACAATTGTCCTTTGAAGAATTATGGACCATATCGTGGTTAAAACTCTGAAACCAATTTTGGAAATCAAGAAGGATCCTTTTACTAAAAGAATGCTCTACGAGTTTTGAAAATATTTTAATGACTACTCTTGCTTTGAACTTCTGGCACTTTTTTTTTCTGAGCAAAGGTTAAATAACTTTGTTATAGTCGAAAGCGAAATTGAAGATATGTAAAATATTTACATATCTGTAGAGCTTATGGTCCTTACCTTATTAGACCGCATCTTTCAAAGGATGTAACTGTGCATTAAAATCGCCACTGTATAGACTTTTGGTTTAACCTTTTGTTTGTTAGAGCTTTTTTTTCAAAAGAGTGGAAGAAGACTTTAATAATCATAGTTTAAATCCTCCACCCCCCCCACACAAGTGCCCGGAAAGAGGCGTCTATAAATATGTTCATGACAAAATAATCACTCATTATCAGTCGGGGTTTTAGTGTCTAATGATTGTGGGAAAGCCTTGGACAGTTAAAAGAAAAAAGGATGGATGTAAGTGATGCAAGCAAATCCTTTGATATAGTTTTTCATGAATGCTCGCTCTTTTTGTTTCAACAATGTGTTTTAGTTTAAGTTTATTGTTAAATGGCAGCCTGATACCCTTAAAATTAGAAGTCGCATAGGTTCTATATATGGTCATCTCTTGTTGCTCTTCGACATGGATACCGGGGATCAATTCTAGCATCAAACTGTGTTTACTTATTTCCCTTAAATAGGTTGCCGTATGGTTATATGGTTGTCTACTACTGATCACATTCCTGTCAACACTATGGTTGAGGGTTTGAGTCTCACTGCGTGTAGGAATCTTAATTGACAAAGATGGTCAGTTTTCCTACCGCCGATGGTCGTTTTTTACTTTGAGTACTCCGGCTTCATCCCACAATAAAAACTTTACGTCTCGATATAGCTGAAAAATTGCTGAAAGTGGCGTTAAACACCATTCAAACAAACAAAACAAAATCTTCTAAAATAGTAAAAAATCTTTAGGCCATACTCTGCGTATGAATAATTGAATTCACAAAGGTAAGATTTCACAACATTCGAGTATTAACTTTTCTACAGATGGATAGTCCGATAATCCTCTGCCGTCTAACGCTTTTTTCTGTTTTTTTTGCGTGCAAAAAAAAGCGTTGGACTAACATATGGAATGTAGTGTGATCACATAGATTATGAAAAAAACTGTCCTAAACTCAGAATAATATTCTTCGCACATCTTGACTTGTTCATGACTTGTTCATACTTTAGAAAAGATGCTGTATCACTGATGACAAAGTAAGTTTTTGTCATTATATATCACAAGGTATACTGGTATCGCGACTTTCATTTTTTCCTAGAAAAGCAGGATCTGACAAGATGTCGACTATAGGTCTTTTGCATTTCAGTATCAATATTTGATTTATGCCACTCATAACATACATTAGTTTTGAAGACGGGTTTTTATAGTTGTTGAAATTTTGTCAGGAATTTAGAAAGAGGTCTAGTAAAAACATCTGGCAGATACTGCTATGTAACGTTATTTGTGTAATTTGGGTATCTAGTACAAGGAATGGGTGGTCACAGTCATCATCCTGGATAGACAGACGTGTAATTTTAGAGTATTAACTCTGTCAAAAGCATAAAAGTGGGTAAAAGTGATTCCCTAACAAAATTTTTTTGTCAAACAATCTATACATTTTTGTTTACATTTAATTTTAAATTATGTTACTATAGGCCTTACATGCAGTGACAACATATTTGTCATAAATGTCGGACATGGTGTTAGTCACATCAATATTTTGAGTAAGTTTAAGGCCTCTTGTTCATGTGAAGAGAAGGGTATGCTCCTTGTAGCTGCTGCATATCACTACCGTCCATACCCAGCTCTCCACATATTTTCAGTTTCTTGTCGATTGGTCCTGATTAAATAAAAAAATTAACTTTTGAGAGTTTCACATTTTTCACTGTTCCGTTGTCGACAATTGTGGAAGTTCACAGAATGTCTTGTCTTTATAGGTCATCTGACCACTTTCTATCAGTTGTCTGTTAACTATTTCACACTACAGTTTTCTCCTTTGAAACCAGTCAAACTTGTTATGGATGATCATTGCAATCTAATTAAAATTAAATCTTTCACTTGCTCCCCCCTTTTTGTTATAGGTCGCTGCGACCATAGCAAAAAGGGGGGAGCAAGTGAAAGATTTAATTTTAATTAGATTGTGATCATTGGAGAGTCCCTCACCAGATTTGTATTCATTACTACGCGCTCTGGAAACCAAATTCCATTAGTGGTTGATTAATCTTGATTTTAATGTACATTTAGGAATTTACTATTTTACTATTTAGGAATTATATTTTAGTTCTTCGGGGAGTTTTATGTCTTTTGTAAAATTTGTAAAACTAGAGCCTCTCATGAGCTCAACCGGAACACAAAAGACTTCAAACATCTTTAAATTTTTGCAATTTACAGTTTCAGTCTAGTTGTAGCTTTTTTAGTTACTGGGCAAAAACTAAAAATTTCTACAAAAATGTTAATAAAGGGCAATTTAACTCCTATAGTGTCATCAGGCAATTTCGGAAAAATTAAATGATTCGTAGGCCTTGTCCTTTAGGTTAATTTTCCAATTTCCAGTTTCACTCTAGGTGTTGAGTTAGCATTATAGTTACAGGGCGAAAACTAAAAAATTCCCAAAATTTTTATAGATCCTAACTCCTATTAGCATTCATCGACTATTTTCAGACAATATAACTATTTGTAGACCGTTGTCCTGCTGATTATTTTTTATATTTACAGATTTACTGTAGATATATATATTTTTTTTAATTTTGAAGGCAAAAACTGATTAAAGAGCAATAACTCCTATGAGTAGTCAGCTAACACTTGCATAACAAAGTAAATAGTAGTACTTGTATTGATGATCATTGTTGCATTTTACAGTTTCACTCTCGATGTTAATAGTTTTCAGGTTACAGGACAAAAACTGAAAATGAAAACAAAAATCGTCATTAATAGGCTATAAACTCCAATAAGGAATCATATTACAATTTCAGATTAATTAATCGAATTGTAAAACTGCTGATCATGTTTGCACTCTAGCTGTTCTAGTTTTTAGGATACAGGACAAAAATGGAAAATTTCTTTTAACATCGTCTTAAAGGCCAACAACTTCTATAAGGAGTCATCTGACCATTTCAGACCATTTAAGTGAATTGTGAGTTTGTATTGCTGATCATTTTTGCAGTTTACAGTTTTACTCTAGCTGGTAAAATTTTTAGGTTACAGGACAAAAACTAGACAAGAACTATTGTCATTATAGAGCAAAAAGGAGTAGTCCAATTTTGAACTATGTGTTTTGGAGGCATTGGCTTGCTGATCACTTAAGTAATTTACAGTGTCAATCTAACTCATATAGGTTTCAAGTTATATTTTATTTATGGACGATATCTGCTTCAAGAACCAATTACACAACTAATAGACTAAAAGGAACTTTAGTAGAGCTTCAGATGTAGATGTTGATCCATTTGAGGTTATGGTTTTCTCTATAGCTATTATAATTTTTGAGATATTAATAAAAAATAGTTTTGAAACCCTTGTCTCTTTTTTAGTAACAGCGGCCATCTTTTTCTATTGATTAACACTCTGTGTAAAAATTTAAAACTAGGCACACTAAGGTAGATTGTGGTCAAGTATGAGTAAAACTAGGCAAGTGGCCATATACTGCTCTAAGTATGAACAAAGTTAATGACGGACGACAAGTGATGGCAAAAGCTTGTATGGACCCTGTGAGTAGCTCAACAGTACGTAGACATGAACCCTTACGGTTGTATGTCTAGTATGAAACGTACGACCTCACGACATACAACAAGAAGTATATCTCGCTTAAATCAGAAGATGAAAGTAGTTTAACCACTGCAGGAGAAAACCTCGCCAAAATGAGAAATTAGAACAACAAACTAAACGATAAAATATGGCAGTTAAACACTCCCCACTATTTACTATTGATCTCGTCCTAAAACTCCTAGCTAAAGTCTTGATCAAGAAAATATCGAAGCAAGCTGCTAAACATTGCTGGACTACTTAGAAAATCATATCATCAACCCCATAAATTAGCCAGTCAGCAAGGATTTCCCTAGCTATATTGTCAAACAATCAGTCAACAATCAGTAGGAATTTCCCTTACTATATTGTACCAAAATATCAAATCAGCAAGGATTTCACTTGCTACATTGACACTCATCATGAAATATTCACTATGATTTTCTTGATTGGAACCTTCTTTCTACAGTTCAACTATTAAACAATAAACCCAACTATACAAGCAGGAAACCTATCATATTGCCACAACATCCAAAACTTAAAAACGTCGTTCTTCTCCTGATAATCATACTAGCAGGCGACATCGAAATCGATCCTGGTCCAAGAAACACTAGCATCTCCCATGTGGATTGTACAAGCGACCTGTTACTTGGTCAACTGAGGGAATTTGTTGCGACAATTGCAGCATCTGGCATCACCGTTCATGTATAGAACTATGTTCAACTGATTATGAGCTACTCTAAAGGTCAAATGTGCAATGGATGTGCTGTAAATGTAACATCATTCACCTACCACTCTTACGAGCTATTATGAACCTCTCACAACAGAAATGAGCTACACTGACTCATTTTCATCAAGTTTCAGTCCGATCCTAACTAGTAGCCCCAAGGAAAAAAACAAGCAAATCAAGAGCACCCAGTACTAAGGACTCATCAAACCTTTTTAACATCAACACAAAACATTATCTTAGAATACTGAAATAAAACTGCATAAGTATTTAAGATACAACACAGAATAATGGTTAAAGGGCAAAAAAACCCAGGAAAAAACAGGTAATTATGCTATAAAATCGTCAGAAATATTTTCTAAAAACTACACTGCATGTAGAAAAGACCGAGGCACCCTGGGTGGAGGTGTGTTCATCTCAGTACATAATAGCATAATTAGCACTGAGCAACTAAAGTATGTCACTAATTGTGAAATCGTCTGGGTTAAAATAAAACTCAAAGCAACACACAACCTGTTAATTGGATCATTCTACATTGCACACAGAAATAAAATATCTTCAATATGATGAGCTTCAAAAATCACTAAACATGGTAACAAATGAACACACAAACAGTAATATCATTCTAGCAGTCGACTGCCCAGACATTGACTGGAACAGCAAAATCGTAAGTGAAAGGGGATGCACCAGAGGCTGAAATACAAAAGCAATTGGTTATAACATTACAAAGAAGACTAACCCAAATTTACAACGAACCAACCAGAGAGGATAACATACTTAACCTGGTATTAACATCAAATCCTTCATTAGTAAAAACATCAAAAAGCATACCTGGGATTTCAGACCACGCAATCGTTATTAATGACACAGATATAAAACCCTACTACCAAAAAGCTATATGTCGTAAAATCTATTTTGGTCTAAAGCAAATTGGGATACCTTTACAAAGACCTTTTAAATCTGACAGATAAACATCTTCACGAAGCATCTCTTTGCCAGTATGAACAGCCACATACCAACTAAACAAATAGAATCAAACAACAGGCTACCATGGATAAACCACAAAATTGCTAAAAAAACAAACCTTGTACAATCAAGCTAAAAAAAAACAAGCTGTGGGCCACTTTCAAAAAAACTTGCAAGAGAGAAATAAGGAAAGCCGAGTGGGACTATATTAACAACGCCATTATAAAATGAATTGATAAAATCAACTCGAAACCTTTTTGGAAATACATGTATGTAAAAATCAAGAAAACAAGAAATATTTGTGTAACCACCCACCTCCCCACCCCCCCCCAAAAAACAAGGACATCTTAACAATTAGACCAATTTGCCTCAGTATTTACTAAACAAACAAATGACCCAATACCAGACTAAAATCAACATCAAGGTCTCGATTCAACAATTTACTGTTAGACCAGAAGGAATTAAAAAGCTGCTAAAGAACATAAACCCATCAAAAGCATCTGGCCGGGATAATATCCCAAACAGAATCCTGAAACAATGTGCAACCCAACTCGCACCAATATTCACTTTGATCTTCCAACTGTGTTTAGACACAGGAAACAACCAGATGACTGGAGAAATGCCAACATCTCGAGCATCTTCAAAAAAAAGGCGATAGACACTCAGCGGAAAATTACTATCCGGTGTCGTTACTCTCGGTATCATTTAAATTGCCAGAGCATATAATTTGTATGCATATGCTAAAACACCTTGAACGAAAAAGAATCCTCACAACACGCAACCATTGAGTCAGGTCCGGTTACTCGTGCAAAACCCAACTCGCAATTACAATTAATGACATGCTCCAATCGTATGACAATGGACACCATATGGACATATCAATACTGGACTTTTCAAAAGCATTTGGCACTGTCCCACATGGCAAACTCCCCACAAAATACACCAGTTGGGCATAAGTGGGAACATGCATCAATGGCTATCCCATTGTCTAAACGACCGAGCCATGCGGGTTCAATTGAAAGGAGAATACTCTGCTAGCCAGTCGAGTCTGGTGTGCCACAGGACACAGTGCTGGGTCGTTACTATTTCTAAGTGATATAAACTACCTGACTGATGCGGTCAACTCATCCGTAAAACTTTTTGCAGACTACCTTTTATATAGGGAGATAAAAAAGGTCTAAATGACCACAACAAACTGCAGGACGACCTCGTGTCACTGGAAAGGTGGGCAGGCGACTTTTAACTTTTAAAAAGCTACATTTTATGCCTTAAAAAACATAGGTTCTGCAGTTTAAACAGCCATATCCTAGATCCAATCGATACATTGGCTTAAAATTTCAAGAAGATTTGAAATGGAAAGAACATTTCCCAGAGAATGTTGCAAAACAGCATATACATGTATCGCCCTTGTAGGATCAATTAAGGAGTACGGATCAATTATTTGGAACCCTTATTCTCAAAATGAAATTAACAAATTAGAAGGAATATAAACTAGAGGCTCCCAGGAGCATGTTTCGCTCATCTGAACCTGAAACCAAACAACCCTTTTTTATCCAGCTTTTCTTTCCTATAAGGAAATGCCCAACACTTCGGCAAATTCATTAATTTTGACCTTTTAAAGGAAATAACTCGTATAAGGAGGAGCTTTTGATGCTTAGAGGGAGAAAGACGGTTCACTTCAAATTTGCTGTACCTGTTATACTTTTTTAACTATCAGCCGAAAACTCTCTTGACCACCCCCACCCTTTTCTATTTTAATCGAACGTAGCTATGTAGGTAGTAAGCTGTCATGATTTACACAATTTTGGTAGAGGACATCCTAAAGGTGATGTATGCAATGTTTCAAAGCAGTCCTTTCATTGGTTAAAGAGGAGATGAATTTAAAATCAATTAAAATTGATTAAAAAAATGTTCAAGGAGAATAATTCCTAAACGGTTCATCAGACAATCTTGACCCTAAAGTAATTTTTGTAGCCCTCATAGAGCAGAACAATTAAGCAATGCAAGTTTTTTCTATAGTTCTAATAATTTTCAAGATTGTGAGGCAAAACTTTTAAAAAATAATCAATTTCGACAATTAAAGGGCAATAACTCCTATAAGGAGTCATCATACAACTTCGACCCAATGCAGTGTTTCGTAGAGCTTTCGATGCCGATGAAGGCATGTCTGTTCGGTTTTCCGGTATCTGTTTCACTTTTTGAACTATCAGCCAAAAGCCCCCCCCTCCGTTTTATTTTTAGCCATGGCGGCCATGATGGTTAATCTGCGGCCATGGTTGGTGCAAACTTGGTTGAGGACATTTGACAGATGATGTGTACAAAGATTCAAAGCAGTACTTTCAGTGGTTTCAGAGGAGAAGATTTTTAAAAAATCAATTAAAACTGATATAAAAAGAAGAATAACTCTTTAACGGTTAATCAGACTATCTTGACTCTAAAGCTATTTTTGTAGCTCTCATAGAGCAGAACAATTAAGCAATGCAAACTTGTTCCCTAATTCTAATAATTTTCAAGATTTTGAGACAAAAATGGCAAAAATCATCAATTTCAACAATTATTGGGCAATAACTCCTACAAAGTCTCTTTTGTTGTCCTGTATCCGTTATACTTTTTGAACTATAATCTAAAAACTGTATATTGACCCCCTGTTCTATTTTTAGCCATTGCGGCCATGTTGGTTGGGGTGAGGCCATGATTTGTGCAAACTTGGTAGAGGACATTTTACTGATGATCTGTGCAAAATTTCATAGCAATCCTTTTAGTGGTTTTGGAGAAGAGTTTTAAAGAAAAGTTAACGACGATCGACGACGACGACGACGGAAGCCAAGTGATGGCAATAGCTCACATGATCCTTCAGGTCAGGTGAGCTAAAAAAGGGTTCTAGGTTTATCAGTCGGGACTACAAATCCAGAAAAGAAGGTACTAAACTTGGAAACATTCCAAACCGATCAGCAACAAAGGCTGATCTTAGTTTACAAAGTAGTTGAGGGGCAGATATCGTCTTTCCCCCTTCTGACCTAATTACACAACAACGGCATCAGAGCAACGAAACAAATACATTGACAACCAAGTGAGGAACAATTCTAGTGCAGTTATTTTACCGATCGCAAAAACTAACCAATAAAAACTATTTGTGACTGGACTCACCTGCAAGACGGTATCATCTGTACCACCAATACTGAGGAGTTCAAAATGGCCCTCCTCAGTCAGCGCGATAAATCTTGCGCAGTCCAATCCAGTCACACTGTAGCCCAGTGGGAATCTGTGACGTACCAATAGATTCCTTTGGTGCAGGTGAGCAAACAAATATTACAATTTCTCAAGTCTGGTTAAAACCAGAAAATATTCTATAAAAAAATCCATAATGTGAGAAATCGTGAAGGTTTTGGAGATCTTTGTACAACTTGCGTCTTTCAGTAATTTTCATGGTTCTGGATTGACGACTGTGAAAGAATATTATAACACAATAGGCTCTCCCGATTTTCCAGGCAATGAAGATGGTATTTCCATGATGTTAAACTAAGTCCTGTAATTTAAATTTTTTACTGGTATAAATAACATTATCTTTGTTGAGACCATTTAATGAATCTTGCAGACTAGTTTTAACTGGTTCAATAGTTTTAGATAGGAAGCTATTTTAACATTATCCTGTAGGTTTCTATGTTAAATTATTTCGAACAATTGCAACCATATATAATAAAACAACTTTAACGAGAACCGTCTCCAGGGCATAAATAAATTAGTAGAGGACCATCCCATAAATAGTTAGTTGCTAAATTGCTTGTTTCGTTGGTTTTAGAGCAGAAGCCATTTAAACGTTTTCCCCGTAAGGTCCAATGTTAAACCGTCTGGTCATTTAGGGCAGAAGCCATTTAAACTTTTTCCCCGTAAGGTCCAATGTTAAACCGTCTGGTCATTTAGAGCAGAAGCCATTTAAACTTTTTCCCCGTAAGGTCCAATGTTAAACCGTCTGGTCATTTAGAGCAGAAGCCATTTAAACTTTTTCCCCGTAAGGTCCAATGTTAAACCGTCTGGTCATTTAGAGCAGAAGCCATTTAAACTTTTTCCCCATAAGGTCCAATGTTAAACCGTCTGGTCATTTAGAGCAGAAGCCATTTAAACTTTTTCCCCATAAGGTCCAATGTTAAACCAAGTCTGGTCAATTAGAGCAGAAGCCATTTCAACTTTTTCCCCATAAGGTCCAATGTTAAACCGTCTGGTCATTTAGAGCAGAAGCCATTTAAACTTTTTCCCCGTAAGGTCCAATGTTAAACCGTCTGGTCATTTAGAGCAGAAGCCATTTAAACTTTTTCCCCGTAAGGTCCAATGTTAAACCGTCTGGTCATTAAGAGCAGAAGCCATTTAAACTTTTTCCCCATAAGGTCCAATGTTAAACCGTCTGGTCATTTAGAGCAGAAGCCATTTAAACTTTTTCCCCATAAGGTCCAATGTTAAACCAAGTCTGGTCATTTAGAGCAGAAGCCATTTAAACTTTTTCCCCGTAAGGTCCAATGTTAAACCAAGTCTGGTCATTCAGAGCAGAAGCCATTTAAACTTTTTCCCCATAAGGTCCAATGTTAAACCAAGTCTGGTCATTCAGAGCAGAAGCCATTTCAACTTTTTCCCCATAAGGTCCAATGTTAAACCGTCTGGTCATTTAGAGCAGAAGCCATTTAAACTTTTTCCCCATAAGGTCCAATGTTAAACCAAGTCTTGTCATTTAGAGCAGAAGCCATTTAAACTTTTTCCCCATAAGGTCCAATGTTAAACCGTCTGGTCATTTAGAGCAGAAGCCATTTAAACTTTTTCCCCATAAGGTCCAATGTTAAACCGTCTGGTCATTTAGAGCAGAACCCATTTAAACTTTTTCCCCATAAGGTCCAATGTTTAACCAAGTCTGGTCATTTAGAGCAGAAGCCATTTAAACTTTTTCCCCATAAGGTCCAATGTTAAACCGTCTGGTCATTTAGAGCAGAAGCCATTTAAACTTTTTCCCCATAAGGTCCAATGTTAAACCGTCTGGTCATTTAGAGCAGAAGCCATTTAAACTTTTTCCCCATAAGGTCCAATGTTAAACCGCCTGGTCATTTAGAGCAGAAGCCATTTAAACTTTTTCCCCATAAGGTCCAATGTTAAACCAAGTCTGGTCATTTTGAATTTCGGTTTGGCATAAAAAACAAACTTTACAGAGAACAATCTAATGAATACATGTGACAAGTTTAGTTTCTACTAAGGGTAACCAGAGGCTCTTAAGAGCCTGTATCGCTCACCTGATTTTATAGGCAATGAAGATGGCATTTCCCTGATGTTAAAGTAAGTCCTGTAATTTTCAATAAACTTTAAATAGGACCATCCAAACAATATTACTAGAAAGCTTTGTTTCATTGGTTAACCAGTTGTATAGAGAAGATTTTTTTTATTTGCCCATAGGGTCCTATGTTAAACTAAGTCCTGCGGCGGAGGTGGCCATTTTGAATTTCCAATTGCCATAAAAAACATAAACTTTATAAAGGACCATCCAAAAAATATTGCTAGTAAGTTTTTGTTTCCATTGATTAACCGGTTTCAGAGAAGAAGCCTTTAAAAACTTTTTCCCATAGGGTCGTATGTTAAACTAAGTCCTGCGGTAGCGGCCATTTTGAATTTCCAATCGCCATAAAAAACATAAACTTTATAGAGGACCATCCAAACAATATTGCTAGTAAGTTTTTGTTTCCATTGATTAACCGGTTTCAGAGAAGAAGCTTTTAAAAACTTTTTCCCATAGGGTCCTATGTTAAACTTAGTCCTGCGGTAGCGGCCATTTTGAATTACCAATTGCCATAAAAAGCATAAACTTTATAGAGGACCATCCAAACAATATTGCTAGTAAGTTTTTGTTTCCATTGATTAACCGGTTTCAGAGAAGAAGCTTTTAAAAACTTTTTCCCATAGGGTCCTATGTTAAACTTAGTCCTGCGGTAGCGGCCATTTTGAATTACCAATTGCCATAAAAAGCATAAACTTTATAGAGGACCATCCAAACAATATTGCTAGTAAGTTTTGTTTTCATTGGTTAAACGGTTTCAGAGAAGAAGCCCTTTTAAACTTTTTTCTCATAGGGTTGAATGTTAAAAGTCCTGCGGTGGCGGCCATTTTGAATTTCCGATTGGGATAAAAAACATTAACTTTATAGAGGACCATCCAAACAATATTGCTAGCAAGTTTTGTTGACCGGTTTCAGAAAAGAAGCTTTTAAAAACTTTTTCCCATAGGGTCCTATGTTAAACTTAGTCCTGCGGTAGCGGCCATTTTGAATTACCAATTGCCATAAAAAGCATAAACTTTATAGAGGACCATCCAAACAATATTGCTAGTAAGTTTTTGTTTCCATTGATTAACCGGTTTCAGAGAAGAAGCCTTTTAAAACTTTTTCCCATAGGGTTCTATGTTAAATTAAGTCCTGCGGTGGCAGCCATTTTGAATTTCCAATTCCCATCTAAAACACAAACTTTATAAAGGACCATCCAAACAATATTGCTAGTAAGTTTTGTTTTGATTGGTTAAACGGTTTCAGAGAAGAAGCCCTTTTTAACTTTTTTCCCATAGGGTCCTATGTTAAACTAAGTCTTGAGGTGGCGGCCATATTGGTTTACCAATCAAAATAAAAAACACAAACTTTGTAAAGGTCCATCCAATGAACATTATGGCCAAGTTTGGTTTCAATTGGCCAAGTGGTTTCAGAGAAGATTAAAATGTAAAAAGTTTACAGACGACGCCGACGGACGCAAAGTGATAACAATAGCTCACATGACCCTTTGGGTCAGGTGAGCTAAAAAGGGGGCCCCGAGGCCAATTGGTTAAAGTAGTCAGTCTACTATTACGTGGTCTGCGGGTTCCATCCTCACTGTGAACAGGGTGTACCCGACTCCATAAGGGTTATCAGTTTTCATACAGGAAGTCCGGCTTCCTCTTCCAATATAAATTGGACGCCAATATATAGCGAAAAAATTGCTGCAAGGGGCATTAACAGCATTAAAACAAAGTGTAAAATGACACAATTATGGCCTCAAGCCATTTTACCTTGATCCTCAACAGCAAGTGTCAATGTTTTTCACAAGTAAATCCAATTAAGTGGTGCTCCTGTACTATTAGTGTCATGATCGAAATGAACAAGACTTCCATCTTCTGATTAAATATGTAATGCAAATTAAAATTGCACAAGATTTGTGGAAATTAAAAAAATTTTCGTACATTTTGTGTTTTTACGGAATTTTTGCCATTTTTTTTACTTCTGAGATGTTTCCAATTACCAATGGTAACCACTTGGAACAGGGAGAGCCAACAGCCCTTAATGAACAATTTTAAATTATTGATGAACACTAAAATAAGTTCTCAATTTTATAAATATGCTTTATTTCCATATATATACCCCCCCCCCCCCCCCCAAATCATGAAAAATTCTCTGCAGAGGAAGTCGGAGTATCAGGTGCAAACCATGGACCTTCAGCAAGAAAACTTGCGAGGTTGAGTTGCTTGATTGATAGGATGTTTGCTTTACGTCCAGCGAGCAGTATTTCAGCCACATTCTGGAGATAAGCCCACACTGTTCTCATTAAGGCTCGAACAAGTAAAATCAGTGTTTCAGTAAACCCATGTTATTTTCAACCAGTTTTCATTTAAAAGGGCATTATCTATGATTCACATCCATCTTCATCATATGACCAAAATATTCCAATCAAAACAAACTTGTGGCTAAATACATGCACGTCTTTTCAAATAATAACAGTCCAATTGAAATACAATTTTATTACAAGTCATTTTTGCTGTTTTATTTATATTTTTTTGGATATTTTATTCTTTGACATAAAAAATAATACTTTTTCAACAAAAACATTGTTCACATAAATATAACAATACCTGCACATAAATCAAGGACATGATTTGAAGTTTAATCTCATTTAAATAATCAGTTACCAGCATAATTCATTTGTGTATCTTTACAAAACAGAGTAACTTCAAACAGGCAGAGTAACTTCAAACAGGTATTTCAATCTGTGTAAAAAAATTTTCATGCAATATTTTGACCACAACACTGCAGTAGAATTGCGAGCATATAGAGGGATTTACTGTGGCTAGTAATTAATTTCACAGACAACCTGTTCCACAAGGTCATGTATTTAGATGAATTACAGTATGGAATGTTGAATCACAATAACACATATTTATCTATAGGATCATGAAATGCTACTTTGTGTAACTGTTTCTATTTAAAATTTTTTCACAATACAATCGATCAGGTCATTTACAATATGAAATTAGAAAAACATTATAAATAACCATTTGTTTTAGCACTTACTTTGTTCTAAGACAGTCATACAAAGAATACAATTAATAATATAATATTCGTTCATTACATATAAAATTCTTAGCACTTTTAACAACTCGCACCAAATGCCATGCATCAATGTCATAACCGAGTTAAATATGGACCCGCAAAAGTCTATTTGCAGGAAGTTGCAGTAATAATGCATCTCCTTTACATTCAAAAGTAAAATTTGTTCTGAACCTTACATATGTGCAAGGGTTTTTTTTTATTGACCCAATGTCCAATTCTGTTATACACAAAGTATAAGTCGAACACAACTCTAATTATTCACAGCTTGGAACTTTTGCATTTCTGTAGTCTTAATACATACTGCTTGGTCTTAAATATTAAGACAAAAACTTCAAAGCATTGGAGTGCAATGACTAGTTTCCTTGTTATAGAAAACACTTGGAACACCTACAATGATATTGCACTGAAACAGAAATCTACTGTTTCATAGAGCTTTTACTTCTTTGGCAAACTCCATAGGTATAGTTATGACAGCAGCCTGCAGCTGTTCAAAGGTTAAATTTAATATCACACAATATGTGGTGGTCCAACCTACAGCTGTTCAAAGGTTAAATTTAATATAACACAATATGTGGTGGTCCAAATAACAAAAAAAACACAGGACCTGTAATTCCTCAACCCAGAAATGTATTGAAAAAATTTAGTTGCTATTAAATAAAAATTTAGTAGTGATCTTCCTATTATTTACTTGAAGGATACAATTTTTATTTATTTTCATGTCAGTAAAATCCACTTAAAATTATCAATCTTTGTACAGTAATCCTATGAAGTTATAATCTGGTAGGCTTAATAGTTACAGATTCCCAACAGAGCTGTGTTAAACTCACCAAACCAGAAACAATTGTCATGTTTTAACTTGAACTGAAAAATTCTTGCAAAAAGGTCCTCCTAAAACATATAATTTTAACTTTGACTTAATTTCACATGAAACATCTAGAAATGTGTCTCAAATAAGCAGCCCCACATATAACATCATCTTATTTTAGAAACACCAAAATATAGAATGCAAAGCATTTGAATAACATGGAGAAAAATTGTTGGCATCAGACAAGAAAATTTCAGACAGTGAATCTCAAATGGGTATTTTTTTACTCAAATTAGGGATCAATACAGCAATGCAAGGATAGTCAACATCTCTGTTCTTACTAAGGAGTTAAAAAAAATTAGCTAGTGCCAACATATTTTTACCAATCAAGACCATCAAAGGAATCTTTAGCAATACATTACATGTCTTCATCACGAGATTTAAGTGTTAAATTTAACCAATGGATGAAAAGTAATGATGTGAAGATTTCAACCCAACTTTCAGTCAGGGGAGCCTAGCATAAAAACAGAAATGTAATTCATTCCCTTTGTACACAACTGTTGTGAATTTTATGACATTTCCAATTATAGCCTAGTTCAATTACTACATATCCTTCCATAACAATCTTGTTTATTTAATTTAAGTAGACAATGCATTATTTAGTTCTTCATAACTAACTCCCTTCTTCATTGCCAGCACTCCTGTTCAATAGCACTCCCGGACTAGGTCCATCAGTTGACAACAGCACTATATGAAATATACACTATGTGTCGGTTTACATCAATCTTTGCTCTGGAAAATGTACAAATTGTTAGTAGCTGCTACAGCCAGAATATTTTCATTGGGATGCCAAGCAGTATGTAGAATTTTCTTATTAAAGTCTAGACAGTCAACACTAATTTCTTCCTTCTTCCGTTTTCCACCCGTACAAACTTTTCTTGGTTTAAGAATTGTCCTAGGTTTCATATTTTCCCTACTGGCCTCCAAAGTGTTGTCTCTTTTACTCTCTCTGTCAAACATACGGAAAAAATTGTTGTACGACCCAGTCATTATATGCCTGAAATAAAAAAAAAAACAATTTACTTTTGTAGGTATATTTTAACTAATTAAACATGTCAGCCTGTTTTTCAATTAATCAATGGAAAAAAACCTTAAAAAGTTCCCAAAGTCTGGAAAAATGGAAAAAGATCATGCAACAATTCCATAATAGCAGGTGCACAACTTCAGAGGGCTAATTACACAAAATAGATACCTAATTTTCCCACTGCCCTACTTCACCATACTATCACCGGGTTTGCACTTTGTGCAACCCAGCCAAAACTTTTGAATATGCTTGCATTAAATTTACATTTTTGAATTGTGTAGGTGTAGGACTAGCAGAAAAGCTAGTTATGCCAGTCCCATGACTGACAGGCCAAAAATAGTTTTTGCTGACTGGAAAAAGACCCCTACAAACCGTTACAGTATAGGTCATAATAAAAGATTGTTGTTGTTGCTTTAGTTAAGAAACTTGAGCCCATTAACAACTGTATCCTGATTTACCAGTATAGACATTCTAATCTATTTTGGGTTTTGCTTTTATGGAAATCTGGAAATATAAAAATCGCTGCAATATAATTTTTAGTAGATTGATTGGTTGATTGTTGTTTTATGTCCAGAAAGAAATATTTCAGCGATATTCAGGATGTGATAATTACAAAAATTTACACAATTTTGAGTAGACATTGCAAATTAAGGTAATAACCTGTGAAATATAGGTCAATTTTAAATGGCTGAATGATTGACTAATGTTTAATGTCCAGCAAGCAGTATTTCAGCTATATTCAGTAGAAATGGGGCAGAATAAGGCTTCCATCAGCCCATCTAATCTTGTAAATATGTTCATAACAATGTCAAATCATCTTCACAGAAAAAAGCTTCAATGAACAGGTAAACCAATAGTGGGACGGCTAGACAAACAGACCAAAAATCTATGTCCTCCACATCTGTTGGAAGTTAATTAAAAAAAATATTACAACACACATATATATATATAAAAACGTGTATAAACTTACCTATCATCTCCACTCCAGGAACATTCAAACTTGTCAAAAATGCAGTCATTTTCATATAATGAACATAATTTACTTCTTAAGTACTCGTGAACTTGATATGTTTCGATAGGCTTAGTGTCCATTTGAAGGTCCCACACCTTAACAGATAAATAGTCTCTCGTAACCATGTAGCGACCATTGTGACTAAATTTAACATCAGATATACTTGATATTATTTCAGAAAAAAAACTTCTATTAGTTGGGTCCTCCGGTTCTTCAAATACTGAAAATGAAAACAGTAAATATTATTAAATAGTAAATATTATTAAACTACCATATGTACAACACAACTTGCCTCCATTAATAAATGTAACTTTCAGTTTTATTTTTTATATGGCTTCTTCTGTGGCTGATCATGAGATATCTGGTTAGTTTACATACTATTACTTAGGTTAGGCAAAGTTTTACTTAGTACCTTGAAATTTTGTACCTTTTTTTTAAAAATGAAATTCACTCTTTATTTAGGGATCTACTAAACAATTTTTTCTACAATGAGGGATACAATTTGCAGTCTGCGACGTTATCCACAAGCCCGATGCCCCAGACTGGTAATTTTCAGCTCGGACTAGTATATTTTATAATATTTATCGCTAGCCCGACCAGCTAGTAAAAAATATAACTTCCATTTTATGTCATTTAAATTTTAAACATATTTGGAGTTCAAATTGAGTTCAAAGTATTACAAAAAAGATCGTGTACGAAGTCTGAACTAATTATACATTTATCCCGAGGGGATAAACAGAAGGAAACGAAAACCAGTCGCTAGTTACGGTACTTCGATCTGTCTGATAACCAGTAAAAAGTGGACCAACACAGACACAATATTGAAGGCAATTGTTTATAAAACGAAAAGACTATCAATCATGTTTCCTCCGATTAATTATATATCTTTAATGGTATAAAAATGTTTTAGTTTAATTCACATAATCAATAAAGTTATTAAAATAGATTTATGTCACTGAGTTATCTTCACAACACCGTGTTGGTACACTTTAATCTTTTTGGTAATTAGAAAGACTGGAGACCAGTCACCATGTGTCAACAAACATAAAAACGTAAATTTTTACTTGTTTCATAAATTTTTGCTAATGTAAAATCCTTAAAATTTGCTTAAAACAAACTTTTCAACCAGCTAAAAACCCTTTCAGGTATGCTCAGAATGCAGGATTTTGCGTCTAAGATTTCAAAATTTGTATGGGGGCATGCCCCCAGACCCCCCCCTCCCCCCAGCACTTTTCTCAACCAGTGTCGGACTAGTGGAAAATTTTGAGGACTAGTAAATTTAAATTTGTACTAGTCCAGTGGACTAGTACTCTCAAAAGTTTTTGGTGCAGACTGAGTATCAATTTCTATTATGCACATTGAATTATCTTTGAAGTAGGGGTAAAATTATTATAATTATTTCGTCATTAGTTATTCATCTTTTTACTGTATAGCATGCCCACAAATTGTTTATAGGTTACGGGGCATGTAAATTCAAGAACCTGATTTACAGCACAGAGCCTATAATTACTTTATCTGCCATTATCATTGCATCAGAACATACAGTTCGGCTACACAAATGTCTTAGGCAGCTTTAGTCATACAAATTTGTTTTTCCTGAAAATATTCAAGTTGTTACTGGAATACAAGACCTGTAGTAGAGAAATTCTTATATCCAATTTCTAAGAATTTTTTTCTTTGTTATTATATGCTTAGTTTGTGCTGTGCAGAAAAAGAAATGTTATATGTATCAGTGTGACCAATATCAAACAGTTCACCTTAAGAGAATTCTTGGTATTTTCTTATAGCTCAATACATCTAATCAGGCATAATTGTAAAAGAACTTATAACAGTTATTAAAGTTTTTAACAGGATGTATTCGTTTGATTGAATGGCTTGGCATCCAGTTATTATTTGAGGGAGGAAGCTAGAGTACATGGAGAAAACCCCCACCTAAACTATAGCAGAAAAAAAACTGGAAATCCTTGTCAAATACGATCAGATTTGAGTGCATTCAGCACACAGTGAGACTCGAATCCACAACTTCAGTTTTGACACATGATCAAAATAAGATTTGTTTTTTGAATGGTGTTTAATGGGCGTTTTGACAGACCACCTGATCAGTAGTAGATGACTAACTACCTTAACCACTCTGGAATCGAGAATGATCAAAAGATTTACAATGTACATGCAAGTAGGTAACAAGGTAACATGTTTTGGGTGTTTTCTGAATAATTATATACATAAGTAGTAAGTAACTATCATGGTTGCTTATATTCAAGTACTTTAAAGTAAAAATGCATGAGGAGGTTGTCAAAACTGTTTTACTTTTACCAAAAAACCCCCAAAACATTCATTTTTGAAAAAACATGGCTGACTGTATAATAGACACAAGAAATGAATTTCATAATTTGGTAAATGTTTATAGGTTACGGGGCATGTAAATTCAAGAACATGAATTACAGCACAGAGCCTATAATTACTTTTTCTGCCATTATCATTGCATCAGAACATACAGTTCAGCTACACAAATGTCTTAGGCAGCTTTTTTCACATGAACTTAATATTGTTTTTTTTTTGTCCTGTTCTTGGGTAATTTCAATATCCCATTTAAAAGAACTTTTTTCAATGTTGCATTATGTGCTCAGTTTGTGACGCGTAGAGAAAGGAATAATATACTAATTAGAGTTACTAATTATAAAACCATTCACCCTAAGAGCATTCATAATATTTCTAATAGCCCAAGATAGAATTGGAATATATATATCTCTTATAAGGCATATTTGTAAAAGAACTTGGGACAGTTATTAAATTTTCAAATAGGAGTAATGCATGTTGGTATGTTTGTTTGAAAGACGTGGCATCCAGTTTTAATTGGAAAGGAAGCAGGAGTACGCGAGAAAAGCTCCACCTGGGAAGGAAAACTGGCAATCCCTGTCAACAAATATTAGAATTAAGCACACCCTGCCCATAGCGAGACTACAACCCACAACCTCAGGGTGGACAGGCACATGATAAATTACCTAAATTACTATGCAACTGAGGCCCCTCCACATGTCGGAGGTAACAAATTGACATGTCCTGCAGTACAAAAACTAGCAATCCTTGTCAAGTAAGATTTAAGTCGAGTACACCCTGCCCACAGTGAGGCTCGAATCTGCAACCTCAGTGTTGACAGACCACCTGATCAACAGTAGATGACTAACTACAAAAACCACTCTGCCATCGAGGCCCCGATAAAAAGATTAACATGCAAGTAGGTAACAAGGTAACATCATGTTTTGGGTGTTTTCTGAATAATTATATACAAAAGTAGTAAGTAATTATCATGGTTGCCTATATTTAAGTACTTTAAAGCAAAAAACGCATGAGGAGGTTGTCAATACTGTTTTACTTTTACCAAAAAACACCCAAAACATTCATTTTTGAAAAAACATGGCTGACTGTATCATTTACACAAGAAATAAATGTCATAACTTGGTAAATGTTTATAGGTTACGGGGCATGTAAATTCAAGAACCTGAAGTACAGCACAGAGCCTATAATTACTTTATCTGCCATTATCATTGCATCAGAACATACAGTTCAGCTACACAAATGTCTTAGGCAGCTTTTTTACATGAACTAAATATTGTTTTATAAAAAAATATTCAAGTGCTTATCACTCCTGTTCTTGAGAAATAACTATATTCCATTTAAAAGAACTTTTTCTATGTTGCATTATGTGCTCAGTTTGCGAGGCATAGAGAAAGGAATATTATACTAATTAGCGTAACTAATTATAAAACCATTCACCGTAAGAGCATTCATAATATTTCGAATAGCCCAAAAAAGATATGTCATACATCCATTATGTCATAATTGTAAAAGAACTTGTTATAGGCACACGATTAATTACCTAAACCACTTGCCACCAAGGCCCTTCTACATGTCTGAGGTAACAAATTAACATGTCCTGTATTTCAAGTTAATACAAATAAGCAGTAAGCGATTGGATATGGGGGTGGATATGGGGGTTGTGAAAACTGGTGTACCAACAATTATAACTTTCGTTTTTGGAAAACTGCATTGTCTACAGATATTGACAGTTCAACATTTGGTTAATGTGTATAGGCTATGTTGCATGTAAATTCAAGAATCTGTATTAAAGCATAGAGTCTGCATCTACAGTTCTGCTTCACTAATGTCTAGGGGGTACCTTTTCGTTTTTTACAACTCAACTAATTTAAAATGGAGGGGAGAAAAATGTAGGTGCAAGGGTTATTAAGCTGTTTGTGTTTGAAATTCTCACGTCAAATTTGGAACTAAAACGATATAGCAGTTCAAAGGATTCAGAAAGGAACCACATCATAAAAAACATTTTGCTGTACCATGTTTTTTTTAGCTGTCTCGTAAGCCTCATTATTTAGTAAAGAGAATCGATATTTTCTTACTGAAAAAGAAATGATGCCATTTTTATAACATAAAATGTACAATTACAACAAAACTTACATTTGGCATGTTTATCACAAAGAGCTTGTTGTCTCATATCACATAGTCTTATTGTTCCTTTACTACTACTATATACAAACAAGTTACATTCCAAAGGATGGAACTCTGCTGCAGTTATTACCTCTGTCAACTCCTCCATGTTGGCAGGTTTAATATCAACAATATCTGACACAGTTAAGACAAATAATACTTAAGATACTGAGAAAACTTGTATGCTCTACAAGATTACATTTTTTCAGATTAAATTGTTTTAATGAAGCAAGTTTATTGACCGACATAAAAGACATGGCTGGTGAAATCCATAAATCCATTTTATCACTAAACAGCAGATCTCCAATTATTCCCAATTTTATTTAATGGTTTACTTGTGGCAATTGATTTTAAGATGTAGATATGGGAATTGGATGAAACTAATAATCAGAACTATATAAAACTCTCCTTGACCAATCCCTCGCTAGACAAAAGAGGGTTAAAATGCCACAGCAGTTTCACTATGAAGGGAATACTATGAAAGAAAAGCAAGTGTCAGATGAACATGATCACGCATTATTAGGATAACTGTATTGAAGTAAACTACAATGTGGAATACGGGAACATAACACAGAAGGATACTAAAGCTTTGGTCTGTAACCTCCATGTGCCAAAGGTTAATTCTGAGGTCATCTGCAGACAAGTAAGTTTCTTGGTCACTGTTTACCGAGATAGAGTTTATATGATAGGTATGAGCATTGGCAAATATTCTACGTGGACTGGCCTCAACCATTAGTTCCATCGGTTTGAAGACGGGAACTTTTAGTGCTGTAATTGAGGTAGAATCTCTCATTACTCCAGATTCGTCTTTTAAGTTGAAACCTTCTGGCCTCTTGTCTCTCTCTGTCACTTTCCACAATTTAATTGTTTTATCTATAATGAAAATACATTGCAATTGAACATTTTCTTGTTCAAGAGGTTAGCATATGAAATGTCTTTCTTATCAGATTACTTTTGAGGTCCAGAACTCATCAGTTTTGTAAATTGCAATATCCTTTACTTTGTTTTTATTACTTTTTACAAGGAGATCCCAAGTTAAGAAAATCAACTAGGTTCAAGTATAATGTAATCTGGGATCCCACCAAGATTTTCATTTCAAGACTTTGTCCATTTTATCATTTTCAAGGTCCTTTTGAATGGTGTAAATTACTGTAGTGCTCAATTGATTTCATGAGTCTTAATAGATTTATCCTGATTAAAAGCTTAGTTCTAAAGTATCTTGACCTTTAAAATTAACGAGACAGCAACTTTGTAATATAAATGGGTAAAGTAAACATGCAATCCAGATGTTCTCAATTTTTATGGATTCCCCTAGTTTTTTTCACAAGTAACCAAACAAGGTGATTGCAGGGACAGACAACTTCAAGAAGAACCAACTGAAAGACTAAATTTTATAAACTATGCCAGATGAATTACTGCAAACTTTCACTTTTTGTATGGAGTTACATGTACAGGGATGTTGATTCAAAACTTTCAAGAACAAGCATGTGCGTACTGAAAATATATTCTACCAAATTGTGCATCACAAGACTAAATAAAAAATTTTTTAGTAGAAATAGAGTAGTTTAAATTTCACAACACAGAGAAGGAAACTACAACTGACCAATTCTAATGTCTGTGGATTAATTTCTTAAACATGCTGGGTATAGGATGTTAAGGATATAATAGCTGAAAACTATTTAATACTTAACATATTAAAGCTTAACCCGCTAAATAAAGTCCCAAACAGGAAGTAGTTGTCTGACAGGTCTGAAAGTTGCTTAGGACATACAACTTGTGATACTGAACCACCCTGCCAAATTTCGAATTGTTCTCGTGTACGGTTTCTGAGATCAGCTTGACGGAAATTTGTACGTATGGACGGACATATTTACGTACAAATGAAGTCCCAAACAGGAAGTAGTTGTCCGACAGGTCTGAAAGTTGCTTAGGACGTACAACTTGTGATACTGAACCACCCTGCCAAATTTCAAATTGTTCTCATGTACGGTTTCTGAGAAAAGCTTGACGGAAATTTGTACATACGGACGGACATATTTACGTACAAATGTAGTCCCAAACAGGAAGAAGTTGTCCAACAGGTCTGAAAGTCGCTTAGGATGTACAACTTCTGATACTGAACTACCCTTATGTAGTTTCTGAGAAAGCTTGACAGAAATTCCTTCGGACAGACAGACGGACACGAGTAAAACTTAATGCCCCCCCCCAACATGTCGTCGCGGGGGCATAAAAAGCATGATAGCAGTCTAGCTATACGCAATAAAGAATTGTATAGAAACAAGTATTACTAAGAGCTTATGCTCCTTGATGATTCCCCACTCTTTTAGTTCAGAGAAATCGGAAAATTAATACCA
Source organism: Limnoperna fortunei (assembly GCA_944474755.1). NCBI lineage: Eukaryota > Metazoa > Mollusca > Bivalvia > Mytilida > Modiolidae > Limnoperna > Limnoperna fortunei. The sequence continues at coordinate 80,653,163 of OX104116.1, forward strand.
CAATATTGCTATTTCATATAAAGCTGCAGACAATATTTAAATAATCAGAAATCATCACCGAGAAAAATGGTTTTGGACAGACACATACACTAACACAGACTGAAAACAATAAACCCCAATCCCATATAGGTAATGGTATTGCAACATTTTTCTGGCAAAGGACTCCAGAAATGCAGAAATGCAGACTAGTGTACCATTTGTAGAAAGCAAGAAGTTGGCTGGGTTTGTTCTCTTTAACCATCTTATTTTATTGATCTTTTCTTCTATTTCCAAACTTTTCAGGTAATCAAATTCTGGTTCATGACTCTGGAAGGTACTGTAAACATTGTATTCCCCACGACGTGGAACAGCGACTTTTCCCTAAAATATACAGTATATACATTACATTTAAACAATATCGTTGGTCAATTTACTATATGATTAAAAATTGGATTCAAGCAAGTCAAAAGTTCTCAATCTCAAAAACCTTAATAAGTCACCTGATGCATAAAGAACATGGTACCACAGAGAAGAATTCAGTAACCATTTCTGTACCAATCAACGTTATTTGAAAAGTATAGCCAATTAGTTTTACAATAAATATTTTTAAGGACTTAAAAAACATTCATACAAAACAGGAAAATGAGTGATTTCACCTTGATCCTTGAGAACAGTTTTTATATGTAAATCCAATTAAATAAGTGCTACTTGTCAATGATAATAATCCAACAAAAGAAGTGTATATATTATTGTACTGATGTGCACTTGCTTGCAGCTGCGAATATATTCACTTTCAGGGGGCAGATAAAAGCACTTTCAGTGATTTAGCTAGCGCTCGCCACTTTCGCAATTGGCGAATCCTTTTCAGAAATGACGAAAATATTTTGAAGGTAATTCGCCACTTAAAATTTTGAAATTTAAAATTGTTATCCTCAAAATTTGCACAGGTAAATCCAACAAGTGTGGACACAGAAAAAGGTCTCGCCTGCATTCCGCATCAGTAACGAAAATAAATTTCGCCGTAAGCATTACGTAAAGAGCATTTAATATCAGCAGCGGCCTGTTTACCAAATATTGTCACCATACCATGCATGGTTACAGAGGAACTGTCCTAATACAAAAACTTTAACATAGTCACTGGACTGTGAAATTAAGGTCAAGGTTAGGTGACACCTACCAGACAGTCATGTACTATTCATCAGCAACCTATATACCAAATATTGTCATCCTACCATGCGTGGTTACAGAGGAACTGTCGTAACCCAAAAACTTTACATATTCTCTGGACCGTGAAATAGAGGTCAAGGTCAGGTGACACCTACCAGACAGTCATGTACTAGTCATCAGCAACCTATATACCAAATATTGTCATCCTACCATGCGTGGTTACAGAGGAACTGTCGTAACCCAAAAACTTTAACGTAGCCGCTGGACCGTGAAATGAGGTCAAGGTCAGGTGACACCTACCAGACAGTCATGTACTAGTCATCAGCAACCTATACACAAAATATTGTCGTCCTACCATGCGTAGTTACAGAGGAACTGTCGTAACCCAAAAACTTTAACGTAGTCGCTGGACCGTGAAATTGAGGTCAAGGTCAAGTGATTGGCAGGCAAGTACTCATCATAAGCTACCTCTGTACCAAGTTTGATGGACCTAGGGCTTGGGCTTACAAATATATGAAGCAAGATGTCAAGTGTTTACGCCGCCGCCGGATTCCCCTACATATGTCTCGCCTCCAGCGATGAGGCGAGACAAAAATATTACCAAGGTACAAGTTTATGACCCAAGGCTATCAAAGTAATTATGTAACAGATGGGCCAACCGATTGTATTTGATAATTTATCACTTAATTACTGTCTACACACCATCACACGCGATCAAGCATAGCCAGTTGGATCATGGATGGCAACTCCGGCGATCTTATTGTGGTTCAACATTGCCTTGTTCATCTTTAAAAGGAAGTGGAAGTCCTCTGTCATTTTATAAAAGTAGTCTTATGTCTCCTTTAAATTTTATTGCCATTCTCGTCCGAATTCGTCATATTTTTGTCATAGCCTCATGGTTATCATGTTAACGCGCCATTTGTTAAGGCTGGTTCCTGCATGATTTTACATTGTACACAAAGCGTAGGTTAAAATACTAGCGGAAACCAGTTCAAAGCAAAAGATAATACCGACAGTTTTCGGAGCGCATATGAACTCTGCGCAAAATAGGATGCTGCTAGAATTTAAATGACTATAGCAAAAATTTAAACATTTGGCAAACACTTTTAAAGTTTTTAATATCAACCTGTTTTAATAATTGTTCTATGGCAATATTACATTGAATACATAATATATGTTATAAGATGGTGCTGGAAAATATTAAATATATATTGATGTCTATATTCATTAATTCATAATCTTGCATGCATTATACATATAAATAAATATACACATATATTAGCTCTTAAAAATCGTCGCACCTAAAAGTGACTTATGGTTAAAAAATCCTAGCTAAAACCCTGACTTTACATTTAAAGAGAACAAATTTTCCAAGCCATAAAAAAATCAAAATAAATTTTTTTGCAACATTTTTACCTCCCAATTTAAAATTCTTTCAAAAAGTCTTAAGGAGGCTACCAACCAGTCCACTTACTAAGTATGGAATCACCAACAAAAAAATTCTATTTATATAAATTTTAATCATTGTCCTTAAGAAATACATAAACTACAGTTGAAATAAATTGTTTCTACTGTATAATTATATATTACTAGTAAAATAAATACATCCAAGCTGATGTTTATTCAGGAAGACTGCAAAAGTGAATAAAGCCTTCAAAGTCATTTCATGGTACTGCATATTAAAATAACAAATTTTCATCATATAGTGATGCTACTTACTGCCTTGTCGCGCTGGAATATGACCACACGACCTCCCTTATCACCAGTGGCCAACAAATCTCCACTGTTGTTGTATTCAACACAGGATATGATATCAGCTATAAAACAATAAGAACATAAGAAACAAGAAAAAAACTACAGATGCAAAGCATCAATTCAAAGCTGAATTATTCTATATTTTGTATGCATAATCATTAGTTAATGGACACATTTAAAACATTTTGATTTTGACTGTCCATGTACACTAGGACTCATTTAACATACATCAGATGCAATTAGATCGGGCGTCACACTCAAGGTTTCACTTTTTAAACCATGAGTGTATCAACCACGGCTTAATTTTAAACTATAAAGGGTGGCCGGCAGCCCTGACACGTTTATTGTTTAATAAACAGCCTAACTAACCATATTTTCCGCCCGAGTGATTGTTAACAGTGGAGAATCGGATGAAGAAACACAGGCAACCTGTGTTAGCACTACCTCAAAATTTCCATTAGCCAATGTGGCTAATACATCCAAATTTTACTTAGCCACATTTGAAATTTGTTAGCCACAACATTTCAGCAAAATTTGTAAACTGGAATAAAGATCAATTACTGCAATGGGAACCAGTTCGGTATTGAGTAAAATCGAAAACAAATTCGGACAAGGGTAATGTTTTTACGGAATAGACAATTACGCATTGAAATTTCCCGGATATATATCGTTACCGCTCCTTACTTTATCTCAAAGATTTATTTTAGATTTCGACAGTCAACATTTTACTTTCGCTTTCACTTCGCCAACGTGGCGAACGAGAATGAATAACACTTCGCCACATTAAAGTTTAATTCTCATTGGCGACTGTGGCGACCTATTAGCGCTAACACAGGCAACATATGGATCGCCATTTGTGAGAATATTTAATAATGCATCGGATTCATAAAAAACTGGATGGATAGGACAGCTTTAAACAGACACGAACAGGGATGCATTTGATGTTGAAATGTTGTGGCAAGAACTGAAAACATGCGTACAATATGCATCTAGAACCATTACATGGATCCCCGAGTCTATATCATACTAAAAACTGATGTAAACAAGAATTTACTTCTATCACATATAATTGCATGCACATTTTTTTTATGGAAGTATTGAAATTTTCTTTTGAAAATGACAATTATGAACATAGAAATCATTTCTTTAGAAAACATTAAAAGTGTCAAGGATGGAGGATTTTCACCATGTAAAAGATAATAACCCATAATATCCAATCCCAAATACACTGCAAGGAAACACTAAATTGTATTTTATCAACCAAGGGGAAGATTATGATCAGAATTAGGACAAGTTTTGTAAGCTCTTCAATTAATCTGTGCACAAATATGGAAAGAAAGAAATTTGTTGAATAATATATGTTGAACATTTACCATCTAAGGATGCTGGATAAAAAAAAGATTTAAAAACATATGGTGACTATTTATAGGTATATATTATTTTGCATTCAATTGGTATTAGAGAATCGGCATGTCTGATGAGTACGGTTTCTCCACCCTTGAATTTTTTTCTGTGGTGATCCCAGAAGCCTGATTTAGTATAGTTAAACAGGGAACTGTCTGTTAACAACTTTCTAATTCAGAGGTATACTTTCATCTTTAAACTTCAACGGAAATCTTTTCTCTTTTCAGTGTCATGGTTTGATTTTCTGATACAATTGGAACCGTTCCATAAAACCAAATCTTAACTCCATTATTTCTTAATTATGTTTGGCCTCTTAGTATGTGCTCTAATTTACATTACGGTCCGGTATAGGAAATTCTAACGTTACTAAGACCGCTGGTCCAGCTGAAAAAAAGTTTATGTCGAACCCCTATAAACAATATGTATTTGAGACCCAATAGTGTCATTTGCTGCAATTGACATTGGAGGGGTGCATAAACAATTTAAAAAAACATGCATTGTCTAGCAGTTGATCTTCTGAATTCCAGAGTCTGACATTTTAGATCGTTTAGTTGTCCAAAGGCTGCTCTCTGTTGGACTATTTCAATTTTATTGATGTTGCATTGTGTGTGGGGTGACCAAACAGTAGATGCATATTCAAGTTGCTGTCTAACTAGGAATTTGTATGCAAATTAATGGATTTTCTTATTCTTAGACTGTATATTTCTGTGTAGAAGTCGAGAATGTTGTTAGCATTTTGCAGAGTTGCCAAAAACCGTCGGACCTTCGGCCCCGACCGACAAATTATTCTAAGGACCGGCTGATTTGATTATCGTGTCTGACCCACTGTCCGATCCAAAAATTTCATAGCAAGGTACGGCAAAACAAAATTTTTGTCTGATAATAAATAAAACCTTCCGCCGTGAGTAAAAAATATTGTCCTCAACTAAAAATAAAGATCCCGGAATTCCCCCAATAATACGTAACATCGCGCATGCACGGTGGCATGGCTGCTCCCATTGATGGGGGGACGATTTTGGCCTGTCAAGTACATCATAAGGTTCTCTTCAATATCAAAGCCTGGTATTAAACTTTTTAAAAAAAATTCCTCAAATTGTACGTGTACTGCAACGGTAACTGCACTGGGCGACAAAGGTGTCTTACTCGAAGTCGCACCTCGATAAAGCAGTTCAATGTCGCCTCGATGTTCAGGTCAAACTTATTTGCCCTGACTTCCAAATCTTGATCAAATATGTAATACCAATTAAAATAGCAAAGATTTTGCGTATTTAACAATTTTCAAAACGTTTCTACGTCTTCCAAATAGATTACGCGCCATTTGTTTATTTACGTGATACGTCTAAAAACCGAAATTGAACAACAAGAAAAAAAACGAGTACAACGGCCCTTAATGAAAAATCATAAACCGATTGGTAAACAAACACATTTAAATTAGTTTTAAAATTAAAGTTCTTTGAAAATATATATGATTAAATCATTGTCTCCTATTAATATATATAAGCTGCAATTGAAAGAATAAAGTTAACTGTCTCATGAAGCAGTTTGTTTCAGCATTATTTACATGTGGGTTTAATAAAATGTCATTTAATTTATATTCTTTGGATATTTTGGCCAGATACACATGGCATGTACATGACAAACTGATTGGAAATGAATTACCATGAATAATAATGAAAAAACTGAATCTATTTGTGTTATGGTTTAAAAAAGCAAGAAAAATCATCCAGAAATACCACAATTTATTAACAATTGACGACTTTCCAATTTAAAAAACGCCACCTAGTGTCCATTTCCGGTACTAAAAACTGCGGCTATAGCCGCAGTTTGTCCTGTTGAAACCTTTTGAAATGGACAATTGTCTTTGATAAATTTTCACGCTTCAGTTGAATGACAGGTGTCAATATCTGAGTGAGGAAGGTTATTAAAACCGCCTGCTGTGTAAACATGATCGTTAATTAATTAATCTATGTTCATTATCCTATTTACCTGATGTTAATTGGAGGTAGAACCGCAGCTGTTTTATAGCTTAAATAAACAAGGTTATCAGTGACATCCGTGTTGTATTCAAACTCACCTGTTGCCTATGGCTATAGTAACATCTACTTATAAGGTTAATTAGATGAAAAATTTAATTGGCATAGACAAACAATATTAAAACAATCCAAAATCTTTATTTCAATATCATAGTCTTTTAGTAATGATAGCCGTAGTTTTTTTAACAGGAAGTAAAAGGGGAGATAAATCATGTAAAACTGGAAATGGGTCAATTTGATATAAATAAAAGAAAAAAATTATGTAATGACTGCGAAGTTAAGTATGTTTATATGGTTTCCCTTATTTTTTCTATTAAAAGAATTAAAAAAATATGGGTCTGACAAATACTTGGTAGGACTGACAAAACATTGAGGTCTGTCAGTCCTACTGTCTGGCAGACCTCCGAGCATTTTCGGCAACTCTGATTTTGTGTGAAGAAAAATAACTACATAACGATTAATACATGAAAAACACGAAAATTGTTGCAACATTGGAAGATGGGGAAATGTGCCCAAGACTTGTGTCACAAAATACCGTTTTGTCTATGGATAGCTAAGCCTAAGAGACGTCTAAAGCTCTTATCAGTTTCTGAAACATTTAGTTTACAAAACTCGCGTCAATAAACAATAGCCTCAAGTCAACAGCTATGCCCTCTGCTAACAGAAGCTATGCGTCTATGCAGAAAATATTATTCATTCATCAACATAGTCATATACTTGTTTACGATTATGTCTGATGTACTACTACTAGTACGACAAGAAAGACAAAATTTAAAATGCAAAACTGGGGGCGGGAAACCAGTCTACGTAAAGAATTAAAACAAACCTTCGGTGATATCTTCAGTCTCTATGGCCCCCTTCACCTGCGAGAAACACCACTGAATATCGGCACCATTGCCTGTAATGAAAGATGTGTATTTATTACTTGATTGAATGAAGGTTCTTGATTTCCTGAATAATTCCAAAGACAGGAAGTCGAATTAAACTCAATTTGTAATGCTTACCCGCCATCCCTCATTCAAAATATAGATGTTAGGTTAATCTTTAGAATGTTAACTCAAATAAACCACGAATTAATTAGAGATTGCAAGCTTAAGAGCCTCCGATGACATTGGAATCGGAGGTCGGTGCCCTCAGACTTATTCAATATGGCGAATAAAGAGATTCAGGACATGACGTCACGACTGAAGAATTTTGGGTAAAAATAAATTATTGGAAAGATCTACTTGAAAACCAGAAAATGTTGGAAATACAACGGACATTGTATGCTTGGCTACAGAAATCTAAAGAGAATAAGATGATTATTAATAAAATAAAATGAAAGAACGATACCAAGTGTTAAAATATTAAAAGATATAAAATTTCAGCAAGATATAATTATATGCTTTCGAAGGTGGAAGCACCAAAGATTGTTTTCCCCATCTTTCACATGCAGTTGTAACTTAATTATTATTTGTGTGTTTGGTATGCTTGTTCAAAAATGAAAATTATCAGATGGATAATGTTAAGAAAATGCCTTTAAAGCTGGTATGGAGGAATCGGAATGCAGCGATCTTTCGTTAGTTTTTTTACTGCACACCTTAACAACTTATTGGCGCCTAGTTTATAAGGTCAACAATTTTAAATGAGATTGGCTTAAAACTTAATTGATATAACTCCCGGAACATGCATATTGTATCTGAATATCTAAGTACGAGCGCGAAAAACCATACACAGTACGTTACAAAGAACATAACTAGTTCCCATAGATCTTATTAATACTGTTTTCACACGGTTTTACATAAGAAGTACTACGTTTTTACTGGCGTCTTGAGCTATGGCGTGGCAGAGGTGATTGTGGTTGACGTAGGATACCCAGACTCATTTGCATTAGCATGGAGATTGGATAGTAACTTGACTTGGCCGCCTAGAGAAGGTACGAAGGCGGGTTACCTGGCGCCTGAAATACTGCTTTCGGTAGATGGAACTCATCATTCTTCGTAGACAGCAAGAAAAACCTGCTTACTCACAGTAAAGACATTGGGCGTCAACCCTGAGAAAAAATAGTGAGCTGAAGTCCTCAGGGTAGTCGAAGGCTGTATACGGCAACGCTCTGACAAGCGTCCTGCCATGACACCTAAACCACGCGTATCTGCGCTTGCCTTTTCAGTGCATGAACCAATCTAGCGACGGGGAGAGGGAGTCTGCTGCACGGATAACAGCTTAATTGCCCTCCAGACTAACTAGCCCATGCGCCATGGAGAGGTCACCCCAGCTTCGTTATTCAGCGTCGACAAAACACGGAAAGTAATGTAATGGTCTTAATTAATTCTACATACTCAATTGGTATAATCATCACTTCTCAATAAGCTCCTAAGGTGCTCAGTCGCCATCAACTAAGGTGCTGCTACGCAATAGAAAATTGACAATTCCCATCATGGAATGGACACATGCAACGTAAAGAAAATGACACCAGGCTTTTGACGTCCTTCGGGTAGAGAAAAGGCTGCAAGACAGCTGTCATTGACAGAGAACTATAGCCAACTGCAGATGGACACCATCGTCCTTTTAGAATCAAAGAATATCTGTGAGGGAGAGAGACTCTACCATGTTTTGGCTGGAAAACCATCAGACGATGTCAGGCGAAGGGTTAGGGCCCAGAGCTACACCAACAGTAGGAACTGTTCGAACCCTGTCTTACCGACTCCAAACATCCTAGTACCAGTCAGTCTAATCATTGCATACGCATATCTTTGGGATCCGTGCAGCAGAAGCACAAGCCAAGTTTAATTGCGTTATGAAGATTTCAGTGTCGATCAGAACTTCCGGTCTGGCCCACCTGCTTGTGTCAGTGGGCATTGAAAAAAAAATGAAAGAGATTGGCCAGAGCCTAAGCCCTGTTGTCATTATGGGTTGTGTTCTATCGATGTTAACTTGTTATTGTGTGGATCAGGCTCTCTTACATAAGACGACGATAGTTATGTCTTAATCTTGTTTCAAAAATATATTGTTCAAAGCAAACGTTTTTGTTAAACGCATTCCACTATTTCATATTTGTTTCCTTTTATTGATTATAATTCTTTTCAGTCTATTTTCGTCAACTGTACAAGTGTATTTCCTTTCTTCTTTCTATTCCCTAAGCATGTTAAAATGAAAATACTGCAAGAAAATAGTTCATATGTTATACAGTAAGAAGGGGAAGGGAAACCGACATTAAATGCTATTACTTCACTACGTCATGTCATAATACTTTCAGTTACGGACTACACTAGCAGGACAAAAACATTAATTCAGAATTGCCTTGAAAGAGGCAACAGGCATCAATTAAATCTTTGCGACCGTGTTAGGTAGCCCTGCAATACGCCAAAAAGCAGCAATGTTTGTAGATGTTAAAGCTCTGGAAAAGCAAAATATGCAGAAGATACGGGGCCAGCGTTAATTAGACAGGGCTTAAACTAGAGGGGATTGGAAAATTAACAATAAAGATGAGCGGTCTGACATGTATTGGAGAAGTGGAATGACCAATTGTAAATTAATGGCGTTATAGGTCTGGATTTTCTAAAACAAAAATATCAAGTAAACCGTCCGAACAACAAGAACCGAAAGTCAAAGGACAGTTACATATACAACGCAAAACAAAAACAAAAAAACTCAAAAACTGAAAGTAAGTAACACGAACCTAATAATAACCATGGGTTCACTCAGGTGCTCCTGACGAGTAATCAGTGATTGCGTCTGATTACTCATCGTTATGTTTAGGAAAAAGTCAAATCCAGGAATAGGAAACTGCGAAAATGTCCGATCGTATTTGAAAGACTGATTTCCCATAACGATTAATCAAGTCAGAGTATTATAGGCCGAATTTTACTGCCGTTTAGTAAAATCGTGCTAATTTGCATACTGTAACAACCATTCCGTAGTAAGAATCCAGTAACTGACATATACGACACGTTCCCAAGATGCGACACACAATTTTCGGGTTCTCAATGTTTTTCATGTAGGAAACGTAATAAAACTGACACGAATGTCAATTAATACATAACGCACAACGGGTTATTAAAAACGGCAATAACTATCATCATGTATCAATAATGATCCATCTTAAACACGAAACCGATAGAAAAATGGCGACACTGTCGAACGATATCAAGATTGACCATAGCTGATTATGTATGCAACTACTTTCGGACATCAAAGTGCCGGAAGTGAATAACTCCCGCTCTGCTACATGGGTAGGCCCTGTAGAGTGTCGAAAAAGTATAGGTTTTAAAAGTATCTTGAAAAAGATCTTGAAAAGTCCCACGATGGATGAAAGTGCTAGATTTTCGTAATACTCTGACACTAATTTTGTGTAATTGTTTTTATATAACGCTTCCCATTGTTTATAAAAGACTTTTTTTCTGTTACAGATAACTGGAGACATCCGTATAACGAGAATTTAGTGTTTTGAATAGAATAGAGTACATGATGAAGTCATAGCGGTTTTTGAATAAATGGTAGTAAGTAATTTACTGATACATCATGCAACATACGTGATGTATAGTGATCATAACCATGACTATGTTCTCGCCTGTGATTACGATTGTAAAGGCCCATCACATTCAAACTGCTGCAAGGAAAAGTTACCTATTCTATCGATTGTGTTATTTCAGTGCATAATTTTCTAATCTAATATTTTCATAACTCAAATCATTGCATTGTATCACACATGGGGTTATAACTAATTTTGGGTACGGTTTACTGAACTATTGCGCGAAAATATAGTTCGATGTTTACATTTACCGAAGTAAGTAATTTCTATCTGTAATATTGTTTTGATTATTTTTCAGGTGAAAAACAGTATGTTTTTGTATTGCGAAATGTAATAATTTTGTTCTTTACATTTGAAAAAAAATATAATTCTATTCATGTATTCTTACGCGATCAAGCTGGCTAGGTAAACGATCATATTGTCATAAATTTATGCACATCCAATCTGCTTTCATCTGAATTGTAATTATATAATTAACGCATAATAATAATAATGATCTTCTTGCTACTGTTTTTAATGGTGTATTAAACAATTTTCGTAATGTAAACAGTTAATATTCAATGGCTGCCTGTGCTGCTGCAGCTAATCATCACGATGAATAACAGTAAACAAGATTTGCACATGTACAACTTTGATCATCTTTGCAAAATAAAAATAACACATAAATCAACGTATTAAGGGACCGACCATTTAACTTGCAAGGGGCCTTGGTTTTTTCCTAAAAAAATATTTTGAAAATGATTTTTTTAATGAAAAAAATATTTTGGAAGCAAAGGGTAATAAAACAAATATTCTGAAGAAGGATTTCTGCTATATAAAATAATGCTAATAATGAAAAAAAAATATTCTGTCACGACGCCTTAAAAATTTTTCTGACGAAAATAAAAAAACCAAGGCCCCCCACCTTCAAGTTAAATGGTTTGTCCCTAAGAATTTCGAATATTTTTTAAACAAGCGATAACCAGTCCTTTATCCAAATTGGGATTGCAGATTTAACAAACGGTACAAATGTAAATAATTTGGGACAAAGATTGCACACATACTTGATGAGAGAAGTATTACGAATCTGTAATTCCTGTCGAAAATTAAAATGATGAAAACATTTCTACTTTAGCATTTTCTTATTATTGGTTTTATGCACTTCTTAATTTTCCAGTTATTTTGTTGTTGTCGCATCAAATAGAAATAAATTATTTAATTTTTTTTAAATACAGGTCTCAAGTGCAATTTCCTGCATCTTTCTTTTACTTTCAATAATTCAAATGTCCAAAAATGTTAACTGGTTTGCATGCCTACTATTTTTATATGACCGAAAAAAAATTATTCGTATAATGGTATGATGCTTTCGTCTGCGTCGTTGTCTGTTAACTTAAGTGTTCCCACAATAACTTTTGTTCTAGTTATCCAATTGCGTTGAAACTTTACAGTGATGTTTCTTACAATAAAAGGATGGAAGGGATTGATTTTGAGGGTCCCCCCATTTTAGGGACCCAAAAGGGGCCAAAAATGCCACTATTTTGTTTGTTCCCACAATAACTTTTGTTCTAGTCATCCAAATGAAAATTTACAATGATTTTCCATACCATTAATAGATAGATGGGATTGGGTCCCCCCCTTTTCGAGTTTAAAAATTAGGGGCCCAAAGGGGGAAAAATGGTACTTTTTTATTTGTTTCCACAATAACTTTGGTTCTGGTTTACAGATTGCTTTGAAATTTTACAATAATTTTTCTTATCATAAAAGGATTAATGAGATTTAGTTTGGGGCTCCTCCTTTTTCCTTTTAGGAATTAGGGGCCCAAAAGGGGCAAAAATGAGTTGTGTTTTAATATATGTTTTAACAGATATGCCAAATATCAATATTAATATAAACATATATTTTACAAAATAACACTAAAAATACATCTAACACAAATTTTTCTGTAATATATTTTACTTTTTATGTCTTGTATTATTTAACTCGTTTCCTTAATATCTATGCATTATTATTTAAAGAACCAAATGTTTAGAACTCTGATGTCTCGGATGATCATTCTCTTATATCAAAGAAGAAAAAGCAACACATGGCAAAGACAAATCATAAAAAATTTGATTGTATTAAATGATCCTGACTTGGTTAAAGCATATTATAGAATATCATAAGTACATTATATCTTCACAAGCTGTAAACAACAATTAATCTCTCATATTACAATACAAAATGGGTTCCTGTTTTAATCCCCTATAAAAAATTACTTTAATTGAGTTTCCCCGATATGGTTACAACCATATCTTTTCTTGTTCTTTTTGTGTACGTGGTGGTGTACTTAATTTAGGATTGTTAGAATGATGTTAGACTTTTTCAAGCATGCGGACTTTCATGAACAGAATAGAGTGGTCTGATGTAAAATGAGGCTGATTAAAATGTTGATTTACCACAGGAAATTGTTAATATTAATTCCTGAACGCTAACGACTGCATGGTTGATGTATGCAGAGGTCAGCTACTGCCAAACAACCATTACTGGGATGCTACAGAAATAGAAAAAAAAGTAATTATAAGGCAAAGTCTGTATTCCATGAGGACAAAATATCTTTGCGGGTAATACAATATACAACAATGAGAAGTCCCAGATTTGTGGCGCTGTTTACACAGCAAGCAATGATGAAGTTCCAGATAGGTTGATGAATGTTAGCCTCGAGTCAAAAGTGATATATTCAGGAACGATACTTGTACAGGTCAGCGAAGTTGCTGCATACCGTGACTAAGGTAAGGTTTGTGCTCAAATGGTAAATAAGACCTAATTTGAGGCATTTTTATCAACAAATTTGACATGGAAGGATCAAGCCAAAGAAGAAAAACTTTTGGTATATTACCAGCGTTTGTTTGTTATCTAGTGATTTAAAGTGGACAGATCTAGTATTAAACACCACATAGACACAGGAAATGCGAGGTCAGTAGAAGAACAACATAGACTGCACGCCATTTGTTCCCAGACTTTCAGAAAAATACAAATGATATGGCGAAGAGAGGGATTATTGAACGTTCCTGTTGTCCATAGGCGTCGCGGATTGTTATGGTTTAAATGGAATATAGTGTATATCGCTTCTGTGTATAATATTAAAAAACTAAATAGCATTACATTAACACCTCACCATAAGTTAAGCAACACCTACAATTTTTTTTATAATTTCAAAAATCTGAATGAATATTAACTTTGTCATGTTTCTTTATGTCAACATGAAAGATATTTATTCAGGTGTGGGGAGGGGGGTAGTTATTGCCTATATGGATTCTGCTGTTACTTTTTCTGTCGAGTTTAACATATCCTCCCGAGTCAATGGTTCTCAATCAACTTTCGCTCTATTAACAGTGTTTTGTGAAATAAACATAAAAAGACACGTTTATTTTTGGTAACGTAATAATCACGATTCTACGTTACTTGTGACACATTTTAAATAAATTAAATCAAAGTTAAAAGTTTGTTCATTAGTTTTATACACTATTCTCTTGTTAATAATATTCTATAAGTACCTTTCATTGCTAGTGCTAGTAAAGTTTTTTGTTCAAATTTACAATAAATAATTTCCGTTTCGATTTTTTGTAAAAGTTTTATTTTTGCTCTTAAACTGTTAAATACTTAATAATAATAAAGTATCAAAGATTGGAACTGAATCAATAAATTTTCATTTGTCTTCAGAATTTCCTATGAAACATGCATTAATATGCCTCAAAAAGATTCGACCTGGTCATCATAAGGCATATATTGTGCAGTAAAAAAAGTTGTCGTCGAAGGCCATTTTCTTTCACTGGGGTATTAAGTTTCTTTACTTTATTGGTCCAACATTATGTCAAACAGTTATGATTCTTCTAAAATGGACAAAGGCACCGAGTCCTATTTGTCAGGTCTTATTTGCAATTTAAATCTGACCGTAGCCACAAGCCACAAGGTGCCCTAAGCATTATAGCAACTCCGACTTGGCTAAGTTTTAGAAATTGTCCCCCATTAAAGTGTCAGTGTTGTAGACCTGTGTATTTATACCCCTTGCCATGATGATGTTTCATAGCCAGTGACTGTTTTTGCATTGCTCTAATTTGACTATTGCAGTATAAAGTCAAAGATTCATCTAGAGGCAAGTTGGGCTTAATGAAGAAGATAGATATAAGATTGGCAGTAGAAAAGAACTTAATTTATAATCATGCCGTTCTTTCGTTTAATTCGGCACAGACATTTAAAAGTTGATGGACACTGTGATGAGAAAGACAGGACGAGAAACAGGACTCAATCTGAAGGTTAAAAAGTGTACCTTATGCAATAGAAAGGGTTCGTTCTTAGGGCAAGTAGTCTTTAAAAAGAATTTGCTACTACTGCTGACCAAATAAAAGCTATTAAAAACTGACCGCAGCCTGCAAATTAAAGAGAAATCAGATCCTGCTCTATTGCTATTATCGTCGCTTCATAAAACTCCTGCTAACAGAGAACACAATTCCTTTAGACAGTAGAATGTCAGACATCTTTAGAGAAGTTAAAAGACCAGTAAGTTGCATCGTTTGTCCTTGTAAAGCCAAATTTCTTACAACAAATTATTGTTGACACAGGTTTAACAGCATTAAAACTTTTCAGTTTTAGAAACTTTAATTTAAAAAAAACAGTATGAGACGATATATATACATGGTAATTAGATAGTATAACTTACTACGTTATGAAATCGACTCTAAATCAGAAAATAAATAAACCGCAGATGAAATCTGTCAAATTTTCTGAATGACGACATATTTTTCATGTATAGAGAACATACGGAAGCCTATTTAGTACCATATGTGGTATTTTTTTTAACTTGTTATAACAACTTAGCTTACTTGTTATAACAACTTAATAACTTGTAATTACAACTTAGCTAACTTGTAATAACAACTTAGCTAACTTGTAATAACAACTTAGCTAACTTAATAACAACTTAGCTAACTTGTATAATTACAACTTAGATAACTTGTAATAACAAGTTAGCTAAGTTGTTATTACAAGTTAGCTAAGTTGTTATAACAAGTTAAAAAAAATACCACATATGGTACTAATAGGCTTCCGTAAGAACACGTTCATCGATAGCTTCATTTTACGACTTATACTAAGCTATAGGTCTTAAAGCATCATCAATCTTCAGAATCTTGATGCTGTTAAAATTGTGTCCCAAATTCGTGCACAAGTATGTTGTTGTGTCAGCAGATGAGGCCCATATCAACATTATATTTATCTCCAAAAACATGATAAAGATTGTTTTAATAAATTAATTAGATTAGGAATGGAGTGTTTACTTGGCAATGCTACTTACATATCCACTATGTTTTCAAAATAGGAGATTCTTGAAAATCACAAATCGTTTTTGGCATCCTTTGTTCTTCATATCAAAGTTGAAGATTGTGATATCCCCTTCTTGTATTGGATACCAAAGCTTTAAAAAAAAATCCATACAAACAGCGTTTTATAGCAGCATCGCCCAAGTGTTCCACCAAACCACTTTCGAAGCTCCTGACCACTATTATATTAAACAACAATAAAAACGGGACTTCAAAAATACAGTGACACTTTCTACAACAGGAATCGCATAACTGAAATGTGGATATTAAAATACATGATAGAAATCATGCGTTCTGGATCTTTTCCGCAATATAAGGATTTAATTTTTTGACACTCTAGACGGCATTCCTAATATAAAAATAAAATAAACCAAGCCAAACATCTTATATCACGCTATTTTTTTCAAGAAAAACGGAATGAGACGATATAAATACGAAGTAATTAGGAATGACTCTAAATTAAATAATAAATACAACTAAGACAATGTTACTGATTGGCAACATATTTGTTATGTTTAAAAGACATATTTTTCAACAGACTGTTGGTATTCTAATGGGTACTAGATCCGACCTGTTTTTGTATTCTTATGGGGCTGAGTTCCTGGAAGGCCTGCATGCTGAAGAATGTATTTATTACAGGTGAGCAAACACGTGTTTATAACAAATAAACAGGTTCTTATATATTTAGAAATGCATTGATTGGTCGCAATGCAGAGATTATGTTATTATTATGGAAATAGCACGGGTATGTTAAGGCATTTTCAGCGCGAAAAGATTTCGTGTTAAAGCTAGTATGAGGTTTTAGTCATTCGAAACTCGTTTTCTGTGCAGCTTATAGTTCAATAGATATGTCTCAGCCAGTCCTTGATTTGAACGAAGAAGACTTGTTGAGTGAGTACCCATCACTTTCTACAACACATAACCAGCCTTGTAGCTCTCAACCTGGCAGTCAGTTAAACTTTAGTAATATCCAGTCTACGGCCCAAGCTTCGACAGAAACCACCTTTAGGAGGGAGAGGGATTTGGTGGACACATTTGACCTGTTCAAAAATTATTTGGACCGAAAACTCATTGACTTGAAATCGGACCTTTTGTCAGAGCAAGACAACTCATCTAAGAAGTTCCGGGATGAAGCCAGTATTAAATTTAGGTCTGAAGACAACCAAATCTCACAGCCAAACAGTGATCCGGTTCCAGTCAATGATAGTATTTTGATTTGTCTTTTTTGTTTACAAATTTTGAAAATTATGAAGATTACGAAGAGTTCATTATCTTGAAAAAATGGATATTTCGGTCAATAAAAACTTTAAAGGCGTAAAAGGGAGACTTGCCAAACATATTGATTTTTAGAAGAAAATTGGAGCTAATGATTTTATTTTAATACAATCAAGAACGTTTATGTTATACCTTTTTTAGAACCTCCCCCTACCATGTTTTTGAAAAACAATAAATCGGCTCTTTCCAACACCGACTTCGTTGATCAAGCTATAGCTGAACTTGTTGATACCGGATGTGGTTATGAAGTTCCCTTTATTCCTTTTATAGTTAATCCTTTATCAGTGGCTATAAATAAATCTGGTAAAAAGAGATTAATTTTAGATTTTTCCATTCTAATCAAATCTGTTAAAAAGGAAAAATTTAAATTTGAAGACTGGCGAATCGCAATTTAGTATTTTCAGAAAAATTCCTATCTGTTTAATTTGATTTAAAATCTGGTTACCATCATTTTGATATTTGTTCACAGCAACAGTCTTACCTAGGGTTTTCATGGAACGGCAAGTACTACTGCTTTTCTGTTTTGGTTTTTGGACTAGCTTCTAGCCCTTATTTGTTTTCTAAATGCTTAAGGGCTATGGTTAAATATTGGAGGCAAAATGCAGTTGATATTGTTTTATATTTGGACGACGGATTTGGAATAGCTTCTAGTTTTGAAAAAAGTCAGCAACATTCAGATTTTGTAAAAAAAAGTCCTTATTAGATGCGGGGTTTCTTATCAATATAGAAAAGTCTACGTTTGCGCCTTCACAGAGCTTGGAATCGTTAGGAATGTCTTGGGATTCTAAGCATTTTTTTTATTTCTGTTACACAAAGAAGAATAAACTATCTGTTACAGTCTATTGATCAAATTCTTAACAAATTTCTTTTGTTAACAACAAGGCAATTAGCACAAGTGACAGGTAAAATAATTTCCTTGTCACATGTGATTGGAAATGTAACTAGGTTGATGACTAGATATTGTTATTTGTGTATTGAATCCCGCATAATTTGGAATAGATGTTTGAAACTAGTTCATCCAGAAGCGCTTTTAAAAGAGCTCAGGTTTTGGAGTTGTAATGTTGATAGTTTAAATTGTAAACTTCTAGCTCCCTACAAAACTTTCTACCGAAGTAGTTTTTTCGGATGCAAGCAATTTTGCTTGTGGTGCTTACACTTTAGAGATTGATAACAAAATTTTTCACAAAATGTGGAGTTTGTTTGAGATGAGCAAAAACTCCACATGGAGAGAGTTAAGAGCCATTGAGCAGGCGTTGATTTCTGTCGGGAGTCTTTACGGTAAACATGTTAAGTGGTATGGTACACTGATAATTTAAACTGCGTACACATTGTTCAAACTGGTAGTATGAAGGGCGATTTCCAAAAGCTTGAGTTTTCAATTTTTTCCATATGTACTGAGCTTAGTACAGTGGCTCAGTATATCTTTAGAAATTCAGTGGATTCCACGCAATTAGAATTCTAAAGCTATTACATTAGTAAAATGATAGATCATGAAGACTGGCAAGTTTCGGTTGAATTTTTTTCAATTTTTAGACGACCTTTGGGGACCCCATACAGTTGACATGTTTGCCAGTTCATCGAATTTCAAGTTAACTAGATTTAATTCTCTTTTCTGGAATCCTTCAGCAGAGGCAGTTGACGCTTTTACGCAGAATTGGTTCGGAGAAATAACTGGCTTGTACCCCCTGTTTATTTAGAAATTCGTGCTATTAAGCACTTAATTTTTTGCAAAGCACAGGGATCTCTGATTGTTCCCAGATGGGTTTCGGCGCCTTTTTGGCCATACATTTTCGATAAAAATCTAACTAGTCGAGATTATGTGAAGGATGTTTTGGAATTTCATGAATCTGACAGAATTTACGTAAAGGGGAGTAGCCCAAGTGCATTTTTGGCACAGACAAATTTATTTCTACTGTTCTTGCTGTGAGACTAGATTCTAGTCAGTGATGTTCACGTGGTCCTGGTATCTTTTCGATATTGCAGAGACATGGTGAAATTTACTTGTGTTTTGTAGTTAGACATGGTCAGTTATTTATTCACATATTGGAATCGAGTAAATCGGATTGTATGTAACGTTATTTTTAGAAACGAGTAAAACAGACGTTTCTCTAATTTTGACGTAATATTTGGAAAATATAGTTCTCGTCACTAGTGAATTTGTCGTTTTTAGCAGTTGATTGGTTTAAAATAATAATGTCATAATAAAAACTCATGACGTCATAAACAAAACACCTTCCATTTACCGCGTATTCAAGTCATGAACGTAAAATTAGGGTTGGGAGAATATGTACTTCATTTCGCAAATTTACTACTTTTTAAAATTAGAGAAACAGAATCTTACATTAGTACTCTTGGATTATCGGATTTCTCCAATCTTGATAGTTTAAATTATGGAAATTTAAGTCCTCGCCAAGGCTCGGACTTAAAATTCCATAATTTAGCTATCTCGATTGGAGAAATCCGATAATCCACTCGTACCAATGTAAGATCCTATATTTATCGCGAGGGTAGAGAAGTTGTTATTTCTGCTACTGATAAATTTACTTGTCCTGTTAAAATGTTGATGAAATACTTGTCCTTGGCTGATATTAAATCGGACAGTTCTGATTTCATTTTTCGTCCATTATGCTTCTGCAAATCGACCAACAGCTACAAACTAAGAAGTGGTAAGCTTTCTTACACTACAGCAAGAGACATTTTATTATCTGCCTTAGAGAGTATTGATTTAGATAAAAAACTTTTTGGTTTACATAGCTTAAGGTATGGGGGTGCTACTGCAGGTGCCGCTGCAGATGTTGATGATCGCATTTTCAAGAAACATGGTCGTTGGAAAACAGATCGTGCTTAAGATGGTTATGTTAAAGAAGGCATTTCTGATCGTCTGTTGGTAACTAAGAATTTAGTTATTTAAATTAGATACACTGTGCGCCTTTCTTTGTTTTTTGATATTTGCTGCACATATGCTAGCGAGCTGTTCCTATAAACATGTGTTTGTTTTTATTTAATATAAATACTTTATGTTCGGTTGAGTACGAAACAATTCAAAATTTGTTGACTATTTGCAATCAATCTATACTAGCTAGCTTGAAAAATACACTTAGGTCGGCCACTTACTTAGAACTATTTTCATATGTTCGATCTCTTCTTATTATCTCTATTGTTTTCGGGTAAATTGAGCAAAAAGGTAAAAACCATACTCTACAATATAGTTCATGTTGTAAGTGATAAAAAGACAAATTTAATATTAAAGAAAATATTTCAATTACAGTTTTTCGTATTTGTTAAATCCTTCAAGCTTTAAAATATGTTTTTTGTTGTCCTGATCTAATAACTGTAAAAACGCCCCCACCTAAAGCAAAATCGCCCCACTTAACAAAATCGTCCCCGTCAAAAACGCCCCCACTTTATGCAAAATCGCCCAACTTAACAAAATCGCCCTCAACAAAACGGCCCCATCTTCAACACTTTTAAAAATTACTATAGTATAAAATTGTCAAGTTGTTCAAATATTTTCTACTTTAAGGAGTTAATTGTAGCTGATTAAAATTTAGAAAATGTTTTGTTAATAATGATCGATTATGTCGTTATTTTGTTAATAATTATACAATTATGATAATTACCTTAATGAACTATATGAGTAATTATTCTTTTGTAATTACGATTAAATAATCAAAAATTTGTTAATCTTAATAAGCACATATAAAAATATAAACAAGACGTCTTCAGTCAGCCAACACGCACTAACAACAGTTGTGGTCTCAAAGCCTTTTTGACGGGGGCGATTTTACCGTGGGGCGATTTGACTTGTATTCTTCATATTTTATAAGGTAGAAAATGGAACTTTTACGCAGAAAATTAGTCATCTTGAACATTAAATTTAATTTCCCTGGGTTTTGTTTATTGACGGTTTCGAAATCCCAAACTCTCGTGAACGATTCGTGTGTGGTAGTGGTGGTTTTAGGGAGGGGGCAGAGACATTTCTGTGATGTAATTGTATATTAGATGTGCCTTGTTTATTTGCTAATTGATTATTTATTACCCGACACTGAACTTTGATGAAAGGTAAAAATGAAAGACCAATCAGACTCGCATAATAAGCCGCTAAAATGGCTAATTTAGATTATGATTTTTTTTTGTTTATTTGTTACTTTCTCTGTACCAATTGTATTATTGGCTGTGTGAGAAGAAACTATATATACAAAATTAGATTTTCAAACAGTCATGTTATTTTAAAAAAAAAATGATGTCTGAATCAGTGAAAAATGTGGTAGAAATTAGTAGGGAAAAGAAAGTTCTCAATAATAAAAAAGCACAAAAGATGTAGATTTTTTATTTAATTCAAGATTTAAAAATTTTGATGTTAAGATATTTAAATGAAGCAAGGTATATATATATAATACAACAGAAAAAAATTCAGTTACGTTCGAATAAAGGTCATCAACAGTTTATATTGTTGAAAATAATTGTAGAAGTTAATAATCTCATCAATTGTTTTGCAAAATAAGACTCTTCTTCTAATTGTTTTTTTTTATATTTTAAATTCTGAAAATTTTATAAAGTTCTTAGCAATGTTTATGCACATGAATGCTTGTTTGACGTTTGAAATACATTTAATTGCAAATCTTTTGAAACAATTTTAAAAATTATTCAATAAAAATTGTAACTTGTCGGTATGTTTTCTTTGATTTTCCGAGGACGCGATAACTGCCGATCTTACATTCACATTTTTCCCCACAGAACCACTTGACTATGGTCAGTGTATTTTTATTGGTAAACATATATTTGTCCTTCCAAAACTTGCTTTTTTTATTACAGTACTCTTCTCAAAGTTGAGATATTATAATCAAGATGATTATTTCTTGCCTTTCACAATCGTCTATATTTGCATCCCTTTACAGCATATGATGAAATTATAAAAATAAAACAAATTTTAAAAAAAAACTATTAAACCAAATGGGATACACCTATAACATATAAATCGAACATCTCTGGATATGGGTTTAACCCATATCTTTTCTTGTTAGAAATAGCCTCGGGAAAACTACAAACTAGACTACGAAAAACGTGATGACTTACACTTTCCAATTGTCTCACCGATAGCAACATTCCAGCAGATACAGCGTATGGTGTGTACATTTCACAACTTATACATTATTAGTAATATAAATCTTGCGATCGGTATTCCAAATTTTCTAGACTGCTTGCTGCCGTTGACTACTAAACTTCTCAAACAAGGGTTTGTTGTATCTAGGTACGATCGGACATTATCTCTGAGTCATAGGTAGTCTTTCTTATTCCTGGATTTGACTTTTTCCTAGACATAACAATGCTTACTCGGGAGCACCTGAGTGCACCCATGGCTTTTACTGGGTTCGTGTTACTCACTTTCTGTTGGTTTTTTGTGTTTTGTGTTTTTGTTCTTGTTACGTATATATTTATCTAAATCTGGATTTTTAACCATTACTTGACTGTCAGCTTTTGTTTTTCGGTCGGTTTCGTTGCAATTTTTTATGTAAACTATGAAGTGGACTGTTTGCAGCGAAATAGGCCTCGTGTAGTTCACATAAAGTAAATGATAAAGTTACCATATCAGGTCCTTACGGGGTGAAAGTAGTGAAATTGTTGTCTCGGATCCAGTAGTTAAAACAGGTTCTGAGAAATCTGCTGATCTGGGCTTGAACATTTGATCGGAGCTTTGATTAGACGAAACGGGCGTCTGGTGTAGTAATTTCTACAACCTTGGTATCTTTGATGACATTTTATTCTAACTGATCAAGTAAAGTAACAATGGTGATTTCATAAATTGCCTAAAACGTTAATTAAATCACGTCATCAACGATACAAGTATGTTTCAGCTAAATACAGTACGAACGATTAATCTTCAAGGTCTTTCCTGTCGATTTATTAAGGTGTAGGACCAACAAATACCGGGAACCAGTCCTGAGGTAAAAGTAGTGCTATTTAAAAATAGCTGCTCACTGTTATAATAATAACGTTTGAACCATAATAGATATCGGAACAAACTTGGTATTTTTGGAAAGCCGAATAATTCGGGAAACAAGAGGATACAGTTTAACTGATGTGTACTAAAGATAAAAATTATGTGAGTCCGAAAGTGAAAGTAGATTTTTTTTCACCGTGTTGACTTCCGGTTGGTCGTTCCTTCTTATATGCAATGAAAGTGGTGCTGAAATTTTGAGAGAATACTAAGGGGTTACATGTTGTCTTGTGACAGGAATATTTCTTTATTTGAAACAAGGTAAAATGTTCAGAAAAATTCAAAATCAACTAGTTTTATATAGCCAAAGAGGCGATACACAATAATGGTGCTACCTCTAGTAGAGGTAGTAGCCATGTATATCAACTTCTTTTAGTTTTGATAAAAATGTTACAGAAAGAGGGAAATCACCAAGACGATCATTTTAATTGCCTATCTGAGCCAAAACCTATAGGGGTGTCACATTTCAGCCTAAACATAGTATTATGTAACATTTTAACAAATTTGGGGGTCTGTAGTGGTCCGCACTTAGTAGAATGTGCTTTAATTTAAATAAATTCCTGTTTTGAATTTAAGATGTAATGACGGGGTCAATAGGTATAAAACTAGAACTTGTAGACATTCTAGTATGCAGAAAAATAGTGTATTTAAGATGCATTTGTCAATTTTACACCTGCGGCTTAAGTCGGTTACATTGCTGGCATGGTTTAATACTAAAAGTATTTTATTTTCTATTCTGATGCTTGCTGGGGGTAAATTTGTTTGTAAACTAGTAACCATATGCAATACTTGTACTTCTTAAGATAATTGGGCCTTGAGATGATTGTACTTCTGTTAAAAATTCCTTAAAAATGAGCGGTAATGGGAAATTTGCAAATTTTTGCAATTTCATACCAAAGCAAGATATAATTTTGTTTCTTTGTAAGCCAGTTTGTACTTTAGTGGTATTTTTAGTAAGGAATGTTCATTTGACTATTAAGATTAATGGAATAGTGACCACATTAATGAAATTAATAACATTTTAGTCTCAGTTTAGAAGCTATTAATGTACACCTGCAAATTATAGTACAACTCAGTTTAGAAACTATTAATGTACACCTCAAAAATATAGTACAACTGAATATCAATAAATTTTAATTTGAACTCAAAAACATTGCCAGGATGGACTAGATGCATAATTATGACAGTTTTATACTAATTTTCTTAATTGAAATGCATTTCAAGAGAAAAAAGTCTTATTCCAACAATTTGAAGGCACTCAGAATCTCACTTTGGAAAAGGGGGAGGGTGTGAAATAAACAAACAAAATGCAAAATTTATGATAAAATTATGTAATTAGTGCCTTTCTATGTGTGAAATAAGTGCATTTGTGTTGGATGTATATTGCTAAGCTTGCCATTTATATCTGCAACAAAGAAATTGAAAATTAAGGAATAATGCATTTCTTGATCACCAAGCTCATTTTTCATGATAATGCGCATGTGAGGTCTTTGTATGGTATCATGCATTTCTTGAAAACCCCTTAATGGAATTCAACAAAATTTTAGAATTTGTTTCGAATAACATAAATCTAAGAATAGGAAAAATTTTATTTAATTTGTTGAACAAAAACATCTTCTTTATTAAAGGTAATATTCTTCAAACTGTCAATACTGTGTGGGTAGGTTATCGCCTCTTTAAGTTTCTATTTTTTTAAACATCAACCATTTTTAATATTGACATGATACTTTTCTAGCATACGCTGCCAGAAATATTGAGCAATTTCCACCTTACCACATGGGTTTGGGAAGAAAAAAATATCGGTAGTCTTCAATGCTAAGTGGCTTAGTGGCAGGGGTACTGGGGTACAAAGTGTAAAATCCTGTATTCTAGATGTTTTCTGACACACTATATAACTTCTTTATATCGTAAGAAAAAATTCCAAAACCAAAAAGTACAGAACATTATAAAAGTTAGGTTTGTAATTCGGAGTTAAAGTTTAACATGCAAAAATATTTTTTCTGAAAAATATTAATATGGCATTCCGTTGCTGTCAAAATTGTTGGTATGGTCGTATACGTTCCTGCTCCTATTGTTCAGTGACCTCGTAAAACAATGATTCCGTTGTTTATTATTTGCCCGGTGTGGTGTGTGCTTAATTTCTAATTTAGTTTAATGTGCAATTGCCTTTCAATTCAAAATTTTTATTCTCTTTTGTACTTGTATTATTCTCGTTTGAGTTTATACTTGTGGGCTTTGACCGTGGCTTTTTGTTAATATGTTTAATTTATAATAACATGTAATTGTGCAAAGCCGACATACTTATATTTAAATGTGAAAACTCGAGTCGTCCTTACAAAGTCAGATTAACATAACAAACAACTGTATAATGCAGGGGTCATGATTAGAGCTATCTCACGGTGCAGCTATATACATTTTATCTCACTATCATATGACGTATACAGTTTAAGTTTTTAAATGTTTTGTATACCTAACATTGACATAAAATACCACGTGACAAATAATGAAACCCACCGTGACATGTTGTAGTTCCTAACATGTACAAATTAATGAATGATGGAATTTTTGTTGGAACCATGATATCGTGTGTGTATTTGTGTTTTGTTCTTGTACTAACTGTTGACTGTAGAAGTATAAAAACAAAAGAAAGTGAACTTGAACACCCAGGAGTAACAGGATATAAGAACATTAATAAGCATATTAACCGTCAACCTTGTGCAAATAAAGGTAGGCAATTATTACTACAATTAAATTAATATGAATAACAAAGTCTAAACAAATATAAATATGAAAAGGTTTAACTTTTCAATCGGCAAATAAACTAGTGTTTTTGTTAAATATCTTTAGAGAGAATAAAAACAGCTTAACTATGGTTAAATCTTCGTTAAACACGCTACTTTAACATACTATGTACCTTGGACATCGAGTACTTTTTCACATGGAAAAGTATTATGTTATGTTATTTTAAAAAATGAAGGGTTCAAGAATATTAACCACTGGAAGAATAACATATCTTTTTCTTCCGGATTTAACGTCAAATATGCTTTAATAAACAAAATAAGACATTCATAGTTTGAATATTCCGCTAGAATAGTAAAACAAACAAATTTTTACAAGTTGTCACAGAGTACAGTAGAGAAATGTTTTCATAACTGACAAAATACTAGTTGGGAAACAAGGCCACGTATTAGTTATATTAATTTGTTAGTATTGTTTTGTTTGTTTGAATGATTTTCCAGCTATATCATGGCGTCCAATTTTATTAGGGGTGGGAGGGAGGGAGCCGGAGTACTCGGAGAAAAACCCAAACCTTCGATAGGAAAGCTCGCAACCCTTGACAATTAAGATTGGAGTCGAACACACCATTCCCACAGCGAGACTCGAACCCACAATATCAGTGTTGACAGACCATGTGATCAATAGTAGAGGAACTACTTTAACTACTAGGCCACCGGGCCCCAGAATCTGTTAGTAAATTTCGAAAAATAGCCATACGGTAGAAATCTGTAGAAACCCCACTCCATTATGAAATAGTAAAATACTAACTACGTTTTGTTTTGGCGCTAATCTCACAAACTTTTCAATAGCTAATAGTAAATTTTTACTGATGACCTCAATATATGTTCCAGTTTATGTGTAGTGGTAACATTTAAAGTTAAATCTCAGTCAGAAAAAAAATGTTGTAATACAAGGTGTTCTTGTTCTGGGGGCAATATTTCGCAGTGAGACATGTCAGACTAGTTATCAAACGAGCGAATACACACAAACTCATTTATTGGCATTTTATTCCATAAAAAATTTATCCTGACCTCAAGTGCCTGTGGTTTAGCATGTGAAATATTGTTACAGCTGGGATTTCATTGGTGTGAATATTGGATTATTGTAAATTATTTTTGAATAATGTCAAACGTTATATAATATTGGACAGCGATAGGTTTATTTCAAATGACAAATAAAATGTATAGTCACACTATTTTAACCTCGGTGAGTTTTCCATGCCGTTATGTAGTATTTTTTACATGTAACATTATAATTGTATACTGTTAATTGAAAAATAGGCATATAACATGACAAGGAGTTGAAAATTGAAGTACATTGTTTAGATAATATATCAACAAGAATAACTCATTATAGAAAACAAGTTTTGCAGGTTAAACACACAAAATAATCACCTCAAATAACCTCGTTAAAGCTGTGTCAATATAATGTTTATGACCTTTGAACGATATAGGATCATATGACAAGATAATTATTCACATTAGTTGGCTTTTTTAGACTTCTGATTATTGACTTATTAATTCGCAATCGTTAAAACACCATACTAAGCCAAAAAAATAGTGAAAGAATGAACCCTGTAAGTTACATTTAAAAATGTTTAACATAAACACCTTTAATGAAGAACAAAATAGAAAAAAAAATAGAAAACACACACAAAAACTGTCGTTATCATCAAAGAAAAACAAAACCAGATTCAAATTCTGATAAAATGATAAACACACTAAGGCTTATTTTACAAACGGATTTTAGGCCAACAAAAAACTTAAAAGTCAAAAGTTCTAAGATACATTTTGGATGCTTAGACAAATATCAACATAGAGTATTTCAGCGCGTCTCTTGGTGTTGTCGGTTTGTTTTACAAAAAGTCAAGTCGCGGACTATTTTGATTATTGGGCATAAAAGACACCCATTGCAAATATCAAAAAAGGTAAGGACATTGTAGCCGCTACAAAGGGTAGGGACATTGTAGCCGCTACAAAGGCAAAGGGTAGAGACTTTGTGTAGCCGCTACAAAGGCAAAGGGTAGGGACATTGTAGCCGCTACAAAGGCAATGGGTAGGGACATTGTAGCCGCTACAAAGGCAATGGGTAGGGACATTGTAGCCGCTACAAAGGCAATGGGTAGGGACATTGTAGCCGCTACAAAGGCAATGGGTAGGGACATTGTAGCCGCTACAAAGGCAAAGGGTAGGGACATTGTAGCCGCTACAAAGGCAAAGGGTAGGGACATTGTAGCCGCTACAAAGGCAAAGGGTAGAGACATTGTAGCCGCTACAAAGGCAATGGGTAGGGACATTGTAGCCGCTACAAAGGCAAAGGGTAGGGACATTGTAGCCGCTACAAAGGTAATGGGTAGGGACATTGTAGCCACTACAAAGGCAATGGGTAGGGACATTGTAGCCGCTACAAAGGCAATGGGTAGGGACATTGTAGCCGCTACAAAGGCAAAGGGTAGGGACATTGTAGCCGCTACAAAGGCAAAGGGTATGGACATTGTAGCCACTACAAAGGCAAAGGGTAGGGACATTGTAGCCTCTACAAAGGCAAAGGGTATGGACATTGTAGCCTCTACAAAGGCAAAGGGTAGGGACATTGTAGCCTCTACAAAGGCAAAGGGTAGAGACATTGTAGCCGCTACAAAGGCAAAGGGTAGGGACATTGTAGCCGCTACAAAGGCAAAGGGTACACTGTAAAAAATAGTGTTACGATTTAACATGTTAATGCGTTAAAAGTTTTATGCAGGCGTTTATACATTAACGTTGGGATGTTAATATTGAAACTCCATGTGTTATTTTTAAACATATTAGACATGTTAAAGTGTTAATTAAGTCGCCGACCACGAAGTGTCGGGCGACTTATTGTTTTACTCCGTTTCTTATTATTATTATTTTCATATTTCTTATGTTTTCCCCTCGCAATGTTGTCCGCTCGTTTTCTCGCTCATCTTTTAACCGATCGAAATGAAACTTTGGGAACATGTTAAGGGTGACCTGAAGTTGTGCAATCCACTTTTGAAATTTTCAAAATGGCCGCCATTTTCAAAATGGCCGCCGTTGAAAAAAATGACGGCCGTTGTCAGATCTCAGTAATTGCCAAAGCAATTTCAATGAAAATTGGTATACTGGTACAGCTAACTATCCCGAGCATTTTTGCAAAAAAAAATTTGACGCGGCCGACATTTCAAAATGGCCGCCATCCGAACACCACCCCCCTAAAAATGTAAAAATTTAAACGTCATCCGATTTAGACGAAATTTGGTATACAGGTAGCTTATGATACCCTAAGTGTGCCACTATTTAAAAATGTTTTGTCCGACTTCCGGTTTCAAAATGGCGGCCGTTTTAAAGTTTTACAAAATGGCGGCCGTTGTCAGATCTCAGTTATGGCCAGAGCAATTTCAATGAAAATTGGTATACTGATACAGCTAACTATCCTGAGCATTTTTGCAAAAAAAATTTTTTGTCCGACTTCCGGTTTCAAAATGGCCGCCGTTTTAAAGTTTGCTCGTTTTCTCGCTCATCTTTTAACCGATCGAAATGAAACTTGGCCAACTGAAAGCTCATGTTATGAAGTTGTGCTTTTGACTTTTAGTTCCCTCTACTCGGTCAAAAGTGCGGAACGGGAGGCGACTTCAACGTTTCGGGAAACGTAAATTTTAATTAAAATTACTATTATCGCAAGAGTAGATCGGCGGCTAAAAACTTTTAAAAAATGACAATGCTTGTAACGTAGAATGTTTTCTCCCCAATAATTGATTGTAATACATTGTAGTTGGGATTTAGGAACACTTATTTTCTATCTTTATAAATATACTTTAAAAGCCAGTCACATTTGGGTTCAAGTCATTTCTGTTTCTTCTGCGTATGTCCAGACAGAAATGGTCTATCCGTAAAAATATAATTTTTGAATATTTCGACGTATATATAATTAAATCTTGTTTCATTTATCCGTTTAAAACACCAGTATTGGCTTCAATATAATACCATATTAACATGTGTGTTAAATCCACTACGCCTGTGTTAATATTAAGATGTGTTAATTGATGTTCCTACTAGATCATCACGTGGTCGATGTCATGTTGTCATTAAAATGTACCGCGCAGATTTTAATTGTTAGCACCATTCCTTTGTTTGAAGTCGAAAGACAGAGACAGTTGTTGTTTAATTACCAATTCTGACCACAGAACTTCTTTTCCGTAAGTAATATACTATTGTATTTACAAATTTGTTTCAATAAATTAACACAGAATTTAATTGGCATCTGCATGCAAATGATTTTGTGGCACGTCTTCAAGATGGACGGGCAGAGGGTTACACTTGTCTTCGTTTTAAGTCCTTAAAATTACCAACAGTCTGTTTTGTTTTTAATGTAAATTAAGTAGCAGCCCTGTCGAACATCAACGCCGTATTAATTTGTGCATACATGCCCTGTGACTAGTCAAGTTAGTTTTGTGTATACTGTTAACATACAGTTTGTGGCAGTATAACGAAAAATTTGGTAGGACCCGTGCATATGTATATGTAGTGTGCAAACAGTGCTTGTTCACTATTTTTTAAAATTTCCAGTCATCACAGTAATTACAGTAGATTAGTTATATCTTATGCCTCCTCTCATTTCAAATAAATTTTTGACCAAATTTTTCTTCAATGAAGATTATTTTTTTTTTTTTTTTGGGGGGGGGGGGTACACAATGTGCAAATACAAACTTCCTTCGTCTAGACAAAATGTAGACGGAATGTAACTACATGTGCTTTGAACACAAATCGGCTTTGATGTTGTTGAAGTGTCTTTGTTACAAATAATTCTGCATAATTCAATATGTAATATAACTGTACAATGTATATTTATAAAAGATTTGTGTAATCGCATAGTAAGTGTGTACAAGAATGATTTAAATTTACTAGTATAGTATTTTAAGTTGAAAATATGGGTTCGGTATGATGAATTGAAAAAGTTAAAAATAATAATTTGATTATTCCCGTCAAAATATACTTTTGATGTCTTCCTTCAGCATGTTCAGTCATAAACACTTTTATTTTTGTCATAGAATAAGGACTAATAATTTCTTTAAAAAATTGTTAATTGAAATCATATACATGTATTACTTATAGGGATCAGACAGCAATAAAAGTATAGAATTATTCCATGCATTGACAGATGCTGAAGCACAAAAAGAAAAGGGAGTTAAATGCAACCTTGCATGGGAGTTATACAGGTATGTTGAAGTCTAAATGAATTGAATTGAATAAAAAAAAAAATAAAAGTTCTGTCTGTCTGAAATACCACTACTAAAGAATGTTTAATCATGTTAAAATCATGCTTAATCTGAAGGGTGGATAAATGTATGTTATAGTTGAACAGTCTTTTAAAAATTGTTTAATAGTCATTTTTTAACATTGCTGTCTGACATATTTATGTATTGCTTTTATATTGTAAATTACAGGATATTCACAGTGTAGATCAACTCGAGGAAAAAATGTTCAGGACTGATGAGGAGGACGCACCTAAAGTGTTAATTTTTCTGGATAGTGATCCTTATACCAAAATAAAGCCAACAACTGGATTAAGTTCTCAGATAAACTGTCAAGAAGAAATGAAAAACAATTACAAGAATCACGACTGTGTACATTCATTTATTGGTGTTGTGTTTTCTTACTCGGACATTAAGCTGCTTGCAAACTGGACTGAAACATCTAACATTTCCAATGTACATGTAGTGTTTTGTGCTATAGAAGTATATGATCTGTTTGTTATTATGATATATGACTATCAATATAGGTAAAATTAAAGGTATCAGATATTTTTGTCTTTGTTTAAACAAGAAATATCACAAAATAACTATCAAGAGCAGAAGATCAAAGATACTGTGGGTTTTGTGTCAACATTTGAAAGCAACGACCTTTTAAGTCATGTTTCATGAATTCTGATAGTTTAAACCTTAGTTTTTCTAGTTTTGTTCTGCTGATGGCCTAGCCCTATCCCACAAATCTTCCACCTTTGTCATTATTTGTTTCCTACATTGATTAACATGTTATTTGTGTAACACTAGGTTATAACACAGTGTTAAGTTATTAACACGTTCCATTTATTAACACAGTTAATGTGTTAATTAAGTGTTATTGGCCATTTTAACGTGTAACATGTTTTTCTATACACACATTAACATGTTATTTCGATAACACATGTGTTTAGTCTTTCACATATGCGTTATTATATTAACATTACAGCATGTTAAAAGCCTAACACTAAATGTTTACAGAAAAACACTTTAACATGTTATTTTATATACACTTTAACGTGTTAATTAAGTGTTATTGGTAAGGTGTTAATAAATGTGTTAAATGATTAACACTTGTTTTTACAGTGTAGAGACATTGTAGCCGCTACAAAGGCAAAGGGTAGGGACATTGTAGCCGCTACAAAGGCAAAGGGTAGGGACATTGTAGCCGCTACAAAGGCAAAGGGTAGAGACATTGTAGCCGCTACAAAGGCAAAGGGTAGGGACATTGTAGCCTCTACAAAGGCAAAGGGTAGGGACATTGTAGCCGCTACAAAGGCAAAGGGTAGGGACATTCTAGCCGCTACAAAGGCAAAGGGTAGAGACATTGTAGCCGCTACAAAGGCAAAGGGTAGGGACATTGTAGCCGCTACAAAGGCAAAGGGTAGGGACATTGTAGCCGCTACAAAGGCAATCGGTAGGGACATTGTAGCCGCTACAAAGGCAAAGGGTAGGGACATTGTAGCCGCTACCAAGGCAATGGGTAGGAACATTGTAGCCGCTACAAAGGCAATGGGTAGGGACATTGTAGCCGCTACAAAGGTAAACTTCTCCATTCCTACCAGCACGCTTTAAAGTTGAATGGTGGCAGTTAAAAAAAATGGTATATTAGTACATTCCATTTCCATTTGATTCATTTATTGTCTGTTAACTTGTTCTTGTTCTGAAAGCTGAAATACCGCTCGCTCGCTTTACAATAAAAAGCAACTTGAACTTTAACTTGCTGCAGATAGCGAGACTGCAGATTGCATTAGTACTTTTATGTAATACTATTACCCTTATTAAATTTTAGTAGCAATATTAAGGAAAGATTATAAAACGCTTAAATTTGTCTACAATTTTGACGTGGTATTTTGGATAAATTCCAGGCCCAAAATCTATGAGTAACAGGTATCGAAACACAAATCGACCTAGTTCTTTTAGATTAAAAATGTAATGTGAATCATTTTCGTACACTATTTACATAACTTTCACTATAACAAGAAAAGAATTATGTGTCACAGGTAAATCACCTGTTTTAATCACGCCATATCATACGGTTGAAGTCGTGCAGTCAATGAAGTCTGCAAGATCCTCAATATTTAAATGGCTTAAACTTATGAATGAAATTCCGCTAAATGCTACACTGACCTAGGTTTAAATTTGCATTATTTGTAGAAAGATCAATAACGAATGACTACCGGGTAAAGTATTTAGTGTACATGCGCCCACGCTATTAGTCTACATGATAAGTCCGAGTCCAGTCTGAGAAGAAAGTTGTAAAGAAATTAAAAAATCAAAACGTATCTCCTCAATAAACTCGAAAAATAAAAATGAGTGTTGATCATCTAAGAGGTGGGAGGCCTCGTGGATAAGTAGCTAATGAAGATACTCGGACAGCCTGCGTGTCTAATTTATAGTTTCGAGTTCGACTTGACACGACTCCAACCCTGATTTACTGCAATGCCAGTTTTTCTGCCGACACTCGGTTAGGGTTTATTACCGGATACTTGTGCTTTCTCTCCCAATAAAAAACGAGGGACATGATACAGCTAAAAATGGCTAAATAACATAAAACCTGAAATAAACAAAACACAAATTACTAAAGAGGTGCTTTTATCGCACAAACTGGCGGTATTATGGTACAATACTGTGACTTCGCAATTAATGTATTTCAAATTTACATTTAGGAATGTGGTACCACATAAACAGCATAAGTGGTTTCTGGTGTGTTTCGCGTGAAAGTAACAAACTAATATTTAATCCGTATCGTGAATTATGACTTTTAAACAGATATATCCTGTCTGGGATGGGTATTTGTGAAAAAAACCAGGCGAGAGATGGAATTTGATTCTCGAGACTGGTATTTTTCACAAATACCCCTGCCGAACATGATTTATCTGTTTAATTACACCGAATATCATGATTTCAAAGACCGGTAATAGACCACTTGCGTGCTGTTTATTGACTCTTTACTATAGTAAAATCGATTACTCATGTTACGTTTCCTTTTGAGGTAAAAGTGAAAAATTTTCTGGGATAATAATATGCGTGCGTTAGTTTAGCAAATACCACGGCACAGAGGGTAAGTTTTTGCCGATTGCTGACGAAATCTATGCTAAATAAGGAAATTAGCGAAAATTACACTGTCTTTTCGTCTATTGACCAATCAAAAGCCAGCATTTTTATATGAGGTGGAATTATGAAGATTATTACCATCCAACTAGATTATGACCCGTGATCGTGAATTAAAGATGAATATTTGCGGCCTACTATACGGAATATAAATCTCATTTATGAATGGTAATTGAAATTTAATATTTGTAACTTTTAATAAATTATAATTTCTTCATAAATCAAAGATTGATTTTTTTAGTTATAGCAAGACGGGTTGCATTGTTCATTTTGGATTCATTTTTACCAGTCAAAATCAATAATAGCTGACCTTTGTCGGGAACTACAAAAATATACCTCGGGTACATAATGGGGACCACATAATTGTATACAATTATAGCCTTGAAATTAGGTCGATATGAAAAAATATCGACATGATAACATATCGACCGACAACGAAGTTTAAAAATAGCCGTGCAATATCATGTTTTCTAAATATAACCGTGCAACATCACTTTTCTATCAGCCGTTTTCAAAGAACCTTACAAATACAGCATGTCATGTGACAGGCTTTACAATAATCAAATTTATCAGAAAAATATCAATTAATTATATAATTGTATACAAAAATGTATATCGTCGTTTGTTTTGGCGACAAATTGTAAGACTAAGACTAATTCAGCGTAAGTGATCTCCATTAATGAATCTGTTACGTCGCAATCGCCAATTAAAACACGAGCACTACCAAGTGCCAACAATATTTCGATCTGGGATAACCTAAATTTACACAGGGTATAATTTCTCGCTAAAACAAACGTTGAGGTAAATTTTCGTATACAAGTGTGCACTCGAGGTACATTTTTGTAGTACCCCACACGACAAAGACCAATTCAGCATAGTCGACAGCTATCATTCGGTTAGCTGGCCATAACCTTAAAATATGGTCTTAATCCTAGATTATGGATAAAACTCTAGCATGCCATACGGTGTCTACCCTATATAGGTTTTGCTGCGGACTAGGTAATATACAATTCCAGTTACTGTTTTAATAGCTAATTTTCAAGTATTAAATAGACTGTCACGATCTTAAGTAGATTCAGAATTGAAACACTCAAAAGGCAACATTTGAACTAAACCATTGCAGATGTAAGTTTAAGTTCCATTATGGGTTATCCACACACAACGTAACTTGAATGATTGCTTATACTTCGGATTGTACATTTGTCCGTTATAAATCCATTATTTCGAGACCAAAAGCCAGTTGTTTACATGAACACAGAGCAAAACAATTTACGGCTTCTGCGTTTTGAGATTGAGATTGGTATGATATCAATTTATCACTAATTTTCCTACCTGTTTAACGCTAGATGTACAGTTGACAGACAACATGGTCAATAATGTGTACAAGTTGCAATTATAAGACAATTATATATATTAAGTTTGCGTTTTCATTTTGTGAACATTATCCACCGTCCGAAATTAAAAGTTGTTCAATTTCAAGGGATCACTTCTTCAAGTCTCACATTCAACCACAATCTACATAGATTGCACACACAACTGTCCAAATGTTTATTTACTATTAGTAGCATAACATTATCCCATGCTCAAAGCAAGAGAAATATTTAATACTGATCAATATTGGACTTCAACATACTTTGTATTCGCTTTGTCATTGTTTTATATAACAGTGAAATATTAACCATTTGCGTTTTTCCTCGTAGAATGTGAAAAACTAAGAGTAAGTGAGGACCATGGCAGTAACAATGCACATCACCATCGTGGTAGAGGAACCCATAGAAGAAAGGGTGCCAGATATCTACCTATGTCAAACGGTCTCGCACTGCAAAGTGATGATTCAAATATATCGCACAATTATGGATGGAATATGGATGCTGTAGTGCCACACGGAGTTTCAAGATTGGTAATATATTTCCATATATTAAGTTTTTCTATGATATAAGTAAGTCGGTGTTAATATGTAGTGCTAACATAAATACCATATCAATCAAGAATGTTATGACATATTCGTGTCGAAAAGGAAAATGGTTCATTTCTCATTCAAATAACAAAAAGGAAAGCTATTGACTAAAAGAAAAAAAAAATACCTATTTTGTTTCGAATATCGAAAAGGAAAAAACGAAAAGGAAAACTATTTGAGTTACGTTCACTACGAGTCACTCTAAAAACTGGCGCCACCTTTGAAATTTTAAAGCTAGCCTGATAGTGCTTTTTGTAGTTCGTAATATCGTATTTTTTATTAACAAAAAGAAAATTGATTAATTACATCAGTTAGCACCTTGTGTAATATAAAGGCAGTCTTACCATTTAAGGAACATTATAGAATTAGTGCGAAAACTAAACCAGTAGCCACGCTACAAAGCGATACAACAAGGACAATCTACACGAATTATATATAAAAGTCTAAAGAATGTACCAACCAGCAAACTTTTTAAGTATCGGATCGACAAACATGACGATACAGCATAAAGAAAAAATAATATACAAGTCTAGAAGATTATGCAACGATACAAATGACGGTGTTTCTTGTCAACAATTTAGACAAAGACTGACCAACGAATGGCCTTAGTCATTAAATGTCAATACAAATAAATGACGTAAACAAGTCATAACATATTGATCTTAAACTTTCTCAATCCATCTTAACCCAAAATAGTTGCTTCCAAGTCCGCCACCCGTGGACGTGCCGTGCTGTTACTTGGCTTTATATTAATATTCCAACAAGATGTAATCAAAAGTCCCAAGGTGACAAATTCATTACGCCAGACGTTTCGTCTACTCAAGACTCACCAGTGGCGTTTAACTCTAAATGCTTAAAGTATTTTTTTTTCATTTGGCGATGGAATAATATAAGTCCACTGGGAAGCAACTATTTTGGGTTAAGTTGGATTGAGAAAGTTTAAGATCAATATGTTATGACTTGTTTACGTCATTCATTTATATTGACATTTAATGACTAAGGCCATTTTTTGGCAATTTTTGACACACCGTCATTTGTATCGATGCATAATCTTCTAGACTTGTATATATATATATATATATATATATATATATATATATATATATATATATATATATATATATATATACATAGAGAGAGAGAGAGAGAGAGAGAGAGAGAGAGGTGTATACTGTAGGCAACAAGATGTGGTATTCAGCCATCCACATAAGGAACACTTATTAAAATAACAGAATAACTCCTTACCCTTTACTACTATAAACATGTACATGAACATGTTTTACACATGTAGTAATTTAAAGGAAGAAAATATACATAACCAAGCAAACAACGAAAACGACATGTTCTGTTCTTTACTGTACACCAGTTATTTCAAATACTCACACAACACATGGTAGCGATATCTGGTACACATGATAACAAATGCCCTGCCAAATGTATTTCATTAAACTTAATTGTAGAGCCACACGATGATCTTAGAACTGTCATTGATATTCTAGGTCCCTTTAGGTTATTTATTTTCAAATTAAGAATATATTTCACAAAAAAAACATTAGAAATTTGGCAATACGATACTGGTAATATTTTGTTAGTTAACCTGTATTTAATATTGTTTTATTGTTTATACAGGAGAGTAAATTACAGCCTAATATAAGACATGCAGCAAAGGAATTTATAGATAATCTACAGTCTGTACTTGTGAAAATTAGGGAGAAAATAGGACATGTAAGTATTTTAAGAACCACCACTGGAAAGAAACTAAAATAAAACAACATACAAATTATTTCAATTTTCGACATCCTTCTATGTCGTTCTGAGTCCGCGTTCGCTCCATCATCAATGATGGAGCGAACGCGGACTCAGAACCCCTGACTTGGGAGGATGCTTTTCGATGGAGCAATTTGAGCTTCAGAAACATACTGATTATGTTAGTAGTCCAATATACGTGTGTTCAACGAAATGTAAAAATTAAGTACGATTTCAAAGATAATATCGTATTTCTTGATTAATGTGCACGATCATACTGCATTCAATTAAAAGCTGCATGCATTTTACCTGTCGTTACTTGTCTGATTGCACAAGAATAAACAGCTGTGTGCAAGCATGTGTGACATTTTGTGTCAGACTTAATTAAATGTCAACTTTTGATGCATGTATCCTGGCTCTAGCAACATGACACATGTTGCATCAGCTTTAAGAGGTAGAAATATCCACTTTTGTCGCAAGTAAAATGTATAAAATACCTGGATCAAACAATACAGTCCCAGACATGAATACTAGAGTTCTGTTTCGTTTATAACATTATACCTAAGCCTCACTGCGGGCAGGGTGCTCTCGACTACAATCTCAATTTGACAAGGATTGCCAGTTTTCCTACCGCAGTTCGGGTTTTCTCCGGGTACTCCGGCTTCCTCCCCCAATAAAAACTGGACGCCATGATATAGCTGAAAAATTGCTGAGAGGGGCGTTAAACATCATTCGAACAAGCAAACAATATACCCGACAAATATAGTTGGTAACTGTTATCATAGATTTAAAAAAATATATAAGATATTAAGGTTAATTCATAGCTCAATTCAGCCTATTGTGTTCACTTTAAATTCTATACGGTTACACAGAGGGCTGTTGATTCGCAACATTAATATTTATGCCCAACGACCATTTGTGACCATTGTCTCATATTTAACCATACAACTGTAGTCAAGCTTACGAAGACAAATAATTTTATTTCCATTAATGCAGGTTGACAACGAATACTTGTATATTGGCTCTAATTCTCGGGATGCGGTTATGGAAGTTAGAAAAGAGCTGGAATTTATAACAAAGGAAAATAATAATGTTTATGGTAGTAGTTTTCATTTTAAATAACTACTTATTACGAATTTTAATTTGCCTAATAACACAAACACACATTCATTAACAAACGTAATATCAATAACAGCAGACACTAAGTGTAATTACTCTTATTCTTCGACTTTGACTTCAATCCTCACCCTCGTTTCTGACGGTGGCAGAAAAGGAATAATTTTTCTGTTATTCGTCCATATTGTAAAGAGACAGATTACATTACTGTTGTTTTGTTTATTTCTTGCTTTCTAGAATTCGATTTTGTTAGCCAACAAACCAAAGGCCCCCTGGGGGTGTGTTCCACGCTTTCTTCATGTACACAATTCTTAGCAACAAGATGTTGTTATGGTTGGTCCTTAGATTGCCGTCTCTGAGACTATATCTTTTGACAAAATCTGTTGTATCTATTTTCTTTCCATGGCATCCATATTTGGGGATAACTACCAAGCGAATGTTGTTCTTGTACTTAATGAAGCTGAATGAATCGATAAAGTGTAGTAAAGCATAATTCGTGTATTACTAGAAATACCATTATATAATTACAGATGTAATGTTAGATGTGTCGCAACTAGTGCGGTACATTTACAGAAGAGCACATGAAAATGGTTTGTCACCAACAGCACCGTCTCACATGGCAGCTTTCATGGCGTCCCCAAAAATAATAAGGGTGAACATAGAAGACGAATTATTGAAGTGTCAACTAGCGGATAGAAATTCAACGATGACATACAATAATGTCATGGCCTTAAAACGGTAACGGTAACGTAACGAAAACTGAGAGTAAACTTCGGTGTGAGAAAATCAACTAGACAAAACAATGCTGATGTTTACTACTTGTGACAGTTATTATTGTTCTTAGCATATCTGCATAGCTTTTGTTTCCCAATTATTTTACATTCTACAGCTGAATAATAAAATCATATTATGTTTTCATCAGCGCATAAACTTATTTCAATGTTTTGACCGATAAGGTGAAAACAGTTTTGTATTTCTGTTCTGGTCTCGGTGCACTCCTTCAAGAGAAAGTCAATAATTTGTCGTTTAAACCATTGATAATCTTTGATTGGAATCGTTTTATAGTGCAAAATTATTTGAATAGTGTAGAAAATAAGAAGTTTTAGATAACGGTTTAAATCATCTGTGTTTGCATGTGTAAATACTTCTGTCTTTTTGTTGAAGGCGCGGAATACAACAAGATGCTGCCAAAGAAAGTGTAATGAGCAAAGTAAAGGATAAAACACTGTCGGAAAAATTCCGGTATTTTGAAATGTACGATTTACAACAGAAAGTGAGACTGATCCTACAAAAAGTAGATACTCTTGCGGGAAATATTATTCTACCTCTGCGTCGACGTTTAATGAGATACAAAGTAATTTATTTATTTGTGTAGATCGTTAACAGTAGTCATTAAAATAAGGTTTCAATATAAAACAATAGTTATAAAAGTGAAACATTTGCTCATTTCTTACATACAATATTATTTTATTACATATACGAATAACAAAAACGCCAGAAAGGAGTCAAACATATATATTATATTTCAGAAAAAAACTCCTCCTTTCGTCGGCTTTAATACGATAAAAATGACATGTAAAATAAAGATAAAAATATATTAAATAAACAACATTCTTAGGATCAAATAATATCAACATATATGCCATGCAGTTTCTGTTTCATGTTATCGTTTTATTTTGTAGATTAACCAGAATAATGTGTCCGAGCGTGTGAAACATGCTAAATATCTTAATGGTTTAGCACATGAGTCGGTTAAAGTGGCCAGGGGAACATTTGAGGTATATATTGTGAATACAGACATCAAAGTATTGCCCTAATCACATATATATGAAGGGAATTTCTCGAGCAATACATTGTTCATACGACATATTCCATAATATTTGAAATTATTACCAACACTTATACTAACAGGAATGTAGCTAAATGTTTGTCGTATTACTTTGATATTTGTTAGAAGCTTTGTCATCCTATATAATATATGCAAAAACGTCTCGAATTAGATTACTGTCAGATTAATAATGTTTGTAACATGTCATGATGTCTCATGCTGCAAGTTTGCATTCCGCTGAGGAT
This sequence comes from Limnoperna fortunei, assembly GCA_944474755.1. Classification (NCBI taxonomy): domain Eukaryota; kingdom Metazoa; phylum Mollusca; class Bivalvia; order Mytilida; family Modiolidae; genus Limnoperna; species Limnoperna fortunei. The sequence goes on from OX104116.1 coordinate 80,694,679, forward strand.
TACCAAAAAATCTCTGTTTAAAAAAATCCCTTTTAAGATAGCAAAGTTATAAAATTTACTACACCAGACTTGCGTTTCGTCCAATCAAGACTCATCAGTGGCGCTCAAAGCCAAAAACATTTAAAATCCAAAATAATGAAGATGTTGTTTAGCTTTCATCACCATCACTTTTATATTAAATATACATAATATTGTCATTAGAGAACAGAAAGGAATTGACAACACATGAACAATATTATATTAAAAATGTATTGTGCTGCTTTTCGACCGTTTCATTTGTTCATCATTCTTTTGTTATTTAAAGGTGAACAAAAAGTATCAACAAAGACTACATAAAGACAAGACACCTGCAGAGAGGCGACAAAGAAGGTCGGCTGGACTAACAGAGGAAGAAATTATAGTTCAAAAAGCAAAAAGAAGAATGCAACAATTGGATGAAGTTGCAGAAGTAATTAAGAGGTAATTCAAGCAATCAAAGTAATATATGAAAAGCAAAGATGAATATTCTTATATTTGTCGCTATGTCTCCATAAGATGCAAAATTTATTGGGGTTTGAAAAATATTTATTATGTAGAATAAGTTTTGAAATAACATTTTACGAAAGGTGTCTTCCTGATTGCCCAACATTTAATACAAAAGTCACAGATTTTGTTGGCTAACGAGGAATATGTTTTTTAGAACAATGTGGATTTTCAAAATATGTTGAACAATCATGAATTCTTTTTAAAGCAGATTATGTTTAAACAAAACTACATGTATATCATAACATGCTTAGGTAATTAGACGGCGTAGGTCCATCGTGTTGATAATTATCTGTTTGCCTCAACCCAGTGAGAGCGTTTGTTTGCCATCGTATCGGAGGTTTTATGTCTGCTCTCTGTTTATAAAGACTGGTTTTACAGGATGTAAGATTAGGTAGTTGTTTAACCATTTGCTGTGTGTCGTCGTTCTACTCTGGTTTGCGTAGTTATTCGATCTGTTGTTTGTAGATGGTTAGAACAGGAGGTATGGTATCTCGAGTTTTCCAGATATTCTGTAGTACGTTATTAACTTCTAACTTTGTTTGATTTACTGGATGGCTGTGTGTAATGTTGAAGCCAAGACGTATGTTATTCAGTGTACTGTTAGTTGCAGGGTATGTTCGTATTGAACATCTCCAGTAGACTCTGCCATTGCGTCCGGTCTTTACCTAGAAGCGGCAGTTGTGGTATGCAAGGCTTTGTGTAATTGCTTATTTTCTAAAACTGTAACTGCGTATTGGCCATCTTGACTATGATTATTACATCTAATGAAAAAATCTTCATTTTCATCTTATATATTGCGTATAATTGTTATTTGGACATCCTATACTGTTATAAAAAACAACATAAACTTAAATTAAAACTCTTGTTCTGTAATGTTGCACTATAAAACTCTTAAACTCTACGTCTTTATCTATATAATGTTCAGACTGTTTTGACGTCATAATTTGTTTTGCAGCTCCCTCTATGCGTATTTGACCATATGATATTATGCATTGTTTGTTTGTTTTGTTACAAATGTCTGTGTTACCTAGTATTTAACGTTATAAATGTGCAGGGTTCTCCACACCTTTTAGAGTAAAAGGCTGAATCACTAAAGTAGAAGGCAGGGGGTCTGGCGGCCGCCCAAGGCCCCCAGCGGGGTTAAGGGGCAGCGCCCCTATAGGGGGAACCAGGGGGGCGAAGCCCCCCGGCCGAAAATGGTTTTAAGCTATTTTGAATGTGATGTGGACACCTCTCCTGGCAGCATTATTTTAATTATTTTAAAAAATTAATGATTTTAAAATGCATTAAATTTTCATGAAAAATATGTTAAATATAATGGTACCAGAACCTGTAGGAGGTGGCCAGGACTACGGGTAACTAGTTTCACAAGTCATTAACATTCCTCTTTTTGAAATCATATATATTGATTTCCAAATTATATATGTTTTACTTTAAATTAATATCTGTTCAACAGCAAGTTATTAAATTAATTTTGAAAATTTTTTTATTTGCATCTGGAATTTTCATGACTCAAAAAATGTATCGTTAAAATAATTTATTAAATAGACAGTAATAGACTAATATCAAATTTAGAAAAAGTAAAATTATAACAGGTCACTAAGACTGGTATGGACTGACTTACATGTGGTTTCAATATGCTAGAATTAATTTATCCAAACACAGGTTTCAAAATTATCATTATTTGCAACTTCGTAAAAGGTAAAAGACATATTACCATCCTTTCTTACCATCGGTGAGTTTCGTTCTTTTAGTAAAATAGTCTGTAATTTTTCCAGCAACCCGTTTATTCATTGCTGTACACCCGTTGTAGGTGTCAAGACACTAAAGGGGACCAATCAAATTTGGAACATATAAGAAAATAGTACTTAACAACAAAATAGTCCTGTTTATCTTAGTGTATATTAAAAACTACTAACTGGATTTTAATGAATGAAAGTTTTTCTGAAAGGTGAATATATTAGAAAAATTTAGAGTCCTAACTTGCTCTGTTCTAATGGTGTTTAGTATGTTTTATGTCACATGCACTACATGACCTATAAACCAAGATTTTCTGAAAAGAAAGAGCTATTTTTAGAGTGGGGTTTACCCCGGAAGCTGGTTTTCTCTTGGAAGGTTTTAAAGAGGTCATGAAATTTTGAGAGAACATAGGCCTGTCACGTACGATTCAGGATATATATGATGTCGGTCAAGTTGTGCTTAAGGTAAAAGAGCTGCTCTAATTAAAAAAATAACAAATTTAGTAGAAAATCTTAAAGAATTGGATTAGTGTTTACACACCTTGTATCAACACCGGTATAGTTTTACATGCGTTTCCGGTAAAGCTATACCGGTGTAGACACAAAGAAATTCCGTAAATTATTATGTTTTGCATCGAACGCGGACCTCGCCGAGAGCACCATTAAAAAAACGAACACGCTACGAGAAAAACAAACTTCAGGTGCCGATTTCTCTACATCATTAAGAATAAATTTTCATTCATAATTTTTTTTAGCAATAGGTAACATAAATTTGGCAAAAAAGTAGCCGGTCAAAATACAAAAATACACGGCAATATAGCCGGCTACCGGCTTCAAAGGAAACCACTGAATGTGCCTTGTGCAACTCATAATTTTATGTATGTGTCTTTTGTATAGACTGAGTATTTATGTGGCTTTAGTGTAAATCTTTTGCTATACATGTCTTTCTGTATATATCGTTTTTTGCACTTTGTATGTATTTTTTACATATGCTCTGTGTCCTCTTGTACATATGGTTCTCTGTATGTATGTTTCATTGTCTGAAACTTTACACACGTGTTTCAGGTTATCTGTATGAATAATAGTCTAAAAAGTTTACACATGTGTTTTTGGTTCTTTGTATGCATCATTGTCTGAAAATTTTACACGTGTGTATGGTTCTCTCTATGTGTATCTATTATTGTCTGAACCTTCTACTGTATGTATTATTTACATATGCTTTATGCTCTCTGGTACACATGTGTCTGGTTCTTTGTATGAATCACGTGTGTTTCTGGTTCGCTCTTGTATCTTAAATTGTCTGAAATTTCTACTGTATTTATTATTTACGTATGATTTATGTCTGCTTGTACACAAGTGTGTCAGGGTCTTTGTATGTATCATTGTCTAAACCTTCTACTGTAGGTATGTACATATGATTTATGTTCTCTTGTACACATATGTGTCTGGTCCTATGCCTGTGTGTATCGTCTGAACCTTCTTCTATATGTATTATTTTCATATCCTTTGTGTCCTATTGTACAACTGTGTGTCTGGTTCTCAGTATGCATAAATCATTGTCTGAACCTAAGAACAAAAGCCCTAATACGATAATTAAATCGCAAATAAACGAAAGAACGACAGTTTAGATTTCGTTTTCTTTCTTCTTCTTTTTTGCCAGACGAACCCACCAAAAAATCGCTACATTTATCAAATGTTAGTCGTCGAATAGTCCATTCTTTAACCTTGGAGATATAATGGAGATGCTGATAAAGTAGCAGTTTTATTAATTAGTTTACACAACAGACGATTAAAGATTGCTCTAGATTACCTGTATACGAATCATTCTATTAGGTCAGTAACTTCAATTAAATATGATTTTTACTACAGTAAACTAGTACCACTTCTTGCAAAAGCAACAGTGACAGTTAAACAGCACCAAAGTGGAGGCGCCAGTGTTTTGGCAGAAATAAGAAGCATAATGGGTAAAGTGACTACATCAATATCGGTGAGTTATAGTACTAATATATATGAACTATATAAAAGGTTTGTAAATTTAATTAATTTTACATTATGAATGAATTTACAATGCAAATATAATGTTAAATGAAAAGGGAACACTAAAATGCAACACTTCTGTTTCCTGTTTCAAGATGTTTAATGTATGACTGTATTGACTAGGATGTTGAAAAAGGTACTAAAAAGTAAAAATCCGAGAGTAACACCATTAAAATTTCAAAATTTCTATTTTTCAGAAATTGGAAAACAAAATGGATGAGGTGCTGTTATTTTTGAACGATGACAAAATATTAAAAGCTCGATGTGACGAGCTTAGCAGCACTAATGATCGAACCAGTTTGTTTATCAATTGTTCACAATACATTGAAATTGAAGGAAGTGGATCAGGGGATGGGATTATTGACGATGAAGATGAAATACTTTCTGTAAAGCACACTACACACTCGCAAGATCAAAGTACTTTAACAACAACACTAACAACATCAACTGTTACATCTGCAGTTGCTGAGACTGAACACACGACAATCGAAATGAGTACGAGATCTACTTTAGATACAGTAAATGATACTACGCTCGAATTATCAAAAAGTACAACAACCCTATCAGCTATAATCTCAGATTCAACTACGTCAACAGGGTCACACAATATAACTTCTCAAAGTTCAAGGTCAACAACAGTTACAACTAGCACAAAATTACAAGAATCATCAAACTTAACATCCGTTTCATCAATGCAATCAACAACATTTCCAACGTCAATCTCGACATTGATTTCAAAATCAAACATAACTCCTACTCCGCCATCAACATCAACGACAATACGTGCTGAGTGCTCTGAAGTAACATCCATTTCAACGACAAAAGATACAACATTAAAATCTACATCGACACTGCCAACTTTAACTTTTACGGCAACAAGTACAGCTAAACCATCAACAACAACAACAACAGCTAAACCATCAACAACAACCACAAGCACAGCTAAACCGTCACCAACAACAAGCACAGCTTTACCATCACCAACAACAAGCAAAGATAAAGCGTCAACAACGAACAGCCCGACTAAACCATTGTTTGTAACAACAAGCACAGCTACACCATCATCATCAACAACAAGCACAGCTACATTATCAACAACAACAATCGAATCTAAACCACCAACAACAAGCACAAGTATACCAGTATCAACAACAAGCACATCTAAACTAGCATCAACAAGAACACAATTAACCACTACCATTTCTGAAATAACATATAAGCCAACAACAACAAGCACAACTAAACCATCTTCAACAACCAGCACAGCTAAACCATCCCCAACAACAAGCACATCCGATGCATCAACAACAACAAAAAGCATTGTACAGACCAAAGAAACGTCGACAACTAGTAATACTCCTGCTACAATCATGGCAATAACTGGAACAAAAGTTGATATAATTGATGGAAGTGGTAATTGGGCGACTGATGGGAATATAGACGAAGGAAGTGGTCTGAGGGTTACTGATGATGAAGGTAGTGGGCATATCGTCATTGATAATGACTTAGATGAGGTTAGTGGTGATAGAAAAAATGATGGCCACGTGGAAATAAATAAGACCGGTAATGATGATTTCACTTTTGATTTTGACGTCGGATCCTCTACACTAGCCCCGACAACTAAACAGGATAGAATTACAACAGATGAAGGAAGTGCGGGAGGTGCAAATGTTGCGGAAAAGAAAGTTACGGAAAAAAGTTGGTGGTCGTGGTTTGAGAATGATGACCCAAATGTATTTTACGATCATCGACAGGATCTAAGTAAGTAAAGCTTATGCAATTTAAAAATAAAATATAACAATTTTTAGTCACCTGTAAAGATTTATACAGTTAGATCGTTGGCCTGTTTAAGAATAGTAACATCGCATGATAAAGTGTTATTAGAAATATACCATTTATTAATCATAAATTGCTTAAGGAGTATATTAATGTTTTCTTTTAGAGGAAAAACTGTCTGGGCTTGCCTTTCAGACAAGATTAGCAAGCGAGGATGTATACAATCACTGGAGCAATATCTCTGTAGCCTATAAAGGTAATATAAAAATGCTTTGTAATGTTAGCAGTTCTCATGACCAGTATTATTTGAAGAATTACTTGTATATTAAAACTTTAGAAAATAAGGGTAAATGATGAAATTTACGAACTTTTCTTATTGTTGTAATCCTGTTGAAACCACATTATTAATTTGCATAGCATTTTATGTTAATTTACCATTTTCAAAATGATCACAAAAACGATTTACTACTTCGAATTTAGAAAGATTTATATAGTTCTATAAGGTAAAATCAAAATAAATTTCACTGTATTTAGTATTCTTCTTACATGGCATGCTTTGGGATCAGTTGTATACACAACACATCGTATAAAATATTTTGATTATATGACAATATATTAAATCAAAGCTTTGAGCATATTCTTACAGGTAAATCGGAAGTAGGACAAATATGTAGATGCTTTGAGGGTCTTTTTCTTAATTATATGGGGCGGTTTCATTATTTGGTAATGTAATCTCATTTCTTATACTGTCTTACGATATTATAAAAAATATTCATAAATTGTGTTACTCCTATTTATTAATACATTTCTAGTCGATACCAGAGCGAGACATTTTGTCAACAGGAGAGGTTTTATTGTATATTTTGTTTATCCATAGGTATACAGGAAAAATGGCTAGATATTTCGAATCATCTGTTGGAACTTGGATCCTATGTGAATGCTGCAGAAGGTCTTAAGATTTCTTGGAATACAATTGATGCATCCTTTTATAGTAAACAGTCATTACACACTGCAAAGGCCCTAGATATCCAGCGGCAAACCGATACGGCACAAAACAACAGTGAACAAGCAATTATTATAATAAATGAAAAATTGGCAAAAATGATTGAAATTAAGCAAAAACGTCTTTCGACTAACTCAGAAAAAGATGAAGGTCCAGCGTTTATTGCTAACTTGATATCTACAGGTAGGTAACAGTGTAAAGAATGATATATGCTAGAGCATCGTTAAGATCATAGAAATGTTCTGGGACCGATCTATGTAGTTAGTCATATTATTATTTAGCTGTTGTCAGCATAGGAATTGTGGGATTAAGTCTGACTTCGGCAAGGTCTGCTGTATTCTAACTTTACCTGACAAGGACTTTCGGTTTTCATGCCGAAGGTCGGGGTTTTCAACGGGTACTCCGTCTGTATAAGTGACAAAAAACCTCGGTTGGTAGTTGCAAAAACATGCCCCAGTGAACGAACTGTGACAGTTTATTGCGTATTTTAGCTCTATATAAATATCCTCTCGTTGGATAAGAATTCTAGTAATCATACGTATAAAAGTTAATCTTGTTCTTTCCGTGATACAGCTAACACACTGGTTAATTGGGGTAAAACAAACTTGATATAATAGATCATCTTAATATAGACCTAATGATTATGTTAAATGATTGTTATTTTATTTAGCTATAGGTTTGAACATAATTTCTATGATATAGATAGCTTATATTAATTTTGTCTTTCTTTTTTTTTTCAAGTTATAAGTTACGATTTTTTTTTAAACATTACAAAAAAATTAAAAGGTCGTCATGATTAAACATGTTTATGGGTATCGTTTTACTGTAAATTCTGGGATTCGGGTGTCCGAAGAAAAATGGTATACACTCGTATTAAAGTGCACACTTTGTAAATTAAGTAACGAAAGTCTAATTTACGAGGTTTAATTATTAATTTTTGAAAAAAGATCGCAATAATAAAAAAACATCGCATCGAATTTACAGTAAGTAACTGGTATTAGTTTTTGGAAAGGTTTTTCATTTTAATATACACTTTTTTGTTTAATTTTAGTAAAAACTGTTAGTGAACAATCAAAGCAGTTATCAAACCTGCAAAAGATTAACCAATCTCCATGTCAAAGAGTTCAAAACACAGCATCTCGATTGAGAAATAGTATTGCACAACTAAGATCAAAAATCGATAAAGCAAAAACAGTTACATCAGCTATTCCAGTAAGTCTGCTAGTCACACAGTATTTATAATTTAAAGTTCTTGCAAAAAGTGACCTAAGCATAAGTAGAGATCATGTATGGAATGATAAATCTGTAATACTATGTAAATATCTATCATAATTCCTTTATTTATTTTAAGTGTGTATTTAAAAGAAAAAATATATTTACCCATGTTAGATGAATTCCTTCTAACAATATTTCTGTCGTTCGGTCATTCTTTATGTTGACTTTAACAAACCATATATTTGGGTTTTTGCTCCATTATTTTCTTTCAATAGAAAGAGCAATTGATTGTCAAAAGCATTGACTAGAACATATCTCGATACGTTTTGAAGGGATCTCTCAAGTTCAATTGTTCTCATTTGCTTTTAACATTGCATCTTAGTTATACTAACTCTTAGAAGTTTCATTCCTTTGTAGTTGAAATTTACATTAGACGGCAATGATTTTGTAAAAGCTGCTGTATTTCAACAAGTTCAATCTGCTTTACCAACATCAATCATAGGAATGTGTGTTAAACCTATGTTGGAAAATATGCAGATAGCTACATTTTATGGGAATGCAACTGTAAGTAATGACCTTGTTCTGTTTTAATGACTTTAATACAGAAACCTTGTATCTTTTGTAATGAATATAACAACTGTGGCATCTGCCCTTGAGATCGTCTTGAATTGCTAAACATCAAATTAACAGCCATTTTAACCCCATGGACACAGACCAGAATGTTTCGCTATAATCAAGCGTTTAAAGCGTTAATTATTTACAACATTAATACATACGTTTTCAAAGAAGAAAGTAAAACACAGTACTATAAAGCTCATATATCATGTATAAATACAATATGAATGAAAATAACGTATCAATTATTTATCGGTTAGTAATTTCACATGTCACATTGACAACAAGTTTTTAAACCTGATTTAAACATTCGAAATTATTACACAAAATGAAGTTTAGATACTTTTAGATGCTAACTTTTAGAATGGTTTTCAGAACGATTAAAACTTTTGAATTTTGACCTTGTTGCATTTGAGACTTGCAAATTGAATTCCAGTAGTGGGATTCTGATTATTTCAAACTCTGAATTCATTACATTAGTTCTCTTGCAATTTCTAGGTGAAATACAGTAGACGTGCAGGATTCTTAGTATCTATTGTAACTATCCTACCGAATTCTAAGGATCGTACCAGTACTCTGACTCGCTCTTCAAATAAATAAAACTAGAAAAATACCAAAACGTAACAAGCAAACTCCCTATCCCTTGGATCCAATGTCAGTGTTGGATTAGTATTTTCTGTTTCTACCTCGATACTAAATCCACTGCCGGTATGAAATTTTGGTGCCTATTGCTACCTGTATTTATTGTATTATGTGTTGCTACTCCTACTGAATTGATGCGTAAAAGAAACAAGATATTTATTGCAGGAATTATTATTGTTAGATTTTATAACTTATACTTTGTAGGATTTATCCTCATTATCTTTAGATAAATACGTTATATTTTGTAGGAATCATACTCGTTATCTTTAGATAACCTAAAACCAATTATAATAGTCGCAAAAGAAGATGGGACAATTATAAACACGATTCCCTTTAAGACTGCTCTTCACAAAGCTGATGGAACATAATTAATTTCAACAGGTAAAATAAAAACCATAAGCAGTGCAAAATATTGGCAAAATATTTAAAAAAACTATGACTACATATTCTTCTGTCCACGATAAATCGTACTATTATGTGTGGACTTTAGTAGAAAAAGAACTTCCTAATATTGTCACTTGTTAATCTGATTGTAAAAACATTTTTTATAAATAATAATTTATATTTAGAACTGGTAGAACAATAGAAATGAGATTAAGTAAGCTAAATGACACGTCAAACAGTATTACAGAGGATTCATATTTAGCTAACCTTCCAGCAATTCAAAACGTTATTACAGGTGCGATCATTGGAAAGACAACAGTAAGTAAACGTAACATAAAACATTCAACCAGAAAAAATACTATAAATAATTCACGCGTTAAACGTTATATGTGCGTTTAAACATTATTTGTCTCATAAGGGTACGTCGAATTAGTCGAACGTTTTCAAATAATAAACTTAAAAGTTCAAGAGCATTAAAACCATAAAACTGTACGTAATGTCGTTTAAGAATACGCATGCAAATGCGCGAAAAGATAATGTGTCAAATGAACTTTTATAGCATTACGGGTATTCAAATGATCCCAGTAAAATTGATATTTAGTTTCACGGCGGAAGTACATTGTTCGTTTTTTTTTCCCTTACCTTCACAGTTTTTTTGCAGATAAATCTGGGTTTCTAATTTACGTGTTTATTTTAAAAATGAATGATATGAATGAAATACATTGTGGATTTAGGTCAAAATTTTATACTCTTGTAAAAATGTTTTTATCTTCTTTATCATTCCATGTCATTATGCTCTTTTTTAAAGGTTTCTTCCAAAGCTCCAAGCTTTTCCGGGTGCATTGGTGATGTTATTGTCAATGGAAAACATGCAGCACTCAGAACAGATAAAACTTCAATCCGTTTATGCAGTGCAAGCTGGTATTTAATTCTACATTATATGTAAAACATTGGCATTTATTAATAATAATTTTGTTAAGATTGCCTAGTTAAAAGGAAGGAATTAATTTATTTTACTGCTTAAATAAGGTATATAAATTCAATTTTAAACACGGGAATACGCTTAAATTATATGTGTAATTTTTTGGCTCTTCTGAATTAATTTCAAATTGAATTAATTTTCTGTTTCAACAGTGAAAACAAAGATTTAAGTGGAATGGTTTTTGAAGGCGACGGTTTTGCCAAGTTTTCCTTGTACTTAATAGATCCATCATATATTGATAACATTCACCTGAAATTTCAAACAAGGCAGACAGAAGGTGTTCTTTTATTGATCAAGGAAAAATTTAAGGTACTCGTTTTTTTATACTTTGTTCTCACTTGAATTTATCTCTTAAATTAGATTTTAGTTGTACCGAAATAGGTCTTTCAAGCATTTAGAAGAAATGAACTTTCAGTATAAAGGCAAACATTTTCAATTCTGAAATGGAACGTGCAAAAATAATCCACTGTTAACAGTGCATTTTGCAAAAATACTAAATAAACGTTTCAATTCTTAGCAAATTCTTTATCACCGTTTAAATGGTTAATAAATAATTATTTCTTTTTTGTTAGTCTCTATACGTGGTAATTTCCATAAGTGACGGGGCATTGCATGTCGAAGTCAGTACGAGACGTGGAACAACGGTGTTAAGAAGCAACAGAAATAAATACAGTGATGGCAAAAATCACACCATAAAAGTAAACATTGCTTATTTAGTGTGCAGATTCTAAATATTGATTTTTTATTTTAAACATATATACTGTAGAATAATTTAAAATGAGAAATGTAATAATTTTGAGCATAATTTTGACAAAAGTAGACAGTAAATAATTGGATAAAATATAAACATTTTCGAATTTATAATTGCCTTTGCTTATCATTGGTATTAACGAATTTGGTTTAATTATAAAAAAATCTGTTGATCAAATTCTTACTTCTTAGATAAACACTGTGTGATTGTGGAAAAACTGAATAACTAAGAATCTAAAAAATGTTCATCTTTGTCATGTTTTTGTAATTTTTCAGATTGTTATAGAGTCTGATAGCGTAAAAGGAACAACTGATGATCCAACTGATAAATTTGAACCAGAACTGGTCAGACAGGAGGTTACATCCGGCATTGATGATGGCATATTTCTTGGTGGATTGGGAGTTCAGAGTCATGCATTGTCTGGAAAATCAAAGCTGAGGTGAGATGATGGTTAGCACCGACCTATGTAAAAGACATTGCATATATATTTATTTATTGAGTAACGACGGTCGTATTTGCCTTCTGAATGTCGATTGGCATGCATGTATATTTTTTTAATGTCAATCTTTATTTACGACTAAACATTACCAATTTTACTTAAACTTTTATCTCAATCTCAATAATATTTGGGTCATATTAAACTGCAAAACGATGGGTTTGACATATAGGTTTTGAGTTGTCCGCCCGTCCTTCACGAAAGGATTTTAACACTAAATAGATATTCAGCGAAGTTCAGTGCATGCTTACTTGAAAATAGAAATTTGCATTAAAGAATGATCTGGATGGACACCTACGTTTTAACTATCAATTGTGTTCAGTATCCTGCAATATAAACATATGTACCGTAAATATTGAGCAATTTGAAGGAATGTTTGTTGATGAAGTAAAGCAATTTCCATTTATTGGGGCTGTTTATTTGAAATTTGCATCTACAACAAACAACAACAATAATATACATTATATTATAGCAGTTAAAAAATATACATTGATCGTGTGTTTTCATATGAAGTCGGGATACGTTATCAGAATATACACTTAACAGAGTTTGATACTTTTAAAACTTATGCGCTCGTCGAGATTGCTGCATGTCTTTCGTGGTTAGACATACAAAAATATAGAATGTTATCAAATACACTATATGTTTTTATAATGATTCAAAAATGCAAGTAATGTGCTCTTATCCCTTCATGTCTGTTATTCAATAACAAAGTATGGTTTCCTTGCATGCAGGTTAATTTATAAATAAATGGCATTTTAGACGTCTGCTTCCATATATGTGAAAATAATGCTGGAGACATTTTTAACCGTGCAAGAATATTTCGAACTAACAAATATATTTTTTCCACCAAAATGCTGATAGTTGATATGATGTACTGATGCAAGGTAGGTTTTACAACATGTTTAAATAGAAAAAACATCTAAAGGCACAATGAAACGTATGCAATTAAATCTGTCTAACATATTTTAAAACCAATAAAGCAAATAATAAAACTGGGTAATGTTTAATTTTACTTTATAGAAAAATCAAGCGCTTATACCATAAAACAACTGTGCAAAATTGAAACAAACTGGTACTGATGACCTTTGAAATATCACCATTAAACTTTGATCAGCATTTTTGTTCGGACATTTTGTCAAGTTCGGCTGTGAAAGACATATCAGAGAATTGTTATTATTTGTAAGCTTGCCGTAGAGGGTTGCATATATGTATGAAAAATTGGCACAGTGCTCATTTATCATTTTAGGCTGTTACTAAAGCGCAAGCCTTACGATACCCCAACATTTAGCAAAAGCAAGATACGAATAATCATTTCCCTACAGTAAGTAAGTGGTTAGCTTAAGGTATGTGATTATTCATAGATGTCGTTTGCTAAATGGTGTTAGCTGTAGGTAGGTAATAATTAATAGATGACCTTTGCTAAATGTGATCAACTTACATTTTCATTTTTTTTTCAGAGCATTTAGTGGTTGTATATCCTCATTTTCAATCAGCAATAAAGACATTCCTCTTTATATGGTTGAAGAAAGTAAACATGTGTTTTATGGAAATTGTAGAGAAAACGTAAGTACAACAAGATCAATAAACACATTGGTACATTACTCGTTCCGTTTAATACACATACAAAGTCGTTTAAATTAGAATCGAAACCTACTGTAAATTCAGAAATTTTTTGCGATGTTTTTATTATTGCGAATAATGCGATTGTTCTGTGATCGCAATAATTAAACCTCGCAATTCTACTTTCGTTTATCCATTGACAAAATTACTCAACCTAGCGTGCATACATAAACCATCTGTAAAGCGCTACCATAGCCATTTAATTTGAATACAGTAATTAATTTTACCAGGGACAGTCTATACTAACGGGACATGTCTCTGGCGTTTTCGGCAAAATTTCTAGGACACGAACGCAGAGCTAGCACTTCGGTCGGAAATTTTCGTATCTAGAATTGAGTCACATACGGCTAGCTTTAGTTTCGAACTTTGTTAAAATGTAATCGTGTTCGGTATGGTATGATATAATTTCCGTTTTTTTAAATACATTATTTACGATTTTCTAGTGTTTTTCCGTGCGTTTATCTATATTATACAATAAAACATTTTCATGTCAGATCGGATTATTATAATTATAAATTTTATAAATTTTTATTCACCTTAATCGTGTAATTAAACTAAAACAACTTTCCCAATTAACATTTTATTGAATTTCTCTGCAGCTTTGAATTTTTTTCATACATATATCTTTAATTACTTTATTTGTAAGGTAAAAAGAATACAATTCTTTGATAATGATAAGGAAAAAGAAAATAAACAAAAACACAAGCCACTCTGTATAATTATTAACCTGTCAGGTAAACACACCTGTCAGGTAAACACAGTAGAAATTACAGGATGATATTGCAAACAGTAATTAACTAATCAACTAATTAATAAAATTTTCTGTCTAACACCATGTGGTGCAACCAAGGCAATATTTATAATTATAAACCTGTCAGGTAAACACAGTTGCAATTACAGGATGTCATAACAGTAATAAACTAATTAAAAAATGTGTCTGTCTGTGTTAGGTGACGTGATTTCTTTCGAGAAGGCATCTGAAACAACAAAATAATTAATAATTAATATTAGATATGCACACGGTGGATATGCACAGGAGTATCTATAAATTCATAAAAACCAACTAAGGTAAGTTGTGATCAGACAAAGGGTGATAAGTTATTACATGTACAAGTGGGTGTATGTAGCCAAGATGGGGACCGGTGTTCCAAAATATAAACGAATTTCCAATCATCCAAATTCATGCAAAAACACATAAAACCTACTTTAAGAAGTCTATTACACGGGAGTTTCTATAAATTTTCATAAAAACCAAGGTTTGTTGTGATCAAACAAAAGGGTGATGAAGTTATCCCATTCTAAAATGGGTGTATGGTCGGTGTATGTTGCCAAGATGGGGACCGGTGTTCCAAAATATAAACAAATTTCCAATCATCCTAATTCATGCAAAAAACACATAAAACCTACTTTAAGCAGTCTATTACACAGGAGTATCTATAAATTTTCATAAAAACCAAGGTTTGTTGTGATCAAACAGAAGGGTGATGAAGTTATCCCATTCTAAAATGGGTGTATGGTCGTTGTATGTTGCCAAGATGGGGACCGGTGTTCCAAAATATAAACAAATTTCCAATCATCCAAATTCATGCAAAAAACACATAAAACCTACTTTAAGCAGTCTATTACACAGGAGTATTTATAAATTTTCATAAAAACTAAGGTTTGTTGTGATCACACAAAAGGGTGATGAAGTTATCCCATTCTAAAATTAGTGTATGGTCGGTGTATGTTGCCAAGATGGGGACCGGTGTTCCAAAATATAAACAAATTTCCAATCATCCAAATTCATGCAAAAAACACATAAAACCTACTTTAAGCAGTCTATTACACAGGAGTATTTATAAATTTTCATAAAAACTAAGGTTTGTTGTGATCACACAAAAGGGTGATGAAGTTATCCCATTCTAAAATTAGTGTATGGTCGGTGTATGTTGCCAAGATGGGGACAGGTGTTCCAAAATATAAACAAATTTCCAATCATCCAAATTCATGCAAAAAAACCCCAAAAACCTACTTTAAGCAGTCTATTACACAGGAGTATCTATAAATTTTCATAAAAACCAAGGTTTGTTGTGATCACACAAAAGGGTGATGAAGTTATCCCATTCTAAAATGGGTTTGACTGAAGGAAAAAACCGCTACGATATTATGCACATGTTAGACAACAACATTTTCGTATTGTTTTCTGGCTAAATGTGGAATGACAACATGTAATTTGACTAAATCATAATTCATAAGTTAATAATAAACTATAAAAAATAAATACTACTATTATTGTACTATATTTTCGTGAAATAACCAATTTCGAGAGAGAAAAAATTCCAGGCACACTATCAATTAAATATCGGAATGTTAATTCCGGAAACGGAACGGAGCGGATACGTCGAATTTCAGCCGTGGCACAGAAATATCGAACTGTAATATAGGTTTAATTAGGAGTGACATGTCCCGTTAGTACAGACTGTCCCTGATTTTACACAATAAAATTGATTTTTCTTTGATGTAAAAGTTGTAGTACCGACGCTGAACCTCAATATACACACAAATCATCTTATTATTAAACACACGTGACAAGTGTTTCTGATCTTCAAAGGGTAAATCATTTTTGAAAATGAAATGTGTATTCCGTTTGATGTAAAGCAAAAAACTGACAAATTTCTGAGTAAAAAAACGTTGTCATTACATTTTTTTGCTACCTCAGCCGATCGCAAATATATGAACTCGCATTTTTTTAGGGGGTCCCCGAATCGCAATAATAAATGCACGCAATAATTTCCAAATTTACAGTATATATATCCTGTTCTGCAATTTGCTATAAAAGTTATAATTTGATCGATTTACATATTCTTCTTTTTTATGTAAAACAGAGGAGTATCTGACAACGGCCTCTTAATTATTTGCGTATTGGGGAAACTATTGACCTTTTTTTCTCTGACTCGGGCACCAAGTTTCGTTGAATAATGGGAGACCCCTCAAAACGAGCGAAATCATTTCACTAATATCACATTAAATTATCGGGGTGTCATGTCAGATAAAATTTTTCGCAAATTTAGAAAAACCGAAGGGTATTCAAGGAAACTCACAAACACCCATAAAATAGTCCAGAAATGGGCTTTGCACAATCAGCTGAAAAAAATTCAATACATTTAACAAACTATATAAATAAATTTATTTATCAATTCTGTATAAATCCACTGTCCATGCTACAGCACGGCGCAGCCAAATATCAAAATAAGAACTATTTTCCTCTCCCTCAGTCAAAGGTCATTTACAGAGCCGTTGTCATCTATTACTTTTCTTCTATCCGCAAATCCACCTTAATCTTTCAAAGGAACTTGACCAAATATTAACAGTATCTTTATTAGGAAGGATGATATTTGCATTTTCATTCCGTCTATAAATCACTGACTATTCAATGCAATTGGTCAAATTTGGACAATGTCAGACTCGCATCGAACACAAATCGGGTACATTTAATTATTTATTGTCAGGGTAGAGTTAAGATACACAGGCATCTCAAGTCTTCGGAAGATTCACATTTAATTCATCTTTTTATTTGTTAGTTTGTAAACATCTGTAGTCTGTATCGTGCAGAGCTGTGGTGCTGTCGAAACGCGTTATCCACTGTGACCTGTGATAAGGATTTCTGTATCATTACCTGACAATCCCCAAACAACAAGTCTTCCATTGCGTCAGTTGGTGACCAGCTGAACAGGACTTTGTGTCGACCACTGAAAACCATTCCACTGTGGTTTCAGCATTTATATTATAGCTCTCTTAAAAAGGCTTCAGAACATTGTTCTATATTTATCTGTTTGGTCGATTCTTATGTCAGATTTTACTCAGACATGTTAATTTCAAATATCAGAAATCCAAGGTAACAATGTTCTAGACCACTTGGTGCAAAGTTCAATACCAGTCATACAATTATTTGCAAACTCTGGATAAACCTAAGGTCAAATCGTTCAGTATGTGTAAATAACGCAAACGTATATAGTGAAGACAAAACGTGTCCTGTTTTTGGATTTGTTGTATGTACCAATGTGATATTGTTTTATTTTTAATTTAAATACAAATGTGAACTGGATATCTGATTAATTGAACTATTACTTCGTGTCAATATTTCCCATATACGACCTAGACACCTAGACCGTACAATGCTTTTGACTATTAAGCTTTTTAACATGTATTTTTTGTATCTAAGTTTAAATCGTTCCGTTCTAAGCTCTATTGCCGTCAATACGATATAATTGATCATGGAGGAAATCAATCTCTCAAATATCAAACATTTTTTATGGGTGATAGTCTCCTGTTCGTTTAATTGAATTTCCTTTGACATGACGATGAGTAACTCAGGCGGTGTCAAATAAGTGGAAGGCACTCCTTTCTCGGATGGTTTTATTAGAGTTCGGGTTACACACTGTTGTTGTTTTCTGGTTTTTGTGTCGTGTTGTATACAGTTGCACTCGAATTTTGTTCTCTGAATCCTGATAAGCAATCATTCTTAACGTTCAGCTATTGTTGTTTGGTTGGTTTCTTATATTTTTCATTCAATAGTAGAAATAAATAACAGAATTCTAAGTACAAATACTTGTTATCAAAATTAAAAACTTAACATGAATATAAAAGAATTAGAGCAGTACTGGTACCAAATTCGTCAAGCTGACATTGAAAATGGAAGACGGTGTAGTTTTCCTCATACATAGTCTTCACAACTGTCTGTTTACAAGTAATTTGTCTTTACTCTAAATGATTCAGGTCTTGATCAATTCGTTTAGCACTTACAGTTTTTGCTGCATGAGCTTAAAAAATATTAGTTGTTATGGATTCTTTCTTGATAAAATTAAGTTTTATTGTCCTTATGACAGTTAGATTCCACTCTAAATAATATTCATCAAAACAGTACAGTAATGGGTATTGTAAATACAATATCCTTTCAGATAGACATATAAAACGTATATTATTACATACAATTTATTATGCAATTTATATCTTTTCCCTAATCTTTTTTATGCATTTCAAATAATGTATATTTGAGCGACTGGAAAAACTCATAAACAATTTAACATTATATAAAAAGATATCTATACGTAGTTAAATGAACAATAGTCTGTTTTTATACACACTTAATTATATACAAATATCGGACAATATCTAAAGTGTTAGAATTTTTGTATTTTAAAATATTTTTGTCTATATTGAATTCTGCTACTTCTTTATTTAAGATATGGCAAAAATGTGTGCAGTTCTACCAGCAAAGTAAATCATTAAAGATCTTGGAAAAGGATGATTCTAGGAGAGTGTATGTTACCTTTAGTAGAAATTCAATTGGACCTATATTAGATTTTAGACGAATAAAAGGGGAGGTAAGAAAATAATACAATCAATTTAACCATACAATCTTGATGACATATAGTTGCAATAAATTTGTTAAGGTTTACGTACGGTTCAGTTTTCATTTCCCGGTTGCAATGTTGCTTATGAAAATCAAAAATTTTACTTTTAAAATTTCAGGATTATTATGTGACCATTTATGTTGAAAGCCAGGGGACAGAGATTATAAAAATAAAAGACAATAAGGAAAAGAAAGAATACAAGTTAGAATCAGCTGAATTGGACAAAGACTGGCATATTTTGTCTGTCGAGGATAATGACAAAAATAAGTATGACTTACCTTTAGCTTGTTGCATTCTTAATTTGTTTACGTTACCTCAATACAACAACTATAATGTTTCCTTATAATACATTACAATAAGATGAAAACAGAAACAAAAACTGTGTTTAAAAATATAATATTTTAGACGTTAACAAGTATTCTTTAACACCTGATGATAGTTATTGTATTAAAATCAAGTTTCACAAAATAGTTAACACAATTAAAATTTCATGGATTTATTATACCCCCCTGCAAACGTGTTTGTTGGGTATATAGGAATCACCCTCTCTGTATATTCGTCTGTCTGTCCGTCTGTCCAGATCCCTTGTAAGCGCAACTCCACCTAAACCGCTTGATGAAATTTAACGAAACTTAGCATAAAGGAAGTACATTATATGTAGATGTGCATGAAGGATTTTTATTGACCTCGGATATCATTAAGGGGAGATAATTGGACTTGAAAGCGAAGCGGTGGTATCCCTTTGTGAGCGTGCTCACAATCCACACTTATATATTTTATAATCATTTAGAACGTATATTATATCTATATTTGAGTCATACTCTCACCTTGCATTTATTTTCTTGTCAATATCTTTCTCCAATTTTGCTTAAGATGATTGAAAAATTTAAAATAACTTTTCCTAAATTTTAAGGTATTTAATTGCATCTGAACCTCTAACTTATCGTTTAATTATGTTCAATTTATTTTGTAGAATACTGATAAAATTAGGATTTTCTTCAATAGAAGTACCATATACCAAGCCATGGAGATGGTTTGCTAATCCTCCAACCTTTGATATAGCAGTAGGGGGGTTATTAGAGGACAATGCAACAATGCTTTTCCAAGGTGGCATATCATCTTTGATAGTTAATGACAGGTATAGAATATTCCCATTTGACATTCTTTCTTTGTTCAGAATTTTCCTAACTGTAGATTTTTTTATAATTCCCCAAACAGATATACTATTATTAAAAACATAACCCAAATACGTTGATTATTAAAAATTTGATATTACATGTACCAGAAAATAAACGCTTGGTTATCAAAATTGCTTTCCATTAGACATTATGTTTTGCACTATAAGTTAAATATGTCCGTTCGTCAAATAATTTCGCACAAGTTTTCATGGACCTTTAATGTCACAAGATTAGATGTTTCTTCTACAACTCGAACAGAGCAAACCTAAGATGATTTCGAGTTATTCCTCTTTAAATTTAAAGTCCATTATGTGGTTTATAAGGTGACTAAAAATCGCAATCATGCAGTAGTATCTATATGCCACTGATGTCATTTGATGTCGAACATCATCTTAAACAGGCCACCAGTAGTGTATGACTTAGAATATGGTTATTCGAGCATCTTTGATTGAAAACTCATTTGTCTCTGTCATCTGATATTTTACTGTTTCTTTAAAAAAAAATTTTTCTGATAGCCCTAGCCACCGGTATTTTTTTTTAAGTTTTCGCAATTTCTACGATTGCATTGTTTCTAAAACCTAGTTAAGTTTTATTTTACTTGACATTTTTGCTTTTTTACAGATCGTTTGATCTTCAAACACATATTGAGAGCAACAATTTAAAGAATTGTGAACGAATATCTATGACACATCATGATTCGGATAAAACTGAGAAACCAGTCTGTTAATTAATGAAATTTTGCTCACTATTATTTCTTTGTTTACCATCTATTTTATTATGTGTTGAAGCTATAGCTTTAGAGAAAGCTATTTTATCCCGGTATTGTTGATTGATGTTTACTTGATGATTTAACCCGTAGAATTATATGAATCATTTCATGTTAGGTTAGTGAACATTTAGAAAAACACAATAAATAACATACTATTGATAAACCTTTTCTTTATTTGTCCAGAAATTATCATTGTTTTACAGTAAATTAAATGACCGCTTATTTTTAATTATTCGTGTTGTTATTTATATCAATCATGTATACATTGTATATTTTTCCGTGTTTACCTGTATAAGGAATTGATGCAATTAATATCAGCAAAAATTTCAATTGAAAAGAAGTGAAAAATCAGATCACTGTATATTTCAAAAATCAACTACTCCAATCGTGCCTTATAAATATACCAACATTGCAGGGCCTAGACATTGAATAGTACCCCAAGCAACCTAATGAATGTACTTGTGCTCATTTTACCGTCATATACAATCCCTCTGAACGGGTCATAAATGGTGATATGAACATCATTGACCACGGGAATATTACGTGGTCCAAAATTCAGAGAAACTCAAACAGCAGACTGGAATTTAAATTTCCAGACTAATATGGATGTAGTCGAAGACTTTGCCAGAGAGTGGATTAAGAGATAAAGAGAACAATACCCAGAGCTAGATGCGCTGTCTAACTGGGTAAGCGCTTTTACTGGGTACTAATGATCGACCTAAATCCGATTTCAAATTCGAGGATGGTATGCCTCTCTTCCCTTGATGACAAATATCTTATTGTCCCTGCAGACAAGGCTTCTGAAAAAAAATGTGTTTGTATATAACTCACAATACTATTTCTGTCTCATTAAAGAGTTAGGCATCAAGGATAACTCTGGTAATTCCACTTACAAACGAAATCTTAGCTAACCGTAAGTCCTTCACGATTTTTTAAATATTTATTACAACAAAAATTCCGAAGAATTACTATACTTGTATTGGATTCCAAATTGTATAAAAATCCTTACCATGAACGGTACATTGCAGGCTCATCGCCTTGCTCTACCAATGAATTGTCAATATGGTTGGCTAAGATTTTGACTGCAGTGAAAGGGCAACAAAACTGAGAAACTGTTCGAAAAGTAATATCAATCATAAGTGTTTCTTAAAAATTTTTGGACAATTTAAAATCAATATCGATACAGAAAATGTAATCTTTTAGAACCTTTGATTTCTTAACTTCGAAATAGACTTATAAACTAAGGCAACAAGAAAAAGTGGCTATCCGCCCCATTAACATATCAGTTTTACTATCGATACCATTAACTTGTTGAAAATACTATTGGAGATAGTTTTCCCAATTTTTGAAATTCCGTGATTATGATGCGATGATTATTGGATACACCTATGATTGACTAGATGAGTATGAGGACCCATTAACACAACAACTCGCACACTACAGTAATGGAAGCGTGAGAATTGGCATGCCCAAAACCCTGGTTTAACCAAATATTTCTTTTGAAATGCCTCTATTAAGGAAGGACCATTGCTATATTTTTGGATGTAACTTTGGTTCTAAAGTTTGACGGTTTCATAGACTTTGATTTGTGGATTCTTTTTGACAGTTTCCTTGTTGCTGAGTTATAACCTTCATTTATTACTTTCTCATTATTTTCACATGGGTTTTATAGTTTTTGTTAGAATTCATTGTCTAATTAAATATTTACTGAAGACTTGTATCATTCTGTAATCATACTTTGGTGTTGACATTAAACATCATTGATCCATTTATATAATCCGTATTTTTCTTTTATTTCAAGCCTTGGCCGAATTTTGGTATAGCTATTTTTTTTGGTGATAGAAACTCTTCAACAAAATAATTTAAGAATTTATTGTCTTGATTTTGCAAACCGCGCGGTTGGCGTAGTTAATTTGACTATCTTGGTTTGTTCGATTATCTGTATTTACACTTGGAATTGTTTTTATTAACAAATTTAAGTTTTCATCTCTCACTTTTTAATACGAAACAGTATTCTGTAAATGGTATGCCAACACGCACACACACAATAGTTCTCTTAAACTTAAAGTATAGGGTGTCTAAAATCATCCCCAAAATTATTTGATACAACCCCAGGAAAAGTGACTTAGGAGGGTTCCAAGCGCTTGACCCGGAGCTAACAGTGCGTCTACAGGTGTTGGTTAATGGAGGCTGTCGTTAAGATTTTTCAAGTTATTTTACGGAAAATATGGCGTGGACCATAATGAGGGACAAATTTGAAAAGTACTACGCTGCTTTCACAACAAAGTCCCCTTTTGAATATGCGAAAAAGAGTAGGCTTATAAACTAAAATTCACCGTTCCTATCTTTAAGTCCTCAATTTCCAAGTGGCAGTCAAAACTGTAATCCGATTGGTCCATCCCTTTTCGTTTTATTGATTGTTAGTAAGTTTTCTGCTAGTAAAACGTTAAAACAACCAAACATGAGACAGATAGCAATGTTACCGCTTTTGATTTCAAAACAAATTGACCTAGCTGACAAAGAGATCCTTAGCTTGTGTTGAAAGAATAGCTAAAGTAAACGCATCTGTTTAGGTGCCGTACACATAAATCTATATTCAGATATCTTTGATGTAAATGTCTGCAATTTCAATTTATTTTTGGTCAAACTGTAATTATCACGACATTTCCGTATACCAAAGTTTAAATCAATTATCCGATTTCATTTTTCAATAACGGCAATAAAAAATTCCTCGTGCATACAAATATTTAAACAAGAACGTTTCATAATTGGAGTAAAAACGTTAATTGTCAAACATAACAACATGGTTATAATACAATACTTTACTGATAAATTATCGTCAGGTAGTACTAAAATCATCTAATGAGAAAAATCTATTCCACAGCTTGTTACTTTCCGATAAATCGATAGTTAAGACATTGCAAAACTCTTATAATAACCATTGGTTAATATAATGTGACGTAAATTACTGGGAAATGACGCACAATTAAATTCTATTTTTGGTCTTACAGCATCAAAATACAGAAATAATACCAGACTAAGTATCTTGTTCTTTATATGTCCACAAAACTAATTGATAAAGTTAGAAAATAAAGGATGAAATCGTTCTAAAATTAGAAATCAGTTATTTTGTATCCATTTTAGTTTGAGATCAGTACTGGAAAACAGTTTTCATCAATTAATTAGTAGCATTGTTATTGTCTTGTCAATCTAAATGTTTAGATGCATTTGAGTAAGGTTTGTTTTGGTGAAGAAAGATGATATTAATCTTCCTCTGTCGCGCGAGATTTAATATCCTAGATCATCCTTAACCATTCGTTCTTAAATGAAAATACAATGCTTCAATTAAATTAACACAAGATATCGAACCTCGCATTGTAACATGTACAACACCGCCATTAAGAGCTACTAAATATCTCATGTAAACAATAAATAAACAATACGTGGAAGTATCAAAAAGAAATCTTACGACTCCTTAATGCACTACATATTTGTTGTCTTATTCCCCATACGCTACAGGTTAAAGTACAATATTCTACAATATTTCCGCGCGTTGCACCTTTTTTTCATTTGTTCAATGTAAGATTGTTCGTTTATTTTCCCATCGAAGAATATTATCTTCGAGCAAATACGTGTATTGACGGGTTATTATAACCACCGCTAAACAGTGGGGTATATATTTATTGGGGTGTTCGTCTGCTATTTCTTATCCGCTAATCCTCCTACAGCACTTAATTGAATTGGATCCTTTTCATATAGTGCCAGTATGCATTTAAAAACATTTGGTTGGAATGATATTTGGGGTTCTATAGAAACACATGGACTTTGGGGGTCTCATCAACAATATATACACTACTGAATTTAATTTTTCAAACTTTCAATACTCTTTGTCTCAAAATGCAATATCGCACTTTGATTTGATGATATTCGGGGTTTCCCATAGCAATGACATGGACTTAAGTGTCATAAGGGAGCGGGATGTATCAATTTGTGAGCTTTGATCACAGTTTTGTATAGTATGCGTATGCCTCTACGGGTAAAGAATTCATATAACTAATAAAAACAGCGGATAGATATTCATATATCACAGATCATATTGTTTGTACTCTTCGGTGAGTTTCTTTGGTTATCAGCAGCAATAGTCTTTTTTCATCTTAATAAAATTAAACGATAAAACCAATAAATGTACTTAGTGGGAAAATGCTTCTATTTGTACTATAACGAATAGTGGAGAAAAGCACAGCAGAACTTAGCTTGATATGTTCCTGTACATATAATGTATTCACGCAAACTCATTTTTCTGATTACGCGGAAACGCGGAAGGCTTTTCATGGTTTAATATCGTACGCATTGGTTGTCCAAAGTCTTTATTAACTGTTTATTGTTTGTTCTTATTTAGGTAGTGACACAGGAGTGTAAGATAAAGTGATCTCACAACATCAAAATTTGTCCGTTTCATACGAACCCAGTGGAACCTGTACTAGAAATTAGCTTTCTCTGACAAAAAAAAAGTTATCAAATTCTGTTCCAATCATCCTCCCAAGTTAGGATTCCACGTTCGTTCCTTGATGCGATGACTAATGATTAAATATGTTTTAAACATCTTGTAGTCAGTGTTAACACAAATATTTACAAAAAATAGCATTTTTTTGTTATTCAAAACAACATATCAAGTTGCCCTTATTTACCTGAAACTTATTACTGTCCGATTGTTGTTGATGCTTTTTCCTTCTAAGTTTCTATTAATGATATAGAGATAAAATCACTTATACGGCTTTATATTTAATCAATATCTAAAACTGGAACTGAAAAGATAGAAATAAACTCAATAATTGACAATGGATACATTTCCTAGTTTATTTCAAGCAAAACAATTCAATTGATTGCGTCGGAGGCACTGCGTCAACTATTTCACATAGCTAGCACATAAATGTCATGTTAATGTTATATTGTTTTCTCAGGAGGGCAAGGCCGGAAACGTAATTTTAGGTGTTTCAATGAAACTCGTTTTTACACAACTTTAAAACCAGTTTGGAGCAATATGTTCGTCGGTGTGATGATTGATATTAGTAACCCGTCACTGCTTTGCCCAAATAGTATAGTGAAGAGAATTTTTCGTCTTGATATTTTCAATCATTAGCCAAATAGCCAAAGTAAGATTACTTATTTTTAGTAATCCAATATTCAGTAAAATTGAATATCTACCTACCATCGTCGGTAACCCATGCTGATTGCGACCATTGTCGGTATCCCCGCCGTTGCAATCATTGTCGGTGACCCCGCTGATTACGACTATCGTCGTTACCCTCGCTGATTGCGACCATTGTCACTAACCCACGCTGATTGCGGCCATCGTCGTTATCCTGATTGCGGCCATTATCGATACACCACTTTCATTGCGGTCACTTTCAATAGCCCCTCTGATTACCGCCTTTGTTGGTACCCCTTGCTGTTCGCGGCTACCGTCTGTAACTCATTCGGTGTACGGCCATCGTTGGTACCCTTCGCCAATTGTGGCTATCGCCGATGCCCCACACTCATTACGGCTATATCTTTGGTTAGATCGAATTCTTCTACCTCTAAAGTGCAAAGATTACACATTTTTCGTTTTCATTTTCTTTTTTGACCTTATTTTTGCTGCCGCATATAGACAGAATCTGGGGTAGTTATAACGTTGGAGATTCGCGCACAAAATGAATGCGGAGGTTTATCTGGTATTTTCGCTGCAATTTTAATTAAATATCAATAAAGGATGGTTGGAGTACCTCGTGTTACTCTGATAGTTCACTCTGATTGTACCTGGTATTTCGGGTTGTTTTGGTTACATTCGTTGCACTATCCGGAATACCAGTTTTAACCCGAATGCCTCCTTATATTACACTAAGTTTTTTTTTATTTTGTCAACAATGGCATGATTACCAATAAAATCGGAGTGAAATATCCAATGTACGAGAGGTGCTATAGATTTTAAAATAAACGAGGTCAATATAGAAAATGTGAATGAGAATTTTGAAATATTTGGCTCCATAGAAAATATAGAAAATGAAAACGAGAATAGTGAAATATTTGCACCATAGAGACGAATTATTGGCGCTAACCCATGTTGAATACGACCATCGTTGGTCCCGGTCGCTGATTGCGGTCATCGCCGGTTCTACACGTTAATTTTGGCCATTGTCGGTACTCCATTCTGATTTCGGCCATGTCAGTATCCTATGCTGATGGCTGGCATCGTTGGAACCCCAACTGATTGCGGCCATCGTTGGTAGCTCAGCTTGTTGCGGTAATCATCGGTACCCCTCGCTGACTGCGGCCGTCAATAATACCCAATGCTGATTGTGGCCATAATCAGTGTCCCATGTTAATTACAGCTATCGTGGGAACTCCAGTACGATTTACGCTATCGTCGGTATCCCAGCTGATCGTCGTTACAACCGCTTGGACTGCGGCCATCATCGGAAACCCACGCTGAATACGATTATCGTCGTTATCTCAGCTGATTGCAGCCATCATCGGCACCCTTCGCTGGTTGCGGCTCTCCTTGGTACCCCACGCTGATTGCGGATATCGTCGGTACCCGCGCTGATGGCGGCCATCGTCGTTAACTGTTTGCATACGATTCCTGACTCCACCTTTTGGTTTACTTACAGTTGCAATTTTGCCTAGACATAACGAGTTGTTACTCGTTCCTTAAGGCGGTCACTCGGATCTGTGGAAATTGACGAAGACCTTCCGAGGACGATAGAGGAGTCAGCAGTGGTTTAATGAGGATGTGAAACATTTTCGTAATTGGAAGACTAGCAAAACCCACTAAATCATATGTGTGCACAATTTGATGGATCCAGTGATTGTTTTTGTTGTAACAGCTTGAAATGGTCGCATAAAATGTTTTGCGAATATATTTGATTTATTCACTTTTTTCATAATTCTTTCGTGCAGTGTGTTACTGTGAGGTCTAATATTTAGCCTCAATGTTGATTTTGGTTTGTTGTCGTGTGTAACAATCAATCAAATTTACCCATATCTAAAACAATATAACATCATGCTATCATACAAATTTGTACATCGACTTGGCAACTTATTTGTAAAAAGAAAACAGCTCAAAATGCATTGCATGATTAACTAACTGCACGTGTGTTTAAAGTAGTTCTGGTTTGTTTTCTTCATGTTTAGTTTTGTCTGCTCATTGTGCAGTTTGTCCTTCAGATTGTAAGTCCTGGAAACTACCTATGAAGAATTAAAATGTAAACTAATTATACAAAAATATTTAGTGACATTGTTATTCTATAATTGATTAACTATTATACACAGTGTCAGAAAAATTATTTCTTTCGCCAATTGTGTTATAACCTATTAATAAAACTTAGTCTGAAGTTACAGTTAATTCGATGCATTTTGTTTTAAAAGAATACAAAACTAAATTTAAATTTAATATTTACTAAGCTTGAATCTAATTTTCATCATTCTCACTACCAAATAAATCTTGAATTTGGGTAAAGCCAAAGTAATAATCTTACTAGTATTTTCCTGGAACAACGGACGTCAACAATTAGGCTTACGTAATTTTAAAACATTAAATTATTGTATGACGTCATTGACAACATTATTACATTTTTTCTTCAGTTTAAAATATCTTTGATGTTATCAGTCAACGTTTAGTAAATTATACAGAATTCATTTTTATCATTAATTTAATCCCTATAAGCATTACCATATCTCTCTTAATCCTTAAACGACAGTTACTTCACATCAGTGGAATTCTTATGAATCGGTTCTAATTTGTCATTCAGAATGGCAAGGTAGCTTTTTATTATGGTTATTTATAAATAAAATGAGTAAATAATGTTAAAATTTGAGGCTGTCTAAGTTTTTTTTTTTTAAAAACAATAAATAATGATATAATGAATGTTCACTTTATTAATGTGTGGACAACAAGGAAATCAAAATGATACTAAAAAGGTGTTAGTCTAAGCGTGGAAAGCCAGTGTACACCGTAACACAGAAATGCGCTGGCATGTTTATGTTCATGTAATTTTCACGTGAATTAATAATTGTAGATGCTACAGTAGCTACTGTGAAGAATCTGATGGAACATGCATGAGTATATAATTTAATTCCATAGATTTAACCGTTTCAATGTTGCTGACCTCATATGTTATTGTAATATACCTTTATAGACAATGCAAACATTCACAAATTGGACGTCCATCTAGAAAAGACCTTACATGAATGTTGAATTAAAAAGTGTTCACGAAAAAATCGAAAACTGTAGGTGGTCACAATATACCCATTTATTTATTTATTTATTTATTTATTTATTTATTTATTTATTTATTTATTTATTTATTTATTTATTTATTTATTTATTTATTTACCTGATATACCTGAAATATCGGTCACTTAGTATATGTACATTTATCAATTCTACCCGGGTGGTCAGGGATCACAATTTATTCATTTTAATGTTGTATGCTCACAGATTTTGAAATAGGGTTGGAGCCTTGAATATTATCGAAACACACATGTTCCAATACGAACTTTTAAAATTATAGGCTTATTTAACTAAAACATCATTTTTGCTCAAAATCAATTTCATTTTTGAAACTATATTAACTTTTTATGCTAAATCATTGTATCAATTCCTCAAAATCTAACAATTTATATTAAATTATTTTTACATCACGGTTTATTTACTGTATCCGGGTAGAGAATATCACCAAAATAAGCTGTCAGTTACTGGAAAGATTAGTGAAATTACTGATAATGTACCGGATTTTTTTATTTAATTGGACAATTTATTTTCTTTCCTCAAAAATGAGCGTCATATAAGGTTGGGATTTGTTATATTTGCTGTTTCCAATTCATTTATTGGAATTTTATCAAACGTCAGAATGATTAACTCCTATAAAATTAAAGTTCTTTTACTTTAGCCGTGAAGGAGTTTACTTGAAGAACGTTTACTTAGCCGGACCTGTTGGAAAAATTTCACTCGTTATTGCTACGATTGTTAATGTGCATCGGTTATTCTCTGTTTTGTTCTTGTAGAGTTCTATATTGTTTTTAAAAAGGTTATTTTAACTAAAAGGGGGGTATGTTGCTTCTCTCGTTCCCAACTTCCCCATGCCGGTTCGAACTTAATGATTGTTATCTGTAGCTGTTTATTCACAGGAAATAAATTGTCACTCCACCTAAACTGTTTAAAACCTCGAATGTCCAACAGAAAATATAGAGGCGATCTTCATGTTGACTCAAAATCATTACATATTTCGTTTTTATTTAGAAACCACGTTTTTCAATAGATCGGAAGATTATTTGAAAAGTAAAAAATCATATGTAGAAATTTTTTTTATTACTGAAAGCAAATAATGTGTTCTCATATCAAGGTCGTGCTGGAAGGTTTTCTACAGAAACTATGTACAGCCTGACACAATTTAATTTGTTCTTCACACAAATACCCTGAAAGCAAAGCCCATCCAAACAACTCTTCGTGTCTCCCAAAACTTTCATGTTATTATTTTTCGCTTGATAAACTCGAATAAAAAAATATCCTATACATTTATGCATTGTATAATAATGTTGATATCCCATCTATCTGGACTGTATAGCGCAGCAGTGTTAAAAATATTGTTATGGGCCATTGGTGATTTTATCCTGATAAGATATTTATCTCTAAACATATATATCAAAGTCTAAATGTATAAGAACATAAAAACCTCTTTATATGTCAAAATGTGAAAGCTTTTAATTCATGTGTTGTAACACATGTCGACAGAATCTACGTTCCGTAACAAAATTCATTCGAGTCGATTCAAGTTTTTTTTCATGAATGAAGTTAATTTCCTTTTTATACAGTAAACCTTGAATTGTTCTGTGAAACATTTTCAGCACTTTTTGTATTTTTCTTTTTCTGGTAGCCTTGTGTCTGAGGAATACAGTACATCCTGAATTTGTAGTGAGCGAAAGCCCGATTTATAAAGCATAGTCTTCTTTATTGTCTTGCATGGATATTAAAGCTTGTTTTTAAGATACTTTAAATCTTTAAGATCCGGATTCCCATTTTTCAACTTGATATCCAGCCGCGAAGTTTTTATGGACTTTCCCCCGGTTAAATATCTACATCTTTAGGTAACAGTTGGTGTATGCCAGTACAGTAGGCTCTTTAGATACATGCTACACACTTCCACGATGAGCTTATCTAACTATTTAAGTTAGTTGATATTACAGATAAAGATTACGTTAACTGAATCCACAAGAACACCTTTAGAAAAAAGAATCCTTCACTACTCGAAATAAGACATTATTTAGCAAGAATTATTCCACAGCAAACCAATAGCCATGTAAACCAAATTGTGTTGAAAGCAGACGATTTGAATTAGGAAATATTTAATTTGTTGACAATGATTTTTGACATTTGTGGAATTCTGAATTTATTATGTTTCCCAAAAGAGGAGCATATTGTCCTAAAGTCTGTCATTGTTTTGTCCGGAGCACATTGACTTGGAGTTTGGACAGTTCTTGGGGCGCCAAAACTACCTACAGCTCTACCCACGTTTTGTTGTTATATATACCATAGTTTTATCATGTACTGAAAATAGTTTAAAAACTATTAGATGGATTAACTTCAAACTTGGTATAAAGGCATCCGACTATAAGTGAAATGCACAAGAACCATTGACTACGTTAATTTTTGTAATCTTTCTTATTTTAATTTTACTGTCCGTCGGACTGCTTTTCTTTATAACTGCTGCATGGATTCACTTCAAATCTAGTATATCTGTATCTGGACATATATATAAATTAAAGCCCCAGAACCTTTTCCGACAGTATTCTATTCTTTTTGTTTCCATGTATTATTTACTTGAATTCTTTACTTGATATCTTATGTTTCCCATTGAAGTATAATTAACAAGATAGTACACTGTATTTATCCAAAAGGGTAAAATATTTTAGTTTGAATATTGTAAATACAAATTATATATATAAGTTCATCAATGGCTTTTGTTCAAATCATTTTCTTAAGCATGCACTATAAAAGGAAACAAAGTAGGTTATGTGATCTGTAGCTTAATTGTCTACATCTGTGTTCACTCCAGTTCTATCCATAGATAATGTGATCTGTAGTATGTCTACATCTGTGTTCACTCCAGTTCTATGCATAGATAATGTGATCTGTAGTATGTCTACATATGTGTTCACTCCAGTTCTATGCATAGATAATGTGTTCTGTAGTATGTCTACATCTGTGTTCACTCCAGTTCTATGCATAGATAATGTGATCTGTAGTATGTCTACATATGTGTTCACTCCAGTTCTATGCATAGATAATGTGATCTGTAGTATGTCTACATATGTGTTCACTCCAGTTCTATCTATAGATAATGTGATCTGTAGCTTAATTGTCTTGATCTGTGTTCACTCCAGTTCTATGCATAGATAATGTGATCTGTAGTATGTCTACATATGTGTTCACTCCAGTTCTATGCATAGATAATGTGATCTGTAGTATGTCTACATATGTGTTCACTCCAGTTATATCCATAGATAATGTGATCTGTAGCGTAATTGTCTTCATCTGTGTTCACTCCAGTTCTATGCATAGATAATGTGATCTGTAGTATGTCTACATATGTGTTCACTCCAGTTCTATGCATAGATAATGTGATCTGTAGTATGTCTTGATCTGTGTTCACTCCAGTTCTATGCATAGATAATGTGATCTGTAGTATGTCTACATATGTGTTCACTCCAGTTATATCCATAGATAATGTGATCTGTAGCTTAATTGTCTTCATCTGTGTTCACTCCAGTTCTATGCATAGATAATGTGATCTGTAGTAGTCTACATATGTGTTCACTCCAGTTCTATGCATAGATAATGTGATCTGTAGTATGTCTTGATCTGTGTTCACTCCAGTTTTATGCATAGATAATGTGATCTGTAGTATGTCTACATCTGTGTTCACTCCAGTTCTATGCATAGATAATGTGATCTGTAGTATGTCTACATCTGTGTTCACTCCAGTTCTATGCATAGATAATGTGATCTGTAGTATGTCTACATATGTGTTCACTCCAGTTATATCCATAGATAATGTGATCTGTAGCTTAATTGTCTTCATCTGTGTTCACTCCAGTTCTATGCATAGATAATGTGATCTGTAGTATGTCTACATATGTGTTCACTCCAGTTATATCCATAGATAATGTGATCTGTAGCTTAATTGTCTTCATCTGTGTTCAATCCAGTTCTATGCATAGATAATGTGATCTGTAGTATGTCTACATATGTGTTCACTCCAGTTATATCCATAGATAATGTGATCTGTAGCTTAATTGTCTTCATCTGTGTTCACTCCAGTTCTATGCATAGATAATGTGATCTGTAGTATGTCTACATATGTGTTCACTCCAGTTCTATCCATAGATAATGTGATCTGTAGCTTAATTGTCTTGATCTGTGTTCACTCCAGTTATATCCATAGATAATGTGATCTGTAGTATGTCTTGATTTGTGTTCACTCCAGTTCTATCCATAGGTAATGTGATCTGTAGTATGTCTACATCTGTGTTCACCCCAGTTCTATCCATAGCCTATTTGATCTGTAGTATGCCTACATCTATGTTCACCCCAGTTCTATCCATAGATAATCTGATATGTAGTATGTCTACATCTGTGTTCACCCCAGTTCTATCCATAGGTTATGTGATCTGTAGCATGTCTACATCTGTGTTCACCCCAGTTCTATCCATAGGTTATGTGATCTGTAGCATGTCTACATCTGTGTTCACCCCAGTTCTATCCATAGATAATGTGATCTGTAGCATGTCTACACCTGTATTCACTCCAGTTCTATCCATAGATAATGTGATCTGTAGCTTAATTGTCTTGATCTGTGTTCACTCCAGTTATATCCATAGATAAATGTGATCTGTAGTATGTCTTGATCTGTGTTCACCACAGTTCTATCCATAGGTAATGTGATCTGTAGTATGTCTACATCTGTGTTCACCCCAGTTCTATCCATAGGTTATGTGATCTGTAGCATGTCTACATATTTGCTCACTCCAGTTTTATCCATTGGTTATGCGATCTGTAGTATGTCTACATCTGTGTTCACCCCAGTTCTATGCATAGATAATGTGATCTGTAGTATGTCTACATATGTGTTCACTCCAGTTCTATGCATAGATAATGTGTTCTGTAGTATGTCTACATCTGTGTTCACTTCAGTTCTATCCATAGGTTATGTGATCTGTAGTATGTCTACATCTGTGTTCACTCCAGTTCTATCCATAGGTTAGGTGATCTGTAGCATGTCTTAATCTGTGTTCACTCCAGTTCTATCCATAGGTTATGTTATCTGTAGCATGTCTACATCTGTTTTCACTCCAGTTCTATCCATAGGTTATGTGATCTGTAGTATGTCTATATCTGTTGTCCCTCCAGTTCTATCCATAGGTTATGTGATCTGTAGCATGTCTACATCTGTGTTCAATCCAGTTCTATCCATAGGTTATGTGATCTGTACCATGTCTACATCTGTGTTCAATCCAGTTCTATCCATAGGTTTTGTGATCTGTATGTCTATATCTGTGTTCCTCCAGTTCTATCCATAGTCTATGTGATCTGTAGCATGTCTACATCTGTATTCACTCCAGTTCTATCCATAGGTTATGTGATCTGTAGCATGTCTACATCTGTGTTCACTCCAGTTCTATCCATAGGTTACGTGATCAGGAGTATGTCTACATTTGTGTTCACTCCAGTTCTATCTATAGGTTATGTGATCTGTAGCATGTCTACATCTGTGTTCACTCCAGTTCTATCCATAGGTTATGTGATCTGTAATATG
This sequence comes from Limnoperna fortunei, assembly GCA_944474755.1. Classification (NCBI taxonomy): domain Eukaryota; kingdom Metazoa; phylum Mollusca; class Bivalvia; order Mytilida; family Modiolidae; genus Limnoperna; species Limnoperna fortunei. The sequence continues at coordinate 80,729,663 of OX104116.1, forward strand.
TCTACATCTGTTGTCACTCCAGTTCTATCCATAGGTTATGTGATCTGTAGCATGTCTACATCTGTGTTCACTCCAGTTCTATCCATAGGTTATGTGATCAGGAGTATGTCTAAATCTATGTTCACTCCAGTTATATCCATAGGTAATGTGATCTGTAGTATGTCTACATTTGTGTTCACTCCAGTTCTATCCATAGGTTATGTGATCTGTAGCATGTCTACATCTGTGTTCACTCCAGTTCTATCTATAGGTTATGTGATCAGGAGTATGTCTACATCTATGTTCACTCCAGTTATATCCATAGGTTATGTGATCTGTAGTATGTCTACATTTGTGTTCACTCCAGTTCTATCCATAGGTTATGTGATCTGTAGCATGTCTACATCTGTGTTCACTCCAGTTATATCCATAGGTTATGTGATCAGGAGTATGTCTACATCTATGTTCACTCCAGTTCTATCCATAGGTTATGTGATCTGTAGCATGTCTACATCTGTGTTCACTCCAGTTCTATCCAGTTCTATCCATAGGTTTTGTGATCTGTAGTATGTCTATATCTGTGTTCCTCCAGTTCTATCCATAGGTTATGTGATCTGTAGCATGTCTACATCTATGTTCACTCCAGTTCTATCCATGGGTTATGTGATCTGTAGCATGTCTACATCTGTGTTCACTCCAGTTCTATCCATTGGTTATGTGATCTGTAGCATGTCTACATCTGTGTTCACTCCAGTTCTATCCATGGGTTATGTGATCTGTAGCATGTCTACATCTTTGTTCACTCCAGTTCTATCCATGGGTTATGTGATCTGTAGTATGTCTACATCTATGTTCACTCCAGTTCTATCCATAGGTTATGTGATCTGTAGTATGTCTAAATCTGTGTTCACTCTATTTCTATCCATAGGCTATGTGATCTGTAGTATGTCTACATCTATGTTCACTCCAGTTCTATCCATAGGTTATGTGATCTGTAGTATGTATACATTTGTGTTCACTCCAGTTCTATCCATAGGTTATGTGATCTGTAGCATGTCTACATCTGTGTTCACTCCAGTTCTATCCATAGGTTATGTGATCTGTAGCATGTCTATATATGTGTTCCTCCAGTTCTATCCATAGGTTATGTGATCTGTAGCATGTCTTCATCTGTGTTCACTCCAGTTCTATCCATTGGTTATGTGATCTGTAGCATGTCTACATATGTGTTCACTCCAGTTCTATCCATGGGTTATGTGATCTGTAGCATGTCTACATCTTTGTTCACTCCAGTTCTATCCATGGGTTATGTGATCTGTAGTATGTCTACATCTATGTTTACTCCAGTTCTATCCATAGGTTATGTGATCTGTAGTATGTCTAAATCTGTGTTCACTCTATTTCTATCCATAGGCTATGTGATCTGTAGTATGTCTACATCTATGTTCACTCCAGTTCTATCCATAGGTTATGTGATCTGTAGTATGTCTACATTTGTGTTCACTCCAGTTCTATCCATAGGTTATGTGATCTGTAGCATGTCTACATCTGTGTTCACTCCAGTTCTATCCATAGGTTATGTGATCTGTAGCATGTCTACATCTGTGTTCACTCCAGTTCTATCCATAGGTTATGTGATCTGTAGCATGTCTACATCTGTGTTCACTCCGGTTCTATCCATAGGTTTTGTGATCTGTAGTATGTCTACATCTGTGTTCACTCCAGTTCTATCCATGGGTTATGTGATCTGTAGTATGTCTACATCTGTGTTCACTCCAGTTCTATCCATAGGTTATGGGATCTGTAGCATGCCTACATCTATGTTCACTCCAGTTCTATCCATGGGTTATGTGATCTGTAGCATGTCTTCATCTGTGTTCACTCCAGTTCTATCCATAGGTTTTGTGATCTGTAGCATGTCTACATCTATGTTCACTCCAGTTCTATCCATGGGTTATGTGATCTGTAGCATGTCTTCATCTGTATTCACTCCAGTTCTATCCATAGGTTTTGTGATCTGTAGCATGTCTACATCTGTGTTCACTCCAGTTCTATCCATGGGTTATGTGATCTGTAGCATGTCTACATCTTTGTTCACTCCAGTTCTATCCATGGGTTATGTGATCTGTAGTATGTCTACATCTGTGTTCACTCCAGTTCTATCCATAGGTTATGTGATCTGTAGTATGTCTACATCTGTGTTCACTCTAGTTCTATCCATAGGTTATGTGATCTGTAGTATGTCTAAATCTGTGTTCACTCCAGTTCTATCCATAGGCTATGTGATCTGTAGTATGTCTACATCTATGTTCACTCCAGTTCTATCCATAGTTTATGTGATCTGTAGTATGTCTACATCTGTGTTCACTCCAGTTCTATCCATAGGTTATGTGATCTGTAGTATGTCTAAATTAACAAGATAGTACACTGTATTTATCCAAAAGGGTAAAATATTTTAGTTTGAATATTGTAAATACAAATTATATATATAAGTTCATCAATGGCTTTTGTTCAAATCATTTTCTTAAGCATGCACTATAAAAGGAAACAAAGTAGGTTATGTGATCTGTAGCTTAATTGTCTACATCTGTGTTCACTCCAGTTCTATGCATAGGTTATGTGATCTGTAGTATGTCTACATCTGTGTTCACTCCAGTTCTATCCATAGGTTAGGTGATCTGTAGCATGTCTTAATCTGTGTTCACTCCAGTTCTATCCATAGGTTATGTGATCTGTAGCATGTCTACATCTGTTGTCACTCCAGTTCTATCCATAGGTTATGTGATCTGTAGTATGTCTATATCTGTTGTCCCTCCAGTTCTATCCATAGGTTATGTGATCTGTAGCATGTCTACATCTGTGTTCAATCCAGTTCTATCCATAGGTTATGTGATCTGTACCATGTCTACATCTGTGTTCAATCCAGTTCTATCCATAGGTTTTGTGATCTGTATGTCTATATCTGTGTTCCTCCAGTTCTATCCATAGTCTATGTGATCTGTAGCATGTCTACATCTGTATTCACTCCAGTTCTATCCATAGGTTATGTGATCTGTAGCATGTCTACATCTGTGTTCACTCCAGTTCTATCCATAGGTTACGTGATCAGGAGTATGTCTACATTTGTGTTCACTCCAGTTCTATCTATAGGTTATGTGATCTGTAGCATGTCTACATCTGTGTTCACTCCAGTTCTATCCATAGGTTATGTGATCTGTAATATGTCTACATCTGTTGTCACTCCAGTTCTATCCATAGGTTATGTGATCTGTAGCATGTCTACATCTGTGTTCACTCCAGTTCTATCCATAGGTTATGTGATCAGGAGTATGTCTACATCTATGTTCACTCCAGTTATATCCATAGGTTATGTGATCTGTAGTATGTCTACATTTGTGTTCACTCCAGTTCTATCCATAGGTTATGTGATCTGTAGCATGTCTACATCTGTGTTCACTCCAGTTCTATCCATAGGTTATGTGATCAGGAGTATGTCTACATCTATGTTCACTCCAGTTATATCCATAGGTTATGTGATCTGTAGTATGTCTACATTTGTGTTCACTCCAGTTCTATCCATAGGTTATGTGATCTGTAGCATGTCTACATCTGTGTTCACTCCAGTTATATCCATAGGTTATGTGATCAGGAGTATGTCTACATCTATGTTCACTCCAGTTCTATCCATAGGTTATGTGATCTGTAGCATGTCTACATCTGTGTTCACTCCAGTTCTATCCATAGGTTATGTGATCTGTAGCATGTCTACATCTGTGTTCACTCCAGTTCTATCCAGTTCTATCCATAGGTTTTGTGATCTGTAGTATGTCTATATCTGTGTTCCTCCAGTTCTATCCATAGGTTATGTGATCTGTAGCATGTCTACATCTATGTTCACTCCAGTTCTATCCATGGGTTATGTGATCTGTAGCATGTCTTCATCTGTGTTCACTCCAGTTCTATCCATTGGTTATGTGATCTGTAGCATGTCTACATCTGTGTTCACTCCAGTTCTATCCATGGGTTATGTGATCTGTAGCATGTCTACATCTTTGTTCACTCCAGTTCTATCCATGGGTTATGTGATTAGTAGTATGTCTACATCTATGTTCACTCCAGTTCTATCCATAGGTTATGTGATCTGTAGTATGTCTAAATCTGTGTTCACTCTATTTCTATCCATAGGCTATGTGATCTGTAGTATGTCTACATCTATGTTCACTCCAGTTCTATCCATAGGTTATGTGATCTGTAGTATGTCTACATTTGTGTTCACTCCAGTTCTATCCATAGGTTATGTGATCTGTAGCATGTCTACATCTGTGTTCACTCCAGTTCTATCCATAGGTTATGTGATCTGTAGCATGTCTACATCTGTGTTCACTCCAGTTCTATCCATAGGTTTTGTGATCTGTAGCATGTCTACATCTATGTTCACTCCAGTTCTATCCATGGGTTATGTGATCTGTAGCATGTCTTCATCTGTGTTCACTCCAGTTCTATCCATAGGTTTTGTGATCTGTAGCATGTCTACATCTGTGTTCCTCCAGTTCTATCCATAGGTTATGTGATCTGTAGCATGTCTACATCTGTGCTCACTCCAGTTCTATCCATAGGTTTTGTGATCTGTAGCATGTCTACATCTGTGCTCACTCCAGTTCTATCCATGGGTTATGTGATCTGTAGCATGTCTACATCTTTGTTCACTCCAGTTCTATCCATGGGTTATGTGATCTGTAGTATGTCTACATCTGTGTTCACTCCAGTTCTATCCATAGGTTATGTGATCTGTAGTATGTCTAAATCTGTGTTCACTCCAGTTCTATCCATAGGTTATGTGATCTGTAGTATGTCTAAATCTGTGTTCACTCTATTTCTATCCATAGGCTATGTGATCTGTAGTATGTCTACATCTATGTTCACTCCAGTTCTATCCATAGGTTATGTGATCTGTAGTATGTCTACATTTGTGTTCACTCCAGTTCTATCCATAGGTTATGTGATCTGTAGCATGTCTACATCTGTGTTCACTCCAGTTCTATCCATGGGTTATGTGATCTGTAGTATGCCTACATCTATGTTCACTCCAGTTCTATCCATGGGTTATGTGATCTGTAGCATGTCTTCATCTGTGTTCACTCCAGTTCTATCCATAGGTTTTGTGATCTGTAGCATGTCTACATCTGTGCTCACTCCAGTTCTATCCATGGGTTATGTGATCTGTAGCATGTCTACATCTTTGTTCACTCCAGTTCTATCCATGGGTTGATCTGTAGTATGTCTACATCTGTGTTCACTCCAGTTCTATCCATAGGTTATGTGATCTGTAGTATGTCTAAATCTGTGTTCACTCCAGTTCTATCCATAGGCTATGTGATCTGTAGTATGTCTACATCTATGTTCACTCCAGTTCTATCCATAGTTTATGTGATCTGTAGCATGTCTAAATCTGTGTTCACTCCAGTTCTATCCATAGGTTTTGTGATCTGTAGCATGTCTACATCTGTGCTCACTCCAGTTCTATCCATGGGTTATGTGATCTGTAGCATGTCTACATCTTTGTTCACTCCAGTTCTATCCATGGGTTGATCTGTAGTATGTCTACATCTGTGTTCACTCCAGTTCTATCCATAGGTTATGTGATCTGTAGTATGTCTAAATCTGTGTTCACTCCAGTTCTATCCATAGGCTATGTGATCTGTAGTATGTCTACATCTATGTTCACTCCAGTTCTATCCATAGTTTATGTGATCTGTAGCATGTCTAAATCTGTGTTCACTCCAGTTCTATCCATAGGTTATGTGATCTGTAGTATGTCTAAATCTGTGTTCACTCTAGTTCTATCCATAGGCTATGTGATCTGTAGTATGTCTAAATCTGTGTTCACTCCAGTTCTATCCATAGGTTATGTGATCTGTAGTATGTCTAAATCTGTGTTCACTCTAGTTCTATCCATAGGCTATGTGATCTGTAGTATGTCTACATCTATGTTCACTCCAGTTCTATCCATAGGTTATGTGATCTGTAGTATGTCTAAATCTGTGTTCACTCTAGTTCTATCCATAGGCTATGTGATCTGTAGTATGTCTACATATGTGTTCACTCCAGTTCTATATATAGGTTATGTGATATGTAGTATGTCTTAATCTATGTTCACTCCAGTTCTATCATATAGGTTATGTGATCTGTAGCATGTCTACATGTGTTCACTCCAGTTCTATCCCATATGTTATGTGATCTGTAGCATGTCTACATCTGTGTTCACTCCAGTTCTATCCATAGGTTATGTGATCTGAAGTATGTCTCCATCTGTACCCACCCCAGTTCTATCATATATGTTACGTAATCATTAGTGTGTCTGTATCTGTGTTCTCTCTAGTTCTATATAATAGGTTTCATTACTCTGTAGCATGTAAAATGTGTTTGCCGATGTATTGGTTCCAGTCTATCTTGTATGTATACATAGAATGTTTCTATAGCAGGTCCACCATTGTATTCTGTCCAGTGTTATTCTGCATTAGTATGCTGCGTTAAGACTCAAGTTGTGTTCAATTGAGTTTAAGCTTTATTTGCATATTTCATATAATATTATTTCTGGTTTTTTTTTTATTTTCTTTGAATGTGTGTATGTGTGTTGTGTTTATGAAGACTGTAAGTTGTGTATATCACACAATTCACTATTCAAGTTTATGCAGTCTCCAGAGTTAAAAAAAAAAGTCATAATAATTTAAAGAACATTTTTATTTCGCTCTAATTGCCATTCAGTGACATTATGCCATACTGTTTGAATTCTTTGCCAGCAAGAGGTAATATATAACAAGATGAAACGACAACATAATGAAAAATAGACTTGAAAATATAGAATTTAACATTTCAGCAATTTAACAACAATTTCAACAAACTTTCATACAACAAAAACAAAAACTTAACACAACATCAAAATAATAAAAAAAAATCGTACTCTTTCGTCTTGCGCCATTTTCATTATTACGAACTCCACGAGATATGAGGTAAAAGGCAAATACAATAATAGGCATAGTCTCGATCATCCAGACGCTTAATTACATTTGTGCGTCTGGATTCAGCTCTATATTAAAATCGTTATCATTACGCCCAAAACTGGGCGTAATTTTTGATTGGATGATATTTTTATTGTCCAAAAAATTACTTCCGATCATATCAAGAAGTGTACAACAAATTGTACCAAAGTTTACATTTGAATATTTTTATAAAATATTACTTTATCAATTAATTAAACAAATATTATTGTTATGCATAATCAAGAGTGAATCTTACTGTGACGTCATATTATAAGTATAGATATGTTTGCATGGTTTTCCTGGTTTAAAAATAGGGCTCTAAAAATAGAATCATTGTTTGTCTCCACCTATTGGTAGCGAAATTCAAATAAGGTGATCCCAGACGCTATTATATATGCGTCTGGGTGATCGAGACTATAATAGGCATTAAGATTTACTTCCCTTTGATAAACCTATTTCGTGAAACTGGTTTGGTAATCAAAGGCACGACTGTAAGTTCTTTGGGGGAATGAAAAGAAAGTGAACATAAAAAATTCAGATCTTATAAGCGACATACAAATAGCACTATACAAACAAGTTAAAAGGAAGCAAGAGAACGATTTTTATGAAATTTTTAACTGTAGAGCACCGGCAATTGTTAATGAAATATATCTAGGGATTCTTTCCCATGTTATCTTATTCTGCTGTAACAAAATTAAATTTTGTTCAAATTTACAACTAAAAAAATAAAGTATTATATAATAATATATCACATCGCTAGATGTCAAGAAATAAAGGCTCCGCTTTGATATTTTTGAATTTGTTTTACAATTAATTTGTACAAAAGGAAAAGAGAAAAAAATCACTGGTATAATAATTTAAAGCTATGTATACATCAATTAAAGCCTTATATAATAAGTACATGTATCTGAAATTCGACAACATCAAAAGTGATGTTAGGAGAATTCATTTCCACTTCTACCATTTTGGGGTAGATTTTTGACCCTAACGACGTATTTAGTAAGCACTACAGTGTTTCGCATCTATATATAATCTACCAGTTCCCTGATATAATTCTAGAACAATTTATAATAATATTGAGCATGAAAATGTAAAATACGACATGAAAAAATGTGAAAAAATGTTTACAAATTTGCTGTGGTGACAATGGTCGGTAAATTAATTGCACTAGACCCGCTAGTACACGATGGTAAAAAGTCGGAAATAGCACCAGTTGTTGACGGCAAGGACACACTTGATGACAAAGTTTTTGCTTCTTTTTTCATTTTTTGTTTTAAATGTACTTTAGCATGTCTTTTCTTTTCATCACTTCTTGCAAATTTTTTCCCACAAACATCACATGAGAACGGTTTCTCACCGGTGTGTGTTCGCACATGTGTTGTTAAGTGATCACTACGGCTAAACGACCGCATGCAAATTCTACAGTGAAATGGCTTTTGTCCAGTGTGAATTCTGATATGTCGTGTTAGTTCATCACTTCGTGAAAAACGACGATCACAACCTTCAACGGGACAAGCGTATGGTCTTTCGTGTGGTGGTGTTTTGCTTGGTCTGTTCGGATACTTCCTTGGTTTAACTGGTAAGAGTTTAAGTTGAGTACCACCTTGTTGATAAGGTGTATTGAGAACTGATGGCAATGTTTGTTTTTGTACTACACTGGATGATGTTGCTTGTAAATACTCTTGTGTTGTAGTTGGAATAAAGAATTCTGGAGAAAGGTCTGTGACTGGCTCAGTTTTGATGAGAGGAAACTGTTGTTGATATCCACCTTCTGATACCGATACTTGCGGGTTATTCACTTGAAGTGCAGTAAAATTTGGTAACTGATTTTGTTGACATGATTGTTCTTGTTCAACTGACCATTTGAATTCACCTTGTAAACTTATATCCTTTGTCGTATAATCTTCAGAAAAATGTAAAACAGTTTGTGGCACTGATACAGACATCGTTGAAGATGTGTTTGGATTGTAACTCATCGCCATTGAATGTGCACTTTGATGTTGTGAGCAAGAACTAAATATTGGTGGTTGTTTGATTTGCATTTCATAAGATGGTGGGCGCGAGTACGGTGGTGGAGGACTGGTATAGTTCAAAGAATCTTGAAGCATTTGCATTTGTTCGCAAACTGGTATATTTGGTTCAGGTGAGCAAGGTGTTGAGTGTGTCGAACTAACAGGAGAGGCAAATCCGGCAGAGTATGCATCACTTGTATCTCGTACACCCATTTCAGGGGGTGGTGATCCAGCGTGCGAGTGTTGAGAAGAAGTCGATGGCGCGGGACTATAGCGTGGCTGTTGTTGTTGTTGGTGTTGTTGTAGATACTGTGATAGCTCGGCAATATCAGGATACTCCTGTTGTGTATGAATTTGTGGCACCGTACTAGATATTTGTGCTTGTACTTGAGCAGCTTGTGTCAAAATGCTCAAAAGTGGTGACAGTGGAGCAAATATTGGTTGAGAGCTCGACGGTGGAAGCAGATGATCTGCACTTGTAGTTACTGAAGATGTAACGAGAGTTCCTTTGTATTGGATTCTATGAGTATATTGAGAGTGTTGTTCGTCTTGTTGATGTTGTTGAAGTTGATGATGTTGTTCAAGTCCAGATTCTTGTTTGTTAGCTCCTTCTGGTTTATCGGGGAAAGAAGACTTAAGGCTGGCTGAAAATACATTAAAACAATATTAAGTATAAGTTGCTGTCATAATATCATTGTACATTTATATAAATAGCATAATGGAAATGTGATATCAAAAACTCTTCACAAAACCACACACAAGTGAGAAAAGTTCTTACGTTCTAAAGTAAAATTTATAATAAAGTTGTATTTAGTTTTATCTGCAGACATAATACATTCAAAATATTATTAATTATTTGCGAGGTTTTACTAAGTACACATTCTTCAAATGATGAGTGATCATATATTTGCTGGCAATACTTCAGGAGATGCTAGTGCGTCATCACCGTGTCAATGACGCAAACGATATCTTTTCTATAAATAGTGACTACAACATTCATAAGCACCGCCCCTTTTGGTGAAAATGGTGTGGGCGATTTCAAGTAGTGGGTGTCTAAACATAAACAGAACTCCATGTGTTTCTTACTATAATTTGTAGCATCACATGTTTTCATAACATATAGTATTTTAGACAATTGAAATTATGGAAAAAATATCCAAAATATGACACCTAACAATCAGATTGTGCTGATGTCGACTGCGCATATTCAAACCAATGACGCACACGGCCATATATTCATAATCGACATTCATTTCTAACATTCCTAGACTAATATGAGAATTCTTTAAACAAATGTCCTTTTTTATTATTAATTCTAAGTATTATCAGCAACATTAGAAGCATTAGCATGTGCATGACCAAGTCCAATATTTATCAAGTATATACATAATGTAGAAAGGAACAAAATCTGTTTGCATTTGCCAACCAAAATTTATGAATGAAACTTCAATGTGTAAAATAGACCTACCAGTGGCAGTGATCGGAACCGACTCCCATGGGTCTCCACAACCAAAGAATGTTACATCCTGATTACTAGTAACAGGTGTATTAAGATTATCATCCACAGACATAGAAGGCAAACGGCCTCCTCCAACTCCTTGTGTATTGTCAATATCAAAGCACAACTGAGCTATGTTCACTTGGTCTGCCAAAGCGACCTGGGATAACGTATCAAGACCGTCCATAATCATGTTTATAAACAACGTGATGATTCACAAGTATTATATAATATTGTCCAATTGTTAAAATTCATAAGTTAGGTATTACGTCCACATCAGTTCAGTCGTCAGTGTATGAATGAACTCACAGTGTTTTACGCGGATTTATGAATGAACGAATCTTTCGCCTCAGTTTCCAAATAAGGCAATCTAATTAATATGCTATCCAATCAGAATCTACTCTAGTGAGGTTGCCTAGCGCTGTCTCATAGCAACGAGCGCGTCACATTTACGTCAAACATAAATAATAGATAACCATTACTATTACAATTTACTATGAAAAAAACTAGGTCAGGTTAAAATTTGATAGATTTTAAAAGTTTTTTTATTAAAAAATGCGAATGCTATGTTGTATGAATAACAGTTTGTGTACATCCAAAATTTTGATGCAATGTGGTGTTTCGTTTTAATGCAAATCCACGTAGTATGTGTTTACACATGAGTACATAATTCTCGTAAATTTGACCTTTGATCTTCCGATTGCCATATTTCCTTATATGGGAGACAAGGCTAAATTCCGACTTGTGACGTCAAAGTCGGAAAGGAAATAATGTGTCCATATAAGGAATTTTACTCCGTAAGCATTCGTTTTTTCTCGTAAACCGGATTCATAGTAACCTATTATAGAAGTTTTCGTCATACGGCTATTTACGAATTTATACGAACGATAAGAAAATTAAACTTGTGACGTAAGAGAGCTTCCACCAGTGTCGACGAAGCAAATTTTAATGTCGATGGAGAACTGAATTATATTAGCTTAATCCAATCTTTAAAATCTATTTTTGTACGATCGATGAGTCAAAATGTCTGTGGGATTAATCAATGAAGTAAACATACTGGAGGTTACCTAAAGATAGCTATAGTTTATAAATAACTTTTGATGGAGAAGATGGCGGTGTATAATGCTGCAGAGTGCAGTGCAGACTTTAGCAACTATGAAGATATGTTTCAAAATGATCCAAAATAAAGCAATTGTAAGACATTTTGCGATAACACACACTATACAAAAATGATAGTTTAAGTACGAACAACATTAACTTGGCAACTACCTTTTTGCAACGGTCGACGAGATGCAAGGGCCGGGGGGGGGGGGGTGGTAACTTTGTTATTTTTTAGGGTGGGGAGGTGCCATTTTTGATTTGAATTCAATACCCATATTTATATAAAATTTCCATTACCCATATTTATATGAAATTTCAATTTTCATGACCCATATTTATATAAAATATTAATAATCAGTAAACTTAAAAGAGGGTCATATTTATAGACACAAAATGAAAAAAAAACACAATTAAAATTACAAATTATAAACATGACCCATATTGATATGAGACCAGATTTGTTTTCAATTAAGATTAAAAAGCATACTCATTTTTATATAAGATGGTTTTAGAAACTAGACCCATTTTTATATAAATTAAAAAAAAACTTACCCATATTTGTGGCACTTATACATATACCTTTATACAGGAAGTTACCCCCCCTCCTCTCCCCCATGATGCAAGGAGCGAGACTTGTAACATGATATATTACAGTGTTTACTTACATTTGTCATTTTAAAAACAAGGACAATCGAATGTTGCTGAAGGATTCGGGTGGGGGAGGGATTCTCCATAAATTAACCTTGTGCCCACTTGTGTTTTCCCAAGACACATTCTCCCAAATCCCTTTACGAAATTTGACGATTGTTTGCATTTACCTTTTCGAAATTGCTAGTGTAGTACTAGTACGCGTTTATGGTGGTGGGGGGGGGGGGAGTGTTGTTAAATCAACAATTATCATGTCTTTGCATGATGCATTGTCAGAAGATCAAAGAAAAAATTCAGTAAATAATATAACCATGTCTATTTAATTATTATTACATTTCTTAAAATTACCTAAAAATATTTGCAATGCACTGTACTCCAAATGTCAAAATAACATTAATCTGCATAAACCTGATTAAAAACTTAATAATTTCAGAATTTTAAAATACTGTTAAGAAAAAAAACATTAGAAGATACGTATTTTGCAAAACAATTTATGAAGTAATTAACTTTTGTAATTTTTTTAAGCCATATTAATTGTTGATGACATTATTTTTCAGTTCATTATTATTATTCATTTTTCAAAATTTCATTTAGCCTTTTAAATCTGTGTTTTGTTTAAAGGACTTTTTATACAATCCTAGCTATGTTTTAATTTCATTCTATGAGAATCTAAATATAACTTGCATTTTTTAAAAATAGTTAAACATCAAAATGTTTAAACCTTAAATAAAATAAAAATCCATATCTTTTGTGACTTTCTTTTATTATAAAGAAATTTAATTTCCTTAACCATGTTCTATTTCATTTGTAACTACTGATTTAGACTTATTTTTAAAATCATTATCTAAATTAACATTTTCGTGGCATACCATATTTTGTCGGTCTTTTATATTGGTCTTTTATTTTTACCTCAATCAAAACTCAGTGTCAGGTGATGAATAAGCAATTAACAAAAACAAGGCAAAACTAATATACAATTACATTACAGAAATATTTCTCACCCCCATGCCTTGTTCTCAACATGCACGAGAGTTTGGGAGTTTGAAATCATCAACAATTAATTTCATTATAGGTATATCAAACTCTTTTCGGTCCCTTGCAATATATACTAGTATAATAGAATTAAAACCTCTTGTACAGATTTTTATTGACCTTGTATTCCTTCATCACTTTTAAAGATGAATCTATAAAAAAAAATATTTAAATTATTATTTCTGCACATTTTGCTTTGAACTTAATTGTTTTGTAATTTGTTTTGGTTGTCTAAACTCCATTTTCACTAAGATAAACATCAATGATGAATACAAAGGTCAGTTCATAAGTGTAACAAGTAAAGAAAAAAAGTATCAAAGAATTGAAGAAAGAGAAAAATACTTTGTGTAAAGAAAAAAAGGGGCCTTTTTCTCTCCACTTCTCCTTGTCTTTACACATTTTTTACTCTGATTAGTGACCACATATTTTTATTTCTTTACTCTTTTGTGTGAAATTTTAAATTATCCTTTATCTTCTGCAAAAAAATAGTTTATTATCATAGGTGTTTTTTTAAATAAGTGATTATGTGTACCCGCGTACTGGGTTCTTAAAAAATGGCAGAACATATCAATTCCACATAATCTCAAAACTTCCGTCGCAGGCGAGACATATGTATGAATCTGGCGGCAACGGCGTAAACACTTGACATCTTGATTCATATCTTTGTAAGCCCAAGCCCTAGGTCCATCAAATTTGGTCCAGAGGTAGCTTATGATGAGTACTTGCCAGTCAGTCACCTGACCTTGACCTCAATTTCATGGTCCAGCGACTACGTTAAAGTTTTTGGGTTACGACAGTTCCTCTGTAACTACACATGGTAGGATGACAATATTTGGTGTATAGGTTGCTGATGACTAGTACATGACTGTCTGGTAGGTGTCACCTGACCTTGACCTCAATTTCACCGTCCAGTGACTACGTTAAAGTTTTGGGGTTAGGACAGTTCCTCTGTAACTACGCATGGTAGGATGACAATATTTGGTGTATAGGTTGCTGATGACTAGTACATGACTGTCTGGTAGGTGTCACCTGACCTTGACCTCAATTTCACAGTCCAGCGACTATGTTAAAGTTCAATCAATTTACAAACATGATTTTTTTCTTGATTAACACTTTTTATCCCTTCAAAGTAATATATAAATTGATGTAATGAAAGAAGACTATCAAAATTGGTCATTGATCTATTTAACTAATAAAATCAGTGAAATAGACATATTTTTACTAGTAAAAGTAGTTTGGGGGACTTAATTACAACCAGACTAAATTTACTGTCAAAGCCTAGAAATATTTGAACAGTTAAAATAGACCTGGGGACTTATTTTACACTGTTATTATTAAAATTGCTGTAAGACTTCCAATTGAACCCCCACTAAAAATGCATTATTTCGAATGTAAATAAAAGATTTTGGCAATGGGTGGCAGCCACTGGTGAACCCCACAGTGGACACAGTCATGCATTGCCAATTGGGCAAGTGCGAGCCATGTGAACTCAATGTATCTTGTGATAGTCTAATGCATTGCATTGGGTGGTTCAATTGGAAGTCTTACCATGTTGATGTCATGTACCCAGAATAAAGTTAGCACAAATTAATAAATATTCATTTCTGGTTGATGTCATGTTATCACAAAGAAAACATGCAAAAATTTTCAACCAGCTCCCAGAAATTGTCATAATATGCTCTTTTTATTGTTTTTTTTTGGTTATAAAATGTAGTTTTTATCTAATAAACCTAAACACTTGGCATTTCTATCTGTTTCTAATACCCATAAAAATAAGTTGTATATTTTCAGACAATGTAAAAATATTGTACACAGTTTGTATGTAAATAAAAATAACGTTTGAGACATGCATGTAAATGCTTGTAGAAAAAATGGGCACACTTGGGTGACCTCCACTTTGCTAATGACCTGGTGTGTGGAAACAGAACTGCAGCTAGGACAGGGTAAAAAGTGAACAAGAAGAAAATGGATCTGATAATAATCAACAACTCTGACAAGGAACCAGGCTTACTTGGTGGAGAGCAATTCCAAGAATTGGAGTCTTTCCTGTTCCTGGGGAGTGTGCTTTACTTGCACTTGGGATCAAACAGAGATGTTGTAGCCATGATAGGCAAGGACTGCTTTGTCATGCTCAAAATCATCTTGGCTTCTAAATAGATCAGCACCAAACAAAATTCTGTATGTTCAACTAAATGTGTTGTCAGATCTCCAAAGAAGTAATGGCGACCTGTTGTAGCCAGCAATACAGGACTCGGTGGCCAAGCAGATTCTGCAGAGGAAGTGAAGTTTTGTAAAGAAGCTACATATAGCACTTTACATAACAAGCGTCCACCTGGAGCCCCGAGGTAGAAAACAAGACAAAGGCCCCATAAGATCTGGAGAAGAAACAAGACATATAGCAGCAGATAGGAACCAGCCATTGTGGATTGACCAGAATAGAGTAGGCCGATGATGAGTTTTCAAAGGTCTATGCATTGCTCGTAGTGATCGGCTTAAGAAAGGAAGATAAGAATAGTTTAAAATAATAATAATTTACTTTCTTAAAAAAAAATCTGACTACTTTGAATTAATTATAACATCTGTCCAATATGGCTGCCATTAAACAAAAATCATTATTTTGAATTGCCTAATATGCATACTTATATATATGGACTGTAGTCTTATGAAAAAATACTTCTATAAGGCTTTTTCTGTGTTTTTTTTATAGTTTATATTAAAATTTTGCTAATAATGCATTTGAGGTTTATTTTAACTTGACAAAACAAGCTGAATTAGAAGGAAACTAAGAATGAATGGTCCTAGCAGATCCTGTAAATGTACCTGGAAACCCTAACATATTCAAGCTAATGATAGTTATAAATAGAATTTCTTGTACTGGTTTGTAGTAGTTATTACTGCTTCAGGTTTCATTTTAAATCTGCACTTTTTAGTTCCAATTATGATGAGATTAAAATATACTGCTGAAATGGTGTTGAAATTAACAAAATAGGTAATGCAGCATTGGAATCCATAGTATAAATTACCAGTGTTTGACTTTTTGGCCTGGTTGCATGAAGTGCAGTCCCAGGTTATAGTATGATGAAATAAATTGTACCTTTATTATCTACCTGTGTAAGTGTGGGAACTACTAGTAATGTAGGCATTATAAGAACATATGATAAAGTTTGTTTCTCAATCCCATTCTATATATCCGGTTATACATATGTGTATCGGTACAGTGTGTGGAAGACATACTTTTGAAACACCTACCAGTAGTTCCCTATAAATTTTCATGCATTCCATATGCTCTATCTACGAATTTCTAGATTACAATGAAATAATTATTTTTTATTGTTATTTTGGAGGGGCCCTAGTGTCCGAGCGGTTAAGGTAGTTAGTCCACTATTAACACGTACCTGTCAACACTGAGGTTTCTGGTTCTAGTCACATTGTGGGCAGGGTGTACTTGACTCAAATCTTGTCAGTTTTCTTACTGAAGATCCTCCCCCCACCCAAAAAAAAAAAAAAAGAAAAGAAAAAGAAAACATTAAAAAACAATTGACACACAGACAGAAAAACTAATTTTGAATTGTTAGGAATGAAATGTAACCAAGGAATAATGAATTTCATTTAGACTAAAAAACTGGTATACTGTATTACATCAATTATTTGTAATGTTTTTTATTTGTTTCAAACGAAACAAAAAGCCTTTTGGGATTTTTCAAAATTTTTTTTATATCGTGCCAATCAACCTTCATAATTTCCAAATAAAAGAGTGCATAGTTAGATATTTGGAAAAATGAGTTTTCATTCTACTAGTAAATGTCTAATTAACCATCATATTGATACATACCAATTGAAATCTTGTTTATCTTCTTTTCCAAATATCTACTTAAAATATTATTTTTTGCTGGACATTAAACATCAGTCAATCCTGATTCTATACACAAACTTATATGTCAATTTTGCAGATGCATCTTAAAACACTAGATTCTTTACACTTAACCTGTCCATATGAGTGGTCCACAAGTGTTTATCTTTGTGTATATGAATATTTTTTTAGTTATAATATCTACACATGAACATTCTTGCTACTGCTTATTAGTTGATGGAGTGTTATGTCTTCTTTCACTCAAAACAACTCGGCTAGATGTTTTATTTTGTACATTTTAGATGTACCTGAGACACCTGTCATTATGTAACAGTTAATGATTTGTCTGCCATTGTCAGGACTGACACCTCGGACAGATGGTAAGTAGATATTTCATTGAGATATATATTTATTGTGGATGATTCTGGATATTACCTTTTAAAAAAAAGGATTGATAGAATTTAGTAACCAGGGGAAGTAACTTGATCAGTCTAAGTATAATAAAAATCTTTCACTTCCTCCCCCCTTTTTGTTATTGGTCACTGCATTGTAAAAAGCAGTGACCAATAACAAAAAGGAGGGATCAAATGAAAGATGTGTTGTTAATTAGACTGTAACTTAATCAATAATATATCCGCTACATTCTACTGACAAATGTTTCATTTTCTGTAGCACAATTTACTGCATCAAAGTTACATATGACAGAATATGTGACATTTATTTTTACCTAAGTACAGTAATGAAAAAAATATATGTACATGTATGTTCAACTAACAAACATTACACAATTAAATAATGGCAGATATTAGCATTATAAACATAATTAAATATGTGGTTTGTACAGAAAGCATTAGGGGCCTCGGTGGCCCAGTGGTCAAGGTAGTTCGTCTACTATTGATCACGTGGTCTGTCAACACTGAAATTGCGGGTTCGATTCTCACTGCAGGC
Source organism: Limnoperna fortunei (assembly GCA_944474755.1). NCBI lineage: Eukaryota > Metazoa > Mollusca > Bivalvia > Mytilida > Modiolidae > Limnoperna > Limnoperna fortunei. The sequence continues at coordinate 80,747,771 of OX104116.1, forward strand.
AGGGTGTACTCGACTCCAATCTTAATTGACAAGGATTGCCAGTTTTCCTACCGCAGGTCGGGGTTTTCTCCTGGTACTCAGGCTTCCTCCCCCAATAAAAACTGGACGCCATGATATAGCTGAAAAATTTGCTGAAAGTGGCGTTAAACAGCATCAAACAAACACAAAAACAAACAGAAAGCATTAGATTAGTATTATTGTATAAAGGTATAATTATAATAGGCAGTAGGTTAAAGTTCGGATAAGCCTACTAACAGATGTGGCATGAAAAGGTTGAGCCTAGATTTGGCACAGCTGCCGCTGGGCTGAACCTAGTTACAAGCTTAATTTTATAGTTGATGCTAATAAGATACTTGGCTCAGTTAGCTCAATGCTGTAGTTAGACTTGTCAGAGATCAGTTGAAGCTAGTAACAAACTTCCCAAAGATAGCTTGAATCTAGTAACAGATTTGACATGGATCATTTGAGCTTAATATCAGATTTGGCATAGATGGGTTAAGTCTATTGGCATTACAAAGTCCAATACTGACTTACCACATATAGGTTTAGCATAATAAAAGTCTTAACGTAGATAAGTGAATGCTGGTAACCTTCTTTGCAAATAGAACAGAACTGTAAGAAAGGTCGAATCTTATAACAAATTTGGCAAAAATAGGTTAAGCCCTGTATCAGACTTGGCAAAAATAGAATGAGCCTAGTAACAGATGACAATAATAGGTTTTTAGCCTATAAATTAGACCCTCATAAAAGACTTTCTTCTTCTTGCAAAATGTGATCGGCAACCACATGCAACATACAGATAAACGTAGGCAGGTATTATTTATTTCGCTGATAAGTCTAATACATTTAAATGTACGATATTATTTAATAATTTGTTTGATTTCACATCTCCTGCAGCGATCAAAAGTGCATTTACAAGGTAATAATTCTGTTTAAAGGAACTGTCAATTACAAGCACTTTACAGGAAAAAGTTGAAATATCATTTTTGTATAGTATATTATTTACTTTCTATATATATTTATTTACCTTGAAATTATATTTATATTATTGACATATAATTTATTGTGTAAGAAAGTATGTGTAAAAGAGAGGCCAGTAGGGTGCTAAAAATAAAAGTGCAGCAATTCAATGTTTGGAATCGGAAGTCTGTTAAGAAAAAAATAAAAAGGATACTTGGACATGTAAAGATTTCAAGACAACTTTAAGCACATTTAAAGATTTCAAGACAACTTTAAGGACATGTAAAGATTTCAAGACAACTTTAAGGACATGTAAAGATTGCAATTAAACTTTAAGGACATGTAAAGATTGCAATTAAACTTTAAGGACATGTAAAGATTGCAAGACAACTTTATGGACATGTAAAGATTGCAAGACAACTTTATGGACATGTAAAGATTGCAAGACAACTTTAAGGACATGTAAAGATTGCAAGACAACTTTAAGGACATGTAAAGATTGCAAGACAACTTAAAGGACATGTAAAGATTGCAAGACAACTTTAAGGACATGTAAAGATTGCAAGACAACTTTAAGGACATGTAAAGATTGCAACATGTAAAGATTGCAAGACAACTTTAAGGACATGTAAAGATTGCAAGACAACTTTAAGGAAATGTAAAGATTGCAAGACAACTTTAAGGAAATGTAAAGATTGCAAGACAACTTTAAGGACATATAAAGATTGCAAGACAGCTTTAAGGACATATAAAGATTGCAAGACAGCTTTAAGGAAATGTAAAGATTGCAAGACAACTTTAAGGACATGTAAAGATTTCAAGACAACTTTAAGGACATATAAAGATTGCAAGACAGCTTTAAGGACATGTAAAGATTGCAAGACAACTTTAAGGACATGTAAAGATTGCAAGACAACTTTAAGGACATGTAAAGATTGCAAGACAACTTTAAGGACATGTAAAGATTGCAAGACAACTTTAAGGACATGTAAAGATTGCAAGACAGCTTTAAGGACACGTAAAGATTGCAAGACAACTTTAAGGACATGTAAAGATTGCAAGACAACTTTAGTTAATTGAACGGATGACATACAGAGATATGGACAAGAGAAAGGTATCAAAAATGGTCAGCCTTTTATCTGTCATTGCAGTTTTCTAAATAAAACCAGTAAACTTTGAGAGTAGTATGGGGGTTAACATGTACTGATGCTGTTGAATGGAAATTAACAGGCTTTAAAGTTAACTTTTTCCACTGTACTTGTGTTGACTATTTAAAATATTAAAATATTAAAATAATTTGTTTCAAGACATGTAGCACCTAAAAAATTAAATATTGAATAAATATTTTCATGAATACCTGTACCTGGTGGCAAGCAATTTTAGAATTTGAAGAAAATTTAACCAAAATGGTCAGAAATGCTGATTACTTAAAAAACAAGCCACAGACTCCCCGTGATTTCCCCCTTAGACAATTTATACACAGGTAAGTTTGCATACAAATTGATCAATTGACAAGACCTTGTAGGTGTAATGTGTGGTGATGTTTAAAAAAATAATTAAAATTCAAGATATCTCCTCTACCAAAATGGAAAATTGAAAATTACCAGATCAGAATTTACTAATGTTTAAATTTTAATATTGCCTGCTTTTAAAAAGTTATTTTGATAACCCCACTTACCAAAGCATCTATAAATTAATAGGGTATAATCATTACAATACCTTGTTTCAGACAATGTGCTTATTTCTATGTACTACTCATTCAAGATGGTTGTCACTCTTTTTTTTTGCTGGTTTAATATTTCTACTTAAATATCTAAAATATCTCAGCGAAGGACATTTTCTGTTGCATTGGATGTCGAAGCTTGACAGTAAAATCAATTAAAAATTTTTTAAGTACGGTAGTTGCTTCAAATAATCATGTGTGTAATATTTATGTTTTGCATTGCAATTAACATGTAGAAAATTATCCCACTTGGATGAAACAATAACATACAAATTATTATTCCATTTGTATTCAAATGATAAAATTTTCACATTAAAGTGGGAATAAAAATAAGATAATCTGTGTATACTTATATACAAGGGGAAGTAAGATGCAATACATGTATTGTTAAAATGGCCAATATATAAATATAATATAAATTGAGCTCTATAATGAAGTGCAGCAAATTCCCCAGACTTGTAGATTTATTCTGTGCAGTCTACTGACACAGATATTAGTATTTCAGCTTAATTGGTATAGGATACCATAGAAAACTGACATAGAATAATAGGACACTATCAAATAGCTATAATGAGAGATTGAGTTTGACGTCATCACCTCTGATCAATATTGTATTTTACTTTGTTCTTCACTACTTATAAAATAGATGTTGATTGGAAAATCAATAGAACATGATGCTACAGGGTCAAATGAAAAGGCTTCAGTTAATGGTGGTACTGGGGTTACAGACAGGATTATTAAATAAACTGCCGAGCTTTGCTATTTTTGAATAATATTGGCATTTTATGTTTTACAAATTGGTAATAATTGTATTGCTTATTGACAAGGATTGCCAGTTTTTCAACTGAATGTAGGGGGATCTCTCTGGGTACTCCAGCTTCCTCCCCCCAATAAAAACTGGATCCCATGATGTAGCTGAAAAATTGCTGAAAGTGGTGTTAAGCATCATTCAAAGAAACAAACAACATTAATAAAAGGAATTGAATAACAAGTTGTAGCCTCCTGCTTTATCTGTTCAGCGTTGTAATAAATGAATGGTAGTAAGAAATAGGATATATACTGATGTAAGTCCCAAAATATATGTTTTTGTACATAGAAGACATTACAAAACTATCATAGCCTGAAGTGTGCACCTGGTAGTTCATGTGTTTTGGGTAATGTATGTATGTAATGGTCCTGCTGTTTCAATGTGACTCTGTGTAGTAGTATAAAATAGCCCAGCCATTCATTGGGTAGGTTTATATTGGAGAATAGTACAAATATTATGTAAGGTGTGGCTGTTAAGATCTGGGTCAGCATAATGGGTAAATAAAGCGCACGAACAAATTGGAGAATGGGGGATGGTGGTCACCAGTAATGTCCCTCCACGCAAAGCTTTGAGATGGTACAAAATTATGTGTTCTTAGAATTTCCTGCTACTTTTAGCATGCCTAAACTCATGGAATTTACATTGGGAATTCATTAAAAATTCAGTGGTCAGGTTTGGAGATGTTTTTTGGCCAGTTTGTGGGTAGTGTCCAGGTTAAAACACACACACTTTAGTACAAATTTGATTTTGAATGTTGAATGACCTTTTCCAACACTACACTTAAACATGTTAAATGTGTTGAATCTCAGGATGCTACCAAAAAGTAGGTTACATTTTTTTTTTAATTTAATTTTTAAATTTTTCTATGTACAAGCCATGATGTACTGGCATATAATGGAGCTACATCTCTAATAAATATTATTATGAAGAAAAGAAATAATAAGTAAAAGGAGCAAACCAATGTCATCGTTTATTTTTATATTTCATGGCAGCAATGGTAGTGTTCCTGAATAAGAAATATTTTGTCCAATAAAATTGTTGAGTGTGGCAGTCAATCACTGCACAGCTACATGTACAATCAATTATTTAATTCAGGGTTTTCTCTTGTACTACAGCTTTCTTTCCCAATAAAAACTGGACAACATTATTTAGCTAATAAATTACTGAAATGGCATTAAACACTATTCAAAGATAGAATCATTACAAAAATGCATTGGTTTTTATCTGTTAAAAAGGCACTCAAGATTTTTATATTATTAATCTCTCCTTATTTTAGTTTTTAAATTTAAAAGAGAGACATTTGTGTAGGCACTAGTTATATGGAAAAATTGTAAAAAGTGACTAATAAATCTATGAACCTCTCATATAGTTTAATATAAGATATCTAAAGTACCTACTTAAAGTACAAAACTTTTTCAAAGTTAGTTTAATGTGCATGTATCCAAAAACAATAAAAAACCAAAAAAAATGTAAATACATTTTCCATATCCATTAAAAAAAAGGGGGTAATGTTCAAATTTCGTTATTGTGTTGTGTGTGGATGGTTACGCAACACTGTACTCAGTATGTAGGAGTAAAGGACACAAGATGTTAATGCTGTCTTAACATATGAAAGAGTTAAAATTTGCACTCAAATCAGCTGGGAAAATAATCATGTATCTTTCTCAAAGGCCTTGTGGGGTCATTTTTAAAAGCATCATTAAAAGACATTTAACCAATATTTCTTAGTGCTAAAAGTGCTTTCATACTAGGCGAGTATTACATTAAGTGATCAGAGCATGTACCATGTAAATAGGTTAGCATTTAAATGGACAATTTTAGCTGACAGTGTCTATAGCCTAGAGACTATTTACAAAAATATTGGTATATTGATTTTTGCTTAAATGGCAATGTAAATTGAATATTTATTATAAAATTTATACCTATGATAATTCCAATTTCATACAATTTTTGTTATCTGTAGAAAGTTAATTGGGCAAACGAAACTAAACTGATTTGTAAGGCTGAATTAAAATATTGTAATGCTTCAGTGATGGTCAAAAGTAAACTGAAATTAATGACAAAATTATAGAATATTGCTAGAATGACAATGATTTTTGTTTTGAATGTTGTTGACCTTGTACGATAATAAATCAGATCTTTGTCATAGATATTTCACATAAAAATAGCCTGGTCACTGTGAGCTATTGACATGGTTTGTCGTCTGTCTTCATAAATTTTGAGAGTCTAATGTTGATAGAAAGAAGGAGGTCTTGTTATTGGGTGGGGGTCTTAAGAAAGTGAGGGGCATACAAGTAATTCACTCACAGTCTTCGATCTTATATTGGGTTACATTGTTGTTAGGTGGTCTTTTAAGAATTCATGTTTTTTTAAATAAAACCTCAACCAAACATATGGTTATGATGTACTTGCTTTTGAGGCGAAATACGATTTATGGTCCGTGTAAGCTACTGCCGTCATTTGAATGTGTGAAGTATGAAATAAACTGTCATCAGACATACTAATGTTATCAAATTAACAAATTGCATGTATGTAACTATTTTGTTTTACATTATAGTTGCTGTTAGTACGTCATACACAAAATGTATGTTACATGCCCATCAGAAAATCTGCTAGTTCTGCCTTCTGTATTGCTGCAACTAGCAAAGTACTGCATGAATATATATAAAACTTGTATGATCTTGAGGTCAAGAAAAAAAGGTCAATGTAACATAAACTCTTCCCTTTAGGTGACAAGATGAGCAATATAATTGTATCAAGATAATAAAAAATAAGGTATTTTCCAAAATATTTGGTTGATCAGTTAGTTCTAAATACTAAGAAGAGCAGCGGTTTACACAGCAGGTTCTGATTATTATTTATGGCTATAGATTTTAGATGACTTTTACTGGTTGTGTACTTTCTGTCACAACATATAATTATTATAGAGAAGTACGTTGTTTTAATTTGATTGTCTATCTACAATTGTAAAAGAGTTTTAAAGAAAACAGACTGAATCTTTTTTATCGACATCTGCTCTAGACATTTATAATTGACTAACAGGTTGTAAGGTGTTGACAATAAAACAATAGATGGTTAGAGGACTTGAGACTTTCTTTCAATGTTACTAGTTTATATTAGGGTGTACAGTACGAGCATATAATTTATACTGGTCCCAGTGTACAGTAGGAGCATATGATATACTGGTCCCAGTGTACAGTAGGAGCATATAAGTTATACTGGTCCCAGTGTACAGTAGGAGCATATGATATACTGGTCCCAGTGTACAGTAGGAGCATTCAAGTTATACTGGTCCCAGTGTACAGTAGGAGCATACAAGTTATACTGGTCCCATTGTACAGTAGGAACATATAAGTTATACTGGTCCCAGTGTCCAGTAGGAGCATACAAGTTATACTGGTCCCATTGTACAGTAGGAGCATATAAGTTATACTGGTCCAGGGTACAGTAGGAGCATATGATATACTGGTCCCAGTGTACAGTAGGAGCATACAAGTTATACTGGTCCCAGTGTACAGTAGGAGCATACAAGTTATACTGGTCCCATTGTACAGTAGGAGCATATAAGTTATACTGGTCCCAGTGTACAGTAGGAGCATACAAGTTATACTGGTCCCATTGTACAGTAGGAGCATATAAGTTATACTGGTCCAGGGTACAGTAGGAGCATATGATATACTGGTCCCAGTGTACAGTAGGAGCATACAAGTTATACTGGTCCCATTGTACAGTAGGAGCATATAAGTTATACTGGTCCAGGGTACAGTAGGGGCATATGATATACTGGTCCCAGTGTACAGTAGGAAACGAATACAAATGTTGATGTTATTAACTGAACTCTGTTTTGTGGTTGTACATAAAAAACATTGTGGTTACTGCCTTGAACACTAGTTTTATAGCATTCCTCTATCAAATAAAGAAGAAACTGAACTTCATATTTTTGGTAGGGTGAACAAATTTTACTACAAAAAAGAGAGAAGTAGTTTATGTATGATTCTATATGCTGCCTTCTCAATATTATATGACTATTATTTCTAAGATCATAGTCAATAGATCTTGGTTGACAATGAGATTGCTGTCAAAAAAATATAAAAATACAGATACAGAAATTCTTAATATAAACCATCATGGAAGAACATTCAAATCTGGTTTTATTGCATCAATAAAACACCTGTTGAGTGCATGTATACTGTATATGAGTGACAACCTTGCTAATTACAATTTGAGACAGCTGACAAATTATTGAAGTATTGAAAAAAAATGAATCTGAACAAACTGAAAATGATACAGATAATTATACCAACTATCAGCTGAAACCAATATGATCAACACCAGATATTGATTTCATATACTAGCGTCAATATCTAACGACAAGATATCGAGGAAATCACCTGTCTCTAATTAATGTACATAATGTCACTCCTCTGATATTAAATAAAAATGTATAAGTTTCTTGTGTATTGTATAGAGCTCCTTTTTAATTCATGATTTGATACATGTACAAACATAGATATGACCATACTTTTCTGTCCTCAAATGGTTTTATGCATTTTTATTTGTTTGCAGTTTTCATTTTCATAGACATATAGATAAACAATGAATATTGTAAGATGTCTAACAATGATAGATCTTTATATGTGAATAATTTAATTGGTTAAGAGAGTAAAATACAGGGTTTAAAATAGGTCAAACAGTCAGTCATTTCCCAGATGTTTTGATTTAAAAATACATGTATTTTATTGCTTATTTACTATTCCTTCGTTTGAATGTTATAGTTCTAGTCCCTTGTATGAATGTTATGGGGTTTAGTCCCTTGTATGAATGTTATGGGGTTTAGTCCCTTGTATGAATGTTATGGTTCTAGTCCCTTGTATGAATGTTATGGTTCTAGTCCCTTGTATGAATGTTATAGTTCTAGTCCCTTGTATGAATGTTATGGTTCTAGTCCCTTGGATGAATGTAATGGGGTTTAGTCCCTTGTATGAATGTTATGGGGTTTAGTCACTTGTATGAATGTTATAGTTCTAGTCCCTTGTATGAATGTTATGGTTCTAGTCCCTTGTATGAATGTTATGGTTCTAAGCCCTTGTATGAATGTTATAGTTCTAGTCCCTTGTATGAATGTTATGGTTCTAGTCCCTCGTATGAATGTTATGGTTCTAGTTCCTTGTATGAATGTTATGGTTCTAGTCCCTTGTATGAATGGTATGGTTCTAGTCTCTTGTATGAATGTTATGGTTCTAATCCCTCGTATGAATGTTATGGTTCTAGTCCCTCGTATGAATGTTATGGTTCTAGTCCCTTGGCATAACATTCATCCAGGATGAATGTTATGGTTCTAGTCCCTCGTATGAATGTTATGGTTCTAGTCCCTCGTATGAATGTTATGGTTCTAGTCCCTCGTATAAATGTTATGGTTCTAGTTCCTTGTATGAATGTTATGGTTCTAGTCCCTTGTATGAATGTTATAGTTCTATTCCCTTGTATGAATGTTATGGTTCTAGTCCCTTGTATGAATGTTATGGTTCTAGTCCCTCGTATGAATGTTATAGTTCTAGTCCCTTGTATGAATGGTATGGTTCTAGTCTCTTGTATGAATGTTATGGTTCTAGTCCCTTGTATGAATGTTATGGTTCTAGTCCATTGTATGAATGTTATAGTTCTAGTCCATTGTATGAATGTTATGGTTCTAGTCCCTTGTATGAATGTTATAGTTCTAGTTCCTTGTATGAATGTTATGGTTCTAGTCCCTTGTATGAATGTTATGGTTCTAGTCCCTTGTATGAATGTTATGGTTCTAGTCCCTTGTATGAATGTTATGGTTCTAGTCCCTTGTATGAATGTTATAGTTCTAGTCCCTTGTATGAATGTTATGGTTCTAGTCCCTTGTATGAATGTTATAGTTCTAGTCCCTTGTATGAATGTTATGGTTCTAGTCCCTTGTATGAATGTTATGGTTCTAGTCCCTTGTATGAATGTTATAGTTCTAGTCCCTTGTATGAATGGTATGGTTCTAGTCTCTTGTATGAATGTTATGGTTCTAGTCCCTTGTATGAATGTTATAGTTCTAGTCCCTTGTATGAATGGTATAGTATAGTGCTTTGTATGAATGTTATGGTTCTAGTCCCTTGTATCAATGTTATGGTTCTAGTCCCTTGTATGAATGTTATAGTTCTAGTCCCTTGTATGAATGGTATGGTTCTAGTCTCTTCTATGAATGTTATGGTTCTAGTACCTTGTATGAATGTTATGGTTCTAGTCCCTCGTATGAATGTTATAGTTCTAGTCCCTTGTATGAATGGTATGGTTCTAGTCTCTTGTATGAATGTTATAGTTCTAGTTCCTTGTATGAATGTTATGGTTCTAGTCCCTTGTATGAATGTTATGGTTCTAGTCCATTGTATGAATGTTATACACCATGTAGTTCTAGTCCCTTGTATGAATGTTATGGTTCTAGTCCCTTGTATGAATGGTATGGTTCTAGTCTCTTGTATGAATGTTATGGTTCTAGTCCCTTGTATGAATGTTATGGTTCTAGTCCCTTGTATGAATGTTATGGTTCTAGTCCCTTGTATGAATGGTATGGTTCTAGTCTCTTGTATGAATGTTATGGTTCTAGTCCCTTGTATGAATGTTATAGTTCTAGTCCCTTGTATGAATGGTATAGTTCTAGTCCCTTGTATGAATGGTATAGTATAGTCCTTTGTATGAATGTTATGGTTCTAGTCCCTTGTATGAATGTTATAGTTCTAGTCCCTTGTATGAATGTTATAGTTCTAGTCCCTTGTATGAATGTTATAGTTCTAGTCCCTTGTATGAATGTTATGGTTCTAGTCCCTTGTATGAATGTTATAGTTCTAGTCCCTTGTATGAATGTTATAGTTCTAGTCCCTTGTATGAATGGTATAGTATAGTCCTTTGTATGAATGTTATGGTTCTAGTCCCTTGTATGAATGTTATGGTTCTAGTCCCTTGTATGAAGTTATGGTTCTAGTCCCTTGTATGAATGGTATGGTTCTAGTCTATTGTATGAATGTTATGGTTCTAGTCCCTTGTATGAATGTTATAGTTCTAGTCCCTTGTATGAATGGTATGGTTCTAGTCTCTTGTATGAATGTTATGGTTCTAGTCCCTTGTATGAATGTTATGGTTTTAGTCTCTTGTATGAATGTTATGGTTCTAGTCCCTTGTATGAATGTTATGGTTCTAGTCCCTTGTATGAATGTTATGGTTCTAGTCTATTGTATGAATGTTATGTTTCTAGTCCATTGTATGAATGTTATGGTTCTAGCCCCTTGTATGAATGTTATAGTTCTAGTCCCTTGTATGAATGTTATGGGGTTTAGTCACTTGTATGAATGTTATGGTTCTAGTCCCTTGTATGAATGTTATGGTTCTAGTCCCTCGTATGAATGTTATGGTTCTAGTCCCTTGTATGAATGTTATAGTTCTAGTCCCTTGTATGAATGGTATAGTATAGTGCTTTGTATGAATGTTATGGTTCTAGTCCCTTGTATGAATGTTATGGTTCTAGTCCCTTGTATGAATGTTATGGTTCTAGTCCCTTGTATGAATGGTATGGTTCTAGTCTATTGTATGAATGTTATGGTTCTAGTCCCTTGTATGAATGTTATAGTTCTAGTCCCTTGTATGAATGGTATGGTTCTAGTCTCTTGTATGAATGTTATGGTTCTAGTCCCTTGTATGAATGTTATGGTTTTAGTCTCTTGTATGAATGTTATGGTTCTAGTCCCTTGTATGAATGTTATGGTTCTAGTCCCTTGTATGAATGTTATGGTTCTAGTCTATTGTATGAATGTTATGTTTCTATTCCATTGTATGAATGTTATGGTTCTAGCCCCTTGTATGAATGTTATAGTTCTAGTCCCTTGTATGAATGTTATGGGGTTTAGTCACTTGTATGAATGTTAAGGTTCTAGTCCCTTGTATGAATGTTATGGTTCTAGTCCCTCGTATGAATGTTATGGTTCTAGTCCCTTGTATGAATGTTATGGTTTTAGTCTCTTGTATGAATGTTATGGTTCTAGTCCCTTGTATGAATGTTATGGTTCTAGTCCCTTGTATGAATGTTATGGTTCTAGTCTATTGTATGAATGTTATGTTTCTAGTCCATTGTATGAATGTTATGGTTCTAGCCCCTTGTATGAATGTTATAGTTCTAGTCCCTTGTATGAATGTTATGGGGTTTAGTCACTTGTATGAATGTTATGGTTCTAGTCCCTTGTATGAATGTTATGGTTCTAGTCCCTCGTATGAATGTTATGGTTCTAGTCCCTTGTATGACTGTTATAGTTCTAGTCCCTTGTATGAATGGTATAGTATAGTGCTTTGTATGAATGTTATGGTTCTAGTCCCTTGTATGAATGTTATGGTTCTAGTCCCTTGTATGAATGTTATGGTTCTAGTCCCTTGTATGAATGGTATGGTTCTAGTCTATTGTATGAATGTTATGGTTCTAGTCCCTTGTATGAATGTTATAGTTCTAGTCCCTTGTATGAATGGTATGGTTCTAGTCTCTTGTATGAATGTTATGGTTCTAGTCCCTTGTATGAATGTTATGGTTTTAGTCTCTTGTATGAATGTTATGGTTCTAGTCCCTTGTATGAATGTTATGGTTCTAGTCCCTTGTATGAATGTTATGGTTCTAGTCTATTGTATGAATGTTATGTTTCTATTCCATTGTATGAATGTTATGGTTCTAGCCCCTTGTATGAATGTTATAGTTCTAGTCCCTTGTATGAATGTTATGGGGTTTAGTCACTTGTATGAATGTTAAGGTTCTAGTCCCTTGTATGAATGTTATGGTTCTAGTCCCTCGTATGAATGTTATATTTCTAGTCCCTTGTATGAATGTTATGGTTCTAGTCCCTTGTATGAATGTTATGGTTCTAGTCCCTTGTATGAATGTTATGGTTCTAGTCCATTGTATGAATGTTATGGTTCTAGTCCCTCGTATGAATGTTATGGTTCTAGTCCATTGTATAAATGTTATGGTTCTAGTCCCTTGTATGAATGTTATGGTTCTAGTCCATTGTATGAATGTTATAGTTCTAGTCCCTTGTATGAATGTTATGGTTCTAGTCTCTTGTATGAATGTTATGGTTCTAGTCCATTGTATGAATGTTATGGTTCTAGTCCATTGTATGAATGTTATAGTTCAAGTCCCTTGTATGAATGTTATGGTTCTAGTCCCTTGTATGAATGGTATGGTTCTAGTTCCTTGTATGAATGTTATGGTTCTAGTCCATTGTATGAATGTTATGGTTCTAGTCCCTTGTATGAATGTTATGGTTCTAGTCCCTTGTATGAATGTTATGGTTCTAGTCCCTTGTATGAATGGTATGGTTCTAGTCCCTTGCATGAATGTTATAGTTCTAGTCCATTGTATGAATGTTATGGTTCTAGTCCATTGTATAAATGTTATGGTTCTAGTCCATTGTATGAATGTTATGGTTCTAGTCCCTTGTATGAATGTTATGGTTCTAGTCCCTTGGATGAATGTTATGGTTCTAGTCCATTGTATGAATGTTATGGTTCTAGTTCCTTGTATGAATGTTATGGTTCTAGTCCCTTGTATGAATGTTATGGTTCTAGTCCATTGTATGAATGTTATGGTTCTAGTCCTAGAATACATAATTCTGTCATTTTATAGGGTAGCTGACTAGCTGTGGTATTTAATACAGTAAAAAGATTTAAACTGAACAGCTTGGAAAGGTGAAGAAGTCTACTGTACAAACTGCCTGTTTGTTTCCAAAGACTCACATTACTCCAGGGTTGGTTTAGGAAGGTCTTATACTACAAGCATATTGTGTATGTAGAATGACATGCTTTTAGTATGTTTTGGAGTTTAAAATGGAATTTTTACCAGAAAGTTATAATTCAACTCCCTTTTTGTAACTTAAGGTGCTTTATTTATTAGCCACCATTATGAGCTGTAAAATAAATTGCTTCTTTTCCCGAAGTAGAAAAAATATAATTTATCTTTGTTTTCTTTAGATTTGTTTAATTAAATATTTCTGCAAGTAAAATGCAGGTAAAAATTAAAGTATCAAAATGCATGATTTGTTAGTTTTTGATAGGCTATAGAGACAGAATAGCTGTGTAAACTAATTATTTAGTGGGTGTTTTGTTAATGTTGACAATAGTTACACTCATAAATAAAATTTTTGTGGTTTTTATTTAAACTTAAAATGCTTGTGTTGCAATACAGTGTAGGTTGATTTTTACATTTACAAAAGATTTACTCAAGTTTTATCTTTGTTTAATGTTGTTGATTTTTCTTTGGTTACCTTCCAAGTACACCAACATTATACAAGGTCTAAATTTTGATCTGAGAAAATATTGAACAGTGGTGGGTCCAGAGAGGGCGGAAGGGACGCCCCCCCCCCCCCCCCCCCTTTAAGAAGTAGAAAAGAAAGAGTGAGCAAAAAAGGAGGAAAGAGAGAAAAGAATAAGGATAAAATTTGTAATTCTTAACACCGTCTCAATTGCTTAAATCTCACCAGCAAGGGGGCATCGCCACCTTAGTCCACTGACAGGGCGCTGCTCTGTAGACACAGGGGATCTTGAGCCGTCCCCAAACTCCTTGCAAAATTTTCCCCCTAGCCTAATTTTCTGGATATGCCCTGCTGAACAAGTTTAATTTGATCAAACCTCAAAAGTTAAGTCAGTTCCATATTAAGTTATATTATTTGACTCTTTATTCAAGGACTAACATGATCTAACATGTGTAGATAAGGGACTTATAATTAAGCCCCTCATACTACTCCTTTCCTTAATTAAACTGGTGCCTATTTGTACCAGTTTAACTAGGCAAGGAGTAGTATATGGGTCATTATTAAAAGTCCCTGGGGTATATAGTGTAAGGGTTGGATGTCTGTTAAACTTGGGGATACACATCTCTTATCTGTAACTCCTTCTACACCCCTGAATGAAATTTAATTAAACATGTACAGAATCTTTGTCACAATGTGCCATTATGGACCTGATATATTACATTTTGAGCAGAATGGTATTTGGGGTTTTCCATAGAAAATTCATGGAGTATGCCACTTGTCCCTTTGGGATACCCATCTCACATTAGCAACTCTTAAATGCCATCATTGAATTTTATTAAATTTTCACGAAATCACTGAAGTGCACTTGATATTTACATTTTGATTAGAATGATATTTGAGGTTTTCCATAGCAAAACATGAAGTATGCCACTTGTCCCTTTGGGATACGCATCTCACATTACCAACTCCAAAACGACAACATTGAATTTTATTAATAAATTTATTACATTTTTCGAAATCACTGCAGTGAGCTTGATATTTACATTTTGATTAGAATGATATTTGGGGTTTTCCATAGCAAAACATGGAGTATGCCACGTGTCCCTTTGGGATACCAATCTCACACTAGCAACTCCTAAATGACAACATTGAATTTTATTAAATTTGCACAGTGCACTTGATATTTACATTTTGATCAGAATGATATTTGGGGTTTCCTGTAGCAAAACATGGACTTTGCCTCAGACACGCCGAGTACCCATCTCTTCTGCATGGAATTCAAATTAACTTTCACGGAATCTTTCTCACATAGTGCCATTGTATATTTTGATCTGAAATGATATTTTGGATTTCCACAGCAAAACACAGACTTTGTCATGTGTCCGTTGAATACACTTGGGGGTACCAATCTCTTCTACACTCCTGCATGCAATTTAAACTTTCAGCTGAATCTGTCTCATTGTGTCATTGTGCAAGTGATAATTTTACATTCTAATCGGAAATGATATTCGGAGTTTCCCATAGCAAAACATTGCTATTTTGACAAAGGGAAGCAATTAGTAGTGAGCATTATTCTGTCTTTAAGATCACCTCGGATCGAAGACCCATGTGTGCTTTTGTCATCACTTCGTTTCTGTGGTGTATCTGTCATTGATTTTTTAAGCTTTTCAGATATTTTCTTCTTTGAACCCACTTGACCATCATCTTTCAAATTTGTATCGAGAGTGTTGATCAATGCACAAAGATTGTCACTGTTATTAAAAATATATCAGGTGGTCAATACATTTGTATCTTAAAAAGTTAAGAAAAAACTTAAAACATCAAATTGCTCATCCCTTTAAGCTTTACAAATCTTCTTAATAGTCCAAAGGGTTTAGTCCTGGTTTGCCCACATTTAATTAGCTGTATAATTAATAAAGTTAAATAAACAAAAAAGACAATGGGTTTACTGACCATGAAGATCTAAAGTCTGTTCTATTTTAACCGGTAAAAAATGTATAGAAAGTATATACATGTAGTTTATATATATATATTTCTCTGTGCAGAAAGAAGTTGTGTAATGACTGCCTGTAAGTTATAAGTCCTTATCGGATTTGCCAAAGGGGATTATAGGTTTACATGCACTCCGTTCGTGAGTTCGGCACATACAAGTTTTTCTAACTGTTTTTTGTAACCTCTTTCAGATATTGAGCTGATATTTGGTATGTGATCAGTTACAAATCAAGTTTGAATGTTGTTGAAAACTATAAGAGCCAGATTGACATTGCAAATTGCTGAACTGATCAGCAAGACAATGCCTACCAATCACATAGTTGGTCTAAAATTGTTTGACCACTCCTTATAGTAGTTATTGCTCATAAATAACATTTTTAAATCAAATTTTCCGTTTTTTTTCACAGTAACTTCAAAGCTATAACAGCTAAAGTGACACTGTAAATTGCTAAAATATCAAGTCCTACAATTGATTTTTATTGATCTAAAATTGTCAGATTAATTTTTTAGGAGTTATTGCCCTTTAATTACGATTTTAGTACCTTAATAGTGTTGCCTTATAAATAAAACTTATATATCTAGAGTAATATTTATGTAAATAGCAAAGGAATACAAATCATTTTATTGTCTTAAAATTGTGAGATGAATCCTTATAGGAGTTATTGCTCTTTAATGATAATTTTTTTATACATAAATTTGTATTTTTGCCCTGCAACGTAAATGTTTAACAGAGGGAATGTATAAATTGCAAAAATTATCAGCAAGAAAAGGTCTACAAATCTCTTACTTTGTCCAAAATTGTTAGATGTCTCTGTAAGAGTTATTCATTTTATTAGTCCGAGAATCCTCTGCACGCAAAAAAAGCGTTGGACGACAGAGGTTTCTCGGACTATTTTATGTGAGGATTTTAGACACAATTATCAGTTTTTGTGTACAAAGCGAGAGTAAAACCTTAAATTACTAAAATAACAGGAAGGACAAGGCCTACAAATCATTTATTTTTAAATAACTGTTTGATGACTTGTTATAGGAGTTATTGCCCTTGATGACAATTTTGCTGAACTTTTTAGTTTTTGCTAATAACATTTAGAGTGAAACTGTAAATTGCAAAAATTTGATGATAGCTCGAATTCACATGTCTTGCACGTAAGCGTTTTCATGCTCCTGTCATATTCTAGTATCGTAGTCGGGTTTTTACATACGGCTTCGTGTTGAAAATAAACTTTATTAACCGTTGACAATAAGCATATCATTTTCCTCACAACAAAGTTCGTATTTTGGGTAGTAACCTAAAAAAGGAATCCGTGCGCAATTTCTAAAAGTATTTTGCATAAGGCATAAAAAAATGTGAGAAACCGCTCGGTAAAATGGTTAAATCTGTAAACTTCGTGTACACAAGTGTACAAAAGTATAGGAAATGTTGAAAATAGAGATCTATCTCTCCAATAGCAAACAAATTCAAAGGGAAAAAGTAGAAGGTCTTTTCCAATCATGATCTAATTAATATACGAAAGAGATGATATATTTTATGGTAAATATATATTTAAACTGTACTAAAAGTCTTGTATTTATGTAAGAATGTTATATGGAATCGAAGTATTATAAACTTCTGAGCGAAAACATTTTAGAAGGCTGCTTTCTGAGTGAAGCATTTTTTTTCCTTTTCTTTTCCTTTGTCCTGTAAATGTTTATAGTTTACAGGTCACGGTTTCCATATTAACTTTTTTGTACTCGGAACATTCTTTAAAAGCTTATAATCTTTACTATTGTTTGATTATGTTATTCAATAGGCAAAATTTCTATTTTGAAAACTAATAATCGTTCACTTTTGTCGTCTTCTGGTTTCCAAGGTCAAGTTTCTGGATTAACCCTTTGGTACTCGAACATTCTTTTGACAACATAACTAAATAGGCTTACGCTATGGTGGTATTATAATCACGGATTACCTGTAATTTTAATATTAAAGGCTTGATTTCTTCGAGCCCAATCTCGGATAAACTAACAAACGTTTAATAGATCTCAAACGTATACTAATAACATGTTGTGGTTAAAAAAACGTGTTATTTATGATGATAATTTGTCTTTAGGATTCACCACCCCCCTTTTCCCAACGTCATTCAATCAAATAGAAGTAATGCTTTAATTCCCTAAATTGATTGCCTTATGCGAATACAATAATACTTGAATAAAGCAAGATCGAACGCGAAAGGAGACATGAAAAACTTTAAACTTTAGCAGTAATTACCAAAGAATAATTGCCCGACTGGTTCGTTCAGGTAGTTCGTCTCGTGGTCTGTCTATGATAGCGGGCTCGAGACTCACTGCGGTCAGGGTGCGCTCGACAATCATAATTTATAAGGATATCCAGTTTTCCTACCAAAGTTCGGGTTTCTCCCGGTACTCAGGCTTCCTTCCCCCAATAAAAAACTAGACGCCATGAAAATGACGTTAAACAACATTCAAAGTAAAAAAAACAAAGACGTGCGGGTCACATCTTGTCAATTTTATCTTTTGTGATTTCTACTTTATAATGCTTAACTTTTTGTTTTTGTTTCTATGTTAATTAATTATGTAGCGGCAAAAATCATAAAAAAGCAAAATTATTGTAGCTAAGGGTTAGGATTAACCTTTCAGCACAAACCATTTTCCAGAGAATTATCTTATTATAAGGTGTTGCACTTATAAATAACAGATATGGATAATTTTATTTTTTATTAAATATACCGCATTCTTAAAACGGCTTATTTTTCAATTTACAAAATTAATTCTTTACTCTCTTGTATGTCATTACCATTGTATACGATTCTTTCAAGGTCATGGAAGTATTCGTAATTTAAACTATATGAAACAATATGGGTATTTGTTTATGCAGTGTCTTGTTCTCAGATAAAATTGAAGTGTAAAATCACATGGGGCATTAGTCTTTAAAACCTTAATGACTGAGATCTAGCAGAACCATTGGAAGCATACTTAATTATGTATATGTATAACAGAACAGATTCTTTGGGTACCTTTTGTCGGTTTAAGGTGTCGGTCATTATTGTTGCTTGTTACAATACATATTAAACATAACAAATTTTCATCTGATTATGAGATTCCCATTTATTTACGAAACTTTATTTAGGCGGAAAACTTAAACAAATTCGGAAAATAAACGTGGTAACTTGCAACTTGGTGCAAAAAATGTATGTGAGGATCGTGACAAAGATTTCTCATTTCATCTTACTTCGTACCAATTTTTTATTTTTGATCAGCAGAATTTTTCATTTTTAAAGTCTTCTCTAAAACTCTGTAGCTAAATAGTTTGCTTCTTTGCATGCTTGAATTTTGGAAGGCGCTTAGATTTATAATTCTGTTTTGTACTTGCAACATGGCTGCTATTTTAAATCCCCGTTTCTGATTAGTAATATTGTATTTATCCTCAAAAGTCAGGGTTTCTGTGTCCACGTGTCCACGACACATGTGGATGCAGAAACCCTGACTTGTAAGGATGTATTGTATTTAAATATCTTCTTTTCTTAAACTACTAGTCCTAATGAATTGTAATTAAAAACAATCGAAAATACAAGGCGAAATAGTCTAATTCATGTCAAAATAAGGTAAATTTACATATTCATATTATGTAACATCAACAAAGCACAATTTTCTTCAGGACAGAAAAATAAAGCGAAATCAAATACTTATTTAAAGGACTTTCTGTTTTTATTGGTTGTGAGTAGAGGGCTATGGGATACAATTTTGGTCCTAATTGTCTATGGTATTTTGTTCCGAAAACGAATGATTGAAGAAATTGGAAAGGCTGATATTTCAATACGCTCTTGAAGAAGGGAATTTGTTTTTATATTTTTATGTATACATGTAACACCTTCAACACAATTGGTAATTGTTTTCTATAAATAACCACGGGTCTTGCAAATTGAAGTTGTGGGAACAAAAAACAATTTAAGCAAGCCCATTACTTACTAAATTAGTGATAACGTATTTTAATACATGTGTTTCAAATCCCAAAATAAGTTTAGAGAAGAAAAATTCACAGTGTTTAATTACACTATGTTGTAGAATTACATTTATCTGACGTGTAATTCGAATAATAATGACAGAACACATGTACTGATTTTTTTTAACTGATAGAACCTATTGGTGCAGTAATTGAGACGACTGAAATAGCAAGGCAAATAATGATTTTCAAATATAGGTGTTATACAACAAGGGTCCATTGGAAGGGGTTGCTCATCCGAATAAAACGTACTTGGTTTTCGGTTTATGACAAGGATAAAATCAATTAATTATTACCGATTATTTTTAAATAATATGATGAATTCTACGTGGAATTCTATAAATAACGTATTCCATGGTCTATTGGTATGATAAATTTAAAACAGTTTTGTTAAAGAGTGTAGAGAACATCGATATTCCATTTATTAATAAAAGAGAATCGTGTCTTTTTACCAAGATATGCAAATTTAATTGCTTTGAAAGAAACAAAAATCACGGTGTACCACATATCTGCTTTCTAGGAAGCTGATTGGCTCGGACGTTAATCTCGCCATCTAGTGATACACATGCAATAGGAACTTGTGTTGAGTAATATATGTGTACATTTCTTTGTAGTGTGTTGTATTTGTTATGGGCTACAAGTAGGAAAATAAATCGTTACATGAACATAAAAGAATCTATAACTATTGTTAATTACATAGCGATTTAGTCACATAAAACTATATATACATCTAGGAGACGGTATGGCTAGTTTTCTCTCCCAATAAACAACTGTTATAATATAAATCAGTCAATAAATTTTTTACCGGAGAGTTTCTATTTGCTGCCTCGGGCAGTATCAATAATATTAGTAAAGCTGTTTTTCATCTTTCAAGAATGATAAATATATGTCACTAAGTTTCGCATAACTTTGTTGTAAAACAGTATTTATTCGTGTGTTATAATAATCATACACCAGCTGTTTACATGAAGATGCTGTTATACTGTTAATAATGAGTTACTAACAATTAAAATTAGTTTATTGCTTTAATAATGTTTTCTTCCGAGTTTCATATACACTTATTCGTCTTATTGTATTATGATCGTTAAGGACTTTAAAAAATGAAATCAAATTTCTGTTCATATTGTATCACAATTATTTTCTTTGCACTGACTGATAAAAATGTAACAAATCGCCAAATACGTACTAACGGTACGGAAGTAGGTAAATAATTTCCACAAGTCCCTTTGAAAATATTTTGCTATTAGAGAGATAGATTTCAACATTTCTTATACTATCCACTTGTGTACTCCTTTGTACACAAGCTGATAGTATAGGAAATGTTGATAATGAAGGTGTATCTCTCTAATAGCAAATTCAATGGATTTGTGGCAAGTCTGGTAAATAATAGGTGCACATACATTAGTTTATATTATGGGTAAACCATATTAAACTTACAAGTAATTTTGTTGATTGTAAACATGATGCCATAAGATAGCCAAGATCCAAATTTTGGAAGAACTGCTGGGTAGGAAGAAAATTAAGTAAAAAGTTATCCGAGACTAAATGTTACGTCACAGTTTTTGTTTCTATTATGAATTTTATTAACAAGAAGCGGACGCCTTTTTATTTTAATGCAATTTAAAACACACGTAGATAAATTTTGTTCAACGAGTTTTATTTTGAACTTTTTCGAAATGTTAACAATGACCCATCCTCCCAAGTCAGGGGTTCCAAGTCCGCGTTCGCTCCATCGTCTTCGCTCCGAGCGAACACGGATTCAGAACCTCTGTAGCGAACGTGGAATCAGAACCCATAACTTGGAAGGATGACAATGACCCCAAACCACAAGTTATCAATTACAACGTTAAATCTTAGGATTCTTCTATTCTTTAATAAACAAAGATTATTTTTTAAATTGCACTTAAGAGGAGCTGCATTTGGGCCCAAAATTTGAAATCTCAAATAATCAGTTTAAACTTCGCTAAAAACTGCAAAATATCTTACGGTATCCTTTACCATATGACGTCATCGTTAAATTTTAACAAAAATTGAGCAAGTTTTATTAGAAAATTAAGTATACCCCCACATGTTTTGATCAAAACCATAATTGAACAGAATCATCCTTCATAAACAATACATGTGTTGGATTGTTTTTATCCAATGATTTTGGCCTATGTCGGAAATTTAGTTATAAAAATTACTGCATTGAAAAAAAATTCTGCCAAAATTTATGTTTTCAGTCTATTTTGACGTAATTATTGACGTTAAATTGAGGATTACAGAATATTAGAGAGACGTTCCTACTTATTCATTTAGCAAAGTCTGAACATTACAAGTTTAATTTTTTTGCGAAATCGCGGGTTAAAAAGGCCATTATACCCCCGTGTCCTTCCCTTGCAAAAAAATATTTATATCAGTTTCTAGTAAATTCTTCGTTCTTTCTAGTGCTTTAGTGTGAATCAAATAACTTACTGTCAGTTTTTGTGTTAGTACTCTAGTTTTCACATTTAATCAATTGTTATTTCATAAAGCTGGACTTAATTATGTCAAGTGAAATAAAGCCTTTTTAGCAACCTATCTAAAGAATTATTGCAACTGGACTTGACTGGTATGATGATGCTATTAAAGTTTTACTTGGTGCAAACTGCTCTCCTCTCATAGCTATTTTTCTGCATTTTCGTAAATTCCGTATAAAAGAAAATACAGACAAAAACGCAATTAAACATGACCTGAGTTTTGTTTATACAAACTGTCGTTACATCGATTCCATCCTCAATCAACCTAATTTCCTTTTACATGCTGATAAATATACAAAATTATGTAAAAAACGAATAAATAAAAAAAAAATCGTGTTTATACAAAGTTTCCTTTGATGCGAGTAATTTTTCAATGACCGTGTAAGTAATTGCAATTTGGGATTAATGTGTCAATTATGATGCTACTTTAATATTTTTTAGTTTTAACGTACATGAATTAGTATGAAAGTCCATGTTAAATTCATGGATTGACAGACTTGATTGAATAGTTGCTGTCTACGAGCCTATTTCAGCTATTTGCAGGAAGTTATTAAATAAGTTTCCATGAAAACTTACCCTTGGAATACTATTTATTTCTATTCAAAGCGAAAATAGAGGTTTATATAGGTTGTATATGTTGTACGAACACAGGATAATTTTATTTGTTTGAGATTGATAAGATCAAGTCACGTCATCAATTAATTTGCCCTGGTCTGTTATAACACCGGCACATATATTCTATGTACGTATAATGACATTACACAGGCACTGCCATTCTATGTACGTATAATTACATACTAGTGAAAACTTAATAGACAACTACTTTCTTAAATCTAAGAAATAATTAAATATAAACGCACTACAATTTAAAATAAAAAAGACAAATAACCACAATTGAACTTTTAAAAAAACCATTTGAATAGTAGAAGGGAAGTAATTCCAATTTGCTTTTTGTTGAACATACTTTGTCAGAATGTTATCTCCCTTGATATGTTACAATAATTTCATTCTGTCAGTGTAATGATTCTGGTCGAAAATATTCCATAGTGAAAAATTTCCATCGACAAAAATACACTAGTATGGTCTGATCGTCCGTTCACTTATATGATTTCTTGGAAAACTTGCGCGATTCTTATGATTTTGTCTTTATTCCTTGGAAGATTGCAAATTCTTACAAAAAAGTATTATAAAAATGCATTGAAATAAAAGTTTTTGAATGCTCGTGACTGGGTCAATTTTATTGTAAAAGTAATCTTCCATTCACTTAAAATTTAGTTCTTAAAGGCTTTATCCGCGGAGCTTCCGTGGGTTTTGCCCTTGGAACCCATATCAGGACCCTGCCCTGGACCCCCAGACCACCTTCCGTAAGTTTTGCGTGCGCTGTGCACAGTCATAGCTATGCCACTGGTCGGAATAAAACTACGCTTACAGATATGCTTTTCGTAAATAAAGCAATTCCTTAAAGAAAATATATTCTGATATAATTAGACAAGTTGAAATAACCACAAGGAATTTTTATTTTATATTTCAGATCTTCTATAGACAAAGTTTGCAGTAAAGGCGGAAAGCGAGTTAATGTGACTGACAGGTCAGTTGATTGATAGGTAGTCCGAAAATCCTCTGCCGTCCAAAGGTTTTTTGAAACTTTGACGCTCCTAGCTACAATATTGTAGCGTAATAACGTAGTATACGGAGCGAAAATAACAGCTGATTTTAATCAGATTGGCAGTTTTTCAACAGAAATCAGGACGTCAATATAAATCAAACAGGGAATGAGGATGGAGCCACGAGCAGACATTTGGTCACATTTGGAATGTATTCGAAAAGTATATAGAGGTGGGTAGGAACAAAGATTTAGGTTTTTGGTTCCTACATTTTTATCGAAATTCAGATAAGGTCTCGGTGACCAGGCTTTGCGAATAAATATACAGTACATTGTCAGAAAATATACAATTTATTTGTACGAGTCTTAGAAACAGGTAGAAATTCGAGGCACTGCCGAGTATTTCTTGCCTTTTTTGCGGCGAGTACAAATAAACTTTATATTTTCTGACAGTGTACGAATATTGTTTTTATTCTGCAGCCAGACAATAGATTTAATACTAATAGAAAACATGAAAAAGTGCACTTCT
This sequence comes from Limnoperna fortunei, assembly GCA_944474755.1. Lineage (NCBI taxonomy): Eukaryota > Metazoa > Mollusca > Bivalvia > Mytilida > Modiolidae > Limnoperna > Limnoperna fortunei. The sequence continues at coordinate 80,772,179 of OX104116.1, forward strand.
TGCCGATTTTTACTTGAAAATTTCTGCGCGTATTCGAGTGATAGCATGACGTCACAAACAAATATCGTAATCGACAACAAGCCGTAAACCAGAACAGAATTCTAAATAAGGTTAGAAGTATGGACAAGGGTACCAGAAGCTGACGTCATTATTTAAGGAATACTTCAAATTTATTAACAGGTTATACGATATAATATGGTTTAGGTCTGTTTACGTCTAATAAACCGCGAAGCGGTTTATATATGGTGTAAACAGACCCAAACCATATTATATCGTATAACCTGTTCAGAATTTTGAAATATTCCTTATTATTTAATTTTAACTATAAATTTTAACACTTTTTATGGTACAAAAGTCGATTACGTCATGGAACTGTTTGAATTTTAACGGCGTAGGAATAGGTCATAGGTTACGCAGGTTATTTCTTATAATATGGGTTGCTCGATTTTGAATTGACCAATCAGATTTCAACTTACAAAGCAAATTATTTACAAATAAAGCTTTGCTTTATTCGCAGGTTCGTATTTGTATATAGTTGAAGCGGTAGTTGCAGAATAAAACATTAATAAAACCCCAACAGAAGGTATCCCCCATATGTCACCTGGTGACGCGCTGGACGACATCGGGTCGAGCACTGGGAACAGTCCCAGTAATTAGTTATGAGATTCATTGGGTAGGTACATATTTCTCCTTTGCTGGTGTCTTTCTTTTCAACCGTAAAATATAAAATTTAAACATTAACTGATTCTGTCTATATTTAATGATGTTTATTTTATAACTGTTAATCTCTGTTTATTCACCGAGACTCAACATAACCCAACTTAATTTTAACTGAACCTTGATGTAAACAATTAATCAAATAACCCACATTTTTCTATAATAATTCATCAGTTTGTGGAACTGTTGAAATGAATTTTTCCATTATAAATGTAAATTAATTTGTTTTCACCTTTTGATAATAAAGACATGGGATCTTCATCATTGACACCCCTGACCTTTGACCTTCAAACTGGGCGCTATGAAAGGCCAGGGTCACGTTCTAAATTTTGACATCCGCTTATGTTCTCTACACCTGTAATACCGTATAAGATCCAGGAAAAGCAAATTAGTACAACATGTAGATCTACATCAAAGAGTAAACTTTGTCAGATATGCAGGAAAAGGATTCATTAACCAGAAGATATAGACCTAGCGTCTTCACAATAGACCCTTGTGATCTTTGCTCTCAAAATGGATTAAAGGTCAAGAGTGCAAAATGTGGATCTTTGTCACATTGCAGTAGAAGTTCTAGAAGTCATCTTGGAGGAGTTATCTCTAATTATAAAAGTAAGTTATTGGTTTTCCATATAATTCATAAACTATTGACGATAGAGGCATCGGGTATTCTCTCTGGTCTTCACTATTGACATCCATTACCTTTGGCCTCGAAAATGGACACAAGTTCAAAGGTGAAATCGCGTTCTCAATTTTTACCTCAGCTTGTGTTCTCTACTCCTCTAAAACTAAAATAGATACAGGAAAAGCAAAGAAGGGAACATTTTGATCTCTTGAACTTTGTCACATTGCAGGAAAAGGATAGGCGGTTTCGCCCAATAAAGTAAATGTTTCGTTTTACACATATATAACTGGTAAACTATTGATGATAGAGGCATGGAGTCTCCATCATTGACCCGTATGACCTTTGACATCGAAAATGGACACAAGGTCACAGGTCAAGGTTTCATTCTAAATTTTTTACTTGTTGTTGTTCATTGTTTTGGCACTCTGAGAATCGATCAGCTCATTGTCAAATAATTTTTTAAGGTCACCAAAGTGCGGAGAAGCCTTCAATTGTTCTTCGAATAATTTAATCTTTTCATTTTTAAAACATGCTTTCTTTAAAGAATGTTTTCTTGCGCATAAATAATGATTTTACGTCAAGTTACTTAAATTTTTTTTTCTCAAAATAAAAGGTGTAACAGATCGAAAATTTGTTGTTTGGTTATAGACTAAGACTAGCTACATTATTGTAGCTAGACTAAGACATCCATAAGTCTCGTCTTTGTTAATTTTATTTTATATAGATTTTTTATTTCATTTAATGTCATGGCAACCAAATTTCTTTCAATGATGTTTTTGCATGTATTTTTTTACAGAAAGTTTCTATTTACCTGGTACTTGAAATCCCATATTGTATTCCATCTTCACAGAAGGTTGGGATCCTGAAAATAAAATATTAAGTCACATGAGTCAGGTTTTTCTATTTTGCATAAAACACATTACCGTTTTGTCTACCCCGAGAAATGGTCACAAGAAAGTTGGACGTTATTCTTCCGCCAAGTTATGGCAACTTTTTAATTGATGAATTGAATGATGAGTTTAATGATTGTTTAACGTCTATCGAGCAATATTTCAGCTATATTTACGACGAGAAGTTAACAAACGACGGGAAAGGGGGAAACGGCATGTTCAAACGGGAATATAATTTTACCATTAAAAAGTGTTGGGTATAGAGACGAGGAATTTAGAGTTTATGAGTCTGCTTTTTTCGAAATCCTAAATAAGGTCTTGATCGTTCAGGGATGGACACTCTCCAAATACGTCACCCAGTATGTTCCGTGTCAAGGCTTTCTGTATTATGACCTGACACATAGGGACGCGCTTGGCAGCTCTGTAGGTCAAACACTGTATGGTCCCACATCTTAGTTAGCCCACGGTTGCGATCCGACGCTCCGATACAATTTTGACATAAGAGTATCGAACTCTTAGCTCGGGAGATGACGGTACCAGGGGAACTGAATTTATTTATATTGTAAATACACGCATTTTGTTTCATTTTAACAAACATTGAACTAAACAGACGAGACATTATGACAACACTATAAAAGGTCTTCGTTATAATATGTGCCATTGTAAGGATGTGAAAGAACTAGAAAAAACATCTAACTCATTCGAACATATGTGATTTTTTAAATGAAACAAATAAGTCTTTATTATATTTCTATTATAACAAAACATCAACGTAACAGATAGAGAAATAAAAAGACATAAATTACATGAATATAATACGAATTACATACAAAAGAGACTGAAGGACAAGTTACCCAGTCTAGTCGTTAATTATTATATTTTGACTTAAGGTTAGTTGTTTGTTTGACCTGAATAAATAAATCGTTCAAAATAATTTACTTTTCAGATTCAAATTTACAAAAAAGTGTTAGAAATAAGTGTGCAGCGTGCAAAATGGGTTTCTTGGTACTTCTATAATTTGAACCGATAAGTGGGCAGAGTTTAAACCTCATGCTCTAACCTGGTCCCCTGGTGCAATATTTTTCATTTACGTATTCACATTCAAATATAACCCCAGATCACCAGCAGTCTACTACCCAATTTGATTGGTTGTTTAAAACACCATGTTTTCGCTAACTGTTCGCACGTTTTGTTCCGTCGGAAATGTCAGTCAGAATGCAATAAGTAGAAATTCCCTTTTTTCAGAAGCTTTCGAGATAAACTGACCATTTCCCGTAGAGTTATTTTCAAATACGAGACCGAAATGTATAAAAACATTCTTTTGATAACTTTTTTTTATTTAAGGAATACTTCAAATTTCTGAACGGGTTATACGTTATAGTTGTTTGGGTCTGTTTACGCCTAAATGGTGTAAACAGACCCAAACCATATTATATCGTATAACATGATCAGAAATTTGAATTATTTCTTATAATTTAATTTTACCTATAATTCTTGACAATTTTAACGTTGGAAACAGCAACGATGTCATAGAACTATTTGAATTTTAACGACGTAAGAATAGTGCGCGTGACCAACGCAAGTTATATGGTATAATATGGGTTTCTACATTTGAATTCGCTCTGTAACACTTAGTCTGGGATCCTGACTAAATATTCTTAATACCGTAAGCGACCCTCGGTTCGAATACAGTCAGGTCACCAGAAGTTAATTCGGTCAAAATTTCGACCGGTTTAAAACATTCAGAATGCCTCTAAATTACGAGAGTATTAACTGTACCTGACGTAATTCCAAAACAAAGCATTACGACGTTACGTAAATTGGACGCATAAATGAAAAGATATATTGCAAAAGGGGACCAGGTTATGACGTTTTTAATGAGCATAGGCTTGACAATAGAAAACCAGAATTAAAATTATATTTTGTGTATACAGAGTATGCAGACTTTGGAATGACGCAAGAAATAAATGTTATTATGTCAATAATTTATTTAATTGAACTACGTGTACATTATTAGTTTTTATTTAACTATATTATATGATTTATATATGACAAAAGATTCCATGTGCGCAAATTTAGAAATCGCCGGTAAGTAGCCCCAACAGCATGACTTAATTTCCCATAGGACCTTATAGGGAAAAAGTTCAAATGCATTATTTTTAGATATTGCTGATTCTAAGCTAATGTTTATTAGATAGTCCTTTACAAGGAGTGTTTTTTTATTTCGATCTAAAATTCAGAATGCTTGCTGCACAAGACTTTATGTTATATAAAAACCTACTGTGAATTTTATCAAGTGCATGCTTATCTGGTCCTCTACTCGTAGAATTTTTTAAGCCAATCTACAATTAAAAAGACATTGTAATATGACGTGCTTAAAGGCATTGAGACCACAACTGTGGTAAAAAAATGATTTATCTATGAGCAACACGCGCTGAGAAGGGCGTGTTTTAAATGGCTGTTATGGCGGAAATGATGCTTTCTATAGGTACGAAAGTATTATAAATGTATTCTAATTGTCTTATTAGAATAGAAATAATTCACGGAGGCTGTGATTTATCATTGTTTTACCACAGGATGACCATTTATGTCGTTAATTTATCACTCGCTATCGCTCGGGATAAAATAATACGACATAAATTGTCACCTCGTGGTAAAACAATGATAAACCACAGCCTCCGTGAATTATTTTTTAATTTTTGTATACATTTTTTATATTAGATTATCTGTCTCTAATAGACGCCATATTGTCCAGATGATATAGATCTATTTTGCATTAAAATTGAAGCCTATGCAGAAACTAATATATAAGGCTTGAAACTCTTTATGATAAGAAATCCTTTAGACCAGGCATGAAAATACATCAAATGACACTATTGGGTCTTGAACAATAAGATAAACATATATGATGTACATAGAATCAAAGCTTCTTGACGCATTACAACATTATATGTTATAACTTCACAGAACATAAAATAACCTCTGTATCATAATATAAACATGCTTTAAAATGTTCCCGTAAAATATTATCATAAATCAGGCAAATACATGCAAAATGCAGAATAAATCGACCGCGAATTGATGCGCTGCCTCAAAAGTTTTCTTGATGAAAATTGCATCAGGACATTTAATCATATGCTAAGACGAATGATTAAGGTAATGTGTAATATAACAAGAGGCTCTCTAGAGCCTGTATCGCTCACCTGATTTATATCGGCAAAGAAGATGGCATATCCACATTGTCAAACTAAGTCCTGTAACTTTAAATTTTTTACTGTTATAAATAACATGATCTTTGAGACCATCCAATGAATCCTGCTGTTTGGTTTCAATTGATTCAATAGCTTCAGACATTTTTCCTATATATAGGTTTGCATGTAAAATTGATTCCTACAATTGCAGCCATTGTTGATTTTAGATCAAATGAGCAAGCATAAACTTTTAAGGGAACCATCCAATAAGTATTAACATACAATAATATGGCTTGAATCAGCTTTGCAGTTCAGAAAAGTTGGCATTTGAAAAATATTCCTATAGAGTCCACTGTTAAAACTTTGTCTGTAATGGTAATGGTAAACACAAGTAGACCACCTTTACTCGTGTTAGCTAAAACAGTTTGTTGACCTTTAAGGGGCTATAACCAATTTAATTAATCACCCGACTACATCAATCCAATTTAGACTATTGTTTACATTTATTAAAGAGCCATAACCCCTATAAGGGGTCATCTTACAATTTCGACCTAATGGACAATTTTGTAGAGCTCAATTAGCTGAACATATAATTAACCAAAACCTTTTCTCTATCTTCTATCGTTCACAATCTATAAGGCTAAAAGCAGTATTTTTGGCATTTAAGGGGCCATAACCCCTATAAGGGGTCATCTGACAATTTCAATCCAATGGACAATTCTGTAGAGCTCAATTAACTGAACATTTAAGCAAGCAAAACCTTTTCCCTATCTTCTATCGTTCACAATCTATAAGGGTAAAAAAACTATTTCTGCAATTTAAGGGGCCATAGCCCCTATAAGGGGTCATCTGACATTCTTCAAAATTTCAGGGTAGGTAGATCTTGACGTGCTGATCACTTTTACTCTGTGCCAGAATTTTGATATATGTCAACGTTTTTGAGTTATTTGCAAAAAACTGCTGTTTTACCCCCCTGTTCTATTTTTAGCAATGGCGGCCATGTTTTTATAGGATCAATTTAAAATGAGGATCGTTTGTAGCCAACATGTCATTTATCATTCCTATCAAGTTTCAGTCAAATTGGTTCAGTAGTTTCAGACAAGAAGATTTTTGAAATTGTTAACGGACGACGACGGACGACGGACGACGACGGACGCATAGTGATGGCATAAGCTCACATGGCCTTCGGCCAGGTGAGCTAAAAAACGACAGGTCTTGTCTTATGTTTAGCCAAGCTTTAAGCAGGCTTTCAAGCGGGTCCTTATTTTCCTAATTTTCCTGATTTTTTTACAAACAGCCCTAAAATTCCTAATTAAAGCTGTAAAATCCTAAAAAAAAGCCCTACTTTTTTGGTTAATATCCTAATTTTTTTAATTTTCAAAATTTCAAAAATAAAACTAAAAAATAAACATAAAATAGATTTAAGTTAAATGAAGCTAGCTTTAGTATACTTTTAGAAATATGCAATTGTCACCCAGGAGAATATTCGATGGTCGTCCAATTGGTCTTCTGAATTGGTGATTAACTTTTGTACTATTGTTCTGCGCCCAAAATGGTGAGTAAATCTAATTTTTCAGTCTTATATCATTAGAGAATAGCACATTTTATCCCTTATTTTTGTTGACCCTAAAAATTCCTAAAATTAGCCCTTATTTTTTGAGAATTTAGCCCTAAAAAAAACCCTTATTTTTTGCAAAAATATAGCTTGAAAGCCTGTTTAAGTAAATATTTGTCATTCATAAACACCGGCGTTTAACAAATTTAAGACTTGTAAGCACCTAATAGCTTGTTCTTTTCGTTAATGACATATGAAAACTACGATTTCAACTGTAAATTAGCAGATTTTTTAGGCCGAGTGGTCAAGGTAGTTCGTCTACTATTGACCACGTGGTCTGTCAACACTGAGATTGCGGGTTCGATTCTCACTGCACGCAGGGTGTAATCGACTCCAATCTTAATTGACAAGGATTGCCAGTTTTCCTACCGCAGGTCCGGGGTTTTCTCCGGGTACTCCGGCTTCCTTCCCCAATAAAAACTGGACGCCATGATATAGCTGAAAAATTGGTGAAAGTGGCGTTAAAAACCATCAAACAAACAAACATACAAGTACTATATGATAAAAGAGATAACGATAACAAATAATGTGCTGTTTTCATACCATTTTTTCTTGTTTTTTATTCTTTGTAATGTTTGTAATCAACAATCTAGTTCAGTTCTGCATTGTAATGTTATGTAATTCAGTGATTGTCATTAATGCTCTGTTTTGGGCCCTATGATTGGAAATAAAGGATTATCTTATCGTATAGAACATTCGTACTTGGTACGAGTTACTGTTCTTTGAATGTTGATATTTTCAAAGTTTACAAATGTACTTATAATGTGTTCTCTTTTCTTCGGTTTATATGAAAAAAACTCGGATGTTTTTTTGGAGACGATTACCTTGGTGCGTCATAGAAACTCCATCGAGGTAAATAGTGTAGCTTGTTGATTTCGTAGGATCGGTCGTTACTGGTTGCTGATAAAAACAAAATATGCGGGAAACCGACGATGCACATTAACTCTATTTAATTAACTCAGCATCATTTACAAATGCCAAATAATCTTGGAACATGAGAATTAATAAATCAAATTATTAAATCATATTTCAAAAAGGAGTTAAATTAGAAATATTAACATTCGTGTTTTATTATAATTTTATTAGAATTAAAATAAATTAACAGACAAAATACACATTAAAACCTTCTCCTTAAAACAGTTCAATGTGTCACAAGAACAAACTTAAGTAGTTTTCCACCGCAAAAAATAAAGTTTCTAGAAATTATAATGATTACCGACTATCGTAAAGACACTACAAATTATGATTTTAATCCCAAATGGGTAAATGATTGCTAAACTTGTGTTTTTGCAAGTAGGGTTTGGCAAATACATTTTTTATCAATATGTGTACTACACATCATTCTGTCTTTTACAATTAGTTTCTTGTCTTTCAAGACTTGTTTATAGTTTCTATTAGCTTATTTGGAAAACTGATGACGAAATATCAGCCTATCTTTCATGTTAGAACTAAACAATGTACTGACTTACATGTTGCTTTCCTATAATAATCAGTATATTACTGATTATTATAGGAAAACAACATGTCAAGAAGAAATTAGCTTTACCACAAATTTTTAGGACAATTGTCTTCAATTAGGGTGGAGCCATCCTCCCAAGTCAGGGGTTCTGAGTCCGCGTTCGCTCCATCATCATGATAATATATCTTGCGTCAAAATAAAGTAAAATTTATCGGAAATTAATAATCGGTATTTGATCATGGCGTAAAACAAGTGGAAAGTCCGCGCCCTTTTGCGTAACTATGCTATTTTCTTAATTGGTCGGCCTTAACATGAACAGTTATGATAAAGTTTTCATTATAAAATAATCATTCTCTATCAAGTGTAGCTACGATTATAAAGTTGTTTTTTTTAAATGGACGGACATAAAAAAGGGAGCTACATTATTGTAGCTATATCAAGTGAAGATCCCAATTATACAAAAATATTATGGTTTAATCAACATATTGTCAACTCTGTAATAATCGTTATGCCTTAGTTTAGTTTAAACATGTATTTGATTAAAACTTCTCGTAAGCTTATGTTTCTTGTTACCTGTCGTCTTGCGGACTTGAAATAATGCTTACTTACCTAAAGTTCAGTATACAACTATATATATTAAAACAGGCGTGTACGACAGATCATGAACATATAAAAAACATGGTACATAGGTAAATAATACAGTAGTAGATTTAATACCTTGTGTCTATACATCAATGATTCCAAATGTTACCTATTATTTTATATCTAAATCATTAAAGTGAAGACGGATGCGATAAAAAATTTGAATCTCAATTGAAAAGTTATCAGATAATATAGACGCAGCACTAGCCGATAAATATAAAGGGTGTACACAACTCATCTCGACCTTACTTGAACTTCAGATGTCTTTTATCTCACAGTTTATATGACTAAAAAGACAATACGGGTGTCGTTTTGTGATGTGTTCTTATTTTATACAGATCCGATACTCAACTTGACCCACAGAGGCCGCTATGCATGATGCTAAAATGAAGTCTTTAAAAAAAACCATTAACATTTATAACTGAATCGTCAGGAGACTAACACTGCAAACATTAAAATTTATCTGAATCGTAAGGGGACTAACACTGAAACATTGAAATTTAACTTAATCGTCAGGGGACTAACACTGCAAACATTAAAATTTGACTTAATCGCCAGGGGACTAACACTGCAAACATTAAAATCTAACTTAGTCGTCAGGGGACTAAGACAGCAAACATTAGAATTTAACTGAATCGTATAAGGGGACTTGTACAGCAAACATTAAAATTTAACTGAATCGTAAGGGGACTAACTCTGCAAACATTAAAATTTGACTTAATCGTCAGGGGACTAACACTGCAAACATTAAAATTTAACTTAATCGTCAGGGGGCTAACACTGCAAACATTAAAATATAACTTAATCGTCTGGGGACTAACACTGCAAACATTAAAATTTGAATTAATCGTCAGGGGACTAACACTGCAAACATTAAAATTTAAACTTTATCGTCAGGGGACTAATACAGCAAACATTAAAATTTAACTGAATCGTCAGGGGACTAACACTGCAAACATTAAAATTTAACTGAATCGTCAGAGGACTAACACTGCAAACATTAAAATTTGACTTTATCGTCAGGGAAATAATACAGCAAGCACTAAAAGTTAACTAATTCACAAGGGGACTCGATCAGCAAACATTGAAATTAAAATAAATCGTCAGGGGACTAATACAGCAAACATTAAAATTTAACTGAATCGTCAGGGGACTAATACTGCAAACATTAGAATTTAACTGAATTAATATAAGGGGTCTTGTACAGCAAACATTAAAATTTAACTGAATCGTAAGGGGACTAACACTGCAAACATTAAAATTTGACTTAATCGTCAGGGGACTAACACTGCAAACATTAAAATTTAACTTAATCGTCAGGGGACTAATACTGCAAACATTAAAATATAACTTAATCGTCAGGGGACTAACACTGCAAACATTAAAATTTGAATTAATCGTCAGGGGACTAACACTGCAAACATTAAAATTTAACTTGATCGTCAGGGGACTAATACAGCAAACATTAAAATTGAACTGAATCGTCAGGGGACTAACACTGCAAACATTAAAATTTAACTGAATCGTCAGGGGACTAACACTGCAAACATTAAAATTTGACTTTATCGTCAGGAAAATAATACAGCAAGCACTAAAAGTTAACTGAATCACAAGGGGACTCAGCAAACATTGAAATTAAAACAAATCGTCAGGGGACTAACACTGCAAACATTATCTGAATCGTCAGATGACACAGCAAACGTTAAAATTTAACTGAATCGTCAGATGACAAATACAGCAAACATTAAAATTTAACTGAATCGTCAGGGGACTAATACAGCAAACATTTAAATTTAACTGAATCGTAATGGGACTTTTACAGCAAGCATTAAAATTTAACGGAATCGTATTGGGACTTGTACAGCAAACATTAAAATTTAACTGAATCGTCAGGGGACTAACACTGCAACAACCTTTTTAAATAATGAAAAAATGAGTCAACAATGTTCTATAAATAAATAAACCTTTAAAATAAAATTTCAACTTGCATCCATGCTTAAAGGAAAAACAATGGTGAAATTGTCTGAACTTGATGCCAATGTTGTTTTCCCACAAAGAGAAAAGAACACAGAATAATGTCGTTAAAGAAAATAAAAAAGAAAACGGACTTGCTTATATTAAAGACCTACTTCAAAGAGGAAATCCATTGATAACTAATGCTTATTAAATTTTGTAACAAAAAAAACCCCAGAAGGTTGGCTTCTTGAAAGCGTTTCAAGCTGTTGAAAGTATGCGATACTAAAGGAATTTCAGCGCTGGGAAAAGCGAGAATAGTAACGGGACAGTAATAGTAACAGAAACACCATGCTGATTACAATTTTTTAAACGGAAAAAAGGAAACATCTATGCAGACATCTATAACAGCATCTACGAAGACAACAGACGACAGACGTCTAATTCTTCAGTTTTAGTTTTCAAGCTAGAAACCATGACAACTCATGCATAATTAACAATAACAAATGATCGCGAACTTGACTATTGACCAACCAACGCAACTTTTATAATAATTTTAGAACTTGTCAAATAGGAATAGAGATTAGATAGAAACTGTCATACAAATAGTGTACACTACATGTGGATCAGAGTCTCGATCCTGTACAGAGGCATAAACTTGATCTATTCCACAGAAATATTAACTAGAACTTGTCCAGAAGAAAAGACACTCGAAGGAACCAAACAAAGAACAAATAATTAATTTTTGGAACAAAGTCGGTATTATTAAATATAACAATAAAGGACTATAATTTACCACAAACACTCCTTATATCTCATTCTAAAGAAATTAAGGATTTTTTTTTAAATATTGCAAGTCACATAAGAATTATTTGGTAAGAAATGCTTTAATATAAGATGAGCAAATGAAGAACAACATAATAAAACATAACGGATAGACATTTAAAAAAGATGTGCATATTGAATATTATAAATACATCATATATTGTCTATGCAAAAAGACATTGTATACTACAACCAACAGATATAATAAAAAAAAATTCAACGTCTAGCCACAGAAAAACATATCGAGTACACACGTACTGAAAGTCAATGGAATTGCAATAGACAATTACAAACTATACATAATAACTACTTTGAAATTTAAGACAAACAAAGCGCAACTCAAGTTGTTTTCCTTTTCGTTTTTTTCTTTTCGCTATTCAAAAATGAAAAAAATGTGTGTTTTCCTTTTAGTCATTCGTTTTCCATTGCGCAGTTCGAATTGGAAAAATAACCATGTTCATTCTTTGTCATTTTCATTGTTCTTTTCCCTTATGCTTTTCGAATGGGAAAATGAATCTGTTTTCTTTTTCGATATTCATTTACCTTTTCGTTATTCATTTTTCTATTCAGTATTCGAATAGGAAAATGAGTTATTTGCGTTTAGACATTGATTTTCCTATTTGCTATTCCAATGGGAAAATAGAATCGAAATAATCAAGTCATGCAATTGGTATCGAAATGCAATTGTAGACTTCATGGCATTGCTATGTGTCTCTACCCAGTCCTGGAAATGTCACGAAGCTTATTATTTGACAAAAAAACACAAATGTTGAACATGGATGACGTAAACTAAACTAAGCATACCAAAATTGTTATCACAAGTAAATGATAATCAAAATTATAGAAGAGAAACTTCACAATTTTTTTTACAAAAATGAATATGTTACTTGTTAATGAAACAAAAAGCAATATATATTTGTCTTTAGATGTTTTACTATATATCTTCAAATGTTACATTTTCTATAGTGTATTAAAGGTGATAACATTTCGTTTATGGGGATGAGATTTTTACTATATGTGCACCTAGTGAGAAGAAATATAGCATAAGACATGGTATTTCCGGTAAAACATGATAAATAATCCAGTTTAAAATGATGTCCTTTTGACCAGATAACAACATAAAAATACTACATACTCATTAATGTTTGTAATCATCTATAGTATATATTAATAAAAGTGTTTTAGTCAAAATTATCAACCAGGTTTTGTACGAAGTTTGAACGTCGCGAAATGTGAACGAGAAACTTCAACGGGTAAATAATTTCTATTTCACGAAGGATAGATTTAACACGATTAGGAAGTACACACCCTGGATGTTTTATTGCAATTACGAGAACTTCCAACGCCAACATTGAAATATGATTATTCAGAAATTGACCAATTAGATTAAAGGTTAATTACGTATGTTATCAAAGCGAAAAATTTGTTTACATAAAAAAATCTAATGCTATCACTCTATATATTTTTATTCTCATAAAACCAATGCATAACACAGAGATATATCAATAAATTTAAAATTACATGAGCTATATTTGCAAGTATTTACACACAAATATAAATACAGAGAAATGTAAACCTGATCTAAGAGCCTACAAGAACACCAGCATTAATATCTTTTGTAAAGTTACATAGTTTCTTCAGAATATGTTTTATCTTACTTGGCATATATATAATCAATGCTTAGGTTTTTTATTATTATTTGTTGTTCTAAATCTGCTAAAAAGTTTTTTTTTTTTATTTCTAAAATATTTAAGTATTCCTTTAGGCTAAACTCTGTTTTAAACGTTAATTTATAGTTTTAGTTGAATTTGTTTGCACACGAGAATTTCAATTCTGAATAAACTGGTCCTCTAGGCGTTGTTTTAATAAGCGTTTGAACAATTCATTATTGTTAAAGTTTTCAGCTTCGCAAAAGAAGCCACAAACAGTCAATATCTGTTTTACAAATAAGACCCTGTTATTGTTACAAAATATAAGAATATTTTGATTGCTTTAGCCTTGCCCAATGACACATAATTCTCCCTTTTATATCCGTGTGGACCACAACTGACCACGTGATCATATTTGGTGCCCATTGTTTTTCAATGGAACAGACTTCTGTAATGTTTGGCAAACATCGGAAATACTATTTGAGTAAATATTTTTACATTGACTGGAAGTAAAACAATATATTTAATTTATATCATTAATTAGCAATATACAAGCTGTGTATTTCTTGTCGAAAAAAAAACTTGAAGGGTGACTTTAATTATGGGTCGGATACCTTAATAGGGTATCGTCTTTATTCCCAATACACCATATAGCTAGTAGGTTGTTGGAAAATCCAAGAGAGTCTTAAAACATTTAAAGTTTATTTTTTCCATTGTGTCTTTATTGCTTAAACAGATCAAGATTGGTCATTTTGTCTAATAGATCAAATTAATAACAGCTTTTTATACCTATTTTCAAAACTGCAAACATTCTTGCTTTAATGCTTTATCAGCTAGATACTTAAGGTAAAGGTAAAGTTTCCGGTTCATTTAGTTAAAATTTCTCCCAGATAATTGAACTGTTTAACTTTCTCGAGATTTATATTAATAAAATTGAAGCTCAAATTTTTAGTGTTATCTCTCATTTTTCAAATAACATGACTTAAGTTCTATTTGCATTTAACTTCACGTGTCACATTATGCATAGAAATCGTCTAGTTGACCCTGGAGATCATTTGCTGTTTTAGCTAATAATACGGTATCATCGGCATATCACATGATAAAAAGTTGCTAGAGAATGTCTAGGTTATTTTCTAAGTTTTCGGAAATAGTCCTGTGATGTTTTTATTTTCGAAACAGTTCTGTGTCATAAAAAAATAGTGAAAAAAGAAAAGTCGACAAGTTTTCCCCATGTCTAACTACTTGTTACCATCAAAATATTCACACATACAGTTTGTATATTGTCATGTATACTTCTAATAACATTATAAATCTTGTCATTGATATTTATTTGACAGCATTTTATAGAAAAGTCATTTTCTCCAAACCTTATCAAAAGCTTTCTCAAAGTCAATAGAGACGCAAAATAACTATCTTTTTCCAACTAATATTCAAAAACAAAGTTTCTTTATGTATGGTCCTAAAATTGTTTGTTTTTAATCTACAGAAAAAGCGATAATATCTTATCGAGACATGCAAATTAATCTTAAGATTTAGGTTTTAATTTCAAAATTACACTAGAATTTTTTTGCATCTCAAAATATTAGGTTATCACGTTTGATTCAAATGGCTTCTTTCATTCACATAAATTATCAGAATTGAGGAAACTTATATTTGTTTAAACAAGAGATAAGGTGAGCAAAATTTATCTGACTGTCTTCGTTCAACAATGGAATATGCTTTAGACGTATATGATAATTGTTTCCAAAAAGATATAGATAGTTTTGAAAAGCTTCAATCAGAAGCCCGTCTTGAATATAGCTGAAATATTGATTGCTGGACGTAAAACAACAGTCAATCAATCAAAAGCTGGTCGAATTGTCTTCAGCTTTTGCAATGTTCGCTGTACGCGAGTCAATCTGATCAAAAAGGTTAGAAGTCTCCAGCATATAGAAGAAATAAATACACGGTTAAGCTTGTTTTACACAAAAGTTCTGTTAATTACACCTTATATATATTTTATATATCAAATCCTGGTTTGTGATTGGTTCATTGCCGTGGTATTTCTTGTATATCTTTCATTTAATAAATGCCCGGATGAATATTGACAAATTTGTGATTCTGCCGGAAAATATACACAAAGGTATGTACACTTTTTACCTGCATATATACACTTTTTACCCTCTTGAGCTTCAGCGCACCAAAATTTCATTCGGAACTCGTGTCGAAAGTAACGATACATGCATGACAAAAACAATATTGATTGATTTTAGTATTCCGAAAATACACATGGAAGATGTTGGAACGGCAGCTGGCTGTTGAAGTGTCTTCAATAGATGAATAAGGCTCACTATGCACGTTAAAAGACATAATTTTATAATCCATTTTGCTTAGAAGTTTAATTTTAACTTTAATTACATTTAAAATATTCAATGTAAAAAGATATCTAAAGGGCTGAAAAGGTTAAAGGGTATATGAGAGCCAGTCGAGAGACAGTACAGTTTGCATAAACTCCCCCAGCCCATTAGATATCTGTACACTACCGCCCTAAGTGTAGAAATAATCACAAATATCAAATACTACAAGTTAGACTATCCAATACTGCACATTCATTTCTGTATTTCACGGCAAAAGACTGGAATGGACTTAATGTTCCAATTAAGAAAATTCAGATATATTGATATGTTTAAAGCAAGGTTATTCAAATCGACCGCCCAAACCAGTAGATTCTTATAGTTTTGGAGATTTATATTTAAATATTATTCACACTCGTTTAAGACATACATGTACAGTTCGTTAAAAGCCGAACTTCATTTTAACAATTTAGAATAATCCTATATTTGCCACAAAATCCGTAGAAAGACCACAAACTACCTTGTTAGTGCATGCACCAACAAGGAGAAAACTGCCTTGACAACACGAAGGACACGATTGATCATTACAAACAACACACAATCTCAAAGTACAATGCATAAATACACTTTTGGTTACGTTTAATTAAAGAACAAATTTTTTTGCTGGCACCAATTTGAAGATTGCGTTTTCTATTTTATGGAATGCAAATTATTCCATACACAATGAAATGCTCTTAATTTTTATTTACAAGACTGACTCGAGAATCCTCTACCGTCCAACGCTTTTTTTCTTTTTTTATGCAAAAAAAAAGCGTTGGACGGCAGAGGATTCTCGGACTAAAGACTGACATATCGATAGAACTTTTCCTGGTAACATTCCCGGACAAGAAAATTCATATATTTTTCTAATGTGTGCAGTCTTACATTGTATGAATTGAGCGCATATTTCTTAATTACTCCAGTCGCTAATTTTGTGTGCACTAAGATTTTTATAAATCCCTGTATTTATTACAGTGTAATGTGATGTTATCTTCACTTCTGTATGTTTCGTTGAGTTTCTAAATCAGATTTTTGTGTACTGTACCATCTCGTCTTTATATGTTCACTACTAACTGATATTTGAAGATTTTTTACGTTTACTGAAACGAGATGCATTTTCTCGTCCGTATCTCATCGAAGGGCGACAGCCCCGAGATGTAATGGCGAGAAAATGCATCGAGCTTAATAAAACGTAAACAATATTTTTATCGCTGTTTTGTACCATTGTTACGTCACGGTGTTTACCTAACGACTTCTTGACAGCGAGGTGAGATGGGCCCATCTCACGCTCGTAGAGCGAGATGGGATATACCGCACATTAAGATCAAAAGAAAATACTATAAAATAGCGATAAACATTATTCTCAATGAATTCAGTCACCAATTTTATGTGATTGCAGTTCATAAATTTCTGTATTCAACATTGTGTAACAGTTGTTAATCTTCACTTCATTTTTGTATTGTACTATGACGTCGTTATATGTTTTAGTATGGGGAGGACCTTATGTTGTAAAAACCTGTGTGCAATCTTATTGCTTATTCACAAAATAAACATGTTTAAACTGAACTAAACTAATATATATTAAGATATTAGGCATGTCGTGGAAAGTGCATACTAGTATACAGTAATACATGTACTTCTAATGATACCATATATGCCTTAATAATTTGGTTTAAATGTTACCAATGAATCATAGTTGAATATTATATATAATACTAGTAAGAAGTTGGACAATGTATTAAGTCCAAAATGGGTCTTTCAATTTAAAAGTGAATTCTGGCGAATTCGAGCTAAGAGAGTTTTGACTGGTGAAGGGTATAGGATTTGCGTACTTAGATCACGAAGATTGCTTGCATTATGAGAATTTCAACAACTGTGTTGTGATCAACAAATCAAAGAAACAAATAGTTAAAATCTATAAATATTTCATGTTTTTTTAACTAAATATTTGCATATGCTGTGTATTTATACAAATCTAACTGGCTTCAAAGATCTACAAAGACAGAGGTATATAACTACTTATTACTATATACAATGCACTGTAGTACTATTAGTAATCAATTACTATCGTCATTATATAACTTTCATATCAAAATTATTTTAGTTTAAACGTATTTTATTTAAAGAAATGCTATAAAAATGGATTAGACACAAGTACTTTGTAATTATGAAGTGTTTTCCCAATAAAGTATAGACATATAATAATATACTGTAACAACGAAGATGAATGACTAAAAATATATAAAATATATATGTATACAAAAACTATGGAAATACGAAAAACTACAAAGTGAATATATATTTACAACATAATTCATCATTTGTTCATTTGTTATTTGTGTATGTAGTACTTATCGTCATCTCTGCACGACGGGTAATCTCATACTAAAAGTTACACCCCAGTGCGCTCTGTGTTTTGCTTGCATTTTTTATTCCATAGTGTGCCTATGTAATGGTAAAATCCAATTTAAAAATTTTTACACGATAGCACGTCCATGTTATATAGTATGCCTTTGTTGTTGACATGTCCCAAAATTGTCCTGACATTTACAGCAATTTTACATAGGAAGTCAGCCACTTATACAGAAGTTTCTAAAGGGACCTTGCATTGTTAAAGGATTTTGAATAGACAATTATCGACTCTTCCAAACGTACACTTCCGTTGTAATTTAGGCCAAGATTTACTATTGAAAATCGCTCTATCATTTCTGGAACTACAAAAGGAGCATAAGCTTGACCCGACGCGGTAAGCAGTTTTCATTTGTCAGCCACATTGTTACTTTTAGTATAGATTTTAAAAATAAATTCAAAAACATATGTAACAGTCTTTTGATTGTTATCTTCAGACAAACTTTCATTTCCGTTCAGGAGTAGTTTTAAGTTTAATGGTTCAGTCGTGAGTAGATTGGTTAACTTTTCCAACAAATCTATTCTTGGTGCAATATATTTGGGACATTCAAAAAGAAATGGTAAGCTGTTTCATTATTGAAGCCGCAATAACCTGATGGTTATGATGGGCTGTTTACAATATTTACATTTTGGAGATCTTAGTTTAAATAGGATGCGCCACCAGGCATTTTGGATCAGAATTATATTTAAACTGTTTAAATGAAAAAAAAAATTTTACATCTCGAGAACCGACCACTGTACACAACATAAAGACCTCCGCCGACTAATTAACATATATAGACACACTTTATAACCAGAGTTTATTTACAGTATACAGCATGTTCCCTCTGTAAAAGTCAATTATTACTTTTATTAATTAACGCTTTTGTGCGAATATTTCTACTGTTCTGTACCCTCAACGTTCATAGCAAAGGTTCTAAAATTGTTTAGCAGCAGAACAACATTATATTTAGTCATGCTGATTGAAAATCTTTGGAAATATATAACACAGGACGCTAAAAAACTTCCTGATAAATTTTTATATTCCATATAATATATCCGCCGATGTTAAAGGTTTCTCGAAATTTTGTTACTTTTATGGAAAAAATAATACTCACTCCCGACATTTTAGAATCTAAAAGCATTGAAAAATTATCTTAAACGAAGATGTGTTGTTTCCGTGGCATATAATTGACGTAAACTTCCGTGATTATTTTCTCGTACTGCAAACCCGTATTGAGTAAGCAGCCCCTGTGTTCATTGGTACCTTTACGTACACTCAGTTTATCTACAGTCGTTGCAATAGATTTCTTCTTTATCTTTATAAGTATTATTGCCGAATAAATATGTAGATTTGTTTATACTGAGAGTATTGTATGCAATTAAAGCCGTCACCCTGACTTCGACAGTTTCAATTATTTTTCATAGGGCGTACAATATTTGTAAGTAAACTATTCAGACAGTCAAAGGTAAAATAACAAAATTTGAAAATTGTAAATCTTAATTAATAAATAACTGCTAATGTATCAAATGAAAGGGATAATTGATTTAAGTGTAAATCTTCAGTATTAGCATGTGAATTTTACCGTTGTAATTTCCAGAGACTCGCAAATATATTCTACACATGCGATTGTATTTTCTTTGACTAGCTACTTACATTTCTAATCCCCTGCATTTTAATAATGAACTGCATATCAGCACTGCTGATGTTAACTTAGCACCCCTTTTATTATTATTAATATTTAAACAACTAATTAAAAACACTCTTTCTGTAATGAAATGAATTGCAAGTTGATGCTCCGTCAGGAAAACGAAATTGAATCAAATGTATGGAATGATATTTTAATTCACATGTGCATACGAACTATTGTATTAAAATCAGTTAAAAATTAATTGGCATTAAAGGTTCTACTTAAGAATCGTTCATAAAACTTCAATAATATAAAAAATGTACACAGGAATCGATCCAAAATGAGCCGTTTTAAACATTTCAGGGGAGAATCCTTGATTTACCTGTGTATTTTACAGATACATGTAGGTATAATGCTAATTATCACACAATGACGATTGAAATATACTTAATGCTACGTACGTGTATGTCTTTAATTGTTCCAACTTTTAGGCCAGTCTCTCTCTACTTGTGTTGCAGGACTATAAACAAGCAGTTAATTATAATTTTTCGTCATTTCTTGAAACAGATCTTGTATAAACGTTGATCTACCACCCCCGTAAATTTTATGATTGGACGACTGGTTTTTATATAGCAACAAAATAATTAAAATAAAATCTTGCACAAGAGATATAGATGTAATTATCAATACTTCCAGGTAAATTTTAAAAAAAACGTCAGATAAATAAATGCCTTATAATAACTAAATTTGGAAACATAAATAATAAAAACTTAAGCAACCTTACACAAATAACGGAACGGAACCAATGCTCTGAGAATAAATATGTCATGATTTTAATTTTGGAATATTTTAAAGAATTGACGTTTGATGACTAGATTTCTTTCTTTGATAATAATGTTTTATACATAAACATTAATTGGTCTGTTTTAACTTGACAATTTTAACTAAAACCCCAGTAAAGACGTTCAACTCGGCATTTATTAAAACAGAGAAAAGAAACAGAATTTTAAATAGAACACATCGATATAAAACCATATAGAATCTTTCAACATTAGAGCTGACGACTATATAATGCAGTATTGCATGTGACGATACGCTAACTAATTGGTTTATTAAAACTCACAGTTTATTCGGTTTTAAAAGTTGTTTCATGTTAATTGCTAGTCCATTATTTCAAAGTTGAATTGACATTATTTATTTTATGATACAAATCATTATAATATTTTTCTTACTTCTGTATATTTTTTTTTATTTTCCAATTTCTCCCCTTGTCAGGGTATAGCCCGTGGTGGAACTTAACAATACATTTACAAAGTTCAGATATAAAACATTGTATACATAAGAACAGGTCGTAAAGAAGTGTTTTATCTGTAGAGGATTCCCTATATACACAGTATATCTAATTATACAGTTTAACAAGTTTTTTGTGTTCTATTTCAAAGACCTTTACTGCTAAACCCTTGATTATTCTGATTTACATCGTTTATTGCTATCATTAATATATTATGTATTTAAACAGGAGACGGTTATTCATAGAAAATA
The DNA here is from genome assembly GCA_944474755.1 of Limnoperna fortunei. Taxonomy (NCBI): domain Eukaryota; kingdom Metazoa; phylum Mollusca; class Bivalvia; order Mytilida; family Modiolidae; genus Limnoperna; species Limnoperna fortunei. Next base: position 80,793,675 of record OX104116.1, read on the forward strand.
ATTGATACTTAGGGGCTTTACTGGACTGACGATAGTAAGTGTAACGTAAATAATCGTCTGATATTTCATGGCTAACAAATTCCCTTCAGCTAAAATTTATGAATGAACTGACTTTTACAATATTGCAATCCATAATATCACAAATGATTATAGGAGTGGTAGAAAAATTATTTCTTCACTAAAAATAGCATCAAAATAAACTTTTATAATTGTATAGCTCTAATTAAATACTTTAAAACGGGCAAAACTAATCTCAGCTTTCTATATAATTTACTTACTGTCACTGTATGTTTAGAAACTTTTTCATCCTATATAATATATACATAAAAATTCTGGAGTTAGATTATTGTCAGATCGATACGTTTTTTACTACGAAAATTATATCGTCACACGCTAGTCCAGATGTACTATGGCTATCTACATGTTTACTTCGGTCAATGAAGATTTATTCTTAAGGATTAGACTGCGTGGTGTCAAGCACTGAAGGAAGTGCAGGCGAACGTGTTTCATGGTGCCACAACGGTGTGAATTCGAATCCTTTTTATTTGACAGTATTGACATCTAGCAGTGTTCAGTTTAATTTGAATACTTATATTGATACTACCTCTGTATTTCTGATGCTCCATTAATCTACATGAAATTTATTTTTTATTGATGTTGTAACATTTAGACTTCGGTTTACAAGCTTATTGTGACTGTTTGTCATTGACAATCAACTTTATCATCTGATATAGACAAACAATGCTGTATTAAATAGTATTACTTAGTGGTGATGAAAATTCCTATTCTAAAGTAGCGGATTAATTTAGCCGAGTCGTGCAGAGCGCCTGAAAAGTAGATATACGCACACTTGTAGCACATTGCAGGGGTTTTATCATTGTTTTTCATTTTACTAAGCATTTAATACATGTATATTGTGTACGTAATGTCATTATAAGCAACAAAAAAGATCTTTTAGGGTTATTTTATGTTGAATCGTATGCTGGTCTGCAGTTGTGAAAAAAACGGAAGCCGTGTAGTACAGTTTAAAGATTATTGTCTAAATGTAAAACAAACTGATTGCTATTCATGATCCTTTGACGTAATATGCTTTAATCATCTTCGTCTTTTGTTTAATTCGTGACGTCAAAAATATGCTATTAATAAAATGTTTCATTCAGGAAAAATATGGAAAAGGAGTGTTCTACGTACAATAATTAGCGTCATCGGAATAATCTATGGAATTAAATGACGGTAATACTTTATAATAAAAATCATGTCGAATGGCAATTCATACGATGTTCCAAGACAAGAAATTTATTTAATCGCTGTTTTATTGCAGTAGCTCTCTATTCATTATGTTTTTTTATAAATAACGTTATTAATATAAAAAGTGTCTTTAAATAAAGCCATCGTATGATAAACTTATATAAATTAATTGTTTATTTAGTTTTTGTTAAAAGTTTGTTAAGGTTTTCGTTTCTTTTCTTTTAGTATATACTTTATTTGAATATCGATGTTATAAAAAAGTATAAATTAAAGTAATCAAAATGATCAAATTAAATGAAATTATCCCAGTTCATAACACATCTTTCTTTAAACCATTGTGTAAGGACTACAATCTAAGTAACATTCTAGTGGTTTGTCATTTATATTTTGCTCTGAATTTGGTTAAGAAATATGTATATGGATATGTTCATCTGAGGTGCTTGTTATGTCATGGCTTTTATTTACTAAACACTTAGCCCCAAACTAAGTTCAATTATCTTTTTAGTGGTTAAGCCAGCAAGGGTAGTCAAATTAGCATTTGTTTCCATCTTTCAATTCTTTTCGAATGTTTCAAATGTTTTCAAATCGTTTTTCAAACTATACCAAACCAACCGCTTTTAAATAATAGATATTGTATTTGCTTTCATGCTTATGAGAAGCAACAACGACGACGACCGACCTCTGCGATCATGTGCGGCGCAATAATTTTCTACGGTTATTGTCATCAACTGTTTACAAAATTAGAATATATAATATTGACATAGGTCAAATGGAAGCAGAAAATGTGAGAATTGCATATTTTTGTTTAAAATTATTTTTTCTATGTAAATTGGCGTGGACCTGGTATATACGTTGGGTATTAACAGAACTGTATGCCACCACGCAACGAAAGTTTGTTTAGCCAATCATAAGTAAGTAGTGTGAAAAGGTTTCTTTCTTTTAATTTCCAATATTAAAAACAAAGGTTGTAACAGTACAGTTATATTCGAAGAAAACTGGGAGTGAACATTAATTGATAGTTATTTAAACATACATTTACCCAATTTCGACTCCACAAATAACTGAAAATCGTTATGAAAATTACACGTGGGCGCTTCTGAATTATAGAATGTTTTTAATTTAAATAACAATGCATGTTAGAGAATAAATTACTGTTTGGGTCACATGTATTTTTCAGTTAATTACATTATCATAATTCACTCTGTCATAATTGTTCAATGCAACATTTTACCTAAAAACAGGAATTTCAAAGGTTAAAGAACAGATAAAATTAAATAACGCCAAAAATCATCGAAGGAATTAGATGCTTTTTGATGCAACTCTTTGATGGATAATTCTAAATAATCACATGTAAACTATTCCTGAAATAAACTTTTGAAAAATATACCTTTTTATCAACATAACAATTTACAACAGACTAGAACTATTCAATTTCATGCATAACGATTTCAAAAAATATTAATATTTATCGTTTTAATCACCAATTTTATAGGTATCAGAAAGAAAGAGTGCTTCTTCCCTACACTACACCAAGTGCACATGGTAAAAAAAACTCGTGAGTTTGGACTTTAAGTTCCCTACAGCTACAATGAAGATATCCATAGACTTGTACGACATGCTCCAATACTCCCAATGATACCAACGGAAGAAGTTGAAGACCTACGGTTCTTAGGGCTTGAAGACATGATTGACGCAGACACAGACATCAATAGAGAGATTCACCGACTATGAGTACTGGGTAGAAAGAAACCGACATACAGATTTTCCATATAAATACAACTTTCATTAATATGTATTTCAAAACGCTACAAAACTGCAGTAATTTGGTTAGTCATTTAAATCTCACAACAATATTTTAATAAACAAAGTTGACCAGAAAATAACTTGAACGGAGTTAAGTTTAATCTTTCATACTACGATTGAAGAAAACAGAGCGAGCAAGTAAAACATTAACTGTAATCAAAACTTAGTTTTTAGACAAGACAATGAGTAACTCGACGGGTGTCTAATTAGAGGCAGGCACTGCTTACTCGTCCGGAGCACCTGAGTGCACCCATGGTTTTTATTGGGTTCGGGTTACTCTCTTTCTGTGTTTTATGTTTTTGATTTTTGTGTTGTGTTTGTTTATATCCGGATTTGTAACTGTCCCTTGGATTTTGGCTCTTGTTGTTCGGTCGGTTTTCTTTGCTACTTTCTTAGTACATTGTATTTACCATACTGGGATAGTTGTTAATCGCTCAAGTCATCAATGTCGAATAACCTAATGTTGACACGAGATAAAGAAGCCCAAAAGTGTTATTCTACGAGGAATCTGTGACTATGCAAAATTCTTATTCAATAATACAATAAACAATAAAGCTCGGTGGTTATCATAAAATTCTTTGATCTCATTTTGCGTTCAGTAACAGAGTTACAGAAAAGGTCTGAAAATAAATGTATCCCGTTTAAAAGGTATATACTAGGTCTAAATTAATAGTTTGTGTAAAACTTTGTTAGTTATCACACGTTTAGAATATGAACAATACAAAATTTAAAAGATTTTTACTACTTAAACACATTTTTTTATTATTGACAGATATATATTATACCTACGTATAAATCAATTTTTTATACTTAGCTTAATTAAGATTATTCGTTACCGTTATTTCAGATTGAATTATTATTATACCTATATATCTATTCATATGCATTGAAGATTTTTATTTTCATTACCAACTTGTACAAAAATCACATTTAGCAACGAAATAAAAAAACACAATATAAGAATAAAACTTATAAACCGACATTGTATTTCTCTGTTATTCACTCGTTCATTGTTGCCTGCCTGTTACGCCTGCATTGCTTATCGTGCTGTATGTAAATTCAGGGTCATGATGCCTTATATACACGTGTGTATTACACGTGCAAGTAGACACCGGAAGGAGAAATTCTTTATATTCTCAGTAGCGTCCCTTGTAAAAGGTAGTAAAGTCCATGTTATTTTAGTATTTGTCTAGCATTAAGGACTAGCCCTTCCATGAAACTGACTACCTTGTAACTAAGTACACGTACACAGAGTACACGTCATAATAATAGCACACAAAGGATTCAAAATTATCTTTTCAGTTTGAGACTACAATCAAATGTTCCATATGCGTTTGTGCCAATAATGTTTATATGCCTTAGAATAAGATTTATCTGTAAATTAATGTAAATTAATGATAACATGTAAATAACCTACCTTTCCTTATGAACAGATCGCCAGAAATATTGTAATTCACTTCAAAATCAATTTTTGCTGACATTCAAATAAGTCCACTATAACTGAAGGTAAGGTATCTCTATTAAAAGACTGTCATCTTTAAAATGAGATTTGTGGTTAATTTCAGCGACTCCTACATAAAATAAAACACTTTGATACACACTGTACAATCGATGCTGAAAAAATACATCGAAATAAAGGCAGATCAACTAGAATTAATTGACTCCTACACTACACAAATAATTCTTAACACGTTTCATTTCTTTATGCTATAAAATTAACAATCTTTATAAAAGGTCACTGTGTAGTAATGAAAATGAATGTCAACCTTTTGTCGTAGGATGAGAAGCGATGGATCTGTTTGACAAACGCTGGAGTTACTGATGAGGACACCCACTAACATATTATCCTAATCTGCACTCGATGGGAAACATATAAAACAATGTATCTATTTTAATAAATCTAGTACGTAAAAGCTTGTAAACTATTGGTCTAAGGAATAAAATTCCGCCTTTGTCTTTTTAAAAATCAAGCGTAAAAAACACCCACGTGTATTATTCTAAAACGGCCAAAAATAATACTTTATGTAGGCGTCGCTGTTGCCTGTAGCTATTTTCTGTGCATAGAACTATCTACTAATCAACAGAGTTGAATGTTTTAAGTTCAATATACTAATACGAACATCACTAAGAGTTTCCGAAACATATTGACAGTAACTTCTACACCAAATTGGAACATGTTATAGTCAAATCGATTAACTTTGCTATTTTAATGCTATATTTAGATTCAGCTGCTTTCTTGTGTAAGGTGTCATTCTCCATCTGATTCTTATCTCTTGTTTACATTTCTTTACAAGTATATATGATATTTTGTTGTGTCATTGACCTTTTTTATCCTGAATTAAACGACTAGAATGGTTAATTTATTCTATATACTTTTCCGTAGAAAAGTTAAGCACTATTAAGAAAGGGTGTTTACCAACAATAATACACAGCGCAATCTTAGTATTACTTTATAAACAACTCACAACTGTCTTCAACAAAAACTGAAACTGAAGACTACTAGTATTTAGTGTAATATTCAAATAAACACATTTATTACAATAAAATACTTAGTTATTTTTAAAAAAAACTCGGCAAACTTGAAGGTGAAAAGTACATCCAGACTAGAGGATATAATTTGTAACTAAAACAAATAATGATAAAGGTCACATAAAGTTATCTCTCTCATTTCATTTATTATTGTTTTTATTATTATAAATCTCCATACTTATATCTCTTACTTACGGTGGCTGAACACTCGAATTCCCACCACGCGGCTGTGGGTAACATGTTCTCATTGTGCCTTGTGTTTATATATATATAAGCTCATTTACTTTTTTGAAGTTTTTCTCAGAACACATATTTTTAAATTGCTTTGTTTGTCAAAGATACCAAAATGATCTTCGCTCAATCCAACATTACATTCACAGTTAATTTGCAGTCATTGATGTTTAGTTTAAATAATGAGTGAGTAGTCATTTTGTATTTCTTGTATTTCCAAATAACACAAAAACAAAGCTTTTTAAGTGGCTCATCCAAGGAATTAATCTGATCCTTGGCTTCAATTGGTTTAATGAGTAAAGAAAAGATGTCTTTTAGAACATATTCCTATGTGTTTCTTTGTCTATTAAAGAAGCAGCAATCTGTTTTCGATTGAACCAAGCATCTTTGTAAGGAGCATTCCAATACTGTTTATGTACATGCTGCAAAATAAACAAAAATCAATTTTATTTAATGCAGGATCTAGCTTTTAGATATTTAATTTCTCATCAGTAGTTCTCCGAAATTAAAGGTTTGAGAATACAAAAATATATAAAAACAACAAACATTCACCACCTAAGTTCAAAAGAATGCTAAATTTAAGGATATATTTGCAAGAGGAGATCAACCATAGTTTTTTTGCAAATATTGCATACCTAGCCCTCTTTGTAGTAAGTAAAAAAATTGCATTTAAACACTTTCTTGAATGGTCCAATGTTAATCTTCAGTCTGCTATGGCACCCATTTGAGTAATTGCCAATAGCTAAAATACACCCACATTTATAGAACTATCTGTGATTATTGTCGCTAACTTTGGTAAGACGGTTTTAGCGAAGAAAGCTTTTTAAAACTTAAAGTTTTCTAGGTCGTGAGGCCAAATGCATAATTTATAATCGATCGAAAAATGAAAGAACTCTACAGAAATCCTTTTTTTTTAAATTCCTGTCTGGTATGACTTCAATCCCTCTCAAATAAGTCCAATGCTTGGTCCTGACCATGTGGGTTTTGCAATTCTGCGGATGACATACACCACATTACAAACTGTGTCAAGGACTATTTAATGAACGATTAGGCAAATGTTCAAAGTTAACAAAACAAAACTAACTCACATTAAAACGTTATTTAAAAAAAGCTGTACATTCTAGCTGAAGGGGAGACCGAGTTGAATTGTTTGCAATATATACTGAACGAAACAACCTGCGACAAAACTTTTTGTTCCATTTTTACGCCATGTATTTACGTCAGAGGTAATAATAAATTATAAACTGTATCTTCTATTATAAAATTTGGGTGGAAAAAACTTATTTTACATACTAGAAGTTTATAACAGTAACTCTTCTACTGGTATCCTCTAATTTGGTGTTGTGCCTTTCGTTCACAAAGAGATGATTGTATAAATTACAAAGACAGACACTTTATTTGTATATTTGATTGTATGATGAAACACTTATACTATTTACTTTAACCTTCTCATCCTTCGATTTTTTTCAGATCCTTATATAAGTTTCTCTCCCTTTTTATTTTAAGTCAATTGTGTGCCATTGTAACTTTTGAACCAGATAGACATGGAGTTTTCACTGTTCGTCATTATCGACTTTGACCTTTAAAAGGGCCCGAAAGTCAAAATCATGTTCACTTTCTAATTTTTACCCCTGTGTTGTGTGTAGATCTCCTTAATACGAATAGATAAAAAACTGAAGCCTTGACCTAGATCTTGTTAAGGTCTTTTTAATTTTTGATATGATGTTGTGTGAAAATCTAATTAACAATGATAAATATATAGAACTGAAACGAGAACTAATGGATGACATTTATTACAAGTAGCCATATCTCAATAACTATAACAAAAAGAATCATCTTCAGTGTTAATTTTTTACCTTCAGCATTGTCAAGGTCAGAATGTTACAGTTCAAGGTCAAATCCTATTTTTGACATTTTGTTTTTTTTTCATATATATGAAATTGATAATTCTAATAAATGCTTAGTTAATATGCAAATATCAAAAGGTCAATGTCCAGTGGTCAAGGTCATTTATGTCTCATAACGTCCTATTTTATGACCTTTTTTCAAACTATATCTAAATGGATTTTCTTCAATTTATTGATGTGTTTCTTTCAATTTCAAGCATATCATTTGTTCAGTAGAAACAATTACTTTATATATAGGAACTTGTTTATTCTCATATTTGTAGAAATTCAATTGTATAATCGCATTACAGGTGTTTACCATGAGTGATGCCGTAGTATATTATTGTAAATAAATGTGAAATATAACTTGAGACTATACAAATCATTTATCGTTTATTTTTATGTTTGTTTTACCGAATAAGAACTTTTGAACTCGTATGTATGCAATACTATAATCTGAAAGACGTAAACTATTGAAGTGCAAACACCGTAACATTCCTTAAAGGTCTTAAGTTTAAGTCACGGACTTCATTCGTCACTAATAGTTTGTAAACGTGGAGTAGATAGTCGGTTAATGTGACATGCAAATGATGTTTTTTTATAAAACACTAACAGAAACTCAAGTTCAACATTAACGGTTAAGCGATTGCTACCAAGATTACAATCATGTTTTATTAGACAAAATCTCATTTAAGTTGGAAGACTATAGTGGTTTATTTTGAGTATTTATTAAGGTCTATCCATTTCCACTAGTTATACCTTATTTTTGCCTCAACATTTCCAAAAACAGTTCATTAAAATGGTTCCGATATATTATTTAGTTCTTTCCTTTCAAGTTTTTATGACCTGTTCTGAAATTATCATGTGATGCCAAAATGTTTATATCCACGAACACTCGGCAACCTAGTTATCAAAATAAGCCCAGAACTATAATAGATGCCGAAAACTGAAAAGAGAGAAATGTAAAGACCCTGATGAGACAATTATGGTACATTTTGGTCAACACATTTGTAAGCGTATACGAGCTATTAACTTTGGAATATTTGATGACTTCGTTGACGATCAAAACTCACAAACTATAAGTCATAAAACCTAAGGTCTAAACCATTCGTAATCTTGAGACACGACCCTGAAAAGATAAAGTTTATTGCTACCTTGCTTTTCAACTTTGTAATGCTAACAACTCGTCAAGCGTTATATTCTTTTGACGAATAGATTTGACGACTCCTGAGGGAACATTAGTCATATACACAGTTAAGGCAAAAGTCCGTATGCGCCAAAATCGTTCGTCGTTAAGACTTCATGTTTTCGTCATTCTTAATCTTAAGATATGACCTTAAAGTGCCAAGCAACCACATATTTGGATTAAGGACAAGCAGTGAGAAAACTGATTTTAAAAAAAGTACACTAACGTCACCAATTTCTTCTATAGACTTATAAACCAAGGTTACAAGACTCATGCTCGCCTTTAATAAGTTTTTCTATAGATGCCATTTTCCTTGTTTGAAAATATTCTATTTGGATTGAAAATATCATTGCAGACAGTTTTCCCAATTTTTAAATTCAGTACAGACTGGTTGTGATGCGATGATTATTGGATACAGTTATTTGTGACTAGTGTGGTATGATACTCAACACACTAACTCTCACACTACAGCAATGGTTGTTGTTTTTAAGGTTTGACGACTACAAGGGAAATACTAGTAACTTTTATACACAGCTACTGCAAAGCCATTATGACCCAATGAACTTAAACTATTAGCCGTAAAGACCCAGGGTCCTCACCACTAGATGTTCTGAGACTTAAAATGTGACCTTAACATTTGACATTTAACGATATAACTCAAAAGCAATAAAGGATGCACTAAAAATCATATCATAAAAAATGTTTGTGCCGTTATGACACAACCTTTGTTGTGTTTCGACAGAACAGATTTTATTACTTCCTAAGTAGTATAACTAAGATGGACAGTTACGGTATTGCCGTTATAGGCCAAACTGTAAAAAGTCACAAGTCGGAATGACATGTTGGTCATCTTGGGATAAGTTTTATCCTTACATTTAATATTCTGTATGTTTACAGTCCCTTGATTTTGATAATAGTTCACTTATACAAACGGACATGACAAAATGGGTTATAAAAAAGGTAGGTGTTAATTCGCGCTTGTTTCTTAGGATTAGAAAAACAGTGCAGTCCATACTTTGATTGTCCCTGTAAAAGTATAGTGGATTGCACAGGAAATGATAATGTTGGGTTTGTGTCAGAAACACTTAATCTGGGTTTAGCATTCTGACAACACACAGAATGACAACACGTCAATATCACTACGATCTATACTGTGACGCCTTTGACGAAATTTTATTTTTTACACCGTAAAGTACATCAATATCGTTAACTTTACAAATTATGCTCTATTTATTCTACACGGAATTGGGAACAAGTTGAATAAACAACTTCGATTTGTGAAATATTAAAAATTAAAGATTGGATAGAAACCTAACCTACCAGATTGGCTGTACATTTTTGTTAAAATTCGTAAAATAAAATTTGATAAAAAATTAACAGTAAAATGCATAATGTGAACAGTGCCTACACACTGTGTAGAAATATTATTGACTTTTATTCACAGCTGGAGTGTAGGTGGACGAGTGGTGTATTAAGTTGTCTCGAACCTTTCAGTCAGATCAACGAAGAAACAGTCGATTATATAAAAACATATCTTTTTATTGATCCTAATCACACGATGTACTACTGACCTATAGAAAAATTAACGAGTTGCATTAATGACGTTCGTGGACTGTAATTCATTTAACATTGCCTATATATAAGCTATTCTGTAAATGATAGAAGTTCAATCGACAGCAGGAATTTTATTATTTCTATGTTTTCTATATGTGTAGTCACAGATTCGACTATTTCTCGTATATTCTACTTCTCTACTTAGATTTGCCTCTCTGTGCGATAGTTTTACGATTTATATTAATTTTGTAAAAAAAATACAATTAGCAACAAGTACTGTGCAACGGAAACAGATTGATTTATGCTTGCTTCTTGTATAAATCTATTCTCTGTTTGATAGAGCAAACGCCAGTTTGAAAAACATATGACTTGTGTAGTCGTTTTATTAAAGTATTATCTGGACATTTTTTCTTATGGTAAATGTATTCAGCTATTCGTTATTTGAAGAGAACATATACTATACAAAATTAACGTATGTATAAAATACGATTGAACTTTAGTATAAGTAGCACTAGGAGCAGAAATGTTATGAACGTCAGTTTGCTTCATTCTTGTCTAACCCTCAATATAACTTGTTGCCGTCTGTCATGCCGATTTTAAGTCCTTGTCTAACCCTCAATATAACTTGTTGCCGTCTGTCATGCCGATTTTAAGCCCTCGTCTATTCCTTATAGGTTATTTACGTTTTTTTGAAACGAGATGCGTTTTCTCGTTCATATCTCATCGAAGGGCGACAGCCCTGAGATGAGATGACGAGAAAATGCATCGAGTTTCATAAAACGTAAATAATCTGTTTATCGCTGTTTTGTAACATTGTGACGTCACAGTGTTACTAAACGACGTCTTGACAGCGAGCTGAGATGGGCCCATCTCAAGCTAGTAGAGTGAGATGGAATAATATTGGACATCAAGATCAAAGGAAAATACTGCAAAATAGCGATAATCAATATAACTTGTTGCCGTCTGTGATGCCGATTTTAAGTCCTTGTCTAACCCTCAATATAACTTGTTACCGTCTGTCATGCGGATTGTAAGTCCTCGTGTAACGAGGCGGGGAAACGGTCCTCGTCATTCCAATATAAAAGTGACAGAATTTGACTCTTTACCACTTTATTTGCATCCAACACGTGTAGCAGACAAAACGAGAGAGAGTCTCAATATATAAAAGACGAAATAAAAAAACGGAAAACGCAGTTTCCGGATTGCGAAATAAAAGAAACGTAAATTAATGAAAGTATAACTAATTAATCGCAGAGCTTTGTACATAATTATCTAAATATCCTGACCATGCCAATCAAGGATATAACATCCCCCGCCAAAGTAAAACGAACACTGTTTGTTTAAGATGGTCAGGAAATTTAGAATATTAAGAAAAACACACAAAAATATTACAAAATTTTTTTTTTTAAATGATTATCCTAAGGCAAGTACAAATTACTTTAAACAAAACAAGCTATTACTTCAAAAAAAAATGTTCAAGATAACCTATCAAGTTTGATGCCACCAGCAGAGACCATGACTCTTTAGTTGACTTGCATGCATAAAAAGGTTGACCATTATGAAGAATGGTTTCTATTTTTATATTAACCTTACATGAAGTAACAAATTAATTGGTTATTTCTGGTACAGCACATCAATTTTGCACACAAATAAATGCTACTATCAGGTCATTCAGGAGCTTAAAAAAAACATTTGACAGTAAAAACTTTAGGCGCGTAATAAGTACAGGCATAATTACGAAATGTTTGCCCTGTCAAAATTCTTATATTACTAAAGGTCAAAATTACAAAACAATATCGTGAAACAGTTCATACATATCAACTGTGTGCATCCAACATACTGTAAACATTGCAAAAACACAAATCCAGATATAAAAATCAAAATAAAAAGTTAATTTCAATTCGATAAATCAATATGAAATATGACACACAATAGAAATTATTATCAATGTCAATATGCAGAAAATCTCATCTTAACTTTCACAAAAGCAATAATATGAACACAAAAAGATTTAATTAGATACAAAAGATAACATATCAATCGACGCTCGGTGGTGGTTTTCGGCGGACAAGTTTTTGTGTGAAGTCATTAAGTTGTGAAAATGGAACCCAAACAGCATTTTGGGCTGGCTCACCCTTGAACTGGAGGAGAAATTCCTCACTTTCACCTCTTTTCCTTTGAGCCAACACTCGTTTCACCTTGTAAAATTCTTCGTCCGTGTCAGTTTTCGAGTTATATACGGAGGATTCTTGAAATCGTTTAGGCGCCGCCCTTTTACGTATTGATCTACGCAAATTTTGTTGCTTGATTGGCTGATTGTCTTCAGAACTTAACTTATCTACTTGTATTTGTAGCCGTTTTTCGAGTTCGTTCTCTTCGGGACTGTTCGATTGGTTAACTGCGGAATTTTCGGCTGGAATATTTTCTTGTGTTTGAACGTGAGGGCAAAAATAATCGGCCGGTTGTGGTGCACGGACATATGCCACCTTTAATCTGTCTAAATGAGTTGGATTTTTAAATATTTTTCCTGTTGATGGGTCTCTTAATTTTACAGTATGTGGAGATACAATAGCATTTACAACGAATGGTCCGCTATATTTAGGTTGCAACTTGCGACCTACTCCTACTGGATCTTTTAGTATGTAAACGAAGTCACCAACTGTTAATTTCAAAGGGTTTGACTTCTTGTTCACTCTTTCAGTCATAGCATTTCCTGCGGCGACGGCATTGTTTTTAATTTCATTTCGAATTTCATTAATTTTCTGACCTTGTCTCTGTATAAAATCATGAAAATCTGATGGAAGAGTATTGAAATCGGTCTGGTGCTGGAAACTTAATGGAAATTTTGGTCGAATACCGTAAAGTACTTCGAAAGGAGAGTACATGGTGCTTGAATGAACGGATGCGTTAATGGCAAATGTTACAGCCGGTAATACAGTATCCCATTGGTTTCCCTTTTGTACGTACGGGGTGAGGCGTTCTGCAAGGGTTCGGTGAGTTCTCTCGCAAGCACCGAGACAATGGTGTATAAAACTAGGAGTAAAGTTTTGTTGTATATCTAGAAGTTTACAGAGTTCCTTTGTACAGCCGCTTATAAACTCACTACCACGATCACTTATAATGGTGTCACATACACCGTAATTACATATCATATCAAATAGAGCTAGGGCAACAGTCATGGTATCGCAGTTCGGAATCGGAACATTAAACACAAACTTGCTTAGCATATCTACAGCGGTGAAAATGTATTTATTTGAGCGTTGTGTTGTCGGAAGTGGTCCAAATAGGTCTATCTGCCAAACCTGAAAAGGTTCTGTTGGGGTTTTGTACGATATTATTCCGGACTTTGTGTGGGCTTTAGTCATTTTACGACCTTGACACCCATGACAAGACTGTACATACTCCGATACAGTTGACGGCAAGTTGTCAAAGTAAAAATACTCGCTTATTATGTCCGTGGTACTATTTATACCGCCATGTCCACCCATTGGCGAGTCATGATAAAGTTCGAGAACTGGTTTTATTAATATTTTTGGTAAAACAAGCTGATATTTGCACTTTATATCTACTGTTCTCTTTGATTTTGCATTTCTTATATGATAAAGTACAGAATCTTTCATGCAATAATCTGCAGCTTTTAAAATCAAACGACGTGCATCTCGTTGCAGCTTTGGTAGAGAGTCGTTCTCGAGGTATTTAATAATCGGAATCAATGAGCTGTCCCTGCGCTGTAGTTGTTTAACACATTCAGGAGAGAAATCGTTGTTAGTAAATAATTTTATACTCTCCTCTATAAGTTTAGCCTCTTGATTTTGATCGATTTTTGTTTGTGTGTCTTCTACATTAACAGAATACGTATACAAATTAGAATGGCAATCCATTCTGTTTTCGTTATGATTCTTTGTCGTTTCTAAATCACTATCGTTAGCGTTACTGAAGTTGGGATAGCTAGCTTTTTCACTTTTCGGAACATTACTTTTATCAATATCCACAGTAGTGCAATCTCTTAAATTTGCAAATTCTGGCAAATTGTTTGTTACAAAAGGATCAAATTCCTTTAAAGCACTAACAACTGAAGACATGAAGCTGGAATTGCAATCAATTCCGGCAATTAAATTTTTGTCGTCATTCGAAAACACCTTTCTAAATTCTGGATCACTCAAAATTGAATTTGGTGTGCTCGACTCGTTGACTGAATTGTCAGTACAGTATACTGAATCAAAACGGATAAGATCTGCATCAAGGAAACGGCAATCCGTTCCAAAAATCGGAATAGGGTCACTTTTGTTGTCATCGATACAAACTAGATCGTTCACAAAATGATCGCTTTTTTGTTCTGGTTTCAAAATCTCTGAGTATCTATTTACCGGCAAATCGGAATCGGAAGATTCTAGATATTCGGTCAAATTCGCGAATTTTGCTGAAAAAAGGCAATCCTTTCCAGCGCTTTCACTTGAATCATCCTCCGAATCGGCATCGTAACATTCATCCTCACTACATACAACGACATGATTCAACATGTTCGATACATTACTATAAGCGGGCGGATCGACAATTTTTATGTTACCGGTGTTCTCAGTCACGTAGGGAAAATATGGATCATTTTCATCCGGACTCGAAATGCCATCAGAAGCGTCCGATTTCATACATCGCGAAAGGGCGTCTGGAACTTGCATTTGAGCTGCGGCCTTGTACCGTATATCAAAATTGTATTGCTGCAAAATCGCCAACCAGCGATCATATATAGCCCCTTTCAATTGTTTCTGTACAAGACAGCGAAGAGCTTGGTGGTCACATTCGACAATGAACTGGTTCCCTCGCAAGTAACTTGAGCAATCGGTAATGCTCGTCACAACTCCTAGTAGTTCGAGCTTTGTCGGACCGTACGATTTCTGCCAGTGGTTTAAAGACTTGGAACCAAATCGGACAACGCGAATATTTTCGGAATTCTCACTTTTTCCAGGATGCTTTTGATAAAGTAAATAGCCAATGCCTTTCGCAGATGTGTCGACGGCAAGATAAAAAGGTAGGTCAAAACGAGGAAAGGCTAAAACTTCTGAATTTAAAAGACGATACTTCAATTCGATCAACGCGTCCTCTTGTTCCTTTCCCCAAGAGAAGCATGCACCTTTCTTGAGTAATTTTGTCATCGATTGTATTATAGCGCTGTAGTTGGGTATAAATTTCTTAAACCAGTTAAATAAACCTAACAGGCGACGTAGCTGTTTAATACTTTTTGGGGACGGATATTCTTGAAGAGCTTTGACGCGTTCGGGAGGGGGTCGTATTCCCTCGCTTGAAATATGATGACCTAAAAATATACAAGAACGCTGCGCAAAAGCACATTTCTTTGGGTTCAACTTCAATCCAGCGGATCGAAACCGTTGAAATACTTCGCTAATGTCTTTTACGTGTTGGTTAAACGTTTCAGAACAGATAAGAACGTCGTCTAAGTAGCAAAGGCATGATTTAAATGTTAATCCATGAAGAACTTTGTCCATGAGAAGTTGAAAGGAATTCGGAGATGAGCTAAGACCCATTGGTAAACGTTGAAATTTGAATGTCCCATAGCATGTATTAAACGCGGTGAATTTGGAGCTATTTGGTTCGATTTTCATTTGGAAAAATCCGGAACTGAGATCAATAGACGTTATAAAGTTAGGAGTAAATTCAGTAAAAGATTCCGTCAGTTCTTGCAAGTCGGGAATAGCGTAACTAAATGTTTGTGTTTGTGAATTCAAATATCTAAAATCACAACAAAAACGGAATTGTGATAAACTTGCCTCCTGGTCGTATGGTGGCTTTTTCGCCGATGGCGATCGTTTAGTTACCAGCACGATCGGACTTGTAATTGGAACGTCCTCATTTGGGTCAACTGAACAAATTATACCTTGTCGGAGTAGTTCGTCAAGGTGATAACGAAGTACCTGCCTTTTATCGGGAGCAAGTCTGTATGGTCGTTGGTACTTAGGTTTTGCATCCGGTTTCAATATAATTTTATGCTGTACTAAATCAGTATATCCGAGATCCGGATTGTCTTTCGTGACAAAAATGTCTTTGTTGTCTTGCAACAACTTTTCGATCTCGGACTGTTCTTCATCGTTCAGTTCAGAGTTTTTGAAATTAAAATTTGAGATGAAACAATCTGATTTAGTAAAGTCACATTTCTTATCTGATTTTGAACTGTCAGTATCGATCTTTGACACGCATGCAGACTGAACGTTAAGGTCAGAAAAGTTCGCATTCTGTATTTTACTATCGGATGATAGAAGCGTGAATTCGGCCAATGTCCTTCGTTTGTGAATGGTAATAGCGATATTCGACGGATTTAGAATTTTTATCGGAACTGTTCTATTCTTATAAACAGTAACTAACGCTTTCGAAACGAACAGACCCTTAGTAATAATGTATTTGCTGTTTTCACAGATGCCTTGTTGTCCGTATATATTAGAAGAGGGTAATTTACCGCAAAGTACCATTTCTGAATTAGCCGGAATTGTGAAGCGTTTCGTTGAGGACACCGGTGATTGTTTCGGAGAAACTGTCATATTACCGAAATCCAACACGACTTTATTTTGTTTCAAGTATTCAAGACCCAGAATTATAGGATACGACGTCTTTTTCAAAATATAACAAAAAATGGTATAATCTGAACCAAAAATTGTCATAGTTACAACGGCCGTTCCAACAAAATTAATTTTCATGTCATTGGCCAGGGTAACACTGCCCTGAAAGTTCCTATCGATTATTGTCTTTTTACGATACGGTACTGAATTATACAGGTCTTCGGAAATAATATTGTGCGAAGCCCCAGAATCTAACAGCGCAGACACCTTTAAAGTATTAAATCGAACATTTAAACACAGAAACTTGGAATCGTGAAAAGATATATGTTCAGTGTCACTATCACTTGAAAAAAAATTATCAGAATATGTAGACGAGCTACATGTCTGCACGTCTTTGTCTAATTTCATACTATTTACATATTTATCAACAACTTCACGGGAAGGCGAACGACTACGACTTCTTTTGGCACCTATCGGTTCCCTCCTGGGGGACCGTGCCTGGTGTCCCCCAGGTGACTGGCATTTCCCTGAAGTTTAGGGCAACGAGAAGCAATATGTCCACTTTCGGAACAAATCTGACACACGATGGCGGTTGGCAAAGGTTGAGATTTGTATACAACACACTGAAGCGCGGTATGACCAGACTGTTCACACAATTGACATTTATTGTCAACCGAAACCGTTCCTGTACCGTTCCACTTACAATGCTTACGAACGTGACCATGACCTTTACACACATAACATGTAACTGTTTGTCGTTGACCCTGTATCGGGCGGTTTCTACTTGTAGGAGCACGAACACTTTTGTCATCAGCCAAGTTTTTGACAATTGTACTTAACTCACTCATTTGAGTTTTCAAGTTCGAAATTTCATCGTTTTCAGATCTTAGTATATTTCTTGCGGCGGCTAACTGCGGCTGGTGGATCCTGTATTTGTAGGCTTCACCTGCTTTTGCGATTGAAAGGGCTTCGGATATGTCAGTGGGTTTACTTGTTCGAACGTAGAACGCGAGTTTTTCTGGTAGACCGTTTATGAATTTGAACATTATCTCGTGTTCCGGTTTCGAAAGCAATTGTCCCTTTTCCAACAATTGGCAGTAAAAGTCTTCTATATCTTGAGACGGACCTAAAGTCATGTTTTGAAACGTTTCGCTTTCTACAACTACTGATGGATGCTGCCAACCGATTTTTACGTATTTAGCTACGAACAGATCTCGAATTTGGGACCATGTAAGCGTTGGGCTAAGCCCATTAAACCATGTTAAAGCCGGCCCTAGTAAATGTAAATGGAATGCGGCTATTTTCCGACTTTCGTCCTCTGCATCTAAATCATTTAAAAGTGCAAATGATTCAAATTCTCGTAGAAAACGCGTCCCGTTATCTCGAGGATAACCGGAAAATTTATGGGTACCAAGTTTATCCATTGCAAAGTGATGTCTTAAATTTCGCGATGGCTTTCTGTCAGGCGGTAAAGGTTTTTGAAAACGGATTGAATCGTGTTCAGGGCTTTTAGAGACAACTGTAAAACGTTTGTCAACCGTTTTATTCTTTCGATCCAATAAATCAATATTAGTAACAGGCGTTAAGGGTGTTATTGGCACAGGAACAAGGTATTTTTCGACAAAACTGTCTTCACAGTAGGGATGACCGCCTACACTATTCTCGGGCGACGGAGCTTTTGATACCAAAAATTGGTTATGTTCTAAAAATGAATCGTCTAGGATACTCGATGAAATTGAAGTGTCAGATTCTTCATCATATATTGACAAGTTATCCTCGGCGGACGGATTCATCTAAACTTAACACGGCCCAACAAGTTAAATCTATATATAACAAAAATCAGAAAAAATTGTGTGAAAGGCAATCCTTTCCACATTTGATCTATTCCTATTTGAAAGGGAAAAATACAAGAAATCGACATATGGAAGAAGGAAAAAAAAATGTGAAACACGTTTGCTGTGGAATTCTGGCAACAAATTTCTTTGTGGCGTGAAAGGCAATCCTTTCCACTTTTACTGCTAACAATATTACAACTGGAAATTAAACTGGAAATTCAACTTTCAAGGAAATAACTTAAGTGTTTTATTATATTTATTTTAATAACAATGTAGTTTCACAAGTTTCGTAATTCGAACAAGCCAAAGCTTAGCCAAAATATTAACAGGATGTATTCCATCTCTGTATAGAGAAAAGTCATATTTATGCTTAGTATGTGAAAATGGAGATCGGCGCTTTGACTTCAGCAAGTCTTCGCTTAACTTGGGTGAAATGGCATGAAATAGCCTGTTCGACTCCTCAATGTAACGATTTACTTCATCAATCTGTTGTTTAAGAATTATGTCGTCTTCTACAAATTTAGTAAGGTCACCCTCGTACTCGTTGTAAATATTGTATGTAAGTATGGAATATAGGGGTAACACTAAAAATATAATTTTAACTTGGTCACCAAATTGTCTGGTGTATTGGTATATATCTTTTAGACCTTGTTTAAGATCGTCCACTGATGTACTATCTTTAGACGACAAATATATATAATCACCGACCTTTGTTGTCAAATTACAGGTGCCCACCCAAACAAACAAAGTTATGGACTTCAGTGTTTCTAGCTCTCTCTTTAGATTGTCTTTCAGGTATTGAAGTCTATTTTGCACAGAAGCTCCGGCTTCACACCAGAATCTAATAAAGCTCTCCGGATTAACTCGAACCTGATTTTGCAAATTAAACCCCTTACTGTCACCGAGCAAAACTGGTATCCTCCGTGGAGTTATTAACGGCGGCACCCTTAATTTGTCAATTTGCTTCTCAATTTTCCTTGTTAAACACGACATATATATACACTGTGAATGCTGGGGAATGATTACACTAGATATAATTAACTATATATTATATTTTTAAAATTCTCATCAAATTACTCTATGGTCAAACGTGGTAGCCATATTTAAATTTCAGTTTTCACACACATTTTCAAATTAAAATTTCAGGTTCAAAGCGATGTAAAACTTATGGAAAATGTCAATGTCACTTGCCAAATTTAGGTTCTCCACCATGTAACGAGGCGGGGAAACGGTCCTCGTCATTCCAATATAAAAGTGACAGAATTTGACTCTTTACCACTTTATTTGCATCCAACACGTGTAGCAGACAAAACGAGAGAGAGTCTCAATATATAAAAGACGAAATAAAAAAACGGAAAACGCAGTTTCCGGATTGCGAAATAAAAGAAACGTAAATTAATGAAAGTATAACTAATTAATCGCAGAGCTTTGTACATAATTATCTAAATATCCTGACCATGCCAATCAAGGATATAACACTCGTCTAACCCTCAATATAACTTGTTGCCGTCTATCATGCGAATTGTAAGCCCTTGTCTAATTCTCAATATAACTTGTTGCCGTCTGTCATACGGGTTATAAGTCCTCGTCTAATCCTCAATATAACTTCTTGCCGTCTGTCATGCGGATTGTGAGTTCTTGTGTATCCACAATATAGCTTGTTTGTAATTTGGACTGGAAGTCAATGTCTTTGACTAATTTATGTGTTAATACTTTGTTGCTGGTTGAAATTTGAGTTGTGAATATTTGTCTTATCCACGAATACACTTGTTATGACGGACTATAAGTCATCGTTCAATTTTAAAGTCAGATTGATATGTTTACGCTTTTTCAGGAATCGTATGTTCAATTTAAGAACTTTTTATTGTTCAATTATTTTATAGGAGGGAATACTGATTGGTGGCATAAACTGGTAGATGTCGACACATAATAAATCTTTGAAAACGTGAATATTTAGACATTGTGTTTAAAGTTTTGAAATTTCTAATACATTCTTCTACGTTTTGATGGAAAGATATTTGGCACTATATATTTTGACATGTTATCAACTAAAATTGGACCTAGCTTTAAACTGTTCTGAGATATTCATGGTAGACTAAACAGGGGGCCCCGGTTGCAGAGTAGCTAAGGTAGTTCGTCTACTAATAAACACGTGGTCTGTCAACACTTTAATTGCGGATTCGAGATTCACTGCTCTTGACTCACAAAGTTTGCCAGTTTTCCTAGCGAAGGTCGGAGTTTTCTCCGGGCAATCCGGCTTCCTCCCCCAATAAAAAATACAGGGCGCGATGATATAGCTGAACAATTGCTGAAAGTAAAAAAAAAGAAAAAGATGTTTTGTATATTCATCGATTTTTAAAAAAGCTTTTGACAAAGTTTGGCGTGATGGGTTATTTTATAAGGTAACTATGAACAATATTCATAGAAAGATGTATAATGTAATTTTAAACACATGTATGCAAATATTAAATCATGTGTATCTTATAACAATTGTACCTCTGATTATTTTGATTGTAAAACGGTGTTCGTCAGGGAGAAAACCTCTCCCCCTTTTTGTTTGCTTTATTTTTTAATGATCTAGACACTTATCTACTTTCAAACAATATCACTGGTTTAAAAACTCTATCGGATGAGTTAGAAAAGGAATTAGATGTATTTTTAAAATCATTCGTTACGCTGACAACACAGTCTTGATGTCCGAAGATGTGCATGACTTGCAAAACCAACTTAATGTCTTTCGTGACTATTGTAAAAACTAGAAACTAAAAGTAAATGTTAGTAAAACAAAAATTTTGATATTTGGAAGTGGTAGAGTTTCTCGACTTGTTGCTTTTTAATATGATGATATTGATCTAGAAATTGTAAACGAGTTTAACTGTTTAGGAGTTAATTTTACAAAAACCGGAAATTTTTCTATGAATAAAAAATATCTTGCAGAAAAAGCCCAAAAAGCTATGTACGAAATCATGAAAATGCTTAGAATGTACAAGCTTTCTATTAAACTCCAACTGCAATTATTTGATAAAATGATAAAACCGATCCTTTTATATGGTTGTGAAGTTTGGGGTTTGGGAACAATGAAATACTGGAACGCGTACAGTTAAAATTTTGTAAGACACTATTAAACTTAAAGTCATCGACCCCCAGCTTCATGGTTATGGGGAAATTAGGTAAATACTCAATAGAACTTGACATTAAGCAACGAATGATATCTTTCTGGGCTAAACTTATATGTGGAGAAGAGTCGAAAAATTCAAATATTTTATATAGACTGTTAAAAAATTTTAATAATAAAGATCTACAGTTCAGTTGGATTAAAAATATTGAAAATATATTAAATAAATGTGGTTTTACATATATATGAGAAACCGAGAACTTAGTAAATAGAAAACAACTTTTTCAACAGTTTTTGAAACATTGGAAATCATTGTTACAAAACTCATCAAAATCATTAAAATATAGAATATACAAAACCGATCTTAAATTCGAAGGATACTTAAACATTTTACCCATGAAAGAAGCTTTATTATTTTGTAGATTTAGAACTGCAAACCATCATTTACCCATTGAAACTGGTAGGTGGAATAACATTGGCAGAACCGAACGATTGTGTAACATCTGTAGTTCTAGTCAAATTTGTGATGAATATCATTACATATTTGAATGTCCAAAAATTAATAACCAAAGAAATAACCTAATTCCAAAATATTATACTAAGCTTTGTAACACTTTGAAGTTCTCACACCTCATGAATAGCAAACGAAAACCAATTCTGATAAAACTGTGCTAATTTATAAAGTGTATTTTCGATACAGTTTGTACTCCTGACTAAGTGCCTTATACTTTATTCATTTATTTACTTATTTAATTTTGTTTTATTACTATGTAAATAATGTATATATTGTATATAGTTGCAATGTCTCTGTACCAATGTAATGCATATTGTTGTTTGAGAATAAAGATATTGAAAGTGGCGATAAACAAAACAACATTCAAACATTATATTACATACACTTAACAGTAAAGTAACGTATGTTACCAGAAAAGGCCTCCAGGTATTAGAGAAATCATTTATATCAAAAACAACATTTTAGTCAATATTCCGTTTTTCCAGATTATGCTCATCTAAATGCATACTAATGAATAAGTTTATTATTTGAGAGCCTATAAAATGCCTTTAAAGATACCAAGGGGTGGTTATTTAAATTCTCTACACTCGTTTCGTCTCATCAAACCTCATCATTGGCGCACGAACAAAAAAACGCAATCTACACCTTGCGAATCGAAAAAAAACTAAATTATTTTCGAATTTGTAAGTGACGTAAAAATTTGACAGCCAAAATTTCCAACTGTAAAAATCCGCCAACAGGTCTACCACATGCACAGTATTAAATATCCCTGTATATGTAAATTTATTATTGTCCAGATTTATTGCCAGGTAGCCAACATAAAGTTGTAAATCGTTTTATTTGTCTATGCGGCAAGTTATACAGAAATTGTTTAACCACTGTTTGTTCTGCATCATATATCTCATAATTATATGTCATCTGAAAATTATTATCATTATCTCGTAATTATGAGATTTTTCTGCTGCAGTTTCGTATCATTACGCCTGACACTCCTATAATGTTACTGATACACGATGTTTTTTTCAGTATTACAGATTTTTCATTTAATGTGTTTTTATCTAGCCAAGTTGGTCTCTTCAAATTAGAAGCACTGTAAAATCTGACACACGTCTATATTTGCCTTTCTTGATATACAGTTGTAAAAACATTTTGACTAGACATTACCATTAGAAGACCTGTACGTCTAGATTTAATACAAATGAGCATGTCATTATAATTGTGTTACATAAGGTTTCATTTCTTAACATAAACCAAAAGTGATCGTTCCTCTATTGATTTCATTAATATCTTGAGTAGGCCGTGTTGCATGAAACCAATTCAAGTTTCTTTCTATTTCCTGGAATCGATATAAATTTCTGTCATGATTGTTTAATTTTTAATTTTGACTTGAACAAGACAAACGATCCGTTTTTTTAAATAACAATAATAATTCTATTTTTATGTCTAATGTACATAATGTATAAATCAATTAGCTTATGAATAAAGATGTCTGTCAATTATAGATAAAACTCCAGTTTAACAAGTATCCGGGTACTCCAGCTTCATGTCCCAGTAAAAACTGGACGCCATGATAGAGCTTAAAACTTGTTGAAAGTGGCATTTAAACAAACAAACACCATCATAAGTAGTTGTCCTGAAAGCAAATAACTGGAGTTTTTCTCTTTTGCTTTCATCATGTTAGCCTTATTGTAGATGGATTTCTTCTATAAAGGATTCTATAAGAATAATAAAAAAATTAATTACAATTAGTAAACTATAACGGTTTGATTATATCAAGGAGTTTTATTTGTTTCACCTGTACTTCAGTTGTTTTCCAAAAAATGGTGGCGTAAGTTTGTCACGACATACCGATAGAAGTGTGTTTCAGTTTACATACAATCTGTCACGTACTGGAATTCTCAAATTAGCAATTAATTTTTTATTTAAGATCTTTTATTTATTGAAGCGTGACACGCATACCTGATACTTCACATTAGTTTATACAGTAATTTTCTCTAAATTTACTTTTTCCATCGCTAAACTAGAAGCTATAAACAGTATCATTATAAACAAAGTACACTAGTGATTGTCTAATAGAAAATTGATTTTACAATAACTCGACGAAAGCCATTCATGATTTACTTAAAATAGTCCCACCCCCTCTCATTGATTGTACTTCCAAATATGGTAAAAGAGATGAATTACATACAATCAAACTCGGTGTGTTATTGACGTGGAAGACTCTAGAAAGCTTTCCAAAAGGCGATAAAGGAACCAGAAATAGATTCCAGTCAATAAATTGTGGGGGCGACTAAATTATTAAATACTAATACTACGCAGGTTTACAATCGAACCAATTTTCTGAAAACAGTTATGGTGTCTTTCAACATGTTTGATACAGAAATTAGTTCTGCAGCATCCTGTGACATTTTAAAGATTGGACGAGGATAGTTCTGATTATAACAGTCTTTTAACGTTTCTGCTCTTATCCCAGGGTTTTTCGCTGAGACAAAGAATTCTACTAAAAAGGGATGTAGAGTCCTCTGGCTCGACGAGAAAAAGCCGAAGGGAATTTGACATAAGCATGCTGAATTTAGTTACAAGAAATTGGCTAAGTAAAATTGAGGAAAGATTTTGTGAGAAAGTTACAACCGACAGACTAAATTCAAAATGTAAGTCCATCTATTCATTATTTAAAAGGAATCGTTATAAAGTGTTTTTATTTCTGAGTATATATAAATTCTTAAATTTTAATAACATGCATGTATGTGTGTATATTCTGCGTGGAATAGTAACTGATCACACTTACCGTCCCGTGACAACTTACAAATGTTAATTAATGTATGAACACTGTAACCTCTTTCCTCTCCCCCTTTTTTCTATGTATAGTTATTTTTGTAATCTCATTCCTCCTCCCTTTTTTCTCTATAAAGATATTGACAAGTTTTAAAGGCGTTTTTCTTATATATGACCATTGTAATCTCCGTCCTGTCCCCCTTTTTTTATCTGTAAGGCGTAATTTCATGTATGACCATTGTAATCTCCGTCCTGTCCCCTGTCCCCCCCCCCGTTTTTTCTCTGTACAGTTATTTACAAGTTTTAAAGGCGTTTTTCTTATATATGACCATTGTAATCTCCGTCCTGTGCCCTGTCCCCCCCCCCCCCCGTTTTTTCTCTGTACAGTTATTTACAAGTTTTAAAGGCGTTATTCCATGCATGACTATTGTCATCTCAGTCATGTCCCTTTTTTTCTGTAAGGCGTTATTTCATGTATGTCAATTATAATCTCAGTCCTGTCTCCTTTTTCTGTGACAGATTTAAAAGGCGTTATTTTCATGTATGACCATTGTAATATCCGTCCTGTCCCCCTTTTCTGGCAGATTTTAAAGGGGTTATTCCATGTATGACCATTGTAATCTCAGTCCTGTTCCCCTTTTCTGACTGATTTAAAAGGCGTTATTCTCATGTATGACAATTTTAATCTTCGTCCTGTCCCCCTTTTTATCTGTAAGGTGATATTCCATGTATAACAATTGTAATATCCGTCCTGTCCCCCTTTTCTGACAGATTTTAAAGGGGTTATTCCATGTATGACAATTATAATCTCCGTCCTGTCCCCCTTTTCTGACAGATTTTAAAGGGGTTATTCCAGGTATGACAATTATAATCTCCGTCCTGTCCCCCTTTTTTATCTGTAAGGTGATATTCCATGTATGACCATTGTAATCTCCGTCCTGTCCCCCTTTTCTGACAGAATTTAAAGGGGTTATTCCATGTATGACCATTGTAATCTCCGTCCTGTCCCCCTTTTTTCTTTGTAAAGTTATTGACAGAAAAAAGCGTTATTTCATCTCAGACCACTGTAATACCATTCCGCTTATAGATATTTACAAATTTTAGAGTTTTTATCATTATCATTGTAATCCCAGTCCTCTCCCCCTTTTATGTCCCGCCAACCAAAGCTGGGCAACATATAGATATTTGTTCCGTCCGTCCTTTTGTCCGTCTATTCGTCACACTTCAAGTTTAACTTTGCTTTAAAGGTTATTTTATAAAGATGCTTGATGAAACGTGATACACAGTTACAATATGTCGAGATTGATTTGCGGGCAAAATTCCGTAGGGCTCTGCCAAATATTTCAAGTTGAGGGAACTTAGAAAAATGGGGGGGGGGGGGGTAATAATACCAGCCAAGCGGGACATCGCAGTGTTTCTATTAGTATTAACAGCGCTTAAAGGCGTTATTACCGTCTCCCATGGGAAATGACGATCAGTCTTCGGAGTAAATGACTCTCTGTTACTTGATTGGGTGGTTTACTAAATCTATAAATATTTTTGTCATTTCATTGGTTTACGTCAGGATTGCACTAGTATGTGTACTGAAATTTCGATATGTTCTTAGGTTGAATCGGGGACGTAATCAGTATTTAAGTGTAGTAATGTTACGTTCCACATATTGACTTCTAGTTCATTGAATGCATTGGTTAGTCTCGATCACCCAGACGCATATATAATAGCGTCTGGGATCACCTTGTTGTAATTTCGCTACCAATAGGTGGAGACAAAACAATGATTCTATTTTTAGGGCCCTATTTTTTAAACCAGGAAAACCATGCATACTTATAATATGACGTCACATTCAGATTCACGCTTGATTGTGCACAACAATAATATTTGTTTAATTAATTGATAAAGTTATATTTTATAAACATATTCAAATGTACACTTTGACACAATTTTTTATACACTTCTTGATATGAACGGAAGTAATTTTTTAGATAATAAAAATATCATCCAATCAAAAATTACGCCCAGTTTTGGGCGTAATGGTAACGAGTTCAATATAGAAATGAATCCAGACGCACAAATGTAATTAAGCGTCTGGATGATCGAGACTATGCATTGGTCAGTGTACAATTATAAGGTAAGCATTGTTCCAAAATCTCCCTACTTTATAAAGCTGTTTTGGAAAAAATATATGTTCTATATCTTTGTTTTCGTTAATCAGTATTTTAGTGTAAGTAATGTTACGTTCCACATATTGACTTCTATTTTATTCAATGCATTGGACAGTGCACAATTAAAAGGTAAACATTGTACCAAATTCTCCCTACTTTTCAAAGCTGTTTGGGTTATGAAAAAATTATATGTTATGTATCTTTATTTTCGTTCTAATATTGATGCAAATGTAACAAAACATATTATTACCGATCATTTTAAACATTTGTTTAGGGAGTCAACTTTTGTTTAATTATTTTTGTAAAAGCACGTGTGAAGTGACGACAGTCATTTAAACCTCTCAAGCACCATTGGATAATAGTTTAGCTTAAACAATGTCCTTACAAGGTACATGTACATTGTTTACCTATCCTACATATAAATTACAAAAAAGAGATACTTTAATAAATCCATAAAATTTTTAATGCAGCTAAGAGACGGTTAGCTTTTTAGAAAAGCTAAACTGTTTCACCGATAATCATTGTTATCTCACCCGCATTATTTTACCTTTAGTATTGACAGCTGTTATAGGCCGTACTTCTGGTCTGATTATTGCAATTCCATGCATCTTTCCACCGTCATTTCTTTTCTATATCACTTCCGTATGTTTTCCTGTACGTTGTCAGTTATTTTATTTTCTAATGACATCAAAACTTTAATGATTTGTTAAATGAATGTTTTCATAACAATCAATATTTCAGTTATATTCAGGATAAGAAAAAGCTAACAATTAAAAATCAACGTATAGAAGGAGTGGGCCTAACAGTAATACAAGTTTTACTGGATGGGAAAGAATAAAGTATTGGATACGAATGGAGAATTTAGTTTTTTTTATTGCGGACAACCTTTTATTTTAATCAAAGCTGTATCAAAACTATATGTTAACATATACTGTAGTATCAATGTGTTGTCAAATACATGTCTTTCTATTTCAAATATTCAGCCATATTTATCTGCTAGTTTATAATTATTTTAAAATATGACATTAGAACGTTTTGTAAACAAATAAATAGAAGACAACTTCATACTTCTTTCATATGTCTACCTTTTGCTTCCTTTTTGTGGACATTCCTTAAAAATATTTTTCTAATATTTAATTGCGTTCAAAGTTTGAATGTTGATTTGTTATTATTTATTGGGGTGCTTCTGCGATGATTATTGGATTCACCTATGACTGACTAGTGCATGATGTATTATATCTAACCATTTGTTATCAACACGCCAACTCACAGACTACAGTAATGGAAGTGTTAGCATAGTTTTATTCCGACGTGATCTTCTGACCTACCTTTAATCACTAACATGTGATATCCTTTAAAAATTGTTATTGATTTTTTGTTTCGTAAATGTTGTAAATATTATGTTTACCTTATCTGTTCATTTGTTGTTTACATAAAAGGGTATGTTCTATCTGGAACAAGTACAATTACATTTAAATTAACAAGAAAACTTTTGATGTAAAGCATCAGATCGCCGCCGATTTATTCTACATTCTGCACGCGTTTGTCAAAGTGATTTCTAAAAACAAGGCACTTGAACTTATCCACCATAAGTTTCTATGTATAGCAAAGCCCTGCTGTTGTGGCTAGTTTCAATTGCCAATTTCTAAATTTGTGCACATGTAATCTTTTGTAATATATTAAATCATAAATATACTTGATTTAAAACTAATATTCACGAAGTTCAATTAAATTATTGACAAAATATTTATGTATTGAATCTTACAAATATCGGCATACTCCGGAATTGTCTATGGAAAATAGCCTTTTATTCTGGTTTCCGATTTTTCAAAGCTACGCTTGTCGGTAGAGCTATCAACGAAAGACTTATTACCAGGGTAAAAATGGTCTCCCTGTGTTAAATAAATAGAATACTAAAAAAGTTATTATTACATGAAACTTTGATATCACAAAAGCAATTTTGAAGTCGAACCTCATACACTATGTTTATTTTTCATTCAAGTCAAATGTTTAACATTCTTGTAGCAAAATTCTGTTCATTTATGGTAACTAAGCGTACTTAAAAATATGTCCTCCTTTATCCATCGTTAGCAACGAAAGTGAATACAAATATATCGCCGCCCAGGAACCGCCCTCATGGGCGGCGATAATAATATATCATTAACATAATATCTATATTAGTAAACAATTATTTCATTCGTTGTAATCAAACATAGTGGACTTGAAATAGACGGTAGGAAAACATCACCTCCTCCGTTTTCAAAGGAAAATAATATAATGATGGTATTTTGGAAAAGATGAAATATAATACAATAAAACCTACTGGTTAAAAATTCACTGACGTACACAGCAGTAGGTAAAACTTCCAGGCAATAAATACATTAGTGTAAAAATTACAGAGAAAAAATAAACTGTTGTAAAACTTTTGTGGAATAAATACACTAACTAGTGTAAAACTTCTGTTGAATAAATGCACTAACTAGTGTAAAACTTCTGTGGAATAAATACACTAACTAGTGTAAAACTTCTGTGGAATAAATACACTAACTAGTGTAAAACTTCTGTGGAATAAATACACTAACTAGTGTAAAACTTCTGTAGAATAAATACACTAAACTAGTGTAAAACTTCTGTGGAATAAATACACTAACTAGTGTAAAACTTCTGTGGAATAAATACACTAACTAGTGTAAAACTTCTGAGAACAAATACACTAGGATTTTCATTCCATTCATTTACATTCATTGTTATCTGTTATAAGGCTTTCAATATTTAGTATGTTTAAAATGCCCCCCCCCCAAAAAAAAAAAACCATCCCCTATTCCACATAAAAACCTCTTCAGAATCGTTTGGTAGTGGTCGAGTGATTTTACTAGACATGGAATTAATATCCCAGTGTATTTTTTAACCATGTAAATTTTTCACAAGGGATTTTTTTCCTCGGAATCATTACAAAGATGGAATGAAATCACAGTTACAGAAGCTGGAGGTTTGGCATGCCGTAAACCCACCATTTCTTTTGAAATGCCTATACCAAGTCTGTTGTTGTGTTGTAGTTGCTTCATTTTTGGTTGTTAGTTCTCGATGTTATTATATGTAAGTGTAGTATTCTGTATTAACTTGTTGTCATGGTTATTTGGAAACGTGTCGGTTGTCATTACCCACGTTTCAGTTAAGCATTCTGATAGGTTTAAGCTAGTGTTACGCATGTATCTTTAATCTTTAACTACCAGTGATTGCTACTGCTACGCGTTTTTTTTTATCTGACGTTACCAGTGTTCATCCATTTCTTACCACAATCTACTTACCCAATTATTGGCTAATTGTTACACAATTTCCTATAATCATAAGCCACCAATTGTACGCTTTTTCTATGTACATGTACATTATTAAGCATTAATCAAAAGTTCACGCGAAAACAATAATAATATTATTATTATTTCTGTCACCTTTTTACGAAATATTTGCAAGTTTTTAAAGCACTTTTAATTAAAAAAAGGGACTGTTCTTTACTTTGTAGTGTCGTATGTGTTTATTCTTGATTTTTTACCGTATGTTTTCGGTAACACTGATTTCTTAATTAAATTATTGTTAACATTTACAGTTTTTTCTTACATTATAATTAATTTGTCTACTGTATCTAAATGGAAAATCGACCATGTGACTATTTGCCTTTGATTTGTGTCGGTTTCGATGATATTATTTAGACAGTATAATTAACTGAGTTGGTGCAAACAGGAGCAACAAACCCTGTCGCCATTATAGTGCTGTTTAACTGCTCCGAATTCGAATAATGTTATTTTTCAATTTTAAATTAACTTAGAGGTATACTATTTCGTTAAGCATTGACAAAAACTAATAACAAATAATTTAAACTTGTTTTGTTTAGTTATTCGACAATCCAATGTATATGCCACTTAATTACTACTTTCGTCTAACGAGTTAAATTAATTAAAACCACCCCACTGACAGTCAAATGGTTGTTTCTTATGTTTTTGTTTTGTTTGAATACTAGTATTGTTTAACGCCACTTACAGCAATTTTTCAGCGATATCATGGCGTTCAGTTTTTGTTGAGGGGAGGAAACCGCAGTACCTGGAGGAAATCCCCGAACATTCGGAAGGAAAACTGGCAATTCTTGTCAATTAAGATTGGAGTCGAGTGCACTCTGCCCACAGTGACACGCGAACCAGCAACCTCAGTGCTGATAGACCATCAATAGTAAACCGACTACCTTAACCACTCGGCCACTGAGGTCCCTTTGTTTACTATGCATATATTGCATCACAACTAGTCTTTAGTCACCAGACGCCGTAAAGACTCATCAGTGGCGCTCACCTCCAAAATATATCTAAAGACCAGAGGATGAAGATTTTCGATATTATTTTTGATACAAACTAACATAACAGAAATTGTGGTTTCAATGTCTCCGTGGCTTTAAAGGCAATTAAAAAAATTGTCAAGTAACGACTTTACAGCTTAGCTACATTAATGTTACATTACACATTACATTACACAATGTTGTGAACTGTAATTTTACATTGATTCAAATTAGTAATGATAAATTCTATTGTAAATAAAATTGTGTTGTTTTCTTGAATATCAAGAAGAACCTAATCGACTTTTTACTTTTTCGATAGACTAAAAGACGTGTATGTTGCTATTTTTCATTGGTTGTGTGAAAAACTTTGGAGTAAATATGGGATAGTAGAGAAACCACGATTCACTCCCTCATAGTAGTGTTGTATATTTGATGTGAAGAAAAGATACATGACGATAAGAAATCTTTATTTGAATTCAGCATGAAAATATAACAATCAATATAAGATGTACAAAGAAATACACCGAATAAATACATTTTATGACATTACAATGGTACAGACGGCAATAAAATATATTCCTCAACAAAACCACCAGGTTGAGGTTAGAAGCACTGATTGATTGGTGTTTAACGCCACTTTCAGCAATTTTTCAGCTATATCGTGGCGTCCAGTTTTTATTGTGGGAGGAAGCCAGGGTACCAGGAGAAAACCCCTTACCTGCGACATAAAGTAAGATGGTTAACTATGCACACTATACATTCACAATAAACAGTTACATAAAAGTCTAAGGACTATATAAAAACACAGGGATAGCAGTGAAAAAAGGAAAGTAAACTGATTTGCACACATACAAAGTCAGAGCATAGCAACAGCAAATTTAGACAATCATGTACCATATGGTTCTTAGGGATATTCCAAATATGACTAAATATACAAGCATATTTAGAGGGTTTTTTTAATTAACAAGGTTATAAACAATTTTAAAAGTGTCTACTGCATTCTTTTAAGGAAGGAACCTGTATACAGTTCATTACTGATATCATCGTTCAAGAAACGAAACAAACACTTCGATTACGCTCATTAGTCATTTAATCGTCAGAAAAGTTGCGACAAAAATCATGTCACAGGCTTACATAGGGAAAATTCGTAGCTCTATGGTCCGACAAATCAAAAATATCCCAAGGACTTATTGCATCTACATTTTTATTTGACATTATTTTTGCCAACCATGCTTTCAGTAAAACTAACTTGTATAGACAGCTTTAAATGACCTAAATTAAAAGCTGCACTTTCAATTTTTCTTGTATTCTTTTCTGTACAGAAATGCCATACCAAAGGGCAAAAATTAAAATAACTTTAGATAAAAGTATGGAAAATAGTCAGTTAATTTAATTTATTTAAATATGAACCCATACGTTTTAAGATATTTAGTTGCTTTGAATAATTCCTACAGATTGTAATTACATGCAAATCAAAATTAAGTTGATCAATACCAAGTAATTTAACAGTTGTTTTTCATAGGAAAGATCATAATTTTTAAATGACAAAAAATGTAGTACTCAGTACATTATTGAATTTTATTTGTTGTTGTCTGTTTGACAGACCGACAAGTTTTATTTTAAATATACTTTTAGTACAATATACAATTCTGCAAAGTATATATAACATAAAAAATGTGCAATAGAGTCTACGGGCTTGGATACATGTATTTACTCTTAATTTCATTTTCAGACTACGTATTTGTGCTATTATTAGTTTTTATTATTTTAGGTTAAAATCTTGAGAAAATTGAAGTTAATATTTATAAAAACAGAAAAAAAGAAAGAAGCTGGTTTTAATTGATTTGAAATATATGTATGTACACAAAGTAATATCAAGGATTACGGAACGCTTTTAAAATGCGAACCACACAATGCATTTACATGTACTGTTGCATAATATCATTATATTTTCGCTATATTTATTTTTTGAGAATTAAAACACCACTTATATTTGTGTATTAGTTAGATCCAAAGTGTTTGCTTTCAAGGTACTTTGGAACTACAAAACTAACAGTAATACACATCCCTTGCAAACTAATTTTTTTTTCAGAAACGATGTCAACACTGAGGTTGCGAATTCAAGTCTCACTGCGGGCAGGGTGTACTCTACTCCAATCTTTATTGATAAGGATCGGGGGTTTTTCTCATGGTATTCCGGCTTCCTCTCCCAATAAAAACTTTAGGCCATAATATAGCTGAAAAATAGCTGAAAGTGGCGTTTAACATCAAACAAACCAAACACACAAACAGAAACGATGCGTTATGATGGAAGAAAACAGCAAAACGCATATATATCTGGACTCAGACTTGCTAGAACAAAATAGAATCCATGAGGAATTTTTAAGGGTTGGAAATTTTAATAAAAAAGTAGTTTAATG
Organism: Limnoperna fortunei; assembly: GCA_944474755.1. Taxonomy (NCBI): domain Eukaryota; kingdom Metazoa; phylum Mollusca; class Bivalvia; order Mytilida; family Modiolidae; genus Limnoperna; species Limnoperna fortunei. The sequence continues at coordinate 80,827,820 of OX104116.1, forward strand.
TTGACTATCGTATGTTTCAAAAACCTTTGTTCATGCAGATGGTATTAGTTGGCACATCAAGTAACTCAAAAACGCCTTTTTTTCGATTTCGTATTTGTGTTTCGATTAACATATGTTAATATTTGCTGCATCTGTTGTTTAGCAGGTACTACATAGACTAAACACCCGGATTATATAAATAGTTTGAACTCCTCCAGTATTCCATTAGAGTATAATTGTACGGGTTTTAAAGTGTGAATGTGTTCATCGTTTTGTGGTTTTTTTATATTGAACCAAATTAACACTTTACGTGTGTGTGTATCATAATATAATATTTTCAATGTTTCGTAAGAAATTGTACAAACTAGAAATCGAGTTCAAAAATTTAAATACTGATTAAGGTGCGTGTGTTATAATTCAGATTAATTTAGTATGCTTCTTTGTAGACGTTAGATTAAATCCGTCTTTATTTCCGATTTCACAGACAGTTTTCGCGTCTATTTCGAGAGTGAAAATTTATATATGTAGCTAAAATTGATATATATTTTTTGTATTTCCTTTTCGATAGTTCTTAAAATATATCTACTATATAAAACAAATATAAGAAACGAAAATAGGTAAAATGATTAAACAGATAAGTGCTCTAGTACTATAAAATGTATGTTTCTTTCTGTTTATGATATATACAAAATAACATGTTTAAAGTTGATAAAAATGCGAAGATAAAACTAAAAGCAATTTACACTAGCACAGTCATATTTTAAAATTTTGAATTTTCAAAGACAGAAAACAAAAAGATCAACCAAACATTTTTCTGAGTCGAATATGCCTTCGATGGTACAAGTACTCTGTATGAGGACAAAGTGGTAGGTTACGTACTCTGTACGAGGACAGGGTGATAGGTTACGTACTCTGTACGAGGACGGGGTGGTAGACTACGTACTCTGTACGAGGACGGGGTGGTAGGTTACGTACTGTGTACAAGGAAAGGTTCTTGTTCCATTATATATATAATGACGTAAACAAATTGATCTTAAACTTTCTCACTCCAACTTAACCCAAAATAGTTTTTTTCCCAGTCCGCCTGGGAATATATGTATATATATGTATTGTTTTTGATAATTTTGGTAGAACTGGAAGTTATGATTAATGTTTGTTAAAGTTTTGGTATTTTCGCACTTTAAGGGGTACACTGAAAATAATTTGTCAATGAATTTTCTTTAATCTTGCAAAATATAGTTTGTATTTTTTTTAAAGAAATCATAATTAAAAATTAAAAATTTGGGTTTCAGAGTTATTTTCGAGGGGCTGAGCGCTGACGTTTCAATTTTTTTTAATAGTTTGTACAACGAGGAGAATAAAAAAAAGTAAAATAATGACTTTTGTCCTTTGAAATGTTCTGAATTTTTTATATAATGGCAAGCAATTTGTATACATTTTAGTGATGGAAAGAAAAAAAGGGGTCTCTGAGTTGTAAAGAAAGTAATATAAGTTGTAATTTTATGGTCAAAATTGCCTCCATTGTTGAACAATTCATTGTCATTATTTTTGCCTACACCTAACTCGTTTAAGCGACAACATTTTATAATTGATGTAATGTTTAAGTATAAATCTTTTATTACTCTTTTTTTTATTGAATGGAAATTAAAAGTTGATAAAAAAAATCCCATAAATGTGATTGAGATTGTCACAACAAATGCCAGATGGTGTCCTGCATCCCTTAATGAATGCATCAAAAAATTTTTTACCCAAGCTTCTTTAATTATAATCGAAAACGAGCAGATGTTTAAACCAAATGCAAGGATTTCCTACCATAAGCAGGAAAGCGTCTTCTATGTACAGTTAACAACTATGTATACCGTCTCTGGAACAGGATCATTGTATAATACAAGATCTAATGATTGATGTGTATGTGTAAAAATAATTTTAGATAAACTTGTTTATTTTTGTCAGTTATTGCTTATTATTTTTCGGTAATATGAAGATTTCCTTTTTTCACTGCAGTCAACCAATGGCTTAAAATGAAAACAGGATTGTGCAAACAGGTTCGATGATAAGTAATACTAGCACTACTAATATTTATAGCTATGGTTCAAAGGCCCGTTTTAGCCTGAATCGTATTTATTTTTGACTTTTAAAAAAGTCGTGATCATGTTTTTTTTTACTTCAAACAAGTCAATGGAAATGAAGATATATGATTGGAAACTTATTTTCGGAGATCACACGATATGCCAGTTTTGAATTAAAGAGTATTTAATGTTCGTGCTTTGTCGTAGTTAACGTTTCTTCTTTTTACTAAGGGATTGGTAAAGGTTGTATAGTCATCTACTACTGATCACATGGTCTGTCAACACTGAGATTGGGGGTATAAGTTTAACAGCGGCAGAGTGTGCACGACTCCAGTTGATTGCCAGTTGTCCTTCCCTAATAAAAACTATATAAGTGGCGTTAAACATAATACAAACAAACAATTAAAAAAAATCGTTTTACTTATCAGTGTGTTCTTCGTTTGTCTTTAAATGTTATTTATGCTCTTGTATTCATCTACAGTTTTAAAGTTTTTTATATTTATATATAATAAGATGGTTAGTTATACTGTTATTTGTGTGTCCTTAAACTTTACTATTTTTCTGAATGAAACTGGTAATCCAATAGTTTTATGAATGAAAACTGATAAAAATAAACAAATTATATGAACTTGACATAAAAAAAGAAGTGGCTTTTTTAATTATAAAAGGGATTAATAATGAAAGCAAACTACATTTAGCAAGGGCCAACGCATTCGTCTTATACAATTAGACAAAACATGCACAAAAGCTTGAAATACACAAAATGTATGCTAATTTTATTGATTTTCGAAATAACGAAGCATGTAGGCTTAACAGAAAATGATATCTGACTAGGTGTATTGAAATCAAGTGCTTATAGCCTTTCAGGCATTATATTTTTAAATGTCAGATTAATTAACCAATATTCCCAGCACTGCTTTAGTCTGGGTGAAGCAAGTGGAAATGTATGTTTCAAAGAAAATTGCCCTCAGTACCAATTAGTCGTGGACAGTTCGGTACACTCCTCCATTACCACATTCCACGTCCTATGGCTATACTTGACATATTCCCTTCCAAATCAAAATGTTAAAATGATATTTTATCATTTTAAAATAAAAGTAACTGTAATATTAAATCACCTGTGGTACTCATGTGCAGGCATACCTCTTTTTCATTTTGGTACATGTGCAGTCCTACCTCTGTTTCATTTGTGGTACACATGTTCAGACATACCTCTTTTTCATTTGTGATACACATGTGCAGACAAACCTCTTTATCATTTGTGGTATATATATGTGCAGGCATACCTCTTTATCGTTTGTGGTATATATGTGCAGGCATACCTCTTTATCATTTATGGTACACATGTGCAGACATACCTCTTTTTCATTTGTGGTACACATGTGCAGGCAAACCTCTTTATCATTTGTGGCAGACATGTGCAGACATACCTCTTTATCATTTGTGGTACATGTGTGCAGGAATACCTCTTTATCATTTGTACAACGTTTACAATTGCAATTCATTGTCAACAACAGTTTTCATTGATAACTCTGAAGAGTGTTTGGAAAAAAACAAATTTTCATACTTTATATACATGTTTTGAAAATATTTTGATTGACACATAGAAATTTAAAATTAACACTGACACTGACACTAAAATTAACACTGACACTGACCGTTAATAAGAAATAATTCGCGGTAATCTATACTTTATTATACTAGGAAAGCTGTATTATATTCGCCATTTACTATGATATTTATGTTGTTTATGAAGGAATTATTCGTTATTGTATATGTCAGCTAAACCACTCCTGTATCGATCTATATCAGCTATGGCGTAGGCTGTGACGTGTATAGTAGATATTGATTTCAACCCATTCAACATGACCATTTTAACTGAAGAGAGACCAATGTGACTGGTATATACTGATTGCGTGAATTCGATGGCAGCTGCCGTGAGAAGACAATAAACGGTTTAAGGTCAGAATATTCTTCATTGGCGAGGATTATTTAATTAAAGATAAGAAAAAGTATCTGCACAAAGTAATTCACCATTGTAAATGAACAATATATTATGAAAAATAGCAAAAAATCCGACCAACCAACAAGCAGAAAGTCAAGGAACAATTACAAATTCAGATATAAGAAAACATATACAATGCAAAACAAAAACCAAAAACACAAATTAACTCGAGCCAAACAAACAAAATAATAAAACCACGGGGCACTCAGGTGCTCCGGACGAATAAACAATGCTTGCTTCTAATAAGACTCCCGTCCAGGTACTCATTGTCGTGTCTAGGAAAAACTCAAATTCGGGAAATGGAAAGATTACCTCTGACTCAGCGTAAATGTCCGATCGTATTTGACGACTGAATTGTTATACATGTATATCAAACATCATGTCCCTAAAAGTATGGAAGATTGTATGGGTACGCAGAATTAAGTCTTTTGTAACGGCTCCAATGGGCCTATTTTCAAAATCTACCTAGTATTTGTCGTGCAAGAAGCGTGGTACTCTGCAAACACGTTAACCATTATGGTCAGGTGGCCAGACTTCGTATTATGACCTGACAACCACACTTTAAAAAGAGCCTCCGCTTTCTGTCAGCGCTGTGTGTCGGGCAGCGGGAAAGTCTTCCAGAATGTTCCCGGAGAGGTGAGAAAGGTCAACCAATTGGGATTTTGATTGTTTTGTAACAACCAAATTACTTCTATATAGAATAAATACCTTCCCATTAAATCTGTAGAAGTATACTAATAATTTTAGAGGCCTTTATATTTCTTGCACTCTGCATTACCGAATTAGTTGCAGGCATTAAAATAAAAGGTGTGTTAGACTATCGAGAGCTAGACATTTTTGGCATTCTTGCTAACAAGTATATTTTGCATATAACCGGAAGTAACAAGACATATTTTTCCTGCCCAGGCATATGTCCATATTTGCCTTTGACAGGTGACAAGGACAAATATCCATATTAAGCATTTCCTGCTAAAATTCTTAGAGTCTTTTTTTTATTTTAAGTCATTTGTAGATGTGCCACAAGTCCCTTTGATTTTGTTTTTGTCGTGAGAGGCCTTTGTACACTTAAAGATATTATTTGAAAAGTTGAAAGGAAAACGAAAGTAAAAATTTAACTCTCTAATAGCACAAACGATTTTAAAGGGACTTGTGGCAAGTCTAAGCCATTTGAAACCGGATAAAAAATTGAGTCTAAGGCTTAAGTGTCATCTTTTACTAGTTTTATCTATTTTAATATTAATTAGTTGTAAATTCAGTAATTCATCAAGAAATAAATAAATTGAACAGTTGTAATAAACATATTTAGGCCAACTATTTTAAAACACCCATTGGGGGGGGGGGGGTGATAACTTGGTATATATTAGATAATACGGATGTGCGGCCCGAATAGGTCACTTTTTTACCTCTCCAAAATATATGAATAGGTAGCTTTTTTCATTGAAAAATATATCATTGGGTAGTTGTAAATTATCTAAATATATCCATGCCTCAATTCTCATCTTAAGCATGTTAAGCCTATGCAGAGCACAGTGAATGGACTATTTACCAATGGGGATGTGCTGTAATTAAGTATATGAATAGGTCTGATTTAATCATTCATCCGGATATACATGAATAGGGTGGGTTTTCAAATCTCCGTCCGCAGACCTGTACCTAAAAGTATCCTTAGTTAACCCCCGTGAAAACGCCACAAAAACATAAATATTTTCTCCATTTTGTAGTGCTATTTTTTTTTATCTTTTATAAATTCTGATTTTGTTGTTATTTACCAGTATAGGCAAAAATACAATTGTTGATAACTTTTATACGGCCGATCCAATCACATTTACTACTTTTGCCTGGTAATTTATTTCATCTTCAAACTTTTAATGAAATATTTGTCTTTGTTATCCAATCTGTTTTATAAAACATGTAATAAACTTTTAGTTTAGTTGTATAATTTAGTAGAACGTCGAATGATAAACATGTATTGAATTAAGGATTACGTAAAAAAAAAATTTCCATCGGGGGATAACAAAATTTCCGTTTTGCACATTGTATAATCCGCGTAGCACAACGGAAATTTTGTTACCCTCGATGGAGAAAATATTTTTTGTAGTTAATACTAATAAATAAATTCAAACAATAGAATAACCTCAACAATTTAATTTTTGAAACTGGATATTTTTGAATAAATAAATTTTGCGAGAATACTGACTTTTGATTGGCTGGAAAATATTTTCTATCAGAGGATGGAAAACAAATTTGATCGTCATGGAGACACGCGCCATTTGACGTCATATATTACTCCACGGTAAACTAACAGTTTTGTGTTGATCTCTTTTTTAAAAAAAATGTCCAGTTACAAATATAAAACTGTTGAGTTTATTCTATTGTTTGAATTTATTTATATGTATTAACTACACAAAATATTTTCTCCATCGAGGGATAACAAAATTTCCGTTGTGCACATTTAATACGCGGATTATACAATGTGCAAAACGGAAATTTTGTTATCCCTCGATGGAGAAAATATTTTGTGTAGTTAATCCTTAAAAAAGAGATATCAACACAAAAACTGTTAGTTTTCCGTGGAGTAATAAACAAAATTTGGCTAAGTGCACATAACCTTGAAATAGAAAGAGGCAATATTACCGGAGAAGACAGACTTTATAAAATGTGCAATGACGCCACAATTGAAGACGAAAAACATTTATTTTGGCAATGTTCAAAATACTCAAATGAAAGAAAAGTATTTCTCAACGAATTGTCTTATTTCTGGAATATAAATTGTGATAACCTTCGTGAAGAGAATTTCTTTAAATCAATAATGAACACAAAAAACCAAAATGTGTTAAATTTACTGTCTTCATTTCTTCAAAAACTATTTGAAATAAGAAACTCAAGTGTATCCGGGGTATGATTTATTATACACAGTTGTCTGTATACAAAACTATTTGCCTTTTGATTATGTACGTATCAACACAATAGTTCTACCATGTAGTTTCCAAAATATAAAGTATTCTAGTATAGTTACTATTTTACTCTAATTGATATGATTGCGCATGTCCAAGTGGTACACACGGACAATTTTTGGAAGAGAGAAAAATAGTAATTTTAGTGTTTTAAACTGACTTTTTACTGATATTGAGTATAAAATTTGTGTGCACCAAGAAAAAGGACTAAGCTATTTTGTATTTAGTGCATTTAACGTGGATATAGATATGGATTCAGACCTAAATCCATTGAGTAGACAATCAGCGGACACGTATGTTAAACACGTAATGGAGTCTGGCTCTACTCAACTTGTAGCAGTGGAGGTACACGAAGAAAAACCAGTGAGTAACTTTAATATCTGTAATTTACAACCAAGGAAAACAAAAAAGAACAATGGTAAAAGACGCTTATCTATTGAAAATAACGAACAATCTGACCTGAAAAAACTACGGAGTGATGTATTAATTGACATAAATCGTCACGATTCAGCGAGCAATCAAATGTGTACTGGTCAAGGTATTAACCCTAGTGATTTAAATGAGCTCAAAGCGATGGTATTATCCTTAACTGACTCTATGAATAGTTTTCGTGATCATGTATTGACAATATTGAAGCTAACATTACACAAACGATAGAAAAAGTTGTCGATAATAAAATTCAAAGTGCGATAAACACAGAACGAAAAACCAACAAGATTAACTTGCAAAATCTCGATCGAAAAATGCAGAATGAAGTTACGAAACTTCAAATTGAGGTTACAAATGATTTAAAAGATGTTAAAGCTGAACTTGATAAAATAAAAACAGTCCAGACACAGGAACAGGTTACAAGATCACAAAAGGAAACCGTTAAAGTTATAGATCGACGTTACAACGTGATCGTCCGCAATTTACCAGAGAGTAGCAAGGAAAATGTAGAGGCAAAAATTAACGGACTATTGAAAGACGGCTTAAAACTTAAGGACATTCGAATTAAGTCAGCAGAGCGCAAGAAAAGCAAAAACGACAAGAAACCAGGCGTGGTTCTAGTTAGATTGGATAGTCTAGAAGATAAGCGTAAAGTAATGTACTCGAAACGAAATCTTAGAGACTCGAGGAATTTTCATGATGTTTTTATTGAACACGATCTACGTATACTGAAGTCGCAGCGTACACTCAACGCAAATCTGAGGAACATAGTTAAGACAATTGGCACAGACCGCCTAGAAATCCGTGGATCTCGTATTCAAGTGAGAAGAGAACATAGTGAGAATTCATTTGAGAACCGTGCCACTTCCCGATATCCCGTGGACAGGACTGCTAATAGGAACTCTACAAGAGAGTCCAGTAATAGAAACTCTAATCACGGGAATTCTTATCGCGGAGATGGATTTCGTGAAAAGACAAGCCACCGCGAAGGAAGGCGATACTAGGTGCGATGCGGATTTTGGAATGTAAACGGCTGGAATTGTGATATTAAAAGCGATAAATTTAAACTTCTTGTGGATTCTATAAATCATTGTAATTTTGATATATTGGGCATTGGTGAAACCCATCTTTCGGGGTTAAATGGAATTAGCGTGGATGGATATAAGTGGTTTGGTCATAACCGTAAAAATATTCATGTCCGAGCGAAATGTGGATCAGGAGGTGTAGGATTTCTAGTCCGAAATGACATATGTCAACATTTTAATATATGCATAGCGGATGATAGCACAGATGGTATTTTATGGATACAATTTATTGATAAGCATAATTCATCGAATACTTTCTATACATGCGTTGTGTATCTACCGCCGGAAAACTCTTCCCGCGCTGTGAACATACACGTGTTTTTAGATATATTAATGACTCAGATATACACGATTCCAGATGGAAATAATTTTTATTTGTGTGGCGACTTTAACAGCCGATATTCTGATTTTCAGGATTTCATCGAAGGAGTCGATATACTACCGGAAAGACACGTTATTGACTTTCAGCATAACTCTTATGGAGGTATTTTTTGTGACTTCCTTATTGATGTAAACTGCTGTATATTAAATGGTAGAAATATGGTTAAAAATGACTATACTTTTGGACAAAGTGCAAACAGAAGAACCGCAAAAAGGAACTACGTCACATATATGTACATATATGTACAAACGAGAAAAGAATTCGATAAATTAGTAAATCAATCAAAGCGTAAATATTGGCATTCAATGGAAGAAGAGCTTGTGAATTCTAGTGGAAATCCAAAAGAATTTTGGAGAAAAATCGGAAAAATTGGGGTTGGAAGTGAACGTCAAAATAAAATTCCTATGGAAATTAAGTTAATGATGGCTCAGTTTGTTATGACGAAAAATTAATTTTGAATAAATGAGAAAGTGATTTTTGTGATATTCTAAATCAAAATCATAGTAATATTATGTATAATGTAAATGAAGATAATATAATTAATGATGATTATTTAGATTGTGCTATTACATCAGAGGAGGTTTTAATGTGTTAAAATTATCTAAAAATGGTAAATCGCCCGGCTTTGATGATATTCAAGTTGAATTATATAGAAATACAACTGCTTGAATGCTTTAACCCGAATATTTAACATATGTTTTGAATCTGGTAAAGTTCCTGATGTATGGAATAAGGGAGTAATTACGCCAATTCCAAAGTCATCTAATACTGACCCTAGAGATCCGATGTCCTATAGAGGAATAACACTTGCCCCATCATCGTATAAGCTGTATTGTGGTGTACTGAACTCTAGACTTACGTATAAGCTCGATGAACTTGGATTTATAAACGATGAACAAAATGGTTTTAGAAAGAATCGCAGTACTATAGACCATTTATGCTCTTTAACATCCATTATAGAAACTAGAAAGTTAAAAAAGCAGTCTACTTTTGTTGCATTCATAGACTTTAAAAAAGCATATGACTGGGTTAATAGAAATTTGTTATTTTTAAAATTAGAATCATTAGGTATAAGCACAAAAATGTTAAAAGCATTACATTCTATTTATAATCATGTTCAGTCATGTGTTAAACTTAACGGTAATTTAACTGAATGGTTTGAAGTTACTTCAGGTTTAAAACAAGGTTGTATTTTATCGCCCCTGTTATTTAATATTTTTATAAACAGTCTTGTAGATGATATAAAAAGACTAAATATTGGTATAAATGTAGGTGATGACGTTGTTTCAATATTGTTATATGCAGATGATGTTGTATTGTTAGCAGAAAATGAACATGACCTGCAAATTTTATTGGATACTCTTAAAGAATGGTGTTCTTTAAATGATTTAGTTGTCAATTTAGATAAATCCAAAATTATGCATTTCAGAACACCATCAGTTAACAGGACAAATTTTATTTTTTCTTTTGACAGTAAACATATTGATATTGTTGATAGATACACTTATCTTGGTATAGTTTTAAACGATTTTTTGAATTATAATGAAACAGCAAAAGCAGTAGGAAAATCTGCAAACAGGTCACATGGTTTACTTATTTCAAAATGTAAAGCTAATGGTGGCTTTGAACATTCTGTTTTTACAAAACTTTTTGATTCTCTTGTTATGTCAATTATTGAATATGGAGCAAGTGTATGGGGCTCAAAAGACTTTAGTTGTATTATTTCTGTAAAAAAATAGAGCAATGAGGTTTTTATGGGGGTAGGAAAGTACACCCCAAACTTAGCTTTATATGGTGATATGGGCTGGATGCCATGTGTAATTAAGCAATGGACATGTATTTTTAGAACATGGTCAAGGTTTACAAAAAGGGAAAATGAAAGATTAAATAAAAAAATATTTTTATGGTCAAATAAATGTTCCAATAGTAAAATAAAAAATTGGAATTTTAGAGTTCATAGTAAATTTTGAGAACTTGATTTGTCATATATGTGTAATGTAGAATTTATTATTATTTCATATCAATAATGAAACAAACCATTCCATTGGATAATTTGTAGTCTGTATTTAAAGCTACAGTTAATGTGTTTAAGAATAAAAGACTCAGCAGGGCTGTATCAGCAAACGGGCTGTATCCAATCTACTGTTACAGCCCTAAGTTTGATACAGCCAGATCAAAAAAAGATTATTTGAATTTTCAATTTTCATGTGCCACAGACAAATGTAAATAGATTGCTAATTACTAAACAAAATGTAAAACATGTAAAATATCAACAGAACATATTACATGTATTTAGCACAAATGCTAACAATTACAGGTAAACAAAGTTCATTTTGTCTTGTATACTATTGAACTTGTTTGTTTTCTAATGTTTTCAATGAAATAAAAGTAATAGTAACTTGTGTGTATGGCTGTATCAGAATTACGGACTTCTGAAGGACCCGATACGGACCGTTTATTTGTTACAGCCCTCGCCTTTGGCTCGGGCTGTAACAAGATAAACGGTCCGTATCGGGTCATTCATCAGTCCGTAATTCTGGATACAGCCCTACACACAAGTAACTATTACATAATTAATAAATATGTTATTAAAGATATAGAAAAGAGAAGTTTTGACATGTATAAAGATAAATGGCACCTTGATTTATGTGCAAATGAAAGAAGTAAACTGAGAACTTATAGATTATTTAAAAATGAATTTGGTAAAGAGGCATATTTATGTAATAATATACCTGGTAAATATAAAAGTGCATTTTCTAAATTTAGGTGTGGTGTTGCACCGTTAAAAGTAGAAACTGGCAGATATCAAGGGGTAAATCTTGAAGATAGAATATGTTTTTAGGACTGTTGTTTACATAATAATTTACTTGAAGATGAGAAACATGTATTATTACAATGTCCTTTATATCAAGAATTACGTAATGATTTGTATGAAAAAGCAATTCAAGTTAATGAAGAGTTTTTAGAAATGTCTGATGATGAAAAATTTGTGTTTTTATTCAATAATAATAATATGTATTTTTATACTGCCAAAATCTGCCATTGTATTTTAATGGAACGTAGAAAATCATTGTATGGGTAATTATTATTATATTAATAATGATTTACTTTTTAAACTTAAAGTTTCGAAACTATGTGTATATTTATTTTTAAATAACAGTCTCTCATAACTCTTTTAAGAGTGGCTCTTTGTTTTATCTTTTATCATAAGTTTATCTTTTAATGTTGCTTTATGTATAAATGTATATAAGAGGTGAGACTTAAATAAAATATCTTTGTCTTTGTCTTTGTCTTTACTCTAAACATTTCTATACTTGTGATTTGTAAACATAATTCATATGTATTATAATTATTGTACTACAGGTCTTAACCAATTATTGTAATTGTGTTTGAACCAATAAATAAATAAATAAATAAATAAATAAATAAATAAATAAATAAATAAATATGACGTCAAATGGCGCGTGTCTCCATGACGATCAAATTTGTTTTCCATCCTCTGATAGAAAATATTTTCCAGCCAATCAAAAGTCAATATTCCCGCAAAATTTATTTATATTGTAATGTAAAATATTTGAGCCAATTCCCATGTATAACTTTAAGAATTATTTGTATTTGTATTTTATTCATATGTTTAATATAACAAACATGGTGTGAAAGTAATCGAAGTGTGTGTCGTATTTACGTGTAGTATTGGGGTGTTAAACAAGAGGACCTCACGATACGATAACGGAAAGCCCCCATTTCATCTGAAACCCCACAAAACAACTGTAACCACTTTGAGGCAGTCACAGCTTACTCGTCCAAAGGAGCCGAGTGGTTTTTATTGGTTCGGGTTACTTTCTTACGGTTTCGTGTTTTTGGTTTTTGTGTTGCCTTGTATATGTTTATCTATATCCAGATTTATAATCGTACCTTGGCTTTCGGCTCTTGTTGTTCGGTCGGTTTACTTCGCTATTTTTCTTGTATCCAAGCAGTGGTCAATGACAGCAATATTAGACACTCTTGCTAACTGTGCTATTTACTAGATGATTTATTGCCGTTTATTAGACACTCTTGCTAACTATGCTTTTCTCTAGATGATTTGTAGCCGTTTATAAGACACTCTTGCTAACTATGCTATTTACTGGAGGATTTGTAGCCGTTTATTAGAAACTCTTGCTAACTATGCTATTTACTGGAGGATTTGTAGCTGTTTACTAGACACTCTTGCTAACTATGCTTTTCACTAGTAGCCGTTTATTAGACAATCTTGCTAACTATGCTATTTACTAGATGATTTGTAGCCGTTTATTAGACACTCTTGCTAACTATGCTATTTACTAGATGATTTATTGTCGTTTATTAGACACTCTTGCTAACTATGCTTTTCTCTAGATGATTTGTAGCCGTTTATAAGACAATCTTGCTAACTATGCTATTTACTGGAGGATTTGTAGCCGTTTATTAGAAACTCTTGCTAACTATGCTATTTACTAGATGATTTGTAGCCGTTTATTAGACACTCTTGCTAACTATGCTTTTCACTAGTAGCCGTTTATTAGACACTCTTGCTAACTATGCTATTTACTGGAGGATTTGTAGCCGTTTATAAGACAATCTTCCTAACTATGCTATTTACTAGATGATTTGTAGCCGTTTATTAGACACTCTTGCTAACTATGCTTGTCTCTAGATGATTTGTAGCCGTTTACTAGACACTCTTGCTAACTATGCTATTTACTAAATGATTTATAGCCGTTTGTTACACACTCTTGCTAACTATGCTGTTCTCTAGATGATTTGTAGCCGTTTATTAGACACTCTTGCTAACTATGCTATTTACTAGATGATTTGTAGCCGTTTATTAGACACTCTTGCTAACTATGCTATTTACTATATGGTTTGTAGCCGTTTATTCGGCGCTCTTGTTACTATGATATTTACTAGATGATTTATTGCCGTTTATTAGACACTCTTGCTAACTATGCTTTTCTCTAGATGATTTGTAGCCGTTTATAAGACAATCTTGCTAACTATGCTATTTACTGGAGGATTTGTAGCCGTTTATTAGAAACTCTTGCTAACTATGCTATTTACTGGAGGATTTGTAGCTGTTTACTAGACACTCTTGCTAACTATGCTTTTCACTAGTAGCCGTTTATTAGACAATCTTGCTAACTATGCTATTTACTAGATGATTTGTAGCCGTTTATTAGACACTCTTGCTAACTATGCTATTTACTAGATGATTTATTGCCGTTTATTAGACACTCTTGCTAACTATGCTTTTCTCTAGATGATTTGTAGCCGTTTATAAGACAATCTTGCTAACTATGCTATTTACTGGAGGATTTGTAGCCGTTTATTAGAAACTCTTGCTAACTATGCTATTTACTAGATGATTTGTAGCCGTTTATTAGACACTCTTGCTAACTATGCTTTTCACTAGTAGCCGTTTATTAGACACTCTTGCTAACTATGCTATTTACTGGAGGATTTGTAGCCGTTTATAAGACAATCTTCCTAACTATGCTATTTACTAGATGATTTGTAGCCGTTTATTAGACACTCTTGCTAACTATGCTTGTCTCTAGATGATTTGTAGCCGTTTACTAGACACTCTTGCTAACTATGCTGTTTACTAAATGATTTATAGCCGTTTGTTACACACTCTTGCTAACTATGCTGTTCTCTAGATGATTTGTAGCCGTTTATTAGACACTCTTGCTAACTATGCTATTTACTAGATGATTTGTAGCCGTTTATTAGACACTCTTGCTAACTATGCTATTTACTATATGGTTTGTAGCCGTTTATTCGGCGCTCTTGTTACTATGATATTTACTAGATGATTTATTGCCGTTTATTAGACACTCTTGCTAACTATGCTTTTCTCTAGATGATTTGTAGCCGTTTATAAGACAATCTTGCTAACTATGCTATTTACTGGAGGATTTGTAGCCGTTTATTAGAAACTCTTGCTAACTATGCTATTTACTGGAGGATTTGTAGCTGTTTACTAGACACTCTTGCTAACTATGCTTTTCACTAGTAGCCGTTTATTAGACAATCTTGCTAACTATGCTATTTACTAGATGATTTGTAGCCGTTTATTAGACACTCTTGCTAACTATGCTATTTACTAGATGATTTATTGCCGTTTATTAGACACTCTTGCTAACTATGCTTTTCTCTAGATGATTTGTAGCCGTTTATAAGACAATCTTGCTAACTATCCTATTTACTGGAGGATTTGTAGCCGTTTATTAGAAACTCTTGCTAACTATGCTATTTACTAGATGATTTGTAGCCGTTTATTAGACACTCTTGCTAACTATGCTTTTCACTAGTAGCCGTTTATTACACACTCTTGCTAACTATGCTATTTACTGGAGGATTTGTAGCCGTTTATAAGACAATCTTGCTAACTATGCTATTTACTAGATGATTTGTAGCCGTTTATTAGACACTCTTGCTAACTATGCTTGTCTCTAGATGATTTGTAGCCGTTTACTAGACACTCTTGCTAACTATGCTATTTACTAAATGATTTGTAGCCGTTTATAAGACAAATCTTGCTAACTATGCTTTTCTCTAGATGATTTGTAGCCGTTTATAAGACAATCTTGGTAACTATGCTATTTACTAGATGATTTGTAGCCGTTTATTAGACACTCTTGCTAACTATGCTATTTACTAGATGATTTGTAGCCGTTTATTAGACACTCTTGCTAACTATGCTTTTCTCTAGATGATTTGTAGCCGTTTACTAGACACTCTTGCTAACTATGCTATTTACTAAATGATTTGTAGCCGTTTATTAGACACTCGTGCTAATTATGCTTTTCTCTAGATGATTTGTAGCCGTTTGTTAGACACTCTTGCTAACTATGCTTTTCACTAGTAGCCGTTTATTAGACACTCTTGCTAACTATGCTATTTACTGGAGGATTTGTAGCCGTTTATAAGACATTCTTGCTAACTATGCTATTTACTGGAGGATTTGTAGCCGTTTATTAGAAACTCTTGCTAACTATGCTATTTACTAGATGATTTGTAGCCGTTAATTAGACACTCTTGCTAACTATGCTTTTCACTAGTAGCCGTTTATTAGACACTCTTGCTAACTATGCTATTTACTGGAGGATTTGTAGCCGTTTATAAGACAATCTTGCTAACTATGCTATTTACTAGATGATTTGTAGCCGTTTATTAGACACTCTTGCTAACTATGCTTGTCTCTAGATGATTTGTAGCCGTTTACTAGACACTCTTGCTAACTATGCTATTTACTAAATGATTTGTAGCCGTTTATTAGACACTCTTGCTAACTATGCTTTTCTCTAGATGATTTGTAGCCGTTTATTAGACACTCTTGCTAACTATGCTTTTCTCTAGATGATTTGTAGCCGTTTATTAGACACTCTTGCTAACTATGCTATTTACTAGATGATTTGTAGCCGTTTATAAGACAATCTTGCTAACTATGCTTTTCTCTAGATGATTTGTAGCCGTTTATAAGACAATCTTGGTAACTATGCTATTTACTAGATGATTTGTAGCCGTTTATTAGACACTCTTGCTAACTATGCTATTTACTAGATGATTTGTAGCCGTTTATTAGACACTCTTGCTAACTATGCTTGTCTCTAGATGATTTGTAGCCGTTTACTAGACACTCTTGCTAACTATGCTATTTACTAGATGATTTGTAGCCGTTTATTAGACACTCTTGCTAACTATGCTTTTCTCTAGATGATTTGTAGCCGTTTATTAGACACTCTTGCTAACTATGCTATTTACTAGATAATTTGTAGCCGTTTATAAGACAATCTTGCTAACTATGCTATTTACTAAATGATTTGTAGCCGTTTATTAGACACTCTTGCTAACTATGCTATTTACTAGATGATTTGTAGCCGTTTACTAGACACTCTTGCTAACTATGCTATTTACTAGATGATTTGTAGCCGTTTATTAGACACTCTTGCTAACTATGCTATTCACTTAATGATTTGTAGCCGTTCATTATACAATCTTGCTAACTATGCTATTTACTAGATGATTTGTAGCCGTTTATTAGACACTCTTGCTAACTATGCTATTTACTAGATGATTTGTAGCTGTTCATTAGACACTCTTGCTAACTATGCTATTTACTGGAGGATTTGTAGCCGTTTATTAGACACTCTTGCTAACTATGCTATTTACTGGAGGATTTGTAGCCGTTTATTAGACACTCTTGCTAACTATGCTATTTACTAAATGATTTGTAGCCGTTCATAAGACAATCTTGCTAACTATGCTATTTACTAGATGATTTGTAGCCGTTTATTAGACACTCTTGCTAACTATGCTATTCACTTAATGATTTGTAGCCGTTTATGAGACAATCTTGCTAACTATGCTATTTACTAGATGATTTGTAGCCGTTTATTAGACACTCTTGCTAACTATGCTATTCACTTAATGATTTGTAGCCGTTTATGAGACAATCTTGCTAACTATGCTATTTACTAGATGATTTGTAGCCGTTTATTAGACACTCTTGCTAACTATGCTATTTACTAGATGATTTGTAGCCGTTTATTAGACACTCTTGCTAACTATGCTATTCACTTAATGATTTGTAGCCGTTCATTAGACAATCTTGCTAACTATGCTATTTACTAGATGATTTGTAGCCGTTTATTAGACACTCTTGCTAACTATGCTATTCACTTAATGATTTGTAGCCGTTCATTAGACAATCTTGCTAACTATGCTATTTACTAGATGATTTGTAGCCCTTTATTAGACACTCTTGCTAACTATGCTATTCACTTAATGATTTGTAACCGTTTATTAGACACTCTTGCTAACTATGCTTTTCTCTAGATGATTTGTAGCGTTTATTAGACACTTGCTAACAATGCTATTCACTAGATGATTTGTGGCTGTTTATTAGACACTCTTGCTAACTATGCTATTTACTGGAGGATTTGTAGCCGTTTATTAGACAATCTTGCTAACAATGCTATTCACTAGATGATTAGTGGCTGTTTATTAGATACTCTTGCTAACTATGCTATTTACTGGAGGATTTGTAGCCGTTTATTAGAAAGTCTTTCTAACTTAGCTATTTACTAGTAGCCGTTTATTAGGCACTCTTGCTGACTATGCTATTCACTAGATGATTTGTAACCGTTTATTAGACACTCTCGCTAACTATGCTATTCATTTAATGATTTGTAGCCGTTAATTAGACACTTTTGCTACCTATGCTATTTACTAATGATTTGTAGCCGTTTATTAGACACTCTTGCTAACAATGCTATTCACTAGATGATTTGTAGCCATTTATTAGACACTCTTGCTAACTATGCTATTTACTTGAGGATTTGTAGCCATTTATTAGACACTCTTTCTAACTTAGCTATTTACTAGTAGCCGTTTATTAGGCACTCTTGCTGACTATGCTATTCACTAGATGATTTGTAACCGTTTATTAGACACTCTCGCTAACTATGCTATTCATTTAATGATTTGTAGCCGTTAATTAGACACTTTTGCTACCTATGCTATTTACTAATGATTTGTAGCCGTTTATTAGACACTCTTGCTAACAATGCTATTCACTAGATGATTTGTAGCCATTTATTAGACACTCTTGCTAACTATGCTATTTACTTGAGGATTTGTAGCCATTTATTAGACACTCTTTCTAACTTAGCTATTTACTAGTAGCCGTTTATTAGGCACTCTTGCTGACTATGCTATTCACTAGATGATTTGTAACCGTTTATTAGACACTCTCGCTAACTATGCTATTCATTTAATGATTTGTAGCCGTTAATTAGACACTTTTGCTACCTATGCTATTTACTAATGATTTGTAGCCGTTTATTAGACACTCTTGCTAACAATGCTATTCACTAGATGATTTGTAGCCATTTATTAGACACTCTTGCTAACTATGCTATTTACTTAAGGATTTGTAGCCATTTATTAGACACTCTTTCTAACTTAGCTATTTACTAGTAGCCGTTTATTAGGCACTCTTGCTGACTATGCTATTCACTAGATGATTTGTAACCGTTTATTAGACACTCTCGCTAACTATGCTATTCATTTAATGATTTGTAGCCGTTTATTAGACACTTTTGCTAACTATGCTATTTTCTAATGATTTGTAAACGTTTAGTAGACACTCTTGCTAACTATTATATTTACTAACGATTTGTAACCGTTTATTAGACATTCCTGCTAACTATGCTATTCACTTAATGATTTGTAGCCGTTTATTAGACACTCTTGCTAACTATGCTTTTCTCTAGATGATTTGTAGCGTTTATTAGACACTTTTGCTAACTATGCTTTTCTCTAGATGATTTGTAGCCGTTTATAAGACAATCTTGCTAACTATGCTATTTAATGGAGGATTTGATGCCGTTTATTAGACACTCTTGCTACCTATGCTATTAACTAGATGATTTGTAGCCGTTTATTAGACACTCTTGCTAACTATGCTTTTCTCTAGATGATTTGTAGCGTTTATTAGACACTCTTGCTAACTATGCTTTTCTCTAGATGATTTGTAGCCGTTTATAAGACAATGTTAACTATGCTATTTACTGGAGGATTTGTAGCCGTTTATTAGACACTCTTGCTAACTATGCTATTTAATGGAGGATTTTATGCCGTTTATTAGACACTCTTGCTACCTATGCTATTAACTAGATGATTTGTAGCCGTTTATTAGACACTCTTGCTAACTATGCTTTTCTCTAGATGATTTGTAGCCGTTTATTAGACACTCTTGCTACCTATGCTATTTACTAGAGGATTTGATGCCGTTTATTAGACACTCTTGCTAACTATGCTTTTCTCTAGATGATTTGTAGCGTTTATTAGACACTCTTGCTAACTATTCTTTTCTCTAGATGATTTGTAGCGTTTATTAGACGCTCTTGCTAACTATGCTTTTCTCTAGATGATTTGTAGCCGTTTATAAGATAATCTTGCTAACTATGCTATTTACTGGAGGATTTGTAGCCGTTTACTAGACACTCTTGCTAACTATGCTATTTACTAGATGATTTGTAGCCGTTTATTAGACACTCTTTCTAACTATGCTATTTGCTGGAGGATTTGTAGCCGTTTACTAGACACTCTTGCTAACTATGCTATTTACTAGATGATTTGTAGCCGTTTATTAGACACTCTTGCTAACTGTGCTTTTCTCTAGATGATTTGTAGCCGTTTATAAGACAATCTTGCTAACTATGCTATTTACTGGAGGATTTGTAGCCGTTTATTAGAAACTCTTGCTAACTATGCTACTTACTGGAGGATTTGTAGCCGTTTACTATACACTCTT
This sequence comes from Limnoperna fortunei, assembly GCA_944474755.1. Taxonomy (NCBI): domain Eukaryota; kingdom Metazoa; phylum Mollusca; class Bivalvia; order Mytilida; family Modiolidae; genus Limnoperna; species Limnoperna fortunei. The sequence continues at coordinate 80,848,064 of OX104116.1, forward strand.
GCTAACTAGGCTATTCTCTAGATGATTTGTAGCCGTTTATTAGACACTCTTGCTAACTATGCTATTCACTAGATGATTTGTAGCCGTTTATTAGACACTCTTGCTAACTATGCTATTTACTGGAGGATTTGTATCCGTTTATTAGACACTCTTGCTAACTATGCTATTTACTGGAGGATTTATTGCCGTTTATTAGACACTCTTGCTAACTATGCTTTTCTCTAGATGATTTGTAGCCGTTTATTAGACACTCTTGCTAACTATGCTATTCACTAGATGATTTGTAGCCGTTTATTAGACACTCTTGCTAATTATGCTATTTACTGGAGGATTTGTAGCCGTTTATTAGACACTCTTGCTAACTATGCTATTTACTGGAGGATTTGTAGCCGTTTATTAGACAATCTTGCTAACTATGCTATTTACTAGATGATTTGTAGCCGTTTATTAGACACTCTTGCTAACTATGCTATTTACTGGAGGATTTATTGCCGTTTATTAGACACTCTTGCTAACTATGCTTTTCTCTAGATGATTTGTAGCCGTTTATTAGACACTCTTGCTAACTATGCTTTTTACTGGAGGTTTTGTAGCCGTTTATTAGACACTCTTGCTAACTATGCTATTTACTAGATGATTTGTAGCCGTTTATTAGACACTCTTGCTAACTATGCTATTCACTAGATGATTTGTAGCCGTTTATTAGACACTCTTGCTAACTATGCTATTTACTGGAGGATTTGTAGCCGTTTATTAGACAATCTTGCTAACTATGCTATTTACTATATGATTTGTAGCCGTTTATTAGACACTCTTGCTAACTATGCTATTCACTAAATGATTTGTAGCCGTTTATTAGACACTCTTGCTAACTATGCTATTTACTGGAGGATTTATTGCCGTTTATTAGACACTCTTGCTAACTATGCTTTTTACTGGAGGATTTGTAGCCGTTTATTAGACACTCTTGCTAACTATGCTATTCACTAAATGATTTATAGCAGTTTATTAGACACTCTTGCTAACTATGCTATTTACTAGATGATTTGTAGCCGTTTATTAGACACTCTTGCTAACTATGCTATTTACTAAATGATTTATAGCCGTTTATTAGACACTCTTGCTAACTATGCTATTTACTGGAGGATTTGTAGCCGTTTATTAGACACTCTTGCTAACTATGCTATTTACTAGATGATTTGTAGCCGTTTATTAGACACTCTTGCTAACTATGCTATTTACTGGAGGATTTATTGCCGTTTATTAGACACTCTTGCTAACTATGCTTTTCTCTAGATGATTTGTAGACGTTTATTAGACACTTTTGCTAACTATGCTATTTTCTAATGATTTGTAAACGTTTAGTAGACACTCTTGCTAACTATTATATTTACTAACGATTTGTAGCCGTTTATAAGACAATCTTGCTAACTATGCTATTTACTAAATGATTTGTAGCCGTTTATTAGACACTCTTGCTAACAATGCTATTTACTAGATGATTTATTGCCGTTTATTAGACACTCTTGCTACTTATACTATTTACTGGAGGATTTGTAGCCGTTTATTAGACACTCTTTCTAACTATGCTATTCACTAGTAGCCGTTTATTAGACACTCTTGCTACCTATGCTATTTACTAGAGGATTTGATGCCGTTTATTAGACACTCTTGCTACCTATGCTATTTACTAGAGGATTGATGCCGTTTATTAGACACTCTTTCTAACTATGCTATTCACTATAGTAGCCGTTTATTAGACACTCTTGCTCACTATGCTATTCACTAGATGATTTGTAGCCGTTTATTAGACACTCCTGCTAACTATGCTTTTCTCTAGATGATTTGTAGCCGTTCATAAGACAATCTTGGTAACTATGCTAGATGATTTGTAGCCGTTTATTAGACACTCTTGCTAACTATGCTTTTCACTAGATGATTTGTAGCCGTTTATTAGACACTCTTGCTAACTGTGCTATTTACTAAATGATTTATAGCAGTTTATTAGAAACTCTTTCTAACTTAGCTATTTACTGGATGATTTGTATCCGTTTATTAGACACTCTTGCTAACTATGCTATTTACTGGATGATTTGTATCCGTTTGTTAGACACTCTTCCTAACTATGCTAGTAACTGGAGGATTTGTAGCTGTTTCTTAGACACTCTTGCTAACTATGCTATTCACTTAATGATTTGTAACCGTTTATTAGACACTCTTGCTAGCTATGCTATTTACTAGTAGCCGTTTATTAGACACTCTTGCTAACTATGCTATTTACTAGTAGCCGTTTATTAGACACTCTTGCTAACTATGCTATTTACTAGTAGCCGTTTATTAGACACTCTTGCTAACTATGCTATTCACTAGTAGCCGTTTATAAGACAATCTTGCTAACTATGCTATTTACTGGAGGATTTTTAACCGTTTATTAGAATTTCTTGCTAACTATGCTATTTACTGGAGGATTTTTAACCGTTTATTAGAATTTCTTGCTAACTATGCTATTCACTAGTAGCCGTTTATAAGACAATCTTGCTAACTATGCTATTTACTGGAGGATTTGTAACCGTTTATAAGACAATCTTGCTAACTATGCTATTTACTATATGGTTTGTAGCGTTTATTAGACACTCTTGCTAACTATGCTATTTACTAGATGATTTGTAGCCGTTTATTAGACACTCTTGCTAACTATGCTTTTCTCTAGATGATTTGTAGCGTTTATTAGACACTCTTGCTAACTATGCTATTTACTAGATGATTTGTAGCCGTTCATTAGACAATCTTGCTAACTATGCTATTTACTAGATGATTTGTAGCCGTTTATAAGACAATCTTGCTAACTATGCTATTTGCTAGATGATTTGTAGCCGTTCATTAGACACTCTTGCTAACTATGCTTTTCTCTAGATGATTTGTAGCGTTTATTAGACACTTTTGCTAACTATGCTATTTACTGGACGATTTTATGCCGTTTATAAGACAATCTTGCTAACTATGCTATTTACTAGATGATTTGTAGCCGTTTATTAGACACTCTTGCTAACTATGCTTTTCTCTAGATGATTTGTAGCGTTTATTAGACACTTTTGCTAACTATGCTTTTCTCTAGATGATTTGTAGCCGTTTATAAGACAATCTTGCTAACTATGCTATTTAATGGAGGATTTGATGCCGTTTATTAGACACTCTTGCTACCTATGCTATTAACTAGATGATTTGTAGCCGTTTATTAGACACTCTTGCTAACTATGCTTTTCTCTAGATGATTTGTAGCGTTTATTAGACACTCTTGCTAACTATGCTTTTCTCTAGATGATTTGTAGCCGTTTATAAGACAATCTTGCTAACTATGCTATTTACTGGAGGATTTGTAGCCGTTTACTAGACACTCTTGCTAACTATGCTATTTACTAGATGATTTGTAGCCGTTTATTAGACACTCTTTCTAACTATGCTATTTGCTGGAGGATTTGTAGCCGTTTACTAGACACTCTTGCTAACTATGCTATTTACTAGATGATTTGTAGCCGTTTATTAGACACTCTTGCTAACAATGCTATTCATTAGATGATTTGTAGCCATTTATTAGACACTCTTGCTAACTATGCTATTTACTTGAGGATTTGTAGCCATTTATTAGACACTCTTTCTAACTTAGCTATTTACTAGTAGCCGTTTATTAGGCACTCTTGCTGACTATGCTATTCACTAGATGATTTGTAACCGTTTATTAGACACTCTCGCTAACTATGCTATTCATTTAATGATTTGTAGCCGTTAATTAGACACTTTTGCTACCTATGCTATTTACTAATGATTTGTAGCCGTTTATTAGACACTCTTGCTAACAATGCTATTCACTAGATGATTTGTAGCCATTTATTAGACACTCTTGCTAACTATGCTATTTACTTGAGGATTTGTAGCCATTTATTAGACACTCTTTCTAACTTAGCTATTTACTAGTAGCCGTTTATTAGGCACTCTTGCTGACTATGCTATTCACTAGATGATTTGTAACCGTTTATTAGACACTCTCGCTAACTATGCTATTCATTTAATGATTTGTAGCCGTTAATTAGACACTTTTGCTACCTATGCTATTTACTAATGATTTGTAGCCGTTTATTAGACACTCTTGCTAACAATGCTATTCACTAGATGATTTGTAGCCATTTATTAGACACTCTTGCTAACTATGCTATTTACTTAAGGATTTGTAGCCATTTATTAGACACTCTTTCTAACTTAGCTATTTACTAGTAGCCGTTTATTAGGCACTCTTGCTGACTATGCTATTCACTAGATGATTTGTAACCGTTTATTAGACACTCTCGCTAACTATGCTATTCATTTAATGATTTGTAGCCGTTTATTAGACACTTTTGCTAACTATGCTATTTTCTAATGATTTGTAAACGTTTAGTAGACACTCTTGCTAACTATTATATTTACTAACGATTTGTAACCGTTTATTAGACATTCCTGCTAACTATGCTATTCACTTAATGATTTGTAGCCGTTTATTAGACACTCTTGCTAACTATGCTTTTCTCTAGATGATTTGTAGCGTTTATTAGACACTTTTGCTAACTATGCTTTTCTCTAGATGATTTGTAGCCGTTTATAAGACAATCTTGCTAACTATGCTATTTAATGGAGGATTTGATGCCGTTTATTAGACACTCTTGCTACCTATGCTATTAACTAGATGATTTGTAGCCGTTTATTAGACACTCTTGCTAACTATGCTTTTCTCTAGATGATTTGTAGCGTTTATTAGACACTCTTGCTAACTATGCTTTTCTCTAGATGATTTGTAGCCGTTTATAAGACAATGTTAACTATGCTATTTACTGGAGGATTTGTAGCCGTTTATTAGACACTCTTGCTAACTATGCTATTTAATGGAGGATTTTATGCCGTTTATTAGACACTCTTGCTACCTATGCTATTAACTAGATGATTTGTAGCCGTTTATTAGACACTCTTGCTAACTATGCTTTTCTCTAGATGATTTGTAGCCGTTTATAAGACAATCTTGCTAACTATGCTATTTACTAGATGATTTGTAGCCGTTTATTAGACACTCTTGCTAACTATGCTTTTCTCTAGATGATTTGTAGCGTTTATTAGACACTCTTGCTAACTATTCTTTTCTCTAGATGATTTGTAGCGTTTATTAGACGCTCTTGCTAACTATGCTTTTCTCTAGATGATTTGTAGCCGTTTATAAGATAATCTTGCTAACTATGCTATTTACTGGAGGATTTGTAGCCGTTTACTAGACACTCTTGCTAACTATGCTATTTACTAGATGATTTGTAGCCGTTTATTAGACACTCTTTCTAACTATGCTATTTGCTGGAGGATTTGTAGCCGTTTACTAGACACTCTTGCTAACTATGCTATTTACTAGATGATTTGTAGCCGTTTATTAGACACTCTTGCTAACTGTGCTTTTCTCTAGATGATTTGTAGCCGTTTATAAGACAATCTTGCTAACTATGCTATTTACTGGAGGATTTGTAGCCGTTTATTAGAAACTCTTGCTAACTATGCTACTTACTGGAGGATTTGTAGCCGTTTACTATACACTCTTGCTAACTAGGCTATTCTCTAGATGATTTGTAGCCGTTTATTAGACACTCTTGCTAACTATGCTATTCACTAGATGATTTGTAGCCGTTTATTAGACACTCTTGCTAACTATGCTATTTACTGGAGGATTTGTATCCGTTTATTAGACACTCTTGCTAACTATGCTATTTACTGGAGGATTTATTGCCGTTTATTAGACACTCTTGCTAACTATGCTTTTCTCTAGATGATTTGTAGCCGTTTATTAGACACTCTTGCTAACTATGCTATTCACTAGATGATTTGTAGCCGTTTATTAGACACTCTTGCTAATTATGCTATTTACTGGAGGATTTGTAGCCGTTTATTAGACACTCTTGCTAACTATGCTATTTACTGGAGGATTTGTAGCCGTTTATTAGACAATCTTGCTAACTATGCTATTTACTAGATGATTTGTAGCCGTTTATTAGACACTCTTGCTAACTATGCTATTTACTGGAGGATTTATTGCCGTTTATTAGACACTCTTGCTAACTATGCTTTTCTCTAGATGATTTGTAGCCGTTTATTAGACACTCTTGCTAACTATGCTTTTTACTGGAGGTTTTGTAGCCGTTTATTAGACACTCTTGCTAACTATGCTATTCACTAGATGATTTGTAGCCGTTTATTAGACACTCTTGCTAACTATGCTATTCACTAGATGATTTGTAGCCGTTTATTAGACACTCTTGCTAACTATGCTATTTACTGGAGGATTTGTAGCCGTTTATTAGACACTCTTGCTAACTATGCTATTTACTAGATGATTTGTAGCCGTTTATTAGACACTCTTGCTAACTATGCTATTCACTAAATGATTTGTAGCCGTTTATTAGACACTCTTGCTAACTATGCTATTTACTGGAGGATTTATTGCCGTTTATTAGACACTCTTGCTAACTATGCTTTTTACTGGAGGATTTGTAGCCGTTTATTAGACACTCTTGCTAACTATGCTATTCACTAAATGATTTATAGCAGTTTATTAGACACTCTTGCTAACTATGCTATTTACTAGATGATTTGTAGCCGTTTATTAGACACTCTTGCTAACTATGCTATTTACTAAATGATTTATAGCAGTTTATTAGACACTCTTGCTAACTATGCTATTTACTGGAGGATTTGTAGCCGTTTATTAGACACTCTTGCTAACTATGCTATTTACTAGATGATTTGTAGCCGTTTATTAGACACTCTTGCTAACTATGCTATTTACTGGAGGATTTATTGCCGTTTATTAGACACTCTTGCTAACTATGCTTTTCTCTAGATGATTTGTAGACGTTTATTAGACACTTTTGCTAACTATGCTATTTTCTAATGATTTGTAAACGTTTAGTAGACACTCTTGCTAACTATTATATTTACTAACGATTTGTAGCCGTTTATAAGACAATCTTGCTAACTATGCTATTTACTAAATGATTTGTAGCCGTTTATTAGACACTCTTGCTAACAATGCTATTTACTAGATGATTTATTGCCGTTTATTAGACACTCTTGCTACTTATACTATTTACTGGAGGATTTGTAGCCGTTTATTAGACACTCTTTCTAACTATGCTATTCACTAGTAGCCGTTTATTAGACACTCTTGCTACCTATGCTATTTACTAGAGGATTTGATGCCGTTTATTAGACACTCTTGCTACCTATGCTATTTACTAGAGGATTGATGCCGTTTATTAGACACTCTTTCTAACTATGCTATTCACTATAGTAGCCGTTTATTAGACACTCTTGCTCACTATGCTATTCACTAGATGATTTGTAGCCGTTTATTAGACACTCCTGCTAACTATGCTTTTCTCTAGATGATTTGTAGCCGTTCATAAGACAATCTTGGTAACTATGCTAGATGATTTGTAGCCGTTTATTAGACACTCTTGCTAACTATGCTTTTCACTAGATGATTTGTAGCCGTTTATTAGACACTCTTGCTAACTGTGCTATTTACTAAATGATTTATAGCAGTTTATTAGAAACTCTTTCTAACTTAGCTATTTACTGGATGATTTGTATCCGTTTATTAGACACTCTTGCTAACTATGCTATTTACTGGATGATTTGTATCCGTTTGTTAGACACTCTTCCTAACTATGCTAGTAACTGGAGGATTTGTAGCTGTTTCTTAGACACTCTTGCTAACTATGCTATTCACTTAATGATTTGTAACCGTTTATTAGACACTCTTGCTAGCTATGCTATTTACTAGTAGCCGTTTATTAGACACTCTTGCTAACTATGCTATTTACTAGTAGCCGTTTATTAGACACTCTTGCTAACTATGCTATTTACTAGTAGCCGTTTATTAGACACTCTTGCTAACTATGCTATTCACTAGTAGCCGTTTATAAGACAATCTTGCTAACTATGCTATTTACTGGAGGATTTTTAACCGTTTATTAGAATTTCTTGCTAACTATGCTATTTACTGGAGGATTTTTAACCGTTTATTAGAATTTCTTGCTAACTATGCTATTCACTAGTAGCCGTTTATAAGACAATCTTGCTAACTATGCTATTTACTGGAGGATTTGTAACCGTTTATAAGACAATCTTGCTAACTATGCTATTTACTATATGGTTTGTAGCGTTTATTAGACACTCTTGCTAACTATGCTATTTACTAGATGATTTGTAGCCGTTTATTAGACACTCTTGCTAACTATGCTTTTCTCTAGATGATTTGTAGCGTTTATTAGACACTCTTGCTAACTATGCTATTTACTAGATGATTTGTAGCCGTTCATTAGACAATCTTGCTAACTATGCTATTTACTAGATGATTTGTAGCCGTTTATAAGACAATCTTGCTAACTATGCTATTTGCTAGATGATTTGTAGCCGTTCATTAGACACTCTTGCTAACTATGCTTTTCTCTAGATGATTTGTAGCGTTTATTAGACACTTTTGCTAACTATGCTATTTACTGGACGATTTTATGCCGTTTATAAGACAATCTTGCTAACTATGCTATTTACTAGATGATTTGTAGCCGTTTATTAGACACTCTTGCTAACTATGCTTTTCTCTAGATGATTTGTAGCGTTTATTAGACACTTTTGCTAACTATGCTTTTCTCTAGATGATTTGTAGCCGTTTATAAGACAATCTTGCTAACTATGCTATTTAATGGAGGATTTGATGCCGTTTATTAGACACTCTTGCTACCTATGCTATTAACTAGATGATTTGTAGCCGTTTATTAGACACTCTTGCTAACTATGCTTTTCTCTAGATGATTTGTAGCGTTTATTAGACACTCTTGCTAACTATGCTTTTCTCTAGATGATTTGTAGCCGTTTATAAGACAATCTTGCTAACTATGCTATTTACTGGAGGATTTGTAGCCGTTTACTAGACACTCTTGCTAACTATGCTATTTACTAGATGATTTGTAGCCGTTTATTAGACACTCTTTCTAACTATGCTATTTGCTGGAGGATTTGTAGCCGTTTACTAGACACTCTTGCTAACTATGCTATTTACTAGATGATTTGTAGCCGTTTATTAGACACTCTTGCTAACTGTGCTTTTCTCTAGATGGTTTGTAGCCGTTTATAAGACAATCTTGCTAACTATGCTATTTACTGGAGGATTTGTAGCCGTTTATTAGAAACTCTTGCTAACTATGCTACTTACTGGAGGATTTGTAGCCGTTTACTATACACTCTTGCTAACTATGCTTTTCTCTAGATGATTTGTAGCGTTTATTAGACACTCTTGCTAACTATTCTTTTCTCTAGATGATTTGTAGCGTTTATTAGACGCTCTTGCTAACTATGCTTTTCTCTAGATGATTTGTAGCCGTTTATAAGATAATCTTGCTAACTATGCTATTTACTGGAGGATTTGTAGCCGTTTACTAGACACTCTTGCTAACTATGCTATTTACTAGATGATTTGTAGCCGTTTATTAGACACTCTTTCTAACTATGCTATTTGCTGGAGGATTTGTAGCCGTTTACTAGACACTCTTGCTAACTATGCTATTTACTAGATGATTTGTAGCCGTTTATTAGACACTCTTGCTAACTGTGCTTTTCTCTAGATGATTTGTAGCCGTTTATAAGACAATCTTGCTAACTATGCTATTTACTGGAGGATTTGTAGCCGTTTATTAGAAACTCTTGCTAACTATGCTACTTACTGGAGGATTTGTAGCCGTTTACTATACACTCTTGCTAACTAGGCTATTCTCTAGATGATTTGTAGCCGTTTATTAGACACTCTTGCTAACTATGCTATTCACTAGATGATTTGTAGCCGTTTATTAGACACTCTTGCTAACTATGCTATTTACTGGAGGATTTGTATCCGTTTATTAGACACTCTTGCTAACTATGCTATTTACTGGAGGATTTATTGCCGTTTATTAGACACTCTTGCTAACTATGCTTTTCTCTAGATGATTTGTAGCCGTTTATTAGACACTCTTGCTAACTATGCTATTCACTAGATGATTTGTAGCCGTTTATTAGACACTCTTGCTAATTATGCTATTTACTGGAGGATTTGTAGCCGTTTATTAGACACTCTTGCTAACTATGCTATTTACTGGAGGATTTGTAGCCGTTTATTAGACAATCTTGCTAACTATGCTATTTACTAGATGATTTGTAGCCGTTTATTAGACACTCTTGCTAACTATGCTATTTACTGGAGGATTTATTGCCGTTTATTAGACACTCTTGCTAACTATGCTTTTCTCTAGATGATTTGTAGCCGTTTATTAGACACTCTTGCTAACTATGCTTTTTACTGGAGGTTTTGTAGCCGTTTATTAGACACTCTTGCTAACTATGCTATTCACTAGATGATTTGTAGCCGTTTATTAGACACTCTTGCTAACTATGCTATTCACTAGATGATTTGTAGCCGTTTATTAGACACTCTTGCTAACTATGCTATTTACTGGAGGATTTGTAGCCGTTTATTAGACACTCTTGCTAACTATGCTATTTACTAGATGATTTGTAGCCGTTTATTAGACACTCTTGCTAACTATGCTATTCACTAAATGATTTGTAGCCGTTTATTAGACACTCTTGCTAACTATGCTATTTACTGGAGGATTTATTGCCGTTTATTAGACACTCTTGCTAACTATGCTTTTTACTGGAGGATTTGTAGCCGTTTATTAGACACTCTTGCTAACTATGCTATTCACTAAATGATTTATAGCAGTTTATTAGACACTCTTGCTAACTATGCTATTTACTAGATGATTTGTAGCCGTTTATTAGACACTCTTGCTAACTATGCTATTTACTAAATGATTTATAGCAGTTTATTAGACACTCTTGCTAACTATGCTATTTACTGGAGGATTTGTAGCCGTTTATTAGACACTCTTGCTAACTATGCTATTTACTAGATGATTTGTAGCCGTTTATTAGACACTCTTGCTAACTATGCTATTTACTGGAGGATTTATTGCCGTTTATTAGACACTCTTGCTAACTATGCTTTTCTCTAGATGATTTGTAGACGTTTATTAGACACTTTTGCTAACTATGCTATTTTCTAATGATTTGTAAACGTTTAGTAGACACTCTTGCTAACTATTATATTTACTAACGATTTGTAGCCGTTTATAAGACAATCTTGCTAACTATGCTATTTACTAAATGATTTGTAGCCGTTTATTAGACACTCTTGCTAACAATGCTATTTACTAGATGATTTATTGCCGTTTATTAGACACTCTTGCTACTTATACTATTTACTGGAGGATTTGTAGCCGTTTATTAGACACTCTTTCTAACTATGCTATTCACTAGTAGCCGTTTATTAGACACTCTTGCTACCTATGCTATTTACTAGAGGATTTGATGCCGTTTATTAGACACTCTTGCTACCTATGCTATTTACTAGAGGATTGATGCCGTTTATTAGACACTCTTTCTAACTATGCTATTCACTATAGTAGCCGTTTATTAGACACTCTTGCTCACTATGCTATTCACTAGATGATTTGTAGCCGTTTATTAGACACTCCTGCTAACTATGCTTTTCTCTAGATGATTTGTAGCCGTTCATAAGACAATCTTGGTAACTATGCTAGATGATTTGTAGCCGTTTATTAGACACTCTTGCTAACTATGCTTTTCACTAGATGATTTGTAGCCGTTTATTAGACACTCTTGCTAACTGTGCTATTTACTAAATGATTTATAGCAGTTTATTAGAAACTCTTTCTAACTTAGCTATTTACTGGATGATTTGTATCCGTTTATTAGACACTCTTGCTAACTATGCTATTTACTGGATGATTTGTATCCGTTTGTTAGACACTCTTCCTAACTATGCTAGTAACTGGAGGATTTGTAGCTGTTTCTTAGACACTCTTGCTAACTATGCTATTCACTTAATGATTTGTAACCGTTTATTAGACACTCTTGCTAGCTATGCTATTTACTAGTAGCCGTTTATTAGACACTCTTGCTAACTATGCTATTTACTAGTAGCCGTTTATTAGACACTCTTGCTAACTATGCTATTTACTAGTAGCCGTTTATTAGACACTCTTGCTAACTATGCTATTCACTAGTAGCCGTTTATAAGACAATCTTGCTAACTATGCTATTTACTGGAGGATTTTTAACCGTTTATTAGAATTTCTTGCTAACTATGCTATTTACTGGAGGATTTTTAACCGTTTATTAGAATTTCTTGCTAACTATGCTATTCACTAGTAGCCGTTTATAAGACAATCTTGCTAACTATGCTATTTACTGGAGGATTTGTAACCGTTTATAAGACAATCTTGCTAACTATGCTATTTACTATATGGTTTGTAGCGTTTATTAGACACTCTTGCTAACTATGCTATTTACTAGATGATTTGTAGCCGTTTATTAGACACTCTTGCTAACTATGCTTTTCTCTAGATGATTTGTAGCGTTTATTAGACACTCTTGCTAACTATGCTATTTACTAGATGATTTGTAGCCGTTCATTAGACAATCTTGCTAACTATGCTATTTACTAGATGATTTGTAGCCGTTTATAAGACAATCTTGCTAACTATGCTATTTGCTAGATGATTTGTAGCCGTTCATTAGACACTCTTGCTAACTATGCTTTTCTCTAGATGATTTGTAGCGTTTATTAGACACTTTTGCTAACTATGCTATTTACTGGACGATTTTATGCCGTTTATAAGACAATCTTGCTAACTATGCTATTTACTAGATGATTTGTAGCCGTTTATTAGACACTCTTGCTAACTATGCTTTTCTCTAGATGATTTGTAGCGTTTATTAGACACTTTTGCTAACTATGCTTTTCTCTAGATGATTTGTAGCCGTTTATAAGACAATCTTGCTAACTATGCTATTTAATGGAGGATTTGATGCCGTTTATTAGACACTCTTGCTACCTATGCTATTAACTAGATGATTTGTAGCCGTTTATTAGACACTCTTGCTAACTATGCTTTTCTCTAGATGATTTGTAGCGTTTATTAGACACTCTTGCTAACTATGCTTTTCTCTAGATGATTTGTAGCCGTTTATAAGACAATCTTGCTAACTATGCTATTTACTGGAGGATTTGTAGCCGTTTACTAGACACTCTTGCTAACTATGCTATTTACTAGATGATTTGTAGCCGTTTATTAGACACTCTTTCTAACTATGCTATTTGCTGGAGGATTTGTAGCCGTTTACTAGACACTCTTGCTAACTATGCTATTTACTAGATGATTTGTAGCCGTTTATTAGACACTCTTGCTAACTGTGCTTTTCTCTAGATGGTTTGTAGCCGTTTATAAGACAATCTTGCTAACTATGCTATTTACTGGAGGATTTGTAGCCGTTTATTAGAAACTCTTGCTAACTATGCTACTTACTGGAGGATTTGTAGCCGTTTACTATACACTCTTGCTAACTAGGCTATTCTCTAGATGATTTGTAGCCGTTTATTAGACACTCTTGCTAACTATGCTATTCACTAGATGATTTGTAGCCGTTTATTAGACACTCTTGCTAACTATGCTATTTACTGGAGGATTTGTATCCGTTTATTAGACACTCTTGCTAACTATGCTATTTACTGGAGGATTTATTGCCGTTTATTAGACACTCTTGCTAACTATGCTTTTCTCTAGATGATTTGTAGCCGTTTATTAGACACTCTTGCTAACTATGCTATTCACTAGATGATTTGTAGCCGTTTATTAGACACTCTTGCTAATTATGCTATTTACTGGAGGATTTGTAGCCGTTTATTAGACACTCTTGCTAACTATGCTATTTACTGGAGGATTTGTAGCCGTTTATTAGACAATCTTGCTAACTATGCTATTTACTAGATGATTTGTAGCCGTTTATTAGACACTCTTGCTAACTATGCTATTTACTGGAGGATTTATTGCCGTTTATTAGACACTCTTGCTAACTATGCTTTTCTCTAGATGATTTGTAGCCGTTTATTAGACACTCTTGCTAACTATGCTTTTTACTGGAGGATTTGTAGCCGTTTATTAGACACTCTTGCTAACTATGCTATTCACTAGATGATTTGTAGCCGTTTATTAGACACTCTTGCTAACTATGCTATTCACTAGATGATTTGTAGCCGTTTATTAGACACTCTTGCTAACTATGCTATTTACTGGAGGATTTGTAGCCGTTTATTAGACACTCTTGCTAACTATGCTATTTACTAGATGATTTGTAGCCGTTTATTAGACACTCTTGCTAACTATGCTATTCACTAAATGATTTGTAGCCGTTTATTAGACACTCTTGCTAACTATGCTATTTACTGGAGGATTTATTGCCGTTTATTAGACACTATTGCTAACTATGCTTTTTACTGGAGGATTTGTAGCCGTTTATTAGACACTCTTGCTAACTATGCTATTTACTAGATGATTTATTGCCGTTTATAAGACACTCTTGCTACTTATACTATTTACTGGAGGATTTGTAGCCGTTTATTAGACACTCTTGCTAACTATGCTATTTACTGAAGGATTTGCAGCCGTTTATTTTACACTCTTGCTAACTATGCTATTTACTGGAGGATTTGTAACCGTTTATTAGACACTCTTGCTAACTATGCTATTTACTGGATGATTTGTATCCGTTTATTAGACACTCTTCCTAACTATGCTAGTAAGTGGAGGATTTGTAGCTGTTTATTAGACACTCTAACTAACTATGCTATTCACTAAATGATTTGTTATCGTTTATTAGACACTCTTGCTAACTATGCTATTCACTAGATGATTTGTAGCCGTTTATTCGGCGCTCTTGCTAACTATGCGATTCTCCAGATGATCTGAAGCCGCTTATTAGACACTTGCTAACAATGCTATTCAGTAGATGATTTGTAACCGTTTATTAGACACTCTTGCTAACAATGCTATTCACTAGATGATTTGTGGCTGTTTATTAGATACTCTTGCTAACTATGCTATTTACTGGAGGATTTGTAGCCGTTAATTAGACACTCTTGCTAACTATGCTATTCACTAGATGATTTATAGCCGTTTATTAGACACTCTTGCTAACTATGCGATTCTCTAGATGATCTGAAGCCGCTTATTAGACACTTGCTAACTATGCTATTCACTTAATGATTTGTAACCGTTTATTAAACACTCTTGCTAACAATGCTATTCACTAGGTGATTTGTGGCTGTTTATTAGATACTCTTGCTAACTATGCTATTTACTGGAGGATTTGTAGCCGTTTATTAGACACTCTTGCTAACTATGCTATTCACTAGATGATTTATAGCCGTTTATTAGACACTCTTGCTAACTATGCTATTTACTATATGGTTTGTAGCCGTTTATTCGGCGCTCTTGCTAACTATGCGATTCTCTAGATGATCTGAAGCCGCTTATTAGACACTCTTGCTAACTATGCTATTCACTTAATGATTTGTAACCGTTTATTAGACACTCTTGCTAACTATGCTTTTCTCTAGATGATTTGTAGCGTTTATTAGACACTTGCTAACAATGCTATTCACTAGATGATTTGTGGCTGTTTATTAGACACTCTTGCTAACTATGCTATTTACTGGAGGATTTGTAGCCGTTTATTAGACAATCTTGCTAACAATGCTATTCACTAGATGATTAGTGGCTGTTTATTAGATACTCTTGCTAACTATGCTATTTACTGGAGGATTTGTAGCCGTTTATTAGAAAGTCTTTCTAACTTAGCTATTTACTAGTAGCCGTTTATTAGGCACTCTTGCTGACTATGCTATTCACTAGATGATTTGTAACCGTTTATTAGACACTCTCGCTAACTATGCTATTCATTTAATGATTTGTAGCCGTTAATTAGACACTTTTGCTACCTATGCTATTTACTAATGATTTGTAGCCGTTTATTAGACACTCTTGCTAACAATGCTATTCATTAGATGATTTGTAGCCATTTATTAGACACTCTTGCTAACTATGCTATTTACTTGAGGATTTGTAGCCATTTATTAGACACTCTTTCTAACTTAGCTATTTACTAGTAGCCGTTTATTAGGCACTCTTGCTGACTATGCTATTCACTAGATGATTTGTAACCGTTTATTAGACACTCTCGCTAACTATGCTATTCATTTAATGATTTGTAGCCGTTAATTAGACACTTTTGCTACCTATGCTATTTACTAATGATTTGTAGCCGTTTATTAGACACTCTTGCTAACAATGCTATTCACTAGATGATTTGTAGCCATTTATTAGACACTCTTGCTAACTATGCTATTTACTTGAGGATTTGTAGCCATTTATTAGACACTCTTTCTAACTTAGCTATTTACTAGTAGCCGTTTATTAGGCACTCTTGCTGACTATGCTATTCACTAGATGATTTGTAACCGTTTATTAGACACTCTCGCTAACTATGCTATTCATTTAATGATTTGTAGCCGTTTATTAGACACTTTTGCTAACTATGCTATTTTCTAATGATTTGTAAACGTTTAGTAGACACTCTTGCTAACTATTATATTTACTAACGATTTGTAACCGTTTATTAGACATTCCTGCTAACTATGCTATTCACTTAATAATTTGTAGCCGTTTATTAGACACTCTTGCTAACTATGCTATATACTAAATGATTTGTAGCGTTTATTAGGCATTCTTGCTAACTATGCTATTCATTTAATGATTTGTAACCCTTTATTGGATACTTTTGCTAACTATGATATTTACTAATGATGTGAAGCCGTTTATTAGACACTCTTGCTAACTATGCTATTTTCTAATGATTTGTAACCGTTTATTAGACATTCCTGCTAGCTAGGCTATTCTCTAGATGATTTGAAGCGTTTATTAGACACTTGCTAACTATTATATTAACTAGATGTTTTATCCTAGTTTATTAGACACTCTTGCTAACTATGCTTTTTACTAAATGATTTGTAGCGTTTATTAGACACTCTTGCTAACTATCCTATTCACTTAATGATTTGTAGCCGTTTATAAGACAATCTTGCTAACTATGCTTTTCTCTAGATGATTTGTAGCTGTTCATTAGACAATCTTGCTAACTATGCTATTTACTAAATGATTTGTAGACGTTTATTAGACACTCTTGCTAACTATGCTATTCACTATATGATTTGTAGCCGTTTATTAGACACTCTTGCTAACTATGCTTTTCACTAGTAGCCGTTCATTAGACAATCTTGCTAACTATGCTATTTACTAAATGATTTATAGCCGTTTATTAGACACTCTTGCTAACTATGCTATTTACTAGATGATTTGTAGCCGTTCATTAGACACTCTTGCTAACTATGCTATTTACTAGATGATTTGTAGCCGTTTATTAGACACTCTTGCTAACTATGCTTTTCTCCAGATGATTTGTAGCCGTTTATAAGACAATCTTGCTAACTATGCTATTTACTAGATGATTTGTAGCCGTTTATTAGATACTCTTGCTAACTATGCTTTTCTCTAGATGATTTGTAGCCGTTTATTAGACACTCTTGCTAACTATGCTATTTACTAGATGATTTGTGGCCGTTTATTAGACACTCTTGCTAACTATTCTTTTCTCTAGATGATTTCTAGCCGTTTATTAGACACTCTTGCTAACTATGCTATTTACTGGAGGATTTGTAGCCGTTTATAAGACAATCTTGCTAACTATGCTATTTACTAGATGATTTGTAGCCGTTTATTAGATACTCTTGCTAACTATGTTTTTCTCTAGATGATTTGTAGCCGTTTACTAGACACTCTTGCTAACTATGCTATTTATTAGATGATTTGTAGCCGTTTATTAGACACTCTTGCTAACTATGCATTTCTCTAGATGATTTGTTGCCGTTTACTAGACACTCTTGCTAACTATGCTTTTCTCCAGATGATTTGTAGCCGTTTATAAGACAATCTTGCTAACTATGCTATTTACTAAATGATTTGTAGCCGTTTATTAGACACTCTTGCTAACAATGCTATTTACTAGATGATTTATTGCCGTTTATTAGACACTCTTGCTACTTATACTATTTACTGGAGGATTTGTAGCCGTTTATTAGACACTCTTTCTAACTATGCTATTCACTAGTAGCCGTTTATTAGACACTCTTGCTAACTATGCTATTTACTGGATGATTTGTAGCCGTTTATTAGACACTCTTGCTACCTATGCTATTTACTAGAGGATTTGATGCCGTTTATTAGACACTCTTGCTACCTATGCTATTTACTAGAGGATTGATGCCGTTTATTAGACACTCTTTCTAACTATGCTATTCACTATAGTAGCCGTTTATTAGACACTCTTGCTCACTATGCTATTCACTAGATGATTTGTAGCCGTTTATTAGACACTCTTGCTAACTATGCTATTCACTTGTAGCCGTTCATAAGACAATCTTGGTAACTATGCTAGATGATTTGTAGCCGTTTATTAGACACTCTTGCTAACTATGCTTTTCACTAGATGATTTGTAGCCGTTTATTAGACACTCTTGCTAACTATGCTTTTTACTGGAGGATTTGTAGCCGTTTATTAGAAACTCTTTCTAACTTAGCTATTTACTGGATGATTTGTATCCGTTTATTAGACACTCTTGCTAACTATGCTATTTACTGGATGATTTGTATCCGTTTGTTAGACACTCTTCCTAACTATGCTAGTAACTGGAGGATTTGTAGCTGTTTCTTAGACACTCTTGCTAACTATGCTATTCACTTAATGATTTGTAACCGTTTATTAGACACTCTTGCTAACTATGCTATTTACTAGTAGCCGTTTATTAGACACTCTTGCTAACTATGCTATTTACTAGTAGCCGTTTATTAGACACTCTTGCTAACTATGCTATTTACTAGTAGCCGTTTATAAGACACTCTTGCTAACTATGCTATTCACTAGTAGCCGTTTATAAGACAATCTTGCTAACTATGCTATTTACTGGAGGATTTTTAACCGTTTATTAGACTTTCTTGCTAACTATGCTATTCACTAGTAGCCGTTTATAAGACAATCTTGCTAACTATGCTATTTACTGGAGGATTTGTAACCGTTTATAAGACAATCTTGCTAACTATGCTATTTACTATATGGTTTGTAGCGTTTATTAGACACTCTTGCTAACTATGCTATTTACTAGATGATTTGTAGCCGTTTATTAGACACTCGTGCTAACTATGCTTTTCTCTAGATGATTTGTAGCGTTTATTAGACACTCTTGCTAACTATGCTATTTACTAGATGATTTGTAGCCGTTCATTAGACAATCTTGCTAACTATGCTATTTACTAGATGATTTGTAGCCGTTTATAAGACAATCTTGCTAACTATGCTATTTGCTAGATGATTTGTAGCCGTTCATTAGACACTCTTGCTAACTATGCTTTTCTCTAGATGATTTGTAGCGTTTATTAGACACTTTTGCGAACTATGCTATTTACTGGACGATTTGATGCCGTTTATAAGGCAATCTTGCTAACTATGCTATTTACTAGATGATTTGTAGCCGTTTATTAGACACTCTTGCTAACTATGCTTTTCTCTAGATGATTTGTAGCGTTTATTAGACACTTTTGCTAACTATGCTTTTCTCTAGATGATTTGTAGCCGTTTATAAGACAATCTTGCTAACTATGCTATTTAATGGAGGATTTGATGCCGTTTATTAGACACTCTTGCTACCTATGCTATTAACTAGATGATTTATAGCCGTTTATTAGACACTCTTGCTAACTATGCTTTTCTCTAGATGATTTGTAGCGTTTATTAGACACTCTTGCTAACTATGCTTTTCTCTAGATGATTTGTAGCCGTTTATAAGACAATGTTAACTATGCTATTTACTGGAGGATTTGTAGCCGTTTATTTGACACTCTTGCTAACTATGCTATTTAATGGAGGATTTGATGCCGTTTATTAGACACTCTTGCTACCTATGCTATTAACTAGATGATTTGTAGCCGTTTATTAGACACTCTTGCTAACTATGCTTTTCTCTAGATGATTTGTAGCCGTTTATAAGACAATCTTGCTAACTATGCTATTTACTAGATGATTTGTAGCCGTTTATTAGACACTCTTGCTAACTATGCTTTTCTCTAGATGATTTGTAGCGTTTATTAGACACTCTTGCTAACTATTCTTTTCTCTAGATGATTTGTAGCGTTTATTAGACGCTCTTGCTAACTATGCTTTTCTCTAGATGATTTGTAGCCGTTTATAAGACAATCCTGCTAACTATGCTATTTACTGGAGGATTTGTAGCCGTTTACTAGACACTTTTGCTAACTATGCTATTTACTAGATGATTTGTAGCCGTTTATTAGACACTCTTTCTAACTATGCTATTTTCTGGAGGATTTGTAGCCGTTTACTAGACACTCTTGCTAACTATGCTATTTACTAGATGATTTGTAGCCGTTTATTAGACACTCTTGCTAACTGTGCTTTTCTCTAGATGATTTGTAGCCGTTTATAAGACAATCTTGCTAACTATGCTATTTACTGGAGGATTTGTAGCCGTTTATTAGAAACTCTTGCTAACTATGCTATTTACTGGAGGATTTGTAGCCGTTTACTATACACTCTTGCTAACTAGGCTATTCTCTAGATGATTTGTAGCCGTTTATTAGACACTCTTGCTAACTATGCTATTCACTAGATGATTTGTAGCCGTTTATTAGACACTCTTGCTAACTATGCTATTTACTGGAGGATTTGTATCCGTTTATTAGACACTCTTGCTAACTATGCTATTTACTGGAGGATTTGTTGCCGTTTATTAGACACTCTTGCTAACTATGCTTTTCTCTAGATGATTTGTAGCCGTTTATTAGACACTCTTGCTAACTATGCTATTCACTAGATGATTTGTAGCCGTTTATTAGACACTCTTGCTAACTATGCTATTTACTGGAGGATTTGTAGCCGTTTATTAGACACTCTTGCTAACTATGCTATTTACTGGAGGATTTGTAGCCGTTTATTAGACAATCTTGCTAACTATGCTATTTACTAGATGATTTGTAGCCGTTTATTAGACACTCTTGCTAACTATGCTATTTACTGGAGGATTTATTGCCGTTTATTAGACACTCTTGCTAACTATGCTTTTCTCTAGATGATTTGTAGCCGTTTATTAGACACTCTTGCTAACTATGCTTTTTACTGGAGGATTTGTAGCCGTTTATTAGACACTCTTGCTAACTATGCTATTCACTAGATGATTTGTAGCCGTTTATTAGACACTCTTGCTAACTATGCTATTCACTAGATGATTTGTAGCCGTTTATTAGACACTCTTGCTAACTATGCTATTTACTGAAGGATTTGTAGCCGTTTATTAGACACTCTTGCTAACTATGCTATTTACTAGATGATTTGTAGCCGTTTATTAGACACTCTTGCTAACTATGCTATTCACTAGATGATTTGTAGCCGTTTATTAGACACTCTTGCTAACTATGCTTTTCTCTAGATGATTTGTAGCGTTTATTAGACACTCTTGCTAACTATGCTTTTCTCTAGATGATTTGTAGCCGTTTATAAGACAATCTTGCTAACTATGCTTTTTACTGGAGGATTTGATGCCGTTTATTAGACACTCTTGCTAACTATGCTATTCACTAAATGATTTATAGCAGTTTATTAGACACTCTTGCTAACTATGCTTTTCTCTAGATGATTTGTAGCGTTTATTAGACACTCTTGCTAACTATGCTTTTCTCTAGATGATTTGTAGCTGTTTATAAGACAATGTTAACTATGCTATTTACTGGAGGATTTGTAGCCGTTTATTAGACACTCTTGCTAACTATGCTATTTAATGGAGGATTTGATGCCGTTTATTAGACACTCTTGCTACCTATGCTATTAACTAGATGATTTT
Organism: Limnoperna fortunei; assembly: GCA_944474755.1. Classification (NCBI taxonomy): domain Eukaryota; kingdom Metazoa; phylum Mollusca; class Bivalvia; order Mytilida; family Modiolidae; genus Limnoperna; species Limnoperna fortunei. The sequence continues at coordinate 80,870,052 of OX104116.1, forward strand.
TAGCCGTTTATTACACACTCTTGCTAACTATGCTTTTCTCTAGATGATTTGTAGCCGTTTATAAGACAATCTTGCTAACTATGCTATTTACTAGATGATTTATTGCCGTTTATTAGACACTCTTGCTAGCTATGCTTTTCTCTAGATGATTTGTAGCCGTTTATTAGACACTCTTGCTAACTATGCTTTTCTCTAGATGATTTATTGCCGTTTATAAGACAATCTTGCTAACTATGCTATTTACTGGAGGATTTGTAGCCGTTTATTAGAAACTCTTGCTAACTATGCTATTTACTGGAGGATTTGTAGCCGTTTACTAGACACTCTTGCTAACTATGCTTTTCTCTAGATGATTTGTAGCCGTTTATAAGACAATCTTGCTAACTATGCTATTTAATGGAGGATTTGATGCCGTTTATTAGACACTCTTGCTACCTATGCTATTAACTAGATGATTTGTAGCCGTTTATTAGACACTCTTGCTAACTATGCTTTTCTCTAGATGATTTGTAGCGTTTATTAGACACTCTTGCTAACTATGCTTTTCTCTAGATGATTTGTAGCCGTTTATAAGACAATCTTGCTAACTATGCTATTTACTGGAGGATTTGTAGCCGTTTATTAGACACTCTTGCTAACTATGCTATTTAATGGAGGATTTGATGCCGTTTATTAGACACTCTTGCTACCTATGCTATTAACTAGATGATTTGTAGCCGTTTATTAGACACTCTTGCTAACTATGCTTTTCTCTAGATGATTTGTAGCCGTTCATAAGACAATCTTGGTAACTATGCTATTTACTAGATGATTTGTAGCCGTTTATTAGACACTCTTGCTAACTATGCTTTTCACTAGATGATTTGTAGCCGTTTATTAGACACTCTTGCTAACTATGCTTTTTACTGGAGGATTTGTAGCCGTTTATTAGAAACTCTTTCTAACTTAGCTATTTACTGGATGATTTGTATCCGTTTATTAGACACTCTTGCTAACTATGCTATTTACTGGATGATTTGTATCCGTTTGTTAGACACTCTTCCTAACTATGCTAGTAACTGGAGGATTTGTAGCTGTTTCTTAGACACTCTTGCTAACTATGCTATTCACTTAATGATTTGTAACAGTTTATTAGACACTCTTGCTAACTATGCTATTTACTAGTAGCCGTTTATTAGACACTCTTGCTAACTATGCTATTTACTAGTAGCCGTTTATTAGACACTCTTGCTAACTATGCTATTTACTAGTAGCCGTTTATTAGACACTCTTGCTAACTATGCTATTCACTAGTAGCCGTTTATAAGACAATCTTGCTAACTATGCTATTTACTGGAGGATTTTTAACCGTTTATTAGACTTTCTTGCTAACTATGCTATTCACTAGTAGCCGTTTATAAGACAATCTTGCTAACTATGCTATTTACTGGAGGATTTGTAACCGTTTATAAGACAATCTTGCTAACTATGCTATTTACTATATGGTTTGTAGCGTTTATTAGACACTCTTGCTAACTATGCTATTTACTAGATGATTTGTAGCCGTTTATTAGACACTCTTGCTAACTATGCTTTTCTCTAGATGATTTGTAGCGTTTATTAGACACTCTTGCTAACTATGCTATTTACTAGATGATTTGTAGCCGTTCATTAGACAATCTTGCTAACTATGCTTTTTACTAGATGATTTGTAGCCGTTTATAAGACAATCTTGCTAACTATGCTATTTGCTAGATGATTTGTAGCCGTTCATTAGACACTCTTGCTAACTATGCTTTTCTCTAGATGATTTGTAGCGTTTATTAGACACTTTTGCTAACTATGCTATTTACTGGAGGATTTGATGCCGTTTATAAGACAATCTTGCTAACTATGCTATTTACTAGATGATTTGTAGCCGTTTATTAGACACTCTTGCTAACTATGCTTTTCTCTAGATGATTTGTAGCGTTTATTAGACACTTTTGCTAACTATGCTTTTCTCTAGATGATTTGTAGCCGTTTATAAGACAATCTTGCTAACTATGCTATTTAATGGAGGATTTGATGCCGTTTATTAGACACTCTTGCTACCTATGCTATTAACTAGATGATTTGTAGCCGTTTATGAGACACTCTTGCTAACTATGCTTTTCTCTAGATGATTTGTAGCGTTTATTAGACACTCTTGCTAACTATGCTTTTCTCTAGATGATTTGTAGCCGTTTATAAGACAATCTTGCTAACTATGCTATTTACTGGAGGATTTGTAGCCGTTTATTAGACACTCTTGCTAACTATGCTATTTAATGGAGGATTTGATGCCGTTTATTAGACACTCTTGCTACCTATGCTATTAACTAGATGATTTGTAGCCGTTTATTAGACACTCTTGCTAACTATGCTTTTCTCTAGATGATTTGTAGCGTTTATTAGACACTTTTGCTAACTATGCTTTTCTCTAGATGATTTGTAGCCGTTTATAAGACAATCTTGCTAACTATGCTATTTAATGGAGGATTTGATGCCGTTTATTAGACACTCTTGCTAACTATGCTATTAACTAGATGATTTGTAGCCGTTTATTAGACACTCTTGCTAACTATGCTTTTCTCTAGATGATTTGTAGCGTTTATTAGACACTCTTGCTAACTATGCTTTTCTCTAGATGATTTGTAGCTGTTTATAAGACAATGTTAACTATGCTATTTACTGGAGGATTTGTAGCCGTTTATTAGACACTCTTGCTAACTATGCTATTTAATGGAGGATTTGATGCCGTTTATTAGACACTCTTGCTACCTATGCTATTAACTAGATGATTTTTAGCCGTTTATTACACACTCTTGCTAACTATGCTTTTCTCTAGATGATTTGTAGCCGTTTATAAGACAATCTTGCTAACTATGCTATTTACTAGATGATTTATTGCCGTTTATTAGACACTCTTGCTAGCTATGCTTTTCTCTAGATGATTTGTAGCCGTTTATTAGACACTCTTGCTAACTATGCTTTTCTCTAGATGATTTATTGCCGTTTATAAGACAATCTTGCTAACTATGCTATTTACTGGAGGATTTGTAGCCGTTTATTAGAAACTCTTGCTAACTATGCTATTTACTGGAGGATTTGTAGCCGTTTACTAGACACTCTTGCTAACTAGGCTTTTCTCTAGATGATTTGTAGCCGTTTATAAGACAATCTTGCTAACTATGCTATTTAATGGAGGATTTGATGCCGTTTATTAGACACTCTTGCTACCTATGCTATTAACTAGATGATTTGTAGCCGTTTATTAGACACTCTTGCTAACTATGCTTTTCTCTAGATGATTTGTAGCGTTTATTAGACACTCTTGCTAACTATGCTTTTCTCTAGATGATTTGTAGCCGTTTATAAGACAATCTTGCTAACTATGCTATTTACTGGAGGATTTGTAGCCGTTTATTAGACACTCTTGCTAACTATGCTATTTAATGGAGGATTTGATGCCGTTTATTAGACACTCTTGCTACCTATGCTATTAACTAGATGATTTGTAGCCGTTTATTAGACACTCTTGCTAACTATGCTTTTCTCTAGATGATTTGTAGCCGTTCATAAGACAATCTTGGTAACTATGCTATTTACTAGATGATTTGTAGCCGTTTATTAGACACTCTTGCTAACTATGCTTTTCACTAGATGATTTGTAGCCGTTTATTAGACACTCTTGCTAACTATGCTTTTTACTGGAGGATTTGTAGCCGTTTATTAGAAACTCTTTCTAACTTAGCTATTTACTGGATGATTTGTATCCGTTTATTAGACACTCTTGCTAACTATGCTATTTACTGGATGATTTGTATCCGTTTGTTAGACACTCTTCCTAACTATGCTAGTAACTGGAGGATTTGTAGCTGTTTCTTAGACACTCTTGCTAACTATGCTATTCACTTAATGATTTGTAACAGTTTATTAGACACTCTTGCTAACTATGCTATTTACTAGTAGCCGTTTATTAGACACTCTTGCTAACTATGCTATTTACTAGTAGCCGTTTATTAGACACTCTTGCTAACTATGCTATTTACTAGTAGCCGTTTATTAGACACTCTTGCTAACTATGCTATTCACTAGTAGCCGTTTATAAGACAATCTTGCTAACTATGCTATTTACTGGAGGATTTTTAACCGTTTATTAGACTTTCTTGCTAACTATGCTATTCACTAGTAGCCGTTTATAAGACAATCTTGCTAACTATGCTATTTACTGGAGGATTTGTAACCGTTTATAAGACAATCTTGCTAACTATGCTATTTACTATATGGTTTGTAGCGTTTATTAGACACTCTTGCTAACTATGCTATTTACTAGATGATTTGTAGCCGTTTATTAGACACTCTTGCTAACTATGCTTTTCTCTAGATGATTTGTAGCGTTTATTAGACACTCTTGCTAACTATGCTATTTACTAGATGATTTGTAGCCGTTCATTAGACAATCTTGCTAACTATGCTTTTTACTAGATGATTTGTAGCCGTTTATAAGACAATCTTGCTAACTATGCTATTTGCTAGATGATTTGTAGCCGTTCATTAGACACTCTTGCTAACTATGCTTTTCTCTAGATGATTTGTAGCGTTTATTAGACACTTTTGCTAACTATGCTATTTACTGGAGGATTTGATGCCGTTTATAAGACAATCTTGCTAACTATGCTATTTACTAGATGATTTGTAGCCGTTTATTAGACACTCTTGCTAACTATGCTTTTCTCTAGATGATTTGTAGCGTTTATTAGACACTTTTGCTAACTATGCTTTTCTCTAGATGATTTGTAGCCGTTTATAAGACAATCTTGCTAACTATGCTATTTAATGGAGGATTTGATGCCGTTTATTAGACACTCTTGCTACCTATGCTATTAACTAGATGATTTGTAGCCGTTTATGAGACACTCTTGCTAACTATGCTTTTCTCTAGATGATTTGTAGCGTTTATTAGACACTCTTGCTAACTATGCTTTTCTCTAGATGATTTGTAGCCGTTTATAAGACAATCTTGCTAACTATGCTATTTACTGGAGGATTTGTAGCCGTTTATTAGACACTCTTGCTAACTATGCTATTTAATGGAGGATTTGATGCCGTTTATTAGACACTCTTGCTACCTATGCTATTAACTAGATGATTTGTAGCCGTTTATTAGACACTCTTGCTAACTATGCTTTTCTCTAGATGATTTGTAGCCGTTTATAAGACAATCTTGCTAACTATGCTATTTACTAGATGATTTATTGCCGTTTATTAGACACTCTTGCTAGCTATGCTTTTCTCTAGATGATTTGTAGCCGTTTATTAGACACTCTTGCTAACTATGCTTTTCTCTAGATGATTTATTGCCGTTTATAAGACAATCTTGCTAACTATGCTATTTACTGGAGGATTTGTAGCCGTTTATTAGAAACTCTTGCTAACTATGCTATTTACTGGAGGATTTGTAGCCGTTTACTAGACACTCTTGCTAACTAGGCTATTCTCTTGATGATTTGTAGCCGTTTATTAGACACTCTTGCTAACTATGCTATTTACTAGATGATTTTTAGCCGTTTATTAGACACTCTTGCTAACTATGCTTTTCTCCAGATGATTTGTAGCCGTTTATGAGACAATCTTGCTAACTATGCTATTTACTGGAGGATTTGTAGCCGTTTATTAGACACTCTTGCTAACTATGCTTTTCTCCAGATGATTTGTAGCCGTTTATAAGACAATCTTGCTAACTATGCTATTTACTAGATGATTTGTAGCCGTTTATTAGACACTCTTGCTAACTATGCTTTTCTCTAGATGATTTGTAGCCGTTTATAAGACAATCTTGCTAACTATGCTATTTACTAGATGATTTATTGCCGTTTATTAGACACTCTTGCTAACTATGCTTTTCTCTAGATGATTTGTAGCCGTTTATTAGACACTCTTGCTACCTATGCTTTTCTCTAGATGATTTGTAGCCGTTTATTAGACACTCTTGCTAACTATGCTTTTCTCTAGATGATTTGTAGCCGTTTATAAGACAATCTTGCTAACTATGCTATTTACCGGAGGATTTGTAGCCGTTTATTAGAAACTCTTGATAACTATGCTATTTACTGGAGGATTTGTAGCCGTTTACTAGACACTCTTGCTAACTAGGCTATTCTCTAGATGATTTGTAGCCGTTTATTAGACACTCTTGCTAACTATGCTATTTACTAGATGATTTGTAGCCGTTTATTAGACACTCTTGCTAACTATGCTATTCACTAGATGATTTGTAGCCGTTTATTAGACACTCTTGCTAACTATGCTTTTCTCTAGATGATTTGTAGCGTTTATTAGACACTTTTGCTAACTATGCTTTTCTCTAGATGATTTGTAGCCGTTTATAAGACAATCTTGCTAACTATGCTATTTAATGGAGGATTTGATGCCGTTTATTAGACACTCTTGCTAACTATGCTATTAACTAGATGATTTGTAGCCGTTTATTAGACACTCTTGCTAACTATGCTTTTCTCTAGATGATTTGTAGCGTTTATTAGACACTCTTGCTAACTATGCTTTTCTCTAGATGATTTGTAGCTGTTTATAAGACAATGTTAACTATGCTATTTACTGGAGGATTTGTAGCCGTTTATTAGACACTCTTGCTAACTATGCTATTTAATGGAGGATTTGATGCCGTTTATTAGACACTCTTGCTACCTATGCTATTAACTAGATGATTTTTAGCCGTTTATTACACACTCTTGCTAACTATGCTTTTCTCTAGATGATTTGTAGCCGTTTATAAGACAATCTTGCTAACTATGCTATTTACTAGATGATTTATTGCCGTTTATTAGACACTCTTGCTAGCTATGCTTTTCTCTAGATGATTTGTAGCCGTTTATTAGACACTCTTGCTAACTATGCTTTTCTCTAGATGATTTATTGCCGTTTATAAGACAATCTTGCTAACTATGCTATTTACTGGAGGATTTGTAGCCGTTTATTAGAAACTCTTGCTAACTATGCTATTTACTGGAGGATTTGTAGCCGTTTACTAGACACTCTTGCTAACTAGGCTTTTCTCTAGATGATTTGTAGCCGTTTATAAGACAATCTTGCTAACTATGCTATTTAATGGAGGATTTGATGCCGTTTATTAGACACTCTTGCTACCTATGCTATTAACTAGATGATTTGTAGCCGTTTATTAGACACTCTTGCTAACTATGCTTTTCTGTAGATGATTTGTAGCGTTTATTAGACACTCTTGCTAACTATGCTTTTCTCTAGATGATTTGTAGCCGTTTATAAGACAATCTTGCTAACTATGCTATTTACTGGAGGATTTGTAGCCGTTTATTAGACACTCTTGCTAACTATGCTATTTAATGGAGGATTTGATGCCGTTTATTAGACACTCTTGCTACCTATGCTATTAACTAGATGATTTGTAGCCGTTTATTAGACACTCTTGCTAACTATGCTTTTCTCTAGATGATTTGTAGCCGTTCATAAGACAATCTTGGTAACTATGCTATTTACTAGATGATTTGTAGCCGTTTATTAGACACTCTTGCTAACTATGCTTTTCACTAGATGATTTGTAGCCGTTTATTAGACACTCTTGCTAACTATGCTTTTTACTGGAGGATTTGTAGCCGTTTATTAGAAACTCTTTCTAACTTAGCTATTTACTGGATGATTTGTATCCGTTTATTAGACACTCTTGCTAACTATGCTATTTACTGGATGATTTGTATCCGTTTGTTAGACACTCTTCCTAACTATGCTAGTAACTGGAGGATTTGTAGCTGTTTCTTAGACACTCTTGCTAACTATGCTATTCACTTAATGATTTGTAACAGTTTATTAGACACTCTTGCTAACTATGCTATTTACTAGTAGCCGTTTATTAGACACTCTTGCTAACTATGCTATTTACTAGTAGCCGTTTATTAGACACTCTTGCTAACTATGCTATTTACTAGTAGCCGTTTATTAGACACTCTTGCTAACTATGCTATTCACTAGTAGCCGTTTATAAGACAATCTTGCTAACTATGCTATTTACTGGAGGATTTTTAACCGTTTATTAGACTTTCTTGCTAACTATGCTATTCACTAGTAGCCGTTTATAAGACAATCTTGCTAACTATGCTATTTACTGGAGGATTTGTAACCGTTTATAAGACAATCTTGCTAACTATGCTATTTACTATATGGTTTGTAGCGTTTATTAGACACTCTTGCTAACTATGCTATTTACTAGATGATTTGTAGCCGTTTATTAGACACTCTTGCTAACTATGCTTTTCTCTAGATGATTTGTAGCGTTTATTAGACACTCTTGCTAACTATGCTATTTACTAGATGATTTGTAGCCGTTCATTAGACAATCTTGCTAACTATGCTTTTTACTAGATGATTTGTAGCCGTTTATAAGACAATCTTGCTAACTATGCTATTTGCTAGATGATTTGTAGCCGTTCATTAGACACTCTTGCTAACTATGCTTTTCTCTAGATGATTTGTAGCGTTTATTAGACACTTTTGCTAACTATGCTATTTACTGGAGGATTTGATGCCGTTTATAAGACAATCTTGCTAACTATGCTATTTACTAGATGATTTGTAGCCGTTTATTAGACACTCTTGCTAACTATGCTTTTCTCTAGATGATTTGTAGCGTTTATTAGACACTTTTGCTAACTATGCTTTTCTCTAGATGATTTGTAGCCGTTTATAAGACAATCTTGCTAACTATGCTATTTAATGGAGGATTTGATGCCGTTTATTAGACACTCTTGCTACCTATGCTATTAACTAGATGATTTGTAGCCGTTTATGAGACACTCTTGCTAACTATGCTTTTCTCTAGATGATTTGTAGCGTTTATTAGACACTCTTGCTAACTATGCTTTTCTCTAGATGATTTGTAGCCGTTTATAAGACAATCTTGCTAACTATGCTATTTACTGGAGGATTTGTAGCCGTTTATTAGACACTCTTGCTAACTATGCTATTTAATGGAGGATTTGATGCCGTTTATTAGACACTCTTGCTACCTATGCTATTAACTAGATGATTTGTAGCCGTTTATTAGACACTCTTGCTAACTATGCTTTTCTCTAGATGATTTGTAGCCGTTTATAAGACAATCTTGCTAACTATGCTATTTACTAGATGATTTATTGCCGTTTATTAGACACTCTTGCTAGCTATGCTTTTCTCTAGATGATTTGTAGCCGTTTATTAGACACTCTTGCTAACTATGCTTTTCTCTAGATGATTTATTGCCGTTTATAAGACAATCTTGCTAACTATGCTATTTACTGGAGGATTTGTAGCCGTTTATTAGAAACTCTTGCTAACTATGCTATTTACTGGAGGATTTGTAGCCGTTTACTAGACACTCTTGCTAACTAGGCTATTCTCTTGATGATTTGTAGCCGTTTATTAGACACTCTTGCTAACTATGCTATTTACTAGATGATTTTTAGCCGTTTATTAGACACTCTTGCTAACTATGCTTTTCTCCAGATGATTTGTAGCCGTTTATGAGACAATCTTGCTAACTATGCTATTTACTGGAGGATTTGTAGCCGTTTATTAGACACTCTTGCTAACTATGCTTTTCTCTAGATGATTTGTAGCCGTTTATAAGACAATCTTGCTAACTATGCTATTTACTAGATGATTTGTAGCCGTTTATTAGACACTCTTGCTAACTATGCTTTTCTCTAGATGATTTGTAGCCGTTTATAAGACAATCTTGCTAACTATGCTATTTACTAGATGATTTATTGCCGTTTATTAGACACTCTTGCTAACTATGCTTTTCTCTAGATGATTTGTAGCCGTTTATTAGACACTCTTGCTACCTATGCTTTTCTCTAGATGATTTGTAGCCGTTTATTAGACACTCTTGCTAACTATGCTATTCACTAGATGATTTGTAGCCGTTTATAAGACAATCTTGCTAACTATGCTATTTACCGGAGGATTTGTAGCCGTTTATTAGAAACTCTTGATAACTATGCTATTTACTGGAGGATTTGTAGCCGTTTACTAGACACTCTTGCTAACTAGGCTATTCTCTAGATGATTTGTAGCCGTTTATTAGACACTCTTGCTAACTATGCTATTTACTAGATGATTTGTAGCCGTTTATTAGACACTCTTGCTAACTATGCTATTCACTAGATGATTTGTAGCCGTTTATTAGACACTCTTGCTAACTATGCTTTTCTCTAGATGATTTGTAGCCGTTTATAAGACAATCTTGCTAACTATGCTATTTACTAGATGATTTGTAGCCGTTTATTAGACACTCTTGCTAACTATGCTATTTACTAGATGATTTGTAGCCGTTTATTAGACACTCTTGCTAACTATGCTTTTCTCCAGATGATTTGTAGCCGTTTATTAGACACTTGCTAACTATGCTATTTACTAGATGATTTATTGCCGTTTATTAGACCTCTTGCAAACTATGCTTTTCTCTAGATGATTTGTAGCCGTTTATTAGACACTCTTGCTAACTATGCTTTTCTCTAGATGATTTATTGCCGTTTATTAGACACTTGCTAACTATGCTATTTACTAGATGATTTGTAGCCGTTTATTAGACACTCTTGCTAACTATGCTATTCACTAAATGATTTGTAGCCGTTTAGTAGACACTCTTGCTAACTATGCTATTCACTAGATGATTTGTAGCCGTTTATTAGACACTCTTGCTAACTATGCTATTTACTAAATGATTTGTAGCCGTTTATTAGACACTCTTGCTAACTATGCTATTTACTAGATGATTTGTAGCCGTTTATTAGACACTCTTGCTAACTATGCTATTTACTAAATGATTTGTAGCCGTTTATTAGACACTCTTGCTAACTATGCTATTTACTAAATGATTTGTAGCCGTTTAGTAGACACTCTTGCTAACTATGCTATTTACTAGATGATTTGTAGCCGTTTATTAGACACTCTTGCTAACTATGCTATTTACTAGATGATTTGTAGCCGTTTATTAGACACTTGCTAACTATGCTATTTACTAGATGATTTGTAGCCGTTTATTAGACACTCTTGCTAACTATGCTATTCACTAGATGATTTGTAGCCGTTTAGTAGACACTCTTGCTAACTATGCTATTCACTAGATGATTTGTAGCCGTTTATTAGACACTCTTGCTAACTATGCTATTCACTAGATGATTTGTAGCCGTTTAGTAGACACTCTTGCTAACTATGCTATTCACTAGATGATTTGTAGCCGTTTATTAGACACTCTTGCTAACTATGCTATTTACTAAATGATTTGTAGCCGTTTATTAGACACTCTTGCTAACTATGCTATTTACTAGATGATTTGTAGCCGTTTATTAGACACTCTTGCTAACTATGCTATTTACTAGATGATTTGTAGCCGTTTATTAGACACTCTTGCTAACTATGCTATTTACTAAATGATTTGTAGCCGTTTAGTAGACACTCTTGCTAACTATGCTATTCACTGGAGGATTTGTAGCCGTTTATTAGACACTCTTGCAAACTATGTTATTTACTGGAGGATTTGTAGCCGTTTATTAGACACTCTTGCTAACTATGTTATTTACTGGAGGATTTATTGCCGTTTATTACACACTCTTGCTAACTATTCTTTTCTCTAGATGATTTGTAGCCGTTTATTAGACACTCTTGCTAACTATGCTTTTCTCTAGATGATTTATTGCCGTTTATTAGACACTTGCTAACTATGCTATTTACTAGATTATTTGTAGCCGTTTATTAGACACTCTTGCTAACTATGCTTTTCACTAGATGATTTGTAGCCGTTTATTAGACACTCTTGCTAACTATGCTATTCACTAGATGATTTGTAGCCGTTTATTAGACACTCTTGCTAACTATGCTTTTCTCCAGATGATTTGTAGCCGTTTATTAGACACTCTTGCTAACTATGCTATTTACTGGAGGATTTGTAGCCGTTTATTAGAAAGTCTTTCTAACTTAGCTATTTACTAGTAGCCGTTTATTAGGCACTCTTGCTAACAATGCTATTCACTAGATGATTTGTAGCCATTTATTAGACACTCTTGCTAACTATGCTATTTACTGGAGGATTTGTAGCCATTTATTAGACACCCTTTCTAACTTAGCTATTTACTAGTAGCCGTTTATTAGGCACTCTTGCTGACTATGCTATTCACTAGATGATTTGTAACCGTTTATTAGACACTCTCGCTAACTATGCTATTCATTTAATGATTTGTAGCCGTTTATTAGACACTTTTGCTAACTATGCTATTAACTAATGATTTGTAAACGTTTAGTAGACACTCTTGCTAACTATTCTATTTACTAACGATTTGTAACCATTTATTAGACATTCCTGCTAACTATGCTATTCACTTAATGATTTGTAGCCGTTTATTAGACACTCTTGCTAACTATCCTATTCACTTAATGATTTGTAGCAGTTTATTAGACACTCTTGCTAACTATGCTATATACTAAATGATTTGTAGCGTTATTAGGCATTCTTGCTAACTATGCTATTCATTTAATGATTTGTAACCGTTTATTGGACACTTTTGCTAACTATGCTATTTACTAATGATGTGTAGCCGTTTATTAGACACTCTTGCTAACTATGCTATTTTCTAATGATTTGTAACCGTTTATTAGACATTCCTGCTAGCTAGGCTATTCTCTAGATGATTTGAAGCGTTTATTAGACACTTGCTAACTATGATATTAACTAGATGTTTTATCCTAGTTTATTAGACACTCTTGCTAACTATGCTTTTTACTAAATGATTTGTAGCGTTTATTAGACACTCTTGCTAACTATCCTATTCACTTAATGATTTGTAGCGTTTATTAGACACTCTTCCTAACTGTGCTGTTAACTAGTTGATTTGTAGCCGTTTATTAGACACTCTTGCTAACTATGCTATTTACTAGATGATTTGTAGCCGTTTATTAGACACTCTTGCTAACTATGCTATTTACTAAATGATTTATAGCAGTTTATTAGACAATCTTGCTAACTATGCTATTCACTAGATGATTTGTAGCCGTTTATTAGACACTCTTGCTAACTATGCTATTTACTAAATGATTTATAGCAGTTTATTAGACACTCTTGCTAACTATGCTTTTTACTAAATGATTTGTAGCGTTTATTAGACACTCTTGCTAACTATGCTATTTACTAGATGATTTATAGCAGTTTATTAGACACTCTTGCTAACTATGCTTTTTACTAAGTGATTTGTAGCGTTTATTAGACACTCTTGCTAACTATGCTATTTACGAGATGATTTGAAGCGTTTATTAGACACTCTTGCTAACTATGCTATTTACTAAATGATTTGTAGCCGTTCATTACAAGCTCTTGCTAACTATGCTATTCACTAGATGATTTGTAGCGTTTATTAGACACTCTTGCTAACTATGCTATTCTCTAGATGATTTGTAGCCGTTCATTACAAGCTCTTGCTAACTATGCTATTCACTAGATGATTTGTAGCCGTTCATTACAAGCTCTTGCTAACTATGCTATTCACTAGATGATTTGTTGCCGCTTCGTTTCGCTAGTCATATAATTTTGAAATTAACCGTCTTTTTTTGTCGATTTTTAGATATAGATATAAATACACAGATAATACAACAAGAACCGAACTTAAAAACGGTAAATTGTGAAATAAATTAACTAAGAAGAAATTTTGAAACATGTATAAAGAATACAATATAGTCTGTTAATTTAAATATCAAACATGTAGTAGATTTTCGTATTCATTAAATAGAACACCAAAATGTCTGCATTATGCATACTGTTAAAATCACCATAAATAGGATTTAAGACCAATTATCCCTAAGAACCAAAATAACTGGGACATGACGTGTCTCAGATTTTGCTGATTTTAATTTCATAAGTTGCAATTGACCATTTTATCATAAAAATGATGACTGTTTGTTATGATTGACCACGGTTGCCATGGTAACTGAGGCGGTCATTTTTTATCATTTCTCATACTGCGAAATAGCCTATATTCAATTCCCAATTTGTGTATTCAAAAATCAATGCATATTCAATATAATGTTTTATTTGCTTAATTCAATATGTGTAGTCAGAACGAGGCTGTCCAATATGTCAAGAAATCATGCATTTTTTCTGGAAATTTTTCTTCTAAAAAATTACCATTTTTGCCACTTTACTGACTCCATTTTCAGAAAATGCACCAATCAAAAATACTCATAATGAATATAATTTCATAAATTGATGATTAATATTCAAAACTTATAAAAATCTCAATGGGGTAACAAAAGATGTCTATAGAAAACACTGTCAAAGATGGTTACCATGGTAACTTATGAAAAAAAGCCATTTTTGTATTGTTCACTATTTCCATGAAACTACTGTTTCTCTTAGGAATAAATTAAATCATCCTTAATTATTATTTTTAACAGCCATACTATAAACTTAAAATGACAATGAAATCATTTCAGGGTACAGTGTCTCAAGGTCAAGGTCAACTAAAAATTGAACTTTCAAATATGAAAATCGTGAAGCAAAATTAATTTTAAGTGACCTTGGGAACAACTCAAGTGACCTTAAAAGTTTTCTAAGGTCATACTATGTTGAAAAGATCCTTTTAGGTACATATGATGACAACAATTGTTATCTTGGCTCATATTGGAAGTATGGTCATACATGTATTTAAATATCGAAAAATTGCCGTTTTTGTTTTATTACCATGGTAAACAACTTTAACAGTGTTTTTAAAGACATTTTTTCTTACCCGATTGAGATTTTTAAAATTTTTGAATATTAATCATCAATCTATGTAATTATATTTATGATGATTATTTGTGATTGGTGCATTGTCTGAAAATGGAGTTAGAAAAGTGTCAAAAAATGGTAATATTTTTAACCAAAAATTATAGAGAATAATGCACTATTTCTGTACATGTTCAATAGTCTCAGTCTGATCACACATATACTTAAAGTGTTGTAACTGTTTTGAATATTGTCAGTGAGATATTGAATTATGCAAATAAAGAAATTCTATTGAATATGAAGCAATTTCCCCTGAAAATTGGGATTTGAATATTGCCCTTTTCACTGTATTTTAATCGGCCCAAAATGGCCGCCACCGTTACCATGGCAACCGAAGTCAAATCATAACAAACAATAATTATTTTGTGGTCCAATGGTCAATTTCAACTTATAAAATGAAAATCAGCTAAATCTGAGACATGTCATGTCACCCCCTATATGGAAATCCTTTGATCCTTATGGAGAATTGATTAAAATACCTCTAATACAACCTACCTGTGTTTACTCCTAGATGTAGTTAATTTTGTGCTCTGTAACACCCTATAGTGCTTTCTAGGTTTTTAATGAAGTAATGTTCTGATATTACTCTGTTTTGTACCGGTCTTTGGTATATTCTAATATTGTTGTTATGAGAAAATCCGATCGGTCGTATGATATTTGTAGATTTACGTCGTTCGACTTGATCCGATTTTAATCTAACATTAAGACTTGTAATTTAATCTAATCTTTCCACTCAAATATACGTCTTTGTAGTCCTATCTGTTTCATAAAAATGCTATAAACCTTAAATTTTATTTTATTAGGATAATTCATATCCAAGAACCGGTGCAATGGCAGCGAAATGTTACTACAAGTCTACGTGCACTGAGGCTGAAATGTAACAGGTTCGACGATTCAAATGACCGAACGCAAATGACGGAGTGAGCTATCGGCCGATGGTTACCGAAGATCGTGCAAGAGTTACTGAATGAATAGATATTCATAAGCAAACGTATTCATTTTAAATACTAAGCACTAGTGTCATGTAATATCTTGTCTTTGAGTGATTGATTCAATAGAAATGTTTGATCTTGGCTTATCCCCTATGATTTATATTTCATAAATAAGATACATTTCTATTTAGGCACAAAATTGCAAATTCGTGGCAAACAAAATACTCACAAATACAGCAAACAATAAACACTAAAAACATACAACATACAAATAAGCAACATAAACTTAAATGAAAAATCAGGTGTTCCGGAAGGGAGAGTATATCCTTCTTACCTAGTGGAACCTGTTGTGTTACTTTTGGTCAAAATCAGTTTGAAGTTACGAGCGGATCCAGAAAGTTATTCAGAAATATTCGTCTTCATCTGTGCGACTGATACTCCTATCAAGATTAACTTATTAAGACTTATTGGACTATTACATATACTGTCAGAAATACATATACTTACGTGACCTTCGGTATCATTATATATCCATTCAACGAAGAATATATATGTGTTACATTAATTCTAACAAAAAGTTTTGTAAAACGCTGTTTGATTACAGAATGATATAAATTGTTTTATGTTTAGAATATTATTTTCTTCATTGTTTGGATAAGATATAGATAGTTTAGAGCTGTTTTATCCAATTAAAAGATACTTCCTGTTGTTTGACAGTGGCAATGGGCAGGACACATGTATATAACAACATTATTTTAAAATAGTTTTGAATATGAACTGTAAATTGGGAAAAATCATAATAAATAAATTTTGCGAGAATACTGACTTTTGATTGGCTAGATAATATTTTCTTAGAGGATGGAAAAAATTTTATCGTCATGGAGACACGCACACTTTGACGTCATATATTACATTGTTTTTGTTTTTATCTCTTTTTTCAAAAATTACAAGTTACAAAAATAGTTGAGTTTATTCTATTGCTTGAATTTATTTATGCGTATTATCTACAAAAATATTTTCTCCATCGAGGGATAACAAGCAAATCTTTTAATATTGTTTGTTGTTAATCCTTTTAAAGTAACGTTTGCTTGTTACTTTATATATCCTCCTAAATGAGGGAGCGAATTCAGAACCCTTGCATTGGCAGGACGGTGTTATTTATTAATAAAAAAACTCCTCCAACAAAGATAAATACATATAAACTAGACAATTTTGATTTGGGTAGAAGATATATATATATACATCATTATCATTTTAAATTTAAATAGCGCATGACAATAAAATAAAGAACCACTGTAATACTCCTGCGTTGTATGACGCGATTGTTTGATGTTTATTTTATTTTTCTTCATTTAGATATTTTTTCTAAAACGAAATAGAGATGATAACATAATAATTTTCAATTGGAAAACAAAACACAAGAATCTTTTAGAAATAAAGATGGCAAAGTACTCGACTTGAAAGAGGCGCATCAATTAAATGTAAAGGAAGCGGTGTCATCGTGATAACAAACATATTTTATATTATACATCAAATGTTAAGTGTTAAACAAGCAAATCGAATCTTATTACAATTGTCTTCTACGAAAATAGTAACAATATTTATTCATTTAACAGAGCTAAAAAGTCTTTCAAAGTTGCAATCTTGTCAAAACAGTGATGTTCTGGAGGTAAGTTCCTCCATCAAACTGCACCTTAAATATGAATTGCATTTACACTAATTGCAAGATTGCAACTTCAGTACCTATATACTATTCGGCCTTAATTTTCGGTTTCAAGAAATATATCCAACTTTTATACATCGATATTAATTCTATACATGTAGACGACCCTCGTATAGCAGTCATTCTTTAGTGGGCGTCGTCATCGTATTTTTTTCACCAAATGTTGTTCATGTGAATTTTTTTTAAATCACAAAATACTTATATTTTATATAAAAAAGTAGATTAAAATGATTAGTCATCGTGATATTAAGAAAATGTTTAATTTTGTCTTTAGGTTATTATTTTTAATAATTTCATATTAAATTATTCTTAATTGGCATGAATCAATAAGCTACATGCCAATTTCAATCTAAAACACAGATAAATTATGACTTAGTATATTACATGTTTCTAATGACATTTACAACAGGCAGACATTCCAATACATCTGAGTAGGATTGATTGACAATGAAACACACACGCTAATTGTTGTATGTTTTTATTTTATTTGTTTGTCAATGGTAACTGGATTTCAATTAATCGTTCCCTGCTAGTATCAAGTTCACATTTAAGCTTCAGTATTTACTAAAGCCTTTGTTTACGACACCTCCATCAACACTCCTATATGTCCCTGGCATTTCTGCGTCGCTTACGGCAATTTCTTTGTCTCCGGTTAGGAACGTAATATTACCATTATTGTTTGAAGAATGCGATTTAAGAGGAAGTGATGTTATTCCTGTATAAAATGGAAGTAAGAATAAAGTTATCAACATGATTAAAATAAGCATCGCTTGAGGTATGAATAAAACCACAAACACTCCGCAAACTAAAGCAAACAGTGAATATCCCCACAAGTGGTGAAAACTAGATATAAATGGATTACTATTTCTAAACTCATCTTCAACTGCTCTCTGAGGAATCCACTTCACGTTCGCTGCGAGATTTGCTTGGACGGCCTTAAAAATCCTTACACAACCAACCATAGCTTCTGGTGTAAACTGAAATATAGAGGCTATAGTCTCCAGTAAAACGTATTTATAATTTTGCCTGTTGCAAGTGGCAAATTTCGGGAAAATTAATACCAAAAACATAATTAAAATGATGGATGCATATCGATAACGTAAATGTACTGATATATGAATAATTACATAAAACAGCAACATAGGCTTCATTATCATCTGTCTTAATGCTGAATAAGCAATGTAACTGGTTGCAAAATTTAACACAGATTCTGTTCTAAGCTTCGTGGCAGTGAACTTATCCTTTTGCAATTTCTTTTGAATCCATCTCATTGGCTTCCCGATACAATTTTTCCAAAAGTACATCGCCAATAAAACTTCTCCTCTATTCCATCTTCTTTCGCGAATGTTCCAAGTTACAAAATTATAAGACGGTGCCTCCAGCAACGATACCGACCCAGCGTATAACGGCTTGAGAAGAGCTGCTTCAAATGTGTCATGACTAAGAACATCAATCGGTACTCTCTCGATCGGATTATCTCGGCTTCCTATAACATTATCTATGTATATTCTATTTTTGAGCATTGCTTTGCCAAAATATGCAGATTGGCCCAATAATTCCATTACGGCATTAGTCATTGGTTCGTAAATTTGTTGCCTGATGGTTTCTATGTGCATAAATATGGTATCCGTTGGCTGACAGTGTATTTTTATTGATGGCTGTATGATTCCCTTCTCTGGATTAGCTGCTGCAATATCCAGCAGATCGAAGACACACTTTTTAGGAACACCTGTATCCCCATCCAAAACTAAAGTATAGTCATATTTTCTACCGAAAATATTTTTGACGTCGTCTGAATCATAAAATAATGGTTCTCCTGCCGTTCGTGCTGAACGGCCATAATATGAGGAATCGCAATATGAAAACGCATCATCCTCTCCTTCAGATAGGAGCATGAGGTCCTGATATTGTCCACATTTGCGAAGTACTCGACTAACTCGATGGATTACCATAAATTCTCTTGCGTATCTATCACAAATATCATGCAAATATTCGTGAAAGAACAACGTTTTATCCACATCTTCATACAAACTCCAGACATTCTCTAGACGAACTGGATCAATAGAATCAAACTCGTCCTTGGCGAAGCATGTGCCTTCATGTAACAATTCGTCAAAAATAACCGATCTAAATCTGTCTCTTACTTCCAGTTCATAATCCTTTAAACTTGCTTCCCCAGTGGCACTAACTAACACGGCAGAGACGTTAGGACTGAGATTTCCCATATACGCGACATACATTGTCTCCATGCATTCATCGATTTCATCTCTACTCATCGCCAGCAAGTTGTAGTTCAGTACAATCGTCAATCTATCAGATTTGGCTATATTGGGTTTTCCTTTATCCCCTCCTATTAAAAGAGTTGATATTGTTTGAGTTGGAAACTCCATTACACTACCCTGAATAATTCCAAGAACGACCACAATTATTATACCGTTTATATAGTTTGTCTTCTCCCAGTCAACGTTAAGAACATTCAAAAAGATAGCAATAAAAGATAATATCACCCATGTACAGAAATATAAGTATATCCTTGTCTTTCGTTCCATCTCGTAGCAAATGTATTTTATTGCCTTATTCTTTTAATAGATGACTCTGAAAAACAAAAAGAAATATAAAGAAAATATTTTACTTGTGATTGTATAATATTAATGCAGTGTAAAAGAATATATAGTGATTCAAGTTTGAAGTCCAGTAATATTTTAGTTATATTCAGGACATGAACAAGATGGCAAATTTCTGTTTCTTACAGAAAACGAAAGGTATAATTATTAAAAATAAACTTTAGATTTAGCATCCATCTTAGGTTGACGTAGAATGTGTATTTCAACATCGCACAAATCTAATCTTAAATAATTTTTGACATTTGTAATATTTTTAATAAATGCCAACATTGTTTTATTTTTTTTTAGCCAAAACATATCATGAAGTCAGTAATTAATAAAAGATGAAGTTAAGACAGCAGTATTTACTATGATCTTTTACAACTTTGTTTGACAAGAAACTACTTTAAAATAAAAATAAAATTAAAATTAAAATTATTTGACTTTTCAAATATTAAATTACTGTTAAACACTGTTAAACTGGTCTATTTCTATGCTGGACAAGCAATCACTTTTATGTACGTTGGTAATTTTTTTTTGTATCTAAAGACACATTCCCATAACACTGAAATTGCATGGTTATGATGTATAAAATGCGAAGCATATATAGATATCCTCCCAAGTCAGGGGTTCCGAGTCCGCGTTCACTTCTTCATGATGATGGAGCGAACGCGGAAGGCAGACTCAGAACCCTTGACTTGGGATGGTGATATAGATTTGCGACTTATTATTTCAATAAAAATTATCGTCAAAAAACCAGGAAAATCGCTAAGCAGGCTGCAAACAAACATTTCAAATTTGCTGCACTCTGAATTTATGAATTTGACGTAATACATTGCAATCACTGTGCCATTTATTAAAAGTGTCTGAATCGTTGTTCGGCAGTAGGTACAATTTGATCAGTATCCATATAGATTTTCGACTTGAATTATTTGACTCATTCTAAAAATGTTATCTTTGGCAATTATTCAAAGCTTTCTCTACCAAAAAGCAAATTGCTTAATGTAAGCGGCAAACAAACGCGCAAAAAGGGTTTTGCTCTTAAATGAATGGGTATAAACTATCTGTTATTCTGAGACCTCAAACATATTGATTGTAATTATATAACTATGATTACAGCAATTAATGCATCTAGACGATCACATAATAAAATTATGTCATCGTACTGCAATCGTTTTGCTATTTTTCATTAAAATAGAGAGAATATAGGATGTATTTTTGTTTCAGACTTTTTTAATCCAAACAGGTAGATGGATTGATCAATTAACGGAACATTTCAAATTTGACCTCTGTGGAATATTAATCTCGACTTCAACACCTCTTTGTAATATCATTTAAGAAATGAAAAAAAAACAGAGTATAGAAAAGAACGTTTGTCTATTATGGGCGAGATATAAATGAATGGTATTGTCACCAAATGTTCCTGCATTAGAATGTAAAATAGGCACTTTCGAAACATTGTTTGCAACCGTTATGCAGGTCGTCACCTCTGAAATAACTTCATGTTTTTATGCAATTGATACAGATGTAATCAACAACCAGACAACAATGACATTTTGTTACTACCTTTATATTTCAAAATGGAAATGGAATTATAATTGTCCTAAAATGATTTTTTATCACTATCTGGTATCTGCCAGTAAAATTTGTCTGCACATTGGGTACTCATCTACACTTATTACCTTGGATGCATCATTTGAGTGGGATGTAATTCTCTAAAATTTGATCCGTATGTCATATAGCCTTTGTATTACGTCTGAATTGTCTGAATCATTACATAAGATGTAAAGACAGTAGTTATGCCGTTTTAATTCTAAAGTTTTTACATATAATGTAGTGGTTGTATACCCTTGCTTACATTTCTAAATCTATTGGTATATATGTTTACATAACTATAACTTTACATATTCGTCTATAAAATCATTGCATTGATATTCAATATAAAACTGACTTATATGTTGAAATTTTATACAAATCCATTTAAAACATCAGTAAACAATATATACTAAGATCAATATACTATATGACTTATGATATGCGGGTTATTTATTTATTTATTTATTTATTTATTTATTTATTTATTTATTTATTTATTTATTTATTTATTTATTTATTTATTTATTTATTTATTTATTTATTTATTTATTTATTTATTTATTTATTTATTTATAATTTATTTGGAGATATCATTAAATAAAGTTTGTTGGAAATGATGTTATTACATCGGCGTCTGTCAATTGTGGCTGATACCAGAAGTTTTTTTTCAATTTATGCGATCTCAGACTATTTAATGAACATATTACATACATAAGTCTATTGTATCGGTGACAAATTGAAAAGGTATGTCGATATTATTCATAGATCAATATTTCACAATAACCTTGATTTAGGCTACATAATGTCATACATTGTATAATTATGAAAGCTGATCATTTAAGTACATACATTCGCAGACTTTATGTGTTTATAACCAATTTCTAGTTTTTAAAGTAGTATTTACTTTAACCCACATAGATTTTTCCTTATGAAATAAAAAATAATACTAGTAAAAATAAGTCGTAAATGTAGTTTATAAGTTACTAAAACCTTTGGCATTACAGCATGTTATTTAAATAAAAACATAAAAGATTTAATAACCGCCCTTGGAATAAGCAACATTTATGTAACTCTTCAAGTTGATGATTTAATCGACAATGTATCTTAGATGCCAGTAGCCTTCAAAAGTTTTGATCAATATAAGGAAACACAGAATCACACATGTGATTTCCTTGTCGCATCGCCACATAAAACATTTAAATTAATTTTTTGTTTTGTTCAACGCCACAAGTGAAATTGTTCAGCAGCATGGCGTTGACAAGAGTAAGACTCGTTTTTCTTTTTATAAGTTGGGGTTTATAGTGCGAGCACAGTATTCAAACTTCCCTAAATAATACAACTACCGGATTCAGTGTCTCTGAATCCGCTATTTCTGGCACCATTCCTCAGTTAAACGTGCTAGGCGGTGTAATTTATTTTTGATTCACAATTTTCAATAAATGTGACATTTAAAATTATGTTAGCATAATTTAGTAAAAATATTTAGGGACTGGGTCCAACATAAATTTTCATTATCGACAATAGTTTAAAATTATACTTACAGATGATTCTCTACTATCAGGATGGTAGACATATTAATTGCAGATTAGATGTGTCTAAACGCATCATTTCACATTTACGCATGCACTCTACATTAACATTTGCAACGCCTTTGTTGTTTTTAGAGATCAGTCATTCATTAATTACCACACCTTTTGTTTTGTTGACATTAATGTCAGTTTTCTTGTTATAAAGTAGTTATGTTAATATTCACATTGTGATTTGTTGTTCCGTCTTAGTGAGTAATTGAATTTAGCTGTTTTTTTATATATCACATTTAACCACATAAACGGAAATATAAATGTTCCGTTAATTATATTGTTTGCAGAAAAATTTTCATCTTTTTAGGATTGTTTAATGTATGTTCATTTCCTCACCTCTTTCAGAAGATATAGATATATTGCAACAACAAAATATTGATATTTTTGAAGTGTTTCGCATGAAAAGCTATTACCAGAATAAAATCGGGAAAACAAATAATTTTTAATATTTCTGTGAAACATTTTTTTTTTATTTGAATTTAGATTGATTAATTGATTGCAACCTAAAACAAAAACTATCGATACTTTGTACTTAAGTATTGATTGATTGATTGATTGATTGCTTTACGTGCAGCGAGCAGTATTTTAGCTATATTCAGGGCGGGAACAAGTTAACAAATAATACATCCATTGAAAAGGGGGTGGGATGGGAACCAGGGAACACAATTTTGAATGCGACTGGAAAAGTACGGAGTATTGGGTAGGGTCGGAGAATTTAGCCTTTTGTAGCAGCTTACTCTTTTTCGAAATCTACAAAAGGGAACTTTATCGTGCAAGGATCGTGGCACTCTCCAGACACGTTATACTCACTGTGCTGCTCTGTGGGTCGAGCTCTGGGAGCTGTTCCAGGCATGACATTATCAACAAATAACATAAGCTCTACAGAGCTTTTGACCGAATAAATACATTATAAGACATTACAACAATACAAACAGCAATTAAAATACAATCAGCAGAATAAAACAAGCAAGGTAGTGGTTATAAGCACTTTGACGTAAAATAAGCAAGGTAGTGGTTATAAGCACTATGACGTAAAACAAGCAAGGTAGTGGTTATAAGCACTATGACGTAAAACAAGCAAGGTAGTGGTTATAAGCACTTTGACGTAAAATAAGCAGGTTAAGATATGAGGATTAAGCACAAGTCACAAAATAAATTCACAGTATAAAGTTATATAAAATCTGCTAGTGTACGCATAATCATAACAAAAATGGATATAGAAGTAAAGAAGTAAAACTGCTTTGCACATAAATATGTAAAAATCATCCGATTACCATATAAACACTGGCATATGCATAAAAAATCATAGTACATAATATAACTGAATTATTTACTTGTTAACATGAGATATGTAAAGCAACACAAAGCAATTACTAAAATATAAAAGCAATGGCAACAATTGGGATGTTGTCAAACTTCAGAAAGCATATTTGGTTATTTGCAAATGGAGCAGCGACACTTTTTACCACTCCAGGACTGAATTAGACTTAAAATTGTGTAAAATAAAAACCTTGTTATGCCCAGAACTAAATTATGTACCATTTTTGAGTTTTTAGAGGGATTTTCGCCATTGTCTGTTTGTTACCGGAATTTTTGTCGAATCTAATACTGTAATTGTTTTCCTTTTTACAATTTTACAGTAAAACATGAATTATCTCCCATGTGTCTTGGATGTGGAAGATGTTAGCAGTAGATACAACAAATAAAGTCTCTTATCTTGAGCTGTTATTCTTTACATATTGACATCTCTTACTGGTCTATCATACTGGGTAGAATCTCTCAGAA
Source organism: Limnoperna fortunei (assembly GCA_944474755.1). NCBI lineage: Eukaryota > Metazoa > Mollusca > Bivalvia > Mytilida > Modiolidae > Limnoperna > Limnoperna fortunei. The sequence goes on from OX104116.1 coordinate 80,895,116, forward strand.
CAGATTCAAAATATTTTGATAAATGTATAAAAATTCTATCAACAATATTATTATTTACTAACCGGTGTCAAGTCTCAGTGGGGAGACTGGGTGTAACTTAAGATCTGATGATTAGGATCTGGTATTTTTCAATAAATGTCTTAGCATGCCTAATCATTTTCATTTAAGACTTGTTCATTATTAGTACCAAATTTACATGTCATTGACTTGATTCCTTTAATATATAAACATTTTATTCAAGAAAGTGAATTATATTGGATATAGCAGGCATAGCCTTTATAAATCATCTATATATAGATTTCATTTTTTTTTTAATTTAGCCAACAAAATTTGTTATTTAAACACTCAAGAAAGGACAATAAGAAAGAGAGAAAAATACATATACATACTTTTTTATGATATAAGAAAACGGCACTATTTAGAACTAGTTAAATTGACATTTTTGTTTATATATTCTAGTTGTTTCAGTTTATATATATTATATTTGTTGATATATTCTGTTTTGTATATACTAGTATATACTTATAACAACTTCATAGTTCATACACAGTTGGCCTAATTTAAGAATTTCTTTTTTTCTAGATGATGAAGGATTGCAAACATTAGTGAATGACCAATAAGAAAAAACAAGATGGTGCCTGTAAAGCCTTTCTTATGCATGTTGTTAATGGTGCCTTGTTTGGAAGCTGGAATAACTAACATAGCAATCAATACAAACATTATAATTGAACAGATTTCTAGCAAATTTTTAAGTGTTACCATAGATACTGAGCAAATTCAGGCAAACTGGGCTACATTGAACTTTAGGTATATATTTATTATGTAAATAGTTAGAAATAATGTATGTCCAATTATATCATTTTGCAGTATGGCAGAGGAAAACTAGTCATAATAAATCACAATACTGTAATGCTGTATCACAATACTTATTGGGATAAACCTGATCATACAAATAAGTTCTATAAAATTAACATACAATATATGGGGGCCTCGGTGGCCTAGTGGAAAAATTAGTCATCTACAATTGATCACGTGGTCTGTCTACATTTAGGTTGGGAGTTCGTCTCACTGTGGGCAGGTTGTACGTGACTCCAATCTTAATTGACTAATGGCTTGCCAATTTTCCTACCCCAGGTCAGGGGTTTTCACCAGGTACTCTGGCTTTCTAACCCAATAAAAACTGGATGCCATTATAATTGCTGTAAGTGGCATTAAACACAATTAAATCAAGCAAAAACAAATGTATATGTCCATCATGTTGCATTCCTATGGTATTGAAAAAGAAAACTGTAGTTTGAATATAGTACCACATACTAAGCAACTTTCTAAGACACATTAGTTGTACCTTCATACAAGACTTTATGGTATTATTTGCATTGAACAAAAATTCTGGGGATAGCTAGGATGGGGTAAGCCAAAGACAGTCAAATTAGTACTTGTGGTTGTATCCCAAGCATGTGGCTTTAAAGAGGTAAATCAAAAGTAAACCATCTTAGAGTAAGAGTACTTTAACTGAAATAGGTTACTGACAGAATTTATTCCAGTGAGCAAGCACTATAAAATCGTACCTAGTATGATGGTCTACTACAGGTACAAAGCAACTAAAACAAAAGCAAGAGTGAGAGTAGTGTGTCTAAAATGGATGTAAAACAGAGCAGTTACTCCAGTTTGCTAGCATATTCAACACAACCATGCTGGTCACTTAAAAAGCCAGAATGGAGTACACAAAGTGATGATACAAGTGACAACAGCTTAAATAACATACCATTGCTCTCTTGAACGACTATTTACATGAGATGAATTTTCGTTAAAAACACAATATAATTAACAATGCTGTAAAAATAATATACAAATCATTTTTTGAATTTCTTCTTTAGTTCCCTAAAAGTACAAGCTTTGGCCAAAGCTTTGTCACCTTGTTACATCCGTGTGGGAGGATCAACTGCAGACTTTCTACAGTTTTCACCAAACTCATCAGCTGACAGAGATAAGCATTATATCCAGAACACTTTCCATAATGTCAGACTTACTAATTTCACAATGACAGGTACGTACTGCTTTTGAGGTCATATATGGTCATATCTTCATAATAATTCAGTTATGAGTTTAATAACACATGTGAGAATTTATTGAATTTCGTCACACTTACTTTATTTTTAGCATTAACATGTACCAACATTCTTTTTATTTGTCAGGTTGCACAAAGTGTGAACCCATGTTACAAAATGGTTAAGGCAGGCAGGGTAAAAAGGGTATGATATACTTCTACAGCTGTAACCCAGACACCTTACAACTTTGCAAAAAGATGTAACACATATTTATGTTGTGCACTTTACATTATTGATTTGTTCTCCAATTTCAGACTTGGGAACATTTTCAGTAAATTTTTAAGAAGAGGATACCTTTGGTGTAATCAACTCCTCCTACAACTTTAATTTTTAACCCCGGTTCCAAAACCTTTACACAAATATTGCACACAAGTTGAAGTTGTGTATTTTTATATAGGTAAATTTTCCAGATTTTGAAACAAAGTCCCTTTTCAGCGAATTAAATAAAAGATGGTACCTATTTTGTGTAATAAACTCTTCCTACAGCTTTTAACCCTTAAACTTCACATAAAAATCGCACACATATTAAAGGTGTGTATCTGATATGAAATAGTGCAAGTAGTTTTGTTTGCGTTTTCAAGATTTTAGAACTTAAGCCCTTTTTCGGCAAATTTTATGAAATATTGTTCTTCAACGAATCAACTCCACAAGAAGTTTTCAAACCAGATCACTGAAGCTTTACAGAAAGAGTGCATTCAAGTTTTGTGCTGCTGTAATAAGGAATTGTTCAAGGAATTTTTAACATTTCCCAAATTTACTTTATTTACTACATTAAATGTATCCAAATATATATTTTTTATTTAAGCCCACCAATGGGATCAACTTAACCAGTTTGTGGAATATGTTGGATGGGATCTGATATTTGACCTAAACTCATTGTTAAGGAAGAATGGGCTGTGGTTGTCAGACAATGCAAAACTTCTGTTGGATTATACCACACAAAAGGGGTATAAAGTTACTGGATGGGAACTTGGAAATGGTAAGAAAGTCAAGTCTCCAATTATGTTTATGGTAATTCAGGAAAATCTTAAGTGTATTACAGACCAGTTGAGGTGTATCCTTTCAATTAATTGCAATACAATGTTTTCTTTAGGAATTTTTTTTTAAATTTAAAGCAGCTAAGCAATAATACATTAGATTGCAAACATCTCATTAAGGATTGTTTTTTCCATATTTAGGTTTTAGGCCTTCAGGCCAGATGAGCTATTCTTATAACTTGATCTCCTCCTTCTCTCATTGTAAACTTTTTACGCCTCAATATTCTTTACAAAATCAACTTTGACTCACAAGCTTCTTGGCAGAGTGAAATTTGATATTGTAGAACTGTACCTAAGTTGGTCCTCTACTAATTTTGAGTTTTTGTCTTAAATTTTACCACCATGGTCAACACCATGGAATATAGCTTATTATTCTTCAATCTTTACATTTGCTATACTATAAATACAAGATGGAGTTCAATTTTAAGCGTGATCAAATTTATAGTTCCATTAAGGCCAATTCAAATTTTTTCTTGGTCAGCAGTTGGTGGTTTCCAAATGATAGCTTGAAAACATATCAGTAGATTTTTGTTAAAACATTGCACAGCTGTTAAGTACTATGAAATGAAGATAAAGTTCAATTGTCAGCACAATTCCATTTGTAGTTTTTGAGGCCAATTTAAAATTATTTGTAAAGGTCCAAGGCAAAGGTAAAAATTGTCTTTTGAGATGGTACGTTATCAGCTTAGCTGTTCCTATAGGCTGTGTCTGTTATCAGCTTAGCTGTTCCTATAGGCTAGGTCTGTTATCAGCTTAGCTGTTCCTATAGGCTGGGTCTGTTATCAGCTTAGCTGTTCCTATAGGCTGGGTCTGTTATCAGCTTAGCTGTTCCTATAGGCTAGGTCTGTTATCAGCTTAGCTGTTCCTATAGGCTGGGTCTGTTATCAGCTTAGCTGTTCCTATAGGCTGGGTCTGTTATCAGCTTAGCTGTTCCTATAGGTTGGGTCTGTTATCAGCTTAGCTGTTCCTATAGGCTGGGTCTGTTATCAGCTTAGCTGTTCCTATAGGCTGGGTCTGTTATCAGCTTAGCTCTTCCTATAGGCTGGGTCTGTTATCAGCTTAGCTGTTCCTATAGGCTAGGTCTGTTATCAGCTTAGCTGTTCCTATAGGCTGGGTCTGTTATCAGCTTAGCTGTTCCTATAGGCTGGGTCTGTTATCAGCTTAGCTGTTCCTATAGGCTGGGTCTGTTATCAGCTTAGCTGTTCCTATAGGCTGGGTCTGTTATCAGCTTAGCTGTTCCTATAGGCTGATTTGTAATTATATTAACAGCAATGCAACGTGATAGGGTATCATCTAATGCCCCATTAGGTGATCTATTACCTTTTCTTTATAGCAGTATTTCTTTCATTGCAAGTTGTTTTAAAGACACTAGATAAAGGGTATTGAAGACATTGGTATTAGTATAACTGATATGCTCAGTATTATTCATACTAGTATATTAATTTAACAAGTGGAGAGACTGTATAATCAAGGACATTAAAAAAAACCTTTGGCAATAATACTTAATCTATTGTTTTAGAACCAAATGTTTGGAGAGAACTTGGATACAACATCAGTGGTTCTGATCATGCTAGAGACTATGATATACTTCACAAACTACTGAACCAGTACCCACAGTGGGCCAATGCTGTAGTAATTGGACCTAGTGTTACTATGCTTAACAATGATTATACAGATTCCTATCTGAAAGAGTAGGTAATAAAGTATACAAGTTTCTAATTTTTGATTTGATTGCAAAATTCCTTGTTTTACAGAATTTTCGGCCCATGTTAATGGATCTATATTTTGAATCATTGATGTTTTAGTTCTTTATTTGATTGTTTCTCTGATTTCAATTTGATATTTTTCATAGCTTAATTCACTTTCAGTTGTTTGTCAACAGTCTTATTCTTTCTTTTATTTGCATTATAAGAGATATAGCTTTGTTTAGGTAATTAGGTAAATATTTTATTTTTTATCTGATTTTAATAGGATTGTTTCTTAGGATTCCATGTTGAATGGACTTTTTGTAGTGTGTCAACTAATTTATAATATTTTGTATGGTCTATAAGATATTAAGGAAACATTTTTTGTTTTCCCACTTAGGTTTATTTCTTTTTGTCCCCTACCGACTTCACATAAAAGAAATTGCACTCCCTCTGTCAGTCCATCACTCACGTTTTCTGGACTTTTGTTCTAAATGCTTGCAGATATTTAGCTGATATTTAGAATGTGAGTCAATCATGATGAGTTAAAGATCATTTTTGAATATTGTTCTGGTCCAATTTTTGTGTCAAAATGTTGGACCTTGGAATTAGAACATTTCTAAAAATAACAGTTTCCTAGACTTTTTTCTAAACTCTTGCAGATAATGAGCTGTTATTTGGTTATGTGAGTAAACTATCATGAGTTACAGATCAAGTTTTATTGTCGTTCCAGCCCAATGATTTTTGATGAAATTATGGCCCTTGGAATTTAGAAAAAAAATTTTAAATAACAGTTTTCTGGGCTATTTGTCTAAATGTTTGCAGATATTGAGCTGATATTTAGTATGTGAGTGAATCATCTTGAGTTAACTTTGAAGTTTAAATATCGTTCCAGTCCAATGATTTTTGATGATATTATGGCCCTTGGACTTTGTTGCCAGGAGAGGACTTAGTATAACATAAGTAATAATATCCACATTTGCTTTTATCCAGTTTTGATGAGATTTTTTCCATTACTTATTTCTAAAAACAGTGCTATTACCACTTTATGTTTGCAAATTTGAAAAAATATACTATATACTTGTAGAAATAATTCTATGTACATGAAATTTGTGCGTAAAATCTTGTCATTTGTGACTGTATAACAAAGTTATTGTGTTTAAATAAAATAAAGTATCAAAGTTCATCTAAATCTTGTCATTAACTAATCTTATGGTGTTTAGAATTTCCTTAAACTGTTACTTTTTCATAGAAGTGTTTTCTGCAATTTTTAAACTAATTGTTTTTCTTCAGTTTCCTGGAGTCTGGAGGCCCATCCATAGTAACTAATCCAACATTTCATCAGTAAGTCTTTAGGTATATATCTATCATAACAACAGTAATAATTGTTTTGTAAAGACTACATTTGTCACACTTATAATTGATACGGTTAGCCTGCGTACACAGCAACACAATTTTAGGTCGAGGAAATATATTACCCATTAATTATTCAACTATAAAGATAATATCATAGCAGAATTAAAAAATCATGAATGTATTTTTGGCCTGATTTCACGGAGTAAAAATCCGGGTTATAGTATGGTGAATGTTGGGTGGGCAGCGTGGTGGCAGGCTGGCGGGAAAGGAAAAATTTTTCATAACAGTTTTCTCAGCAACTACTAATCACATTCTCTTGAAATTTGGTATGCAGCATCAGCTTGGCCTCCCATAATGTGGGATTCGATTTCAGGTCTGTCGCTCACCTACTTCCTGTTAATCGATTTAGTTAATTTTTTTAACCGTTAAATTTGCTCTCACTGCAAAAAATTCCTTCCACGACAACAATTTGATAAAGAAGAAGTATTTGTTTACATCTGACATCATCAATAACAATGAGCTAACTATCAATGACGATCCAATCCACAGAATGACTTAAAACATCACAAATGAAATCATGACATAATAGATTATTGTTCATGACTGAAAATAGTTAAAAATAGATGTCACTTTCTGATCTTTGACGGAAATGACAAAGAAATATTCCGATTGTTTTTTATTCAACTACTACCACAGCAACTTATTTATTAAAGTTATTAAAATACATTTCAGAATCCCACAAATCTTGTGTCAATTATTAAAAGGTCAAAATGTTACAAGATATTTGATTATAAATAGTTTCAATTTCAAAGAGCCTTTAGTAGTAATAGATTTAAGGAGAATCATATCTACTAGTGATCACTCATGTTTGAACATTGGGGTGTCTGGTTTTCCTGTTGAAGGTTGGGTGGTTTTCCTATTGAAGGTTGGCTGGTTTTCCTATTTAAGGTTGGCTGGTTTTCCTATTTAAGGTTGGCTGGTTTTCCTATGGAAGGTTGGGTGGTTTTCCTGCTGAAGGTTGGGTGGTTTTCCTGTTGAAGGTTGGCTGGTTTTCCTGTTGAAGGTTGGGTGGTTTTCCTATTGAAGGTTGGCTGGTTTTCCTGTTGAAGGTTGGGTGGTTTTCCTGCTGAAGGTTGGGTGGTTTTCCTGTTGAAGGTTGGCTGGTTTTCCTGTTGAAGGTTGGCTGGTTTTCCTGCTGAAGGTTGGCTGGTTTTCCTATTGAAGGTTGGGTGGTTTTCCTGTTGAAGATTGGCTGGTTTTCCTGTTGAAGGTTGGCTGGTTTTCCTATTGAAGGTTGGCTGGTTTTCCTATTGAAGGTTGGGTGGTTTTCCTGTTAAAGGTTGGGTGGTTTTCCTGTTGAAGGTTGGCTGGTTTTCCTATTGAAGGTTGGCTGGTTTTCCTATTGAAGGTTGGCTGGTTTTCCTGTTGAAGGTTGGGTGGTTTTCCTGCTGAAGGTTGGCTGGTTTTCCTGTTGAAGGTTGGCTGGTTTTCCTGCTGAAGGTTGGGTGGTTTTCCTGTTGAAGGTTGGGTGGTTTTCCTATTGAAGGTTGGGTGGTTTTCCTGCTGAAGGTTGGGTGGTTTTCCTGTTTAAGGTTGGGTGGTTTTCCTGCTGAAGGTTGGGTGGTTTTCCTGTTGAAGGTTGGGTGGTTTTCCTGTTGAATGTTGGCTGGTTTTCCTGCTGAAGGTTGGGTGGTTTTCCTGTTGAAGGTTGGGTGGTTTTCCTGTTGAATGTTGGCTGGTTTTCCTGCTGAAGGTTGGGTGGTTTTCCTATTGAAGGTTGGCTGGTTTTCCTGTTGAAGGTTGGGTGGTTTTCCTGTTGAAGGTTGGGTGGTTTTCCTGCTGAAGATTGGGTGGTTTTCCTGTTGAAGGTTGGGTGGTTTTCCTGCTGAAGGTTGGGTGGTTTTCCTGTTGAAGGTTGGGTGGTTTTCCTGTTGAATGTTGGCTGGTTTTCCTGCTGAAGGTTGGCTGGTTTTCCTATTGAAGGTTGGCTGGTTTTCCTGTTGAAGGTTGGGTGGTTTTCCTGCTGAAGGTTGGGTTGTTTTCCTGTTGAAGGTTGGGTGGTTTTCCTGCTGAAGGTTGGGTGGTTTTCCTGTTGAAGGTTGGGTGGTTTTCCTGTTGAATGTTGGCTGGTTTTCCTGTTGAAGGTTGGGTGGTTTTCCTGTTAAAGGTTGGGTGGTTTTCCTGTTGAAGGTTGGGTGGTTTTTCCTATTAAAGGTTGGCTGGTTTTTCTATTGAAGGTTGAGGTTCTTACCAGTTAATACTTCAAATAAAACAAGACACCATGAAATACTTGTAATAAATGTTAATAGTGCCTGAAAACTTCAGTCAAACACTAAGTAATAAATAATATATTCAGTGCTCAACATTGTAGGTGATAAAGCTAGAATGTTTCGGAAGACAGTTAATTCAGGTAGATTGTTAAGATGTTATCTTTGTGTGATTAAATATGAATTAACTTGCCACTGACCAGTAGTTTGCATCATGTTTAATTTATTAAAAAGTATCTTTAATTTGCCAAATTTTATTAAAATGTGTTGTAGTTACTATGATTATGGTCCAAGCATGACAGTAGAAAAATTCATGGATCCTAAACTTTTGAGCAACTTACCAGAACAGATTAAAGTAGCCAAAACGATTGCATCAAGCCCACCATATGGTAAAGTCTGGTTAGGGGAGACAAGTTCTGCCTATGATAGCGGTGCGGCTGGACTGACAGATAGATATGTTGATGGTTTTATGTAAGCTGACACGTTGAATAAATACATTTTATTGTTTTTGGTTATTGAAATACTGAGTGTCTGGTTTGTAATGTATGTTAGCACTGTCCTCCATGGCTTCAGATCAAATTTATATAGAATTCCACCCACTCTGATTTAAAGATCAGTTTTTCAAGAGTTTTGACTTTGAAAATGCAAGAATCCATATGTTTCATTATTTACAATCAGAGTTATTTAGGTGCTTGACAATGACGAGCTCTCCCTTATATGGACATTTAAAATACTTTTACGAAGGCACATAGTCCCAATCTCTTCATATTAAAAAAAGTATATCTGTAACATATTTGACTAGAAAATCATATTACCAGTACTTGAAGAATCTTTGAATGGACTGTTCATTTATCTTATTAATCCATATCACTTTTTTTCTGACAACAGGTGGCTGGACAAGTTAGGTATAGCAGCCTCACTAGGAATAGAAGTTGTTATCAGACAGGACTTTTATGGTGGAAATTATGGATTGATAGATACTAAAACTTTAGATCCTAATCCGGTATGTTATCTTATTTATTGGATATTTCTGACACTTGAATTTTTTTCTACAAACATATTTTAAAAGTGTTCCTGCTACAGTATAAATTAACAGTTGTTTGTCTTACAATTATAAATCTCTTGATTGTACCTACTGCATAGGTCTGAAGGACATTGCTCCTCATCTGTCTGCTGCACTTTGTGTTCACATCTCTTCTAAAACTACTTGATGTATTGCTTTAATATTCAGATGGGTTGATTGTTATGTGTGGATGTGCATTCTCCACCACCATTTTGGTTTGTCCAATTTTGATTTTGTACGTAGGAGTTATAAGTTATATGTCCATTTCGGCAAAATAATACTATGGTAGATGGTATGGATTCATGTCCTTTGATATTTAGTCGGATTAGTTGTTGTGATGTGTAGATATGCATAGAAGACACATTTTCTATTCTTTACATTTTTGGCCAGATTTCACTGAGTGCAAATCTTGGTTATAATATGGTGAATGTCGGGTGAGTGGGCAGGGAAATAATTTTCATAACAGTTTTCTCAGCAACTACTAAACACATTCTCTTGAAATTTGGTATGCAGCATCAGCATGGCATCTTATAACATGGGATTCAATTTCAGGACTGTTGCTCACCGACTTCCTGCTTAACCAAATCCTGCCATTTTTATCTTTGAAGGATTTTCTTGGAGTTATTGGACTATGCCTCACAACTTTTTGATTTATGGAATTCAACAAAAAAAGATGATTCTAATATAATTTTTGTTTTTTTTACGAGTTTTTTTAAAGAAATCTTTTTTTTTGTCAAATTTAAATAATATTTAATTTAAATCTAATTTTATCAAGCACTCTATCGATACAAACAATCTTAATGTTTATGCTTATTATCATTTCCCATTACCAAAGATATAACAATTTTCAATTTTTTGTTTCTTACCCTCACATGCAGTCCGATACTGCAGCCTTTCGGACGTTCATCTTGCTGTAGAATTCTTGCCCATGTTGAGCTCAAGAAATATCTAAGGTTAGTGAGAACAGCTTTACAGCTATTGAACATCTTTAGAGCAGCACTCCTGATCATTTATGACCACTGTTATGATGGGCTTTGCCAGCACCTAGTTACATTATAGTTCTGAAATTTTTTTTTAGGATTTCTGGTTATCTTATCTTTATAATACCTTGGTTGGACAAGATGTATTAAATGTAACTGTACAGGACCAGTCTGGGTATGTTAGGATGTATGCCCATTGTACCAACACAAAAAGGTTAGATTTTTAGAAAACATCTCATTTAAAACATGTGTTTTCATTCCAGTTTATAACAGTTGCCTAACTGTTATAAACTGGAATGAAAACACAAAATTGTAAAAAAAAAATAATTTCTTAAATAGCCTTATTTAAGAAATTATTTTTTTTTTTACAATTTTGTGAAGTTATAAATTTGAAGAAATACCCAATTAATGAATTAAAACAGATTCAACAATAAATATATTTCCACATAACATACCAGTATAAGCATCATATTTTGATATCACAACAACATTTAGAAATACTGCATGCAAAACATTGACCAATCAAATTAATTAATTACTTAGCAAATCAAATTAATAATTATCTACCTCTGCTTATGACCTGTATAATCAATTTCATTTCAATGTCATTTCGGCTCAGTTTAGTTATATTCATAGCCCTATCCACAATACCATTTTAACCAATACGATTCCGAAATTAAACTCTTCGCAATTTAAATTTTGTGATCAATGCCATGAAAATGAAAAAGTGTTGAAATTATTTAATTAGACATTGTAGAATGTCAGCTTAATGGCAAAGAAAGAAAAACTTATTTATAAAACAAAAACAGCAGTTTAATAACAAAAAATTTGTATAAATCCCATGGATGTTTTTGCTCCATTACAAGTAATGGGACTTCTTTGTAGCTCTGTGTAGATAAAAAAAGGTCTTACATTATTGTAGCTACACCATTTAGATTTAAGTAGATTATTTATCAAGTTAGCTAACATTGTTAAACAAATTTTAAAAATGTTTAGAAATTGTATATATGTTATTTTCTTTACTAAAAATCATTGTGTCTGTGTTGCAGTTTTTGCATGTCAAATGAAAACTGCTTACCACATTTGGTCAAGCTTATGCTCCTTAAATCATCCAAGATTGTGCAAATTGAATTCAACAAATATTTTACGCAGTTATTCTGGTCTTAAAAATGGGATATTTTGTCATTTTGACAGGGCGGTTTTCTATAGTAAATTTTGACCTAAATTAGAATGCATGTGTAAGCTAGGAGGAGGCTATTGTTGTGTTTTCAAAACCTTTCTGCAAATGTCATTTGTAGTTGAGGCAGGAAAAGTCTTGTGCTTTGTCTGAATAACATTGAAAGCAGAAAAACTTTTGTAAACAATGCATGGTCCCCTTAGAAACAAAAATGACTGACATACAATTCCCATAGCAAAAGTCAAGAACCATTTGTGATGTTAAAACAACAAAGGCATTTTATGAAATAGGGATGTGTTATCGTGGCAAAAAATATTTCTATTGGATCTACCTACAACAAAAGGTATAATATGAAAAAATAAAAAAATTCATGCAAAAAACTTATTGCATGATGGGAGGTGGGGGAATGACATTTAGTATAGTATGTTTAAGGCAACTTTTCTAAACAGATATATACATTCAACTAGTTGGTATGCAGCTGAGGATTTGTGATGTGCAATTAGTATACTTACATAATTTAGAATTTAACATATATAATTGCTCATATTAATTAGCAGTTTGTGAGTCAGTTGTCACAACTTATTCACAACGCTTTTCTTTGTAAAGGACTTAGTAGAAGCTGTCACTTTTATTCGCAGCCATCTTGTGATTTTTATAGACACAATATATACACACGACTTTTTGATATTATTTTTTAACTGATAGTGTTTCATTGTAATTATATTTCTCAGCTTTTCATTACAATTTAGATTCCTCATTTTTTACAGAACTGAATACTTACCTGGAAGTATAACTGTATATGGTATGAACCTAAAACAAGAGCCGTCTGCTGTTCTATTTCCACAGTTCGTGCAGGATGTTGAATTGCATGTTTATATGTTACAACCTGTTGGAGTTGATGGCCTCAAATCTCAGTAAGCATGTTATTAAAGTTTCAATGGCAGGTGTAATGTTCAAAAGATATTTGTAAGGCATATATTTACACAAAACTAGCAGTACTATGTATACAGAAACTTTAGCAAAAAGTCTTAAAAGCAGTGTTATTTTATAATTTCCTAATATTTAGAATCAAAAACAATAATCAAAACATATTTTAAAATAGACTTGAACAAATGAAGATTACAGCTAAAGTTAAAGAAATATTCATAATGTTGTGCAGACTATGACATGATGGGTAGTTTGTGCATAGGCCAAGGAAAACCCTTGGTTATTAAGATTATTATTATTAAAATTTACTTGATATGTATATAATGTATTTGTAGTAAACAATATAAATTACAAAGTACAGTACAAGTATTCTCTGTAACAAGGGATTAATTTATGAAACCTTTCTGAGAAATTCAGAATTGCAGAAAGTTGCATTTTCTGTTTATTTCCCTTGCATACAAGAAACTATTAATTGCCCATAAAGCAATTAACAAAACATATTGCCTGTATTTATCACAAAATGTGTAAAGTCTTGGGTACATAAACATTGCTTTTAATAGATACTGTAACTACTATAAATTGTGATGACACCATTATCGACCACAGCTCATATTGTATGTGGTATCTCCTTTTTAGAGTACCTGCATGATTTTTAAATGCATCAAAATTGAATGTGTTCCCATGTCAAATTCTCTGTTTCAGCTATTTAATATTACCCTCTACTAAATAGCCAACCAGTTAATGCTTTAGTCAAAAGTAGTGCTTAAAAGTACCAAAGTAGTTCTACTTTCACTTTGGATTAAAATTGTAATTCTGAATGAACCTGGTAAAAATTAACTTTATATGATGCACAAATATTTTAGAAGTGAAATGAATCCAAATTTATTTATTTCAAGCAAGTATTAGACATGATATTTTGAGAAAATAATGCTGTCACTAGGTTAATTTGGTATTCTATAAAATGTTATAATGGTAATTTATGTCAATCATTAGTAGAGATTTTAAAACCGTTAGGTCAAGAGAAAACTAGTGCACTTTAGTGTCTATGATTCAATTAACTTACATTATATCAGACAATCTCTTCAGAAGGACCAGTGACATAAAGCTCACTACACATCATGTATATGTTGTTACACAGCCACTGTTTTGAAAATATAATTATTAAACATTACCTTATAGTTTTATTGTTTCTCTCTTTTACAGAACAGTTGCTTTGAATGGAAGAACCCTGATGCTGAACCCTGACTACACACTTCCAAACATTTTAACCCCTGTCATTGTCAAAGGCAATTTTACATTTTCACAGCAGTCTTTTGGGTTTATAGTTATACCAAATGCAGGTGCTGCTGTGTGTTCAACAATGTAATAACAGACTTGTTTTTTTCTTTGAAAATATTGATTATTAATGCATTTGAATGATGATTCATTTGATAGTTATTGCATGTCACCAATGTATGGTGGGGGACATATTGCAGGCTGTTTGTTTGTCTAGTTCTATAACATAAAACCTCCCATTTCACGTTGATATTTATCATTTTCATCGGACTTTTACATTTTTTATTATTTTTTGAAATGTGAGGTTTTATCTGTCAGTAGTTTTTTCTCGAAGCAAAATTTTTTCAGAAGTTCTGCATATTTTAACATGTGAAATATCATGAAACTAACATACACACAAAGACTATACCTGTTTTCAATGAATTAAACTATGTTCAGTTAAGTAATCCATGTTTGAAATATAGAGACGAAATTTTTCTGCGAGCTGACATTGTGAATTTAACGGTTAATCAACATTACGGAATCAAGTTATATTTAATGGCGGAATGAATACAATTTGTCGCAATTGTAACACATGGAAAATTCGTTTCGTCAAAAACGGAGCCATAAGATAGATTTAAATGGGGTCAGCCATTGAATGTAATGGGAGTTAAGGGACACCTCAAATAAAGCTTTAAACAGGACTTGAAAAATCCAGGACATACTAAGGTAAGACAATTTTTAGAAAATTTAGATATTTTTCTTTAAGTTTAGCACAGTTTGCATGGTTGTACAAACGTTTTTCATATCAAACTTAACTTGAACATTCTGAACGATTTTCTTGCGGAATATGTGCACGGGAAAATGCGCTTAAAGATGAAACCTCGAATTTCACTAAAAACATAAAATATCAATATCCGATAAAAAATGTTGAAAATAAACATGAAATGAGAGGTTTTATTAATGGAACTATTTGTTTGTCCATCCAACCTCAGGTTTACCTTTGCATTGAAGCCCTTTTTTATGAAGATGACTTCCCATCAATGTGAAACTTGGAAAACTCTGTTGGGCTGAGCCAAACATTTCATGATTGACTGAACTTAGATAAGGGATGATTTTGTTGTTTCTGTTGAAATGACTAATTACTACAACAAATATTACTGAAAGTGCCTTCCTTATGCAGCCATATTAGAAGACCTTTGCTAGAACCCATGAGAAGCACATTTGTTTAAACAAGGAAGCAGTTTTCAAATAATTGTATATTTTTTAATCTACAAGAAAATGACCTTCTTACAATTCTTATGGTCATGGTAGATTGTTTGTTTGTTTGTATGAATGGTATTTAATGCCACTCAGTAATTTTTTTAGCAATATCGTAGCATCCAGTTTGTATTGGGGGAGGAAGTCCGAGTACCCAGAGAAAACCCCCACCTTCAGTAGTAAACCTGGCAATCCTTGTCAACTCGAACTAGTGACCTTAGTGTTTCCTAAGCAAATAAAGCTCCAGATGAAATTTTGAGCACAAAACACCAAACAGAACCACCAAGGTTAGGCTTCTTGAAAAACATATCACATTCTAATATATTACCCTTCATACACAGGTTTCTAATAAGCATTGAACCTGCTGTGACGTCACAGGAAAAATTGACATGCTATTTCAAGCTAAAATGAAAAAATTTTCAAACTGGAACAAACAATTTTTGGCAACAAAACTGTTTTGTATACCTTGATGTTGAAGCTTTTTTTTCAATAAAGATGATTTCATATCTTCAGGAAACTTGATACACAGTTACATCATTATGAAATCTCAATTCTGAAGGGCTGTGCCAAATATTTAATGCTTAAGCGAACATAGAAAAATGGGGTGTTTGTCAATATGTGCCAGGCGAGACATCAGAGTTGCCGAGACACATTTAGGGTACTTATATTCAACAGAATGATAAGCACATATTTTTATGTCAATTTTATATTGCTTCACATTCTGGATATTTCTTATTTAGTTTTAAAAACCAATATCTTAACAGAGGCGTCCTTTTAAGAGTCAATTCCAAAGATTAGAATCGAAATAGATTATTGCAATTAGGCTCTATGGGATTAAGAACATGGTGAGACCATAAATGTGTCTTCATTTTATACCATGCTCTCCCTCGGTATAAAATATTGACAAAATATAAGGTCTAAAAATTCACATAGAGCCCACTTACAATAATCAATTTCTTAAGGACATTACTATAAAAAGTTTGTGCGAAACTGTCCAATCAACTTAAATCAAATTTGGCTAGTGGTCCAAAGCCACCATTAAACAGCTGTTTTTTTTTAAATTAACCTCTATGCAGCTTGGTTTAAAATAGGACTGCAGGGCCCTATATAAAAAATATTCCATGAAACCATTTTTCTAATTTTACTGCACTGGAGTATTATATGATGCTTTAGCTATTCATCAATGATGTATATCACTGTCCTTCCATCATTAAGTCTGTCATAGTTTTGTTTAGAAAAATTGAATTTTAATAAAAACATTATCAATAAATAATTTTAAGTCGTTATTGCAAGAAAAATTAAATTGTGTCAACAAAATTTACTTGCAAGTTGTTTGCAGTCTTATTAATTTATTTTTAAAAAATGAAGCATGTTTATTAAGAAAATAAAGTTTTAATATGTTTTTTGACTTTACAAATCTGTGTGGCAGATATTTAAAAAAACGGGTCTGTGTTTTGTACCTGACAAAATCTGTTATGCACACAGTGTAGTCAGTGAAATCACACAGGAGTAAATATATTTTATATATTTTCAACACTTTGATTGAGTGACCTTCCTTTGCAATTTTTTAAAGACTGTATGTGTATATTTATATTCAAGAAAAATTGTAAAGAGTATATATCATTGTACATTTATATGTACTGCAATTTTGTATCATTCAGTAATGTTCCAGTATTAACGATGGAGATATAGCTGGAGTTTATCATAAATGACATGTATGATTTTGTCATGTGTTTATAATATTACAATATGCCTTTGATATGATTTTTTGGCTTATAGTTTTTTATAATTTTTGTTTATGTTTATTATGGTTGCTTGGAAGAAAATAAAATAAGGAATGAATGTTAGCATTATTATTCCATTACAACCAATGCCATCACTTTGTGATCCATTACATCTAATGCCATCACTTTGTGATCCATTACATCTTATGCCATCACTTTGTGATCCATTACATCTAATGCCATCACTTTGTGTTCCGTTAAAGCTTTTGCCATCACTTTGTGTTCCGTTAAAGCTTTTGCCATCACTTTGTGGTCCGTTAAAGCTTTTGCCATCACTTTGTGGTCCGTTAAAGCTTTTGCCATCACTTTGTGGTCTGTTAAAGCTTTTGCCATCACTTTGTGGTCCATTAAAGCTTATGCCATCACTTTGTGTTCCATTACATCTAATGCCATCACTTTGTGGTCCGTTAAAGCTTATGCCATCACTTTGTGATCCATTACATCTAATGCTATCACTTTGTGTTCCATTACATCTAATGCTATCACTTTGTGTTCCATTACATCTAATGCCATCACTTTGTGGTCTGTTAAAGCTTTTGCCATCACTTTGTGGTCCGTTAAAGCTAGTGCCATCCCTTTGTGTTCCATTAAAGCTAGTGCCATCCCTTTGTGTTCCATTAAAGCTAGTGCCATCCCTTTGTGTTCCATTACATCTAGTGCCATCACTTTGTGTTCCATTAAAGCTAGTGCCATCCCTTTGTGTTCCATTACATCTAGTGCCATCACTTTGTGTTCCATTAAAGCTAGTGCCATCCCTTTGTGTTCCATTACATCTTATGCCATCACTTTGTGTTCCATTACATCTAGTGCCATCCCTTTGTGTTCCATTAAAGCTAGTGCCATCCCTTTGTGTTTCATTACATCTAATGCCATCACTTTGTGTTCCATTCATCTAATGTCATCACTTTGTGATCCATTACATCTAATGCCATCACTTTGTGTTCCATTCATCTAGTGCCATCACTTTGTGATCCATTACAACCAATGCCATCACTTTGTATTCTATTACATCTAATTCCATCACTTTGTGTTCATTAAAGCTTATGCCATCCCTTTGTGTTCCATTACATCTAATGTCATCACTTTGTGGTCCGTTAAAGCTTATGCCATCACTTTGTGTCCATCAAAGCTTATGCCATCCTTTGTGTTCCATTAAAGCTAGTGCCATCCCTTTGTGTTCCATTAAAGCTAGTGCCATCCGTTTGTGTTCCATTACATCTAATGCCATCACTTTGTGGTTCGTTAAAGCTAGTGTCATCACTTTGTGTCTATTAAAGCTTATGCCATCACTTTGTGTTCCATTCATCTAATGCCATTACTTTGTGTTCCCTTACATCTTATGCCGTCACTTTGTGATCCATTACATCTTATGCCATCACTTTGTGGTCCATTACATCTTATGCCATCACTTTGTGGTCCATTACATCTTATGCTATCACTTTGTGAT
Organism: Limnoperna fortunei; assembly: GCA_944474755.1. Lineage (NCBI taxonomy): Eukaryota > Metazoa > Mollusca > Bivalvia > Mytilida > Modiolidae > Limnoperna > Limnoperna fortunei. Next base: position 80,913,461 of record OX104116.1, read on the forward strand.
CCATTACATCTAATGCCATCACTTTGTGGTCCAGTACATCTAATGTCATCTCTTTGTGTCCATTACATCTAATGCCATCTCTTTGTGTCCATTAAAGTTTATGCCATCACTTTGTGATCCATTACATCGAATGCCATCACTTTGTGATCCTTTACATCTAATGCTATCACTTTGTGTTCCATTACATCGAAGGCCATCACTGTGTGTGCCATTAAAGCTTATGCCATCACTTTGTGTTCCATTACATCTAAAACCATAACTTTGTGTTCCATTAAATCTAATGCTATCACTTTGTGGTCCATTAAAGCTTATGCCACCCCTTTGTGTTCCATTACATCTAATGCTATCACTTTGTGTTCCATTACATCTACTGCCATCACTTTGTGGTCCGTTAAAGCTTTTGCCATCACTTTGTGGTCCGTTAAAGCTAGTGCCATCCCTTTGTGTTCCATTAAAGCTAGTGCCATCCCTTTGTGTTCCATAACATCTAATGCCATCACTTTGTTGTCCGTTAAAGCTAGTGCCATCACTTTGTGTTCCATAACATCTAGTGCCATCCCTTTGTGTTCCATTAAAGCTAGTGCCATCCCTTTGTGTTCCATTACATCTAATGCCATCACTTTGTGGTCCGTTAAAGCTAGTGCCATCCCTTTGTGTTTGATTAAAGCTAATGCCATCACTTTGTGATCCATTACATCTTATGCCATCACTTTGTGTTCCATTACATCTGGTGCCATCCCTTTGTGTTCCATTAAAGCTAGTGCCATCCCTTTGTGTTTGATTAAAGCTAATGCCATCACTTTGTGATCCATTACATCTTATGCCATCAAGCTAGTGCCATCCCTTTGTGTTCCATTACATCTTATGCCCTCACTTTGTGTTCCATTACATCTAAGGCCATCACTTTGTGTTCCATTAAAGCTAGTGCCATCCCTTTGTGTTTCATTAAAGCTAATGCCATCACTTTGTGATCCATTACATCTAATGCCATCCCTTTGTGTTCCATGACATCTAATGCCATCACTCTGTGGTCCGTTAAAGCTTATGCCATCACTTTGTGTTCCATTCATCTAATGTCATCACTTTGTGATCCATTACATCTAATGCTATCACTTTGTGATCCATTACATCTAATGCCATCAATTTGTGAACCATTACATCTAATGCCACCACTTTGTGATCCATTACAACTCCATCACTTTGTATTCTATTACATCTAATTCCATCACTTTGTGTTCATTTAAGCTTATGCCATCCCTTTGTGTTCCATTACATCTAATGTCATCACTTTGTGGTCCGTTAAAGCTAATGCCATCACTTTGTGTCCATCAAACTTATGCAATCCCTTTGTGTTCCATTAAAGCTAGTGCCATCCGTTTGTGTTCCATTACATCTAATGTCATCACTTTGTGGTCCGTTAAAGCTTATGCCATCACTTTGCGTCCATCAAAGCTTATGCCATCCCTTTGTGTTCCATTAAAGCTAGTGCCATCCGTTTGTGTTCCATAACATCTAATGCCTTCACTTTGTGGTTCGTTAAAGCTAGTGCCATCACTTTATGTCCATTAAAGCTTATGCCATCACTTTGTGTTCCATTCATCTAATGCCATTACTTTGTGTTCCATTACATCTTATGCCGTCACTTTGTGATCCATTACATCTTATGCCATCACTTTGTGGTCCATTACATCTTATGCCATCACTTTGTGGTCCATTACATCTTATGCCATCACTTTGTGATCCATGACATCTAATGCCATCACTTTGTGGTCCATTACATCTAATGCCATCACTTTGTGATCCATTACATCTAATGCTATCACTTTGTGTTCCATTACATCGAAGGCCATCACTTTGTGTGCCATTAAAGCTTATGCCATCACTTTGTGTTCCATTACATCTAATACCATAACTTTGTGTTCCATTAAATCTAATGCTATCACTTTGTGGTCCATTAAAGCTTATGCCATCACTTTGTGATCCATTACATCGAATGCCATCACTTTGTGATCCATTACATCTAATGCTATCACTTTGTGTTCCATTACATCGAAGGCCATCACTTTGTGTGCCATTAAAGCTTATGCCATCACTTTGTGTTCCATTACATCTAATACCATAACTTTGTGTTCCATTAAATCTAATGCTATCACTTTGTGGTCCATTAAAGCTTATGCCACCCCTTTGTGTTCAATTACATCTAATGCTATCAGTTTGTGTTCCGTTAAAGCTTTTGCCATCACTTTGTGGTCCGTTAAAGCTAGTGCCATCCCTTTGTGTTCCATTAAAGCTAGTGCCATCCCTTTGTGTTCCATTACATCTAATGCCATCACTTTGTGGTCCGTTAAAGCTAGTGCCATCTCTTTGTGTCCATTAAAGCTTATGCCATCACTTTGTGTTCCATTACATCTAGTGCCATCCCTTTGTGTTCCATTAAAGCTAGTGCCATCCCTTTGTGTTCCATTACATCTAATGCCATCACTTTGTGGTCCGTTAAAGCTAGTGCCATCACTTTGTGTCCATTAAAGCTAGTGCCATCCCTTTGTGTTCCATTCATCTAATGTCATCACTTTGTGGTCCGTTATAGCTTATGCCATCACTTTGTGTTCTATTCATCTAATGCCATCACTTTGTGGTCCGTTAAAGCTTATGCCATCACTTTGTGATCCATTACATCTTATGCCATCACTTTGTGTCCATTAAAGTTTATGCCATCACATTGTGATCCATTACATCTAAGGCCATCACTTTGTGGTCCATTAAAGCTTATGCCATTCCTTTGTGTTCCATTACATCGAATGCCATCACTTTGTGTGCCATTAAAGCTTATGCCAGCACTTTGTGTTCCATTACATCTACTGCCATCACTTTGTGGGCCATTAAAGCTTATGCCATTCCTTTGTGTTCCATTACATCGAATGCCATCACTTTGTGTGCCATTAAAGCTTATGCCAGCACTTTGTGCTCCATTACATCTACTGCCATCACTTTGTGGTCCATTAAAGCTTATGCCATCCCTTTGTGTTCCATTACATCGAATGCTATCACTTTGTGATCCATTACATCTAATGCCATCACTTTGTGTGCCATTACAGCTAGTGCTATCACTTTGTGTTCCATTACATCTAATGCCATCACTTTGGGATCCATTACATCTAATGCCATCACTTTGAGTTCCAATAAAGCTAGTGCCATCACTTTGTGGTCCATTAAAGCTTATGACAACAATTTGTGTTCCATTACATCTAATGCCATCACTTCGGGTTCCATTAAAGCTAGTGCCATCACTTTGTGTTTCATTAAGGCTAGTGTTATCACTATATGTTCCATTACATCTAATGCCACCACTTTGTGGTCCACTAAAACTAGTGCCGTCACTTTGTGTTCCATTAAAGTTTATGCCTTCACCATTACATCTAAAGCCATCATTTTGTGTTCCATTACATCTAATGCCATCATTTTATGTTCCATTACAGCTAGTGCCATCACTTTGTGTTCTATTACAGGTAATGCCATCACTTTGTGTTCTATTACAGCTAATTATGTCATCACTTTGTGCTCCATTAAAGCCAATGCCATCACTTTGTACTCCATTACAGCCTATGTCATCACTGTATAAATTACAGCGTATGCCATCACTTTGTGTCCCATTACAGCAAAATTTAATGATGTAAATATCTATATCACGAGAAAGTTTTTTTGTCTTGGACTTCTGTAAGACTTATAAATAAGCATCAGTACAAGATTCAAAGGATTCAATAGAACGTTTGATAGACAGTACTTAACCTGTTGAATCCGTCAAGATAAAAAAGGGAGCGACATAATTGAAGGTTATGTCTTCTCAATTGTGTTGAATGGTCTTTTCAGATCTGCTACAGTGTCTACTTATGTATTTTTTCGTATTTCTCATTTGTGTCTTAATGTCAAGCTCATTTGGGTATCAATGGCTGGTTATCCATGCCCAAGTGTGTGCCCATCTGTGTTTCAATGTCTGGTATCTATGTTTTAATGTCTTTAAAGTTTTTCTCAGTTTTCTCATCGGCATCATGATGTCTTCTCTTGTATTTCAGTGTCTGGTCATCTAAGTATCAATGTCTCCTCATCTACGTGGCGATGTCTGCTTTACTATGTCTCACTTTCTAACTGCCGGAGCAAATGTCTTTTCGTGTGTGCTTCAATGACTTGATACCCTCGGAGAATATTGTGAATATTTGAAAACTTTAAGTAAAAGTTAACAAAGCAAAGGTGATGATATTTGGATTTGATAGAGTAAATAAAAATTAATATTTCTCTTATAAGGGCTCCAGAATTGACGTTGACATTGACTTTCTACATCTACATCTTTCTAAAACTTACAACTATAACATTGCCCAAAAGTGTTTGGCAGATAAGGCTCTCCAGGGGCGCATACAGGATTTTCGATAGGATGGCGCAAAAAGGGGATATCGGAAAAGTAGGGCCACGAAGTGTTCCTTCCGCGCCTCGCAGAGTCGCATTTACGGCAGGGGGTGTGGGGGCCGCTTAAAGCTCCCAGAAGCTCTCAAATATGGTGCAAATCCTGCGTTCTCGCAATTTCTAAGCATCAAAAGAAATTTATTTAACACAAGGTTTTTATAGTATTTAGTAACCTTTATTTTGTACAGTATACAACAGAGATATCATAGTAATTGAATAAGTACCGTTAATGCATTAATTTATGTCGAGGACGAGCGGGGATTACCTTTTTGCCTTTGGCGCTGGTTGTTACCTTCCCTGTTCTCTTTTTTTTTCCTTTCCTTTTTTTAAAGGGGGTGCGTATACGCCCCTTACGCCCCCCCCCCCCTGGATCCGCCACTGCTCTCAGAGCTATGTTCGAACTTTTAAAAATAAATCGCATATAAGAACTATCCATTAAATTGCAACTAGAAGCTGACAATATACAAATAATAAACTGGTTTACATATTATTGGATGAAAGAATTTAAGACCTTACTAAATGATTGACTGTAAAATTTATGACAAAACTTAACATTAAATCTGACAAAAACCCATCCTCACAAGTCAAGGTTTCAGTGTCCACATGTGTCCACGAAACCCTGACAAACTTAGCTAGGAAATTCCGGGGCTAGAAGACTTTCGTATGACGTCAATCCTTCAAAATATAAACTAATGAAATTGCTTGAAAGAAGCAAGTGTTTGGCACTGGTCATTCTTGCTCATTCTTGAGTGAGAAGAAAATGTAACGCAACTTATAAATAACTCAGTAATAACAAATTATTAACACCAGTGTACAAAATACACTGATTTTCACATGGTCTATGCAACACATCTGTTAGGTTTATTAACAATCGACATCGGGATATCCCCTAACCAAGTCTTGAATGAAAGCGAGCTTTTAATTGGCTACATTAAGGTATGATGTAGCTTATCAAAATAGTGACTTCTAGCCCGGGAATTTCCTAGCTAAGTTTGTCAGGGTTTCGTGGACACATGTGGACACAGAAACCCCGACTTGCGAGGATGACAAAAACCATATAAAATGTTAGGATGAAGTCAATCTTTTAGGGGTGACAATTGACTATCTGCTAAAGTCTAACACACATATAACCAATATCTGCAAAAAGGCCATACAACCAGATAGTCTAAAAATTGTATTTCAACATTTGAATAAACTGGGCATGCTAACAATCACGCTACAACACTTTCAATATTTCAGATTTTTAACTACTGACCAGTTACTTCGATCGTCTGTAGTCAAAGTAGTTCAATTACTTAGTGTAAAAACATTAAGGTATGGCATAATTAAATTACATGTAAATTATATGTTGGCGTTGCTGCCAAAACATGGAATGACTTGCAAAGACCATTTTCGCAATCTTGTAACCAGTTTAAAAAAATCTTTCAATTTCGTGGAACGTCATGCTATTTTAAATGCTGTCCTTCTATGTTAAAATTATGTGTCTATTTTCTTATGCTTATTTTGATAATATTCTGTTTGCTTTCATTTTATTATGTATAATACCCGCTTGTTTTAAATGAAGTCTGGCTTTTAGATTTATATTTTTTTTTGTAAGTAAATAAGTTGTTTGTATTGATGTATACATGCAATATTTTTATTGCTTTTGCTTTCTGAAAGCTTTTAACGCCTATATATATTGCCTTGGGTGTGCTTTATTTTATGTCGGTCTTGTTGTAATTTGTGCTAACTAAATGCCGCTTGTTAACGCCTTGTATAGCTTATGTTGTAGCGTTTAGACTATCGACTCTTTATCTTTCTTGTTCTTGTCTTGTATACAACTTTAAATTAAGGCCGTACGAAATAATTTTAAATACAATCAGATATGAAAACAGTGATTTGTGGGACAAGCGCGATAACCCTGTTTTAATCCGCTAATCAACTGCCAATCGAAGACTAAACTACCGACAGCTACTGTACGCTCGTATAAGGAAATATTTTTTAAAAATCCCACCATGAATTTCCCAAATAGTGTAAAGGAAGAAACAACTTTGAGACATGTTTATTTCATTTTATTATGTTAATTTTTGACCACTTGGTCTGTTTTATACATTTAATGATAATATTTTAAAGGAGTTACATCAGCATTCCCCAACCTGGAACCTCGCAATTAACCGGAAGTTTTCATAGGTACGGTTTACTTTCATTTTCCTTTTCATTAATGCAAGTTGTTCTTGTATAATTTTGGTACGATGATTACGTCCGAACTTTTTAGTGCAATTAGTGTTTACAGTGTGGAACATCCAGTAAGAAATATTCTGATACAAGTCAGATGAATAAGACACGTAAGTTATAGTATTATGTTATGATCATACAATTGTACCTATTTTGACATATGGTTGTGAAATTTGGGGCATGTTTAATACAACTTCTGCTGCTTGCAAAAAGAATGAACAATATATCTTAGAAAAGGTATTTGAAAATGATATTTGTGAAAAATCTCACATAAAGTTTTTGAAATATATTTTAGGTGTGAATAAAAAATCAAGTAATTTTGCTGTCATATCTGAAGTTGGTAGATATCCAATGTCTTTTAATGTTATTTTATCAATGCTGAAATATTACCATAGAATTTCAAAACTTCAAGATGGTTTATTACATGATGCTCTTAAATGTAATCATGAACTTCATCAAAATAATATATCTTCTTGGTTTTCTAGTATAGAAAATATTCTTAAAAAAGTGGGCATTCAAGATTTTAACTTGAACTTAGGAATTACTTCTTTTACTAAATTGATTAAAGATAAGCTTTCAAAAAATTATTTAAGATTCTGGAATCAAAAGAAAGACAATGCTTTAAAATCAGGATGTGGTAAATTATCAACCTATTTTACCTTTAAGAATATATTTGGACGTGAAAAATATTTATTGTTGAAAGATTTTAAAATAAGACAATCTATTTGTAAAATTAGAATTAGTGCACACCCATTAAGAATAGAAACAGACAGATACTCAAAATCCTATATTGATAGATTACAACGTAAATGCCTGTACTGTTCTTTAGATAAAATTGAAGATGAGAATCACTTCATTTTAGAATGCCCACTGTATGTTCAATTTAGAAACGAACTCTTCAGTCAGATTTTATCAATATGTCCTAATTTTTACCATTTAAATAATATTTCTCAGCTAGAATGGCCTTTTACACAAGAAGATTTAATACTCCAAAAATCATTGGGTTTATTTATCAAAAACAGTTTGGACTTGAGAAGAATAACTAAACCAGCAAAATTACAAAATAATCTACAGACCTAAAACACAATTTTTGTTAACACTTTATTGAATTGATTTAATACCAATATGTGCTTTATTATGATTACTTTTTATATTGTAATTTATATACATTCATATCTGGCTCTGTCTCATCTATTTTCTTTTTTTTTTTTCTCAATTTTCCTGTGTCTATTCTAAATGTTTTGAATCATATGTGTTCAGTCTGTATTGTAATATGCTCTTCAAGGGCCCTTAATTGGAAATAAAATATTATTATTATTATTATTATAGTATTCAACTTTAGCTGGCAGTAATTATAAAATATTGATGACATTATAAAGGACAATTTATAGGTTGTTTTCTTTGTCATCTGCTTTACAGATCACCCAATCTTTCCCAAAAACGTATGTAAGAAACTATTACTCTGTTTAAACAGTGTGTGTACTTCCAGTCAATCAATGTCACTTAAACACTGTATTTTATATATGGAAATGCACACTTACAAAACTGACAATTTATATGTTCACAATGTGGCTCTAAGATATTTTTGGTTAATAAGTATTGCAGCAACAACTATATATAACTGTACAGATGAATGTCAGACTTGCACAGTTACAGTCAGTTTACAACAATGTACAGAAAGCCCGTCTGATACATTCTTAATAAGCAGGTAGAAAAAAATTTTTTTACTAAGGGGTCGTCCATAAATATTGTCAACCATTTTCATAAGTGTGCAAACCGCACACTTGAGGCAGGGGGTTAAAAATTTCGACATTTTTTAGTACACTTTTTTTGTATCTTCAGAAATTTTTCGTTTCAGTGGAGTTTGGTTTTATATAAGTTTAATGGTTGATGTACACTTTTAGATTGGGGTGGGGGGTCTCAAAATGTGTGCTTTGTGCACACTTTTGAAAGTGGTTGACAATTATGGAAGACCCTTAAGATTTTACTTAAAGAAACCATTTGATTTCTAAACCATAACAGTGTAAGTTTAAATTTAAACAACCCATAGGTATGCAGCAGTTTCAGATACAGAATTCAAATAGTAAAAACAGCATGAAAAAGAGATATATGCAATGCGGGAATTCCCCCTTACATTCAATCGCCAATAACGGTATGATATTGTATGTACGAGTATGACTTTACAATTTTAATCAGGACAAAAAGATTGGAAAGAAATTATATATATATATTTCTTTTATGTTATTTTCACAGTGTAATAAATCATAGTAGAAACAATGAAATGGATGCTGTTCACCTTGAACAACATACTGGCAGCCATGACAGTTGGAGCTGGAGTTACAAAAATAGATGTATCAATGAGCAGGGTTATAAATGTCATTTCTGATAGGTTTCTTAGTGTTGCTATAGATACTGGACAAATACAAAAAGATTGGCATACACTTAATTTTAGGTAAGAACAGATTTCACAGGATATAGGAGTGAAATAGTCCACTGTAGTGGTTTGTTTGTATGGGTTTTTATGTCCCTTCAGCAATTGTTCAGCTATATCCATTTGTTTTGGTGGGGGGGGGAAGCTGGATAAGTGAATAAAAACCCCAACATCTGGCAGGAAAACTGGAAATCCTCATCAGTTAGGATTGGAGTTTAATACACATTTGAGTGTATAAATGCTTGAACCTACTAGTATTCAGTGTTGACACACATGTAATTCATACCTGTAGTACATAACTAACAACCCTCACCACCCGGCCAAAGGGCCAAAGAGGCCCCAAATGTATTAGATAGCAATACTAAATAAATATATTTTAAATGTATACAGTGTAATGTCTATGAAAAGTAAAACGTGCAAAGACATAATAAAAAACATTGCAAGTAAATATGGAAGACAAAAATTAAGAGGCATTGTAAACAGACTAGACTAACAATAGTCATAGAGAATGAACACAGAAAATTAAATGTGATCAACATGAAACTGACTTAACATTGATGTTCATGTAAGGTTAGCAGCTCATGAAATCTATGTGTTGCACTGAAACCTATCTTAGTCCTATAAATGCACATACATTGTATACCTATACATAATCAAGGCGGTGGAGATTACTATAGGATTAAACACTGGGTTTAAGGAAATTATCAATGTGTAAACTCCGGCGACTCACTCACAAACTAAATAAAGTCCGAAGGAATTTATATCAAGTTTGTGAGGGAGTTGCCGGAGTTTACACATTGATAATTTCCTAAAACCCAGTGTTTAAGCCTTATAATTCTGTGAAATAATCGTTGCGATTTTAAAAACAGCAAAAACAGTTACAAAAACCAATCTAGACCTCAAACGTACCTAGGCTGGAAAGCGTAGAGGTATGCAAAACATAGTACCAAATGAATCGCGGTTCTGTAGATATTGATAGGAAAAAAAACTAAATGAAACACTAAATTGTATTTATATTATATTTTATTTGAAATCTCAATCGATTTAATTGGAAATCATTGGGGCAGAGAAAACATGGTCCCCTCTCCCTGAGGATGCGATAGGAGGACGCCATCTTGTTTCCATTGGATACTGAAAGTAGTCCGCTCAGAGGAAATATCGATATATAAATTATCTGAGAATACGCCATTTAAGTGTTTTTATCCAATCAAAGCACTTAATATAAATAAATTACAGCATGAATAGAATTATAACAATGCAAACCAATCACAAGAAAATCTGTGAGACACTGCATAGCAGTTGATGATGTTGACCATAGAACTTCTAAAGTGAAGACTGTAATCAACTGTCATGATGCCATGTTTAGTTGGTTAGTAGTTTTATTTTAAAATAAATTATCATATGTGCAAATTGCTGTAAATCTGCTAGAACGAATAATTGTACCCTCACTTTTTTTGGTTAATCGGACAAATCACAAAACTAACTTTGGATTATAACGGCAGTAAAATTCGTCCTATAAATCTGCATGCACAATTTATTTTCCCCAAAACTTTTTCCTACTTTAAATTTGAAAGAAAAGTGAACATTTATAATGATATCAATTTTTTTTTATACCCTGTTTCTTTTTTTTCAGTTCACCAAAAGTGAAAACTTTAGCCAAAGCTCTATCCCCCTGTTACCTCCGTGTTGGTGGAACATCAGCTGATTTTTTGCAGTTTTCTTTGAAGTCAAATCCCAATAGACAATATGACCAATCTGAAATCTTTTTTAGAGATCGCAAACATTTGTCTAATTTTACAATGTATGGTAAGTTAACAACAGGTATCATATTTCCATCAAATAATAGTAATTCTAATATTACATCTTTGAGACTACTATGATTAGAGGAAAGTTATATGAGTGATGATATAGTGATGACTTAAGGTCACCAAAGGTCTTGTTAATATGAATAATGTACCATAATTGGTCTATTAAAATCAAAATAATTTAGAACGACTCCAGTTTATCATTGTTTTAATATGGACTGGACGTTTATGTTGTTATTTTAAAATAAAGCTACATAAATGACCAGCTCAAGGTAACACAGTGATAAACCACAGAATCTGAATAACTTCTTAATTTTAATACAAGATATTAATAGTTAAAGGCATATTGTCTATTTTGAAAAAAAAATTATCTTGATTTTTCATAGGCTTGAGCTGAGTATAATTTTGCAGTGTAAATCTTTAATATATTTTTTGAAGACATAATGAAGTTAGCATGATTTATGATGCAAATAAAAATCTACTATATATCGATAGACAGAATGACTTTAGATAAAAGTTAAGATATATGTCTTTTGGTCAGAATGTGTATAAATAACTTTCATTGTTAGCTTTATAGCAAATCTCTGGTGTTTTATCATAAGTGTACTACTTTTGGATCTTCAATATGCAGTTGTATAATGCTTCTTATAGTATATAGAAGAAGTTTCCTTTTCTCAAAATAAAATGTTATAATTCCTTAGAGATTCTGACTAACATGAAACAATATTCACAGCTTGTCTTTTATTGTAGCCAACCAATGGGATGCTCTGAATCATTTTGTGAGTAAGGTAGGGTGGGATCTGATATTTGACTTGAATTCATTGCTGAGAAACAATGGACAGTGGTCTACAGACAATGCTGAGCTTCTGCTAAACTATACTGCAACAAAGGGATATAAAGTAGCTGGTTGGGAACTTGGAAATGGTAAGGATTTTATAATGTAAAAATGTTAACACTTCTAGGTATATAGTTATTCAAAATAAGTACCAGATGAACAGATTGAATGACTGCCTTTATTATACCCCCCCCCCCCCCCCCTTGAAAAGCGGGGTGTATATAGTGATGGGGTGTCCTTCCGTTACGCTTTCTGTTATTTGCAACTCCTCCTACACCACTTAATGGAATTAGATGAAACTTACACAGAATCCTTGTCACATAGTGCCATTGTGCGGGAGATATTTAACATTTTGATCGGAATGATATTTGGGGTTTCCCATAGAAAGACATGGACTTTGTCATTGACCTAAGGGGATACCCATCTCTTATGTGCAACTCCTCCTACACCACTGAATGGAATTTGATGAAACTTACACAGAATCCTTGTCACATAGTGCCATTGTGTGGGAGATATTTAACATTTTGATTGGAATGATATTTGGGGTTTCCCATAGAAAAACATGGACTTTGTCATCGACCTAAGAGAATACCAATCTCTTATGTGCAACTCCTTCTACACCACTGAATGGAATTTGATGAAACTTACACAGAATCCTTGTCACATAGTACCATTGTGCAGGAGATATTTTGTATTTTGATCAGAACAATATTTGGGGTTTCCCATAGAAAAACATAGACTTTGTCATTGAACTAAGGGAATACCCATCTCTTATGTGCAACTCCTTCTACACCACTGAATGGAATTTGATGAAACTTACACAGAATCCTTGTCACATAGTGCCATTGTGTGGGAGATATTTAACATTTTGATTGGAATGATATTTGGGGTTTCCCATAGAAAAACATGGACTTTGTCATTGACCTAAGGGGATACCCATCTCTTATGTGCAACTCCTCCTACACCACTGAATGGAATTTGATGAAGCTTACATAGATTCTTTGTCACATAGTGCCATTGTGCAGGAGATATTTCGCATTTTGATCAGAACAATATTTGGGGTTTCCCATAAAAAAACATGGACATTGTCATTGACCTAAGGGAATACCCATCTCTTATGTGCAACTCCTTCTACACCACTGAATGGAATTTGATGAAACTTACACAGAATCCTTGTCACATAGTGCCATTGTGCAGGAGATAATTGTCATTGACCTAAGGGGATACCCATCTCTTATGTGGAACTCCTCCTACACAACTGAATGGAATTTGATGAAACTTTTCACATAGTGCCATTGTGCAGGAGATAATTGTCATTGACCTAAGGGGATACCCATCTCTTATGTGCAACTCCTCCTACACAACTGAATGGAATTTGATGAAACTTTTCACATAGTGCCATTGTGCAGATTTTTAGCATTTTGATCGGAATAAATTTGGGGTTTCCCATAGAAAAACATGGACTTTGTCATTGACTTAAGGAGATACCAATCTCTTATGTGCAACTCCTCCTATACCACTGAATGGAATTCGATGAAACTTACACAGAATCCTTGTCACATAGTGCCATTGTGCAGGAGATTTTTAGCATTTTGATGGGAATTAAATTTGGGGTTTCCCATAGAAAAAACATCGACTTTGTCATTGACCTAAGAGAATATCCATCTCTTATTTGCAACTCCTTTTACACCACTGAATGGAATTTGGTGAAACTTACACAGAACCCTTGTCACGTAGTGCCATTGTGCAGGAGATATTTAGCATTTTGATGAGAACAATATTTGGGGTTTCCCATAGAAAAACATTGACTTTAATTGTCATTGACCTAAGGGGATACCCATCTCTTATGTGCAACTCCTTCTACACCACTAAATGGAATTTGATGAAACTTACACAGAATCCTTGTCACATAGTGCCATTGTGCAGGAGATATTAAACATTTTGATTGGAATGATATTTGGGGTTTCCCATAGAAAAACATGGACTTTGTCATTGACCTAAGGGGATACCCATCTCTTATGTGCAACTCCTCCTACACCACTGAATGGAATTTGATGAAACTTACATAGATTCCTTGTCACATAGTGCCATTGTGCAGGATATATTTCGCATTTTGATCAGAACAATATTTGGGGTTTCCCATAGAAAAACATGGACATTGTCATTGACTTAAGAGAATACCCATCTCTTATGTGCAACTCCTTCTACACCACTGAATGGAATTTGATGAAACTTACACAGAATCCTTGTCACATAGGGCCATTGTGCAGGAGATAATTGTCATTGACCTAAGGGGATACCCATCTCTTATGTGCAACTCCTCCTACACAACTGAATGGAATTTGATGAAACTTTTCACATAGTGCCATTGTGCAGGAGATTTTTAGCATTTTGATTGGAATAAAATTTGGGGTTTCCCATAGAAAAACATCGACTTTGTCATTGACCTAAGAGAATATCCATCTCTTATGTGCAACTCCTTTTACACCACTGAATGGAATTTGGTGAAACTTACACAGAATCCTTGTCACATAGTGCCATTGTGCAGGAGATATTTAGCATTTTGATTAGAACAATATTTGGGGTTTCCCATAGAAAAACATTGACTTTAATTGTCATTGACCTAAGGGGATACCCATCTCTTATGTGCAACTCCTTCTACACCACTGAATGGAATTTGATGAAACTTACACAGAATCCTTGTCACAGTGCCATTGTGCAGGAGATAATTGTCATTGACCTAAGGGGATACCCATCTCTTATGTGCAACTCCTCCTACACAACTGAATGGAATTTGATGAAACTTTTCACATAGTGCCATTGTGCAGATTTTTAGCATTTTGATCGGAATAAATTTGGGGTTTCCCATAGAAAAACATGGACTTTGTCATTGGCTTAAGGAGATACCAATCTCTTATGTGCAACTCCTCCTATACCACTGAATGGAATTCGATGAAACTTACACAGAATCCTTGTCACATAGTGCCATTGTGCAGGAGATTTTAGCATTTTGATCGGAATAAACTTTGGGGTTTCCCATAGAAAAACATGGACTTTGTCATTGACCTAAGAGAATATCCATCTCTTATTTGCAACTCCTTCTACACCACTGAATGGACTTTGGTGAAACTTACACAGAACCCTTGTCACATAGTGCCATTAATGTGCAGGAGATATTTAGCATTTTGATCAGAACAATATTTGGGGTTTCCCATAGAAAAACATTGACTTTAATTGTCATTGACCTAAGGGGATACCCATCTCTTATGTGCAACTCCTTCTACACCACTGAATGGAATTTGATGAAACTTACACAGAATCCTTGTCACAGTGCCATTGTGCAGGAGATAATTGTCATTGACCTAAGGGGATACCCATCTCTTATGTGCAACTCCTCCTACACAACTGAATGGAATTTGATGAAACTTTTCACATAGTGCCATTGTGCAGGAAATTTTTAGCATTTTGATCGGAATAAATTTGGGGTTTCCCATAGAAAAACATGGACTTTGTCATTGACTTAAGGGGATACCAATCTCTTATGTGCAACTCCTCCTACACCACTGAATGGAATTCGATGAAACTTACACAGAATCCTTGTCACAAAGTGCCATTGTGCGGGAGATATTTAACTTTTTGATCGGAATGATATTTGGGGTTTCCCATAGAAAAACATGGACTTTTTTTTTGTCACTGACCTAAGGGGATACCCATCTCTTATGTGCAACTCCTCCTACACCACTGAATGGAATTTGATGAAACTTACATAGATTCCTTGTCACATAGTGCCATTTTGCAGGAGATATTTAGCATTTTGATCAGAATAAAATTTGGGGTTTCCCATAGAAAAAACATGGACTTTGTCATTGACCTAAGAGAATACCCATCTCTTATGTGCAACTCCTTCTACACCACCAAATGGAATTTGATGAAACTAACACAGAATCCTTTATATCACATAGTGCCATTGTGCAGGAGATATTTTGCATTTTGATCAGAACAATATTTGGGGTTTCCCATAGAAAAACATGGATTTTGTCATTGACCTAAGGGGATACCCATCTCTTATGTGCAACTCCTCCTACACAACTGAATGGAATTTGATGTAACTTTTCACATAGTGCCTTTGTGCAGGAGATATTTAACATTTTGATCGGAATGATATTTGGGGTTTCCCATAGAATAACATGGACATTGTCATTGACATAAGGGGGATACCCATCTCTTATGTGCAACTCCTCCTACACCACTGAATGGAATTTGATGAAACTTAAACAGAATCTTTGTCCCATAGCGCCATTGAGCACCTGATATTTAACAATTTGATCGGAATGATATTTGGGTTTTCCCACAGAAAAAAATAGACATTGCTATTCTTTGAGGTGGGGGAGTGACGGGGGTTCCCATATTTTATCTGCAACTCTTCCTACACTAGATTAAGTTTCAAGTTCATAAGTAAGAACACGTGCGTTTTTGAAGAAATCATGAAGCGGGGGGTATCAATGGTGAGCATTGCTCACAGTTTTTTTTACTCTAGTTTTTTTCATGATCACATAATTTTTTAAATACTGGTACACTGTACTATAATTTACATAATTCATTTATTGCAGAGCCAAATGCTTACAAGCATGAAGTAGGATATACCGTATCTGCTAAACAACGAGCTGAAGACTACATAAAACTTAACAATTTGTTAAAACAGTATCCACAGTGGTCACATAGTGTGGTTATAGGTCCAAGTACAACACAGCTTGATAAGAAAAAGGCTGATAAATATCTACAGAAGTATGTGAAGATAAATTATTTTAATGTATTTTTTGCTTTCCAACAATACAGTGTGAATCATGGTGTGAATTATGAGTTAACAAAAAACATGTCATTAATGTTATGTATATCTTTATCCTAATTCCTTTTTAGATCGTTGTTTAAAGTCTTAAGCCATTACTTGATTCAAACCTCATTATAAAAATCATAAAATTTATCCAAAATTAAGTATGCATTTTGTCATTATCTAAAATCAGTCATTTCTACAACCTGGTATCTTCTTTTATAAATGGCAATCTTTATTGACAAGAATTGCCAGTTTTTCTACAGCAGGTCGAGGGTTCTCTCCGGGTTCTCCGGCTTCCTCCCCCCAAAAAACTGGATGCCATGATATAGCTGAAAAATTGCTGAAAGTGGCATTAAAATTCCATTCAAACAAACAAACAAAATCTTTCATTAAATGGTTGATTTCTGGAAGAGATGACACAGTACTGATGAGCCCATGTGCACACATGTACTTGTTGCATTATCCATTCAGAAGGCATGAAACAAGGATGCTGTTATAGTAACATAACAACGTTCTTGCTTCGGGCATTCTGGTTGTATGCCAGAGACAATGAAGTCTTAAACAATGGGGAATCTATAGGATATAGTGATGTATAATTTGTTGATATAGGGAATAAATAAGCACTTTCATGCTCTTTTGGCAAAGCCTGGGTAGGCTGATGTGTGATGGTTTATGACCTTTGACCTCAAGGTCAGCTGGGCCCACAGAGATGGGTACCATCTTAATGATATATACGGTGTAGTTGGTTACCAATTGGTGATGGATTGATCACTGATCCATGACCATTGACTTTAGTGTTAAATTGTAACAATTTCAAGCTGTCAGGTACTGTATGTATGTGTGCAGTGATTGAAATGATGTATTACTATCTGCAGTAGGCTTTATGAAAAACATTTTAATCAGATGTTTTTTTTGCCATTATTATTATGAAGACATTACAGTTATACTTTGAGAAGTATTTAATTAAACATCAGTAACAACAATCAGCAGCATTATTGTATTTTCAGATTTTTACAAATGGGAGGAGCACATATTGTTACCAATCCAACATTTCATCAGTAAGTAATGTTATTAAACGGAGGCTTTCAAAAGCCTATATTGCTGACAATTTACTGGCAATGAAGATGTTCTGTGGTGGCAGCCATTTTCATCCGGAATATGCCTTAAACAAAGTTAACTTTGTAGAGGACAATCCAGCACAGCATAGGGTTTGTGAGTTGGAGTCTGAATTTCATGTAATATGCCTTTGACAAGAATTGCCAGTTCTATTGCCAAAGGTCAATGGTTCTAACAGATTTTTCGGGCTTCCTTTACACTGAAAATATATACCCCGGTAGCTGAAAAATTGCTAAAAGTGGCATAAAAACAAAAACTAAACAAAATCAAATGACTCCCAGAAGTTGCAAATATTTGCAACTACGTCATTAATTTCAAATGTTGGGTTAGTCATTTGACAAGCAACCCACAAATGGTTCAGTATCCCCCCTTTTTTTATGTAGGACATTTAGAACTATTTGAAGAATGTTTCTACTGTGTCTTTTAAAAATTTTAGAAGAAAAATAAAATGGTGAGTGTTAACAACAAACTAACTTTGTTTGTCCTACTCAGATGAATTGTATGAGTCAGTTATCAAGGTAATTAAATTTTAATGTACTATGGATGTGATGCAAGTATTTATCTTTTTTATAGCTACTATGTTGATGGAAGAGAGACGTCTGTTGAGCAGTTTATGGATCCAGAAATTTTAGATAGTTTATCACCAGAAATAATGACAGCATATGCAATTGCCAAACATGGCAAAGTCTGGCTTGGAGAGACTAGTTCTGCTTATGGTGGAGGAGCTCCTGGTTTATCTGATCGATATGTGGCTGGCTTTATGTAAGTATATTTGTTCTGACAACTTTGATGTCATGGTGGGACATGATAGGTACCAGTGTTGATTGGGACATGATAGGTACCAGTCTTGATTGGGACATGATAGGTACAAGTCTTGATTGGGACATGATAGGTACCAGTCTTGATTGGGACATGACAGGTACAAGTCTTGATTGGGACATGATAGGTACCAGTCTTGATTGGGACATGATAGGTACCAGTCTTGATTGGGACATGATAGGTACCAGTCTTGATTGGGACATGATAGGTACCAGTCTTGATTGGGACATGATAGGTACCAGTCTTGATTGGGACATGATAAGTACCAGTCTTGATTGGGACATGATAGGTACCAGTCTTGAGAAAAATAAATTTGTGACCAATGAGATTACGGGTATATTTGTATTTTAGGCTATATAGAATACATTCTAGACTTCACCTAAACTATGTTTTTAACAATACAAAACATGTTGTCTTTTTGACAGGTGGCTTGATAAGCTAGGCCTGTCAGCTAAACTTGGAATAGATGTTGTTGTTCGACAAGACTTCTATGGTGGGCATTATTCTTTGATAGACTCAAAAACATTGGATCCTAATCCTGTAAGTTATTCCTGATAAAATAAAAAGGATTATGTATATTAGACCAGACAATTTGAAAATTTGTGGCTCATTTTTACAAATATCTTATGTTTTGCATACAACCAAACTATGAACTACTTAAACCCTTAAACAAATCTTTGACAAATGTCATTTTCTAGCAGTTTGGTTTTTTTAAAAGTTTAATGTCACTTTCAGCAATTTTACAGTTGTTTCATGGCATCCATATTCTAATAATGGAAGAAGCTTTAGTATGAGGTAAAAAGACCAGGAACTTGAGCAGGAAAGCTGGCAATCTTTGTATATTAAGATGGGAGACAAGCCTATATTGCATATAGTAAGGTCAAACTGTATCAGTTTGTCTTCAGAATTTAAATGTATTGATTCTGTGCATTTATTCAGTTTAAGTTCACACTAAACAACAAAGAAATGATGTTAGAGATGAATTTGTCATACATTTTTATCGGAACATGGGGGAAAAGGAAAGTGAAATTCTTATCTCAACCTCAGGTTGAGACAAAAATATCTCAACCAGCTGAAAATAGGTACCACAATGTCTCCTTGGCGAGAAGAGTTCAGTTTGTTGTTTACTGTGAATTCATTCACATTCCTGAGTGCCTATAGATATATCAACATAATCTTCTGTTTGTGTTTAGACTTTGTCTTACTTACTTTTGTTGATTTGATACATTGCTAGAATATTATATACTGTACTAAGTATATAATGTCCCTGCACAATGCAATTAAACACAAGTATGGTTAGTAAGTACTTAGTTTCTTATGTATTAAAAAATTATGCTAAATCACTTCAAATACTTCAGTCTTATGCTCTGCCATTTTGACTTATTAGCACAGAGTATGGAGTGTAATAATATAGGATTCTTTATTTTTAAGTAGCTTTTTGGCTATGATTGTAATATTTTTCCACAGGATTTTTGGCTATCATATCTTTTTGATACCCTAGTTGGACAGAATGTATTAAATACTACTGTGGAAGATAAATCTGGATATGTCAGACTGTATGCTCATTGTACTAACAGTAAAAGGTAAGCACACAGAGGCAAATCTAGAAGGGGGCTGGAGCTTATATTAAAACATTAGATGAGAATTAAAATAGAAATGAAAACAATTCACACACAAGAATATGTTGGGTTATTTAAGGATTGTTTTCAATTGTTGGATTGATTATTGGATATAAATGACTTTGGGTCGATTTACGCTGAATAAACCGCGAAGCGGTTTATGTTGCAGCATAAATCGATCCAAAGTCGTTTATATCCAATAATCTAACCAACAATTGAAAACAAACCTTATATTTTAAATTCCATAGTAAAAAGGAAATAACGAGAACAATATTTTACAAGAAATCAAATAATATTTGCAATTCACTGTTTTTAGTGTCGTCACTTGTTGTTTGCGAAAGAATTCATGTATAGTCAACATCATCAATACATCTTATTATGACGTCACAATCAGTCACGTGCTGAAATACCAAGTTAGGTTATACGAAATAACCAACTTTGCTTAGCTATGAGTATTTAAAAGAAATTAAAATATTTTGTTTTAACTAAACAAGTTCATAGTTAGCCCAAAATGAAGTTTATGCAATGTATTATGATGGACTTCAAATGTAACTAATCTTCCCACTGTTTTAGAGATGGCTTTATGGCAGGTGGTCTAATGCCAAATCCTGCATTCCCATTAGAAAAAACTGGTTTCAAGGAGGACCTATTTGACTTTTGAACAATATCTCTCCCTCTCTATTTTTTGTGTGACCATGATGTGTATTAAGCTAAGTTTTTACCTACATGTTGCTGTGCCCCTGCAATGCATATAAGAATAAAAATCTTTTTCAAGTATAATTTTTTTAAATTTCATGTGATGTGATATTTACTGGTCACAGAGTAGTTCTTGCCGGCAAGGATTTCTTGCCGACAGATATTTTGTGAAAAATTGGCATTTTAAAAGTGATAAGCGTGACTTGTTTTGGATTGAAGATAGTTAAATCTATTAAATGAAGGCTTTTTGCCATCCATTTTGATGGAAAAATAACGGCAGAGTCACAAAAATGGCAAGAATTGCTTCTGTCATTTTAGAGGGAAACTTCCCGAAAAAATGAAAATTTGATATGTTATTCTTCAAATAAATAGAGACACTTTTGCCTCTTGATGTTTTATTTTATTTTCAATGGTTTAGGTTCTACATCTTATTTACCGTGTAAAAAATGCACTTATGGAGGTCCCCCATCTTGTCACTATCTCATCACTAGATGGCGATACTAGAGATCCCTGGACATCCAAGTACCTTAAAGTCGCTGTATGATAATAACGCAAAATGGTCAATAACAGAAGGTTGTACTATAAGACAAGGTGGTGGCAATATTACGTTTCGTATTCCTGATCTAAGCAAAAAAAACATAAAAACCCTGATTTGTGTAACAAATAGTTAACCAGTTTAAAGACTTCTACTTAAGACTATGTCCATGCAGCAACAACTTCATGCGAATATCATTCATCATTTTCCAGAAGAATAGTTTAATGGTATCGTGACCTCATTTTTTATTGAATATTCCTTTGAATTTAGTCAATAAATATTAATTAAATTGAAAATTATTCGTATTATTATTTTCAACAGAATCAGATTATGTAACTTATTGAACGAAACTTTTTATACAAGATCTTTGCAAAGTTGACAGTTTTAGAAATAACGGTCATTAAATGAATTTTTTTAAAAGCCCTGTTTTCGAGCATCAAAATTTCACTTCACTTTTAGCACATTTATTATTATTAATACTGGTAACATTTATTGTGCGTGTGCGTAACACAGTTTCCAAAATTTTACAGGTGTATATTTTGAGTCAACTTGTCAGTTTTATGTTTCCTCTAACATTGCATCTAAAGGCATTCGAAATCTTATACACATCCTGTGTTCTGACACTTTGGTGTATTCAAATCATACCTGTCCTTGGCAGGAGGGGACTTGCCGTTCTAATTTCGAAGTACATGATTAACCTTCAGTCTGATTAGCTTTTGAAAATGTCCGAATATTCATACTTCAAAGTCGGCGTCAAATGATCTAGTAATTACAATAAACATCCTGTTTGTTTCCCTGCTAATTCTGTTAATTACTCTTAAACGAGTAATGATTTACCTGTAAAATTTTCAAGTCCAGGTACAACTGCCGTTTCAAGACGTGCAAACTTGTCTACAGATTTTTTTTTATGTTAAAAAAATAAATATACAAATATATCTTTTATTACAATTATTACTTTGGTAATTATCTGAGTTAAATAAAGACAGGTTAAAATTTGTGTCTAAAAATACTTTTATTAATACAAATATCATTAAAACATTAAGACGTATTTGGTAATCTTATGTTGTCAGATGGTTATTAGTCATCGCCACAGTTTTAATATTCTTCAAAGAGCAAAGGCAGAAAAACATATTTTTGAACTGGATGATTTATTATATTTACTGGATAATTACATTTATCAATATGGCAGCCCCCATACACCAAATTTTACCACCTTTAATCCACTCTAGAAGCGTAACGGTAAAGAATACAGTAAAACATCAAAAGGCAAACATATTTCTTTTTATTTGAAGAATAACACATCAAATTTTCATTTTTTTTGCGAAGTTTCCCTTTAAACGTGTAATAAATGAAGACACAAGTAAACAAACTTGAATCGAGGTCACATTTTGGTCAGTTAAAATTCCATGTATATTCTTTAGGTAATTTCACTTTTGCTTTGTCATCTGATACATTTATTGTTATGAAACCAATGTTGCATAACTTATGATGAAAATAAAATATAAATCAATTTGGTAGACAATATGCCTTTACTTTCCAAGATAAGGACAGCAATTGGCTTCACATCCCCCCTTTTCTTGCCTTGAGGTTATTTACTTTCTAATAGAATTCTTTTGAATTAATCCAATTAGTAAGATTTAGAACTCGTTTCATATTGAAAACTTTCTTTTCAAGACAAACTTGTGTTAAGTTTGACGAAAAAGTTTATATTTATAGTGTATTATGTAATGTTTTATTACCTAATAGTTATTTTTAACCTATTCCTCCTGGCCCAAACCAAAACATCTGACATTCCATTTCATATCAAACCATCTTGCATTCTTGTGATTTGATTGGCTATACAGGTTTTTAGGATAGTCAATCAAATCATTAGAGTGCAATATGTTTTTTATTGAGCAGAATGGGTGTTTTATAAATAATAATAATGGTGAAATCACCAAATATTGTTGGATTCTTTTTGTTATTTTAAAATAATTAAATTGATGAAATGTTATTTCAAATTTCAATAACTAAATGTCATGTAGAAAAGTTCCTATATATCTATTTCATGACTCAGTGTCATGTAATAAAACTATTACTAAATTTGAACTTGATTCATATGAGGTTTTATGGAGCAGGGTACATCAATATTGAACTCGCGGTTTCACTGCATTCATTAATTTTATTTTACCATGCTCCATAAATCATATTGATCTGGTTCAAGTGCAGTAATTGTATATTATAAAAATTATAGTGTATTAATATTAAAATGTATTTTTTTTGTATTTCAGATCTAAGTACTTGCCTGGAAGTCTGACATTTTATGGTATGAACCTTAAAGTAGAAACTACCACAGTTTTATTTTCACAATTTCCTCGTGATATGGAACTTCATGTATACATTTTACAGCCTGTAGGAGAACATCAATTAAAATCAAAGTAAGTTAAAATATTAGAAACAAATTATAATGTTCAACAAGTCAGAAATGTTTTGTAAGGCATTAACAAGTTAGAGGTAATACCTGTTTAAATCCAATTAGTTGTGTTTCCAATATGAACCTAAAAATTTGCAAATGCACCCATATACACACAGTGAGCCTTGGTAGAGATGCTGTAAGATAATAAAATATTCTGGAATGGTTGTTAATAATCTCAAATGGTTGTTTTTATCAAAATCAAATAAATTTTCTGTATTTAATGGCTCTGCAAATTGTAAAAAATTGCATATTTTTTTTATAACTACCACTAAAATTTTTTACAGATCTGTTTCATTGAATGGTAGAATATTGGAACTGAATTCCGACTATAGCCTTCCAGGCCTGTTGACTCCTGTTATACAGAGAAGTAATGTGACATTCCCACCTCAATCCTTTGGATTTGTAGTTTTGCCACAGTCTAAGTCATCTGTATGTCAGTAGTTTGGTTGACTTTAGGCATCATCAGTAACTCTGAAATGATTCTACACTCTATCACATGTGGGTTTATTCATTGCATTTTCCTTTACAATAATCTTACCAGTTTATTAGACCACATGAAACCTTTCCAAAATAAAAATATAAAAGGTTTTTTTTTCCACATCATAATTAATGAATGCTTGACTTTTCCCTGTTAGATTTTAAGTACCCATTGAATAAACTCCACAGAGAACAATAACTATTGTATTAAAACATTGGGACAGTTCATCTTCCACAAATTTAAATAACTGGACTGACACCAACTCGGTACACAGGAAAAGTTTCATGTGGCCTGCTATAATACAAAGAATGCCTCGTAAATATTTTGGAGCATGTTTTCCAACTAAAACTTCTATAATTATGTTGGAATCTGTTACAATCTGATGAAAATGATCAAACCTGTGGTTGATGGAATGACGAACAAAATTGGAATCACACACGATGCATTCAAGGTTGTGTTTACCTATAAAGAAGTGCATTTTACATCTTCAGATTTACAAGCCAGTATCAGTGTTATTGTTATTGCTATTATTTTTACTGTATATTTTTATACCCCGCCACATGAAGTGGCGAGGTATTATGTTATACCCTCAGTTTAGTTCGGTGTCTGTCCGTCCGTCCGTCCCCCCAGGTTTCCAGATGATAACTTGAAAACGCCTCAAGGGATTTGAATGATATTTTGCACAGCTGTTCAGTACAATAAAATACAGGTCAAGTTCAATTTTCAGGATGATCAGAAAAATATTAATGAAGTTTTGCCACTTTATAAATTTTCTAAATTTGACAATAATGACATTTTCTGGTCTAAGAAAGATAACTCATTTCTTTCTGTCTCTATATACTAGTATATAGTGGATGTATAGTATATACAGTATAGTATACTAGTATAAACACATTTATTACATAATATATATATATAGCCTTTTTCCTATTGGCCGAAACCAATACACGTGACTTTCCATTTCCTATCATATTGGTTTGCAAAAAACTCATTCTACTCAATAATAAAACATATTGCACTCTCGTGAGAAATTTATGAATGAAAATACCTAGCACGTGCTGTTTCCCCCAACGGAAATACCATAGCCAATCAAATCTTCTTTCTTTAAAACCCTTAACCAATCAAAATTATCGTTCTGACTGATGTTCCGATTATATTGTTGTTTGTAAACATGGTAACGTTGTAACGTCATCGAGTGAACGTAATGCGGAAAGTTCTGGTGCTAATAAGCGAAGATTTGCAGATATTGCTAACTTGGAAATAAATGAAATCATTAAGAAAAAAGATGCTGTCAACACTCGCAAATCGGAAGAGCAAGCGATTATTTTTTTTTCCAAATATTTACGTGAAACGGATATGTCAGTTAATTTGGAAATGGCGGACCCTCAGGAATTAGACTTAAATCTTTGTAAATCTTAGCAAGGACTGAGGATGGGACATTGTACAAGAAATAATCAATGAAAACATTTCGTCATGGATTATGTCGATATTTTACCGATTTTTGAGAAATAAATATTATGAAAGACAGTCACTTTCGGTAATAAAAAAACATATTTCATTTCACGACTCAATAAATTATGTAATAAAACAATTATTACACTCGAACTCGATCAATATGAGGTTTTATGGAGCAGGGTAGAATAATATTGAACTTGGCTTCGCCTCGTTCAATATTATTCTACCCTGCTCCATAAAACCTCATATTGATCTCGTTCAAGTGCAGTAATTGTATAATATTTAACTATTTAACTATTGATATTATAGTGGATGTATAATATATACAGTATAGTATACTAGTATATACAAATATATTTAACTATTGATGAATATCGTGGCGGGGTATCATTTAATGTCCCATTAGATGCCCTATTTTTCATTTTTTTAAATTTTTAACACAACAAATGTTATTTTTTACATTAAAAAATTGTACCTTGACTTATATATAGTATTATACTAATACTGTTGTGGTACTTACTTACATGTTTGAATAATTATTTTCAAAGCTTTTAAAAATATATATGTACTACATTTTTTATACATGATTTTTAACCAACTATTTAATGTATTTAATATTTTATGTTGTGATGTACATTGTTTATGATTTATCCTGTGATCAATATTATGATTTTCTAGACTGGTCACTGCTTATGACTAATAAGCTATTAAAACAAGAGTTTGTTGTACCTTGGCTGATGTTATCCTGTCAGATGTTCTGTGGTTGTCACCATAATTGATCATTATGGAAATCCTTCTCTCAAAAATGATATGACATTTTCACTCAGTCCTAGTTTTCTTTTCTATGCCTGGATTTTACTTTCTTAGCTCACCTGACCCGGCGTCTGTAAACTTTTTACATTTTAATCTTCTTCTCTGAAACCACTTGGCCAATTGAAACTAAACATTGCCATACTGTTCATTGGATGGACCTTTACAAATTAAAGTTTGTGTTTTTTATTTGGATTGGAAAACCAATAGTCCACCACTGCAAGACTTAGTTTAACATAGGACCTTATGGGAAAAAAAGTTAAAAAGAGCTTCTTCTGTAAAACCGGTTAACCAATTGAAACAAAACTTACTAGCAATATTGTTTGGATGGTCGTCTATAAAGTTCTTGTTTTTTATCCCAATCAGAAATTCAAAATGGCTGCCACTGCAGGACTAGGTTTAACATGGGACCCTATGGGAAAAAAGTTTTAAAAGGCTTCTTCTCTGAAACCTATTAACCAATGGAAACAAAACTTACTACCAATATTACCAATATTATTTTGGATGGTCCTTTATAAAGTTTGTGTTTTTTATGCCAATTGGAAATTCAAAATGGCACCACCGCAGGACTAAGTTTTACATAGGACCCTTTGGGAACAATTTTTAAAAGACTTCTCTAAAACTGGTTAACCAATGTAAACAAATATTACTAGCAATATTGTTTAGATGGTCCTCTTTGAAGTTTATGTTTTTTATGCCAATAGGAAAATCAAAATGGAGTTTTCTCCTCTGAAACTGATTAACCAATGAAAACAAAACTTACTGAATATTGTTTGAATGGTCTTCTTTAATGTTTATGTTTGTATTGCCAATTGGAAATTCAAAATGGCCACGATCGCAGGACTTAGTTTAACATAGGAACCAATTGGCAAATTTAAAAAAAAATCTTCTGTATTAAATTGGTTAACCAATGGAAACAAAACTTTCTACATGTATCGATATTTTTTGGATGGTCGTCTTTAAAGTTTATTGAAATTACAGGACTTAGTTTAACAACAGGGAAATCTTCATTGCCTATAAAATCAGGTGAGCGATACAGGCTCTTAAGAGCCTCTGGTCATATTCGTGACAATGAGTAGCTCCACTGGTTTCTAATTAGAGACAGGCAGCACTTACTCATCAAGAACAACTGAATGCAAACATAACTTTTATTGAGTTCTGGTTACTCACTTTATGTTTTTTGTGTTTTGTTACGTGTTTGTAGTTCCAGACACTTATAAGATATCAGCTGCTTCTTCACTTATCATTCAATAAAGTTCTATTACTGTGTGCATTTATTATTGTATATGGTGTCCCCTCTAAAAATGCATGTTATTATTTTAGCAATCGGCTGAGTTAGAAAAACAATTCTATAGCCAAGTATTCATTATTTTTACGCACAGTTGTCTTGTGTTCACAAATATTTGACAGAATACATATTTTATTTATTTGACAAGATTTTTAATTTAAAATAATTATAAATATGTTATTTTGTCTCGTTATACACTTGTTATGGAAATCTAGATATTGTTGGAAACATTTGTTTATGAAGTGATTTGTGTAAAGGACAATTTTGCATCATAGAGAAATCAATCAATTGTCCTTATCAGACAAAATGACAATGTTAAGGCTTTATAGGTGAAGCTGAAAAATTGAAGTATATTGATAGAATCGGCATGTGATTGTTACTATTAATTTCTTTCAATTAAAACAGTAAATAAATTTATTTATAATAAGCATATTGGAAATATAGACACATATAACATCAGCATCTTATAAAATCATTGAGGTTATTGACACCTTAGACGGTAAATAACTGTATAAATATTTGCTGCAATGAATATTATACACCTGTACTGTGTATTTGTGAACTTTGTTGATGAAGTAACAATAATAGAATTGGGAGGTGTATTTATTGCAATCGTAGATTCATCCCAACAATAAAATACCACAATTTCTGATTTAAAAGCATAATCCAGCTGACACAGTGCCCTAGCAAGCAGTGCAACCATAACAGTTCTGACCACATCACTTAAAATTGCTTGTACGGAAAACCACACTAGTTTTTTTGGTAAATTGAAATGAAAATGCCTGTTTTCAACTGCTCAGGTAGAAAAATATCCATTTTAAGTCATTCATTTTTAGTACTTGGAAATTCCCACAATGCAGGATTTCTCACTATTTACCTCAGACTTTTGGGGGTCTTGAGCGACCCTTAGATCCCCTGCCCTACTCGTCACATCTCCGGCTGTTCCACTATTTTTCTGAGTGCTACGCCAATGTGACATCGTAGATTGATTATATGGTTGTTAAATAAATGCTCTGTAAATTGTATCCATCTTAATTGGAAACATTCATAACCCATTTAAAACAGATGGGCAACTCTTTATCCCTTGATTTCTATTGTTATAATTACCATGACAATTCATTTCAGATTGGTTTTATTTAATAGTAGAATATTCTGACTTTGAACCTGTAGACTACTGTTATACAATGTACAAATAAGTTATGTGACAATCCCCCTCAATCTTTTGGATTTAATGTGACAATCTTTTTGATTTGTAATCTTACCTAATTAAGGTTTATTTTACATTAAGGCATTGTCGTTACCTCAGAAATGATTTTTCAAATATCACCTACCGATATCTTCCTTTTAAACTTTTTTATTGGTTGATATAACAAGTCAAAAACAGGGCTTTTATAGAATCTTATTGTTTTTATTTTTACTGCCTACTGTTAAGATTTTTGTAACAGACCAAATGTTTTATTTGGACTGATATATAGTATTATAGTACTGCATATTTTTAAGATTTAACAGAAGTTTTTTTTTACATTAAAAAATTGTTGGACTAATATATATACATGTACAATGTATTATAATAATACTGTCATGGTACTTGCATGTTTATATAATTATTTTAATGCTAATAAAAATATATATGTACTAAATGTTTGTATACATGTTTGTTAACAAACTATTTTATGCATGCTTTAACCATGCAGTATTACCTAGAGACTTGTGGTCTGGAAAAAAAATACAATGTGCATGTGTTGCCAACCGGAACTTAATAATGTCTACACATATAATGGCATTAGTAGATTGAATAGTTACTTTATATCCAGTAAACAATATTTCACCTGTATTAAGTATGATGTTACCAAGCAATAAATTGTAAAATACCGACTTTTGATTGGCTGGAAAATATTTTCTTGCAAAGGATGGATAAAAAATTGTCGTCATGGAGACACACATCCTTTGACATCATATATTACTCTGCAGAAAACTTTGTTTGTTGATCTTTTATTTTCATAAATGCCAAACTACACAATGAAGGGTTGAGTTTATTCTAATGTTTAATTGATGTATAAGTTTTTACTACAAAAACTTGTATCTTCATCGAGAGATAAAATTTCGGCTGTGCACATGTAGTGTTATACAACGTGCATAACAAAAATTGTGTTATTCCTTGATAGAGAAAATATATTTTGTAGTTAATCCTTAATAATTTCAAACATATCTTTTATGAAATGTAACAAAAATACTGAGTGCCTATAAAAACAAAACACTTCATTTTTTGGAGTTTTTTATGTGAGTAAAAGTTTAATAAATCGGCAAAGGTAGATGCGTTTTAAAATCAATAAGTAACCAATCAATACATTACGGTTCACTGATGTTTTAACTGTCTTTTCCACAATTTTGTTTGGCATGTATGAATAAACCCAAAACAATTCCATTTGTTAACCACTTACAGCTACAAAAATCCCATACTTAAGTTTTCAAGTTTTACTCTATATAAATGTGATAATGCCAAGGCTTTCAGACAACGAGCCACATGAGGTTTTGGGCTTGATCCGAAGGGGGATGTCTCAACATGAAATCGCTGGTGGAATGCATTGTTCATCGTCATCCATTACTCGATTGTCAATGGGGAACAATGCATAGCCAGCCTTTTCTCTTGATTTGAGTCCGATAGAACACCTATGGGATCAACTTGAACAACCTGTAAGAACAAGCCAACCACCGCCCATCAGGCTACGTCAGCTTGAAATTGCGCTGCAAGAGGAACGGAACAATATTCCACAAGAATGAATTTGATTTCTTATCCGATCAATGTCAGGGAGAAGTTGCAGCAAATGGTGGACATTTGTTATTGACTATGGGAAATTCAGAATTGAGGTTGAGTTCTTAAGTGAATTGTTGAACAGAAAAGAAAAAAACATTAATTTCAAACACTTGCTTCAATTTGTTGCTATTGTTTAAAACTTTAAAATATACCAGTTGTTTATATTGATGTTGTTTCTATATAAAATCTTATTTATGTAAATTTTTATGTTGCATTTTCATTGGCAGTCAGTTTATCAATGACAGTTACATAGATATACATTGTCCTGGACACATTTTTTAATCCCACCGACACTTCAAAAAATAAACAATGACTGGCAAATCGAATACTCCGCAAAATAGAATACTTATCTGACATTTGTGTATCTGGTAAACAGAGTCTACTGTATAATCATAAACACAAGATATTTGAAAAATTGCAAAACATAAAATCTAGTCAAATCAGAAAACATTTCTTCACCACATTTCTGCACAACTTAAATACATGTGCAATCTTTCTGAAAAGTTTCAGATATCTGGGTTGAAAACTTTAGAAGTTGATTACACAAAATAGGTACAGTCTTCTGAAAATGTTCTGAAAAATGATGAAGTTCCCAAGCCTGGAAAACTATCCTCGAACAATTCCACAATAGCAGGTGCACAACTTCAATACATGTGCAATCTTTCTGTGAAGTTTCAGAGATCTGGGTTGAAACTGTAAGAGGAGTTGATTACACAAAATAGATACCATATTTTTCCTGCCCACCCACCCAACTTCACCAACCTATAACCCAGGTGTGCACTTTGTGCAACCTGTCCAAAAAGCAATATAATTTCTGTACATTCTTGCTGTGTCTCAGTCATGCTTGCTACAGGCTGAATTGCACTAAATGTTATCAATAAAAGAAACAGAAATATTTTACTCAAAATATGAATTTTCACAATTAAAAGTTGATTTATTTATATTTATTGAAATGTTCAACTTAATAATTGATACAAGACAATATTGAAATCTTTGTTTTTTTTTGGACATTTACTAAAATGTTCAAACATAATTTATGAAAAACATTGTGTCACTTTACACAAATTAAAATATAGTGCCCAAACCGCTTGCTGAAGCAAATGCCATCAGTGCTTGGGTAGCCTGGCGTGTTTCTAAATGAAGTTTTGATTCCCTTAACCAGTCCTCTGCCACTCGACGTGGCTCACCTTCTAGCTGATTCATAAATCTGACAGCCATTTCCAAATCTCCTTTATCAATCCAATACTTAGCATTAGCTATAATAGCATAGGTATTTAAACTGTCTAATTCTACCTCATCTTGTTCATTTCTTGCATATACAGATTCAAATATAAAGAAAGACTGAAGGTATGAGATGAAATATTTAAAGAGGCTTCCTCCAGTTTCATCTATCATGGCAACTCTTTTACAAACTCGTCTGACTTTGCTAAATCTTTCTATTAGACTTTCCTCAGCCCATACACCTCTCTTGTATGAAACCTCAGGAAGTGTTTTTAATATGGCGTTAACATATGGATGATTTCCTGCCGCATCAGATACAGCTGCTATTTCATTGGCCAGTGGTTTTATTTTTTGTTCCCAAACTTCCATATCTTCAATTCCATGCAAGAGAGCACCATTCAATGCTACACAGGCTAACCAGAGCTGTTGTGCCTTTCTTGATAATTTTTCAGCTTCTGCCCTACCTAAATTTAAAAATTTAATCAAAATAATTTGTATTTTCTATGAAAGATCAGCATTTAATACAAATGCTTATAGAGTTAATTAATTGATTAATGGATCTGCAGACCTGCTTTTGTTATCTTCCAGAAAAAAATCTGTTTTGCCTATTTTTTATCATTAAAGTAAAAATGATATTGTTACCAAAGAAATATCAAACAATAAAACAGAAATGACAAATTTTGGATTTTCCTGGTCAACAACACAATATAATTCTATTCATGCTGTAATTTATTTGTATTAAGTGCTTTGATTGGATAAAAACACTTAAATGGCGTCTTCTCAGATAATTTATATATCGATATTTCCTCTGAGCGGACTACTTTCAGTATCCAATGTAATATCCTCCTAGCGTATCATCAGGGAGAGGGGACAATATTGTCTCTGCCTCAATGATTTCCAATTAAATCGATTGAGATTTCAAATAAAATATAATATAAATACAATTTAGTGTTTCATTTTGTTTTTTCCTATCAATATCTACAGAACCGCGATTCTTTTGGTACTATGTTTTGCATATCCCTACGCGTTCCGGCCTAAGTACGTTTTGAGGTCTAGATGGGTTTCTGTAACTGTTTTTGCATTTTTAAAATACGCAACGATTATTTCACAGAATTATAAGGATTAAACACTGTGTTTTAGGAAATTATCAATGTGTAAACTCCGGCGACTCCCTCACAACTTGACATAAAGTCCTTTGGACTTTATTTAGTTTGTGAGTGAGTCGCCGGAGTTTACACATTGATAATTTCCTAAAACACAGTGTTTAATCCTATAATAAATCATGCCTAAAACTACTTAATTGAAGAACAATTTAGTTGTTTATGTATAAAAAGAATAAGAGTGTACTTGATTCACATATAAAGAACATTACAACTTGCATTGCATATGAAGTTGTCAAGATCTTACTTATTTTTTAGTAATAATGAAAAATGATAACCTTCTAATTGTTATTATTTTAAAATGTTGCTCTATGAAAAAAAAGATGAAGCATGGATTCATAATATTTATTAACAACTGCAGATAATTTTTTAATCATGTGGGAGTTATAATCATTTCACTAAATCAACAAAGACTGGCTTTGGAGTTATTCCATTAAAACTATTTCAGCTTGTAATTGAAGTTTAAGGCATTAGAACCAAAACACCATATTGATGAATGAAGGGCATTATTCTTGTTTGGACATTTTCTGTAATATCTAACACAAATTTAAAGGTTAAATTATTTTAATAGTTGGGTCTAGTAAAAATTAATAACCTGTGGTCACTATAAAATAATTTAAAAAACACAGTTTATTTTTAATTAGTTATGAAATTTTAATAAAAAAAATTTGGTTTGGTAGAAAAGAAAATATATAAAGTGTTTTCTAAAATTGGTGAAAACATAGTTGAATCTGAAAAAGCAGTTAAAAGCAACACAACTAGCATGACTAGACAAAATAAGGACATAATTTCCTGCAGGTATGAACATCTACTTAGTATGTTGTTGTTAACTGCAAATTTAATACATATGTATCAGTAGAATGTTTTTGCCGAAATTCTAAGATGAAAGGAGCATAATGAAGTGATTTAGCTAGCGCGCGCCACTTTAGCAATTGGCGAATCCTTTTCTGAAATTACGAAAATATTTTGAATAATTCGCCACTTAAAATTTAAAAAAATTTAAAAATCGCCATTCTCGGCACAGATAAATCCAAATATCCTACCCAAGGTACAAGTTTATGACCCAAAGCAATCAAAGTAATTATGTAATAGACATGCCACTAGATATTATTTGATAATTAATCACTTAATTACTGTCATACATCGTCACACGCGATCAAGCATAGCCAGTTGGATAGCAGTTCGGGCGATCTTTTTGTGGTCCCACATCGCCTTGTTCATAATTGCTCTGTCATTTTGAGAAAGTCGTCTTAAATTTCCTTGTAATTTTATTGCTATTATTGTCAGAAATCGTCATATAACACAAATTTTGTGTTATAGCGTCATGTTTATCTTCTACGCACCATTTGTTTACGCTGGTTCCAGCGTGCTTTTACCTTGTATATATAGCATAGGTTAAAATATCGGAAACCAGTTCAAAGCAAAAGATAATACCGACGGTTTTCGGAGCGGATATGAATTCAGTGCCGGAGATTGAAAAATATGATGCTTCTAGAATTTAAATGACTTAAAAAATTTAAACATTAAGCCAAAATTAATATTTTGGCAATCACTTTTTTAAAGTTGTTCATTAAATCTGCTCAAATATATGTTCTATGGCAATATTACATTGAATACATAAAAAAAATTATAAAATGGTGCTAGAAAATATTAAATATTTATTAATGTTTATTGTATTCATTAATTAAGGATCTTGCATGCATTTATACATATAAATAGATATACACACATATAAGGTCTTAAAAATCGTCGCACACAAAAGTGACTAATGGTTCAAAAATCCTAGCTAAAACCCTGCATAATGCCTTGAAAAATTATGGAATCTTAATTTCATCTAGATTCGCTTTCCTTATTAACTGAAAATTTCAAGTTGTGCTTACAAAATGTTACTGTAGCATCGTTTGCCACCTTCCTAAGTTCAAAGGGCATAACTATACGAAAAACCTTCCATCCACCATAAATATATAATAATCTAAAGTCATAAGATCTTTTTAACAATGGTTCTAAAGCCATATTTCATATTTCATGCTGTTGGTCTACAGATATTATACATATGTACCTTCAACAGCAGCTTCAATTCCTTTAAGTTTTGCGATCCAATTCGCAACTTCAGTGTGGAAACTTTGTCTCTCTTCTATCAATTTCATGTTTAAATTTCTTTCAAATGCCTGCTCCAATTCCTTCTCTTGTACTTTCAGAACGTCCTGTAAATGGTCACTGTGAGCTGCAGACTGCCTGGCCAAATGTTGCCTGAGTTCTTGTTCAAACACTGCTCTAGCTTCACTGTCCTGCAAATGCAAGCACTCTAATTTATCATTTTGTGTCACTAGCTTTTGTTTGTGTGTTGTTTTACTCTGTGTTTGTCCTAAGTCCACTTTGGTATTTCTTTCCTTGTTTATTTAAGGATTGTTTTCAATTGCTGGTTAGATTATTGGATATAGACGACTTTGGGTCAGTTTACGACAATAAACCAGGAAGCGTTTATGTACAGCGTAAACCCACCCAAA
Organism: Limnoperna fortunei; assembly: GCA_944474755.1. NCBI lineage: Eukaryota > Metazoa > Mollusca > Bivalvia > Mytilida > Modiolidae > Limnoperna > Limnoperna fortunei. The sequence goes on from OX104116.1 coordinate 80,949,006, forward strand.
GTTGTCTATATCCAATAATCTAACCAACTAATGAAAACAATTCTTATATTTTAAATTCAATATTATGAAAAGACATAACAAAAACAATATTTAACCAGTAGTCAAATAATATTTGCAATTAACAATTATTAGTGTCATCACTTGTTGTTTGCGGAAGAATTCATGTATAATGAACGTCATCAATACATTTAATTATGACGTCATCAAAAAGTCACATGCTAAATTACCAAGTTAGGTTATATGAAATGAAGTATTTAAAAGATATTAAAATATTTCAAAATAGAAAAGAAATCAACTTGGTTTACTTTTCATCAACATAAATTTTTTTTTATTACATTCTATCATGACAATTCAATGCACTCCAAGAAATTTTAAAACATGAAGCCCTGCATTAACAGTGAATTGGAAATAGTATCTGGACGTGATGCTCATTAGTTATGCAATGTCCATGAGCAGTTTGTGCATTTTGAAGAGACAAATAAAATTAAGTTTATAGCAGCCTGTTTTTTCACAAAATCACTTTGTATTTTTCTTCAAACTAGCATATGTGTTGTTGTTATGTACTTTATAGAACCATTGTTGCTATATTACCTATTCTACCATAATGAAATGTTATTGCTAATGTTCCTGTATGGTGACCTTACCAAAAAGTACATGAGATTTACCCATCTATCTGTTATTGCTAATGTTCCTGTATGGTGACCTTACCATAAAGTACATGAGATTTACCCATATATCTGTTATTGCTAATGTTCCTGTATGGTGACCTTACCATAAAGTACATGAGATTTACCCATCTATCTGTTATTGCTAATGTTCCTGTATGGTGACCTTACCATAAAGTACATGAGATTTACCCATATATCTGTTATTGCTAATGTTCCTGTATGGTGACCTTACCATAAAGTACATGAGATTTACCCATCTATCTGTTATTGCTAATGTTCCTGTATGGTGACCTTACCATAAAGTACATGAGATTTACCCATCTATCTGTTATTGCTAATATTCCTGTATGATGACCTTACAGTAGAGTACATGATATTTACCCATCTATCTGTTATTGCTAATGTTCCTGTATGATGACCTTACAGTAGAGTACATGATATTTACCCATCTATCTGTTATTGCTAATGTTCCTGTATGATGACCTTACTGTAGAGTACATGATATTTACCCATATATCTGTTACTGCTATATTTCTTTTTGGCAACCTTACCATAAAGTACATGATATTTACTCATCTATATTTTACTGCTTATGTTCCTGTAAGCTGACCTTACCATAAAGTAAATGATATTTACCCATCTATCTGTTACTGTTTATGTTCCTGTAAGCTGACCTTACCATAAAGTACATGATATTTACTCATCTACAGTCAAACCTGGCTTAAGCGACCTTTGAAGGGAAATTGTAAAAAAGGTCACATACAGAGGTCATGAAGTATGCATATCAGTCAGCACAGTCATGTTTGTAAGCTTGTGAAAGAGTGAATTGTATAACTGTATTGTTTGTTTTATTAAGTAAAAAGTAAAATATAATATTTATGTTATAACGAAAGTACAAAATATACAACAATTATGACTGCTCTGATTTCCGATTGTATTAATGCAGATCAACTTTATTCCCATTCAGTTGTTGTATTTTTCTTAGTACCGGACTGGTTTCCTCGTGTTTTAACATTAGGCTCTATACAGGAAATGCAAATTGGTTTAAGAACCAGTATACATAGGTTCATATTGATTATTGCCCTTTGTAAAAACAAAATGGCGTGAACATAAGAAACGTCACCATTTCCAACACGAATGGCAACAAAATCAAATAACGACACTGACGACTTATAAAATTTACAGGGCAATACGAAGATGATAAAAACATCTTCGATCGCTTCAAACTTTAGTTTACGTTTCGAAGAAGCTGAATAATTGACAATGGTCTACGAGTACGGTTTGCCTACAAATCTACTTTTCGTCAAACAGGTTTTATTTACTGATGTTTAATGACTTTAACAGTCTCGATAGTCGTTTTAGACAGGTTTTCTCGGCAAAACGAAAGGTAAACATTGTCGTTAGTCACGTAAGACAGGGAGTCGTTATATAAAGGTAAAATGAATGGAAAAATGCTGGGGAGGAATAAATACTGTCGCATAACACAGGAAGTTGTTATATGGAGGGGGCCGCTAAGACAGGTTTGACTGTTTCTGTTACTGCTTATGTTCCTGTAAGCTGACCTTACCATAAATTAAATGATATTTACCCATCTATCTTTCTGTAACATGAAATCATCTTTAAGTCTCTGCTGTTCACTTGATACTTTCTGGTCAGCTAATTTATCATCTTCTTGTCTCTGTTGCTCCAGTGCATCCTGAATTCTTTGTTGTTCCAAAGCTATCTGTTTAGCAAGCTGGTTTTGAAGCTGTTCAATTCTACGATGAGCATGAGCAATCAAGGAATTCAGTTCCTCCTCAGTTAATTTTTTACCTAAACAGTAGAAGACCTTAAACTAGTATCTGCTAGAAAATTCAGACTTGAGTACACAAACTAAACTAGAGTAAAAAAACCTGTGAGCAATGCTCACCATTGATACCGCCCGCTTCATAATTACTTTGAAAATTCAGGTGTTCTTAATTATGAAAACGAAACTTTATCTAATTAAACGTGAAGGTGAAATTGCAGATAATACATGTAACCCTGCCCAATCCCCCAAAGAATGGCATCCCCTATGTCAATGACAAAGTCCATATTTTTCTATGGGAAACCTCCAATAATATTCTGATCAAAATGTTAAATATCTCCTGCACAATGGCACTATGTGACATGGATTCTGTGTAAGTTTCATTAAATTCCACTCAGTGGTGTAGGAGGAGTTGCACATAAGAGATAGGGACCCCCTTAGGTCAATGACAAAGTCCATGTTTTTCTATGGGAAACCCCAAATATCATTCCGATCAAAATGTTAAATATCTCCTGCACAATGGCACTATGAGACAAAGATTCTGTGTAAGTTTCATCAAATTCCTTTCAGTGGTGTAGGAGGAGTTGCAAATAATAGAAAGTGTAACGGACGGACAGACGGATCGACGGACGGACGGACGGACGGACGGACGGACGGACGGACACCATGAACACTATATACCCCCCCCTTTTCAAGCGGGGGGTATAAAGATCACAAATAAAACTGAATCAGCATTCCAGCATACTGAAGTTTGATTTTGATTGAGATAATGCAAAAAAACTAAATCATTGATTCGATCTTATTTTACATAAGTTTTATTGAGACAACATACTGAAGAGCAGGAAATTCTATGAAAACCAATATTTTCAAAACATTATATATGTAGTAAAATTGTCATAAACTCTACTGAAATGGTTTTAACCATTGAAGAAATATTATTTTGAATTTTTATTTATAAAGGAAAGCACCAAACAACCTTCCATGCCAAGTTTTGATTTAAAGTTGTGTACATAATGTCATACATCTAAGGATTGTTTTCAATTGATGGTTAGATTATTGGATATAATCAAATTTGGGTCGATTTACGCTGAATAAACCCTGAAGCGGTTTATGTTGCAGCATAAATGGATCCAAAGTCGTTTTTATCCAATATTCTAACCAACAATTGAAAACAAACGTTATATTTTAAATTCTATAGTAAAAATGAAGTAACAAGAACAATATTTTACAAGTAATCAAATAATATTTGCAATTCACAATTTTAGTGTCGTCACTTGTTGTTTGTGGAAGAATTCATGTATAGTCAACGTCATCAATACATCTTATTATGACGTCACAATCAGTCATGTGCTGAAAAACCAAGTTAGGTTATACAAAATAACCAACTTTGCTCATGGATTGAGTATTTAAACGAAATTAAAATATTAAAACATACCTCTAGCTTGACCTAGTTTAACTTCTGGCATTATACTTTCCAACTCTTTTTGGAATTGTTTCTTGCCTTGTTCAACAAGCTCTTTATACTTCAACACCATCTTCGACTGTGACTCTGCCTTCATTACTTCTGCATCCATCTTGTTCATTTCATTTTTCAATGTGTTCAATGTTGCCTGAGCACTGAGCAGTATCTTGTTTTTCTTTGTGATGGCCTTAGATTTTCCTTCTTCAATGGCCTGGTGCAGTTTTTCTAAGTTTTCTCTGATTTGAAAAACAAATTCAGTACATTAAATGAATATCAAATGTTAATGTCAAGGGTGATGTAAAGAGAATTTTTTTAACTAATATTTTCTTATAAGCAATAAAAGCAATCCATTGAAAAAAGTCTGTTTCATTATTTTAACCCAAGACCTTTATATATAAAAATATTTGAAATATATGTACTAAAATATGGATTATGCAGATTAAAATAATAAGGCTTAACTGAACTAAATAAGGATTTATGAATGAATTCATTCTGAGGTTTAATGCATCACAACTGGAAAAAGTCCATTTGTAAATGTAGTATAAAAAATAGTAAGCAGATTATAATTAGCAACAATTTTATTCGGACATAATATCATTTTAGCTGTATTTTTGAGAAATAAATACCAAGAAATAATGTTGAAAAAACATAGCAAAAGAAACTCTTATTACTGCTAAGGTAAAACAACAGATGAAAATTATAGACCCTGTATTTCCAGCTATTTTTTTTATTTGAATGGGATTGAATGCCACTCTCAGCAATTTTTTAGCTCTATCATGGTGTCAATGTTTTTTGTTTGTTTGTTTGATGGTGTTTAACACCACTTTCAGCAATTTTTCAGCTATATCATGGCGTCCAGTTTTTATTGGGGGAGTACCCGGAGAAAACCCCCCACCTGCGGTAGGAAAACTGGCAATCCTTGTCAACAAAAATTGGAGTGGAGTACACCCTGCCTGCAGTGAGAATCGAACCCGCAATCTCAGTGTTGACAGACCATGTGATCAATAGTAGACGAACTACCTTGACCACTCTGCCACCTCAATGTTTTTTTTGAGGAGAAAGCCACAGCAACTGGTGACAACCTTGATCTTCATCAGATAAATGGAAATCCTTGTCAAATAAGGTTGGAATGAAAAACCTCCTGTCTCCAGTCAGGTTTGAATCCATAGCCTCAGCACTGATAGCCTCTTGATCAATAATAGGTGATGAACTACTTCAACCACTTTGCAAGGTTTGAATCCACAATCTCAGTGTTGACAGCCCCTTGATCAATTAGTAGTTGATAAAACTACTTCAATAACACTGCATGGTCTATACAAGAAACATTACACGGTCTACTTACCATTAAAACTTGATGGTCTATTAACACGGACACTCACCTTGCTTGTGTGACCAATGCTTGAGCTGCAGCAACACTTTCCTGTCTTGCTCCAAATGCTGAAGCTACATCCTGCCACTGACTTTCCTTGTTTAAAATCTGTAATTGATTTAATGGGTCAATGAAAAGAGAGCAGCATAAGAAGCAAACGTAAACCAGTATATAATTACATGTAAAACTGAGATCCATTGATGTTAATGTCCAGCCAACAAGAGATCTTGTAAAGTTCACCGTCAGTTTTAATTGAAAGGCAACCATGATGTGTACAGGGACAATTTATCATCAGGACTATTGCATCAACATGGTGAAATGTACTGGTGAAATGTACCAATTATAAATAACTTGGAAAAAAACAAAAATTTAAGGCTTAAAATAGACTTTAGGTTTCAAAATGAAAGCATAAAACGAGATACTTAGAAAGGGAGATAAAAAGTTCTCACAAAACAATGTAGCAGTCTATTTCGTGTTCAGGCATACTATTAATAGTTATTATATAGATAGAGATGAAATATCGAATTTTCAGTGACAGAAATCAGGGTAAATCACATGTGAAAATTATCTTTTATTTTCACTCTCTGGTTTTTTCCCACCAAAAAGTTCTTTTCAATGATCAAAACACAAAAGCTAAAATAATTGTTCACTAATAGACCGGAACCTGCTAGAACAATATCCTATTACACGTCATTTAGCGTGACAATATACTTATTTGTTATTGAGAAACGAAATATTAGTTAGCTGGCTTCCTGATCCAGATAAGGGCGGCCATGTTGCAGTTGGTTTTGTACTATACAGATATTCATCCGCCGTTCATAAAATTTAGGATTAAGCATTAAAATTTTACGAAAACAATTTTGATCTAAATAATAAATAGGATAATCAATTGGGCATCGTGAATATCCAAAATATGATCACTCGTGCCGCATAAAGCATCAGATGAAACTCGTTTAATCAGATGCGTTATGTGGCACTCGTGATCATATTTTGGATATTCACTCAGCCCAATTAATTATCCTATAATTAAACATACAGAGGGAATTTAAAAAATGTCTATTATAATAGATAAAAACTCAATGTCTATATGAATACAAATTTCTTAACAATGGTCATAATAATAATAGTTATAACAAGTGTGGACTGTGAGCACGCTCACAAAGGGATACCCCACGCTTTGCTTCAAGTCCAATTATCTCCCCTGAATAATATCCGACAGCTACAAAAATTCTTCATGCACATCTACATATGATGTACTTCCTTTGTGTAAAGTTTCATCAAAATCCGTCATGCGCTTTAGGAGGAGAACCACTTACAAGGGATGTGGACAGACGGACAGACAGGGTGATTCCTATATACCCCCAAAACAAGTTTGCAGGGGAGGGGGGTATAATTATCCTGACGGAGGCCACAGGCAAATGGAATACCTCAGATGTGTCATCCATAGCTTTCTTCAGAGCCTCAGCATGAGTTTTGGTTGTTTCTATGACTTGTTTTTGTTTCTCCAATGCTTGTTTGACCAACCTGTTACAAACATCAGATACATTCTCAACAATCACTTCCAATGCTGGAAAAAAATACAAATGGCTGTCACTTAAAAATAATATCTACTGGTAACATAATCAATAGCAAAAATGTTGTATTTTTTCAAATACATTCTTGTATTTAAGAAAACATTTGTGATCTTTATTTCATACGGTAGTCCCTGAAATAGTCACTTATAATAAAAAAAAAATTTTCATTTGAATCGGGTTTAATGCCACTTTCAGCAATTTTCTTAGCTATATTATGGGATCCAATTTATTGAAGGAGGAAGTCACCATGTCTGGTGAAAAACCCCTGGACTATGGGACAAATATCTGTGAAAGTTTCATCAAATTCAATTTAGTGTTGTAGGTGAAGTTGCAGTTAAGAGATGGGTACACAGTGTACTATGACAAGAACGAGAGCATGTTTTGTAAACTATGCTTAAAGTTCAAGCAAGTGACACGAGGACAAGTGTGGACAAACGTAGGGTGTGTAAGTTACAGAGAAGATGCCATCCAACGTCACCAGAAAAGTGACACACATCAAGTTGCAGTGAACCTTGAAAGAGACCAGATCCAGTCTCAGTCTTATAGTGGAATAGTTTCAGCCATGGAAAAAGTTGTTACAGTACAAGGACAAGCATTTATTGCTGCCCTACAATACATGTACGTTTTACTCAAGAGCGAGCTTCCACACATTTCAGTACCACCATAGACCAAGCTAAAGAGATAGGATGTGATTACCTGAACACACTCAGTGTAGACAACAGGACCAACTATACATCTTTCCGTACAATGCAAGAAATGGCTTGGTGCTTAGGAGAGGTCATTAGAGAGGAGGCTCTTACTACAGTCCGTGCTGCCAACTACTAGTCCTTGTTGATAGATGAAACCACAGATGTATCTGTACTAAAGCAGGTCATTATTTACATTATTTACAGTAAAGTAATAGTTAACCAAGAGCCTATTGTAAAGTTCCTAGCTCTTGATGATCTGCCAGATGGTACTGCAGTTACTATTACCAACAGCATTAGAAACTTTTGTTCAGTCAGTAAAATACCTATGTCTGGTAAATTAGCAGCCCTTGGCAGTGATGGTGCATCTGTTATGTAGGCCGCAAGACAGGTGTAGCCGTTAGACTACAAGAGGACAACGACTTTGTACTCAGTCATCACAGCATAGCCCACAAGATAGCCCTAGCAGTCAAACAATCATCAGAGTCATTACAAGAACTAAAGAAATTTAACCATATTTTAGATGACATATATAAATACTACAAGTACTCACCTGTTAGAATGAGTGGATTGACAGAAATTCAAAAATGTAAATACAATCTGGTACTCAAACCACAACAATCAAAGGCAGTAAGAAGGTTGTCCCATGATAAATCCTGTGACACACTTAGACAGATTTTCCCATCAGTTCTTCTGAGCTTAGAGAAAGAGACACAAGAAAGACACTGCAGCCATGGTTTGGGCTTGGCGAAATTTATTCAGAGAGAGTGTTTCATTTACACACTGTACATGATGTGTGACATTCTGCCACAGCTTAGCATCCTTTCAAAGTGTTTCCAGACAACATCAATTGACCTTACCATTATTAACGAACAGATCCAGACTAACCAGACCAGGAAAATACTTGAAGACAGTCCAATAGAAAATTGTAGACTACAAAACTAACAACTTAGCCATCCCAGCCCCTGTTGACTTTAACGACTTCAGAAATAAAACTCATAACCCATTCATCAATGCACTCATTCAGAACATCAAAGATAGGTTCCACAACTCAGGTGTTTTGGCTGCCTTTAGCTGTTTTGACCCAGCCCTTACCACAAACTACTCAACAGTAGGTGAGCTGCAAGGACATGCAGATGATTAGTTTGAGTTATAAAACACATTTTTTATCATAAAAGAAAACAAGTCCTGTACATTTAGTATAAATTAATATATTTAATTAAACCATAGTTGAATATATGACATCAAGGTTTTTATTTTAATATGCATGTTGATTATAATAGACTGTAATTTACATAATTTATATAATGATCAAACAATATTTAATAATGCACCTTTTTATTGTAGATTCTGGTGAAACACTACTCCAGTACTATTTCTGAAGAAGAAGCATGGCAGGAGTGGGAAAGCTTCAAACCTATTATCTTAACATCCAGACTACAACACAATGACAGTTTGCAAAATATTTTGAAAGCTTTGATTTCTAATTACAGACAGCTTTATCCAAATCTATCAAAACTAGCCGAACTATGCATGGTAATTCCTGTTGATGGACGAGTTCCAATCAAATGGTGATTTTATTAAAATATAATAATGAAAAGACCAACTAATTAACGCTAACTGGTCCTCATACTCATGCTCAAAGCCCAAGCTAATCACGCTAATCATTGTTGTATATAAAGCCGAAATACATTCAATAACATCATTCTAAAAACCGAAAATGTCACTTAAAGATTGGTTAAAGTCCAGTAGTTTGAAAACTACTCTGCCAGCTACACCAGGTCTACCAAACCCTGAAAATTGTACGAGCAAAAGAGAGATTATGATAACCCAAGCTGCTAACGATGGTGTTGACACAGTTCTGGCTACTCCATCACGCAAAAGAAAACGTGGCGATTATAACTATTACAACAACGACACCCGTGCCAAAATCGCCAGATACTCAGTGGAGAATGGTGCAGCCCGTAAATTTACCAGCAGCCTTGGCAGAAAAGTCAGCGAGACCACTGTTCGCAGCATGGGTGATGCCTTCTTGAGAATTAAGAAGCAAGGTTAATTTCAAATAAAGATTAATTAGTTAATAAAAATAAAATCACGGTCTGAAGGGACCGAAGGGAGAAAAAAAATCCGACAAAGAATAAAATATTCACAAACCGCACGAACGAAAAAAAAAACATGTAGATTTTTTTTCAGAAAAACATTGTCATCTTACCTTGATCAATAGCCATGCAAAATCAATAATCATGTCATTTTATTTCAACCAATGTAAATACATATGTTGTAAATTCCCTGCGGCAAAGATTACATTTGTTGGTTTAACATTAAAGTTAATGGTTTAATTAGAGATTTTTAATGATGAATATCCATATAAAAGGTGTGAACAGATGGATTTATTACAATTAAGATAATGATTTTAATGTTTTTATATTTTTATCTTTTATTAGGTGGTGGAGACGTTTACCAAAATCTCCATGAGGTAACCCCCTCCTGCTTGGCCCAGAGTTGGACGACGATGTGCAGCAATGGATTCGTAGCGTCCGACTTAATGGTGGTGTTATCAACGCAAGAATAGTTATGGCTGGGGCCGAGGCTATCATTACCAAATTTGCCAGGAATAAGCTACAACGTTATGGCGGCCATATTAATATCACAAAGACATTTGCTGTGTCTCTGCTGTGTATTGGTTACGTACAACGGAAAGGTACCAAAGGTGTTAAGCGCTTACCAGCAGATTTCGATACCATTAAGCAGGAGTTCATCCAGAAAGTAGAAAAAGTCGTAACCGATAATAGTGTTCCTGACTTGTTGGTAATCAACTGGGACCAGACAGGCTGTCAGTTCATTCCGGGTGGTGATTGGACTATGGAACAGCAAGGGTCCCAGCAAGTACCGATCACTGGCATCGAAGACAAATGGCAGATCACTTTGTTACTCGTCACAACCAAGAGCGGTGCGCTACTACCACTCCAACTTATCTATCCTGGAAAAACAGACAGGTGCCTACCAAAAGGTGTAATCTTTCCAGCCAACTGGGATGTAACCCATACAGAAAGCCACTGGTCAATGGAAGATTCGATTATTCGTTATGTGGACACAATCATCTTACCATATGTAGAGTCAATCGTCGATGAACTTCCGTTATCAGAGAAGACTGTTAATCAGAAAGCTGTTTGCATCTTTGAGGTGTATAATGCTCATCGAGGAGAACGATTGCCCCAGCACCTCAAAGACCACAACATCATCCCATTGTTTATACCAGCAGCATGTACAGACAAGCTCCAGCCTTTGTATCTGTCTGTAAACCGAGAGTACAAGGAGCTACTAAAATCTAACTTTCATGACTGGTACACAAACCAAGTGGTTAATCAGCTAAGTGAGAGAGAGGACCAAACAGGTGAAAAACAGTTAGATAAGGTTTTTGTTGATATATAGACATCTGTTGTGAAGCCCATTCATGCTCAGTGGTTGATTTCAACACACCAGGCCATGTCTACACATACTGGTTTGATACAGTCTGGCTTCCGTAAAGCTGGATTATTGTGACTTCTATAATACTAGTATTTGAACCTATTTCACATATTTTAGTGCTTTTTTTATTTTTCATGTTAAAATGATAATAAAATTAAAAATAAAATAACAAAGTGTTTGTTTTGACTTTTTAACCATGACACATTATATACCAGTACTTAAGTAAAAACAACCACTGAAGTATATATTTAATAAAACATAATAAATGCAGAACAAAGAACAGATGCAAATAACATTGTACATTTTATTTGGTAAAATTACAACATAGCAAACGAAAATCAACACGTTACTAAATAGAAACATCAACACTTTACAATACAACGGCACAACAGGAAGTACTTTCATTAGTGACGCGAATACACAATTATGATTAACAACAATGTTTTCCTTCATCAATGTAATTCGTTGTAATGTCATAAACACATTAAAGTTGTACATAAAGCAATATTGTCTCAATCTTTATCGAAAACAAGGATTGGTAAAAAAAAACCCAATATCTTTAAATCGGACATTATCTATCATGTAAACCAGCGTTCCACAGCAGCGTCTCAGGTTAGTTTACCTCCATTATATATACCTGGAAATTAATATTCGTTGAATTCTTGATTTAGTGGTTGGTCCGTTCCCACGAAAACCATGAAAATTGATACCCCACGAATAAAAATGAAACCACAGTAATAATCATTTTAACATAATCAACTAAGAACCCTTGTGGGCACATGTGTATACCCTACCAGCATTTTCTGCTGGCACATGTGCAGACCTTACGAGCCCTTTTCTGCCCATACATTAGCTACAATAATGTAGCTCCTTTTTTTATAGACAGAGCTACAAAGAGGTTCCAATACTCGCAATAGAACAAGCCGGGAGTGATTCACAACCGGGGTTTTATGCATATAATCAACTATTAAATTGTTTTCCTAAATTGCTACATACTTTTTAATGTCTTTGAAGTTTAACTGATATTTCTACAACACCTAATTCGTGAGTTTTACACTTTTTTTGTAATCATGACATTGTTGTCAAAATTTGAATTCCAGAAGTGCATGCTGAATCGATTTGATAAAATGCTCATCTGGATCAAGTTTTTTCCGGATTTATTGTATTTACTGGGATCAAATTTTTACCGATAAAATTCTACAATTCTACACTCCACAATTTCAATTTTGTTAACAATGCCATGATAACGAAAAAGTGTTAAAATTATTTAATTAGACGTTGTAGAAATGTCAGCTGAATGGCAGAGAAAGGAAAAAATATAAATTAAAAAAAAATAGTAGTTTAATAGCGGAAATATGTATAAATGCCAAGAGAGTTTTTGCTCCTTTACGAATAATGGGACCTCTGTGTTGCTCCATCCATTAAAAAAAGGAAAAAAAGGAGCTACATTATTGTAGCTACCAGTTTATGTGCAGACAATACCAGCCTTTTTCTGTCTGTACATATGTAAACCTTACCAGCATTGTCTGCGGCTTCTTCCGCTTCTCTTTGTTTCATTTTTCGTTGAAGTTCTTCTTGCTGTTTCTGTTTGTCAGTCTTGACAGGAGCAATTTCAGTCTTTACAGGAGGTGACTCAGTCACTGACACTGCTGGCTGTACCTAAAATGTGACAAACTAATAATTCTAAAGACTTATATTAAAATAATGTAAACTTCAATCTGCTAGTCATATTGAATTCAATTTAGATAGATTAAATGATAGAATTGAATGCAACCATAGCAAAAAATTAAAAATTGCTGGTCTTCTGAAAAGCAATAAAAACAATACTATAACACAGGATTAAATTACAACAAATATTGTCCTGGGTTTTTTATGTTAAATTAGTTTAATAACTATTATCAGCATGCTTTGTAAATCCAAGCATTTTCTTGAAAATCAATACGATTTGTACTGCTCCCTTCACTGCCTGTAATTAGAGCATGTGAAGTTTTTAACCAGTACTAAAATTATGCATAGATTTGTTGACATGTTTTTGGGCAATTAAAAAAAAAGTTAATTATGGAAAATAAATTCAAGAACACTTATGACCAATCTCGCATTTTCGAGTAAAGATACCACAATTCTTTATGATATTTATGTATATTTTTCTTTAATTGGCCTGATGGACAAGTGATTATTGATTTTAACTTGTACAAAGACATTCCTAATGTCCTCGGCTGTCTGACAAACGTTATTGTCTAGCCAAATGTCTAATGTCACACAACATGAAAATATAAGTCTTCTGACCAGTTTTTTTCAATGACATAATGTCCATAATGGAGATCTGGTATGAATACAGCAAAAATAACAGAACATTGGCTAACCAATTTGGATGTTCCGTTTGTTTTATCCTGAATCACAAATTTTAAGTCTAAAAGCTTACATTTTTATTTCCTAACAGAAATCTTAAAAAGGCTTTCAGCCAATTTTTAGGTTTTATCACAGTGATCATTTCCTGTAAGCCTTGTTTACACCATTTTCATATAGGCTGTGTACTTTTACTTTTCTGCAAAGTATGTGTACATGCAGAAAGGACTGTTGAGTTTAATGCAGAAATGATGTATCTATACAAGTAGGATGTTATTGACTGTACTACAAGAATCCAAACCAGAAAATTTCTTGTACAATGTGGATGTATGTAAACAACACCTATTGAGTGCATTCTTCAGACCTGACTTACATTTTCCTTTGGAACATAATGTTTCTCTGTTCTCTGTGGCACAACCTCACTCCTGTAACAAAGACCATTTTATTTGAAAAAACTCTACTTTGATTCTTATTTCACATCTACATAGAATTGGAACTTTTTTCTTTTTTTACTTTTTTTTATATTTAAAACAAGACACTAGTCCAAAACTAGAGTAAATAAAACTGTGAGCAATGTTCACCATTGATACCCCCCGCTTCATGATTTCTTCAAAAATGCACCGTGTTCTTACTTATGAACTTGAAACTTAATCTAGTGTAGGAAGAGTTGCAGATAAAACATGGGAACCCTGATCCCTCCCCTACCTCAAGAAAAACAATGTTCATGTTATTCTATGGGAAACCCCAAATATCATTCCGATCAAAATGTTAAATATCTCCTGCACAATGCAGTATGTGACAAGGATTCAGTGTAAGTTTCATCAAATTCCATTCAGTGGTGTAGGAGGAGTTGCACATAAGAGATAGGTATCCCTTTAAGTCAATGACAAAGTCCATATTTTTCTATGGGAAACCCCAAATATCATTCTGATCAAAATGTTAAATATCTCCTGCACAATGGCACTATGTGACAGAGATTCTGTGTAAGTTTCATCAAATTCCTTTCAGTGGTGTAGGAGGAGTTGCAAATAAGAGAAAGTGTAACAGACGGACGGACACCCCCATCACTATATACTCCCCGCTTTTCAAGGGGGGGGGGGGGGGGGGGTATAATAACACATTGTGTATGGGTAGCATTAAGTCAGGTACCAGGTACCTGCAATTGCACACCTGGAAGCCAAAGGATTCAGCTATCTTCAAATTTTTGCAAGTTAAAGTTTTATTTTTGTTGTTATTGCCTTGAAGTTACTTGGCAAAAACTAAAAACTTTATCATAATTTGTCATTAATTGTATGACAATTTTTTGACAAATTAAATGATTTGCCGACATTGTCCTTCTGATTTGGTTTAATAATTACATTTCTAATATCTTACAGGTTTTTATTTCTATGGCAAAAACTGGTTATTTTGTCTACAATTGTCATTAAAGGGCAATAACTTCAATGAGAAGTCATCTAGGTTTTGGTCTTTGTAGTGGCAAGTACAGTCTACTACAAGATTATCATTCTTACTCTTTGGTCCAAGATGCCTGAAAGTCATTTATACGTTGAAATGCAGCTTCAAAAATTTCTTTACTGTAAGGCACATTTTCTTCAACTTGTTTTCTGAAATTCTCGTCATACCAAGCATAGCCACAAACTCCTCCTCCTGCCACAGTAGAGAATCCTAAAAATTTCCAAAAAAATCCACCTTTCCTATAAAAAAAATTAACATTACTAAATGCAATGGTGCACAATACTAAAACAGGCGAGCTTAAAGGAATTTTGTAATACATTCCCTGTCACCCAATTACACGATTTTTTTTCTCTTGAAAGTAATAAACAAATTTAGGGTTTTGACAATACAATTTTTCACTAAAGCAGATTTTACTAGTAAAATTAACATAAATTTGTTAATTTTCAGGTTTTATAGAGATGGCAGTTGAAAAGCTCACAAAAGATGGCAAGGTTGCAATCATTTGAACAACAGCATGGTTTGCATAAATTCACATTTTTTACTGTTAAACTTGATATTGTGTGATATACAAGCCAATGAAAGTTGTTTTTAGTTCCATTTTAGATAGTAAAGAAAAAAAGATAAAAGTGATTATTACATACAGTTGTATAGGGCACACAATAGTATAAATTAAGGCAAGTAATTCATCAGCATTGTTATGAGACGCTTAAGTTGGTCGTTGCAAAAGCATATCTAGTCTAGCAGAAAATCAATATTAAGTTTTTTTTCAGGACTTTGGTGTATGAAACAGTAGGAATCAAAATGCAAACCTTTATTCTAGGAAATATTTTAAAGATTTAATTTGGATATATTTCAAATTTTGCCAGGGGCCTTGGGGGCTGAGTGGTTAAGGTAGTTCGTCTTCTATTGATCACTTGGTCTATCAACACTGAGATTACGGTTTTGGTTCTCACTGCATGCACGGTGTACTCTACTCAGGGCTCGAAATAAGCAGTAGCCTGGCAGCCCTTGACTCCCTAATACTTGGAAGGACTCCCTGGGTGTTTACTGTATGAGCCTGTCTGGTTCCTTAAAAATTAAGAACGCGTTTCTTGTTATTATAATACAATGTTCCTGTTAACCAGGATTTCATTTGTCCATTTTTGATGTTTTAAGTAATCAAATTTATTTTTAAAATTCCATTACATATAGATTGTTATATACTCTGGCATTTTCGAAGTAATAAATAGAAAATGAAGGAAAGTTACGAAAGTATTGTTTTGGTCAAAACATGCATAAAAACTACAACAGTTACGTTAGTTAATTGTCAACAATGATAAGCATCATTCAATTTACAGGTTAAACAGTCTTAAAAAAAAATTTAAAAATCAGTGTGAGACCGAAATTGCAAAAAATTTAGACAAAAAAAATAGTATTTTTCAGAATGGAAATGTGCCCTCAAAATACTGCCAGAATACATATTTTTGCACCAAAACCCCCAGACCCCCGGCTGTAAAGTCATCTGCACAAGCGCAGTAGGTAAACCGGCTATGCCGTTGGAATGGGACTCCATGCAATTTTTAAGGACTCCTTGACTGGTTTATTAGGGAGTCCTTTTGACTCCTATAGTTACTTTTCCTATTTCTACCCCTGACTACTCAATCTCAATTGACAAGGCCAGTTTTCCTACCGCAGGTTGGGGTCTCTCTGTGTACTCCGGCTTACTCCCTCAATAAAAACTGGACACCATGATATAGCTGAAAAATTGCTGAAAGTGGCATCAAAAGACCATTCAAACAATCAAACACATTTTGCCATATAAGGAAATTGTAAACATGTTCAACAAAAGCAGATTTATAAAAGCTTTACCTTTAGACACTGAAGAAAACATATATACATGTATAAAAAAGTATAGAGAGTTTACAAATTGCTGATAACTTTTAGAACGTACATGAACATGTACTAGTAATTGCACCTGATGACATTTCTAGATTCACATCATAGCATATTGCTACTAGTATCATCCGTCAGTGTTTTTTTTCTCAATTCATATTGATTTTATTACTCCAATAATTGCAACCAAAAGGTCAGATAGCTATAGTATCACACAAAGGTTGCAATTCAAATAAGAGTTTAAAAGAATCTTTTTTTTTTAATTTAAATAGTGACACTATACTTTTTGGGTGCTGATGCAGGAGGGCCTAGAATGGGTGGAGATGTAGAAGGAGTCTTTCCAGATGCTGGAGTCTCTGTTGATCTGTATCTTCTGCCATTTATCTGAAAAGGAAAATGAGAATGTTGTGCACTATTGATCATTCCAAACAATCTTGTGCACAGAGAGAAGATAAACCAAACACAAACCTCACAATTAAACGCCACTTTATTGTTATATGCTTACAACATAGACATGCCATTATTTGTTTATGCAAAAACAACCATTTGTTAGTCTGAATTATCAAATGTAGATCTTGTCATGCCTGCTTAATTTATACAGAAACTAATTACTATAATTATAGCTATTATTATAGTAAAATTCTGACTCAGAATCACAAGTTCTTATGTTCTTTCAAAATGTTTTGTTTGTTTGAATGGTGTTTTTACGCCACTTTCAGCAATTTTTCAGCTATTTCATGGCATCCAGTTTTTATTGGGGGAGGAAGCCGGAGTACCCGGAGAGAACCCCCGACCTGCGGTAGGAAAACTGGCAATCCTTGTCAATTAAGATTGGAGTCGAGTACACCCTGCCTGCAGTGAGAATCGAACCTGCAATCTCAGTGTTGACAGACCACGTGATCAATAGTAGACAAACTACCTTGACCACTCGACCACCGAGGCCCCTCTTTCAAAATGAAACTAGAGGCTCCCAGGAGCCTGTAATCGCTAACCTGGAACCCAAATGACTTCAACTTTATTTAAATTTTTTAAATTAACAGTTTCAGTCTAGTTGTTATAGCTTTTAAGTTACTGTGCAAAAACTCTACTTTAAAAAAAATTTTAGTTAAGTACAATAACTCATATAAGGTGCAATCTGACAATTTCTGAAAATTAAATGGTTTTGTAGGCCTTGTCCTTCAGGGAAATTTAGAAATTTACAGTTGTACTCTAGGTGTGTTAAAGACTAATTTATAATACAAAAACTGTTCATTTGACCAAATTCATAATTAAAGGGCACTAACTCCTATAAAGAGTCATCTTGCAATTTTGGACTAAGCAATCATTTGTAGGGCTTTTATTGCTGATCGTTTGGGCAATTTACAGTTTCAATCTAGATGCTACAGTTTTCAAGTTACAGGACGAAATGGGAAATGTCATTAAAAAAAATTGTCATTTAAGGCCAATAATCCCTATAAGGAGTCATCTGACAATTTCAGACCAGTTAAGTGAATTGTATGGCTTTTATTGCTGATCATTTTTGCTAGGTATAATTTCATTCGAGCTGTTATGGTAACAGGACAAAACGGAAAATTTCATAAAAAATTGCCATTCAAGGGCAATAACTCCTATAAGGAGTCATCTGACAATTTCAGACTTATATGGTGAATTGGTGAATTGTAGGGCTTGTATTGCTGATCATTTTTGCTTTTAACAGTTTGTCAATAACAATCCTTCTCTAATTTTGACGTTATATTTCAACTGCTTGATCATGACCGGTGTGGAAAAAATATTTCTCGTCACTAGTGAATTTGTTGTTCTCAGCAGTTGATTGGTTAAAAATAATAATGTCACAATAATAACTCATGATGTCATAAACAAAACACCTTCAATTTACGTATTCAAGTCATGAACGTAAAATTGGGGTTGGGAGAATTTGTACTTTGTTTCACAAATTTACTACTTTTTAAAATTAGAGAAACAGAATCTTACATTAGTACTCTTGGATTATCGGATTTCTCCAATCTCGATACTTAAATTATGGAATTTTAAGTCCTCGCCAAGGCTCGGACTTAAAATCCCATAATTTAACTATTTCGATTGGAGAAATACGATAATCCACTCGTACCAATGTAAGATCCTATATTTCTTGCACATCTACATATGTACTTCCTTTATGCCAGATTTCATTAAATTTCATCAAGCGGTTTAGGAGTAGCGCTTACAAGGGATGTGGACAGACGTACGGAAACAAACAGCCAGACAGATAGATGATTCATATCTACCCCCGGGGGCCCCCTAAAACAAGTTTGCGGGGTATAATAAAAAGTCGTGACTTTAAATACATGTCCAAGGACAGCAAAATCAAGCTGATTTAAGTCCATTTTTGCAAGACTATCAGGAACAGGTAACCATCGAGAACTGGTTATGACAAGATAAATCATAATGCTTTTTAACTTGAGCAAATTGGAGTTATTTATAACCTTACATGTTCGAAAATTTACAGACAATGAAGAAAATCTTCCAACCATCTTTACACTGTACACTTTACATGCTTATCCAAATACGCACACAAAACACATGTCAGGATTTGGCAGTGAGCTCATGTTATATGTTGTTACTATGTATATATATCTTATTCTTTAATAAAAATTTACTTGCTAAGGCTTATATAGATTAGTGTCTTTTTATCATTTCAATCAATAATTGACAATAATTTTTGAAAAAAAACTTATTACTTTATTAATTTTCAAACTTAAAAATTGATTGTCATAATATTTACCCTTAATTTTGAGGAGACATTTGACGTTGCCCTCCACATTGCAAGATTTCAGATAGGTAGGACACCGGCTTCATAGATGAACTTCCGGTGACCTTGAAGGGGTCGTATCCGAAATTTGCCAAAATGGCTGCGCCCATCAGAAAGTGTACTGGTATATTGTTTTTCTTGTTTTAAAAGAATTTTGAAGAACCTGTCATGCCCCTACAAGAAAACTTAACTGAATGGAACAACACTTTGTGTTTTTAATATTCACAACTATTACTATTATACTCGTCAAGTCAAAATGAATTCGGGGCCTTTTATGGCCGAGGGCGAGTGTTTAAGCCGGTGCAAAACGTAGTTCTTCTCATTGATCACGTCGTCTGTCAACGTTAAAGTCTCACTTTGGACAGTGTGTACTCGACTCTAATCTTAAATGACAATGATTGCCAGTTTTCTAACCTAAGGTGGGCTTTTTTTCTTTCAGTACTCCGGCTTGGGTGAAAGTCAAATCGGCACCTGGTGCTATAGTCAAATCGGCACCTTGGAAGAGTCAAAACGGCACCTGTTAAACTGTTCACTTCTTACAAGGAAATTGTTTTAAAGGCAAATTTTAAGGCACGAAAACTCAAAATTATAATTAAAAATAAAATAATTACGAATTATTTATGTTGAATGGGAATTCTTTGAAATATATAATTATATATTCACATGTACACTGGTTAGTGAAATCAGAGCAGCTGTGCAATTAGCTGATTAATTTGTTAATTTACTTGCCTCCTTATTCTTGTGGTCCTTTTGGTAAGATATGAAGATACATGAGATGCTGATCTTTTACTGCATGTGTAGTTTGCGAAGTGGGATTTATTATATCAGCCTTACTGGATTATAAAACTACAAGTTCATAGTGCATTTTATATATTGTTAAATTTGCTTAATATTTTTAAGGATATAAAAGAAACATCGTTTTTTTTAATAGACTAAATCATGTGCAGAACTGACCATACCAAGAGCCAAAATGACTTTACCAGGTGCTGAATGGACCAAGTGCCGATCTGACTAATATTCCTCTGGCTTTCTCCCCCAATTAAACATAGAGGCCATGATATAACTGAAAATTGTTGAATGTGGTGTTAAACAACAAACAAACAAACAATATAAAGTCACAAAAATTACACAGTTATAATTTAATTTAATAAATAAAATGCTGTACAGGACCCATCATGGGCCATGAACTAATGATATTGAATTATTGTCTGTCAAAACCTCGCCCATACTAGTACTTTCCGTATGTCAGTATTACGGGCATGCCCAGATGTATAGGGAGGTAACATGTGGAGTATTTACTGAATATATAAGAGTTAATAATAAGTAAAAACTCAATATTTTGACAACGGTTCAACGATCACTGCCGTCTTTATTCAAGGCACCATGGCTTACGTTGGAGGGCGAGGAAGTCTCTTTTAAAACATTCTCACATCGTCCTAGATCATCTTCTGAAGCAAAGTTAAGTCAATCTGTCATTTATGTAATGATATTACTACAATGACAACAATAGCCCCAAATCTTGATTGACAAGGATTGCCAGTTTTCCTACTGAAAGTCTGGGATTTTCTCTGGGTACTGCGGCTTCCTCCCCCCAATAAATACTGCATGCCATGATATAGCTGAAAGTGGCATTTAACAATATTCAAACAAACAATACATATCTCCATAACTTAGGGGAAGCTGAAAAAAGATATTTAAACCAATTAAATATTCTGAACAGTTTTTATTCTGATATTGAAATTTCTTACATAGAATTGTCCAATAGTGATGACAACTTTGACACCGGATGTAACATTTTTGGCAGAGATTGCTCAATAGAGTGATCAGTTAAGACCAATAAAAATAATAATAATAGATTTTTAGAGATCCAAAATAAGGACCTACAACAGGTTTAGACATGGAAAAGAAATTTCATTCACAGAATATTTACAGAACTTGAAGACATGTACTCATTGTAAAACAAAGCTACGAGTATGCACAAATGTTATATTACTGTTGATAGCTCACAACCATCAGATGAAAAATCCTTCTCAGTTAAGGTTAGATTTGAGCACACCTGAGTAAGGCTTGAACCTGAAATTCAGTGTTGATAAGCACATGGTAAAGAGTAGATGACTACCTTAACCACTTGGCCACTGAGGCTTCCAGTCAAATTAGCAAAACTAAATTTGTTGCACTGTTGTGTACTAGTGTAATATTGTGATTATTAGTATTGTTAACATCCTAAGTTTCTACAGCTTTGGGTTTTGGCAAATGTAGGACACATAAGTTTTTAACTTTTTTACAGGATGGGCAGTTCTTTCTGGGTATATTATCAGTCACATTTTTACCTACATTGTTACCCAGGTGCATGGAAATTGTACCATCTGAAGGTGAGTCTGTTAAGCCTGAAACCGAGCCAAAAACTGTCCAGAAGTAATTTACACCTGGGTAATAATGTAGGTACTCAATGAATTTATCCCTTGCTTAAAAGAGTGAAAGGTTAAAATCATTTCTTTGGTCATCAGATATGAGCTAAATTGCCATGTCATTACAGCTGCTTACAAGACATGTTTTTCATGCAGAAAATGACAATTTTACCAGGTGAAGGATTGTACTATTCCATTATTATGACGTCCACTGATAATGACGTTAAGTTCCTATTTCTTGCAGTGTCAGTGTGAATAAGGCATTTGCAGAGTTTCAAGCTTAAGACATTATTGAATTGGAAAATATTTCTTTGTGGAATAACATACACAGGTACTCTGAAACCTTCACTAACAATGCAATGGGGAGCATGGGATTTGTATCATCTGGTAAGCAACCAATCAAAATTCTGCATTTGCTACAAGCTGGGGATAAGAACAGTGATTTCCTTTGCTAAATGAAACTGTTTGCCATCTTATTACTGAAAATTGCTTATTAGAGCATTTAAACCCATTGTATTAACCAAACTTTATTTAAAATATTATTTGTTTTATAATGTCTATCATCATGTTCACTTCCAGGCTTGGTACCTTCCTTATGTAAAGCATTTTTAACCAGTTGTAAGATACAACCAACATTAAATTTCCAAAGAAAAGCTCTTCCAACAGTAGTACCATGTACTAACTATAGTGTAGCTGCATGTCTGACAGCATCTAGTCGGGCAAAGTAAGTACATCTGAAGATCTATTTGATCCAAGTAAGTTATTAGTGATTTAATTATACAAAACCCAAATGTTGCTGAATGTCATGTAACATGTACAGCACAACAGACAGTTTTGGCTAAAATACAGTAAAACTGCAGACACAAACTCAAAAACAACTACATATTTTTATTTTTAAAAAAAATATTGATGTGTATTGCTATTAATGACTATTACCATGACTTCTTTTTGTTTTTTTTCTCTCCAGAAAAATTCTACAACCTTGTATCCCATATGTACAAACAGTCAGAACAAAAATGACATATGACTGGTATACCATACGTTGTAATAAAACTGAAGGAAAACCAGTGGCTAACGAAGAGGTCTTAAGAAGATTCAAAAGACTTAATTCAGGTCTTTGGATAAGGACAAAAGCAGGAAGACATAAAAATCTGTGGAAAAAGAATGCACAACACAAGTATCGACTGCGTCAACATGTTTTTTGTAACACTCAACAGTCAAATCTTCTTGATAAGATGGTTACAGCTGAATGGAAAAGAAAAACATTTTTTGTGGATGATCCATATGAACCATATCAAAAGAGAACAAATATGCAACATTTAGGATTTGATATTGAAAAACCTAAATTTATACCTTAGAAGTGACATGTTATAAGTAAATATACAATGCACATTTGAGTGGGTTTTTTTTATTTCCAGAACCAACATATACAGTATAATTGTTGTTTTCTGCTAAGCCAAAGCATTTAATATGTTTTTGAAGGAGAAACAAGAAATATAGGTAACTTTGAAGTCAAAAATTATGTGTCAGGCTGGTTGGTGGATTTTTGTTAGCTCACCTGACCCAAAGGGTCATGTGAGCTATTGTTATCACTTTGCGCAGGGCTCGCGTTGGAGGGCGACTCGGGCAAAGAAGTCGCCTTAACGTGGTCTCACTTCGCCCTCGATCATCTTAGAAAGCGAAGTGAAGTCGCCCTTTCATTTTTTAGAATCGCCTGATGTCACCTTTTAAATTTTATTCCCATTATGTTAAGAAATCTTCGTTTTTTGATACAGCGTCATGTTTGTTTGTTTACGCGCCACAAAGTCCACTGGTACCCTTTTAACTTTTATTTGGTATATAAAGCATAGGTTTAAAATTCGACCGGAAACCAGTTCAGAGCAAAAATACGTTAACGTTTCCGGAGCGGATATGAATTTAATGCCGGAGATTGCAAATAAACGATACTAATAATGTTGAAATGAGTATTGCAATGATAGAAACGTAGTAAAAAATAGTTTTTTTGGAATTTACTTTAAACAAGTTTAAGTTAAATATGTTTAAATACTTTTAAAAGATTTGTCACAATGATGTAATTTTCTACTTTGAGTTCTAATAGTACTTCATTATAATTCAATCAATTTGTAGACCAATGACAAAGAAACATTTTTTTAATGAACAGTTTTGTGACAGTTGATACTTTTTTTATTGTTATGTTTAATACATGTATTTATGAAAATGTGTGATAATAATTAATGAAATCTTTTACTTTATCCTCAATAAATTGAACTGCTAAAAAACATGTAACACTAAAAAATTCAAATGCCAAATTAACACATATTCAAAAAACAAACAAAATAGGACGCTTTCGCGACATTAAATGCAACTTCTCCCTGTTGTCCACCCACTTCTCCCTGTTCCATCCTCACTTCTCCCTGTCAGCCCCACAAAAGAGAAGTGACTTCTCCCTATAATTTTGACCCAGCGTGAGCCCTGCTTTGCGTCCGTCATCGTCGGCGGCGGCGTCTGTAAACTTTTTACATTTTAATCTTCCCTGAAACCACTTGGCCAATTGAAACTAAACTTGGCCATAATGATCATTGGATGGACCTTTACAAAGTTTGTGTTTTTTATTTTGATTGGTAAAGCAATATGGCCGCCACCTCAAGACTTAGTTTAACATAGGACCCTATGGGAAAAAAGTTTAAAAGGGCTTCTTCTCTGAAACCGTTTAACCAATCAAAACAAAACTTACTAGCAATATTGTTTGGATGATCCTCTATAAAGTTTGTGTTTTTGATGGGAATTGGAAATTCAAAATGGCCGCCACCGCAGGACTTAATTTAACATAGGACCCTATGGGAAAAAGTTTGAAAGGCTTCTTTTCTGAAACCGGTCAACCAATTGAAACAAAACTTACTAGCAATATTGTTTGGATGGTCCTCTATAAAGTTAATGTTTTTTATCCCAATCGGAAATTCAAAATGGCCGCCACCGCAGGACTTGGTTTAACATTCAACCCTATGAGAAAAAAGTTTAAAAGGGCTTCTTCTCTGAAACCGTTTAACCAATCAAAACAAAACTTACTAGCAATATTGTTTGGATGGTCCTCTATAAAGTTTATGTTTTTTATGGCAATTGGAAATTCAAAATGGCCGCTACCGCAGGACTTAGTTTAACATAGGACCCTTTGGGAAAAAGTTTTTAAAGGCTTCTTCTCTGAAACAGGTTAATCAATGGAAACAAAAACTTACTAGCAATATTGTTTGGATGGTCCTCTATAAAGTTTATGTTTTTTATGGCAATTGGAAATTCAAAATGGCCGCTACCGCAGGACGGACCCTAGGGGAAAAAGTTTTTAAAGTCATCTTCCCTGAAACCAGTTAATCAATGGAAACAAAAACTTACTAGCAATATTGTTTGGATGGTCCTTTATAAAGTTTATGTTTTTTATGGCAATTGGAAATTCAAATGGCCGCCACCGCCGCAGGACTTAGTTTAACATAGGACCCTATGGGCAAATTAAAAAAATCTTCTCTATACAACCGGTTAACCAATGAAACAAAGCTTTCTAGTAATATTTTTTGGATGGTCCTAATTAAAGTTTATTGAAAATTACAGGACTTACTTTAACATCAGGGAAATGCCATCTTCATTTCCTATAAAATCAGGTGAGCGATACAGGCTCTTAAGAGCCTCTGGTTTTTGTCTCGCCTGTGACGAAAGTCGCTGGAGGCGAGACATATGTATGGGAATCCGGCGGCGGCGGCAGCGGCGTAAACACTTGACATCTTGCTTCATATCTTTGTAAGCCCAAGCCCTAGGTCCATCAAATTTGGTCCAGAGGTAGCTTATGATGAGTACTTGCCAGTCAGTCACCTGACCTTGACCTCAATTTCACGGTCCAGTGACTACGTTAAAGTTTTTGGGTTACGACAGTTCCTCTGTAACTATGCATGGTAGGATGACAATATTTGGTGTATAGGTTGCTGATGACTAGTACATGACTGTCTGGTAGGTGTCACCTGACCTTGACCTCAATTTCACGGTCCAGCGACTACGTTAAAGTTTTTGGGTTACGACAGTTCCTCTGTAACTACGCATGGTAGGATGACAATATTTGGTGTATAGGTTGCTGATGACTAGTACATGACTGTCTGGTAGGTGTCACCTGACCTTGACCTCAATTTCACGGTCCAGCGACTACGTTAAAGTTTTTGGGTTACGACAGTTCCTCTGTAACTACGCATGGTAGGATGACAATATTTGGTGTATAGGTTGCTGATGACTAGTACATGACTGTCTGGTAGGTGTCACCTGACCTTGACCTCAATTTCACGGTCCAGCGACTACGTTAAAGTTTTGGGGTTACGACAGTTCCTCTGTAACTACGCATGGTAGGATGACAATATTTGGTGTATAGGTTGCTGATGACTAGTACATGACTGTCTGGTAGGTGTCACCTGACCTTGACCTCAATTTCACGGTCCAGCGACTACGTTAAAGTTTTTGGGTTACGACAGTTCCTCTGTAACTACGCATGGTAGGATGACAATATTTGGTGTATAGGTTGCTGATGACTAGTGCATGACTGTCTGGTAGGTGTCACCTGACCTTGACCTCAATTTCACGGTCCAGCGACTACGTTAAAGTTTTGGGGTTACGACAGTTCCTCTGTAACTACGCATGGTAGGATGACAATATTTAGTGTATAGGTTGCTGATGACTAGTACATGACTGTCTGGTCGGTGTCACCTGACCTTGACCTCAATTTCACGGTCCAGCGACTACGTTAAAGTTTTGGGGTTACGACAGTTCCTCTGTAACTATGCATGGTAGGATGACAATATTAGGTGTATAGGTTGCTGATGACCCAGTACATGACTGTCTGGTAGGTGTCACCTGACCTTGACCTCAATTTCACGGTCCAGCGACTACGTTAAAGTTTTGGGGTTATGACAGTTCCTCTGTAACTACGCATGGTAGGATGACAATATTTGGTGTATAGGTTGCTGATTAATAGTACATGACTGTCTGGTAGGTTCCACCTGACCTTGACCTCAATTTCACGGTCCAGTGACTACGTTAAAGTTTTTGGGTTACGGCTGTTCCCCTGTAACTATGCAGGGTATGGTGACAATATTTTGTATACAGGCCGCTGCTGATATTTAATGCTATTTACGTAATGCTTATGACGAAATTTATTTTCGTTACTGATGCGGAATGCAGGCGAGACGTTTTTTCTGTGTCCACACTTGTATATAGGAAATGTTGTTTTGATCTGTACATAAAAATAGTTGTTGAGGCGAATGAACGATCATTGCTGCCCCTTAAGTACATTTATTGATGTATGTTTAAATTAGACATTTCAATAATCATCCATGAATCCACTTCCAACACCCACATGCAAGTAAAGGAATCAATATGTCTAACCATCTGTCTTGGTGTCACATCATTATCTGTTCTTACCTAACAATTTATATTGTATATAGACAATTCTTGATGTTTAAACATCCCTGCATGTATGATTTTCTGGTTTGTGAATGGTTTGTTAGATGGAAGATGGTTAGTTTTTAGACCTGTATATATGCAGATGTAAATGAAGGCTGTAAATGTTGGTCTATTGAGTTTTTAGTTTACCGTGACATTATTGTCTGTAAACTTTTACATTTCAATCTTCTTCTTTGAAACCATTGGGCCAATTAAAATAAAAATTTGTGGCTATGTTAATTGGATAGTCCTTTACAAAGATTACATTTTTATGCCAATCTGAAATACAATATGGCCATCACCACAGAACTAAGTTAACATAGGACCATATGGAAAATGTTTTAAAAAGGCATCTTCACTGAAACCATTGAACCAATTGAAATAAAACATCAGCCATATTGTTTAGAAAGTCCTCTACAAAGCTTGTTTTTTAAGCCAATCAAAATAGCACCTGTGACTGCCACAGAACTTGCAGTACATTAGGATATTTTGGTGGCAATACATTAGGATATTTTGGCTGCATGATATTTGGCATTTTTCTCTCAGCAGGTATCTGTTTTTTTCTCTCAGTTTCTCTCAGAAGGTATCTGGTTTTTTCTCTCAGAAGGTATCTGTTTTTCTCTCAGAAGGTATCTGTTTTTTTCTCTCAGAAGGTATCTGTTTTTTTCTCTCAGAAGGTATCTGTTTTTATTCTCTCAGAAGGTATCTGTTTTTTTCTCTCAGGAGGTATCTGTTTTTTTAGTGTGTTTTAGTTTGGGGCTTTGTTAGAATTGCTGTGTTTAATTTTGGCGCTTCAACTCAAAATTAAGGAAATATATATACGTAAAATATATTCCAATTAATTTAAAGTATTTTTTATTATTTTCCTTTAACTGCAGTAAATAGTGAAACATTACCAGTTAGTACACTTAGGATAATTTATACAATTGTTTCCACTTTAATGTGTCATAAATTGCTTGTACATGTACAGTTTAAATGAAACAAAGAAGGTACAATTGATGTTTGGGAATTGACTGCAAATTTTACTTTGTTGAATGTAAGTTTGCATGTTCTTAACTTCATTTTGTGAATAAGAGAGTTAAAACAACAGATCCAGGGCTCGGTGGACAAGTGGTTAAGGTAGTTTGTCTATTATTGATCACGTGATCTGTCAACACTGAGATTGCTGGTTCGAGTCTCACTGTGGGCAGGGTGCTCTTGACTCTTATCTTAATTGAAAAGGATTGCCAGTTTTCCTACCGAAGGTCCGGGGTTTCAACCCCAATAAAAACTGGACTCAAAGATATTGATATAGCTGAAATATTAACGAAATATGCGTTAAAAACTATTCAACAAACAAAAAACAACAAATCCAATCGAGTAGTTTGAAATTAATGATAAATTGACTTACAATTTATTGAAAATAAACGTGTTTAATTTTTTCACAAAACACATTATACTCACAAGTGACTGTCTGTATCTACGACTTGTGAGAATGGATTGTACGAAAAATTAGTTTGAGCTCATCTGACCCCAAGGGTCATGTGAGCTATTGTCATTACTTTGTGTCCACCCTTCAGTACATTGTAATCTTCTGTTCTGAAATCTCCTAGCCAATAGAAACATAACTTGATCAAAATGTTTATTGAATGGACCATTACAAAGTTTGTCTTTTTGATCTATAGAAGAGTTATCAAAAGAATACTAAAAGCAATTTTCGCTTTGAAAAAAAGACTTTAAAATTGTCAAAGTCTATCTATAAGACCATCCTGTAAACTGTTTGATACCTTATTAAGACCTATATTGTTATATAATAGTGATATTTGGTTTATGGACGATTACTTATCTATTGTTAAGTCAAAAGAAAGGGCAGAAAAAAATGGAAAATTCTGTGATGCCCTCTCCTTAATAGACCGATTTACATATGAAAAAGTACACACAAGATATTGAAAGAATATTTTAGGTTTAAGAAAAACAGCTTGCAACATAGCAGCAAAAACGGAACTTGGTAGACTGTCATTCGAATCTTTTATAAAAGATCAAACAATCTTATATTATAGTAGATTGAATTCAGTAAAAATAAACACCTTATTAAAAGAAGCATATAATGTCAATAAAGGTATACACTCCGAGGGAATATATACTTGGTATACTATGGCGCAAAAGTTATTTTTAGAACTTGACAGATCAGAATAGGAAGATTTTGGTGTCCCATTTTTAGCTCACCTGACCCGAAGGGTCATGTGAGCTATTGCCATCACTTGGCATCCGTCGTTGTCGTTAACTTTTCTTCAAAAATCTTCTACTCCAAAACCACTGAAGGGATTGCTTTGAAACTTTGCACACATCATCAGTAAAATGTCCTCTACCAAGTTTGCCCAAATCATGGCCTCAGACCAACCAACATGGCCGCCATGGCTAAAAATAGAACAGGGGGGTCAAAATACAGTTTTTTGCTTATAGTTCAAAAAGTATAACAGATACAGGAAAACCGAACAGACCTACCTTCTTCAGCATCTAAAGCTCTACAAAACACTCCATTGGGTCAAAGTTGTATGATGACTCCTTGTAGGAGTTATTACCCTTTAATTGTCAAAATTGATGATTTTTGCCATTTTTGCCTCAAAATCTTGAAAATTATTAAAACTAGAGAAAAAGTTCGCATTGCTTAATTGTTCTGCTCTATGAGGGCTACAAAAATGACTTAAGGGTCAAGATTGTCTGATTAACCTTTTAAGAGTTATTCCCCTTGAACTGTTTTTTTAATCGGTTTTAATTGATTTCTTGAAATCTTCTCCTCTGAAACAACTGAAAGTACTGCTTTGAAACTTTGTACACATCATCCGTCAAATTTCCTCAACCAAGTTTGCACCAACCATGACTGCAGATTAACCAACATGGCCACCATGGCTAAAAATAGGACGGAGGGGAGGGGGGGGGGGGGGGGGTAAAATACAGTTTTTGGCTTATATTTAAATAAGTGTAACAGATACGGGAAAACTGAAGAGACATGCCTTCATCTGCAGCAAAAGTTCTACGAAACATTCTATTGGGTTGAAGTTGTATGATGACTCCTTATAGGAGTTATTGCCCTTTAATTGTCGAAATTGATTATTTTTGACATTTTTGCCTCAAAATCTTAAAAATTATTTGAACTAGAGAAAAAGTTAGCATTGCTTAATTGTTCTGCTCTATGAGGGCTACAAAAATGACTTTAGGGTCAAGATTGTCTGATGAACCGTTTAGGAATTATTCTCCTTGAACATTTTTGTAATCAATTTTACTTGATTTTAAAAAATCTTCTCCTCTTAAACCAATGAAAGGACTGCTTTGAAACATTGCACACATCATCTTTAGGATGTCCTCTACCAAAATTGTGCAAATCATGACACCTGACTACCTACATAGCTACGTTGGATTAAAATAGAAAAAATGAAAAAAGGGGGGGGGGGTCGAGAGAATTTTCGACTGATAGTTAAAAAAGTATAACAGGTACAGCAAATTTGAAGTGAACCTCCCTTCTCCCTCTAACCATCAAAAGATCCTCCTTATAGAAGTTATTTCCCTTAAAAGGTCAAAATTAATGATTTTTGCAGAAGTGTTGGGCAATTCTTTATAGCAAAGAAAAGCTGGATAAAAAAGGGTTGTTTGGTTTCAGGTTCAGGTGAGCGATACAGGCTCCTGGGAGCCTCTAGTTTAAACTTGCAAATAAGTTAAAGAAAAAAATTAAAAATTTAATTTTTGAATATTATATAAATAAAATAAAAACTAAATTAAATAATTTAAATAACGAATCTAAACTTGACTTATTTAGTAAACTGAAAACAGACATAAAAATTGAAGACTATTTAGTAAATGAGAATAGTTTTATATATAGACAAATGATAACAAAACTAAGGGTGAGTGACCATACTTTACATATAGAACAAGGGAGATACTATAATATTCCCAGATGTCAACGAATATGCTCTAAATGCCAAATTCTTGAAGATGAAAAACATTTTCTTTTACATTGTCAAATTAACACTCTACCAAGAGATATTTTCTTTTCAAAAATTTCAAATATAGATATCTTTGCAAATTTAAATGCAGATGAAAAAGTAAAATATATCCTTTGTCCAAAATCTGAACATTTAACTTATGTTAAGGACTTTTAAAGCAATCATTTGAAATGCGAAAATATGGTCCACATCGGTAAAAATGTACTGCATTTGTAGTTATATTAGAAATAATAACTAATGTACTTCGAGTATGTTTGTATTTGTATGCTAATGTTTTTGTTTATAATGTTATTATGTTGCTTTGACCCATATGGGTGTAATTTGCAATAAAGAATTTAGAATTTAGAATTTTATTCTGATTGGAAAACTAATATGACCACCACCGTTTATTGTTTGTTTGTTTGTTTGTTTGTTGGTGTTTATCGCCACTTTCAGCAATTTTTCAGCTATATCATGGCGTCCAGTTTTTATTGGGGGAGGAAGCCGGAGTACTCGGAGAAAACCCCCGACCTGCGGTAGGAAAACTGGCAATCCTTGTCAATTAAGATTGGAGTCGAGTACACCCTGCCTGCAGTGAGAATAGAACCCACAATCTCAGTGTTGACAGACCACGTGATCAATAGTAGACGAACTACCTTGACCACTCGGCCACCGAGGCCCCCACCACCGTTTAACATAAGACCCTAAGGGAAAAAAGTTTAAAAAGGCTTTTCTTTGATACCAGCTAACCAATTCAAATAAAACTTACTACAAATATTGTTTGAATGGTCCCCAGTTGGTTTTTTATGCCAATCTCAAATTCAAAATGGCGGCCACCCCATGACTCGGTTTAAAATAGGACACTAATATGGGAAACATTTAAAAAAAGGCTTCTTCTCCAAAACGTATTAACCAATTGAAACCAAACTTAGTAGCAATATTGCTTGTATGGTCCTATATAAAGTTAATTTTTGGGAAGGTTGCGTAGCAAACTTTCCCCTTGCTAACGCTCTAATACATAGAAACTACTGCGACCGGCGTGTAATCAAACCTTACGCTCGCAAAATATAGGTCACATTTGAGGAATCTATCAATAACATGAATCGGTGCACCACATTTATCTTGAACAACTTTACTATACATGTCCTTTCGTATTATGTCTCATTTACTGTATAATTGATAACTAATATTACGATTTAAACTAATATTCCATGTTCATCCGCGAGAGACAGACTCGTTACACTTTTTGGTTTCGGAAATCAACGCGATATTTGGCAATCCTCGCGATAGCTGTTCACTGAACCGACAAATGTAGTAGTGACAGTGACACCAGTCTAATAATATTTGACGACGTTATTATGATTGAAGTGATTTAATGGTTATTTTGTGGGATCGTATGGTCGTCGTTTCATACGGTTTTGCATTCTATTTTTTACGTGTTTAATAAAATGAAATTCAACACAAAAGTGTGTGCTTTGTCGATGTACAGATTTGCTGAGCGGCGCCATCTATAAAATTTTTTTAAGGTTTGTAGAAGTTTGGTAAATAAATACAAGTATATTTAAAAATATAACAATTTCTAACTTATAAAAATGTATTGAAAAAGATATTTTAGTGTTTGTGACACAAGAATAGTAAATGGATTATTCGACATCGGTGATCAATTGCACTCCCCATGTCACCACATTATTCCATAGTAAAAGCTGACACAATTTGTTTCCGGTCCTTTTGATTAATTTTTATAATTGGTAATTCATGCTGAACCATTAATATTTCTCGTTACACGAGTTGAAATTGGTCACCACCCATTGTAACAAGCAAAAAAACGTACCAATTTTTCGTGCATGTTTACCTCACGAAATTGCCATCGTTTCAGACGATGTTGCATTTTTATGCTTTAAGTATCTAATTAAACGAAACTTTTGGAAAGGCAAAACGATATATTTTTTTCTTCATTTTGTGTGTTCCTTAAAACAAAGGAAGATGTGATCAAGTCAGTGTGTTTTATCAGAAGTTTTTTGAGTGACAAATAAAACCTCGTATGGTCGATCTTATGTTCCTTATGTAGATCCAAAAAGGTGCAAATTGAAAACAGCAATTATTTTTAAACATTTGTTCAGCGTTTTGAAATGCTTTTTTTTTAATTTGATAGAGCGATTTTCCAAGGTTAATTTTGACCAAAATTAGAATGGGTGTAACTTGGAGCAAGCGATTATTGTCCATTTGAAAACCTTGGTGTAATGTGGTTTGCGGTTTAGGCGCAAATGCCATAGAACGTCACGAAAGCTGGCGATCTAGCTTTTGCAAACATCGTAAGAAAACAAAAAGTGTCAGATTGCGTAGCAAAAGTCAAGAACATGTAAACAATAAGCATAGTATGGAATATGTACAGTGGAAATTTTTTTATTGGATTTTTGTAATAAAAAGTTACAATATCGCATATTGAATATTAATTTTAAAAAAATGTAAGCAGAAAAGCACTCCATTTGATTGTGTCTTTTAGAATAAGCTATTAACACACTGTTTAAATTTAAAACAAACTAGTTGACATGCATTCTGATTATAAAGATATATGTTGCCTCATAAAGTCGTTTTTGTTTGTTTGAATCCGGGGGATTTATAGAAATTGATTTACGTGCGCTTTTGAATAATACTGGGTCGATCTTGTTATAGTGTGTGGGACTCGAAATAACAAAATCGACCCAGTATCATTCGAAAGCACATGTAAATCGTCATGCACAGATCCCTGTGTTGTAATTGTTAAATACCACTTTCAGCAATTTTTCAACTATATTTGGGCGTCCTGTTTTTATTGAAGGAGAAAGCCAGATTGTAGGAGTCTTAATAATTGTCAATCAAGATTGAAGTTGAGCACCCCCTGGCAGCAATAAGATTCAAACAAGTGCTGACAGGCATTCGATCAATAGTAGATGAATACTAC
Organism: Limnoperna fortunei; assembly: GCA_944474755.1. NCBI lineage: Eukaryota > Metazoa > Mollusca > Bivalvia > Mytilida > Modiolidae > Limnoperna > Limnoperna fortunei. The sequence goes on from OX104116.1 coordinate 80,983,257, forward strand.
CTTAACCACTCGGCAACTGAAGCAATGGAGTATTACAGAAATAAATTATTATAGATTTGAATATTTTAGAAGCTTATGCCATCACTTACATTTATAGGGAGACATTTAAATATATGTACATGTATTTGATGCAAGTTATATTCCAACCATATAACAGGTGCGATTTTTATGTCTGAAATGGGCAGCAGCAATTTTGTCTTATTTATTAATGTATTTATAAAATTCATGATAGAAGCATCTTCAATTGTATTGTTGCACTGAATGGATTTTGATGGACTCTTTGTCACATAGTGCTATTGTACACCTGATATTTTAAATTTTGATTGGAATGATATTTAGGATTTTCCATAGCAAACATTGACTTGCCATTCTTTGATTCTATCTCTTATCCACAACTACTTGCACCACTGAGTGGGATTTGATGAAACTTTTGCAGAATCCTTTGTCATGTGGTGGAATTGTGCACCTGATTATTTACAGTTTGAGCAAAACGATTTTTGGAGTTTCCAACAGCAAAGGCCTGGACATTGCCATTCAAGACATAGGGGAGTTGGGGCTATCAATTCTGAGGATTGCAAAGTTTTTTTCTAGTCTTTTAAAATTATATCTAATATGTTTCTAAATTTACCTGATTTATTTTACATTGGTTTGTTTTATTGCCTGTCAAGCATGAGGCAGGAATCTCATAAGTGCGAAGCAACCTTTCCTTCGGTGCAGTCTGCACTTTGATTTTGTCATGCCAAACGAAAATTAAAATGGTTGCTACCGCAGGACTTAGTTTAACATAGAACTATAAAGAAAAAATGTTTAATATAGGACTATAAGTGGAAAAGATTAATAAGGCTTTTTGACTGAAACTAGTTAACCATTCGAAAAAAAACTTGTCACCGTTATTCATTGGATGGTCCTCTATACCGTTTATGTTTACGGTCGCCCTACCTCTGGACTTGAAAAATCAGGTGAGCCATACAGGCTCTTGAGAGCATCTAGTTTTTTTTTATTTTTGTGAAAGAAACCTCTACAACTTTAATTAACTTTATTTTTAATTTAAAAATGGACATAATATCAAGTAATAGTATCTTGTGTTACATTCCCCCTATATTCTGTTTTTATGGTATGGCAATGGAAGATACGTTTGGTCATAACGTTTTAATCATTACAACGTCGTAGACAAATAGAATACAGCAGTACTGGAAAGAAGTAAGACTACAATGTAAAATACCATAATTCGAAGCAACTATATCATGGACTATGTTGTTTGTTTTAGTATAAGGGATGAAATTTCAATAATTTATCTATGATTGTGATCCGATTGTTCATATCAGCCTTCGATGTTCCGATATAACAATTCATGCTGCAACAAGATAAAATTTAAAAAAAACTGTTCTTACAGTTTACACAAATACTTGAGTTCCATAAATTCTGCCCCACCCCATATAGAGGCCGAACGAAATGTAATATAGATGAAATAATGGAGTGGAATTCCTCCATCACATTTCATTATCACTTAAGATTGTCTTGTTTTATTGCCAGCTGTTATCTAGATGAGTGATAAGGGCTGTACAGACATGAGTTCACCGTTTAAGTTTTGCTTTCTTTTGGCAGCTTATCCAGTTTACAAATATGGTAATAATAACCATTGATATTTCGTTAGTTTTCTTGTTAGTCCTTCAGGAATTAATTTGGTCCACAGTTAAAAATATGTGACGTGTAATCGCTCTATTCGGTTCTATTGATGACAAGATAATAAATTATAAGACAAACTTTAACAGCCTCATGTTTTACACAATTCCAATGTCTGGCGTTACGAGTTTGCCACCCTTTACTTTTGCTCGAATATGAAGCCTTGTAGACGAGTTCATAGGAGCCCGTTTGGTTATTTGTACTATTTAATCACCTTAAATGCGAGTTTTTTCTACATGATGGCAAGCCGCCTATGTAAATGGTGTGCTATTACCACCGAATCAGCATCAGTTTACGTACTGCATGTAAGGGTTTAGTGCACAGCATAAATTTGAAACAGCTGACCTGTGCAAGCAGACCTGGTTATCACGATATAGATTAAAATGCAGCCAACTATTTTCCCTATCGATATCAAGCATAAATCGGCACTTGAATACTAAAGCATTATAGTGAAACAGTGCAAACTGACTATTTAAAAATTGTATAGAACGTCTGTTTCACGACCGTTTATGAAGAACATTTTCATCGTCATTTTGTTATATTTCAGTTACTGGTCACTGAGAACATTTTGATATAGAAACATAACTTAATGAGCATACAGTCTTTCGTCCTGTTTTTGGGACTATACTCACGGGGTTCCCATGTACGATAACGATCTTTTTTAGATTTTCGAAAAAGAGTATGCTCATTATAGCCGTTACAAAAGGCTACATTCTACGCCCCTACCCAGTACTTCATACTTTCCCAGTGGCATTCAAATTTGTGTTTTATATATCCCACTTCACCTTTTTCAGTTGATATATTGTTTGTGAACTTGTTCCCGTCTGAAATACCGCTCGTTGGACGTAGAGCAGAGAATGAATCAATCAATCAAATCAAACAATCAATCAATCAATCAAATGCGGATATAGCCACTCGTGCTGTTATATGAAATAACATTAAGAATTATAAATCTTAATTGAGAATAAAAGGTTTACCATAGGCAAAAGCATGTATTGCTTACCTGCTGTGGCAGCCAATATACATTGTCAATCCCAATTAAGAGGACCATCTTGTTAACAGTTTGACAGTTTGTATATTTTTGAGTAAGGTTTCTAGTATTGCGTTGGTAGCCACTTTTAAACATTTAACCATAGGTTGATGTTTATAAAAAGTCCAGTTGTGCAAGCCATCTTTGATTACCAACGGAAACAAAAACAAAAAACAAAACAAAACAAAACAAAAACAAAAACATAAAACTTAGACCAGCCAAGAAACATTCATGTACAGAATAATTTCAATCAACTTGAAGTTTTTGAGAATGCATTTCTAAATTCTCCTTTAAAATTCTGTGTTGTATCTCTCTCTACATGTCCTTTAGTCTGACTTCGTCCGGGTCTTCTCACAGTTTAAAGCCTTTGATCTCTTTTCTTTCCACTTTGAACGAGTACCTTGCATGCATGTCTTGGAAAGCCCCGATGTCGTCGGGACGGTTGAGATTACTCAAAACTGCCCCGCGCTTTCATATTGCCATGTAAAATATCCACGACGCTACTGTCAATCGAGAACAACGCGTTCTATTAACAACTCGTTTCAGCACTTGGTTGGTCACGCACCCTGTGATTACGTGCATTCGGGAGGATTTTGCTATGGTGGATTGCAAAGACATCATAACTACAAGCTTCAATAATGTAGCTCCATTTGTCCCTCCATACAAAAGAGCTACATTATTGTTGCTACATAACTGCAGACAACATTAAAGTGTATCTGCTCTTGTACCAGAACAGAGTAGTAGCTCTATGCAAAAGCTTTGACACTGGAAACATGAACATGCCCTATTTTCTGACTGCATTGAGAATATGCTTTATAATGAAGTGAACTTATAGAACTTGATGATATTTAGTCATCCACTAGTGATGGCATGCTTGTCAACACTGAAGAAACGGGCCCGTAGTGCGGGAAGGGTGTGATAATGGCACGCCGTTCTCGTCAAAAGTATGATTCAAAATATCATCACAAATTACACACTAACATTTTTTAATTACGCACTCAAAATCAAATATGCACTAACAATTTTAAAGTTCGCACTCAAAATTTAAAATTTTGAGTGCGTCATTTAAAAGTCGGGGTTTTTTCTGGGTACTCTGTCTTTTTCTTCAATAAAAAGACAGGATTGTTGAAAGTGGCCTCCAAACAAAAACAAAAACAAAACAAAATAAAAAAAACCAAAAACAGTGCTCTTTTTGTATGTGCATTTTTCAATATGAAATTGGGGGCCTCGGTGGCCAAGTGGTTAAGGTAGTTCGTCTTCTATTGATCACGTAGTCTGTCCACACTGATTGCGGCTTCGAGTCTCTCTGCAGGCAGGGTGTACTCGACTCCATTCTTAATTAGCAAGGATTGCCAGTTTTTCTGCTGCATATCGGGGGTTTTCTAATGGTACTCCGGCTTCCTCCCCCAATAAAAACTGAACGCCATGATATAGCTGAAAATGTCGTTAAACATCATTCTAACAAACAAACAACAATATGAAATCGTTTTTAATATTTGGGTTTCTATACTTTTCTATATCAAACAATTAAAATGGTTTTTGCTCTCATATATCATATAATGTTGTTTTGTAATGTGTAATTGAATTGAGACGAACAAAAGACAGAGACATGTTTTAGAACAAAGTTATGTGTTTTTCCTAAAGCAAATAATGCCGTTGTATTTCGACACCACTAAGTTCTACAAATATTACACAAACATTTTACAAAGCAATTATTGCAATAGATAAGATAAACAGAAAACGTACAGTATACACCGAATTACTGGAATTTTCCATTGGTGGCAACGGACACCCGGGAGGAGGTGGAACGACGTTACACTGACCTGATCCTGCCATGTTGCCGGTTCCGCCTGTAGACTCGGGACATTCACAAAGGTAATTGATATATTGGCTCCATGCTGAAATAAAATGATTTTTACTAGAAAATCTACCCCCTTTCTGCCTTTTTTTTTGCTCACAATAAAATTCTTGTTTCCATTAGTTCTATTAAAATTTATTTTCTAGTAAGTACACTATAGGTAAATTAAAATCTTTCTGAATTATTTACTTAATCAATAATAACTCAAGTTTTCAAGATGCAAAAATATGTAAATGTATGCAATTTGCTTGCAGTATTTTAATTCATCGGCCACGGAACTGTAAAGTAAATAACATCTGTACTAGAATATAGTCGGAAAGTCACATATTTTTAATGTTTGTATTTCATTTTACTTCGGAAGTGACTTAGTATGTGATCACGGTAAAGGCATCCGACTAAGCTAGTCTTTAATGTAGCAGTAGCTTTAAAGGACCGTTTTATGACCTGCAATAAAAAGGACAAGGTTTCCCTGATAAAACTTGGCTAATTATAGCACAATACAATGTAGCTAGGTAAAATAAAATGGAAATAAGATCTGCAAATTTCACCAGTGCATACCATTATTGTTCAAATCGCAAGTATAAGTTACCGTCACCACATCGGAGTAGACCGTTCCATGGTAACATCCCAGAAAGTATGGAAACTCTTCAGTCACGTGATATCTGTATTCTCCGTTAACCACTCTTCCATGACACGAATCTAAATCACTAGAAATGACATTTCTCCCAAGGTCTGATGCCTTGGGTCCATAAATAGGGAATCCATCAAAAGCAACTCCTATAAATTCATCATCAGTGTTATTGTACAGACAACTGTCTGGAATTTTGTGATAGTGATATGCTCCATCTGGAGACGAATGTCCATCACAACTATCAAAGGTTTCGGCGTTGTCTCCCTCTACTGCATTTACAGAACCACCAGCTAATGGGTTATAAATAGCTACACCTGTTCTTGTTAAACCTATTTTTCCAAACGGCACACAAGCTTTCGTTGTCGATATTGTAGGCGTTTTTGGTATTTTTATGTTATAGTTTTGGTTGGTTGCTGTATTTGGGTTCACAACCTGTGTTGGGTGGTCCGGGATGCCACTTGCCGTAATGACAAAGCTGAATAAAAACATAGTGATTGATGAACAGTTTGTTACATTCATTTTTTTTTATATAAAAAGTATTGTGTTATAAATGACGAATCTCCGCTCTCTGCTAGATTTTGAGGAACTTTTTGTGGCGTCACATGACTGGGGGTTCATGTATGCATGAGCGTTACAACATACAAGATATCCGTTTTAGTTTTATTTTCCCTTTTTACTGCTGCATTAACTGTTTTTAATATTGAATCCGATTGGAATAATTAACTACATCCCAGAATATCCAGTCAGTAAGGGTTTTATTATACACGAATGACAACAGACACAAAATGTTGGGAATAATTGCGAACAAATTAAATGAAATGAACTAGCATCTTCACAAGTCAGGGTTTATGTGTCCACGAAACCCTGACAAACCCGGGATAGAAGATTTTCGTATGAAGTCAAAATCCTTCAAAATATCAACTAATGAAATTGCTTGAAAGAAGCAAGTGTTTGTCAGTAGTCATACTTACTCATTCTTGAAGTGGGAAAGAAACGTAACGCAACTATTAAACTATTAACACTACTGAAAAAAAAATATACTGATTTTCACATGGTCAATGCAACACATCCGTTAGGTTTATTTACAATCGACATCGGGATATCCCTTAACAAAGTCGTGAATGAAAGCGAGCTTTTGTTTGGCTACATTAAGTTATGATGTAGCCAATCAAAATAGTGACTTCTAGTCCGGGAATTTCCTATCTAAGTTTGTCAGGGTTTCATGCATACATGTGGACACAGAAACCCTGACTTGTGAGGATGATGAACTAGCTGTTTTCGAAATAACAAACGCAACAATGATACAATAATCAGCCAGTCGTCGCCGGGCAATATTAAACTATTGACTGGCTGAACAAAGAATGGTCGAAATAGCGAATTTCTGATAAATTTAAATTCTAAGGTATTAAACATATTTCTGAAATTATATAATAATAGGTTTAAAGCTAATTGCAAAGCATTTATACGGAAATTTTAAAAGTTGTTTTGTCATTATCTATTGTCTATTGTAAACAATTCAGTTAAATTTAGTTTAAATTTGACCACATTTTGCAGAAAACTGAGAAATAAGAACTTGTGATATTATACTATAATGGAATATATAGATTACAACAGTACAGTATAGAGAAGTGCCCAGGGCAACTGTTCAGTATAATAAGAAAACAAAATCGCACTAGCTAAAATGAGACAAATATCGTACATACTATTCCGAATTAGACTGGTCTACGGCAACGGAGGCTCCATAATTTCCATACACTTTGAACTTTGCAATTTCTGCGCTTGTAAGACCTCCAGCTGTTACGTTGTGGATAAAACACCAACAAAGGAATAATAACACTGCTCGTTTCATATTATGTGCGTATTTCTGTGAAAAAAAAGAACAGATGTCTATGGTTAAAAGAGATATTCACTGTTTTATGTTTTAACTGTTAAAACATTTTAAAGTCTTGATGATTGTGTTCTAAAGGAGCTGCATATACACATAATTACGTTATTTAAAGCTCACTGGATGAAAGTTTTCGAAGTTTTAATGTCCGAATTGAATAATCTGTAAAGCTTGTTTTTCTTTTACTGCGTCAGATCTTTACAAATATGGGGTTTCATAGTTGAAAATTTTCAATTTCGCATTTGCTAAATTTATATGTTCATCAAAATCGACACAAAGAACCCATCTTTAGCAAAACACGAAATACGGTGTATCTCCTTACATTAAAACTAAATAAGAGGATTAAGCCATAATTTACCTTTTATAAGCGGTGATGTTGATCAGAGGGAATTTCATTTGATATCCCGTTTAAATAAAAAATCCTAAGTATAAAATTCAGGACAACATAGGTGACAGCACGTCATGGTGATTAAGAGAAGACCTGATCAAGGTTTACGATATACGCCGACACGACGTTTGTTACACACACAAAATATTGACCACACATTCAAAAGCGAATTCGAACACAAATTTGACATTACATTTTATCAAGCTATATTAAAAACACTTTTGTATTGTTTTACCTTTTTAAATATTGAGTAAATGTTTTTGTCCATTAATTTTTGTGTATATATTTTATTTAATTAGAAATGGAGGTTCACATTTATATTATTGTGTTAAGTTAATTTGTTGTTTTGGGTTTTTTGTTTGGTCATTATTTTTTTCTCCCAAAGTAAAACTGTATTTTATAATTTAAAAAGGCACAAAGAATTAACAATAAATTATGATTTCCTAATGAACATTTAGGGCAAAACTTACTGGGATATGCGATATTTAAATCAATTCTATTTACAGGGATATGGGATATTGGTCCCCCCCCCAAAAAAAAAACAAGCCCCATTATTTATATATCGTTGACTCAACATAAAGACATAAGCACTGAATATAATATTGATACAACATATGCACTTAGTTTAAGACATATGCAGTTAATATAAAGACATAAGCACGCAATATAAAGACATAAGCACTCAATAAAAAGACATATGCACTAAATATAAAGATATAAGCACTCAAATAAAAATTTGTTTCTACCGAATATAGTGCCGATACCACCGAATTTAGAAAAAATCCCTATGTAAAGACAGCTACGGCGTTATATATTTTACCTTTTGTAATGCTGCCGTTAACTGAAAACGCATTATCCGTTCGTTTAATTTAATACTAACATAAAAAGGAACATTTAGAAAAAGTTCTGAAAAAAAAATCGGTAACAGAAGACTCAACATTCTAACTTACTCTTGTATTACCGAAGTAAACATAAAACACAACTCTTAATTTTGATATTGTGAATGCCGCCATAAAACTAGTGAATGCCGACGTAAAACTATATATATATATATATATATATATATATATAGTGAATAAAAACTAGAGAATGCCGCCGTAAATATAAAACCAATATTTAACCGTTTTGTTTCAATACCACCGATTGCTGAAAACAGAAAATCCACAGTTCTTTTTTAACACTATTTCCTTCGTGTTGCCAAAAAAAAATTAAACAGAATTGCAAAGAAACTACAAGTCAACTTACTATCCGACGTTGAACAATTAGTTATTATCCTCTTAAGAACTATTTAAACATTAACAGGATACATGAATAGTCTTGTAGCCTGCAGTGTGATATATACGTTTGAACCAATGAGGGTATATTGATACAATTTTATATAATTTTGTTCGTGGTGTTGAAACAATAGTTATTTAATAGTCTCCAAGCAAACAGTTTAAAGTCTGTAATTATCCTATACGCTCGTGTTCATTTTGTATTTATATATAGAAACCCATTTATGGTGAACTACTTATTTAAAACAATAGACGTTCAGCCATTCGAAAATTATTGATATACATTATTGTTTTCAGTGTTATAGTTTGTTATATGGTCTATATATCTCTTACGCAGAGAGTTGTATTTCGAGGTTGAGCCAAAAGATTTTGTCTAATGTTGATTTATTTTTAAGGGAGTTGTTGTTTTGTTTTTGTTTGTTTGATTTTGTTTTCTTCGTTTTTTATGGCACGTCGTTCTCGTCAAAAGTATGATTCAAAATATCACAAATTACACACTCAAAATTTAAAAAATGCACTCAAAATTTTAAATTTCGCACTCAAAATTAAAATATGCACTCGAAATTTTACGAAATCACACTCAACAGATAAATAGAAATTACACACTCAAAATTTGTATTCATGCACTCAAAACTGAAAATTACGCACTCAAACAGAAAACATATACACTCAAAATTGTGCACACCTTTTTTACGCAGGACTTATAAATATTTTAATCCTGGTTTTTTTTAAAGCTTGAAACGGGTCCCTGTAAAGCAACGAACGAAACAGACGCAAACAATGCGCACAAATTTGAGTGCGTGAATTAATTTGAGTGTGTAATTTCAATTTATCTATTGAGTGTGTTTTCGTAAAATTTATTGCTCGAGTTCCCATGTCAATTACGGAAGCCCTGGAGGGCCATTTTGACTTTTAACTTTTAACTTCTGACTTTTTTGTTTTTTTAGTTTTGACTATTGACTTATTATACTAGCCGACTGGGGACATTTTCACTTTTAGCTTTTGACTTTCAACCTTTTGACTATTGACTTTTGTCTTTTATCTTTTGACTTCTGACTTTTTACGTAAGCCGTAAAGGGACTTTTTTGTCTTTCAACTTCCTACAATTGACTTTTTACTTTTCAACGTATGACTTTCAAGGCGGTAAACAATGAAGTCTTTTAAACTCAACTTCCGTTATATTCACGAAACAATCCCCGATTTGGTGACTTTCTAGATCTTATTTATCAAAAAAACCATTGAGATTAATGACACAACAGATTCTAAGTCATCTTTCCCATCGTCAACGTACCCTTCTTGTGCAGCAACGTTCCATACTAGAATTTACGTTTCTCAAGTGAAAGATTACTCCTGAGCTCATGGATATCGGTTTTTCTTGATCGAGCTATTCGATGAACGAAAAAACCTGCAAAATTAGGAATTTGTTGTTCAAGGGTTGTTGTCTTCTTTAAAGATATTTTGGGAAAGATATCGTGTACTTGTACAAATATGCTATATCTCTCAAATGAGTACAGATAGATATGTCGTAGAGTTTGTGTAGTATCTTGTTTTACCAGAACTACCATGCTTAGTCTTCCTGAAGCACCAGAGTTCATTCCCATTTTCTTGTGAGTTCGTGTCGCTGGCTTTTGTTTGTTGTTTAGTTCTGTTTTTGTTGTTGTGTTCTCCACAGCTTAGTATTAATATTTTGATGGCTACTTTAGTATTTCTTCGCCTTTTCAGTGATATTATGTCGTCCAGTGTTAACCAGAGACACATTTATGTGTTCTTAATATTCATCTTTTGTACTTGTTACTCACACAAGTATTTTAAATACTAGAAATTACTCCATTATTTAATGAAATTTCTTACGCTATGAAAATGTGTGTTGTTAATTTGTGTATAATATTGGTAACAAGTTCGCTTACATATATTTGTGTATTATGAAAATACACTTTAACCGTGTTTAACTTTTACATACTTTTGGTCACACCTGACTGTTGTGCATTTTTTTATCACTATCAGCAGTATTTCAGTTTTATCTGATAATAAACCAAAATTTAAATCACATGACTGTACTTTGGTTCCTTTAACTCCGTCTAGGTATCTTCTGATTTACCATTTTACCGTGTTACGTTTTTTGTTGTATCAAAGTACAAATATTCAGTATGTGAGCTATAGTATATAAAAACCTTTATTTATATCTTAAACATAAAAAGTTAAAAAAAAAAACATGAATAAGAACAATATTCTATAGTTCTACTCCCGTTTGGGATTATTATTGCCAAGTGTTTCTCAGTTTTCACTAGCACAAGTATGTGAGCGATACTGCAGGAGCTGGTTATCACAAAATCTAAATAACGTACCATAATTTTGGTTTTAAATATATTAATAAGTTTTTCTAGCATTATACGAATTCTGCGTTTGTTCCGGTACAAAGAAATAAAAAAAAAATCTTATTAGGCATACAGCTTGTGAGATACATTCTTCATGCAGCGATGTCGTTCGTTGTCTGAAAAGTAAAAGCACAAAACAGAAAGTTAGAAAACCGAACCCATAGAAATCATGTTAAACGTTTTAATGCACGACGTATATATCATGTTTGAAGGACGAATTTTTCAGCAGACTATCGGCGTTCTAATGGATACTAATTGTACTCTTCCTCTCCTTGGAGACCTGTTAGAGTATTAACATGCACCCTTATAACGTTCGGCTAGATCTTGTTATCTATCGGTATCTGTTTTTCTAAACCAGACACAACTGTCGACTATTACCAATAAGTTTCTCAAAACGGATTTGTTGTTGATGTTAGTTCTTCATAAGTTTCATGGCTGTCAATACGACTAGGTTTTGGTTTTTATTTTTGTCTGAATGCGGATACACATGTCTATTTTCAGATCTCAATACAACGTAAAAACGCAAAGAAGATTTTTTCTCTTCATATTTCTAACTTCCCGTTTTTAAGATGGTGACCAATTTTATGATATTTGCATATTGTAGTACCTCAGTATTTGTACTAAAATTGCAGATTTTATTGAACGAAAACTGAACAATTATCATACCAAGACAAGACAACTTTATTGATTAATCTCAGACACAAATGGTGTACAAGAGGACAAATTACATAAATATACAGAAATACAATAGTACACAAATAGACATTTTCAAAATATAAGTACATAATACACCTAGCAGGTTTATAGCAACTTGGAGAGATTTCTTAGGAATGATACCAAGTTTCTGTACAGTTCGGTATGATAATTAACCAGGAGCCCTATTAATTTGTGTTTTTGTGGGTTGTTATTAAAATAAAGGGGAAACGTTTTCTGCGCATATTTAATATTTCTGCATTTTGACATATAAAAATATTATGGAATTCATCGCCTATTCCTTGCCTACAGAGATGACATACTCTCTGTTCTCTTGGGATCCCGGTCCATCTACCCGTTTCTACTGGTAATTTTAAGTTGGAACATCTTAATTTTGCAATTTGGTAAATATCGCACTTGTTAAGCCTTATCAAATATGGTTCTAACTTAAATTCTTTTTTGAATTCAAAGTAAAATTCACTTCTGGATGATATGTTAGCATTAGAAAACTGTGATTGAATAAATTGATACTTAAAACATTGGAATACAAGAGTTTTAAGCAATGTTCTATTAACTGGAATTTGATCATTCCAGATAAAACTCAAACCAACATCATCCATGATAGATTTAATAAATAATATCCACTTGAACCTATCTGGATGTAGAAACATTATTTTATACATGACAGAAGACAATTTAGTTTCATCTTGCAGAAGACTGTTCCAGTACAGAATAAGTCTTCTCTTTATTAATATTTCCATTGGTAATCTACCTAGTTCACCATAAATCATGTAGTTTGGTGTACTACTTCTAACCTTTAGTATTCGTTTACAGAATTGTAAATGGACTTTTTCAATATTATTTATATTTTCAATGCCCCACACTTCAGACCCATACATTAAGATTGGACCAACTAATGTGTCAGGTAGTTTTAGTCGTAGGTCAAAAGGAATGGCGATGTTTGTTATTTATTTGTAAACAGCAAATAAAGCCTTTTGACCATGTTCAGTCAGCTTTTTTCTTGCTTGACTAAAACTGCCATTAAAATTGAAAAGAACGCCTAAATAATTATAGGAATCTACAATGTTTATCTCTTCTCCGTAAATTTTAAAGGCGTTTCGTGGTCTATATTTTCTTTTACAGAAAACTACAACTTTAGTTTTACAAATATTAACTTTAAACCGCCAATGTTTACAATACGTTTCAAAAACATTCAGAGAATTTTGTAATCCATCTGCAGTTTCTGACAGAAGTGTTGTATCATCAGCATATAATATAATAAACAACTTTAAATATAACTGTAATTCATCTTGACAAAATATTGATATTTTCTCCAGGGGCTTTATATTATTTTCAGTAAAAAAGTCTTCAGATCATTTAAGAACAAGGAGAATAAAAATGGGGAAAGATTTTCTTATTGTTTGACACCAGCATATGATATAAAAAAATCAGAACATTCAGTACCGAGTCGTACACAGGTTTTAATATTCTGATACATGTTAAAGATAACTCGAAATATTTTACCATTTATGTTTGATTTTATCAACTTTTGCCACAACCCAGTTCTCCATACAGTATCAAAAGCGCTTTTGAAATCAATAAAAGTGCAGAACAATTTTTTACCCAAAGAAAAATAAATGTTTATTAATGAGTGAAGTACAAAAATATTATCTATTGTGGAATACCCTTTACGAAAACCTGCTGAGCGTTAAATATAAGATTAATCTGTTCCGAAAAATTATTAAGTCTGTTATTGATTACAGCTGAAAATGTTTTGCTAGAACATGAATTTAATGTTATTCCACGATACATGCTGGGGTCATTTTTAGAACCCTTATTCTTATATATAGCTACCATAATCCCATTCAACCATTCATCAGGTATTATTCCTGTGTCTAAGATAATATTAAATAGTTTAACATAAATTGGCATCATATCCTCAAGTGAAGTTTTGATGTATTCATTCAAAATATTATCCGTTCAACGGTTCCAAAAGCGTTCCCATTTTTCAAATTTAAAACTACTTTTCGAATTTCGATTTCAGAATTACCAAGAATACCGATTTTCATTTTTAAATTTTATCCACGATACAAACACTATTTTTAGGTCATTCCCGTTCGATTTTTATGGTAATATTCATCAAAAAGTGGTAATATTCATCAAAAAGTAAAACATTTTTTATCACGTCAATGATATAATATTTCTTGAATTAAATAGTAGACAGTTATTAAACCATACGGAGAGTAACCATTTATATCGCTTCGCTACCAATAACTGTCAGTTATAGTACACCTGCGACCATGTTCTTAGTATTTTGTCTGTTTTTTATATTTAACTTTGGTTGTTTTATTCTTTTGTTTGGACCCATACCGTGAGGGTTCCGAGTGCTCGACCTCAGATCTGTCTAGAGCGTTCCCCAGTAGCAAAAATGGTGGTCCCCGGCGACCACATTGGATACATGTTTGGAGATTGGCACGCTTCATTCACGATAAAGACCTTTGTAGATTTCGAAAAAGAAGGTTTTTTTAGCCACTGCAAAAGATTCTCTAGTGGCAGTCTAATTTTCTTCTTGTTGGTTCCCATACCCTGTCTTGTATGCAACTGCAATATTGCTTTCTGGACGTTAAACAATCAGTTTCTTAGACCACTATTATCTTGAATCAATTGGTATAACTGAGTTCTTCGTGAAATGAGATAATTTGGTTTTGTTATCGCGCCTGTTCTGACATACTTAGCCTTGTACGAACTCATGGGTTAAGTGGCTAATTATAGTATTAAACCCCAATAAAATACCACGACCTACACACAATCGAAAAACATTTCTGATGCACTGGGTCCATAAATAGGGAATCCATCAAAAGCAACTCCTATAAATTAATAATAGGTGTTATTGTACAGACAACTGTCTTGAATTTTGTGATAGTGATATGCTCCATCAGGAGACAACTTTCAAAGGTTTCGGCGGTGGTACCCTCTACTGCATTCACAGAACCACCAGCTAATGGATTATAAATAACTGCACCTGTTCTCGTTATAAATATTTTCCAAATGGTAAGCAAGCTTTAGTTGTCGACATTTAAGTCGTTTTGGCCTTTTTATGTTATAGACCTTTGTAGATTTCGAAAAAGAAGGTTTTTAGCCACTGCAAAAGATTAAACTATCTAGTGGCAGTCCAACTTTCTTCTTGTTGGTTCCCATACCGTGTCTTGTACGCAGCTGCAATATTGCTATCTGGAAGTTTTTAGTATTTGTTTTTCGGTATTTTTATGTTATAGGCTAAATAAAATGTGCTGTTACTTTATACATATTTAACTTATTATGGTTTTTACAATTTGTTTGTTTGTTTGAATGGTGTTTTAACGCCACTTTCTGCGGTAGGAAAACTGGCAATCCTTGTCAATTAAGATTGGAGTCGAGTACACCCTGCCTGCAGTGAGAATCGAACCCGCAATCTCAGTGTTGACATACCACGTGATCATTAGTAGACGAACTACCTTAACCACTCGGCCACCGAGGCCCCTTTTACAATTGGTTAGTGTTTTATGTTACAATGAACAATTCTGTTTACAATATTACTACGATTTTCGGTAACTAAAGGCGGATTTCGTTGTGTTACTGACCACGCAAAGCTATGGGTTTTGTGCTCAGAACGGAATTTATCTGTACCGAGAATGATAAAAAGTCGTGTTCCCCAATTTTTTCCCCCACAGAACTTAAAAGATTAAAGTAGAAAGTTTTGTGTCACATTAAACTAACGTGTAGTGTTTAGTACAAAATACAGCCAATTTTATAGGAAAATAGACTTGTCACAGTGGTAAATTATAGGATCGCTAATAAAAATAAATAATAACAATTTTAGAGGATGTTTCATAAAAATTATTTAGTAAGTAAAAACAATGACGATGTTGATACGACAAATATCGTAATACTATTCAGAATTAGGCTGGTCTACGGCAACGGAGGCTCCTTAATAATTTCATATACTTGAAATATTGCTATATCTGCTCCTGTATATCTGCATATCTGTAAGGCCGGCAGTCGCTACGTTGTGTATACAGTGACACACCATCAAACAATAGAACAGTTCTCCTCACGAAATAGCAGAAGAAGAAATGTTTATTACTTAACTCAGACACATATTGTGTACAAGAGCAACATAAAACAAATACAAATACATACATGTACATACACAAACACACAAATATATACAGAATATGTACAAATATAAGACAAACAACGTATATGTATCAATATAAAATGTGCGATTTATCTATAAGAATGTATTTCTAAAGTAATAAAAGTTCATAAATTTTCTTCAAGAAATTAACTACTGACACTATACCGTGGATAGTGGGAGGCCACAACTTTTAACTAGTACAATATTTTCAACTACATTTTATGCTAATTACGTACGTATTCCTTGTGAATAACTTCTAGGCAATGTGTTTGCATATAAATTCATTAAAAACAATAATTTAGGCTATTTCATTTTGCCCATGTAGGAAACTTGTACCGGAAAGGGATAAGCAATTAAACGAATTATTCAGAACTTAACAGAAAAATAAGGTACTGCTTAGAAGAATCATAGACAACTAAATAAAATTCGACTCGTGTTATTGTTTTCAAGTTTGTTTTTAATAAAAGAATTATCATATCATCCTATATGGTACATTATTAAAGCAAAGATGAAACGCCACGATTTACACAATTGGACATTGGAACATGTCGATTTATAAGGTGATTGTTTTAGAACAACTCACGTTTACTCCTTGTTTATATTTAGAAAATACTTGATTGGATGGATACTACTTCGATAGATAAATAGTGTTTATAAATAGTGTTTATAACTTACTCAGACACGTGTTAAGTACAAGAGCTGCATATACAAAATAAATTCATATATACATGTATATATAGCAAATAGACAAACAAATATATACAGAATATCAGTATAAATCATATTACAGATATAAGACAGACACCGTATATATCAATATAAAATGTGCGCATTAAGAATGTATGTCTAAGTTCATCTTAGAATCATAAAAAATTTCCTATTTTCTTCAAGAATAGTGATAGTTTTTTCTGTAACTGGGTGTTGCAGAGAGAGAGTAAACCCTTTAATTTATATTCTCTTGGATTATTACTATAATAACTCGGTATATAGAGAGCTCGGAGTTTTTCAATTGCATTAAAACTACATAGAAACAAGTAGTGAAATTCATCCCCAAGTCCATTTTTGCAGAGATGGCAGATTCTTTTCTCCCTCGGTACCCCACTCCAACGTCCCGTTTCTATAGGAAATTTTAGGTTTGAACAGCGAAGTTTTGTGATATACATTCTCTCAGGTATGCTCAGTCGTAGTAAATACGACTCCAGTTTGAATTCCTCTTTAAAGATAGAGTAGAATTCTCCTCTGGAGCAGCTATTAACTTGACTGAACCATAACTGAATATATTGGTCTCTTAGTTTTTGTTTAATTAAATTTTTTAACAGGTCCCTGTTTATCGGGATTTGGTCTTTCCACATAAAACTTAGTCCACAGTTATCGAGGATATCTTTTATGTATGAGATCCACTTGAATTTCGTATTATTTTCTATGTGACTTTTAAACATAACCTTATATAACATCGATGATAGCTTACTTTTATCAATAAGTAAGCTATTCCAGAACATAATCATTTTTTGTTCTACAATAAATTTTAATGGAAATCTACCGAGCTCTCCATAGACCATAAAGTTAGGTGTACTATTTCTTACTTTCAAAGTATTTTTACAAAAACGTAAATGAAGTTTTTCGATATTATCTTTTCTTTCAAACCCCCAGACCTCACAGGCATACAATAAGACAGGTACTACAAGACAATCGAAAAGTTTGAGCTGTATGTCCACAGGTAGACATATATTTTTAACTTTCCTGTAGAGACCATATAATGCTTTTTGCGCTTGGTCTAGTAATATTTCTCTGGCATTACAAAAACTACCATTTGATTTAAATAAAATTCCTAAGTATGAATATGAATCAACAATTTCAATATTTTTACCATAAATATTAAACACGGGTCTATTTTTAATCTTTCTTTTACCAAAAATGACAATTTTTGTCTTTAGTGTATTAATCTTAAGTTTCCATCTGGTACAATATTGCTCAAATGAATCAATTATTTTTCGCATACCTTCTTCTGTTTCAGATAGTAAAACAGTGTCGTCTGCGTACAGTATAATAAACAGTTTAATAAACAAAATTAATGATTCTTGACATAATCTTTCGACAGTGTCTAAGCTACCTACATTATCTTGTTGGAAATACTCCTCTAAGTCATTTAAGAACAATGAAAATAAAAATGGGGATAAATTTTCCCCCTGTTTTACCCCCATTTCGCAGTTAAAGAAAACGGATTGTTCGTCGCCCTTTTTAATACTTGTTTTAATATTTTGATACATGTTGTAGATAACTTTTAGTATTTTTCCTTTTATATTATACTTAAGTAGTTTTTGCCATAGGCCGGTTCTCCAAACGGTGTCAAACGCGCTCTTAAAATCAACAAACGTGCAATATAACTTTTTACCCAGAGAGAAGTAAATATTAATCAGAGAATAAAGTACAAAAATATTATCCACAGTAGAATATCCTCTGCGGAATCCAGCCTGTGATTTTGAGATAAGCTCAACGTGATCAGCATAATTATTAAGTCTATTATTAAGGATACCTGAAAACGTTTTACTTAAACAGGAATTTAAAGTAATCCCTCTGTACATGTCTGGATCTACTTTAGATCCTTTATTTTTATAAATAGGCACCATAATTCCAACCGACCAACATTCTGGTATAAGACCAGTGTCTAATATTAGATTGAATAATTTCGTATAAACAGGCATCATGTTTTCCAGTGTATTCTTAATATACTCGTTTAGAACCATGTCACTACCCGGCGACTTGTTATTTTTTAAATTCATTACAACGCTTTTTACTTTCGACTCGGTAATGGGACTGTTCAAAAATGCCTCGACTTCGTCCGGTATATTAATATGATCCAAGTTCGGTATTTGGTCATCTTCATTATGTTGATTTTCGTTAAGCTTTTTAAAATGATCATATAAAGCTTGTATGGATATTTCATTGTCATCCGATTTTTCACGATTGTTATTCAGTCTATTTAATATCTTCCAGAACGATTTACTGTCTTTTTGGGAAAGTTGTCGTAGTTCGTTTTCAGATTTTAGCTGATGTTGCATGTACGTTTTATTTAAGACCTTTTTGTAATTCTTACTAGTCACCCCCAGCTGTTTTTTGTTCTCGGCATTTTTTACAAAACTATACCGCTTTCGTGCTGTGTGGAATTTTTTGCGAGCCTTAGAGCATTCTTCATTAAACCAAGGTTTCGAGTTTTCATGTTTTTGATATTCTTTGAGTTTTTTATGTTTTCCGAAGACATTTTTTGCAGCATTAATGAAATTTACATTAAGAGTTTGTACTACAGTATCTATATCAGCCTGTCGAGTATCGTCTCGTCTCGCCAATCGTTCTAGTTCATGAACAAGTCCAGAGGTCACATCCTCGCAGTCATATTTGATATAGTTGACAAACTCAATTTTCTGTTTACAGTTCCATTTTACAAAAGACGTGTCATGACTGTCCTCTATTCGCGTATTATCATTAGTTCCATTAGTGACAGTCGCACGTATTTCGAATTCGATCGCACAATGGCAGTCAGAGAATAAAGAAATAAATTCTTCAATATGAAACTTAGAAATCAATGGAAATAATGTCGACGAACATATCAAGTAATCAATAACACTTATATCTTTACAAGTTCGTTCACCTTTTCCTTTATCGTCTCCGACTCTAGAGTTGGCTATGTAGATATTGTTTCTTTTACACAAACTCAGGAGTAAGTGACCATAACGGTTAGGCTTATTAGTGCAGCTTGTTACCCTCTGTAGCGGAATATTGAGTCTGTTCAAGTTTTCAAAATCTTGCATAAATTCTAGCATGTCGTGATCCCCGTCCAAGTCGAATATGTCAATAATGGCGTCGTCTGGTACTATGTAGTCTTGTAAAATACCTGTTTTTGCATTAAAGTCACTCACCAAAGCAACATTGTTTTTGCCATGTGCAAATTTTAATAATTCATTTTCTATTTCTTCAAATGAGTCTTCAGAGGAGTATGGAGTATTTTCAGGGGGTATGTACACACAGCCAATAATTATATCGGAGTGAAAGTGAACAATCTTAGTCAGACTAAACCATTGAACGTATTCACTATCAGTGTTATGAAATTTAATATTTTGTTCTAATCTTTTGTTATAAATTATAGCAATACCTCCTGAGGGCTTTTTACATTTTTGCCTATTTTTTGTAAAGCACTTATAACCCATAGGGAGATCTAATATATCATGATCAGTGAGTTTCGTTTCGACAAAAATACAAATCTCATGATTAAGTATAATATCAACAAAATCTGGGCATCGGAGTCTTTTTCTTAAGCCACAAACATTTAAATAACAAAATCTTATGGTATCATCACGTGTTATATCAATTGTTGGCTCATGTGTATATACAGTTGTCCTCAGGTTTTCAAACACACCCGATTGTAATAAACTTTTACTACATGCGCTAATTAATAAATCATACAAGTCCGTATATAATGTTAACATGTTATTTAAATCATCGGCTTCACAACCGGTAATACTATATTTAAACAAATATGAGTTATGATATATTACAGGTTGATTAGTTGAAAGATCAAAATTCTGTACATAAAACAAAAGCAACTCTATAATATCATTGGTTACAACACAAATATTGTTTAAAACATGCGAGTCCCTTACCATACGTTCGCTTTCCTGGGAAATTGTGAAAGTATTCGATGAGTTTTCAGATATCGGTAGTTGATTCTGGTTTATCGTCGTGAAGGTGGAGTAGAAGAATACATCCGTTGACGTTTCTGTGGTGGTCTACTGTCTTCTTTGTCAGTAGGAGCTCGCGGCAAGTCGGTCCTTTGCACGGCATCCCTGTAATTTGGTTTTGGTGGCCTACTGTCTTCTTTGTCAGTAGGAGCTCGCGGCAAGTCGGTCCTTTGCACGGCATCCCTGTTATTTGTTTTGTTCTCTGGCTCTGGATCAGAAGGTACATATAGTTCATTGTCAATGAATAGTCGGTCCCTAACCATGACTACCTTGCGCCTATTTCGCTTAGCTTCCTTCATGACCGGATATAGTTTCCTTCGTCTGTTTTCGATTTCTTGTGGAAACTGTTGGGAAATGCCAAAATGGGTACCACTCAGTCGATAGGCGTTGTCAAGGACGTACTGTAGATCGGCATAAAATATAAACCTTGCCACAATGGGTCGCCTTCGGGAACCTTGTTTTTTTCCAAATCTATGTACGTTTCCAAGCTCGATTTTGTAGTCTATGCCCAATTCCTGGTACATAAAATCTCGTAGTAGTGCCCCGGTGTTTTCACCCGGTGTTTCGTGTAAACCTGAGAACACTAAATTGTTTTTCATTGACCTGCATTTTAGGTCTAAGACATCTTCCTTTAATGATTTTATTGTGGCCTCACAGTCGCAATATTTTTTCTCACTCTTTAGTTTTTCTATGTCTGAACTTAATTTAAGATATACATTTTTTATGTCGTCTTTGTTTTTGTCTGTCTGTGTTTTCACGTCGTCAAACAGATTAGATACCCCTTTTACATCTCCTTCTAGCGATCTTAGTTTGGTACCGTTGTCATTAATTTTCTGTTCAGCTGCAATCATGCGGCTAGTCAATGAAGTTATAGCGTTCTTGAATTCATCTAACCGTGTCAACGTTTGTTCTACTCTTTGTAAACGGCTGTCAACACTCGACATCAGTTTTAAAAGCATTGTCAGAATAACATTTATGTTTTGGCTGGGATCATCCGACTCTACTATCCTTCTGCTCTCTTCTAACAGTTTAACAGTTTCGCTTAGGGACATTATAAATATTACACTTCTTGGCTAATAATGTCGAAGTTTAAAGTTCAAAGGTCAAATTTAGCCCCGAGTAACAGCGTCGGTTATACTGTCTATAAGTCTATATGTGTCGTGTTATGTGTTCAGTGTGTTGTGAGTTGTTACTATTTTTGGTGCTGTTTGTTTATTCATAAACAAGTTGTGCACATCTCATCAAATAATAAAAAGTCATTATTTACACTGTCTTAGGTACGTTACTGCACAGTTCGATCTTTACATATTCATGGATGCTCCCGATGCAAATTTACTCCAGTATAATGTTTAAACACAGTTAAATAGTCATTTTTCTCGGAGACCTCAAAGACTCAACCATCTTGTCCATGGGTCGCTACATGAATGCATGTGCGTACGTATGCAAACAATTGAAATCAAACACGCTCTTTAATGTAATTAAATTAATCAATTGTTTTCCAATAATGTTTGTAAGCAGAAGGTAAATCAAATCATTAGGTTGGTTCTATGAAAAGTGGAAAAATATGTCAATCAATAATATATAGCATTTACAGTATCACGTTTCAGTGATAAATAATTTAAAGGGTGAACTTAAATGAAGGGTATTATTCTGCAGTCAACCACGATCTGTAGACTAACGTACAATCACAGCAACAATAACAAATGGGGGTAGGAAGTGAAAGAGTTATTCTTTATTAGATTCACAGCAACAGTAACAAAAGTGGTAGCGAGTGAAAGAATTGTTCTTTATTAGATTCACAGCGACAATGACCAAAAGGGGGAGCAAGTGAAAGATTTTTATTGGATTGGAAACAGAAAAAAATTGCTGGTATCAACGTTTTCGATATGAAATTGTGACATAGTTTCCTTAACTCTAAAAGGGTAAATAAGGTCAAAATCTTTTTAATACAATTACTACAATATCCAGTGAGTGTAACAAGCAATCACTCAAAGATCCAGTATGAAAGTGTAACTAGTGAAACAAGCCATCAGCAAAAAAGGCAGATTTTAATACATATATAAAAAATACTACATTGAACATGTTAATCTTTAATACCTCCGAAAACGCAATTATATCTTTTACAATCTTTCACATTTATTTGTGGATTGAAGCATATTTTAATATCAAACAAGAGTCACTGGCTGCCCAAAACGTTTGTCATCTACTATTATTACATGCACGTTAATACTGAGCGTGAGGGTTAAATGTATATTGTGTGCAGGGTGTGCTCGACTCCAACCTTATTTGACAATGGTTGCAGGTCGTTTGGGTTTAAACTCGTACTACATCTTCCTCGTTAAAACAAAACTTTCTATGGCCAAAAAATTGCTAAAAGCGGCGGAAAATCAAATTCAAACAAAAATCTAAATAAAAGGAAATCACTGCTCTTATACTTAATTGAGTTTTTACAGGAGGTTGTGAACAATTAGTTATTCTCCTCGCAAGAGATACTTGCATGTTACGTTCATGCTATTAGAACATAGTGGGATCCATTTATAATATTAATAAACGTCGTGACGTTGCAACAATGGAATTATAACATTCACCAAGCGATTTAAAGTTTGTACCTTATTTATACACTACGTATTTGGCATGAACAATTTATCGTGACAAAAACGAATGGACTTTCATCCATCCGTAAATTGAACGTTATTGTAACAGAAACTATATTATGGTATAAAACAGTAGAGGTCATTATCCTTTTGGATGGCCTGAGCAAAAGTAACCGGACGGGCGAGACATCAAAAATTTTTATTAAAAAAATCTTTCTTTCACGTAAAATTTCATATATGGGGCATTACACCTATAATGCTAAATTACATAAAAATGGAGACAAAAGTATACCTGTCCACGGATTTTTTTCGGGAAAATTACCTTAAAGTTTAAGAATGGTTTTTCTACTTTCATTTCAGTGTTGTGGTCACATTGTACCACATTACACACTTTAGGAAGTGCTTCCACTGTAAAGACGTTGACTGGAAAAAAATATATTCATGTTCTACAGTAATGCCATACCTTTCAAAATATCCAACTCTTAAGCAATAGCAGTTATAGGCAAAAGCAGAAACAAAAGAGAAAAATGGGACTATTTTTTCATCCTGCCATCTTTTGACATGCAACGGAAATTCATTACATGAATAGGATAATGACCCCAGTAGTCAACGATAAACGATATTGAGAAACTAATATTTCTTCATAATTATTTAATGAGGGTAAAAAAGGCCAATCGCAAAATTAAAGTTGTTCAGAGACGTCCAACTGGTGCAAATACACTATTTGCTACTTAAAATTCCCGTATGTAGCTCGTTTGGGCTTCATAGCATACATTTGACGTATGAAATATGTCGTTAACGTGCAAGTTCAATGCATTTTTAGTAATTAGTTTTATTAACATGAATTTAATTTTAATAAAAGAAAATTAATGTTAATATTTTTGTAAGTTGGTATTTTTAGCTTTTTGTATATCTTTAGCCATTTTCGTTTTTTTTTTTTTTTTCGTTTTCTTTTTTACAAATTACTTCGCCTTTTACTTTACATTGAGCAGCATCCAGCTATTTCAGGACGAAAACTAGTTTGTGCCAGACCTAAAAATTACCCAGCACAGCGTTAGTATTAGTTGGACCAGGGGATAAAATAACAAATGTCAAAATGTAAAACAAAAGGTACAAGGTCTGCATTCAAAATATGGTCCTTCGTCTGCTGAGTAAATGTTTATTTATACAATAGTTCGTCAACAAACAGACGTTAATCATACAAAGAATATTGTTATATGATTGAGATACTGATAATATTTATACACGTCTATAAATTAAATCAACATTTTTAGAACAATATTTCAATACATTTAAACACACACAAATCAGAAACAACACATTCACTTAAATAATGTATAAAGTACATGTACTAACAAACAAAACTGAAGTGTCATTGAATGCTGTGTGTGCATTTTCTTCTACTATTTTAAGGGACATGACTGTACTCTAGGGCAATCTTCGAAGCCGAGTTCTTGTCACCTGTGTTCAATACCCCGTTAAACTACGCTAATAATAATTTTCAGTGTAAACATTTTTTGACAATTATACATATATAAACAATTGAAGCGTTAACGTCAGCCTTCATTGTCCGTCATCCCTTCAATGGAAAGTACAAAGTTCATAGTTTATCTATATTAGTCCTCTAATGACTTCATCTATTATATATGGCTCTATCAGAGGAACACATCTCCTGACCCGGTTTGTTTTTTCCAACAATCTGAAATTGAAATTATTAATATCCAGTAAGCAGTACTGTATCTGTATTCATGACCAGAACGGTGCGTAAAATGTTGCATTGCAAAGAAAACTACATTAATTGATAATTTCTGTAACAATTTATAATCTTGACTAAGATGCAGAAAGAAGAATGGCCATTATGACAACCATTTTAAAACTTTAAAATATTCCAATAGCCAAGCATAAGACTGTAGAACCCGTGACTTGTTTAGAGTACTCAGCAATTATATTAAATACAAATAAAATGTAGACAAGACATCCCATAATAAACATACAAACAGATATGTCTCTCGTCAAAATCGTCGTAGCACGAAAAGCAGTTATTACAGTTGTTAGGACATTTAAATTTTGTCACATGACTATATTTTATAAAGAAATCGTTTTATGTGGTCTTAACAAACACAGTTGACAAAAATATGATCCTATGCAGTGGAAAACTACTTATATCGGATGAGCTGTTTTAATATATTGTATTGGACATTTCCAAGTTCTTAAACAGTAAACTAAAAACTTAACAATTAAGCGTTACATGTGTGACACTTGATCTATGTGTATTTAGTTGATTACCATACCCTTTCAGTCTGCAGATAAAGCCAATACAAATTCTAATTCAAATTATTTATTTCCAAGCATTTCCGTAACAGGCAAAATAAACTTAACACAAACTACACAACAGGCAATTGAAATGACATATTACAGAAAGAAACATTTGCTTGATTGATAGATGCATTACAGTACACGTGCTGACAAAATTTATATTGTTTGTTAGTATTAACGGTGTTTAACACCACTTTAAGCAATTTTTGAGCTATATCATGACCTCCAGATTTTATTTGAAAGGAAGCCGGAGAACCCGGAGAATACTCCTGACCTTCGGTTGGAAAACTGGCTATCTTTGTCAATAAAGATGCGAGTCGAGCACACCTTGCCTGCAGTTTTCACAGACCACGTGGTCAATAGTAGACAAACTACCTTAACCACTCGCCGAGGACCTAAAATTACTATATAAATCTAGAGCATTATTTGGCAATACAGACTAAGATGTTTCTTTAAAAGAAATAATTAATAAATATATTAGGTATAAAAGGCAAAATTTTCGACCGATTAAGGGCATTCTTCAATGTCAAATATAAATCTGTAATCAAGCGTTAAAATTGTACTCAATATGTAACAGTGTCGTTTTTCCACCAGTGTATTACTTCTTTACACTAGTGTATTATTTCCTGAGGTTAAATTACACTAGTGTAAAATTTCCGATTGAAGTTTTGCACTAGTGTAATTTAACCTCAGGAAATAATACACTAGTGCAAGGAAGAAATACACGCCGGAATAAAAGTACGCTTACAAATACTCACTCAATTTTAATGTTTGTTTATAGATTTATATTTATTTATATAAATAAAAAAAAGCGTTTGTGCTGCTTGTTACTGGAGAGGACGTGATAATGCCTTGCTGTTAAATTACTGCAGATAAATTAATACAAGATGACCTGGTTTTATCCAATTGAAAACAAACATAATTTTACTTATATGAAATAACTAATCACTTGTATATATGTTTCAATATCTTTATGATTATATTTTATATACATATACCAAAAGCTTTAGCTACACGTCACTTACAAATCTCATAGTTTAGTTGAAGGGTTTTTGTTAATCACCCTTTCATGAAATACTTTGGGGGTCAGGCTGCTTTCAAAGCTGACTTTTGGACCTTTTCAAAATAGGTCATTGGTCAATTTTTCTCTTTCACACCACCGTCAATTTGACACTTTGTATCATATAAGCTATTGTGCAAACTCTTCTATCTCTACTCCAGATGCTTGGTATTTTCAGGTTAAGTTTTGCTGCTTCTACAAAAGTGCATCGTAAAGTAAAAAATACCAAAGCACCTTAACTTCAACTAACCAGTGGCTTTTGTTAGTTTTATTCCCGCAAAATTTACCACTGGTAGTCTTTATCTTGTCCATAAGTCATTTACATGTAATACATGTACATGTATTTGTTTCTTTATCGGCAATCTTACTCACATGTGTTCTAGCCACCTAACACGAAATGAAACGACGCATCATTCGCTGATATGAGCATATCTGGGTAATTGCCGGAGTGTACATGTCTACAGGGCTTGGTCCATTTATACTGAGGACTTAGAGCTAGCTTTCTTTCTTTGAGTACTTGATTTCCAAAAGCCAAATAAAATCCACAGCGTCTAATACTGGGTGGATTCCCAGTGCTCAACCGCAGATCTGTCCAGAGCCGTTCCCCAGTGGCAAATGGGGAGGCCATATCCGCCAAGGTGGATAGGTGTTAGGAGACCGTCGCGCTTAAAAACCTTTGTAGATTTCGAAAAAGAGTAGGTTTCTTTTAGCCACTACAAAAGACTTAATTTTCTGTCCCTGCTTAATACTTTTCTAGTGGCAATCTAATTTTCTACTTGTTGGCTCCCTTTATCCCGTCCTGTAAAAAGCTACATTCTTTCTCTCTTGACGTTAAACAATCGATCTCTAGGCTTTTTGTTATATTGAATATGTATATTATCTAGAGGGGCCTCGGTGGCCGAGTGGTCAAGGTAGTTCGTCTACTATTGATCACGTGGTCTGTCAACACTGAGATTGTGGGTTCGATTCTCACTGCAGGCAGGGTGTACTCGACTCCAATCTTAATTGACAAGGATTGCCAGTTTTCCTACCGCAGGTCGGGGGTTCTCTCCGGGTACTCCGGCTTCCTCCCCCAATAAAAACTGGACGCCATGAAATAGCTGAAAAATTGCTGAAAGTGGCGTTAAAACACCATTCAAACAAACAAAAAACAAACAATATATTATCTAGATAAGTAGATATGGATCATGTTTATTGTCGAAAGTTTAGCTAAATACCATCAGTGTTCCAAATTTTATTTATTACATCCTATTACTTGCCTTATGTTTTGTCTGTTGACCCTTGTATAAATATCTAGTGTTTTTTGTTTTTGCTTTTAGACACTTTGTCTAACCTATATGTTTTTTAATGTCTGACTATATTTTGTGTCAGTTCTCCTTTTAGTTTTCTTTTATTTTTTACTTAAGTTTTTAGATTTGTATTTGATCTCGTGTCGTGTGTACGTGCTGTGAAGGTCTTTAAAAAAAGCATTCACTAGATCGATTCTATATTGTGCTGGTGCAGGTTATTATTTACGTAAAACGTTTACTATTTGTCTGCGTTATTAGTGTATTACAACGAACACACCTTAAAAAGGTTCAACACACCACATAATTTCGTGTGAATGTTTGCAAGACAAGATAATTATACTCTTGTGTGTTCTCGTGTTCTTTCTGTTGTTTGCATGTTTGAAAATAATTAAAGTCGTTGGATTTTAAATGTCATAAATAGTTTAGGGGTTTTTTAACAGTTCAAACAATCCACATGGTGTTTTATGTGGTTGTTTCAAGCCAGTATGTTATGCTGACGTATTTGTCCTTTATGTCTTATTCTGTGTTTTGTCTTTTAATTATTATTGTAATGATGAGTTATCTAATTTATATTCAATATATAGATAATAACATTATGAAAATTGCAATATTATAAAAACAAGGTCATTAAAACCACAATAAGACCGTATATATGCTTATAGCTAAGATAAAAAATAAAAACATAATATCTAATGCATTTTGTGACATTTATTTATAAATCTATTACACAACCCTAATCATCGCAAAGGCAAAAGAAACCAACAAATACAGAATATGGAACGAATTGGATGCAGTTTGACTATAATTCCTAGGTGGTGGCGGACACCCTTGTGGGGGTGGAAAGACGTTACACTGACCTGTTCCTGAACCTCCACCTCTAACCTCGGGACATTCACAGAGGTAATAGGTCCAATCTGAAGCCCATGCTGAAATAGAAATTATTTATAAATGTTGGTAAATAAACGCTACCAAACAGTGTTTAAAACATGGTCTTTCTAAAATATAATTTCCAAAGGGTTATCCCGTTAAAAAAGAGTATAAGAGACCTAGTATTCAATAGACAATGAGTCGGGGACAGAGACAATAACAAAACAAACAGACACACAGCACAAAAATAAAAAACTAAGTGACTCGAACATTAAAAACCGGGGTTTTCTCAACGTGCTCTAGAAGGGTAAGAAAGTCCTGCTACACGTGTGGCTCCCGTTGTGTCAGTCAGGTTTAAGCCTGGTTACGCAGCTTTTCTGTCAGTAGATAAATAAATCTTGAGATAAAATACAGGCTCTTGAGTACCCGATATACTTGAAGATTGATACTTTAAATGCAAAGCAAAATTGAATCATTTTATTTATTTTTTATTTTATCTTATTATGGGGAATAATAGTAAAAAAGGTTCAACCTTTTTAAGTTTGTGTATGAAGAATGTGACCTTGAAGGTTCTCAACAGATTTTTGGCATTTGTCAATATCCGCGTGTACTTTTGATTTACGCCATGAACCCAGTTTTTAACTGATGACAAAATTGATGTTAAACAATTGGAAATATAAGTGCACTTATCAGACCCAGCTATATAACATTTTCTATTAGGACACAGTAGAGTAATGAAAAATCATGTGCGTCGTCTTTTGTCGAATGCTAAAACATTAATCTATGAATAGTGCTGATCATTTGTTTTCATTCAAATAACTGCGAAGTACTAACTTTTTGCAGTAAATCGACGTTTAATTAGTTGTGACAATCTATGTATCAACATTTTATTTAAACCATTTTTAGATTAATATTAATCAAAATATATTTTTAGGTCAGATTTCGAATGTTAATACGACTGACAGAGATCTTATTGTTTATTTAGATGTTGTTTGTATGAAATACTATTTCTTTATTCAGCTACACATCTGTGTTCAGCTGGAATAAGATAATTTGGTTTTGTTATGACGCCTGTGCTTTGTATAAACTCGTTGGTTAAGTGGTAAATACTAGTATTAAACACTAATTAAATAGCATGGACCTACAGACAATCAAAATGAGCAGTCTTATCCGTACTACAACATTGCTTACCATTATTGGTAAAATCACATGTATAAGTTACCGTTACCACATCGGAGTAGACCTCTCCATGGTAACATCCCAGAAAGTATGGAAAGTTATCTGTTACGTGATATCTGTATTCTCCGTTAACCACTCTTCCATGACACGAATCTAAATCACTTGGAATGACATTTCTCCCAAGGTCTGATGCCTTGGGTCCATAAATAGGAAATCCATCAAAAGCAACTCCTATAAATTCATCATCAGTGTTATTGTACAGACAACTGTCTGGAATTTTGTGATAGTGATATGCTCCATCGGGAGACGAATGTCCATCACAACTATCAAAGGTTTCGGCGTTGGCACCCTCTACTGCATTCACAGAACCACCAGCTAATGGATTATAAATAGCTACACCGGTTCTCGTTATAGCTATTTTTCCAAACGGCACACAAGCTTTCGTTGTCGATATTGTAGGTGTTTTTGGTATTTTTATGTTATAGTTTTGGTTGGTTGCTGTATTTGGGTTCACAACCTGTGTTGGGTGGTCCGGGATGCCACTTGCAGTAATTACAAAGCTGAATAAAATATGCTGAGTTACATAATACATATTCAATTTATTCTGGTTTTGAACTGTGTAAAGTGTTTTCTGTTACAATGAACGGTTCTGCTTACAATATTACTCTTATTTGTGGTACCTTAAGGCATATTTCATTAAGTAACGATGAGTTTTTGTTCTCGAAACGGGGAGTTTTCTATATTGAGAATGATAAATGTACATAAATAAATCGTGTTCGATTTTCTTTTCAGTTTTCCCCCATTTGTTACGACTGTGTAGTGTCAACAGCAATTAACACCTTTGACAAGTTCTCATAAGAGTCAATTTTACAGAAAAATAGACTAGTCACAGTATTATACATAAGATCATTAATAGAAAACAACAAATAATGTTTGAAATTTTAGAGAATGTTTCATAACAATTATTTAGTAAGTAAAAACAATGATAATGTTTATAAGACAAATATCGTACATACTATTCAGAATGAGACTGGTCTACGGCAACGGAGGCTCCATAATTTCCATATACTTTAAATTTCGCAATTTCTGCGGTTGTAAGACCTGCAGTCGCTACGTTTTGTATACAGTCACACACCCACAAAAAATAGAACAATTCTCCCCTCGGCATAGCATGTGAGTAAGGCTGCAAAAAGCTCTTTAATGTTATTCGAGTAATCAATAATTTTCCAATAATGTATGTAAACAGAAGGTAACTCAAATCATTGTAGACTGCAATGCGTTGGTTCAAAATATCAATTTCACGATCCAGATATGTATTTAAAGATATAAATAATTTGAATGTGAACTTAAATTGCTAGTGAACCACGATTTGTAGACTGCCGTAAAACTATTACCTTATTTATAAATACATCTATTGTATTTAAAAGAAGATACTTTAATAATTTCAAACTGCATTATAATACAATGGTTCTAGCATTAATATGATTTATTGTCTTAAATAATTTAAAGGAACAACTATTACAAATTAGACAGATATGTTGTTAATCAGCATTTTCGACCGACCTGAAATTATTACTGAGTTTGATTAGGTCATAACGGGTTTATAATTTTCAATGTTTTGTGAAATTTCGTTGACTCATTAAATCGCAACAATATCCAGTGTACTGAAGTAATCGCATGTTTTTACTGACACAAAATTATGCTCCAATTTACAAATATTTTTTAACATTATGATCCAATTAACAAATATTGCGTAAAATTATTATCAAATTTAAACACATTGTGTATAAAACGAAGACAGTTTGATTACTTTAAACTGTATGGTAATATATTGGTTCTAGCAAAAATAAGTCAATTGTCATAACTACAATAGACTGATGTTGCAGATATTTATTTGAATCATAAATAATTTAAAGACAGAACTAAACGGAAATAGAACATAAACCACTATTGCTAGCACTGCTCCTCGGTTATCACCGTTTCGACGTGAAATTGTGGCAGGCACAGCATTACTTAACTCTTACCAGGTATATAAGGCCATAATCTTTAAACTACTAATGCTGCAACATTCAGTTAGCGAAACGAGCCATCAACTCGTGTTTCAGCTTCCTCACCAAAATATAACATTATATGGCTTCACAATTGCTTAAAAATGGCAGATAATCAAATTTTCACAAACAAACAAAAACAAAAAATCACTGCTTCAATACTTGTACTTACTTGAGTTCTTGCAGGAGATCGTGAACAATTCGTTTTTTCTCCTCATAATAATGATTTGTATGTTAAGTTCATGGTTATCGGAACATAGCGGAATCAATACTATATTAATAAACTTCGTGACATAACAACAATGGAGTTATACAATTTACCAAGAGATTTAAATTTTATAACCTACTTATAATTACGGATTTGGCATGAAAAAAATTATCGTGACTGAAAAGAATAGACGTTAAATAACTCGCAACCATCCGCAAATTAAAATGTTATTGTAGCAGTAACTATATTATAGTATTAAAAAGTAGTCAACTTACTACAACAACGATAAAAATATGGAAAAACCGATATTACTTTAACAGTTAAAGTTGTTCGAAGGCGTCAAACTGGTGCAAATGCATTGGCAAATAATGTCATAGACAGTTCCTATATGTAACTCGTTTTGGTCTCGTTTTCATCATACATTATGAATTGTTATGCTTATGTAACACACAGGTGAGTGTCTGAGTTATAAAATATTTTTGTTGAAATCAGATATTATTTAAAGTTTCACTGAAATAAGCTATTCACTATTTTCTTGCGTTTTTTAATGACGTACATTTGAGACCCTATTTACAAATATTGCATTTAAGAAGACGATTCAATCATTTTTTACTGTCTTGAAATATATTGGTTATAGCATAAACATGATCAATTATTATAATTACAAGATGTTCAATTCACAGATATCTAATCAAATATTAAATTATTAAAAGGTAAGTATCTTTTAATGCTAGTTCTACTCGTAGTAGTACATAAATGTTTTGACTAGCTAAAACTGAAAGACGAATATCGCGTATTCGTCTATATGTATATGATGTCTTGCATAGTTTCGTTATTGACGACAACAACCTGTATGCAACAAAATTGCAGTTACAGCGTTAACCGAATAGCTCAATCAAGGAAATAGTCATATTCCCCAAAGACCCTTGAAATAACGTATATTGCTTTTGAAACGTACACATCATTATATGCTGGTTTGGTTTACGTCATCAAGTTTGTCGAGTGTCTATTTCGATATATATCCAAATATGAATCGGACCTATTAATGTTTGTGGCGTCTTTTATATCAAGCTTGTTAGGGAATATGAGATGTTTAGAAAAGTTACTAAAAAGAAGATAGTTAGGTAAAAGGACACCATCAATGTAACGGAAGCTTAAAAAACGACACGGTGAGCATTCGGTCGTTTTTATCTAAAATTGATCGTAAGAAGTCCAAGGATTGGAATGCCAATCTTCAGTTGAAAAACACTTTCAGCAAATTGAACAATTATGTTTTCAATCAAAGATAGTGCATTCCCATGATTTTGTCCTCCCTAAATTTGTTTTAGCTTGCACTTATTGATGACAAAATAAGTCGTAGATTGACAGACAACCAGATACCAGAATCAACGTTTACCTGAGTGCACCGTTGGTTTTTATTGAGTTCGAGTTACTCGCTTTCTGTTTTGTGTTTTTGGTTTTTGTGTTGCGTTTGTGTGTATCCAGATTTGTAACTGTCCCGTGACTTTTGGTGTCAAGATACTAAAGGGGACCAATCAAATTTAGAAAATAGTACTTACAAACAAAATAGTCCTGTTTATCTTAGTGTATATTAAAAACTACTAACAGGATTTTAATGAATAAAAGTTTTTCTGAAAGGTGAATATATTGGAGAATTTTTGGGTCCTAACTTGCTCTGTTCTAATGATGTTTAGTATGTTTTATGTCACATTCACTACATGACCTATATACCAAGATTTTCTGAAAAGAAAGTGCTATTTTCAGAGTGGGGTTTACCACGGAAGCTGGTTTTCTCTTGGAAGGTTTAAAGAAGTCATGAAATTTTGAGAGAACGTACATAGGCATGTCACGTACGATTCTGGATACATATAATGTCGGTCAAGTTGCACTAAAGGTAAAAGAGCTGCGCTAATCAAAAAAATTAAAAATTTAGTAGAAAATATAATATAGAATAAGCGAGTTCGCAGTTCGGACCACTTCCGGTTTATAGGAGAAAATTAGTGAGGCATTGTGGGATTGTATGGAAGATAAACAATCCGCGTATCATATAGGAGAAAACAATTATAAAACAATTTTGCCGAAATTCAATTTATAACGGATCGTGGTGGTTTATATAAGCACCAGGAATAGCCAAGAGATGAATAGAAACACCACAAGTAAAGCGTTTGTACCGATTTTGTCTCTTTTACAACACTCGATCTGCGTCCCGAACGTTATTGTTTATCTGCCCTGACCTTTTAACCTTAGCGGGCTATTCCCCCTTTTTCCGACGCAGTCGGTATATTTTCGAATTGTGACCTTTGAACTAAAAGACGCTTACTCAAGGTAACGTACTGTTATTGAAGACAAGCTTGAATTCTGATTGGACAAAAATTGTAAAAAATTCTGCGTTCGAACAATCAACTATGGTATACTCTGAAATGCATCTCTATTTGCATTTTCTCAATTAGCAGACTGGTGTTTTAAAACAATTGGTGGTCGTAATTAAACTTTAGAGAATTATTCTGATGCCAAAGAATGCCATTCAGAACTGATAAACAATAATTAAATGATAAAACCTATACGTCGTGTAATTTTTGCGCATTTCGTCTGGGTTAGAATTATATTTGCTTTGTTGACCGTCGTAAGTCATCCTCATCATGAAATTATTGTCATACAAATGATCCTACATAAAGGTAATTAGGTCATTGGTAATTGTCACAACGCCAAATGACTAGTACGAGACACAGTGGTTCGATAACACATTTTATTTGCTAAAATAGAATTAAGAGTAAAATTCCGTTGGACCTCAATAACCCCCTTTTTGGAATAACATACACATTACCACCGATTTCAATTCACATTTAATTAGCGTTGAATTGACATTTTGTGTTCATGTTAATACAATTCTAATTTAAATATTTTACTTAGAAGTTCCCATTTTAAAAGATAGTCAAATTAATAAAATAGCAAACTTTAATGAATATATGTGAATGAATATTGCTTGATGCATGTAAGTACATATTAAAAAAATAGGTTTTGTTTTGAAAATTTAAAATGTTAAATAACTTGTTTTCGAGTTAATATATACGATACATCTCTAGAAAAAAAATAAATAGAAAGGTTGTATGTTTTTTATTTACCATTGTGGTTTTCAACAATCTAATTAAAATTAAATCTGTCACTTGCTCCCCCCTTTTGCTATGGTGGTTGCGTGTACAACGCAGCGACCAATAACAAAAAGGGGGGAGCAAGTGAAAGATTGAACTTTAATTAGATTGGGTTTTCAACATCTGAAATAGCTTTTCATTTTTGGATATATAAATCTGTTTATTGTTAACTCTATGGTTTTTAAAGCCATCAATGCATATCTTCTTTCTTTGCGTCCGTCGTCATTTACGTGCAGACAGGAGATGGAGCTCTAATTGCAAAGTCTCTTTTTGATAATACCCTATTTTTTAATATTATGTTTAAACAAAATCCATGATTATTACATCAATGTGGCAAACATCTTATATTATAGCCTTATTTTGATTGGATACAGTTCGCAGCGCGTTAATTATTTACCCCCCCCCCCCCCCACGCATCAATGAAAGAAAACGTTAATGTTTCCTGTCTTTTTCTGTCGTTTTTTTAATTTTTTTTGGTGTTTTTTTTATTCTTGTTTGTTCAGTTTCCGTTCTATTTTATAAATACATCTCTAGGAGTTAAATGCGTCGACTATCTTTTTTAGTACTTGTTAAAAATATACACATGCGCATTAAGAAACTGCGAACTCGCTTATTGGATTAGTGTTTTTTTTTCCCTTTAGTACATAAGCACCATTTTTTGATATTCCCAGCCTTTGCCTGAAAATGTTTGAGAATGAAAGAATATAACCCATTAACTCATTTTAAATGCATATTGTGGTAAAAACCATGCTAGTGTCAAATTTCAGCCTAAAAATGATATTATGTAACATTTTAGATTTTTTTCAGTAAAAACTGTATTCTCTGCCTAGAACAGTCTGTTTGGAGTTAAAAAAATATATTGTTTCAGTGTTTCTCAGTAGCTGGTAAGGCAGAAAGTCTAAATATAAGGTCGCAAAGACATCTTTGTTGCCACAAATATTTAATAGGGTGCCTATTTTTTTTTTTAGATGCATAATTTGTCAGTTGATACTATAGGACATAGTCATGTTAAAATTGTTCTTTTTGGAATTTTATTGTTTGTTGAGGTGCAATTCTATCTTTTTGAGCAACAAGAAATATGAAATGGTTTAGTAGGAAAGTTACAGATATTAAAAGTTTATAAGAGATCTAATATGCCCTCTTAAAAGGGGGGGCTGGTCCCCCAACCTGAAACTTCATATTTTTTTATGTGTGAGATATAAATATAATGTATGTTTTTATTAGTATTCGGTATGTTATACTATAGTGTTACTGTGTGATATTTATTGAAATTTATATCTAAACTTAGGAAATTGAATATATTGCAAATAATGCATTACTTGATCTGCAAACAAAGTTTGTTCTGTTAAAGTATGTGCGCAGTCATTAAATCTTTTTCTCCGATTCTCCAAAACTGTTTTATAGAATGCAAAGAAATTTTAGGGTGTTGGTCAGATATATTTAGTCTACAAAAAGGCAAAATTTTGTACAATTTGATGGACAAATACATGCAAGGTAAATATATTGGAAAATGTTTAAGTCCTAACTTGCTCTGTTCTAAAGGATGTTTAGTATGTTTTATGTCACATTCACAACATGACTTATATACCAAGATTTTCTGAAAAAGTGATATTTTTAGAGTGGGGTTTACCACGGAAGCTGATTTTCTCTTGGAAGGTTTTAAAGAGGTCATAAAATTTTGAGAGAACATAGGCCTGTCACGTACGATTCTGGATACATATGATGTCGGTCAAGTTGCATTTAAGGTAAAAGAGCTGCGCTAATAATAAAAAAATAACAAATTTAGTAGAAAATCTTAAAGAATTGGATTAGTGTTTTTTCCCCTTTTGGTTCTTGTTGTTCGGTCGGGTTCTATTTGTTTTTACTAAATATTTTTTCCATGACGTTTTTCTGATATAACAACGTCGCTAAGACGATAGAGCGAGGGGTCATAAACTTCGAACTACTATTTTAGTGTATTTGTTTAGTTTTTTAAGACCTTTTTGACAACTTGTTGCAGAGATGTATTTTTAACATACACTTGGAAAAACTCATTGAAATAGTATTTCTACAATATAAACTTTGTACATATTGAAAACGAGCCAGTCAACTCGATTCATTACAATGATAATGATAACTTTATTCAACCGAATCAGGTCCCCAAGGGGCAAAATAAGTCAACAATTATGATTTTTAACACGACAACATACATATCACAATAATATTGACAATATTTTAGTATTAATATGTCAATTTGTAATACAATTAGTAATGAAATATAAGTATAATTATATTTATGTATTTTCCATGCAAGTGCGCCAGACAGGAGCGAACAAGGTATTGGAGCAATAGAATAGACAAAATATAAAGAGGACAAGGTGCACTAAGAGACAATTCTACCGGGAATTGCTATCTGTGCCCGGTGTTATTTGTCTAATTAAAACAAGTGGACGTGTGTGCTGAAGACATCAAATAAGGGACATCATGAGACGATGCTAAAAGGAGTTTTCCTACATGTGTCCAGTGTTATATGTCTTGATATTCAGTGGATATTGTTTATATTTTTTCCTTTTATGTTGAGAATACTATGTCATAGTTTTAATTAAGTAGGTTCGTAAGGCATCAAGAACAACTTGATTTTCATTACAAAGTGTCCGTATTAGTTTATATTGTTATTTGAATTTGAAAAACAAATTATTCTATTTGATATTAACGATGAAATTAAATTCTGTCGAAATTCAGAGTGAAAGTTACATTGGAATAAAACATGAATTTCTCTTCAACCTGTCCTGACATGCACTTGCGACAGTTTGTTTTGTCGGAGCATACCCTGGTACTAGTACCTTCCCTCTTCTATGTGAAGTTTGTGTGCTGATATGCGCAATTTAGTTATTTTTCTCCCCCGCTCCAAATTTTTAATAATAGAGAGGTATTTTTCATATCCAAAATTTGTTTTAACTGAAAGGTATGTACCAAGTTTGCCATCTTTTAGTGTTTCTATAATTTTTACTACTCTTCTATTTAATATGCTTTTACAACTTTATCACATTTCATTTTGAACACCTGGCTACTCTTTCAGGTCAGGCATTAATAATAATATCTGTTCAGTTAAACTATACCATTATGATAATTTAGTTCCATTTGGATATTTCGATGCTTTATATGCTGCTTTGAGGAAAGGAAATGAGATGACAATATTTTGTTTGTCTAAACCAAAACTTAAGTACCTGTTTTATGATATCAAAATGTACAGGCAGACGCCTTAGTCAGATTGTACTGCAGAATTAGTACTCTTCTTATGAACTCCCCGGATGAACTTACAAAATTTAAGATGTAATTTTTGACTTAATAATTTTGGAAACATCTTTTCAACTGAAATGTTACAATGTCCGAGTTTGGCAGAAAACGGATTACAGGTATCCCATATTTCTCATCCATAAAGGAGAAAAGGTTTTATAGTATTGTCAAAAACATGCATAGATATAATGTCTGGCTTGTGCACCAGTAAATCACCTTTCAACTTATAAAAGAATTCAATGGTTGTTCAGAAGAAGGACCCTGATGTAGCAAATTGCATTCATAGGTATTTATAGTGTATAGTGAGACACACAATCTAATTCAGTATTATCATATTTGAATTTATTGTGAAGCTGCCTGCATTACTGATTGAATACCAAAATTTTGGTTTTTTTAATCTTATATCAAGACACCAATATTTACAAAACCCGCTGCATTTAATGCCGCCACAAAACAAATATTAAAATAACATTATTTTTGCATTTTAATAAATCAGTCATTTTCATTAGCAGAATGTGGACTCGTAGTCATAGCAAGTCTTTTAATTCTCAACGAAACGTCAAAACCTGTGTAATAGCAACGTCAATGACATTTTTACATTGTGGTGTAGTAATATGTCAGAACTTAATGTACATTGTTGTATTTTTGTCATGAATATCCCCATTTATTGATGTAAAATTAAGAACTGAATGCATTCTTTTGAAGTTTCATTGACGTATGAAAGAGCTTATTGTGCGCACATTTCACCATGAAGCGCTAACAAGTTTCATTCAACGCTTCCATACGTCAATGAGAAAAGAATGCGTTCAATTTTAATTACCGGTAATATATTTATGATTTTTTTATTGGAGCAAAATAGCCATATGACTATAAAACGGTTGAAAAATTTATTAAAAATTAACCACCGATGGATAAAAACCTTACTGTATCCCGCCAAATCGTCAATACTTACCCGGTAAATTTTTCCAAGGGAGACAACCAAAACGTGGTTTGATTTGTTTGTTTGTTTGAATGATGTTTAACGACACTTTCAGCAATTTTTCAGCTTTTTCATGGCGTCCAGATTTTATTAGGGGAGGAAGCCGGAGTACTCGGAGAAAACCCCCGACCAAAACCGTGTGCAATATATGGTTTTTGCGTTAAAATATTATCAACAGAGGTCGTGGTCCTGTTTTGTCAAATTAAAACATGTGTGACATTTTTCATAGATCCAAATGTAATGGAAATGTGGTACATATAACTAATTTGTGTACTTCATTTTCAGTTTCATTGTAATTTGATCAGATTTTTCTAAATTCATGGATAAAAATCAGCTGTTTCATGTTCAAAAGTTTTGACACTGTAACGCCTAACAAAACATCAATATGACATAAATATTTGTTTATTTAAATCAATTTTCAAGCAAAAAAACACTGGCACAATACCTGTCATCCACCTCGATTTCGCACAATTTTGTTGACAAGGAAGCTGCCATTTTAATGCATTAGAGAGAGCTAAAGCTAGACTTATGTCGGAATTTTACTACTATAACAATGATGATACCCAAATATTATATATTTTTCTTTTCTATAAACATACAAAAGTTGTTACAATATTCTTGAAGACGACCAAGTGATTTTCATATGTAGCTCACATCATATATTTTTCTTGCGCTCCCAGTGGTCGACCCACAGAGCAGCCCAGCGCGTCCCCGGGTGGCGGATTGGGGAGACCTTCTCGTTTGGGGGGTGGTCAGGTCATAATACGAAAAGACTGGCTGCGAACCATAATGGGTGAAGTGTTTGGAGATGGCCACGCTGTTTGTAGATTTTGAAAAATCGTAGGCTCGTTATAGCCGTACAAAAAGGATAAATTCTCCGCCCCTACCTCATATAATTCTATACTTTTCCAGTGGAAGTGAAATGAGAAAACTGAAAATACACTGGATATTGACCAATCAAAAGCCAGCATTTTAGTATAAGGGCAATTAACAACTTTATTGACGTTTTGGGGAAACTAACCCGATGATGCGGGAGTTAACAAAGATAGAAACATTCAATTGAAAACTTTTGTATTAAACAAATACAATGAACAACAGAATACGCATAAGAAACTAGTCAAATGCACACGGTATATTATCGGACTATATGAAAAATCCGAGTATGATTATAGAACTGTTAAGATTAGTAACGAATGCCGCACAATTAAATTTCGGTCATCCGAAATTCTGTAGACTTTTATACTAGAATTTCAAAACAAGGTGTCACATCTGTCATGTCGAGACTTGTCAGTTGGTTATGTTACAGAGTATATTAAACAAAAAGAAAATTAAGCTCTTCCTAATCGCATAATCCGGTAATTGGGTACATTTTAGTAAGTTTTGTATGATTGTACACCATGACAATATCCCATCATTTTCATGTGTATTTGTCATGTAATTAGCTTCACTGTAAACGTTTACTATCAAATTTCAACATGGAAATCAATATTTTTGTAACATGCCATTATTTAACTTTTTGTACGTTTTGCACATTATTTTGCTTGGAAGCGGTTAAAAATAATTGTTGTCTGATAATTTCGCTGGTAGTGTATTCTTGCCCCGTTTGCATGTACATGATTCTCTAAACTATTGTTCATAAAAACAATCAGAAAGTTATTATAAATATAATTACAAACATTTTTAGTTTGGATTTTTATAATAGGTATACAACTTGATATGTATAATAAAAATGTCGCTGAAGCGGTAGCGCGGTTTGAAGCTTCAAACTACTATTTCTGTATTAGTTTTTTTTTTTGTTTTTTGTTTTTTGTTTTTTTTTGAACTTGTGATATCAATCTATAATTAAAATTAAATCTTTCACTTTGTCGCTGTAAAGCTTCCCCGCGATAATGACAAGAAGGGGGAGCTGGTGAAAGATTTATTTTTAATTAGATCGCTTGTGATATAAAAGTGACTATACACTTTATATTTAAGCATCCACTTTTGTTTTTATATAGAGTTTGCCTATTAAATGTTTCATTTGTTTTTGGTGTGTCTAGTTCATTACTATTTTTGAGCATTACATGGTTCAAAGTAATAAAATTGTCGCAAGAATAAGGTTATTTAAAGAAGTAAAATTATACAAAAAATCATGGAATTTTCTTATGGACGGGATAATGTGATGGAGCAATGAACTAAAAGTATCATTGGTATATGGGATGGGCTTTTTAATAGTCTATGAATTAATAATTATATCAACAATTATATAAAAGTAATAACATAAATAAATCAATTGACTTATCTGATGAATATGTCGTGCTTAAAATATGTTTTGGACTACGATAAATGCATGTATGCATGCGCGCAAAGCTATTTATTAACAGATATTCTATATAAACATGTAATTAAATAAACCAATTGATTCAAAAATGGTCTATCGACATTAATATTTCTTTTAGAGGGGCTGTCTATGGATTTTCAAGTGCAATTTTGGTTTTCAAACATATTTACTGAATTTGGATTACAAAATGTAAAAATTTATATAGAGACAGTTCGTTTGCAAAACATTATAAAAGAAGAAAAAGTTAACTTTGCACCTAATGTAATGAAAAATTGATTGGAGACGAGTACCATTATGTGTTTATTTTAAAAAACGATACAATCTCATACTTTCGAGAATTATGTGTACCCAAATATTAATCGTCCGTACCAACAAAACAAAAACTCTAAGGTTTGTTTTCAATTTGTAACATGTAACACACAACAATTATATAAATTATCACTTTTTATGAAACATGGTTCAAATGTATTGTAATTACGTATACTTATATACACCATTGTTATATTTTTCATGTTCACGTGGTTGTAATCATGTATTCTTTGCCTTTTGTTAACTTTGTATTTTGTGCACCTCATTTTTCCCATACTTTGTGTATGAGTAAAAAAAGAAGTCTGAATCTGTATCTATTTGCAGTATTGACTGTTGATTAGCTCAGAAAAATACAATGCAGTGGACTGGACAATGTAAGCACTTTATTATATAGATAGAGATAAAATATCGAATTTTCCGAGTGACAGAAATCACGGTAAATCACATGTGAAAATTATCGTTTATTTTCACTCTCGGGTTTTTTTCCCGCCAAATACTGCAGTTGGTTTTGTACTATACAGATATTCATCCGCCGTTCATAAAATTTAGGATTAAGCATTAAATGTTACGAAAACAATTTTGATCTATATGATAAATAGGATAATCTATTGGGCATTGTGAATATCCAAAATATGATCACTCGTGCCGCATAATGCATCAGATCAAACTCGTGCGCGGAACAAGTCCGCGCACTCGTTTAATCAGATGCGTTATGCGGCACTCGTGATCATATTTTGGATAGTCACGTTGGTTTGTTTAAATATGTCAAATATAATTAAGTTATTATTTAAAATTAATTCTAATATTAGAACTGTATTTTTGCAAAATTGTTGTAACATTAATGATTTTAATAAACTAAATAAAACTGAAAGACTTACACAAATTCTGAACCCAACTACAACTGAAGAAATTAAGACTGTTACTTCCTTTATTAAACAGTCATTAGAACTGAGAGAAGGAGTCCCGTCATAAATATTTTAGTTGTATTGAACAATTTAGTTATCCCCATGTCTTTATGTTTTTTTTCTGTACATGTTTATGTTTTATTACATTGTTTGTAAAGCTATAACCAATATGGTTTACTGTGTGCTTAAATAAATAAATAAATTATTAAAGTGTATTAACTCCGATAATGAATTAGTTGTAAATATTTCCGTGATGATCATTTTGTTGTTACATGTTTCATTTTATCTACCCAGGGTATAGTTTAAAAGTAAGCTAAGGTTTTTTTTAAGTCATTCACACAAAAAAAAACCTTATGAAATGGATAAACATAGTCATTTAAGGACATTAAGATATACCATCAGTTGATTCTGTTATAATTTTGAAGAGAATGCCTTAAATCGCCTCCCGAACAACTCTGTAGGTCGGGCATTGGGAACCCTCCAAGAAAGGTTCCAGGCCTAAAGCTGATTTGCGACATCTTTGGTATAAGTTGTATCAATGATTTGAGAAGAGATGAGAAGTAATTAGAAAATGTAAAATCAAACGTAGAAAGTAGAAATTCTATTGTCATGTGACATTCAGCATATTATGAAAGAAAACAATTGTTTTTGCGTACAGGATGTGTACAAGTTATCGCCTCGAGGTTTTTCGTAAATGTTCTCCTTACGTGAAAATAACACCTTAGAATATTAATGATGACCTGAAGACACACCTATAATTGTTTCGGTAAACAATTCCAGTGCGTATGCCAATAAAACTGCTGTACATGTTTTTTTTTGTAGTGATCGCCACGAAGTTTTAGCGCGTTTTTGTTGATTACCAAAGACCGTGGTTTGCAAAGATATAAAGTTATTTTTAAACACTTTTTGCCCAAAGTTTAGTTTTTATCTGATTTGTTTTTTTCTATTGTTAATAGGTAGAAATAAAATGTTCATGTACACCCGTTGTCCTCGGCGATTGTTCTAGGTGTTTTGGGTGTAAAGATATTACCAGGCGAATAAATATAAGATAAGATAGATAAGATAAGATATTTTTATTTCCTAATCATAGGGCTCATGACAAGCATGTAATCACATAAAAGTAAAAAAAAAAAATTAAAATAAAAAAAGCCTTTCTCTCCCACTCGCATACACTCACACATACAACTATCGTTCTGATTAGGGATGACTGATTTAACAGTACAACATATAAATGAAAAATAACATATAGATACAAATGTATTTTAATTTTTTTTATTATTATGAGGAGTCAGTTGCTACATTGTATATATGGAACGAAGGATAACTCTTACTGCCCAGAAAAGAAAAAACAGTATAATGCGACAAAGAACTGGTGAATACTATAAAATAAGTTTTATAAGTTTCAGTAAGGCAAATATTTAGTTTCTCAATGTGTAAAATGAGGATAGCAATTCACATAATTTAGAGTTAAACTGAAGGCTATCGTTTGACATGAACCAAATAAGCAGATTACTATCGGATATTTGGGATAAATATGGGTATTTTGTAAAGAGTTCATCCAGAAAGGTTTTTCTTTCCTTATTATAAAGGGTACATTTAAATAAAAAATGTTCTTCGTCTTCTACCGAGTTCATTGAGCAAAACTGGCATGTTCTCTCTGATCTTTTATCCATGATCATCAATTTTTCGTTCGTAACGGCCTCTCT
Organism: Limnoperna fortunei; assembly: GCA_944474755.1. Classification (NCBI taxonomy): domain Eukaryota; kingdom Metazoa; phylum Mollusca; class Bivalvia; order Mytilida; family Modiolidae; genus Limnoperna; species Limnoperna fortunei. Next base: position 81,028,189 of record OX104116.1, read on the forward strand.
CTATGCGGAGACAGTGATTTCTTATTCTAAATCTAGTAAGTAGAACACTCTTATCTCTGTTCTTAATATTCAAGTAATCTTCAAAAGTGAAATTATGTTTAAATTTAAAGTATTTGCTCAATTTATTGTGATCATCTTTTTTTATTAAATCTTTTTGATGGCTCCAATATGTTAAAAAATCATTTTTGATACATTTTCTAAGTAAAATTTTGAATTTATTTTTACTGAGCTTTTTACAAAGTGCTAAATTTAAACCAAGTTTTTCACTAAAAAACTTAATGTTTGCATACCACGATAGATTAGCCACAGCTTTATCAGAGGAGCTTTCAATATAAGCATCACTTAAGAGATCAGTGGGCGAGTTTTCAAGGTGGTGCCAATACATACACATTTGAATTACTATGTTAATATATAAAGGAAATCTACCTAGCTCTGATATAACTCCAATATTTGTGCAATTTTTGGAGACACCAAGAACATACTTGCAAAATTTAAGATTTAATTTATCAGGTTCCTAATCTTTGAAGATTTAAAAAAGATGCATGGCTCTTCTTTTTGGAGTCAGATTTAACATACCCCATATTTCACAGCCATATAAAGCTATTGGTTTGATGGTGTGATCAAATATATGAAGTAAAGTCTTAATAGATGGAGAACATGACTTAATGTTTTTGTAAAATTTAAAAGAAGCCTTTAGCCCTTTATCGTATAGATTTTTTCTAGCTGCATTAAATTTTCCAGTATTAGTAAGAACTAATCCTAAGTATTTATAAAATTTCACACACTCTATTCTGTTTGCACCTATATTAAATTCATCTGACAGTAGTCTCCCATTTTTATTAAAGATTATAATTTGTGTTTTCTTTTTGTTTATTTCAAGACACCAGTCATTACAATATTGGTATAAAATATTAAGTTGGGTTTGTAAGCCTTTTTTATTATCTGAAAATAACACCAGATCATCCGCATAGAGAAAGCAAGGTACATATTTATTATTTAATTGTAAACAGTCACAGTTGTCCTCTAAAGCTTTGGGCAAATCGTTAATGAAAAATTTAAACAGGTTAGGACTTAAAACATCCCCTTGACGGACTCAACTTTTGAACTAAAAAAATCAGTTATTTTATTATCTACCCTCACACAGTGTCTGTCATTGTTATACATACTATTTAGGATTCTATAGAAAAAAACCATCAATATTTCCCTCTAACAATTTCAACATGATACCAACGTGAAGCACTTTATCAAAGGCTTTACTAAAGTCCACAAAACATGTATATAGTTTTTTGCTACCACAGTTTAAATATTTCTCAATAATGCATTTTAGAACGAAGACATGAGCAGAAGTCCTGGATTTCTTAGAGTTTGATGTATAATCCCGTTTTGAGACAAAAAATTATCTAGTCTGGTGTTTAAAATAATGTTAAACAGTTTGCCAATACTATTATTAATTGCTATGCCTCTATAGTTTTCAGGTTTGTTGGGATCTTCAGATTTGTACAGAGGGCATATAAAGCTTCGAGACCAAGACTTCGGATAGTGACCACATCTAAATATTGCATTGAATAACTTTAGAAAACATGGGACCATGTGGGATTGCGACACTTTCAGCATTTCATTACTTATGTTGTCCAATCCAGGACTCTTTCCAGATTTGAGCTTTTTCAAAGCCTTTTGTAATTCAGACAAAGAAATTTCAAAATCAAGTGGAATAAAGCTTCCAACATTTTTTCTAATTTCTTTAGTTTTTCTGTAATTTCGTTTACTTTGGTTGACAGATTTGGAGAAACAGATGCCAATTAGAAAAATATTTGAACCAAATATCTCCATCTATATTGTTTGTGTTATTATTTTGTTGTTCATCTCTTAGGTAGTTTACTAGAGACCAATATTATTTTGGGTTTTCGGTTTCCAAATTGTCCAAGCGATCTAAGATAAGCTGTTTGTAATCTTTTTTCTTTTTTCTCCTCAGTTTTGAGTATTGTTTATTTGTTTTTAAAAAAGAGCCCCGTACGATTGGGTCTTTTGGAAATTTTGACATTAAATTGCGCTTTTCTATGACAATTTTTTAAAGTTGTTCCAAATCTTGATCAAACAAATTTTTATTATTTTCTGTGAATTTTCTTTTTTTTTCTTTCTCAAGGATGCTTTACATACTTTATAAAAAATCGTGTGTACTTTACTGGTGTATAAATCAATGTTTTCTGGGTTAATCTCTAGCTTTTCATTCATAAAGCTTTTAATTTCATTTTGAATAGCAGGATTACAAAATGTTTCTTGAAATTTAATAATACTTTCATGGTCCCATATATATCTTGTTGGAAAATCAATTGACCCTTTTTGCTTGCATTCTATTTCAAAGTTTGCTAAGATTTTTAAAGATATTTTACAATGGCAGTCTGATAAACATGGAATAAATTCGTTTACATTCATATATAATAATTGTGACAGCAATGGTTGTGAGACTATAATATAATCGACTACACTACATCCATTTGGTTTAAAACATGTAAGTACCATTAATATTACCACAACATCTACCATTAACAATTCTTAATTGGTTACATATGCATAAATCAACAATTCTCTTCCTCTTGTATCAATTATATTATCCTGACTGACCCTCCCCTCAGTAACATAATCTACATCATACATATTATCAGTTATAGGCATGTGTTTAACAGAGTCATTTATTATTAGGTCTGGTTCTGATCCTGTGCGTGAATTAAGGTCGCCCACCAACAAGATATCTCCTTTTTGATTGTATTTTTCAATAATATCTTTTTCAATTATTTCAAAAATATTGACTGTACTTTTTGGCGCATAATATATCAGACATAAATAGATATCTTTTTTAAAATGAAACAAGTTTTTGCAAAGTTTTACCCATTGGTACTCAGAGGTTATATCATTCATGAATTTTATACCATTTCTTACTTCAGGCCTAATTAGGATACCTAAACCTCCGAAAAACCTGTTATTTTTGGACTTTTGTCTGCAGAATTGATAGAATAAAAAAATTTTCAAATTGAATATTAGTATCATAGCCAATATGTGTTTCTGTTAAAAGTACTATGTCATAGTTTGCTATCTGAGGACATCTGAGAAATAAAATCTGGATCTTTAGTTTTGTCGTATTTGTCAGACACCAGACCTCCTACATTCCATGAACATATTCTTAAATTTGTCTTAAATTTTCTTGTAAATATATATTGTAATGATATTAATAGTTACTTTTTTCTATATTTATCAATAAAAAAAGAGATAATAATAATAAAGAGAAAAGAGACGAATAACAACAACAACAACAAATAAGATAAAATTGAAATTATTTTTCAAATTACCTTAAAAAAATAATAATGGATACCAAGATAATACTAAATGTTCTAATGTATTAAGTATTGAAAAAAGTATATACTAGTATATAATCAAATAGACTGACTAAATGCAGTTTAATGGCCACGACCTCCACGCCCACCTCTTGGGTTGCCTTGATGACCTCGGCCACGCCCTCGAAAGTTTTGGTTATAGTCTCGTTGTCCATCATATGGGTGTCTATTGCCATAATTATAAGAATGGCTACTAGGAAGACCCAAAATATTGTCTATGCAGTCTCTCAGATTTGACGCAAACACTCTGATACCACTTTCATTTAGATGTACACCGTCCTTCGTGTCTAGGAATTTTTTGAGCGGTTCGTTTTTGTACGAAAGGCTACTGTTATCACAGAATGCTATCATTTTGTTATCAATGAAGTTTTCCTTTAGTAATGCACTAATCAATAATCCTCTATTGTTAAATGTAGGGTTGTCAGCTCTTGGGGTTGGTAATGACAAAACTATTTTAGTATCAGGAAAAAGTTCCAGTGATACATTGACAATTGATTCCATTTTAGATAAACATTCATTTGGAAGACAAGTTTTAATGTCATTGGTTAATGAGAGAAATACCAGGATATTTGGTACATTTGTTAAACTTCTGACTTTGCTTTCGGTCTCACTCAAAGTATATGGAGCAACTTTGTTGATTGAATAGCGAGAGGACATTCCTTGTGGGTCTATGCCTTTCATGTTTGAAGTTCCTATTATAGTAACTGATGGAATAGGCTGGGTGTTTCTGGTAGTATTTTCCCCGGATTTGATTGTACTCTGCACAGAAGTGAAAGCACCTGCAGATTCATCTCTACAATTATGAATTTTAAGACTAAGTATTTCTTGTTCTTTGTTTTCCAATTGTTTATTTAATTCTTTATATTGAGTTTCCAGTATCTGAATTTTAAATTCTTGCTCAGCTAAATTGGTTGCCAATTTTAATACTTCATTATCAAGTTTTTTAATAGTTTCTAACTTGTGTTCACCTTGCAGTTTGGACTGGCTAATTTGAATTTCATATTTTGTTTTCATAACTTCTTGTTCCAATGTATTAATATGCTGTACATTTTTCAGTTGACACTTGAACTGTTCTGCTTCCTTGCAAGCTGTAACTCCTCTTGTTGTCATTTCCTCGAACTTTTGCATTAACATATTAAATTTTTCATTATGGGATTCGAGACTTTTGCTGTACATTTTGTCGATGGAGCATAGTTTTGTTTCAAAGAGATTTGCCTGTTGTGTAGTAATTTTCTCAAGGGCATGGGTAAAGCTCGTTTCCATTCGGGACATAATTTCTTGGAATCCTCTTATTTCACTTTTGTTATCAAAACTCACTATTTTATTTCCAGAATCATTATTTAACTCAGGTATATGTTCCTTATTTGTTTCAATCTTTTGTTTCATATTATTGTTCATATCATCTATATTTGAAGGTGAGATGCAGTGCAGGGGTGTGTCCCCAGTTGATTTGAGTTGATCATTGGTTTTGTCATTCACTGGAAATTTTGATAATGTTTGATGATCCATGTCACTAGCAGTAGGCGTATCATGGATTTAATTACTATTGATATTATTTCTGTCCATAATGCATATAAATATACACACTATACACAAAACAATAAATTAATGCACAAAAGTGGAAATGAAGTGCTATATTTCCGTCATTTAAGATCATTAAAAAAATATTTGGATTTGGAATATCACGTCTCTCTTCATAGTGAACAGAGATAGAACAATGCACGCGCTCAAGCAAGCCACGCGAATAATGACGATAACTGATACCCGACGATAACTGTACACCATTGTATGCTCAGTACATGTGTATTCTTAGAACTGGTTGGTCAATATTTCTTTATGTCTACACTTAAATCTACACTGTCATAGACCACGCACAAATCCCAAAGAACACGTACACTTAAAAATTCACCGAGCTATGCCGTCTTCCGCTTTTCTTTTGCGTGGGACCTCGCAAAAAACGTTGGACGGCAGAGGATTCTCGGACTAATTACTAATCAAGTAACTACAAAAACATCGGAAGTGACAACAGATGCTCCAAAAAGGTATATATGTCCTGCTCCGTTAACTATTAAAGGGATACGACCGATTGGTCAGGAAATCATAGTTTTTCGACGATGCGATTTAGAATCCAGCGCCGAGTAAATCAATGTTTGACTTATATTGTTATGTCTTATGTGTAGACGTTTTGAGATATTTAGCAAAAACTCTTTATTTCAGTTTTCTGTTTAATTAATTAATACTATTTGGCTCGTACAGATATGTTAAGCTCATTTTTACCAACAGTGATAACAATAAAAAAATTATATAATTTTTTAAAAGAGAAAAAGGTCTTACAAAAATAAGAAAAAGCATAAGAGTCGTATACAAATATTGTTTAATATTCTAATATGAATTGCTTTATACGTTTAGAGACCACAACCGTGGTAAAAAAAGATTTATGTATGCGAGGACGACGTGTCCTGAACAATAACTCCCACTGGAAAGTTATTGCTATTGAAAAGTTAGGCCAATAAAAATTATTTTATAGGTCTACAGTCAAGGTAAAAATTGTCTTGAGACCCTGCTATCAAGCTCAGCTGCTACTATAGAATGATTTGTAAATCAGTAAAATGTGTTTTTGGATATTAAAAAAAAATACAACGTGGCGGGTATCATTTAAAGTCCCTTTAGACGCCTTTTTTGTGTATGTGACACAACTATAAAACAAAATGATAATTTTTCACAAACTTTCACTTTGATACTTAATTATGTTCTTTGTCTATACTTCAATAAACAGTGAAAATTACCTAGATTATATATTTATTTAGTACGCCAATCCCCAAATGTAACTCTGGATACGACAAACAATTAACTTTTGTCCAGACATGGACTTTATATAATAAAACAGGCAACAAGGGGTCGGAGATTTATGTTTGTATTTGTATTATATATTGTTTTTATATCAAATTGTTTTAGGCTTTTTACAGTACAAAAGATGTTCATTTGTGTTCAGCAATACTTAATTTTTTTTTTAAAGTTTGTATAAAACGGACATAAGATGGACCCCCTGAGTGCCCCAAGTAAATATGGTTTTATCACTATATATAAGTTCTTCTTGACTGATATAAGTGATAAAATATAACTACATCTTGGGACATATTCGTCAACTGTGTCAAAAGGTTTGTTACATATTCTCTGTTTTAATCTATTATTATATCAAGTTAACATTTCAATAATGTTCTTTTTCGAATGTATTCAAGTTCAGCTTCGTAAAATAGTTTAATACACCTATGCAAAATTTCAGGAAAACCTGTAAAAGTAAAAGATTTTTTTAACACTTACATTTTTGGTACAATATTATTCATTTAATTGATTGTTTTGAACAGTGTTTAGCGCAACTTTGATCAATATTTCAGCTATATCTTGGCGTCCAATTTTTATGTTTTGAGAGGAAGAGGGAGTATGCCCTAAGAATACTCCAATTTTCGGTAGAACAAAATGAAGATCGGAGTCGAGCACACCCATTCTCAGCGTAACTAACAACCTCAACGACTGGTCCACGAGGCTTCAATGTTATTGCAATATAGACAATATCAGTTACAAATTAAAACCTATACCTCTATATATTTCCGAACAGATTTGTCATGTCTATAAGAGATATTTGTGTAAAATACCAGTCAAGGGACGCTCCTCTTGTGAGGTATCTTTCACCTTCCTGGCGATTGACGAAAAAGGCCTAGAGATCTTTTCCAGTTATGCTCTCTGTGCCAGAGAGTGGAAACTTATTGTCGTAGTACATTAGAACGGGCAAAAAATTAACAGAGTGCGCGATAATTAATTGTTCAATGCTATTCCTGTAATTTTCGTTGGCATTGGTCATGCTAAGCTCACAGACGTGGGTTAAGGAGAAATCTCAATTTAGCTAATCACGATATCATTTTTGTCAACTGATTCTTGTCTTGAGTAAACGGGAGATTATGGAAGATGCTAATTATTGATATATGTATATTAGATCATATGCTGTTTAACAAAAAGCAAAACAGCGGTTAGGGCTGTCATTGTATCTATAGATAAACTCAAATCTTTTTCTCGTCCTGAATATAGCTGAATTCAATCAATCAATCAATCAATCAATCAATCAATCAATCAATCAATCAATCAATCAATCAATCAATCAACCGTTACCTATCAGCTATCTATACATAATCCAATCAAGCAAAGCCTGAGCTCCACACATTAATCGGTCCAAATTATAGACATACCAAGAAAACTTAGTCGTGCACGCTGTACAATTATTTTTAATCATAATTTAGCGAACATTTTTTTAGTTATTCTCTATCAGTGTAGTAAATACAAATGTAGTATTTTAAAAATGTGAAATCATTTGATCAATTAGTTTGTTTTGTTTTAACCTATTTTATAGAGGCTATCATATCAATAAAAATGGGAGGAGCTAACTTCCCTGTGTGGCAGAGGTGAATTCTGACGTAGGAAGATATGTAGCCTCTGCTTCTCAAATTGCGGTTCGATTCCGTAAAAGCCGAGAAATTGTTTTCTGCGTTACGTTTTCATTTTGTGCAATTCGGGATACTCCGGCCTGGAGACGGCTGATGACGGTATTTCGAGTAACAGAGTCCAACAATGCCTTTATAATATTTCAACGTTATGATAAAATTAAGCTTCAAACCTCGTCCTTTCATACTTTTTAACTGTTGAATTAACTACAAAGTTATGTGAAAAACGTTATCGAAATTTCAGACGATTAAAGCACCGTGCTCATTTGGCAGAATTTTCCATTTCATTTAAGCTGGTAAAAAAATGGACATTTTTGAAAAATTCAAAAGGAGCATCTTCTTTTTAAGAGTTCATATGCATTTATCCACTCACGGTGTATAAATGTGCGTAAATAAATAAACTACATTAAACACTCGGCTACCATAACCATCATTTTTTATTGTTGCTGCAATATTAGTAGGACAGTAACCTATAAATTAAATGGGCCCAGCACACATGCCAGTTGTTTTTTGTTCTTTATAAAAGGGGATTCGGCATGTGCAAATCTATTAGACATTGTTTACTCGTTGTAGTAACCACTCCTTCTTTATACACATTTGAAAATGGCGGAAAAACATTTTATATTCCAACATAATATATGTATTTATTACGATTTTTTATATGACAGTTTGGTAGCTTTTTTAACCTTAAGTTTAATGTTTAACAGTATGTGCAACATCCATCTACAGTTGTGTTGGTATTAGTGCGCATATAGTCCCAGAATCCTCTGCCGTCCAACGCAAAGCAAAAACAAAGCGTTGGCCGGTGTCGTATTAAATTTTGCTACCATGACAATCAAGCTGCTTTTTAATGTTCGGAATACTTATTCGGTAAAACATCGATGTGTTCCGAAAGATCGTTATGAAAATCTGCTACCCAATAATAACGTGTTTGGATTATCGCCCTTCCACCAAGTTACAATAACAAAACCAATGCAAAAATATGAAATTTTCACGAGAGGGTTGGAGTTGGGTTACGGTAATGTGCAGCCCAAAAGGTCTCTTTTTTTCCCTTCAAAATTATATGAAAAGGTTGCTCTTTTCATTGAATAACATATGTATTTGAGTAGTTGTAAATTATCTAAATATACCCAATTCCCCTTATTTTCATCTAAAGCTGAGGTTAACCGCGGTGACTTAGCAGATAAAAGTGCTCTATTAACATCACTTGATTACATTTAATGTCTTTATGTCGTTACATAAACCAATAAAACATGTTTCATGCAATGATAACAAATGGTTGTTAATGTGTATAGGAATGCCCACAGATGTTATAATTAGTTGCAATTCTGTGCCATTGTGAAGACAATTGAGGAAATAAACACTAGGAGAACAAGTTCTAACAGAAAGGAAACACAAATACATATTATTCTTTATATGTCATTTTAATTTTTATTGCTTTTGTTTTATAAACATTTTCATAGTAAATTGACTTTTTTCAAAGTGGAGGTACAGTAAAATACAATTAAATATAAGAATATTTTTTGTTTAAAAATTCTATATACGATGTAAGTCACCATTGTATAAATAACGCAACCTTTTGTTAAATGTGTTATTACAAAACCTATTCTTTTTTTAAACCTTCAATAACTCATAAAACTTTTACATTGTGTGAAAAGATAGATAAAGAATGTATTGCCGCTGTGGCGTAACCAACTCTCATATTTCGTTACAGATGTGTATGTTAATTAAATACTAATGGCCACAAAGTGATGGCGCTGTACGTAACTCCAAAACAAGGGATTATTTATGATCTCCTATTTGTGCCTGTAATCACTTATAGGAATTGACAAGGAGTGCCAGTTTTACTACCGCAGGTCGGGGGTTTTCTCTACCCCGGCTTTATCCCGATAAAAACTGGACGCCATGATATAGCTGAGCTGAAAATGGCGTTAAACGCCATTGAAACAAACAAACAAACATGAACACGTAGGTTCGCGTTCTGGCCTAAAGTATTATGAGATGGTATGGCCGAACCTTATAATTGACAAGGATTTGCCTCTTTATTGTGGATATTTTTTAATTCGGAACTATGATATAGCTGTACAATTTCTGCAAGCGGCGTTAAAACCCATTACACCAACCAAAACCTTATTAACAAAAAAGTCTTTGCTATTATATAAATCAAGCGCGTAAATATATTGATGTTTGTTTGTGTTTAACGCCAATTTCAGCAATTTTTCATCTATATCGTGGCGTCCAGTTTTTATGGTCCAGTTACACTGTAATAGAAACCCCCTCCCCATATCTTGCCAGATGATAAGATTGTCATATATCAACTGGAAGAAATGAAAATTAACGTATCTAAACATGTGATTTACATCGGACGTTTGCAATCCAGATTATTATTTTAATCATCCAAATCCATTTTTACAAGTTTAATGTTGCTATTAAAATGATCTGAAAGAGAAAAGGACCAAAATACCTTTAATTTTGAATTTTTATCCTGGGGTCAAAATTGAGCTTTGAAATGGCCCATAAAAATTTTTTTCATTATTATTTATCCGATATGGGTAAAACTGTTATCCCTGGGGCTATACTGTGATGGTTCCCAGTGTCCGAGCTACAGCGTATCTCCGGTAGAGGAAAGAAAGTTGTAAGGTATAAATACGACAAGTATTATCTTTCCTAAAAAGCTAGCCGTCTCAAAGCTTTTTTACTGTTTTTTTAATGTTAAATGGCAATATGTATTGTTATTATTTACATCACTTCAGTATAAGTACACGATGTTTAGATATCCAAATCAGGCAACCGTAAAATATAGGTGAGAGACAGCACTATGCTAAGCATCTCTAGATGCATCATACGTTTATCTGTTATCCTTGAAGTACAACTGGTTTCTGCAGTTTAGAATTTGATCATTTATCCTATCTCATGCGAAACGGCAAAAAACCTGACCGCGAACCGTAGTGGATAAAGTGTTTGCGGAGTACTGCGTTTCTTGCGCGATGAAGACCCCTTCCTTCTGTAGGCACTTTGCACCCGCGATATATTATGCTTAAAACTACGCGCCTCATAACTATTTCAGTGGAAGTCAAAATTCTGTTTCCGGTGGTAAATCACTTTTCTCATTATTTATTGATCATAAAAACAAACAATAAATCAGTCAATCAATCAATAAAATAGTTTTTAATCTTGTCATGTTATATATTATATTATAAACTATCTATATTAAACCATTGCTGTGACAGTCTTAAAAAACATTATAACATTTCCCTATTGTCCAACACTTAGAAGTCCCATGTCGTCCATCATTGTTAATCACTTTTTCTATCTTTCTTTACCTATAATTATCAAAAGTGGCACAATCTGGAAGACACCCTAATGAAATGTATAGTCTGAACAAAGATTGTTTGTTTGTTTGATTGGGGTTTAACGCCACTATCAGCAATTATCATGGCGTCAAGTTTTTATTGGGAGAGAAAGCCGGAGTACCCGGAGAAAACTCACGACCTGCAGTAGGAAACTGGCAATCCTTATCAACTTAGATTGGAGTCGAGTACACCCTGCTAGCAGTGAGACTCGAACACGCAACCTCAGTGTTGACAGACCACGTGATCAACAGTAGACGAACTACCTTAACCACTCGGCCAACGAGGCCCCCTGAACAAAGACAAAAAATCTCAGTACATTCGGAACGTACGTATGTACGGTTGTCCTACGAAAACAATGCTTTATAGTTGTTAAAGAAGCCGAACTAAACACTTGTATTGTTAAATAAAGAAATTAAATCTTCTTATGGTTTTGTCCAATTTAATTAGAATTAATTCGTCCTCTCATGGCTTCTGTACTTATTTTCGACGCGATGTATCAGCAAAACTTGAGAGATGAGGGATCGAATTTTAATTAAACAGATTGTTTTGCTCATAGAGCGGTTTGGGTCATAACCTTGACTCTTGTGACTAAAATGTAGCAACGTATGTAATATTAACAATGTTCAGTTGTTTAAGTATTTTAGTTGTAAAAAGGGTGTTAACAGACCCGGTGATCAATTTTAGACGAACTAATTAACCACTCGTCTAACGAGGCCATATCCGATCTGTATTGGATAAATTTATTTGCTAAAAGTTTGATCTGGGCTAAGTACACCATCATGTATAAGAAAATGTACAGTGCGTTTGGTGTTTGACATTTTCGCTATGTTTGATATAAAAATAAAATATATTTGGGTATCAATATTTTGGAGATTTGGAATACTGCTTCGATCTCACTGGCCGATTCTGAAGAATCTTTTCAGATAACAATTTATCGCGAAACTGTAAAAATGAAATATTTCTTACTTTTTCCACTGCATTTTTGGAAAAATGAGAAGCAAAAAGAGCAAAAATAACAAAAGTGAGAAGGAATTTGGAAAGCAAGCGTCATATTGGAAAAAGTAAACCTTAATAATAATAATAATAATAATAATAATAATAATAATAATAATAATAATAATAATAATAATATTATTCACATCAATATTCTTGATCTAGTTCTAAAAATGCATGTCGTAAAATATAGCAACAATACACATCTAGGTGAACATATTTATATGAAACCCCTTCATGAAATGTCTCCGTTTAAGAATGGCATTAAAATATAGTTTATATCCACTTTTAATTTATTCTTAACAATAATTGTTCCTAAGTATATATGAATAAAATGAATTATTTTATTTATGATTACTTTAATGTGACAATTTTAATGTTAGATCATTTGTTGCTCTATTCAAATTAAGACGACAGGTAGACAGATTAACTTGGACATATATTAGTATGATTATATATTGAACACTAAAACAAATGTAACTTAATTAAATCTATTAATGAAGGCGAAGTATCCTCTAGAGGTAGCTTCACTAGATGTGTAAGAATTTATCTACATGTTTATAGCAGTAAACAAATAAAATTGACATTATTAGTTTCAGTGTGCAACAGCATAAAAGTAATTAATGCAGAAAACATTCAGATAAAATCTTGACCATCTTCAAGATATTGTATATGACCGCCTTCAGATTTCATCACTGTTGGATAATTTGCTAGAACTACATGTATATCTATAGGAGTCGTCAGAGAGGTACCTAGAGTACAGTGAAATCTTGAACTTCTGGTAGATAGAATTCGCCACGTTAAGAAATTAGAATAAAGTACCATTATATTTGCATATATATGTACCGGTATGTTAAACCGAGCAGTCCATTTGAAAACTATAGATTCGAATATGGATTTACTTATTATATCAAAGTGATACAGAGTAGAATCACTAAAATGGAACAACATGAATTAAGCCCCATACCATTTGAAATATGGGGGGGGGGGGTGACATGGCCCTTTTTATATGTAGTAAAATTCCTGTGAATAAATTTTACCAACCAGCTATTTAAGCTGATGTCGGCGAACGAAAAACTCACCCTGACTTATAACAGTTATGTAAGCTTAAATTACGTTGTTTCTCTTACAAAGTTGTTTTAGGTGCTAGTTAAAAGTATTCGAAGAAAAGATGGAGATTGTTTTCCTTGAAAACAAACATTTCATAAACATTTGTATTAATTTCTGCACATAATTTATCAGCATTTTCTTTAAAAAGATGATATAGGTTCTAATTAATTTATAGTTTGTCCCAATCTTAACCTAACAATAGATAACTTTTGATCATTTTAGTATCTTTCCCCCAGCCCCCTGTCTTCTAATCATTTTTAAAAAATATGGCATATATATTGATGCGATCACTATATTGGATGCAGGATGGAAATTTGCCTTCGAATATTTTTTTAGATCCGCCGCGAACGTTAACATGGTTAAGTGTTAATATCAAATTCAATTTTTTTAATTGGATAAAGCATAGTCATATTTACAATATTGCGTAATCTAATACACAACAGATAGTACGTTTATCGACATAAAAGTATACTGGTATGTATTCAATAATTATAATGAAATAATCAATTGTGAAAATATATAAAGTTTCTGTATAGTATGACAATGTACACTAAGTGGCATTTTGCTATACAATATGATGAGAATTATTTTTGAATAATTATACACATATATTTTTTCTAAAGATGTAAATTTCTTAGTGTACAAGATTCTTTTAAATATGAACAAATATTCTTTAGTTCTTGTGTTGTATTTGGGTTAAGGAGACGATTGATGGGTGTGACTTTTTACCCAAACTTACCCAAATTATACCCAAACACACATTAAACTAACATGTTTTTGCATTTCTATTATGTCTTAGCATTTTATATATTATATTTTTGATGAAAAATGTTATAAAAGTGAATTTATCATGACAATTTTCGCCGTTAAAATCGATCTTATGAAGCCCCTTAAGATCGTGAAAAATGTATTACCCAAACTCTCATTAAAATGACAATAAAAAAACTGGACGCCTTGATATAGCTGTTAAATTGATGAAAGTGCAAGCGTTAAACCCTACTTAAACAAGCAAACAAATACGAGCTCATGTCATTGCATTATTATTGCCTACCATGTATCATTAGATTAATATTGTATACCATATATCTAAGGTAACTGTTTTTAGAAATTTTATTGTTCTAGCAAAACTGTATATGTTCATGAACATAAAAAATCGAGGGTCTCTCCTACGATTGGTTTGAGTGTAGTGTTCACATTAGTTTTGAAATCTAATACCATATATACCTATTTTTTCTGCGACTATGTACTTTGTAGTTAATCAGAAATAAATGAAGGTAATAACAAAATGCCGAATAAAAGAAACTCAAAAAAGACAATCCACAAATCAAACAATTTCCGAAACAGGGGCCACATATCTTCCTAAGTCAGAATTCATCTCTGTCACACAAGAAATTGAGACATGCCCATATTAATTGATTTATTAACCTCTATAAAATATGATTAAACAAAACAAACTGATAAACCAATTTCACATGCTAAATAGTCTCTCATTCTTATTTAATACACGTATAAAGTTAACTAAACTCATTTAAATTATAAACATAGATAATCGTTTTCATGGCTGCCGAAAAATTTTCTATCAACGTTTAAATGTTAAAAATAAATGGTTTGACGACAAACCTTTACGAAAGACAAAACTACTCAGATGAAGAAGAGCAATATAACTTTCTACGATAAAATTCCACATTAGCGCCAATTCAAAATTGAAAGCCACCCGTCAAATTTAAGGATAACCACACGACAAGATATAATCATTTTAAAAGCGTCATATCAAGCAACATTTTCGCTAAACCGCGACAGTATATTAAGATAGAGAAGAGTATTATTGAGGAGATACTTTGTAAACCTGGGCGATGACCCATTTTATTGCGAAATGGTCTGATTTTAAGGGCAAAACGGTTATTATGGTCAATGATGGAAAGTCGCCGTTTCAATGGAAGACCCCCCCCCCCCCCAGGAATTAGACAAATAATTTTGAATTTTTTCCGTTGCAAATAAAAATCCTCACAGGAGGACCACCAGTTTAACAAACTGTTTAAATCAATATCCCAATTAAATGGAATTTCTTTATAACGTTGCCCAAAACTACGTTTTGGCGACATATTGTTTTTGCAACGTTTCTTCTGATATTCGCTTTCCACTTTTCTACCTTTCCAAAAAAATTTCTCAGAGACGCCTTAATAGAACCAATCGCCCTTTTGAAACATTTGAATATAAAATGTTATTTACTTAAACACTTTTTGAATCATTTTTTTCATTTTTGTTGTGTGTAACACGTAATAGTTTTATACATCTTAGATATAATCTACAGGGTAAAGTTGCTTTTTTTCAAGGAGAATAGTTCTTGTTCCCCCGTAATACAATACAGAGATATAAGGTATCTTATTTTCATGAGTCATCTTTCTAATTCCTCTTTTGTACAATGTATAGATGTAAGGCATCCTCACAAGTCAGGGTTTCTGTGTCCACACGTGTCCACGAAACCCTGACAAACTTAGTAAGGAAATTCCTGGGCTATAAGTTGCTGTTTTGATTGGCTACATCATACCTTGATGTAGCCAATCAAAAGCCCGCTTTCATTCACGACTTGGTTAGGGGATATCCCGATGTCGATTGTAAATAAACCAAACGGATGTGTTGCATAGACCATGTGTAAATCAGTGTATTTTGTACAGTAATGTTAATAGTTTGTTATTACCGCGTTATTTATTAGTTGCGTTACTTCCAACTCAAGAATGAGTAAGAATGACTACTGCCAAACACTTTCTTCTTTCAAGCAATTTCATTGGTTGCTATTTTGAAGGATTGGCGTCATACGAAAATCTTCTAGCCCGGGAATTTCCCTGTTACCTTTGTCATCGTTTCGTGGACACAGAAACCCTGACTTGTGAGGATGAGATGTAAGGTAGCTGATTGTTCATGGGTAATAGTTTTATTCATGTTTAATATAATCTACAGGGTAAAGTTGCTTTTTTCAAGGAGTATAGTTCTTGTTCCCCCATAATACAATACAGAGATATAAGGTATCTTATTTTCATGGATCATCTTTCTGATTCCTCTTTTGTACATGTATAGATGTAAGGTAGCTGATTTTCATGAGTAATAGTTTTATACATGTTTAATATAATCTACAGGGTAAAGTTGCTTTTTTTCAAGGAGACAGTATATAGTTCTTGTTCTCCCATAATACAATACATTGATATAAGGTATCTTATTTTCATGGATCATCTTTCTGATTCCTCTTTTGTACAATGTATACTAGATGTAAGGTAGCTGATTTTTCATGGGTAATAGTCTTATGTTTAATAAAAAATACAAAACAGCAATTTCAGGTATCTTATTTTCATGGGACATACTGCTGATTCCTCTGTTATTCAATGCAAAGATGTAAGGTAGCTGGTTTTTCATGGGTAATTATTTTATTTATCTTTAATATAATCTACAGGGTAGATTGCTTTTTCAAGGATTATATTTCTTATTCCTCTATCATACAGTACAGAAATTTCAGGTATCTTATTTTCATGGGTCATATTTCTGATTGCTATGTTGCACAATGTATAGATGTAAGTTAGCTGGTATTTCATTGGTAATAGTTTATTTAGCTTTAATATAATCTACCGGGTAGCTTGCTTTTTCAAGTATTATATTTCGTATTCCTCTATCAAACAATACAGAAATTTCAGGTATCTTATTTTCATGGGTCATCTTTCTAATTCCTCTTTTGTACAATATATAGATGTAAGGTAGCTGATTGTTCATGGGTAATAGTTTTATGTTTAATATAATCTATAGGGGAAGGTTGCTTTTTTAAGGATAATAGCTTTATACTTCTGTCATACAATACATTGATATAAGGTATCTTATTTTCATGGGTCATCTTAATGATTCCTCTTTTGTACAATGTATAGATTTAAGGCAGCTGATATTTCATGGGTAATAGTTTTATACATTTAATCATATAATCTACAGGGTAAGCTTTCCTTTTTTCAACGATTTTAATTTTTATTCCTCTATCATACAATACAGAAATTTCAGGTATCTTATTTTCATGGGTCATACTGCTGATTCCTCTGTTATACAATATAAAGATGTAAGGTAGCTGATTTTTCATGGGTAATAATTTTATTTATCTTTAATATATAATCTACAGGGTAGCTTGCTTCTTCAAGGATTATATTTCTTATTCATCTATCAAACAGTACAGAAATTTTAGGTATCTTATTTCCATGTGTCATCTTTCTGATTCCTCTTTTTGTAAGGTAGCTGATTTTTCATGAGTAATAGTTTTAAACATGTTTAATATAATCTACAGAGTAAGGTCGCTTTTTTCAAGGAGTATAGTTCTTGGTCCCCTATAATACAATACAGAGATGCTTTTTTAAGGATAATAGTTTTATACCTCTATCATACAATACATAGATATAAGGTATCTTATTTCATGGGTCATCTTTCTGATTACTCACTTAGTTGTAATGCATAGATGAAATGTTGCCGATTTTTCATAGGTAATAGTTTTATAGATGCTCACAAAAATCTACAGGGTAAGGTTACTTTTTTTCGAGGATTATAATTCTTATTTACCCATCATGCAATACATAGCTGTAAGGTATCCTATTTTAATGGGTCATATTTCTGACATTTGTCATGCATAAATATACCGGTATATTGTTAGGTAAATAATAACAATAAAGGTGGCAGTGAAGTCATAGGAGAAAGTGAATGGTAGCAAAAGTAAGAAATGAGAATGTAGAGCAGAACTATGGAATAAATAAATAAACTAATGAAATAATCAATCTAGTACTTTCACCTTGACTTCACCTTCTTGAGGGCAACAATCAAATTTCTTAACCCGAACCCGAGGCAAACAACTTCAACGAGGGTTAGTTTACAAATATGAATGTCTCCCTCAATAAGAGAGGGTCGTACTTGTTTTATTATATTGTACGCCAATTAACACTAAACATGTACATGTACATTTTAATTTACTGAAATTTGTGTTGTTCTCATCTAAACTTCTGCATTGTTGACCTTTTTATTTGTTTTTTTACCTTAAAGGTTATTTACCGGTGACCAATAGAGTTGTTTCCCTTTTGTTTTATTTCCCCGGGAACAATAGGGTTGTTTCCTTTTCTTACATTCTATTAACAGGTTAACACTTTTTCAATTTTTCTCAAAACAGATAACAGTAGATTTAAAATAATGATAACAGATAACAGCAATTTACATGAGAAAACAGAAAACAGCGACTTCAAAAATCGAAAAAAAACAGATAACACTGAAACAGAAACAAGCGAGTTTCTCTTAGGACTCTTATTCAAACTTCAGAATTATGGTATTGATGAAAATTTATTACACTGGTTTAAAAACTATCTTTCAGGGAGGGAACAAAGAGTGGTTTTAAGCGGTGGTAGTTCTGACTGGACATCTATTAATGCAGGTGTTCCTCATGGTTCCATTTTGGGGCCTTTATTGTTTCTTTTATTTATTAATGATATTGTAGAAGATATAAATGCTTGTGTTAAGCTATTTGCAGACGACACTAGCATTTATATAATAGTAGATAGTCCCAAAGTCGCTGCTGACATATTAAATAGGGATCTAGCTAAAATTAATAGCTGTTCAGAAAAGTGGTTAGTACAATTTAACCCACATAAAACTGAAATGATAACTATATCTCGTAAATCAATCAAGCCAATTCATCCACCTATTGTTATGGACGGGCTCAATATTCAAGAAGTCGCTTCACACAAACACTTAGGCATTTATTTTTCAAGTAATGGTTCTTGGCATGATCACATTAATTACATTGTTAAAAAAGCTTATAATAGAGTTAATTTCCTTCGTAGGGTACGATTTGTCCTTGACAGGTATGTCCTGGAAAGAATTTACTTTTCTAATATTAGACAAATTCTGGAATATGGCGATGTGGTATGGCATAACTATACACAATACTTAGTTAACAAGTTAGAGAGTGTCCAGATAGACGCTATGCGCATTGTTACGGGAGGGACAGAATTGACGTCGTTAGAAAAACTTTATAAAGAAACAGGTTGGGAAAAACTTTTGGCTAGGAGGGAAAAACATCGACTTATTCAATTATATAAGATTATAAACAAGGAATCCCCAAATTATTTATGGGAACTTGTTCCTAGTTCAATTGGTGATCGACATAGTCATTTTACTCGCCAAGTCGAAAATATTGTTAATCTTCGTACAAGAACGAACTTCTATTCTGATTATTTTCTGCCTGCGACCATTAACATGTGGAATAATTTGCCATTAGATGTAAGAAGGTCTACCTCGTTAAGTATATTTAAAAATAAATTGGTGACTCGTAGCAAAGAAACCCCAAAATACTATTACGTCGGAACTCGAAAAGGGCAGATTCTACATGCAAGGCTTCGTATGAACAGTAGTTCACTAAATGAGCATCTGTTTCTGCGAAACCTTGTGGATTCTCCAAAATTTACATGTGGTCATGTCGAATCAACCTATCATTTTCTTTTTGAATGTTACAAGTACGATCAGCTTCGTTATAGTACCATACATACTCTTAATTTAAACCAACCTGTCGATGTGAACTAATTATTGTATGGGTCAGATCTTCTAACATTAGATGAAAATATTAATGTCTTTAATCTTGTTCAAAAATATATTCTTCAAAGCAAACGCTTTTTTTAACTGCATTTCACTATTCCATCATTTCCATTGTCACATTGACTGTTTCTTTTATTGATTACACTTCCTGACAACATTTACATGTCCTTTTTCTTTTTCTATTAATTCTCTAAGCATGCTTATAGCTTTGATATTACATTTTGTCGGAATTGTAAGAGGACGGATTAACAAAAGCTTACATGCTTATTTTCCGAATCCTGTATGTTATTCTTTGTATGATGTATTTTGTACATATTATTGAAATTTATATTAATAAATATGTTTTAACTAACAAGCGAGTTAAAAAATCGAAAAAACCAGACAACAACAGTATCTCATCGAAGGGCAATAGTGTTCTGATTATTAACAGTAAACAATGTTTTCATTTTCGTTATAACAGTTTACAACAATTTCAATTTTTAAGAAAACAGATAACAGCTAATGGTTGAAAAACAAGTACCAGCTACTTTATTTACAGACGTGTAAAAATGATCAAAACACGTTAACAGAAAAGATCTTCCCCCATACTATCGACACTGATCATCTATCAATATCAACACTGTCTCAATATTTTAAGAAAATTTATGAAAGATTTCCAAAAACAAGTCCCATTAACTACCATTAAAAATCCGAATTTTACCACGAAAAAGGAAGCGCATATCTATCAAATTAAAAATTCCCCAAAGATTCAAGAAAATTTGATGAAAACCGAAATTTTTTGAGCAAGATTATGAAAACAACCCCACCCTCTTTTCATGCACCAAGTCCAATAAATCAGTGATTACCAACAAATATACAGACTATGACACTAATACAATAAACAAACATGTGCAGTTTGTAAAAAAAATCTGTGAATCTTATTTGCAAGATACGAAGGATAGACATTTGTATACCATACGCACGCATGGGGGGGGGGGGGGGGGCGTCTGTCATTGACAGGCGTATAAAAATGAAAATGAAAAATGTTTAATTCCATTTTAAACTACATAAACTAAATTACGTAAAATTTGGGTGAAGCTAGCATTTAAAATTTGGGTTTTTATTTCTTTGATCAATTAAAATTAATTAGTTGCTAAATTTATCTTTTGTAATTATGCGATAATTGGGAGATAGTCAAAAACATACCTGAAGACACAATTCCAACAATCATTTCGCTCACAAATGTTTTCAGAGCAAATCTACGGACTGTAGAACAAACGTTTGGTAAATTATTTAGTAACAGAACCCAGTTTATGCCGTTATGGCATTGTAGATAATAAATAACATTATAAAAATAAGTTTGTTTATTAAAATAAGTCTTTTAATCTAACTCCACCTTACGGTATAAGGGAGATAAATCTAATTAATTTATGTCATAAGGTAGCTTGTTTTCATGAGTAGTCAATTTTTAATAGCTCCGCGGTATTAAAATATACTACCGTAGCTAATTTTCATAGGTAGCTCGGTATTAATACGACACCGGCAAAGGATGGTGCTTGGGACACAATATTTACTCAATGAATTTACTATTTCACAATTGTTTGTAATTTATATTATGAACTTTATCACTTAGGTAAATATTTACTGATGTATAGTTTATTTATTTATTGGACCTATAAGTTTTATTTACCCCAACATGCAAACAGGATAAGATACTAGGATCTAGTAAGCAAACTTATGAAGTCTCCCACAGTATATACTACAAAACAATATTCATATACACCATGCATACATAGTTGTATAAATTATATTTTATTTGTAAGATATTTGTAGAATAAGAGGTGGAGAGAAAACTAGAAAAAAAATAGATATGACTAAGTTCAAAAGGTTAAAAAATAATTTCACATTTATTTTTCAATTTAAAACACAATTGCCAATGAGTTTTAGTTGTCTTATCCATACACGAGAAAAGTGTTGGTTATTGTGTACACAACATTAATAAGATCCCAACGCCTATGTTTATTTCTCGGACAGTCAATGGATTCCATTTGTACAGAAATAAAAATAGCAAACAAAGTATATATATGAAAATAGTCAAGCCAGGGCACCTATGTTAAAGGCATGGAGTATAGAGTATAGCATCATGATTGACATTTCTGATTAAATTATAAGTCCTATAAGTAACAATTTGCCATGTCCTAGCTTTGTCAAATGATGCTGACATACAACCAATGACGTTAAAAAACCTTCAAACTGCCTTTAGAGTGACTTTTACGTTCGAACTTTCTAACGATCATCGTTCGACTTGTAGTTGACCATAGTAGTTTTAAAATATGCTAATGTGTATATGCTGAAATTTAAATCCAAATAACAGATCCATTTCACCTTAGAAAAATGTTACTATAAAATATTTTAAAAACTATCCAGACCTTTTTTCTTCACCTAATAATCAAAACTGGTTTTTAACTAACAATACAGCGATCGTTTATATAATGGCTGGCACTAAACGAGTTTAAAGGCATGGAGTATAGAGTATAGCATCATGATTGACATTTCTGATTAAAGTATAAGTAATGTAAGTAACAATTTGCCATGTCCTAGCTTTGTCAAATGATGCAGAGATACAACCAATGACGTTAAAAAACTTACAAACTGCCTTTAGAGTGACTTTTACATTATAACTTTCTAACGTTCAACGTTCGACTTATAGTAGACCATAGTAGTTTAAACATATGCTAATGTGTATATGCTGAAAGTTATATCCAAATAACAAATTCATTTCACCTTAAAAAAATTTTTCTATAAAATATTTAAAAAACTATCCAGGCATTTTTTCCTTACCCAATAATTTAAACTGGTTTTTAACTAAAATACAACGATCTTTTATATAATGGCTGGCACTAAACGAGTAGTATTGTTTTAATTTTTAAATCTTTATTGGTTCTTAGAATGGCGGCACCAGTCACTACACAGCCCCAGCCTGGAAGTCTGTTGGTAAGCACAGTTGAAGGGCATCGGAACTGGTCTACTGGTCTGTTCGATTGTTTCTCTGACATCAAAACATGTAAGTATCTTATTAAGCAGACAAATATCTGAAGAAAGTAAAATACAACTCGATTTAAAGGAAACTTAAATTACAAAACATTAAAAGCAAGTTGACAACTGATTTGATGATAAAGTATCATGTTAAATTGATTGACTAAATTTATCTTCTAAGAATAATAACTCCATCGTCTTTGAATTGCAGGCATAATTTCTTACTTCTGTTTACCGTGCATGACATGCAACTTGTCATCGAGAACAGGTGATTGTGCTTGCATGCCATTCTGTGTACCTGGTGGAACCATCGCAATGAGATCTAGAATCCGAACACTGGGAGGAATAACGGTAAGATATATATAGCGGAACACTAGACTGTTGGTTTTAAGTAGAATTCACCTAAGTATCATCTCGACTACTTACACGAGGCTGTATGAATAGCCAATAAGGTAACAAATTGTATCGTTAATTGTACACGTGAGTACGGGTAGTCAGTCAAGTCTAACGGTTCACCCGTATACGATGAGCCACTTCATCTTGTTATTCCCTAATCGTGTAAATACTTAACAATTACAGACGGAATTTCAGTAAGATCTTTTGAACGTTAATTTTGATTGTGTCGTCCGATACACCGACTATTCGTTTGCCACTTCAAAACACTTTAGCTGACTCCTTACCCTTTCGAAAATCATAGCTCTTCCAATAACAATCTAGTGAAATTCCGAATATATATTTCATCAGGTCATTTTCATACTATATTTCCCTCAAAAAGAACAACATAATAATAGTTCTCAATTATATGAACGGATTTTTCCACTTAAAATGATATTTGTATTTTGTAAAGAAATGTTAGACTGTATTGTACTTCGCATTATCGTCGAAATCTATCCTCTCAATCTAAGTTGCTAAAATCTCCTTCACGAGGCATTTTCAGCGGACCTGTTGTAATTTTGAAAGCGAAGACTTGTAGACCGAAAGCTAAGGTTTATGTGGTATGAATGACTTGGAGATTGCTTAAAATATGAGGACGTTGTGTGGCTAAAAGTGTAAATAATTACCAGTATATCTACACTGAGGTTTCGAGTTCGAGCCGTACTACGCGCTGTGTGCTTCTGCAAAAACACAGGGGTTTGTCTATTTTTTGACTATTTCTCATGACCAGTTACTCTTAATTATTCTGATTCCAGCTTTATTTAAAAAAAAACAAAATGTTTAGCGTTTTTTCAACACACGTTTAAAAACACGTGACAAAAATATACATTTTTCTGTTTATTGTATGTAAGTTATTAAATATTAGTCACGTTCAAACTAATGGAAAGTTCGTAAAATTTCTAAAAGTAGTAAAAACAAAGCAACATTGCTGAAGTTGAATTTGTTATCATATATTCTCTCTACATGAACTTTAAAAATCTTTTAACTACTCTGCAGCACTGTGTCGGAAACTGTAATTTTTTTCCAAGAAATATTTTTAAAACACATGTTATAAAATGTATAAACCAACATAAAATTTGAATCATGAGGTTTCATTCATTTCAATTTAATGTTTTAAATTACTAGATTTTTAGTTTGATTGTTATTAAAATGTTCAGCTCTATTTTAAACTCGATCTTTATCTGTATTTAACTTTAACTCTAATTTTAACTCAACCTTAAACTCGAGTTCAGACTCGAAATAAACCTCAAAGTTAAATTCGAGGTCTAGTCACACCCTTACAATCCCCGTCTCTCTAGTTTCTTCAAAGCAGCTGTTTAGTTGTACACAAAGGCTCTTATTTGCTTTCTTCGGAACAAATGTATTAAAATAATCAATTATTAAGTTTATAATATTTTCCACTTTTAATTTTAGGGATCCGTTTGTAACGACTGTTTGGTTGTACAGTGTTGTGGGCCTTGTGCTGTTTGCCAGATGGCTAGAGAATTGGATAACATGGGAATTCCATAAAAATTCATATTTGACATATATTCTGCATGGATACAAGAGCAGAAAACTAAAATGGCTACGTTATTACAATTTGAATGACATTGATTATTAAACGACATTAAAAAAATTTATAAACATATGTGAATTGAAAAATTATGTTTCCCTAAAGTCTTGTCATACAGGTGAATTGTGCACAGAGTCGTATGTCCAGTGGATAAAATAATAGCAGCCATGCATATTGCTGGAAAAATCATATATTTCCATCCTTCTTTCCATTCATTCCCACTAAATTGATACATTTTCACCCTTCTTTCCATTCATTCCCAATAAGTCCATGTACCTCCAACCTTCTTTCCATTCATTCCCACAAAATCCATATATTTCCACCCTTCTTTCCATTTACTCCATTGTCAGTGGTGGATCCATGGGGGGTGGGCGTAAGGGGCGTACGCCCCCTTTAAAAAGAAAGGAAAGGAAAAAAAGAGAAAAGGGAGGGTAACAACCAGCGCCAAAGGCAAAAATGTAATCCCCGCTCGTCCTCGCCATAATTTAATGTATAAACGGTACTAATTCGTTTATTATGGTATCTCTGTTGTATACTGTACCAAACAAACAAAGGTTATTGAACACTATAAAAACCTTGTGTTAAATAAATTCATTTTGATGCTTGGAAATTGAGAGAATGCAGGATTTTGCACCATCTTTTTAGAGCTTCTTGGGGCCTTAAGCGGCCCTCATACCCCTGCCGTAAATGCGCCTCTTCGTGGCCCTCCTTTTCCGATATCCCCCTTTTACGCCCCCTATCGAAAATCCTGTATCCGCCCCTGACTATATCCATACATTTCCACCCTTCTTTCCATTTATTCCCACTAAATCCATATATGTCCACCCCTTTTTTCCATTCATTCCCACTAAATCCATATATTCCAATCCTCTCCATTCATTCCGTCGATGAATTCAAGCATGACAAGGAATATTAACATTATTCTAAGTATTTAATTTCGTGTAGTTATTGATTGTTCTATAACACCTGTTACGTTGGGTTTCTCTGTATTTTTCATATCGATTTGTATGCATCCATTAAGTTACATGCGATTTTTTCGTACATTTAGATTTTTTTTAACTGTACAAAAATCATTCAGAGTCGTATTATTTAGATGTCTATTTTTTTAGTTACATCTTTAAGTTCGAATCATATACGTCGAGCAAGGTGTGATACTTTGGACAAGGTGGGCTCAATCAAATATGACAAATATAAATGATCGAAAATCGCCAGCTTTTTCTACTGAAGGCCAGTTCTTGTTGCGTATTCTCTCGTTTACCTTAAACTGGACACCATGATATAGCTGACATTGGCGTAAAACTGAAATTCAAAGAATAAAATAACGGTTGTTCAAGGACAATATTAAAATCCGAATGAAATGTTTATTTGTATATCCCCGTTGCCAGGTTTTGTTTTTGTTTGAATGGCAGGAATTCTCACCGAGTACTCAACTGCCTAATTAAAAACTGGACACCATGATATTTGAACATTCCTGAAAGGAAGAGTAGCACTCATTCAAACAAACATATAAATTATAATGTTAATTTGTATTGCAACATAAATTAGAGTTTAAAAGAAATCTGTAATGTTCAAGTAAAAGTAATAAATCAACTTTTTACCATGTATGTTTCTACACCAATAACACATTTAACGACATTTTGAATGCACAAACACACTATAACAAGGCAAACAACTTGGTTGAAATAGAAAAAAGAAGTTGATTGGAGCTAAGTTAATGTTTCTCTTTTTTATGCCAACATACAAAGTAAAGAAAATGTTATGGATTCGTTTCTTAAACCGGCAATATAATTGAAGCTTTGTTCTGGTCCCACTATTAAATGTACCGATGTTTTACTGGTTCCAAACACTATGAAATGAACCGCTGTTTTACTGGTACCAAACACTATGACATGTACCGATGTTTTACTGGTCCAAAACACTATGACATGAACTGATGTTTTACTGGTCCCAAACACTATGACATATACCGATGTTTTACTGGTCCAAAACACTGACATGTACAGATGTTTTACTGTACCAAACATTATGACATGTACCGATGTTTTACTGGTTCCAAACACTATGACATGTACCGATGTTTTACTGGTCCCAAACACTATGACATGTACCGATGTTTTACTGGTCCCAAAACACTGTGACATGTACTGATGTTTTACTGGTCCCAAACACTATGACATATACCGATGTTTTACTGGTCCAAAACACTGACATGTACAGATGTTTTACTGGTACCAAACATTATGACATGTACCGATGTTTTAATGGTCCCAAACACTATGACATTTACCGATGTTTTAATGGTCCTAAACACCATGACATGTACCGATGTTTTACTGGTCCCAAAACACTGTGACATGTACTGATGTTTTACTGGTCCCAAACACTATGACATATACCGATGTTTTACTGGTCCAAAACACTGACATGTACAGATGTTTTACTGGTACCAAACATTATGACATGTACCGATGTTTTAATGGTCCCAAACACTATGACATTTACCGATGTTTTAATGGTCCTAAACACCATGACATGTACCGATGTTTTACTGGTCCAAAACACTGACATGTACAGATGTTTTACTGGTACCAAACATTATGACATGTACCGATGTTTTACTGGTTCCAAACACTATGACATGTACCGATGTTTTACTGGTCCCAAACACTATGACATGTACCGATGTTTTACTGGTCCCAAAACACTGTGACATGTACTGATGTTTTACTGGTCCCAAACACTATGACATATACCGATGTTTTACTGGTCCAAAACACTGACATGTACAGATGTTTTACTGGTACCAAACATTATGACATGTACCGATGTTTTAATGGTCCCAAACACTATGACATTTACCGATGTTTTAATGGTCCTAAACACCATGACATGTACCGATGTTTTACTGGTCCCAAAACACTGTGACATGTACTGATGTTTTACTGGTCCCAAACACTATGACATATACCGATGTTTTACTGGTCCAAAACACTGACATGTACAGATGTTTTACTGGTACCAAACATTATGACATGTACCGATGTTTTAATGGTCCCAAACACTATGACATTTACCGATGTTTTAATGGTCCCAAACACCATGACATGTACCGATGTTTTACTGGTCCCACTATGACATGTACCGATGTTTTACTGGTCCCACTATGACATGTACCGATGTTTTACTGGTCCCAAACACTATGACATGTACCGATGTTTTACTGGTCCCAAACACTATGACATGTACCGATGTATAGGCAGTAAGACGCTGGCTGGAGTTTGGTTGGTTTAATGTACATATAAAATGCATTTTGACAGATTTTGACATGTGGTGTGTAACACGTTGGAATATGACAACGTTATATTTCCATTCTATTCTTCAAAATAGTCCACATTAATATTGTATTACGATACTCTGTTGCGTTGGCCCAGGCGATATTAGGCACTAGACCCACGAGAAAAGTGCAAAACTTCCCGCGGCACTAGTACTTAAGATGACTTTAGGCAAAAATCAATATTTGGTTGTAACTGTTCGGTGACATAGACATCCATTTCATATAATTAAACACATGTTGTATCATTTTACAGTCCGATAATGGCTTGGCCGTAGGGTGAATAATTCAATACGTGTTAATACGACGGTTTAAATGTATTTCACAAAGATATATGCTGTGTTTTGTGACATCGTTTTCTAGTTCTATTAGTTCCATTCTTATTTTGTGGACTTTGTATTCAAAAATGCATAGAAAAAACTTAGTTTAAGGATTTTCTAAATAAATTTTGGCATTGTGTTTCCAACAGAAAAAGGCTGCCAAGAAACTTTCCTCAATGGGACTATCTCACAACAGGATTACGACATTCACCACATAAGCCCTTATGTTAAGCAATTAAGAAATCATATAATACACGTCGAGAATTCAGATTTGGGTTGAATCTGTAAAATTTACTAATACAAGACTTTAGTTAAGTCTATGAAAATGGAAAAATAATTCGTGAACAATTTTGTAATAGGAGGTGCACAACTATAAGTGTGCAATCGTTCTGTGAAGATTATGCGATCTAGATTGGAAGCTGTATGAGGAGTTGATTACACAAAGTATTAACTTTCTCTCCTCACGCCATCTTGACTTCAACATACCATGCAGAGTTTGCATTTCCTGCAACCTGGCCAAATTACAAATGTCAAAAACAACTATATCGATACTTATATAATACAACTTTGTTCTAGTGTGCATAACATGTTATACAGGGCCTCAGGGATCGAGAAGTTAAGGCAATAATAATACTATTGATCACGTGGTCTAACACCGAGGTTGTCAATTCCCGCCGTACTGTGGGAAGGGTCTTTTCGACTACACACTTAACTGACAAGGATTGCCAGTTGTCCTGATGAAGATCCGGAGTTTTGCACCGGGTACTCCGGCTTCCTCTACCAATAAAATTGAAAGATATGATATAGCTGAACAATTCCCCAAAGTGGCGTTAAATTTCCAACTACAGGCTCCCAGGATCCTGCATCGCTCACCTAAACCTGAAGCCCTTTTTTATCAAACTTTTCTTACCTGTAAATAATAGCCAAACACTTCATCAAAAATCATTAGTTTTGACCTTTTAAGGGAAATAATTCCTATAAGGATGAGCTTTTGATGCTTAGGAGGGAGGTTCACTTCAAATTTGCTGTACCTGTCATACTTTTTTAACTTTCAGCCAAAAAATCTCTTGATCACCCCCCCCCCCTTTTCTATTTTAAGTTACTACATGTAGTATTGTAGGTAGTCAGCTGTCATAATTTGCACAATTTTGGTAGAGGACATCCTAAAGATGATGTGTACAATGTTTCAAAGAGGTCCTTTCATTGGTTAAAGAGAAGATTTTTGAAAAATCAATTAAAATTCATCAAAAAAAATGTTCAAGGAGAATAATTCCTAAACGGGTCATCAGACAATCTTGACCATAAGTTATTTTTGTAGCTCTCATAGAGCACAACAATTAATCAGTGCTAACTTTTTCTTTAATTCTAGTAATTTTCAAGATTTTGATCAAAATGGCAAAATCATCAATTTCGACAATTAAAGGGCAATAACTCAATACAAGGAGTCATTCTACAACTTCGACCCAATGGAGTGTTTCGTAGAGCTTTCGATGCTTATGAAGGCATGTCTCTTCGGTTTTCCTGTATCTGTTATACTTTTTGAACTATAAGCCACAAAACTGTATTTTGACCCCTCCCTCCTGTTCTATTTTTTGCCATGGCGGTCATGTTGGTTAATCTGCAGCCATGGTTTGTGCAAACTTGGTAGAGGTCATTTGACGGATGATGTGTACACAGTTTGAAAGCACTACTTTCAGTGGTTTCAGAAGAAAAGAATTTTAAAATTCAATTAAAACCGATTAAAAAAAACAGTTCAAGGGGAATAACTCTTAAACGGTTAATCAGACAATCTTGACCCTAAGCCATTTTTTAGCTCTTATAGAGCAGAACAATTAAGCAAGGCCAACTTTTTCTCTAGTTCTTATAATTTTTAACATTTGGACGCAAAAATAGCAAAAATCATCAATTTCGGCAATAACTCCTACAAGGAGTCGTCATACAACTTTGACCCAATGGAGTGTTTTGTAGAGCTTTTGATGCTGAAGAAGGAAAGTATCTTCGGTTTTCCTGTATCTTTTATACTTTTTGAACTATTAGCCAAAAACTGTAATTTGACCCCCCCCCCCCTTGTTCTATTTTTAGCCATGGTGGCCATGTTGGTTGGTCTGAGACCATTATTTGTGCAAACTTGGTATAGGACATTTTACTGATGATGTGTGCAAAATTTCAAAGCAATTCCTTCCGTGGTTTTGGAGAAGGTTTTTAAAGAACGACGACGACGACGACTAACGACGACTGACGCCAAGTGATGGCAATAGCTCACTTTGGGTCAGGTGAGCTAAAACCAATGTTTTAACAAGTTATACCTCAAATAAGGTTGAGTGGTTAGAAGTGAACAGTTCAACCTTTGTTGATTTTTTTATCTAAACACTATTTATATAACGGTAAGGAAAGTGTATATATCAAAACAGTGAAAAATGGGATGCTCTTGAAAAGTAACGCAAAATAAACATCAGTTTACTCTTTGTACAGTAAATGTATTTGGAATTTTCTTACTTGTAATTACTTTAATATAAAAAGAGATCTTTGTATTCCCCCTCCCCCATTTTATAACTCTTTTATTGTTTTTAATGTGACAGTTTTTTTGTACTCTGCAATACCTTCAAAGATACCTATTACTTTATCATTTACCGCCCACCCTTGTCCACAAACAAACACATAAGTTCGCTGTTTACCTTTCTCTACACATATAATTCATTTTTCTACTGATGTAATTTTTGAGATAGTTCTTAAATAAATAAAAATCTTAAATCTTTTCAAATTATTGTGTGCATACGCATATTCTGTCCAGAAACATACACAAAAACTTGAACACGCGTACAACGTCGTACACAACTCTTAATACGAAATTAATACGAAACCATTCAAATAAATAGTATCCATTAAAAAATATTGAGAAATACTAGTGTGTAGAGCAGGTATATATACATATTTTATTTCTACACCATGATATTTGGTTTGAGCATCACTGATGAATCTTGATTGGATGAAACGTGCGTCTTAATTTATGAATGTAACATATGGAGACCGACAGTTATTTCTCGATGTATACTTTAAAAATATATTGGATTTTATAAATGGAATGAACATTGTAATACATTGTTTATTTATGTGATGACAATAAGAACATCGTCAATCAATGAAATGGTGAAACAGGGATGATCAACCGACTGTTTTATTATATAAATTATACTAATTTAAATATTACACAGATGAGTCTTGCATTACCTAGCCTTTATTCACACAGTAGTGCTGACATAGCATTCTTTTATATTCAGTAGTCAGCGTTTAAATGTACTGCTCTGTTTAAATTCGTAGCTTTTCTATTTCATAGCTGTTTTGGAATTATGGTTATTTCAGCTCTTATAAGTTTCTTAAATATTTTCTCTTTCAATTTTTTATTGAGCACCACTGGTGTGTCTTGGTTAGATACCTAATTTCATCTAAACAACAGTTGTTGATTTTCAAAAGAGTAAGTAAACTTGAATTTATTAACTGCAGTTGGCATCGAAACACCATTTGAAAGTTTGTAAAGTGCTGGTAAATAAATATTACAAAATATCATAAAAATGCAAAATACTGAACCTGTGTAAGAAGAGTTATATTTGAATATAAAGAAATGTCTGAATTAGTGACAACAAAGCGCTTGTCTAGCGTAATAGATTTTATAACTGAAGAAATGTCTGAATTAGTGACAACAAAGCGCTTGTCTAGCGTAATAGATTTTATAACTGAAGAAATGTCTGAATTAGTGACAACAAGCGCTTGTCTAACGTAATAGATTTTATAACTTAGGTTTTTTATAACTTTTATTATTAAATTTTTTATAGTAATGTGCATCGAAACACCATTTGAATATTTGTAAAGTGATGGTAAATAAATATTACAAAATATCATAAAAATGCAAAATACTGAACTTGTGCAAGTTATATTTGAACATGAAGAAGTGTCTGAATTAGTGACAATTGTAACTAGCATACATCAGGTTTTGTATACTAAAATTTTTTAGCAAAACCCTCAAAACAGACACTGACTTTTAGTATGAAAAATAGCAAAGTAAACCGACCGAACAACAAGAGCCGAAAGTCAAGTGACAATTATAAATCTGGATATAGACCAACATATACAGCGCAACACAAAAACCAAAAACACAAAGACAGATAGTGAGTAACCTGAACCCAATAAAAACCATGGGGCACTCAGGTGCTCCGGACGAGTAAGCAGTGCCTGCCTCTAATTAGACACCCGTCAAGTTACTCACTGTCATGTCCAGGGAAAAGTCAAATCCAGGAATAGGAAAAACTACCAATGACTCAGCGAAATGTCAGATAGTATTTGAGAGGTGGATTTCCCATAACGATCAATTAAGTCATGGTGACGAACATAGAACTTCTTGAGAGATAACATCAACCTAGGTACAACGAACCTTTGTTTGAGTAGTTTAGTAGTCAACAACAGTGACTTTTAGAATTGTGTGTTTTTAATTTGTTATTTGTTTTATTGTTCTAAAAGCTCATATATAGATAGAAGTAATTGCATTTAACAAGGACCAGGTTAAATACAGTGTTTTGAGTAACAGGATGGAATGCCAAAATGAAACATATTTTTACTCTCAACATAAGCTTAAGTAAGTAGACTTTTGTAATCTAAATTAATTATTCTTTTAAAGATATTCATATACATATATTAATATCAAGTGGATGCTACTACAATTCTCCAAAACCGAAATCCCTTTAATCGTTGTATGAAGTCAAAAGATGTTTAGTTTTAATTCTTGCAATTAAATTTTATAGACTTTCATGAATTTATAGTCGTTTTTTATGTTTCTTTAAATCAATATTACTCCAAATGCAAAGTTTTAAAGTATTATCAAAATTATGTAGACATGTTTTATTCCAGGAGTTTTGAACATTTGAGAAAGTAATATTAGTTTGTAAAAGTTGACTAAAATGTTTTGTACTCTTATTAAAAAAATTACATTCCGTTTTTATATGTGTTTAATTCTAAGCCACATTTTTTCATTAATTTCCTATTTGGGTAAACACAATTGCTTTCCAGCTTTCATTTAAATTTTATTATATTCTACAGGGTCACATCAGTCATCAAATAAGATGAGTAAGTGATTAATAACTATATTAAAAGATGAGACTCAAATTATATCCATGACGAACTCCGTCTAGCGGCGTAAAAGGTAAAGAAAGGTAATATGTTTTTTTTTAAACTTGAAAACATGGAGATAAAGAAAGGAGAATGAATTAATTAAATGCATATGAACAGTTTACTTAGTGTAATGTTATTTTTTACATTGGGTCTTATTCCCATCTTGCCTATTAATTGTATTTATTATACTTTGATTGTTTGTTTGAATGATGTTAAACATCAATTTCAGCGATTTTTGCTATATCGTGGCTTCCAGTTTTCCCAGATAAACACCTATTTATTTATAAACTTCGTAAAGAGAAAAAATTATAGCTGATCAAAGGGATTTTTGCTTAACATCTAGCGAGTAATATTGTAGCTTTATTCGGGTTAAGAATAAGCTTACAAATAAAAAATCATTTGAAAAAACATGAACCAACGAGAACATAATTTGGAGTACATTCAATATACCTTTTTCTTGACTCAAAATTGACTGAATAAGTCTTGACTCTTAGTTTACCATTCTTATGATACTGAGGTAAATTGTTTAACTTGCAATACATATACCCGCCATTAAGAACTGTGCCATACCGGTATATAACATAAAAAACAACATATTTTTGATGTGGAAAAAGCATTCAAGCAGCTGATTGGGTTTGCTTCCCCTTCAATTGAGGTTGTCTTCATGTCAGCAATCTTAAACTACACATAGAAGACTGTGTTTGTCTGTTTTTTTTTTTGTTTTTTGTTTTTTGTTTTTGTTTTTTTTATTTTTTTTTTTGGAGGGAGTGGGGAGTTTGTTTGTTTAAAAAACAACAGAAATATAAAGTGATGCATTACTTGGAATTTGTAAGTCGTGTGATGTAAACAACTGTGTACAAGTAATATAGTATACTATTTATAAATTTACAACGCTTAAAATAACCATTGATACGACCTGATATTAAATTTTTAAAAAACCTCGTGAAATTCAGGGGAAGACATGGCATCCCTTCAATGGTAGTTTTAACTGCAAATAAAGTCGGTAATTACTTTGACTCCATGAGCTTCCAAGGTCGTCATATTGGTCCCCATTGGTCCCCCACCAGGTCTTTGCATAGAGCGGCTTCTAGAACCTTTGCTAAATGATTGCGTCCCCTGACATGAAATTCTGCTTCTGAACGGTTAAAATTACATTTTATGAATTAAGGTATGTACAATGTTCACGGCACGGAAATATATAAATGGGGCTTTATTGTCGGTTAAATGATGTGAATTTGCCCACAGGTTTGTAAGATTGCACACCGGGGCATTCTACTCTCCACTTAACGTCAGTAAGTTAATGTTGGCGTGCCCTCGACTAAATGTGAAATTGATTATTCAACGCACCATTTTATCATTTGTTCGGATTTTTTAAAATTAAATTTTAAATAGTTGATTATAAATATATACAATATCAGGAGTTAAGATAGTAAAATGTCCTGCAGTTAATTGGAAAACCATATAGCCGACTAATAATAAATTACAAGAAAGGATTTAGAACATGAAGGCACGGTGTTACTTATATGCAGGGGTCTGGATGACATTAAAAAAAACTTAATTGATAATTCGAGAATGTCAATCATTTGGCAAGACCAAAATGGTGTTACTTAAAAAAAGACCAATTAATAGCATTGAACTAACATTGACAGACAAATTTTTACAAGAATGGTTTTCATATATAAATAATTCTCTCAAGACATGTTATCGATCAATGTAATTAAAATTAAATCTTTCACTTGCTCCCCCCTTTTTGTTATAGGTCGCTGCGCGTAGCTTTGTTTATTACAGTTGTGCAATTACGTGTTTCAAATTTATGTCAGGAAATCATAAAGTACCAATACAAACCGGTAGATGGCAGAATGTTTATTGAAACGAAAAGTACAGCCCTCTTGGCGTAGGGGATCAATATCACGATATAATGGGTTAAAGTGACAGAAAATATCTACCTAAATACTTAACACTTCTTGTAATCATATTCTAAAATGCAACAGCTTATTCTCCCAAATAAGTAAGGGAATGAGAGAAATTGTCTAGATTTGTTAGTGTTATTAATGTAGAAGTCTACCCTAATGGTTAATATTAGTAAAACAATATATGTAATCTGCACATTTCTATTGTTCGTTTGTAAGTTTATTTATCTTATCTGTAACTAAGTATTATGGTTCATTCATTCATTCATTCATTCATTCATTCATTCATTCATTCATTCATTCATTCATTCATTCATTCATCGAGGTCTCGATGGCCGAGTGGTTAAGGTAGTTCATCTACTATTGATCACGTTCTACTAATTTAAAAGTTAAAATTTTCACGTCCTGAATACAACTGAAATATTGCTTGCTGGACGTAAAACATCAATCAATCAATCAATCAATATTGATCACGTGGTTTGTCAACACTGAGGTTGCGGATTCGAGTCTCACTGCTCACCGCGACTCCAATCTTAATTGACAAGGATTGCCAGTTTTCCCACCGAAGGTCTGGGGTTCTCTCCGGGTCCCCGCTTCCTCCTCCGATAAGAACTGGACGCCATGATATAGCTGAAAAATTGATGAGTGGCGTTAAACATCATTTAAACAGACAAAACCACATTCATTAATTCATTCGCCGATTTGTTGATTTTGTTAGTACTGGTATACAATTCGAATAATTTTAACTGTTGTCAAAATGGAGTGGTCGAATCAGAATCGAAATAAAAATGAAACATTATCGTGTCTCAAGTGAATTGCCTTTGTTTACAGCCTTTGTACATAATTGTTTAGTAAACACGATTTATATACAGTATTTCGCTAGTGGGGATACATTATGATAAAAGAACGTTTGGTTGGTTCACCTAATAAGACATCAACAGATTCTGCATTGTGTTAATGTTGTCAGTTACCATGCACCTCCAAGCAGCTCTGTAAAAAGTACTTCTGGGTATCTCAGTCGTTTGTTCAACTCAATAACAAGTAGTGATACGCCGGTAGATCAATAATACTGTACCCGCGGCACCACTACTTAATATCGAGGTTGATCTGGCACTCTCCTCATTATCCTTCCACGGTGAAGTAAGTCCATACCACTTTAATTAGTAAATATCTTTCAAAAAATAGGTGATCTCATTTGGGTTGTTTCGTTTATTAATGCTGAAATCATGCATGCATTTAGTTTCACCGTTATATCCAAAGCCCAATCTATATTGAAAGAGAGCGGAAGTTTAAGCTGTTAAAGAAAGTATTTGAATACATGCTAGAAAAGTGTATTTTTACTAATAAATAATTAAATCAAGATTTTTCGCCATTTATACCAATATCCCTGCGCCATATGTCACCAACATTACGGTGGTACGCTCTGTTCAAAGGGCGATAACAATATAGATTAATAATAAAACAAGCGTATTTACAATGGTATTATAATTTTGTGTATTATTTATTAAAGTATGATCAATATAGCTACATATGGTTTTTTTTTATTTTTAAATGTGACAATTTTCATTGATCGAGTTACATGTAACATTGTAACATATTTTGCATCTGACATAACATTGTGAAAAATGAGATTTCTTAATCAATGGCAGCTGAAAATTATACTTTTATATTCCGTGAACGGTTCAGATTTCTAATTCACCCAAATGATCATATGTAGCTTTGGCCTATTTCGTGCTTTGAATAGACAATAGTCTGTCTAGTCGGGTATGAATTAGTTTTTAGTGGTCATTTTCAGGTTTGTAAACAATTTATTAAATTTGCACTGCATTACATGCACTACACTGCATTAAAAATTTAAAAAGTAAATGCTTGATCATCTCAATACCTAGTATACAAATATTTGTCAAGGATGTATGTGTCATGTTTGACTTTTGATCAAATTCTAAACCAGTTAAAAGTTAATAAGTTAGTAACAATGACAACATTTTTATCTGTATAATATGTCTTGGTTATCTATTTTTGCTTTTCTTGTTAAATTTAGAAGACTGGGCACGAATTAGTCAATGAAAAAGTTATTAGTCGATTAACCGTTTAGCATTACATGTACATTTAAATGCGTTTTTTTATTTCTGTGCTCGATATTGTGCTCGCCAAAATTAACGCAAAAAAAAATGTATACTTGATAAACAACAACATACTAATTTGATGTTAAGTGTTAAGTTTTTTAGCAGTATTTTGAATACAGTAGTAAAAGCCTTATAGAGACGACAGGACGTATGTCGCAATAGACTGATGGGAGGTAACTCTCTTTTCGAATTGATAATGTAAGTTATTTAGCACCTTTCCCCAAAAAAGCATTTTGCGACAGAAATCAGTTCCCGAATGTACCATTCTAAAAGTTTTAGTTCCAAAGTTCCCAAAGTAGAGCTATGTTTTATTTTCACTTGGAGGTCCGATTTCTCCATTTGCGTGATCGTCATAACGAGCATTCGTCGAGGAAATGCCCATTATAACGGTCACAAAAACAGAAAAACCAAAACTTACGTTAAAGAGAAACAGAATCAGATTACAGTTTAGAAAATGTATATACTAAAGCAGATGATTGAAGCAGACTTAAGCAGTTAATATATACAGTTTATTATTCATTACAGTATTGATATATTTATTTGATATCTTTCAAAATATATTCAAGTATAGAGGAATTCTCCACGACCTTGTGGCCACCAAACAATTTTCAATTTTGAATTGTATAATTATTATAACATAATTTCAACCGATAAGCATTTAATCTACGATTCGCCGGGTCGATATTTAAGAGCATAAGAGATCCCATGATCTACGATCCGTCTGGTCAATAGTCTAGCATAATTGTTTGCTTGCTGTTGGAATGGGGATTAACGCCGCTTTCGTCAATTTTTCATGCTATATCATGGCGTCTGGTATTGGGAGGAAAACAGAGTACCCGAAGAAAAGCACCGACTTTCAGTGGGAATCTGGCTTAATAGATATCATGATAACAATGAACAACTTCAGGCGTATAATTTGCCTTTATTGGTGCGATATATTCGCCCTGTCATTGGTACTAGTGATTATTTATATTTTCCAATCGAAATAGTTAAATAATGGAATTTTAAGTCCGAGCGTTAAATTATCGAGCCTTGGATAGAACTTAAAAATTCCACAACTTAACTATCGAGATTGGAGAACTAATGCAAAATTCTTCTTCTCTTATTTTAAACAAGTAGTAAATTTGCAAAATAAAATACAAATTCTCCTAATCCCAATTTATGGTCACGCCGTAAATAGAAGTTGTTTTGCTCATGACGTAATTTTTTTTATGAAGTTATTATTTTCAACCAATACAGAGATATGAGAACCACAAATTCACTAGTGCCGAGAACTTTTTTCCCCACCGGTCTTGGATTTTGCATACAAATTTGAGAAACACTTTTTCTGCGTGTGCGTGCCTTTGTTGTTTAAGTTAGAATAAATGGGGAGCTTTTGTATTCCTTGAACCTGTTCAACTTCATCATATAATATTTATGTAAAATAATTAGAGACATCTAGTGAATCGAACGCACCATGTTTTATTGGATTGGTTTTTTTTACAAAAAAACTTATTTAAAAAAAACTTGAATGCGTCATGAGTTCGGAAATGTACCAAAACAATTTTTAAATATAAAGAGAGGTTAGCAGTATAGTAGTTTATTATGTGTATTTTTCAGTAGTACGACATTTACTCACTTACAAATATTTCAGCATCTCTCCCTCTATTTCCCTCTTTGTAATACGCAAATAGATCAAATTCTTACAATACATCACGTGGCGTATTCATATTTTAATGAGAAGATAGCATGTTATGTATTGTAAAATAATATTTGGATTATATTTCCTTTAACTCGTGTAAAACAATACAGGACCTGTCGCATATATGCAACACGTGTGACTGGTCATGCATTCGGACAATAAAAGAGACAGCTGTGGTCGTCCGACAAACACACAGTTTCAGGTGAATGCGGGCAGCAACAGGTGCTTGCGTATTATTTTGATCTATTTATGTTAACAGAAAAGTCAATAATATACATTCGTATCATTGTCAACTTTGTTGATGTGTATACTTCAACGAAAATTAGTTACAAACTTAAAACTGCAATTACATGTATGACAGAAAAACAAATCAGTCGCCCAAGTAGATTGTAAACAAATGATGTATTCACAGGTAAAATTTACAAATTTAATAGCTACACAATTCTTATCACGGTAATAATGTTCTTTCGTTGTTTAAAGCTATATTAGTTATATACAGATTGCTAATCAGAATGTTTCACCTAATTTATTGTTTCAAATCACTGGTATGTGATAAATATAGAGTTAACTCCCCTCGCACGATGTAGTTTTAACAAGCAAAAGAAAGCATCCATAATATAGGAACTATATGTAAAAAACTGCAAAACGTTATGTGGATCATCATTTGACACGTATAACACGTATACAAATAACTTGTCACAAAATTAAACTATATATATATATATGGTAACAACCTTAACATTTGGAATATGTGAAATCAACCCAAAATCAAATTATTGTAAGCAATTTACATATTTACCTCGGTAATTTTAGAACGAAAATTTGTGACGAATGGCCGTCACTTGTGCCTGATTACGCCGATGACATTTTATTCTCACTTAATTAATATCTGTGTAACATGTGTTAGCTGAC
This sequence comes from Limnoperna fortunei, assembly GCA_944474755.1. Lineage (NCBI taxonomy): Eukaryota > Metazoa > Mollusca > Bivalvia > Mytilida > Modiolidae > Limnoperna > Limnoperna fortunei. Next base: position 81,068,566 of record OX104116.1, read on the forward strand.
TCACTGACAAGTTTTATAATCAATAGAATCGGGTACTACCTGCTTTTTTTCTTAATCATTTACATGTATGTATATTTCTTTAGAAATACCTTAAAACAATGTATAGTAAAGTTACAAAATAAAAGAATAAACGAAAAAACCTTGTTGATAAAACCAGAGATGTAAATACAATAATGTAGACTATTCTTGTTCTCGACCTGTATATAGCTAAAGTAATACTCCCTGGACCCTAAGTAATCATTAATGATATCAATTCCTTGAAAAAAGAATGTCTTCTGCATTGCATGGCAAAAAATGTCAGAGATCTCAATAAGATTTGGTAAAACCTAGATCTTTCACGTGACAACAATGTCACTGCTTCAATATACAAGTTATAATAGATAACTTATAAATGAAATAAATAAGACTAAATATAAATAAAAAGCCTACCTTATGTTTATTTCATCTTTTACTTTCATGATATGATTCGTCTTAAAATATATAACTTTATATTCTATATTCAAAGACCCATCTTCATTGTCCAATATCCAATCGCATATTGACGCATGACAAACAGACAATTTTGTTATATTTTAATTTTTTGTTTAAGTCTACCACATCTACGAAACTAAATGCTAACATCAGTCCATATGTTACATTACCAGTTGGAAACAGCTGAGAGCGATCTCCATTGTTTAAACGGCGAATATTAAAATCTTCATGCTAATGTAATACATGAAAATAAATTATCAATAACGATCAGATTTAGGAGACAAAAATTACAATAATCATGACAAAGGATTAGAATCATTTAAACTGTCATGGTTCGTTTCCCGATTACAGCTATCATCTGAGTTTGTGCACTTCCGTCGTTGTTCCCACGATCAGGTATCATTCAACGAAAAATGACTATCCGTTGATGGTCCATTATTCTGTAGTTTTCTGCGTTTAATTAAAAACTAAAATATCGCTCTGTCGTTATTTTTAGTCGAATGCGTGTTTTTGCACAAATATTGTTAAAAGTACCGATATTTTAAGTGGATGCGTGACAACATTCGATATTTTTTTGTAAAGATCTAAAAATAGGTATCACATTTTTGGTAAAATAAATAATAATTTCATTCATTATTAACTCTTAATTCAAAAATAATAACTAAGAACTAATACCTATTTATTACATCAATTTATTAATGGTTTAAATATATAAATGAATTAAGTAATAGACTACGAAAGCCCAGAAGGTTCATTCGAAATTCGAGAATCGAAATTCCAAATTCGAAATTCAATATAGTTATAACCAATCAGATTGCGTGTGACATAATCGTCTACCAATCAAAATATTTCTTATATATTCGAGATTCGAAATTCGAAAATCGAGATTCGAAATTCGAAATTCAATGTAGTTTTAGCCAATCAGATTGCGTATGACATAATCTCTACCAATCAGAATTCCTTGGTTATATCGAAACTACATAAAATTTGGTTGAGTAGTTTTAATGGAGTTAAAGCGAAAACCATGATTATTGAGGATTACAAAAATTTTCAAAAGTTCAAAAAGCCATAACTAACATATAAATTTAGGAATCAACAATTCCTGATAATATGCATAACTACATATATAATGTACTAGTTACATACCAAGTTTCATAAAATTTTGTATAGTACTGAGTAGTTTCAGAGGATTTGTGCTGACAAGATAATTAATGTGTATTTTGAGCACATTTCTAAGTTCAAGGGCCAAAATAAGCCAGTGGCGGATCCAGAAATTTCGAAAAGGGGGGCCCACTTTGGTCATGCTTTAATGATTTCCTATATATCCAACCAAATTTTTCCGTCAAAAGGGAGGGCCCCCTCTAGATCCACCCCTGATAGCCCCCACACAAAATTTGAGGACCAAAATGCCCTGGTAACATGCACAACTACATATGGTGTACTTCCTACACACCAAGTTTTGTTGAATTTTGTTTTACATGTACATTCTTGTTTCTTGATTTGTAAAATCGAGATGTTATTGTGAACTGAATTAATTTGATAAAATAACAAATAATGCTTATAAATTTGATTTTTTTTTAACAAAGCCATGTTGAACAAGTCATTCTTTGACAAATATGTCGACGGTTAAAACACCAAATAAACATAATAGCACGTGGCTACGTTTATATAAGAACTATTCTGATTGGTAGACGATTATGTTACACACAATCTGATTGGTTATATTTCGAATCCCGAATTTCGAGTTTCGAATCTTGAATCTCGAATTTCGAATATCGAATGAGCCTTCTGGGCTTTCGTAAATAGACCAAAATTTAACTCGGATACTCATATAATTATTCCATTACTAAAAGTGGGCCTAATTGATCACGTGTGTTCTGTCAACACTGAAATTGTTGGTTCGAGTCTCACTGCGGCAGGGTGCACTCGAATCTAATCTTAATTGACAAGGATTGACAGTTTTCCTACTGAGGTCGGGAGTTTTCTACGGGTACTTAGTAGCTTCCTCCGCCAATACAACATTGACGCTATAGTGTAATTCAAAAACTTGCTGAAAGTTGCGTTAAAACATTTCGTTTATAACGACCAACAAATGCGTAAAAGAGACCAGTCTAAGCGCATATTAAACGGTGCTATCAAAGTGCTACATTGAGGTGTTATTGCGAGCAAGTAACAGTAACCTACATTGTCTTAACCTTCATTATACTTTAAATGTTGACAAATTACTTAATTTTTACTTATTTAAATATATATTCTTAAAATAACTGTTTTTTTATTTTGAATTTACATACATTAAATTGGCATGCATTAAAAGCACTGTGTGAGTGATTGACTTGTATTCAGCAATAGAGTTGTACGACATAATGAACAACATCTTTGATATCACGTTTTATTAGTTTTATTATGTAGATAAATAAACATTATTATAGTACAGAACATTCAAGAATAATAAGAGCAATTAATGGTCTCACTTTTTATTGTATGTGCGCAGGAATACAGAATATGTGAACTGACACTAATGCTATAAGAATAATTTACTGCGCCCAGCAAATTAGTATAATTTATGTCACTCGGAAGATGAAATTTTAAGCAACGGATGGTATTATGTCATACTGGAAGCATCTGTATGTGTAACTCGAATTGGTTAAATTTCAACTAATAACTTTTTGTTTAGAAATTGGATATGTTGAAATTTATCTCCAAACGTTAGGCCGAATCTAACAGCCGTAATAATCCGATTTTAGTTTTATGATATGTCAAACCTCGCTACAAAAGGTGCGATTATTCGTTTTATCCAAAGGTATGTTTAAACTTTTTATTTCCAATTAGGGTCTACAAGATGCATATGCCGAAACTACAAAATACATAAGGAGAATAAGCTGCTTGATTGAGAGATGGAAACAACAAACAATGCAAAATAATGATTGATTGATTGTTGTGTAATGTCCAGCAAGCAATATTTCAGCTATATTCAGAACGTAAGAAGGATATAATATTTTAAATCACTTGATTGTTGTTCATCATAATTATCAACTTTAGTTCATTTGTTAAGTTTTTAAATGTTCGTACTTAAAGGATGCTAATATGAACATCTCATTTCGTCCTTTCCAGTGGCGGAACCAGAGGGGGCTAAAAAAAGAAGAAAAGAAAGAGAGAGTGAGCGAAAAAGGACTGGAAAGAACGCGAGCGAGAGTGTGTTTAAAAGGTTTAAAAGAAGCAGATAATAAATTTACTTTATAACTATTTTATGTAATTATTTGTCGTGTCCTAAGAATAGTTTTTAGTTGTATTTTTTTTAAATAAATAATTAATTACATTGTAACAAATTGAAATTATTGTATCTGTCATCGTCCTAAAAAGGGTAAAATTTGTAGTCGCCAACACCTTCTCAATTGCTTTAATCTCAACAGCTTCTGGGGCGCTTCGCCTCCATAGTCTCCCCACCAGGAACCTTGAGCGGTCCTAAGACCCCATGCCGAATTTCGTCCCCTAGCCCAATTTTCTGGATCCGCCCCCGCTTTCTCAAGTTTTTAACACGTGATGGCTATTTATTTCGGAATCTTCCTATTTCTTTTTAAAGTCTATGTACAGATTTACAAAGTGATCGGTGATCAAGGTTCAAAATAGTTACTTTAATCTGAAACAATTACACCTGGTTCATACACACTAGTTTTCCTGCTCTCAGTGTTTCGTTTATACTTATCTAGTCTGATATATATTTATTATTCATTATTTATTATTTATTATATTGTGACATTAAAATATTGGTCTTATTTTTCACCGGCAACACCAAAATCTAGTTTTTATTATGTTTTAAGCATCTGTCAATTTATAAATACCTCGTATGAACATTATTTTGTGACTATTTTTGCTGCATTTAACTGTATCTTGTAATAACGGAAACTGATTCTAGATTTTCTAATATATATAGTTATTAAGCATATTTTGAACTGTCTCTCATTTAAAGGGTGATCGAGTGATTAAGGTAGGCTATTGATGACGTGGTCTGTCAACGCTGAGGTTGCGGGTTCGAGTCTCGCTACGGGCGGGGTGTACTCGACTCTTATCTTAATTTACAAGTTTTCCTACCGCAGTTCGGGTGGTTTCTCGGGTACTCAGACTTTCTCCTCTAATGATAGCTTTGAACCTATGATATACCTGAAAAATTGCTGAAAGTGGCGTTAAATCACCACTGCGTCAAACAAATCAAGAAAACAAAAAAAAAACATACGAACAAAATATAAAGTGTGTCTATCTAATTCTAAAATTGTGGCTTCATAGCTTTTTTATTTATCCCTATAGCATTTCAGTTACAGTATTTAAGATGTAATGTTTCATCTTCGAAATTCTTGTAACGGTCATTCATAAATACATCTCATCCATAGTCCTGTTAATATTGAATGTACCACAAATCTCCGAGCCGTAAAGTATGGTCAAATGCATTAAAACAAGTTTTAATTCAAGATCAAAACAGAGAAAATCTGTATAATTTGTAAAAGGTTTTCAGAGCTTTTTTTTGTTTAATTCCATTTTGCTAATGGGAATGTATCAGACGCTGTTAAGTAGATACCTAGATATGAAGAAGGGGAAACACTCTAAAGTTCAGTGTTTTTATATAAGATTTATGTTTTATAGAGTGACCAGCTTTGTTTAAGATTGGTATTTGTGGCTACTCACCCCGTGACTAGATTAACTTAACCAATTACAATCTGAAAAGCAGAACAAACTTCTAAAGATAATTTTACGACACGTTAGGACTTGAGCCAAATACCAATGGTATTCAAAACAGAAACTAAAGTATTACGTAGGTGCAAACACCTTAGTACATAATTAATGAGAAGTATATTAAATATTGTTTGTTTGAATGATATTTAACGCCACTCTTAGCAATTTTTCAGCGTTTTTATTGCGTCCAGTTTTTATTGGGGAGGAAGCCGGAGTACCCGGAGAGAACCCCCGACCTTCGGTAGGAAAACAGTCAATCCTTGTCAATTAGGATTGGAGTCGAGTACATCCTTCAGTGAGACTCGAACCCGCAACCTTAGTATTGAGTATATTAAATAACCACTAGCTAATTTATAATGAAGAAATTCCTAATTGCTAAAATTATTTTGCAAATAAAACACATTTTTAAATGTTTGACATGAAATAAAACAATTCGGTTATAGACAAAAATTTAAAAACAGATACTCATATTATTCTTCCATGACTAAAAATGGGCCCCGATGGCCGACTGGTTAAGGTAGTTCGTATGTTATTGATCACGTTGTCTGTCAACATTGAGATTGCTGGGTTCCAGTCTTACTGCGGGCAGTAATATAAACTCAAAAAATAAGTAGTCAATAAATGAGTTTCTGTATGTGTAAATTACACAAAACGATAGTTTAACCTTGTAAATGATCTGAAAGGAGACATAGTTTTTAAAAGCTGATAACTCGATTGATCTAGCATCCTGGTCATGCCATTTGATATCATATTTCCACATTCGTAACGATTTTGAGACTCGAGAAACTTTTTTGCACATTACACAACAAAATAACGGTCAAAAGACATCTTATCTTTAAAGAATGGATGCCACAGTGTCACAATATGGTTCTCACAATACTTGGATGTATACTTGGATGAATTCTTTGATGAAGACTGTTGGTCAGGCAAAATATTTGTGCAATTTGTAAAGTGTAAAACTTTGTTTCCGCTTTATTTATGTATCTAGATGTTGTTGTACATAATTGTAATCTCTAATGACCTTTAACTTAAGCGTCCTTTGGAAATTTACCAAGTAAGGTTGTGATCTTTATTTTCTACAATCGCAAACCGTTTCTTAGATTCCTATATTTGGGGTTCATGAGGGATATGTTTTCTTCTGTAACAAGAGAAGATATGGTTGAACCATATCGGGGAAACTCAATTAAAGTAAATGGAGGATTAAAACAGGAACCCATTTTGTATTTTAATATGAGAGATTATTAAAATACAAATACAAATACAAATATAAATAATTTTATTGGCTCAAACTCATCTACAATCAGTGGCGGATCCAGAGGGGGGGTCCAGGGGGTCCGGACCCCCCCTTTCGTTTTGACAAGCATGGGGTCTGGACCCCTACTTTTGTTTTAGCATAACAAAATGACATTTTAACGGACATGTTTTAGGTGTCAGGAAATCGTCAGAATGCAGGATTTTACACCATTTCGTTCAGAGCTTCTGGGGGCCTTAAGCGCTTAAGGCCCCCAGACCCCCTGCCGTAATATGACGTCTGCGAGGTCGGCATGGTGGCCGAAGGCCACCATGACAAATTTGGACCCCCCCTTTCATTTGAGGCTGCATCCGCCCCTGACAATAAATAGTGTAATGGAAAATAATATATAACATCACATGTAATGTAACGTAAATTACCGTTACATACATTAACATTACGTACATTATATGTTACGTACAATAAAGGCACTTCATTTTAAATTATTTTGCCTTTAGGTGCTAAATATAAGTAATATATTAATGATGTTCTGAAGTGCTTTTCAATGTATTTTAGGGGGGCCTCGGTGGCCGAGTGGTCAAGGTAGTTCGTCTACTATTGATCACGTGGTCTGTCAACACTGAGATTGAGGGTTCGATTCTCACTGCAGGCAGGGTGTACTCGACTCCAATCTTAATTGACAAGGATTGCCAGTTTTCCTACCGCAGGTCGGGGGTTTTCTCCGGGTACTCCGGCTTCCTCCCCCAATAAAAACTGGACGCCATGATATAGCTGAAAAATTGCTGAAAGTGGCGTTAAACATCATCAAACAAACAAACAAACAATGTATTTTAGCAGTTATGACACATTATTTAAATGTCTTTAAGTGTTTTAGCGCTCACAAACGGTGTTACGGACCTTAATTTCTTAAACGTGACGCAATAAATTTCGCTGTTTTATTCGTTGCTGACAACAATTTAAATGAAACATAGATAAGCATTTGTTATGATGATAATTGGATTCAACTTGATCTAAAACCAATAAAAGAACGTCAATAAACGTGTATTGGTCATGCTTTATAGAGAAAATAGATTGATTGTTTGATAAAGGTCATCAACAGTTTATATTGTTGAAAATAATTGTATAAGTTAATAATCTCATCAATAGTTTTGCAAAATAAGACTCTTCTTCTAATTGTTTTTTTTATATTTTAAATTCTGAAAATTTTATAAAGTTCTTAGCAATCGGTTTATGCACATGAATGCTAGTTTGACGTTTAAAATACATTTAATTGCAAATCTTTTGAAACAATTGTAATTACAGTAAAATTAAATCAATAAAAATTGTAACTTGTCGGTATGTTTTCTTTGATTTTCCGAGGACGCGATAACTGCCGATCTTACATTCACATTTTCCCCCACAGAACCACTTGACTATGGTCAATGTATTTTTATTGGTAAACAATATATATATGTTCTTCGAAAACTTTGCTTTTTTTATTACAGTACTCTTCTCAAAGTTGAGATATTATAATCAAGATGATTATTTCTTGCCTTTCACAATCGTCTATATTTGCATCCCTTTCAGGGGCGTAGCTGCCTATAGCCCTTTTCGGAAACTTAGTTATCTCCCTTTACGAAGTTTCCGATATCGGAGGTTTATTGCTTCCGGTAGGTACAACGAACTGCGTTCTTAACGACCAGTGTACCACTATATAAGTATCATCAATAGAATAGACTCGAACACATTATTTACGATGACTAAAATGGAAAGTAACTTTAATTGTTGGAAAAAAAAGGACTTACATGATTTCCTAAAGAAATGCAAGCAGCCAACTTTCGGGAATAAGTCTGAATTAATAGAGAGGGCAAAAGGAGCAAAAGCACTAGGACTTGACATTACCAATAATTCACCACAAATTCCTGAGGATATGCAGTCGGAAAGCATTTCCCTGATTTGACCGTTAAAACCGCGATTTTCTTGACAGAGAAACAAGTGGAGATAATAAAAAATTTAACGGCCGCTAGATGGCGCAAAACAAATGTTTTTTCCATCGTTTTCATGACCTTGCGGAAAATGCATGAAATTATAATAAATATTGAAAAGAAAAATATAGAAACATGTGAAATATAATTTTAAAACTATTTTAGCTGTATTTGTTATGTTATGATATGCTTTAATGCAAATTAAATACATAAAAATCGAGGTTAACTTTAGTTGTGCGTAGTGACCGGAAGATGGCGGCGACTACTGTTTACAATTTTAAAGCTCGGAATAATCTGACACAATTGCGTATTAGGTACTGAATATTCATTATGACTGGTTACTTTTAAACTAGATGATATGAAGAACCGACGATAAAGGTAAGAAACAGCTTCTTATTGTCGTTACTGCGCAGTCGTCATTCATTTCGGGGGTCCCCAAAAGCACATGGTAGCTTGAAAAATTCTCGTTATTTGTATTATTTTTGCCGATTAGTAGTCAAAATAGCCACCTATTCTATGATAAAGGGATCTGATTTTGTTAAATTATTTAATGTTCTTACAAAATATTATTATTCTATTCATGAAAAAAGTAAAATTTGACCCAAACCAGTTGTAAATTTGACGGACTGCAAAGCCTTTGGCTTTGTTATATACAACTTACAAGTACAACTTACAAGGAGATCAGAGCTGTCCAAGGTTTGTGATAATTGCTAATTTTACGCCGGAAACTTTGGTATTATAACTCTTTAGATGAAATTATGAATTATAGTGACATAAAATTCTAGACTGTAGTATTTATAGTACAGTACTGCCTTATAAAGGAACATCTATCTATACCCATCTACTCTACATACATTACATATCACTATAAGTTATAACATGAGGAAAATTTCAGAATTTTGTGCAATATAAAATTATTTGAAGATTTGTCAACTTACACACTGATCTGATATGATGTTAACAGAGACAATTGTAATTATGTGTCTGATGTTAATAACAATTTTGAAGTAGGTGCATATTTGCAATATATTTTCTGTTGCTTGCAGCTGAAATTAAATTCTTATAAACAAAAATTTTCTAAAAAGAACAACATAATGTTCTGAAAAACTGTTGTCTAGTTAGAAACATATGTAATTAAAAACTTTAGAAGTGCAATGCAAATTTGTGTTTCAGTTCTAATTGAAATACAAGATTTTTATAACACCCAATAAATATTACACATCTTAAGTGAGTATTGTATTCTTGTAAGTAATGAACTTTTAAATTTTACTACATTTTGTTAAATTAGTTATCTATAATTTCTGTTTTATTTTAAAATTAATATTTGATTAAACTTTTCTTTAACAAAGTGTTACATGATTTATTTCTACATTTTGTGCACTTGTTTATAAATAAAAACAACCTTTTTACATTCTGCCAATTGCTTTTGGTTCTAACTGGGACTAGTATAGCTAATTGATTTATATGTTCCTGGTTCTAGTTGACCTGTATGATGAAATATATTTTTATTGAGGTATTAAAAAAACTAAAATATAAGAATTAGTTAGTTCATCAACAAATATATATTGACCTATAGACTTGCCACAAGTCCTTTTGATTTTTTTATAGTAAAAAGATAATTTATTATCAACAATTTCTATGCTATCCACTTGTGTACAAACCTTATAATAAAAATGTAATTCTCCAACAGCAAAAAATAGTTAAAAAAATCAAAGGGACATGTGGAAAGTCTAACTGATACATGATGAATCATAATAATTTTGTTGTTAACAAGCCTATCCATTTCTTGTCTATTTATATTACAAACAGGGAATTGAAGGAATCTATGATCACTTTTAAGTATAGACATTTTTTTTTCTATTATGAAAACTAACCCACCTTATTAGAATTTAGCCATGCATGTATAGCTAACCCTTTTATATAAGCCAGTTTAGTGTGAAATAAATTTACTAACTATTCCAAATTTTTCTAAATTTAAAAATAATTCCAACCAAAGCCTCATACATCCAATTTTAAAGGTGTCAGTAAACAGTTATAAATAATTTTTATTTCAAAATTTAATTAAGTTACTTAAAATTTCTGTAAATAAAGCTAAATGGAGAGTAAAACATGACAGAATGATTTTTTTTTTATATATTTCCGATTAAAAAATCGTTTCCAATCCGTCATTTTGAATTATCTCCCTTTAAAAACGCCAACTTTTGAGCGAACAATCTGACACAATTGCGTATTAGAACTGCTAAAAATCAAATGATGGGTGCAAAATGTAGCGTATGTTTAATTTTATTATTCTTTTCATTATCTAGGCGCTTCCACATCGTTTCGATTTGTGGTGCAATATTTTAAATCGACGAATTTCACTTCCGCCATTTCTTCGTCGTCATTTTTCATTGAAATTCTTCAAAATTTTACACAGTATGTCATATTTGATTTAAAAAATATGAAAATCAAATATCCGAGGATCAAAATATTGTCAGAATATGCCAATACCACAATTTTTATATGCATACGAGACCGTTTTGCAAGCTAACCTATCGTGAAATAAAAACGTCAAATTTTCAAATCGAAAATCACGTGACCTTGTCAAGAAATTGGAAGCCATTATGAGAAATGCTTTCCGACTGATGAGGACATCTATTCTTACTCCACTTGGAGAAAATTTGCCTAATCCATCAGATCTTAAAGAAGGTTGGTCTTCTAACTGTGAAGAATTTCCAGACTTTACAGAAAAAGAACTATACAACTTTCTAGTACTGAGCAAGCATAGGTCTTTTGATAACAATGAATTGGGTGCACGGCGCCAACTAAAAGCAAAGGTTTTCTTTGAAGAGGGACACATTTCTGATATTATGTGCCATCAGATATCAGAACAGTGTTCCCACTGTGTTATTAAATGTCTCTGCCTCCCTTCAATTCCAACAAAAGACAAGAAGAAGAAGCCGCCATATCAAACTTGGGTGTGCTTATCCAAAATAACTGGGAGGATTCACAAAGCAGAGTGCAACTGTGTTGCAGGGTATGTAGTATTTTAATTTATATATTTAAAATAATTTATGCCATTTATTATTTATTTTGTCACAAATTTACAACTCACAATAGTAACTTTGAATGATAAAACCTCAACAATCTATTGAAGTGTCAGTTGTTGAAAACTGACAGATTTTTGTTTCATTTTTAAGCTGTTATTTTTACATGTAATTAATTTATTATGTGTACATTCAAATTTAATTTATTAGATGCACTGAGATAAATTCACTAAATCATGGATGTGCTAATTTCTTGTGATGATGATATCAACCTGTGTTCTTATATCATTTATTACCTTTTGTTATGTTTTCCTGTAATAAATTAGCATAAATTACCATTTAAGGATTACTGGTAGATGTTAATTGGATGAAATACAAGTACCTGTAATTTGTTGAAATTTTATAATCAAAGATAATCTTTCTAAAAACAACATGTATTAAACAGACCATGTAATAAATTAACATAAATTACCTGTTAAGGATTACTGGTAGATGTTAATTAGACGACATAAAAGTATCTGTAAAATGTTGACATTTTGTAATCAATGATAATCTTTCTAAAAACAACATGTATTAAACAGACCATGCAATAAGTTAACATAAATTACCTATTAAGGAATACTGGTAGATGTTTATTGGATGAAATAAAAGTATCTGTAATGTGTTGACCTTTTGACTTTTGTAATCACAGATAATCTTTCTAAAACTACATTTTTCAAACAGGCCATGACAATTGAAGAAAAATTACACTTTGTAAGACAGTAACATGTTTTCTTACATAATTATCTATGTACTATTTTAGGGCAGGAGAGGCATGCAACCATATAGCTGCACTGCTGTATGGCCTAGCAGACATTACACAGAAAAAATATTCTGGAAAAATAGCACCAACTTCCAAAGCTTGCGAGTGGATAAAGCCACGCACAAGAATCCTTTCCCCAAAGAAGTCCCAGGAAATGGTTTTTAATAAAGTTAGGTCTTCTCCCAATAGTTTAAGAAAAGGTTCCATTTACACTGTAAATGTTTCCAAGCAACAGGATCTCCATAGTTTAGAAATCCTAAGTTTCAAAGAAAAACTACAGAAAATTAACCCTGATGCCGCATGGTTAAAGAATTTTAAGCAAACTGTGAAAAATCAAGAAAATATCCAGAAATCTTTATCTAATTTACCAGTACTCCACAACATAAGGTTCTCCTATATGGACACAGTTGATATAACAGGCATAGAATGTACTGAACATTTTGCTTCATACTTTGATAGTCTGAGAATTACAAAGGAGGAATGCTGTCAAATTGAGGTGTGTACAAGAGATCAGCACAACAATCCATTATGGAAGGAAATACGCAAAGGGCGTCTTACTGCATCCAAATTTGGTCAAATTGTGCGTAGAAAGCCAGATACAGAGCCAGACAATCTTTTAAAATACCTCTTGGAATACACACCTACATTTACAAATGCTGCAACTGTATGGGGTTCAGATCATGAACAGATAGCAATAGACAGTTATCTGATAAAAGTAAGAGAAACACATCCTCCACTAACAGTAACAAAAAACGGGTTCATTGTGAATGAACACTATCCACATCTGGGTGCTAGTCCTGATGGTTTAATTTACTGTGCTCATTGTAAACCTTATCATGGAATCATAGAGGTCAAATGCCCATATGCTTTAAGAGATATGCATCCAGTAGAGGCTGCCAAGACAAACAACTTTTTTTGTGAATTAGATAGCCGTGGCCAGATAAAATTGAAAAGAAATCATGTATATTACTATCAGGTGCAGGGACAACTTGCCGTAACTAAACGTTCATGGTGCCATTTTGTAGTTTGGACAAACAAAGGAATCGAGTACGAAACAATATCCTTTGACAAAGAACTTTGGGAAAATTTTATGCTACCAAAGCTAAATGCATTTTTCTGTAGTGCCATTATTCCGGAACTATTCACAAGCCGTGTAAAGCGAAGGATGAGATTGTACAATTAACATTTTATGAGTTCATTTTTTTGTTAGAATAAATGTTATTAATTTTACTTTGTGTCTTAACTTTTTACACTATTGGTCACTGGCTACTTTGACCTTTTTGTCCAACTTAAATCAATGTCACGAACAGGCTGAAACATAGTTGAAAATTGTATAAACACACATGCCTATTGATCCCTAAATTCGATTTGCTGATGACTTACTAGATACATGTAGTTGTGTACCTATAACATATCTTACTGGGGCCTCGGTGGCCAAGTGGTTAAGGTAGTTCGTCTACTATTGAGGTTGTGGGTTTGAGTCTCACTGAAGGCAGGATGTCCAATCTTAATTGACAAGAATTGCCAGTTTTCCTACCTCAGGTCGGGGGTTTTCTCCGGGTACGCCGGCTTCCTCCCCCAATAAAAACTTGACGCCATGATTATAGCTGAAAAATTGCTGAAAGTGGCGGTAAACACCAAACAACCATATCTTACTTGCCCTTGATATACCTGAAATACTGTTCGATGGATGTTAAGTAACCAATCAATAACAATATTTTATCTCAAAAGTTTAATACAAGACCAAATATATACACATACATACAAATTTTAACAGTGTTATCAACTACTACATTTACAGTACCTATTATTCCATTATGTTCACAATTATTGTACAATAATTAATTACTAATTAGAGGTGGTAGCAAATTGCAAAGAGCACAAACTACAAATACAATTTTTGAAACTTTCTCAGACATTGAAATTGGCATAATTCCTTGAATAATACGAAAATTTTTTATTCTTTCAATAGCCCGCTCTACATGTATCCTAAGGTTCGCAATCCTTCTTGTGGTTTCTACTTCACGTTTTGTCAACTTGCCATTTTTCTTTGTTGGTGGCATTATAAGGTAAATTCCTTTTGGTGTACACAAGTCTGAGATTAGAAATCCTTTGTCACCCATTATGGCATCTCCTGGTTCACAACAGTCAATTAGACCGCTGAGTTTTGTAATTTGTTTGTCTGATATACTACCAGACCATAAGTCTGATACATGTGTTATTACACCATTTGGACTAATTCAAATTAAAACCTTCCAGGTCATATGTGATTTATAGTCTGAATACATCCTACTCTTGTTTGATAATGACTGTGGAGTTTCTGTAAATATTTCTGTGCAATCTACAATTACACGGCAATTTGGATAACGTCTTTTAAAGCATTCTGGCATATTATTTTTGACAGTTTCTCTATCAGGCCACGCAACCAGAAAACTTAAGTGCTCATACATTAAGTCAAGCCATTCATTAAATATTTTGCTGCAAGTCGACACTGAAATGTTAAAACGACGTGCCAAGTCCTGAGTCAATAAACCAAGACGCAATCTCATAAGTACCATGAAGAACTCGTCCACATATCTCAGTTTTCGAGGTCTGCCTCCACTTTCTGGGTCTAAAGTTTTTAGTTTGGACATAATGTGGTTAAACAATAAAAAGTTTCTTTATTTGGCAATCCAGTGTAAAATGTTACATCCTCACCACTGAGATCCTCAATTACCAATGTTGGCAGTTTAATGTTAATCTCAGCCTCTCTAATGGAATATGCAGTGTACAAAATGTTTTCTGATTCACTTGCTTCTGTTTGTGAACTGCGGTTATTCAAATTATTGTCATATTGAGTTTCTTGATTTCGGACTTTGCCTATATTCGTTGGATCAACATTTCCACAATAATCATGCATCATGAGTGATGTATCCATTCTGGAAAAACTGTCTTGCACCAAAATTGGCTTGTTGGTTACATGTGTATCCATACCCATATCTTCTTGTTCAGCTTCACAAGTGTTGTTTTCATGTTCACTCTCGCATTCAGAAACATGACCATCTTTTTCTTGAAATGATGAATCAAACTGAAATACAAAGATCAAAACAATGTGCATGTATTTTCTTTTGTGACTTAATTTTTAAACTGTGACAACACATATTTACATTAAAAAAAATCAAAACAGTTTTCCTGTGCAAATTATTTAAACAATATTTCTCAATTTAATGCACTATCAAATTATGTGTGTGAAAAGACTACTGTTTCTTTGTCATTTTTTCTTCTGAAACTTGTAAAACGTATTTATATCCGTAGTAAATTCCTACTTTCATTACACTTACATTTGTTGTTTTGAAAATCTTGTGGTGAAAAATCGAAGGAATCGGGTTTTCTTTTGTTGGTCCACTTCTTGTGATGAAATGTTCTGAACAAATTCTGCTACAGCTGGTTGGCTTCCAGTTTTTCCTACATATTCTATTTTTCCAAATTATAGCTAGTCTTCTGTTTACTGGAAATCTGTGTAGCGTAACCTTTTTCCCATTGACGATTTTTCCACTGTAATTATGACAGTTTGTTGCCGAACAATATAGTTTGCCCATGGCTATAACTTTAATCCTCACTAGTATAAGATTTAACGAGCTTATATATCACTGAGTGGTACCTACCGGAAGTAAAGTACCGAAGTTTTGTGAGACAAAAGAGTTCCAAAATCAGGGGGCGATAACCTAGTTACCGAAAGAGGCTATACGCGAGTACGCGGCTGAATCCACATTATTTTAAGAACAAAATTGCAATCTATCCCTGTAATCAATAAACTGTCCATTTCAGTTCTAAATAAACCACTTTAGAATTCTCCAAATTGCACCATTGTTTTCAAAAATATTCCGGGGTGCATACCCGGACCCCACTAGTTCTTTGTGAATCCACATTGTAACTAGTCTAGCTACGCCCCTGCCTTTACAGCATATGATAAAATTTTAAATAAAACAAATTGAAAAAAAACTATTAAACCAAATGGGATACACCTATAACATATAAATCGAACATCTCTGGATATGGGTTTAACGCATACCTTTTCTTGTTATATAATTAAATTCAGATGAGAGCAGATTTAATGTGCATTTATGATAATAGTACGAAATGTTTATTTGTTCAACACATTTACAACACGTGATTTACAATAAATGGTTATGACACATAATCACGTGCACATAATGTAATGAATACAAACACTAGCCAGCTTGATCGCGTACGAATATATGAACAGAATTATATTTTTATTCAAATGCAAAGAACAAAATTATTACATTTTGCACTACAAAACATACTGTTTTTTCACCTGAAAAATAGTCAAAACAATATTACAGATAGAAAGTACTTACTTCGGTAAATGTAAACATCGAACTAATTATCGCGCAATAGCTCAGTAAACCGTACCTGAAATTAGTTATAACGCCACGTGTGATACAATGCAATGATTTGAGTTATGAAAATGAGATAATAAAAATCTTTAATTTTTCTTGAAATATTATCCGCTAAACTGTAATTCTAACTAGTTACAAAATCACCACATTGTTTGAATTCCTGTCATTTGGAGAGTCTTCTGGAATTTAGTACTCGAGTTTTGGATTGCCTCATATCCATTTGAATGTTTCCCGATACGAGAGTGACGTCCTTATTATCAACATGCCCTATAATATACACTTGGTGTGTGTGCCTTTGTACTGAAAATGAATATAGTTTGAAATTACTAAGGATATTTACAGTGAGTGTCATAGCACATTTTACTTTGCTGGAATCGATTGCCCGTGTTACATGTTACAAAGTGAATTTTCTATGTGTCATATCTAAAATGTTATACAGGGAGGCACATTCCAAAGTCAGGGGTTCTGGGTCCTCGACGCCGAGTGCAGAAAGGTAACAATAGAGGAAGTTTAGACATTCAAGACCATAAAGATTTTCATAATTGTATCGGCGATGTGTCATATCGTTTTTCGGTGTACATATAACGAGTATTACCTTACCTAAAAAGCTAGCCGTCTCTAAGCTTTATTTTTCTTTGTGGCCAAAAATACATACATTTTATTCATGTATTGCTATTATTTACATCACTTCATTAGGGGCCTCGATTGGCGAGTGGTTAAGGTAGTTCGTCTACCATTGATCACATGGTCTGTCAACACTGAGATTGTGCATGGATTCGAGCCTCACCGCGGGCAGGGTGCGTTCGACTCCAATCTTAATTGACAATGATTGCCAGTTATCCTACCGAAGGTCGGGGATTTTCTCCGGTTACTCCAGCTTCCTCCGCCAATAAAAAAACTGGACGCCATGATATAGCTGAAAAATTTTAGAAAGTGGCGTTAAACAACATTCAAACAAAAATGAAAAAAACAACACTTCATTATAAGAACAAAATATGTAAATAGCCAAATAAGACAACCACAAAATATAGGTCAGAGGCAAAAATTGAAGCATGCAATGTGCTAATCATCTCTAGATGCATCATACTGCGATTTCCGTGTTTCTCCGTTTAAGTTTAATGATAAACATACACAAATCAATGCCTCTTTTCTTTTAAAACAGTTTGATTCTCATTATCTTGCATATTTTTCCGCTTTTTTTCATCGTAAACGATTTGTGTTCGCTCGCTTTTCTTGAGTGGCTTACGAACGGCGGTCGGCCTATTATGATTGCTACCGCCCCGTAATCATTCCGGTTTTCATCCCTAACTAAGCTCTGCTTATTTGTTGGCCAATCGGCAGCTATCTCCCGACCGATTTAGCAGCCAATCAAGACACAGCATTGTTTATTGTTGTCAAACATTCTGTAAAAAGTTTCCAAATCCACTGTATAAATGTAGCCGATTCACTACAGAAAGGTTGCGCATCCCTCTGTAGGACTGTAGAACTGTAGGCTAATCTACTGTATAAATGTTGCCCGATCCACTATGGAAAGGTTGCCTGTTTCTCTGTAGAACTATAGAACTGTCGACTGATCCACTGTATAAATGAAGCCCAGTCTAATATATATAGAAAGGTTATCCGTTCTTCTCTATGACTGTAGAACTGAAGGCTGATCCAATGTATAAAGGTTGCCTGTTTCTCTGTAGGACTGTAGAACTGTAGGCTAATCTACTGTATAAATATAGCCCGATCCACTGTATAAATGTTGTCCGATCCACTATAGAAAGGTTGCCCGCTCATCTGTAGGACTAGAACTGTAGGCTGATCCACTGTATAAATGTAACCCGATCCACTAAAGAAAGGTTGCCCGTTCCTCTGTATGACTGTAGAACTGTAGGTTGATCCATTGTATAACGGTTGCCCGTTCCTTTGTAGGACTGTAGAACTGTATGGTGATCCACTGTATAAATGTAGCCCGATCCAATGTAGAAAGGTTGCCCGTTCCTTTGTAGGACAGTAGAACTGTAGGCTGATCCACTGTATAAATGTAGCCTGGTCCACTATATAAAAAAGTTGCCCTTTTTCTCTGCAGCACTGTAGAACTGTAGATTGATCACTGTATCAATGTAGCCCGATCCACTAAAGAAAGGTTACCCATTCTTCTGTACTACATATCGGCCAGCAATAAATGTAAGATTATGTTTCTCTAATTTTAAAAAGTGGTAGTCTCGATCACCCAGACGCATATATAAATAGCGTCTGGGATCACCTTGTTGTAATTTCGCTGCCAATAGGTGGAGACAAAACAATGATTCTATATTTAGGGCCCTATTTTTAAACCATGAAAACCATGAATACTTATAATATGACGTCACATTCAGATTCACTCTTGCTTGTGCACAACAATAATATTTGTTTAATTAATTTATTAAGTTATGTTTTATAAAAATATTCAAATGTAAACTTTGGCACAATTTGTTATACACTTCTTGATATGAACGGAAGTAATTTTTTTAGATAATAAAAATATCATCCAATCAAAAATTACGCCCAGTTTTGGGCGTAATGGTAACGAGTTCAATATAGAGATGAATCCAGACGCACAAATGTAATTAAGCGTCTGGATGATTGAGACTAAAAAAGTGCCAAATCAAGTACAAATTCTCCCAATCCTAATTTAGAATCACGCGATAAATGGAAGTTGTTTTGTTTATGCCGTAATTATTTCTATTTATGACGTTATTACATGTATTTTAAACCAATCAACAGATGAGAACCACATTTTCACAAGTGACCAGAATTATTTTTACACACAGGTCAACGGTTTGAATATAACTTAAAAATTAGAGAATTTTTTAAAATAAAATAAGTTGATTCTGTTAATTTGCCATTAAGGGGGCAATACTGTGAGGGTTCACAGCTCGCCCAGCGTGACCTCATGGTGCGGATAATTAATGTAGATTTGATTGATACCGGTAACAATTGCAGACGATGAGAAATGACGCCTATACGGGTCTTATGTTTATTAACACACTAACAAAGTGATAATTGACATAATTAGCAACTTACTTGCACGACTTCCTCGTAACTAGCTTATCCCTTATATATTTATGCCTTTGTTCAACCATGTTCATTTGAATTGATTGATTGGATGATGCTTTACGTCCAGCGAGATGTATACAGCTATTTTCATAACGAGAACAAGTTAACAAAAAGTAAATCAATGTAAAAGGGGGAGAATGAGAAAAATGTAACAAAATTTTGACTGCCTCCGGAAAAGTATGGAGTAATGGATATTTAACCTTTTGTAGCGGCCATAATGAGACTACTCTTTTTCGAAATCTACAAAAGAGGAATTTATCGTGACAGGAGCGTGGCACTCTCTAACCACGTCACCTACTACAATCCGCGGCCATGCTTTCCGTATTATGACCTGACAACCCACAAACGAGAGGGTCTCCGCTATCCGCCACCCGGGAACGCGCTGGGCTGATCTGAGAGTAGAACACTGGAAACCCTCCCAGTATAGTCCCAGTAAAATTTTGTGTAAGACTAAATCCAGTAGTCCGGTCTGATATAGTGGGGATGGAGTGAGGCAAATCTTGTATTAATCAAAGTTCGGATTGGAACGGCAGGAAGTTGCTTGCGACCAGCTATTTTCGTACAAGGAGGACGTCAAACAGAAAGGATGCTTGATTAATTATATAGCGATACAATGTATATACTAAGCTTGGCGTGTTTAGAGTATTTAAATGTTAAATGTCAATTTGTGTGGGTAAGGTAGTTATAATTGATCAATTGCCCGTAATCACTAAGGTTGGGGGTCCGAGTCTTACTGCGAGAAATGTGTGCTCGACACATTTCTGTTCACCGTATGTCGGGGTTTTTCTCCGTCTTTCTCACCAGAATAAAACCATGACGCCATAGCTAACAGATTGCGGTAAGTGGTATTAAACACTATTCAAAACAAAAACAAAAAGGCGAATATTGTTCTTTTCGCAGAGCTTTATTTCAGCTTTACTTTTCAGTCACAGAGTCGCAATAAGTATATATAGAGAACACGAGAAGGATATTGCAGGATTAAAAACTTAGTCAAACTGCAGATTTTGTTTCATCAAAACATTTCCAGCCACACCCTCTCCCGGTCATAAGGATAATTGTTGTTGACATTGGAAATACAAAAAAGATTTCAGGTAACTATTAAAATGTAACTGAACAGCGTCGACCCATCCCACGTCGTCATAACAACAGAATACTGCATTGGAAACCTGTGACCACATTGAAGTTTCATATTTCACATTTCCTGGTATATACTTGTGATCTGTTCTGTTAATTTTTCAATTCTACGTTGTAAAATATTGACATACAAGGTCCGTTATAAAGTAGTTAAAAACAGTGTTAAAAAAGGAAATAAATGAATTTTTATATATCTACTTGACCTCTCATGATTGTTGTTTACATACATTGATAAATGTAACTTTTATTACAGGATAATGGTTCAGGTGCCCCCCCCCCCCCCCACCATCAAACTGACATGAGTATATTTATTGCCAAATTAAGTATATATATACACCTCGCCATCAGTTAAGCAACATCTAACACATTTTTTTTTTATTTCGAAAATCTGAATGAATATTAACTTTGTGTTATTTATGTACTAAAGCCAACATTCGAGCACGGGAAAGTTACTTTAATTAACTCCTCAGGTAAATCTTTAAATAGCAAAATCAGTTTGTCATAGGGAAGTCGAGCACGCCTAAAAGCCTTGTTTTTCTTAACGATTTAGTGTTCATCTCCTGGTCTTTTTCGACTTAATCTTTATATTTTTACAATGCCTAGACGGAAATTAAGTGAAGCTGAGAAGTGGCAGATCGTTGGAATGTGTAATAGTGGGCAGAGCTTGCGTAAGATAGCACAACACTTTGGCATTCACTTTAGTATTGTAACACGGCTACTGAAACGTCATTGAGATGATGGAACTATCCAGGAACGTCCTAGGTCAGGTTGACCACTTAAAAAAACCCCTGAAATGGAGGATAGAGCACTTGTTCGTGTAGCCAAACACCAACCGTTTGCCACTGCAAGATGTCTTCGTGACGATTGGAATATTGCAATCAGAGTCGCCGTTCGAACAGGCGCCTAAACAATGCAAGGTTGAGAGCTCGTCGTCCCTTGAAACGTCCACTGTTGACACAGAGACATCGCCAAGCACGTTTAGAGTGGGCACGATATCACCGCCATTGGAATATTCGAAGCTGGCGACGAGTACACTGGACCGACGAAAGCAGATTCCTTCTTCGTCATATTGATGGGCGCATGCGCGTTTCGAG